>CAMRHE010000099.1:897500-2280000 GCA_947044405.1 Leptodactylus fallax | reverse complement strand
TAAAGACATCCCATTGAACTGTTTCCTGTCCATTGTCACCTTCCTCTTTCCATCCACAGATTCTCACAGAAAGTAATAAACCACCCCCACAACATGCAAGCTTTGGTAGAAATGAGAGAGAGGGGGAAAAGACAAAGTCAATCATAGTTTTCTGTACGATCACTTTCATCCTCAGTTGTTCATGGATACTTCAAAACAGTGACAAAAATATCATAAACAATTTAATCCACAGCATAGATTATAAAATATGTGCAAGTAAATATCTAATCTACACCTGTAGCAGTTTGTGACGTCCACAAGTGGGGGCGCTTTTTCACATATAGTATATTGCATAGCAAATTAAATTGTTCCAGGTTCTCGGCAAAATTTTTAGCTACCCTGTGGAAAAAATCTTCCTGTTTTGAAAGCAGATTTTATTGCAGATCTGTGGCAGATTTCAACATATACATTGGAAAGTATGAAGTCTGTGGTGAAAATCCACAACAAAAATTAATATGCTGAGGATTTACAACCTGCACCACATGTACAGAGTTTTCCTGCAGCATATAAATTTGTTGCTGTTACTGTAATACAATGCAGATTTTCCTCCTGGAAATCTGTTTGAACATACCCTTAAAGGGGTGGCATCAACTTTTGAAGTTATTCTTTAATGATAGGATAGAGATTGTCTTTATTTTCAGTAGTAGACTAATGCTGAGACCCCTATAGATCCTGAGAACAAGGATCAGTTCTCCTATCGTGGTGGAGCGGCAGGCCAAGCATGCAGCCTATCACTCTATTCATTCTGTATCGGAGTGCAGAACTTAACTATCTCTAACATTCCCATAGAGAATGAATGGAGCAGCAGGGTGTATGTTTTTTTTTCTTGTGGTAGGACCCCCACCTAAGTTATAGGGGATAACTTCAAAAATTGGTGCAACCTCTTTAAGTTCAATAGTAAAGTACTAGTAATAATATGGATTTGGAATGCACTTTGATGATGATATGTTTACAGATTTAAAAGGATAAATCCATCTATTTCTATGGTGCATCTTAAGATTTACCTTTAGGCCAAGGCCCCACGTTGCGGAAACATAGCTTTTTTTGTTGCAGAATTTGCTGCATTTATTTGAGCCAAAGCCAGGAGTGGATTGAGGAGAAGCTAAAAATATAAGTCCTCTCTCATTTCTTTTTTTAGCTTTTGCTAAATATAAAAAAGCGCAGCAAAATCTGCAACAAAAAAAAGCTGTGATCATAAAGCGATGGTGATGGAATATTTTATAAAGTGATAGCATATTGCTAAAACATTGATAACCATTTTAGTCCAAAGAGAAATCACACAACTTTAAAAAATTATAGTATATGATATTATTAGTGTTTACTTAAATTGGAAATGAATTTCTTTGCAATCCATGACTTTGAGGAAAATAATTTAGAATAAAAATGTGGCTAGGTGTTATCGTTCCTTAATTGTTATTGGGCCTGACACCTTGCTGCAGCTCTGGCCTTTGATAAAGGTGTAAACAGTTGGAGATTTGCATAAAGTGTTTCTCACTTGCAGTTATCTTCAGAAGATTACCACAGTGAGAAGGCTACACCAATCACATTCCGTATTGACAAACATCAAAGGGAACCTTAACCAATCACTGTTTTCTTTGCTCTGTGAGTGATGTCACCACACCATCGTCAGGACTATTTATTGCAGCGTTTAGCAATGTACTGTTGGTTAGGGAAAGCTATGCTTCTAAAATCAAGTGGATTTATGTCTCCAAATACATTAGCTACTGATCACACATTTTTGACAGAATTCTGATAGGACTTTTGGACCTGTGGAGAGCATTTCATTTGTGGTGAAGGAACAACATTTGAAGGATGAGTTTAAGTGCAACTGAGAATTGTGGAAAAAACCTACAGTACCGAGTAGATCATCTTCTCAGTGCAGTGGAAAATGAACTTCAAGCTGGCAGTGAGAAAGGGGACCCAACAGAAAGAGACCTCAAAGTTTCTTTGGAGGACCAAGGCCTTTGGTTGAGGTTTAAGGAACTTACCAATGAGATGATTGTCACCAAAAATGGCAGGTAAGACACTGGTTGCAAAATTACACTATAGTCACAAAAAATGCTTACACAATGTTTATCCACATTACATTTAGTCTACTGTCAACATCAGGCATAGGTTTTGCTTTTTTATTTATTTTTTGATCAGTTATAGCTGCTTGAATACACATTCTATGGTATAATAATAATTCACTGCAATGTTTTTTTTCTCATGTCTCCCATGTGAAATAATGTCTTAGAAATAGCTTTAAAAACTATTCACATGTACAATATGATATAACTAAAGCATCCAATCACTGTGTGTTACCTTAAATATTATATTCTATAGCTTTTCAGTTCAATAACAAGTTTCTTTAGAATTTCCATTGCACTAAAAATTAAAATACCACATCATTTAAAAATAATTACATAGGTAGAAGTCATCATTATTATTATTAATATTCTTATTATTAATCATTATTCTATAGAACACATATATCGTTCAGTTGGATATATATTAGTAATATACAGTATTTAAAATAATATATATGGTCATGCAAGTGAAAAGTATACAAACCATAATGTTGTTAATATGCAATATACCAGTTTTCTATATACTTTAAGACAAGACATTGCATGACATATGCATGACATTAGTAGTATAATGTTGTACCGTGTTAGCCATTGAAAGTAGTGGAAGAGTGAAGAAATCAGGCGATACCTTTTAGAGGCTAACTGAGTTAGCCTCTAAAAGGTATCGCCTGATTTCTTCACTCTTCCACTATATGCATGGCATTGACTGAGTAGCCATGTTTATTTACATGGCTGTGTCAGATGCATTTTTTTGTATGTTGGGGTAGTTTTCAGTGGGCCCGTATACACATTTTCTCATTAAACATTGTACTGAAAATTGCTAAAATCAGAACAATTACTTCGTACTTTGCATTACTTCCATATTGACTACCAAGTATAATTTCTTTTACAAAAGTGTAGCACAAAGTGTAACTTAAAATGCAAAATATATGTCAATTCTAGTGGGATACAACAAAATATAATAAAGGTTATTTTTTTCTAATATTAGACATATAATTATAACCAGTGGCGTAACTAGGAATGGCTGGGCCCCAAGGCGAACATTTGACATGGGGCACCCCCCCGAACCACCGCCCCCATCCCCCCCGCACAAACTGCCGCCCCCAACCCCCCCCCGCATTCCTGCACACACTATTATGCACCATAGTGGCCCCTGCACACAGTATTATGCCCCATAGTGGCCCCTGCACACAGTATTATGCCCCATAGTGGCCCCTGCACACAGTATTATGCCCCATAGTGGCCCCTGCACACAGTATTATGCCCCATAGTGGCCCCTGCACACAGTATTATGTCCCATAGTGGCCCCTGCACACAGTATTATGCCCCATAGTGGCCCCTGCACACAGTATTATGCCCCATAGTGGCCCCTGCACACAGTATTATGCCCCAAAGTGGCCCCTGCACACAGAATTATGCCCCATAGTGGCCCCTGCTCACAGTAGTATGCCCCATAGTGGCCCCTGCACACAGTATTATGCCCCATAGCAGCCCCTGCACACAGTATTATGTCCCATAGCGGCCCCTGCGAACTGTATTATGCCCCATAGTGACCCCTGCACACAGTATTATGCCCCAAAGTGGCCCCTGCACACAGAATTATGCCCCGTAGTGGCCCCTGCTCACAGTAGTATGCCCCATAGTGGCCCCTGCCCACAGTAGTATGCCCCATAGTGGCCCCTGCACACGGCATTATGCCCCATAGCGGCCCCTACATACGGTATTATGTCCCATAGCGGCACCTGTGAACTATATTATGCCCCATAGTGACCCCTGCACACAGTATTATGCCCCAAAGTGGCCCCTGCACACAGAATTATGCCCCATACGGCCCCTACACACGGTATTATGTCCCGTAGCGGCACCTGTGAACTATATTATGCCCCATAGTGACACCTGCACACAGTATTATGCCCCAAAGTGGCCCCTGCACACAGAATTATGCCCCATAGTGGCCCCTGCTCACAGTAGTATGCCCCATAGTGGCCCTTGCCCACAGTAGTATGCCCCATAGTGGCCCCTACACACAGTAGTATGCCCCATAGTGGCCCCTGCACACAGTATTATGTCTATCAATGTAATGCCTCTTACCTTGGAACATTCCTGTACATGTTGTATTTGTATTTGAATCTGCTTATCTTATCTTTGCTGCTGTAACACACTGAATTTCCCCATTGTGGGACTATTATTATTATTATTAAAAAAACAATGCTTCTTACCTCTCCCTGGTTCCGCTGCACTCCGTTGCGCTACTTTGGCCATCTTCAATGTTGGACCAGATCTCGCGTGAGTGAGGCTGGCGTCGCGACGCATAATGACATCGGCTGACGTCTGGGACGTCACCAAACAGGCCTGAAGCCTGCGGAGCGTAGGAGAGGTGAGTTACAGTGTTTTTTAATGTTCCCTCACCTCCCCTGGGCCCCCGATCGTTATACTCGGGGGTCTTAAAAGACCCCCGAGTATAATGATAGCATTGTTTGTGGGGTTCGCGGTAGTGGCTGCCACAGGGCTCCGGGTCCCGGGCCACATAATGTTCCGGGCCCTGTGGCAGCCGCTACCGCTGCTACCCCGATATTTACGCCTCTGATTATAACAGACATATTCATTTCTTGCATATCTTACATGCTTATAACTTTGTGCTTTCTTTTACAATGTATTGCTAACACAATTGCTGTATTGTGGATTTTATAAAACACACACACGTTTTGTAAAAATTCTCACTTAACCAGCATGGGAATGTTCATTTAAAGTAATTTAAGATACATAGCTACACATTTATTTTCATACTAACCATAAAACACACATAAACATATCAAAAATTAAATACATTAAAACATATTACAATCAAAATATTTTAGATAGGCAAATATGACCATATACTGTTCATAGCCTGAGAGAATGTGTCCATGTATATCTGAGAATTTTATAAAAGTGTATTGAATGGTCTTGACTTGAAAACTTGACTTCTTTAGTAGCAAAGTAATTAAAGTTACTTCACAGCAGATGAGTTGCTTGACCCCACATTAGAGACAAAAGAAGTCTCTAAGCTCAAAGGAAACAAAATGGGGGAGGATAGTTCATTTCCTTTCTAACGCCACCTTTCAAATTACTGTATTTGTCTTTGGATAAAAATACATAGGTACATCCCACCACCCATGAAGAAGGGACGCTGACTGATGGCTGGTGTGACTGTACCTACCATATTGTTTTTCATCTTTCCTAAACTGTGTATTGTAGATGTTATATTAACTACTGATGATTTATAGATATTTAATATGTATAGTTTATAGCTACAAGAACATATTTTCTTTATATTGTAGGCGAATGTTTCCTGTACTAAAAGTGAGTGTATCTGGGCTAGACCCCAATGCTATGTACACATTCCTGCTGGATTTTCTGTCTGCAGACAACCACCGGTGGAAGTATGTCAATGGAGAATGGGTTCCTGGAGGAAAACCTGAGCCCCAAGCTCCTAGTTGTGTCTACATTCATCCGGATTCCCCAAACTTTGGAGCCCATTGGATGAAAGACCCTGTTTCCTTTAGTAAAGTTAAACTCACAAATAAAATGAATGGTGGAGGTCAGGTAAAATGATTTATTAATAGTAGTATTAATCATTAATATATTATTAATATAATATTATATTAATATAATTACTGGTGTTTCTTTTCTTGTACTAATGGTCGTTATTTTTTATTTTTTCTCAGATCATGTTGAACTCATTGCACAAATATGAGCCCCGAATTCACATAGTAAGAGTTGGTGGACCCCAGAGAATGATCACCAGCCACTCCTTTCCAGAGACACAATTTATTGCTGTCACTGCATACCAGAATGAAGAGGTGTATATCCTAAATAATATATTACATTCACTATCTTAGGCACTACTAACAATTGTATTTATCAATACATATTTAAACTAGGATCTCATGCATCATAAATGTCAGAGAAAAAAAAATGAATTTCTATATAAGTTCTATTTTGTATATATGTTGTGTGTGTGTGTGTGTATGTATATATATATATATATATATATATATATATATATATATAACACACTGTATATATATATATATATTTATTTCATGCATGAAATGTTTAATGTCAGTATTAAAGATGGGGGAACCACAGAAGATTTGTTTGTCCTGTGTTCAGATGAAGCCAACTCCCGATTTTGTTTGGTCTGCGTCTTCCACCTTGAGACATCTGGTGCTCTTCTCTGACATTATGCACCCCGGGTCACTACTAAGTAGAATAATTTAACGGCAGTAGCCATTGTGGTTCGTCCAAAACGAATTCCAAATTGTTCATTTTCGTTAAAAAACAAACAATTTGGAATATTTGGGTCGAATCCGGTTCGTTGCGAACCGATTCACCCATGTCTGGTCAATGTCAAGAAACAATAAAATTACGGCAATATAGTTTTAACCATATAAGACTCTATTCAGATTACGTTTTTAACATCCATTTAGCAGATCCATTTAACAGATGCTAACGAATGGCCATCCATTTACATAGATATCAATTTTTAAAAAGAAAAAAAAAATCCATTTCTGTCTGTTTTTTGGACGTAAACAAAAGTATGGCATATTACAATTTTTGTAAAAAACATAATCTGAATGGAGCCTAGCTGTAGAAAAATATGTTCAATATTTATGTGAAGTTTTAATAATTTTATGCAGCGTCCATACTTAAGTTTCTTTGTTTATTTCAGATTACTGCTCTTAAAATAAAACACAATCCCTTTGCTAAGGCCTTTCTGGATGCTAAAGAAAGGTATGACTTTTATTTTGCTTTGTTGGAATAATAGGTCTTTGTGTGTATTTGGGACATATCTATTACAGGCTCAGTCATTATTTAAAGAGGACCTTTCACCATCTCCAACAAGTCCAGCTCTTTACATTGTTTAATAGCTGCTGCCCAACTGATTCTGGCACAGTTGGATTTTTTTTCTAGCCCTCACCATTTCCGAGTAATCAATGCTGTTAGTTTTAGTGCCTGATAGACTCTGTACTATCAGGAGGGTGGTGTCAGGCAGGAGCTGACAAGGGTTGTGATTCTGAGCTCTGAGACTGTCTGCCTTTGATAGGATATCTGAATCATGCCCCCCTGCCTTCTGACTGTACTGAGCTTAAATAGCACATCAGAAACCAAAGCTAACTGTGCTTGTTGCTCAGGAATGATGGAGGCTAAGAGAAAATTCTAACTGCGCTGGAAGCAGTGGAGCAGCGCCTATTAACCGGTGCTAAGAACTTGAATTGGTGGAAGTGGTGAAAGGTCCTCTTTAAACCAACCAAGAAACACTGTCTATATTACTTTATTCTCGTCTATTAGACATTGTGAACATAGGATGGACAGATTTGATTTGTATCCTGTATATTTTATATAATGGCAGATATTTTCACTTTTGTTGCATAAACCTGTAGGTCAGGTCACACCTTTACTGCGTTCCTCTTCTTACCACCCTTTGTGACTTGTATATCCCTATGCTCTCAAACACTCAGTTGTGTCAGTGGTAGAGCAGTTAGATGCTCAAATATGTGCAGTATCTGCCATGACATACACTAAAAGAATAGTCAACAAAAGGTAGTTTTGACAATAATAAAAGTCACTTAGTAATAGAACACAGTGAAATGTAATATTCCTAAAACAGATGCTATGCAGGTTGTTGGGTAGACTACACATAACTAGTGGTGACTTCCTGCAGTATTGTCCTGGTTCTAGCTATTTTATCACCAGTGCAGTGGACCCTGTGTTCTTGTGAGAGTACCAATGGTCAGACCCACACCAGTTACATAATGATGGCATGCATAGTGATAAATATTAGTACCGACTCTGTTATGAATATGCCGTTATTATTATTATTTTATTATTGTTTATTTATTTATATAGCACCATTAATTCCATGGTGCTTTACATTTGAGGGTTTACATACGGTACACAAGATATACAAAACAGATAATGCTAACAGTGACCAACCGGCACAGTGGGATAGAGGGCCCTGCCCGCAAGGGCTTACAATCTATGAGGGAAGAGGGATAGAGACAGAAGGTGAGGATAGAGGCTGTACAGATGGTTGTGTGGTGACAGTAGCGTTATTGGAGGTTGTAGGCCTTCCTGAATAGGTGAGTCTTCAGGGCTTTCTTGAAGCTTGTGACTGTGAGGGATAGTCTTATGTGTCTTGGTAATGAGTTCCAGAGTATGGGTGATGCACGCAGTGGCGTAACTAGGAATGGATGGGCCCCACGGAGAACATTTGACATGGGGACCCCCCCGGACCGCCCCCTCCAACCCCTCCCCAATAAAATGTATTCCTATACACACTATTATGAGCCATAGTGGCCCCTGCACACAGTATTATGCCCCATAGTGGCCCCTGCACACAGTATTATACTGCATAGTGGCCCCTGCACACAGTATTATTCCCCATAGTGGCCCCTGCACACAGTATTATTCCCCATAGCAGCCCCTGCACACAGTATTATGCTGCATTGTGGCCCCTGCACAAAGTGTTATGCCGCATAGTGGCCCCTGCACACAGTATTATGCCCCATAGTAGCCCCTGCACACAGTATTATTCCCCATAGTGGCCCCTGCACACAGTATTATTCCTCATAGTGGCCCCTGCACACAGTATTATGCGCCATAGTGGCCTCTGCACACAGTATTATGTCCCATAGTGGCCCCTGCACACAGTATTATGCCCCATAGTGGCCCCTGCACAAAGTATTATTCCCCATAGTGGCCCCTGCACACAGTATTATGCCTCATTGTGGACCACCCATGAGCAATTATTAAACTCTGGGGTTTTTTCAGACCCCAGTGTATAATGATTGGAGACCCAGGAGAGGATACAAACATAAAAAAACAATGCTACTTATCTGTTCCTCGCTCCCCGATTATTATACTCCGGGGTCTGAAAAGACCTCGGGAGTATAATAATAGCAGTGATTGTGGGGTTCGGCCCGCAGCCTTACCTACCGATCCCCGCTACTGCGCACAGCTGCCTCCGCAGAATCGGAAGGGCAGGCTGCAGTGAGCAGGACCCTGGGGATCAGTAAGTATATAGGGCCCCTTACCTGCTAGGGTTACTCCAGCAGGTAACGGCCTATTTAAAAAAAAAAAAAAAAAAAAAACATCGGGGGCCCGCGGGTCCCGTAATGTCCCGGGCCCTGTGGCAGCCGCTACCACTGATACCCCGGTCATTAAACCCCTGGATGCACAGGAAAAGTCTTGGAGACAATTGTGTGAAGAGTGGATAAGAGCAGAGTGGAGTAGGAGGTCTTTGGAGGATCGGAGGTTACATGCAGGCAGGTAGCAGGAGATTAGGTTGGAGATATATGGAGGGGACAGGTTGTGGATGGCTTTGTATGTCAGCGTTAGTATTTTAAAATCTATTCACTGGGCAACGGGTAGCCAGTGAAGGGATTGGCAGAGAGGAGCGGCCGATGAAGAACGGGAGGAGAGGTGTTTTAATTAAGCAGCACAGTTTAAGGTGGACTGGAGGGGGGTGAGAGTGTTAGCTGGGAGGCCATGGAGAAGGGTGTTAAAGTAGTCAAGGCGGGAGATTATGAGGGCGTGGACTAGCATCTTTGTAGTTTCAGGGGTGAGGAAGGAGCAGATTCGATGGATGTTCTTGAGTTGGAGGTGGCAGGAGGTGTTGAGGGTTTGAATATGCAGCTTGAAGGATACATCAGAGTCTAAGGTTATCCCAAGGCAGCGTGTCCGTGGGGTGAAGATTATGAACTCCGTTTTCTCCATGTTGAGTTTGAGAAAGCGCGAAAGGAGGCTACAGCTGCTAGACATTCTGGGACTCTGGACAACAGAGAGGTAATGTCTGGTCCAGAGAAATATATTTGGGTGTCGTCAGCATAGCAATAGTAATGGAAACCATGGGATTCTATGAGTTGGCCAAGGCCGAGGGTATAGATGGAGAACAGGAGGGGTCCTAGGACGGAGCCTTGGGGGACACCTACAGAAAGAGGGCATGGCAGGGAGGTGGTGTGCGAGTGGGAAACGCTGAATGTGCGGTTGGTGAGGTATGAGGAGATGCAGGAAAGGGCCAGGTCTGAGATGCCAAGGGATGAGAGCGTTTCTAACAGGAGGGAATGGTCAACTGTGTCAAAGGCAGAGGAGAAGTCGAGGAGGAGGAAGATAGAGTAGTGACGTTTGGCTTTGGCAGTTAGGTCATTAGTGACCTTGGTTAGGGCAGTTTCTGTGGAGTGATGGGGTCTGAAACCTGACTGTAGTGTTTCAAAGAGCACATTGGACGAGAGATAGGAGGATAGTTCGATGTGGAAGTGTTGCTCCAGCAATTTAGAGGCGTATGGGAGCAGTGAGATGTTAAAAATTGTATTGCTTTTTCACTACATTATAAAAACTAGCTCTTAAAAAATATTCTGTTTTTAGAAGCGACCACAAAGAACTTCTGGAGGATGCCATAGATGGCCAACAAGCCTATTCACAAAGTAAGTTGCAACATACAGTTCTTTGATTGAGAGGATACATTTACTATGTAGTTGTATTTTATATGTTTTTATTTGAATGGTCATAATTTATTTCACTGTCACTTTAGTAGGCAGCTGGCTTATTCCTGGCACTGGATCCTTGGGGTCTCCTGCAAATCCTCATTCTCAATTTGGAGGCCCCATAGCCTTGTCTTCTCCTCATGGCTGTGATCGATACTCCTCTCTGCGGAATCAACGGGCAGCGCCATATCCAAATCCATATTCTCACAGAAACAATTCCCCAAGTGAGTTCCAAAGATAGAAAATGTTACAAATTATTTTCATTTAAATGGGTTGTTCAGGAAATCAAAATCATGATGGTTTTCTTTCTTCTTTTCGTCTACAGAAAGTGACGTCATGTCTGTTGGTCACATCACCACGCAGCAGCTCAGTCTCATTCATTTCAATGGGACAGAGATGTGGCATTGCCATATGAACAACGGACGTGATGTCATTTCCTGAGAATAAGAAAGCAGCCATGTTTTCGAGTCCTGCATGTTTTGCAAGTCCCTCTAATGCTAAATCAAGGAAACACTACATTCTTTCTTATCACTTTTGTACAGTATATAACTCATTAATACATGGTTTAACAATGGTTTATTCCATTTGTTATTTATCCCATATTACTTACAAGGGCAGAATTTGCCAAGCTGATGTCTGATCTAATATGAACTTAAGCATTAAGCCTATACAAATGAGTAGCCAAGTTATAACAAATATACTTATACATATACATAAAATTTGTTTTCTCTAACAGAGCCGATGGGGAGCGGGGGGGGGAAACTATAGCTCTCTGAGAATATCTATCTAGTAAGTGTATTTGTGTATGCCTCTGATGACAGCACAGTAGATAGCACTGTCCTAGAAATGCATAAGACATTATTCTGTTTACACTAGTGAGGTGTTCTGAAAACTATGGATACCCAATGAGACTCAGTTATATAGAGACATCCCGCAGTTGCTTGACCCATTGGTCTACATTGATTGCTTTTGTGGGGGATGATCTATGATAGTATGTAGTGTAGGCTGATAGCTGATAAAATACTGGAGGGAATGTACATCTCACCCAGATTGCTCAGATGGGAGAAATCCAGAGAGTTTGTTTCTCAGCAGACAACTGTGTTTGCTGAGCATTATTTAAGTGCTGTGCACTGGGCTGGATTTTTAGGGAATGGCAGGTAAGCTGGTAGTGGGACCTGCCATTCCCATCCCCTCCAGTCCACACCTTGTGGACACTCCTGGAGAAACCCAGCTGACTGGGATTGTCCTCATTAGGGGGGAATAAGAAGTCTGCTAGGAGAACAGACTGGGGCAGAGCTTGGCTGGAAAGCCACAAAGAGGGTTGTTACAGTTTGAGACAATCCTGACTGTCCGAACTTCTTTCTATTCTAGGTGAGGTAACCCACTTCTGTTTAGTTAGAGCCCAGATGGGCAGGTATTTAATTTATGTTTTTTTCTGTTATTCTGCATGTACCAATGAGTGTTTGAGTGAATAAAACTCAATACTTGGACTATTACCTTGGAGTCTGTGTCCATGCTAACCCCCCAGCACCCCCAGATCCTGACAGTAGCAATTCACTAGAATATTAATATTGGCTTAGCAGTCCCATAGTGTGGACAGATTCCTATGGCCCCTCCTGGTGTTATGAATTATTTATGTCACTGAACCTCTCACCTGGTTGCAGTGGTAAAGTCTGCTTATGAGCTATTCTATTTTCAAGAATATAATTTTGATCTTTTTAGACGATAGTAATAAAGATTATAGATTTTAGAGATACTCTTTTTGGAAAGTGACATTTTCTAAAGGCTTTTGCTATTTTGAGTATTGACTGTGATATCATCACAAGTGTTATTTCATAAAGCAGTTTAGCAGCATTTATATTTTTTTATATGTTTGTATACTGTTATTGCAAAGTAATGTTTGTCATTTGCTTAAAGTTGCCTAGATTTATGAAAAGTTTGCCAACAGTCATTCCATATCAAGTGGACCAGGGGTCCCCACCTTACCATCTCAGATTTTGATGAAATTTGGTACATAGTTTTTCTATGATTTAAAACTAAGCTGTGCAAAATTTTAGTTCAAAAGACTAAAAATTGGAGGTTCTATGGGACCTCAAGTAAAGGGTTGCAAAATGTGACCTGAGCAAAAATGACATTTTGGGCCAACTTCCAGAAGCTGTAAACATTGAAGTTTTAGTAGTATAAGGGGGATATATGGAGAACCTGCACTACTTAATGAATTGGCAAAACCTCATGTTCCTAGTCCTCTTACTTTTTGCATGGTTTAGGCTCAGAAAACTGCAAAAATGAATTTACAGCGATGTTGAGGCTGTTGTAGTGTCAAAACTAGTTGGCCTTTCAGGTTGATTTTTGGTAGGTGTACTACAGTCATGGCCAAAAGTTTTAAGAATGACACAAATATTATATTTTCACATGATCTGCTGCCCTCTGGTTTTTATGTGTGTTTGTCAGATGTTTTTATCACATACAGAAATATAATTGCATTCATATTATGAGTAACAGAAGCTTATATTGACAGTTAGAATGAGTTAATGCAGCAAGTCAATATTTGCAGTGTTGACCCTTCTTCTTCAGGACCTCTGCAATTCTCCCTGGCATGCTCTCAATCAACTTCTGGACCAAATCCTGACTGATAGCAGTCCATTCTTGCAGAATCAATGCTTTAATTTTGTCTGAATTTGTTGGTTTTTGTTTGTCCACCCGTCTCTTGATGATTGACCACAAGTTCTCAATGGGATTAAGATCTGGGGAGTTTCCAGGCCATGGACCCAAAATCTCTATGTTTTGTTCCCTGAGCCATTTAGTTATCACCTTTGCTTTATGGCAAGGTGCTCCATCATGCTGGAAAAGGCATTGTTGAGCGCCAAACTGCTCTTGGACGGTTGGGAGAAGTTGCTCTTGGAGGACATTCTGGTACCATTCTTTATTCATGGCTGTGTTTTTAGGCAAGACTGTGAGAGAGCCGATTCCCTTGGCTGAGAAGCAACCCTACACATGAATGGTTTCAGGATGCTTTACAGTTGGCATGAGACAAGACTGGTGGTAGCGCTCACCTCTTCTTCTCCGAATAAGCTGTTTTCCAGATGTTCCAAACAATCGAAAAGGGGATTCATCAGAGAAAATGACTTTACCCCAGTCCTCAGCAGTCCACTCCCTGTACCTTTTGCAGAATATCAGTCTGTCCCTGATGTTTTTTCTGGAGAGAAGTGGCTTCTTTGCTGCCCTCCTTGAGACCAGGCCTTGCTCCAAGAGTCTCCGCCTCACAGTGCGTGCAGATGCACTCACACCTGCCTGCTGCCATTCCTCAGCAAGCTCTGCATTGCTGGTAGCCCGATCCCGCAGCTGAAACACTTTTAAGAGACGGTCCTGCAGCTTGCTGGTCTTTCTTGGGCGCCCTGGAGCCTTTTTGGCACCAATGGAACCTCTCTCCTTGAAGTTCTTGATGATGCGATAGATTGTTGACTGAGGTGCAATCTTTCTAGCTGCAATACTCTTCCCAGTTAGGCCATTTTTGTGCAGTGCAATGATGACTGCACGTGTTTCTTTAGAGATAACCATGGTTAACAGAAGAGAAACAATGATGGCAAGCACCAGCCTCCTTTTAAAGTGTCCAGTGGTGTCATTCTTACTTAATCATGACAGATTGATCTCCAGCCCTGTCCTCATCAACACCCACACCTGTGTTAGTGGAGCAATCACTGAAACGATGTTAGGTGGTCCTTTTAAGGCAGGGCTGCAATGATGTTGAAATGTGTTTTGGGGGATAAAGTTCATTTTCTAGGCAAATATTGACTTTGCAAGTAATTGCTGTTAAGCTGATCACTCTTTATAACATTCTGGAGTATATGCAAATTGCCATTAGAAAAACTGAAGCAGTAGACTTTGTAAAAATTAATATTTGTATCATTCTCAAAACTTTTGGCCATGACTGTAAATGCACGGCTGTAATGAGGCCTTCCAATTTGCAGCACTTTCCTTCAAGTGGTTGAAAAAATATAAGCGTTCAAAGTTGGTATAAAAGCATTTTTGCCTAATTTTGGCTATCTTTGATGCCCTATATCTCCAGTAGGACAGCTTCAATCTTCTTTCTTTTAGCACCATTAGAAAGAGCAGATTTCTATCAGAATATGTTTCATTTTGGAGTCTCTTCATGTAAAAAATTGGTGTTTATTGAAAGAAGAATCACTTTCACTACACTTGTATCAAGGGTGTAGTGAAGAAATCACAGGCTACTGCCCGCAATCATTTGAGGGCATTTTTTCAATCCTTATATGAAGAGACTCCAAAATAGAAGGAAATCTGCTCTTTCAAATTGTGCTAAAAGAAAGAAGATTGAAGCTGTCTCACTGGAGATATAGGGCATCAAAGATAGCCAAAATTAGGCAAAAATGCTTTTTATACCAACTTTGAACGCTTATATTTTTTCAACCACTTGAAGGAAAGTGCTGCAAATTGGAAGGCCTCATTACAGCTGTGTATTTAGTACACCTACCAAAAATCAACCTGAAAGGCCAACTAGTTTTGACACTACAGCAGCCTCAACATCGCTGTAAATTAATTTTTGCAGTTTTCTGAGCCTAAACCATGCAAAAAGTAAGAGGACAAGGAATAATGGGGTTTTGCCAGTTCATTAAGCCCTAAAAGTTGTGCAGGTTCTCCAAATATCCCCCTTATACTACTAAAACGTCCATGTTTACAGCTTCTGGAAGTTAGCCCAAAATGTCATTTTTGCTCAGGTGACTTTTTGCAACCCTTTACTTGAGGTCCCCTAGAGCCTCCAATTTTTAGTCTTTTGAACTAAAATTTTGCACAGCTTAGTTTTATATCATAGAAAAACTATGTACCAAATTTCATTAAAATCTTAGATGGTAAGGTGGGGACGACCTTTAAAATTGGTCCACTTGACACGGAATGACTCAACAGATAACCTCTTTATATATTATATTGTGCTGCTGGTTTGTTTGCTTTTATATTAACTTTATTTTGCTCTCATGACTTTCAGCAACTATACAAGATAACTCATCTTCCTGTCTATCTATGCTCCAATCTCATGATAACTGGTCTAGTCTTCAAATGTCTTCTCATACAGGCATGCTCCCAATGACGCATACTACTGGAACTACAAATACTTCCAAGTAATAATTCTATCTACCTATCTATCTAGTAATGGAGAGTCTAAAGCAGCACAAAATATATACCTCACTGGTGAATGGGTGCACATCCAAAGGATCAGACCTGTGATCAATCTAATACACAGTTAATAAAAACAAAAAAGGCAGCACCCCAATTTTAGAAAAAAAAATGCAAAAGTGAATCTTTAATCCATATGTGGTATTTGGGCCCCAACTTGGATTCCAAATTGGAGTGCTGCCTTTTTTTTGTTTTTATCTATCTAAAATAATTACCATCTTTACAATTATAGACTACAATATCATAACTATCTATGTAAATAATATTGATTATGTTTCTTTGTATATAATTGTGAATTATATCTATAATGTTAAATATGATAGAAAGAAAGAATATAGTCTGATGCATTGTGCAGCTCACCTATATACTTTCTCAATCATGCATCAATTACAGGCCAAAATATATACACAAACACACACACTGTTTTGCGGGATTCTTATAAATATGTAAAATAGTTTCTGACATAAAAAGTTTGTTCTTACTTAATAAATACGATTACATCAAGACATTCTTTCCTCCACATTTTACGTCAACCTCAGACAAGGGTATGCTGCAATGTTGTGAGAGGCCTCCCCCTTCCTCCAGAAGGGTCTAAAGTTGATAAAGGATGGTGAGGAAAGATTGTCTGATGTTGCATCAAGTATGCAAGTAGAATTATCACAGTATGACGCAGTATCCTGGACATAATGCTAATGGTAACAATTTTTATATTTTACAGTCAGTATCCAAACTTGTGGTCTGTTAGCAACAGCACCATTACCCCAGTTTCTCAGTCTGGAGGAATTCCTAATGGATTAGGCTCACAGTACTTACGAGGATCTACATACTCATCTCTTTCACATGGAGTGCCCTCACCATCCTCAGGATCTCCATTATATGATCATGGAGCAACTGTAGATATTGTAGAAAATCAATATGAAGTCACAAGTCATTCTAGGTTGTCTTCACCGTGGCCGCCAGTCCCACCAACTTCAATTTAAAGTGAAACCTCGTGACTTTTTATTTGAAAAAGTCATGTATTCAGACATGGTTCTCCAAGGCCAGTGGAGGACTTGGGGTACTCAAGCACTGTATTCTTTGTAAAGAACAGACTATTTAACCATGTTGTAAGCAATCTGGGAGAAGAATCAAAAAAACGATTTCTCAGTGAGGACCTGTATACCTACTGTACATAAAGACTGATACCTATGTGAGCCTTCTTCTGTTGTCAAGACTCACTTGCTTATATTGAATTTCCATTACTACTTTGTAGATTTAATTCAGTAAGCACTATTGCATATTGCTTAAAAGATCCAGAGAGATGCTAGAGAGCCTGTATGGAAAATTATTTATTTACTGGAGTGAGAGAGTTCTCATAGTTTTTCTTCAACCTCTAATGAAAAAGAAAATCTGAAAATACTCCAACTATTTATTTCATTATGTCTTATTTGTTCCAACCCCAAACTAACTGTATGATTTGCAAAATCTGCCTTTAGTTCATTGCTAGAAATATGTTTGTTTACCATGTTAAAACAAATATCATAGGTCATAGAAGAGACTAAAGCAGGCCACAGATTTATAGCGGGGAAAAAAAAGGATTTAGTCAGCCACCAATTGTGCAAGTTCTCCCACTTTAAAAGATGAGAGAGGCCTGTAATTGACATCATAGGTAGACCTCAACTATGAGAGACAAAATGAGAAAATATATATAGAAAATCACATTATTTGCAAATTATGGTGGAAAATAAGTATTTGGTCACCTACAAACAAGCAAGATTTCTGGCTCTCACAGACCTGTAACTTCTTCTTTAAGAGGCTCCTCTGACCTCCCCAACCCGATTTATAAGGCAAGAAATCCCACTTATTAACCCCTTCAGGTCTGAGCCCAAAAGTGCGTTAAAGACCAGGCCTCATTTTTCAAAACTGACATATGTTACGTTATATGGCAATAACTTTAAGACGCTTTAACTTGCACAAGTGATTTTGAGACTGTTTTTTCGTGAGACATTGTACTTCATGTTAGTGGTAAACATTGATCAATATTTTTGTATTTATTTATAAAAAAATAGGAAATTTGATGGAAATTTGGAAAAAAAATCGCAATTTTCAAAATGTGAAATGCTCTGCTTTTCAAACAGATAGTCATACCACCCAAAAAAATTTATAAATATTATCTTTTTTTTTTTATATGTCCCACTAGGACACCTGAATCGCTGATTCAGCACTATAGACTGCAATACACGTGTATTGCAGTCTATATAGGAAATCAGCCTATGTAGACATAGGCTGATTTCCAGAGGTCCCGGCAGGATCAACCAGGTAGTAGGAGCTTCAGGCAGCCTGGGGTCACTGGCCAGACCCCGGGCTGCATATTATAGATATCGGCACCCCCCGATCTCGCCGTGGGGGGTGCCAGGGGCGGCAACATGGCGGAACCCCTTGGATGCCGCGGTCATGTTTGACCGCGGCATCCAAGGGGTTAAAACCACGATCGGCGCTCAGCGCCGATGGGAGGTTGAGGAGCAGGGTGTTAGCTGTCAGTTACAGCTGACACCCTCTCCCGATGCCGCCCGCGGCAGTCAGTGCCGCTAGCAAACACTTAAAATGCCGCGGTCGCTATTGACCACGGCATCTTCTATTGACCACAGGGGATCGGTGTTATCACTGGTCCCCGCTGTTTCAGCGGGAGCCTGGCTGTCAAATACAGCCGGGCTCCCACGGTGATCACGCGGGCTCTGCTTCTGAGCCCGCTCGATCACCTTCACGTACCTGTACGTGGGGATGCGGTAACTAACCACATTCTCCCACGTACATGTACGTGAGAATGCGTGAAGGGGTTAAACCTGACAGGGCACACCTGTGAAGTGAAAACCATTTCAGGACACTAGCTCTGGAAGCTCATCAAGAGAATGCCAAGAGTGTGCAAAGCAGTAATCAAAGCAAAAGGTGGCTACTTGGAAGAACCTAGAATATAAGAGATATTTTCCGTTGTTTCACACTTTTTTGTTAAGTATATAATTCCACATGTGTTAATTCATAGTTTTGATGCCTTCAGGGTGAATCTACAATTTTTATAGTCATGAAAATACAGAAAACTCTTGGAATGAGAAGGTGTGTCCAAACTTTTGGTCTGTACTGTGTATATATACAGTCATGGCCAAAAGTTTTGAGAATGATACAAATATAAATTTTTACAAAGTCTACTGCTTCAGTTTTTCTAATGGCAATTTGCATATACTCCAGAATGTTATAAAGAGTGATCAGCTTAACAGCAATTACTTGCAAAGTCAATATTTGCCTAGAAAATGAACTTTATTCCCCAAAACACATTTCAACATCATTGCAGCCCTGCCTTAAAAGGACCACCTAACATCGTTTCAGTGATTGCTCCATTAACACAGGTGTGGGTGTTGATGAGGACAGGGCTGGAGATCAATCTGTCATGATTAAGTAAGAATGACACCACTGGACACTTTAAAAGGAGGCTGGTGCTTGCCATCATTGTTTCTCTTCTGTTAACCATGGTTATCTCTAAAGAAACACGTGCAGTCATCATTGCACTGCATAAAAATGGCCTAACTGGGAAGAGTATTGCAGCTAGAAAGATTGCACCTCAGTCAACAATCTATCGCATCATCAAGAACTTCAAGGAGAGAGGTTCCATTGGTGCCAAAAAGGCTCCAGGGCGCCCAAGAAAGACCAGCAAGCGGCAGGACCGTCTCTTAAAAGTGTTTCAGCTGCGGGATCGGGCTACCAGCAGTGCAGAGCTTGCTGAGGAATGGCAGCAGGCAGGTGTGAGTGCATCTGCATGCACTGTGAGGCGGAGACTCTTGGAGCAAGGCCTGGTCTCAAGGAGGGCAGCAAAGAAGCCACTTCTCTCCAGAAAAAACATCAGGGACAGACTGATATTCTGCAAAAGGTACAGGGAGTGGACTGCTGAGGACTGGGGTAAAGTCATTTTCTCTGATGAATCCCCTTTTCGATTGTTTGGAACATCTGGAAAACAGCTTATTCGGAGAAGAAGAGGTGAGCGCTACCACCAGTCTTGTCTCATGCCAACTGTAAAGCATCCTGAAACCATTCATGTGTGGGGTTGCTTCTCAGCCAAGGGAATCGGCTCTCTCACAGTCTTGCCTAAAAACACAGCCATGAATAAAGAATGGTACCAGAATGTCCTCTAAGAGCAACTTCTCCCAACCGTCCAAGAGCAGTTTGGCGCTCAACAATGCCTTTTCCAGCATGATGGAGCACCTTGCCATAAAGCAAAGGTGATAACTAAATGGCTCAGGGAACAAAACATAGAGATTTTGGGTCCATGGCCTGGAAACTCCCCAGATCTTAATCCCATTGAGAACTTGTGGTCAATCATCAAGAGACGGGTGGACAAACAAAAACCAACAAATTCAGACAAAATTAAAGCATTGATTCTGCAAGAATGGACTGCTATCAGTCAGGATTTGGTCCAGAAGTTGATTGAGAGCATGCCAGGGAGAATTGCAGAGGTCCTGAAGAAGAAGGGTCAACACTGCAAATATTGACTTGCTGCATTAACTCATTCTAACTGTCAATATAAGCTTCTGTTACTCATAATATGAATGCAATTATATTTCTGTATGTGATAAAAACATCTGACAAACACACATAAAAACCAGAGGGCAGCAGATCATGTGAAAATATAATATTTGTGTCATTCTCAAAACTTTTGGCCATGACTGTATATATATATATATATATATATATATATATATATATATATACACACACACAGTGGGGAAATAAAGTATTTAGTCAGCCACCAATTATGCAAGTTCTCCCACTTAAAAAGATGAGAGGGGCCTGTAATTGACATCATAGGTAGACCTCAACTATGAGAGACAAAATGAGAAAACACATCCAAAAAATCACATTGTCTGATTTTTTTAAAAATTTATTTGCAAATTATGGTGGAAAATAAGTATTTGGTCATCTACAAACAAGCAAGGTCTCTCACAGACCTGTAACTTCTTCTTTAAGAGGCTCCTCTGTCCTCCACTCATTACCTGTAGTAATGGCACCTGTTTGAAATTGTTATCAGTATAAAAGACACCTGTCCACAACCTCAAACAGTCACACTCCAAACTCCACTATGGTGAAGACCAAAGAGCTGTGGAAGGACACCAGAAACAAAATTGTAGGCCTGCACCAGGCTGGGAAGACTGAATCTGCAATAGGCAAGCAGCTTGGTGTGAAGGAATCAACTGTAGGAGCAATAATTAGAAAATGGAAGATATACAAGACCACTGATAATCTCCCTCGATCAGGGGCTCCACACAAGATCTCACTCCGTGGGGTCAAAATGATCACAAGAACGGTGAGCAAAAATCCCAGAACCACATGGGGGGACCTAGTGAATGACCTGCAGAAAGCTGGGAGTAATGTAACAAAGGCTGCCGTCATTAACACACTACGCCGCCAGGGACTCAGATCCTGCAGTGCCAGACGTGTCCCCCTGCTTAAGCCAGTACATATCCGGGTCCGTCTGAAGTTTGCTAGAGAGCATTTGGATGTTCCAGAAGAGTATTGGGAGAATGTCATATGGTCAGATGAAACCAAAGTAGAACTGTTTGGTAGAAACACAACTCGCCGTGTTTGGAGGAGAGTGAATGCTGAGTTGCATCCAAAGAACACCATACCTACTGTGAAGCATGGGGGTGGCAACATCATGCTTTGGGGCTGTTTCTCTGCAAAGGGACCAGGACAAATGATCTGTGTACATGAAAATGAACGGGGCCATGTATCGTGAGATTTTGAGTGCAAACCTCCTTCCATCAGCAAGGGCATTGAAGATGAAACGTGGCTGGGTCTTTCAGCATGGCAATGATCCCAAGCACACCGCCAGGGCAACGAAGTGATTTTGTAATTGTGCCTTAAAATGTAAAAAGACCATTCCTTTATATGTTAAAGTTATATGTATGTGGACATTTGTGTATGTCAATGTGATTATTCTGTTTTGTTTGTCAGTGTAATTGATTTAGATATTGTATTTATAGTTGATGAGAAGTTTTTTGTGTATTTCTGTACATATGTAAATGTATGCTCAATGACAATCTGATAAAGAAATATTGTAAAGACCACAAAATTATTTCTTGTTTCATTATCAGCCATACACAAGCTTAAAAGGATTTTTCAGGATTAGAGCTTTTTTCAATAAACAGTGCCACACCTGTCCACAGGTTAAGTGTGGTATCGCAGCTTAGCCCCATTAACATAAAGTGTACCTAAACTCTCAAACATTAGATTTTCTGGCAGCATTTGTGTCATTAAGGCTACGGCCCCACGTTGCGGAAACGCAGCTTTTTTTGTTGCATATTTTGCTGCGGTTTTTTTTAGCCAAAGCCAGGAGTGGATTTAGCAGCAGGTAGAAATATAAGAACTTCCTATATATATTTCCCATTCCTTTTGGTAGCCATGCTTGACTTTGGCTCAAAAAAAGCCACAGCAAAATCTGCAACACAAAAAGCTGCGTTTCTGCAACGTGAGGCCGTAGCCTAGACAATTTTTTTTATATAGTTTATGAATGTATTTTGGCTTTTTCTGTGAAATCCTGCACTGATATCCACTTACCCCTATGATATCCTATTATTGGCAGGTACAAACAAAAAACTCACTAAACAAACCATTAGTATAAAGTTCATATTTATTAAGTTAAAATTAAGACATATGAAGTAGGAAGGGAGGAATCACAGAGAGAATAACCAGCAATAAATACCATCATACATGGTCATAGGGGCAAAGTAATAGGACTTACAGTGCCTTGCGAAAGTATTCGGCACCCTTGAACTTTTCAACCTTTTGCCACATTTCAGGCTTCAAACATAAGGATATAAAATTTTTATTTTTTGGTGAAGAATCAACAACAAGTGGGACACAATTGTGAAGTGGAACGAAATTTATTGGTTATTTTAAACTTTTGTAAAAAATAAAAAAACTGAAAAGTGGGGCATGCAATATTATTCGGCCCCTTTACTTTCAGTGCAGCAAACTCACTCCAGAAGTTCAGTGAGGATCTCTGAATGATCCAATGTTGTCCTAAATGACTGATGATGATAAATATAATCCTCCTGTGTTTAATCAATTCTCCGTATAAATGCACCTGCTCTGTGATAGTCTCAGGGTTCTTTTTAAAGCGCAGAGAGCATCATGAAGACCAAGGAACACACCAGGCAGGTCCGTGATACTGTTATAGAGAAGTTTAACCCCTTAACAACCCAGGGCGTAATAGTACGTCCTGAGTCACATGACGATGTATGGAGAGTGCTCAGGAGCTGAGCGCTCTCCATACACCGCGGGTGCCGGCTGTATAATACAGCCAGGATCCGCCGCTAACAGCAGCGATCGGTGCCTGCCGCGGCATCTAAAATGCGCAGCCGCCATGGGTGCCGCCATTTTTACCTGATCGCTGCCCTCCAGAACGTTATCGGAGGGCGGCGGTTGGTTGCCATGACAGCCGGGAGCCTATTGAAGGCTCCCAGGCCTGTCATTACATTACAGCTATTACGCGATGCCAGAGGCATCGTCTAATAGCAGTAACGGCATTTTGCTATTCACTACGATACAGTAGTATCGCAGTGAATAGTATGATCGATCAGACTCCCTAGGTTTCAAGGTCCCTAGGGAGTCTGATTATACAAGTAAAAGTATAAAAAAAAAAAGTTTTTAAGTATGAAAAAAAAAAAAACAAAAAAAAAAAACACAAAAGTTCAAATCGCCCCCCTTTCCCTAGATCAGATATAAAAGTAAATAAACAAAAGTAAGCATAAACACTTTAGGTATCCCCGCGCTCCAAAATGCCCGAACTATTAAAATATTTATCCCATACGGTGAACGGCGTAGTGGGGAAAAAAAAATCAAAATGGCCAAATAGCATTTTTTTCAACACTTTGTCTCCTATAAAAAATTGAATAAAAAGTGATCAAACCATCAGATCTTTCCCCAAATGGTATCAATAAAAACGTCATGTTGTCCCGCATAAAAACACGCCTTACCCAGCTCCATACATGTAAATATGAAAAAGTTACAGGTGACACAATATGGCGACGCAAAATTTTTTTTTCTATTTAGCAAAGTTTTTAATTTTTTAAAAGGTATAAAAACATTACAAATACTATATAAATTTGGTATCGCCGTGTTCGTACTGACCCGCAGAATACAGGTAACACGTCATTTTTACCACACAATGAATGCTGTAAAAATTAAACCCATATGAATTTGGCGCAAATGCAGTTTTTCTCCAATTGCACCTCATTCTGAATTTTTTTCCAGCTTTCCAGTACATTGCACAGCATATTGAATAGTGACATTACAAAGTACAATTTGTTTCGCAAACAATAAGCCATCATGTGACTCTGTGAACTGAAAAATGAAAAAGTTATGGCTCTTGGAATGTGGGGAGGGAAAAACGAAAATGCAAAAACAAAAAATGGCCCGATCATTAAGGGGTTAAAGCCGGATTTGGATACAAAAAGATTTCCCAAACTTTAAAAATCCCAAGGAGCACTGTGCAAGAGATCATATTGAAATGGAAGGAGTATCAGACCACTGCAAATCTACCAAGACCCGGTCGTCCCTCTAAACTTTCATCTCAAACAAGGAGAAGACTGATCAGAGATGCAGCCAAGAGGCCCATGATCACTCTGGATGAACTGCAGAGATCTACAGCTGAGGTGGGAGAGTCTGTCCATAGGACAACAATCAGTTGTACACTGCATAAATCTGGCCTTTATGGAAGAGTGGCAAGAAGAAAGCCATTTCTCAAAGATATCCATAAAAAGTCTCGTTATATGTATTACACCATTGTGGCAAACTTTAATCAGCCCGCAGTTACAATGAATACTTTAGACTAAGTAAAGTGCATACGCATATAATCATATAAGTAAGATGTACCCAAATGGACAGAAAATTAATATATGCATCAATAGATCCCAATGAAAGCCCTCATACAGACCATGTATGATGAATGCACCCCGCTGTGCATTTCACCAGAAAGGCTTCGCCTGGTGGAATGCATAGCCCTGTATGTTGTACCAGTATTTAACAGACATAGTGCCCAATGACAATATAATGTAAAATGACATGACTGCATGTCCTACAGGACCCAGATAAGCTCTATACAGTGCCTTGCGAAAGTATTCGGCCCCCTTGCACTTTTCAACCTTTTGCCATATTTCAGGCTTCAAACATAAGGATATAAAATTTTAATTTTTTGGTGAAGAATCATCAACAAGTGGGACACAACTGTGAAGTGGAACGAAATTTATTGGATATTTTAAACTTTTGTAAAAAATAAAAAAACTGAAAAGTGGGGCGTGCCAAATTATTCGGCCCCTTAAGTTAATACTTTGTAGCGCCACCTTTTGCTGTGATTACAGCTGCAAGTCGCTTGGGGTATGTCTATCAGTTTTGCACATCGAGAGACTGAAATTCTTGCCCATTCTTCCTTGGAAAACAGCTCGAGCTCAGTGAGGTTGGATGGAGAGCGTTTGTGAACAGCAGTTTTCAGCTCTTTCCACAGATTCTCGATTGGATTCAGGTCTGGACTTTGACTTGGCCATTCTAACACCTGGATACGTTTATTTGTGAACCATTCCATTGTAGATTTTGCTTTATGTTTGGGATCATTGTCTTGTTGGAAGATAAATCTCCGTCCCAGTCTCAGGTCTTTTGCAGACTCCAGCAGGTTTTCTTCCAGAATGGTCCTGTATTTGGCTCCATCCATCTTCCCATCAATTTTAACCATCTTCCGTGTCCCTGCTGAAGAAAAGCAGGCCCAAACCATGATGCTGCCACCACCATGTTTGACAGTGGGGATGGTGTGTTCAGGGTGATGAGCTGTGTTGCTTTTACGCCAAACATATCATTTTGCATTGTGGCCAAAAAGTTTGATTTTGGTTTCATCTGACCAGAGCACCTTCTTCCACGTTTGGTGTGTCTCCCAGGTGGCTTGTGGCAAACTTTAAACGAGACTTTTTATGGATAGCTTTGAGAAATGGCTTTCTTCTTGCCACTCTTCCATAAAAGCCAGATTTGTGCAGTGTACGACTGATTGTTGTCCTATGGACAGACTCTCCCACCTCAGCTGTAGATCTCTGCAGTTCATCCAGAGTGATCATGGGCCTCTTGGCTGCATCTCTGATCAGTCTTCTCCTTGTTTGAGATGAAAGTTTAGAGGGACGGCCGGGTCTTAGATTTGCAATGGTCTAATACTCCTTCCATTTCAATATGATCGCTTGCACAGTGCTCTTTGGGATGTTTAAAGTTTGGGAAATCTTTTTGTATCCAAATCCGGCTTTAAACTTCTCCATAACAGTATCACGGACCTGCCTGGTGTGTTCCTTGGTCTTCATGATGCTCTCTGCGCTTTAAACAGAACCCTGAGGCTATCACAGAACAGGTGCATTTATACGGAGACTTGATTACACCCAGGTGGATTATATTTATCATCATCAGTCATTTAGGACAACATTGGATCATTCAGAGATCCTCACTGAACTTCTGGAGTGAGTTTGCTGCACTGAAAGTAAAGGGGCCGAATAATATTGCACGCCCCACTTTTCAGTTTTTTATTTTTTTCAAAAGTTAAAAATAACCAATAAATTTCATTCCACTTCACAATTGTGTCCCACTTGTTGATTCTTCACCAAAAAAATGAAAATTTTATATCTTTATGTTTGAAGCCTGAAATGTGGCAAAAGGTTGAAAAGTTCAAGGGTGCCAAATACTTTCGCAAGGCACTGTAGTAACGGGCAAGAGGCTGTATTCCTCCTGCAACTGGGGCTAAGTGTACCAGCCCCAGTTACAGGGGAAATCAGCCTCCCCACAAAAAAAAAAAAAAAAATGGAAATAAAATAAATAAAATAATACACCAATAAAACACCGTTATTAAAGGTTATAGCCCCATCCCCGATGACATCATACAAAATAAAAATTACCGTAAAGGAGAGTAAAAACTATTTTAGAAAGTTTTTTAGTAGCACTTTGTGTTATTAAATAAAAACAAAATGAAAAAGTGAAAAAAAGACCCGTTTTCCCTCCTCTTTTATTTATATTTTCCTGGATATAAAAAAAATTAAAACCCATGCAAAGATAACATAAAAATAAAGCCCTATGTGTCACCGAAAAAAGATGCAGAAATTAGTTGAATATCGCAAATGATAAAAATGTTACAGCCCTCAAAACTGCACATACAAAAAACCCGAAAATGTGTCTGGTCCTGGACCTGAAATTGGCCCGGTACTGAAGTGGTTAACCCTTCCTCAAGACATATTGTATTCGTACAGGAGGGATTATGGAGCGGGCTCAGAAGCTGAACACTCTATATACAATGTGATTGACTTTCACTGAGCGTGGCTGTTAACCCCTTAAATTTCGGGGTCGTAAAAGAGCTGTTATGTTGGAAGGATTGCCATCCCCATTGAATAAATGTAAAAGGTTTTAAAAAAAATAAAAAAACAGATAATTTCAAAATGCAAAACACCACATATCTCTAGCCTCTACCGCACCATACTCCTGTACACCATAAGTAAACAAAAAAAATCTAAATTTAAATAAATAAGTTTCTCAGTCATGTCTACCACAAAAAAAAAAAGTATAAATAAATAGTCATCAAAAAGTCATATGCAACTCATAATGGTCCCAATAATTTTTTTTAGCTCATTCTGCAAAAACAAATCCTTACATAGCTCCATAGATGGAAATCTAAAAAAGTTATGATGGTCAGAATATGGCAACTGAAAGAAAATTTAGTTTTGAAAATAAGTATTAAAATATAACAAAAACTATATAAATTTGGTATCTGGTTTCACTATGATTGTGTTTATCTGCAGAATAAAAGTAACCTGTCATTTTTATCACACAGTGAAAGCTGTAAATACAAAACCTGTAAGAAAAATCATGCACCTGAGTTTCTTTTTCTCAGTTCTACCTTTTTTAGATTTTTTTTTTCTTACTAGTTTATTGTATGGAATATTATATGGTGTAAATATAAAGTACAATTTTTCCTGAAGAAAAGAAGCCTTCAAACAGCTATGGGAAAAAAATATATAAAAGTTATAGTTATAAGGAATCAAAAATTTGCAGCAGCTAGAATGGGTTAAATGGATTCTGTCACGTCTAAAATGCTTCTCAAGCTAATCATAATGTGGTGTAGGGCCCTTTAGGAGCCGAAAAATGCCTTTGTGGCCACAAACTGATGAAGCAATGCAGGGATAACCATCTTTTTATGGATACCCAAGTCTGCCTCAAGTGTATCTGAGGCAGGTATGATTTGCCACTTTTGCTGCAAGTGCTACGAATGTCTACTAAAATTGTCACCCCTTTAGCAGTGTATGACATTTTGAGGTTGTGCTTGCATCTCAGCTAGGCAAATTGGGCCCACCTCAGGTAAACACGTTTTGTATACACTGGGGTTTTATGTACATGTTCGATGTGTGCACTAGAACCTTTCAAGATGAGTACTCTGAACATGTACTCACACAACTGAGTTTCAACTGTAAAATTTGGCCCATCGGCCGGATTTACCAGACTGTACCTTATTGCGGGAGAGGGACTCCTAGCAGTATAGTTATCTATGCTACTAGGAGTTCCTGACTTCCGGTGACATACTGTCACATACCGATTTCAGTACACCTAGCAGCATAGATAAATCTGGCCAACACGTGGACCAAGTTTCACAGCTGAAATCCAGTTGTGTGAATGCGCCATAACACTGTTATGTCATTTTGTTAAGAAATAACATCTTGTATAATCCATATCAGTATCTTATATGAAAAACTGTTGTTCTTTGTACAGTACTTTTACTGAGTAAAAAAATCTAAAAATACATAGTTAGTAAAAGTAATTTCCTCTCCAATATTTGTCTTTATTGGAAGGACCATCATTTCAACAACAATATTTTGTGTTGTAACTAAGTGGAATTTCAATCCACTCTTGTCACACAGACTCCCTATTGAAGAACATAACAAGTCTATGCTAAATGCTTGCATTACTTCTGTGTAGTCATCATGTGGATCCACCAAATATTTGCCAAGTTATCCATCCATTTTGTTTACACTCTCTTTCAAATATGTAACAACTACTTTCACTTCAAATGAATAGTAGGATATACAACCTCAATTTCAAAAAAGTTTGGGCTCTATGTAAAATAAAAAGAAAAGAACAATGCAATGATTAGGAAATCTCATAACTATATTGTATTCACTATAGAACATAGAACACACATCAGAAGTTGAAAGTTATATATTAATTAATTTGAAAAAAACAAAACTCATTTAGACAAATATCAAAATAGATGGGGCACAATTAACAAAGGAAAAATGTTCCTAATTATAAAACTGCAAAGAGTATGAATACCCAAGTGCATAGTATTATCAAAAGAGTCAGAGAATCTGGAGAAATCCATGTGTACAAGGGACAAGGTGTAACAGGATGCGGATGTGTGGACCTGCTTGTGCCACCTATCGGAGGGTTCCTGGTGGTGTGGCTGCTGACCAGGGACCAGACAGACTCTGGTATGAGGCACCAGAGGGTACAGACACAGGGATAGGCAGGAACAGGCTAAAGATCAGTGGCAAAGGGGAAGACAAACAAGGTCATAGACAAGCAGATGAGTCAGGACAGGCAGCCAGGGAGCATTTATGCTCTAATACAGAATTACAGACAAAAGACAGACAGTTAACCCTTCCATTGCCAGTAATCTAATTGTGTCTAAGTCTGTTGTGCAATAGAACAGTTTTATCTATATACACAGGTTTAATCACAATTTTTACTGACAGTCTTGATAGTTAAAATTTTTGTTAAAGGGGTATTCCCATCTCGACGTTTAACAAACTTTATACTATAAACATATTTCACACACTAATAGATATATCAACAGGTATGTATAGTCCCTACCCCTGACAATTATTTTATCTTAGTGAAACTTCTGTTATTCTGTCCCGCCAAGAACACAAGGATTATGGGCAGTACCAGCTTCACTCAGTCATGTGACACGCTTTCAGCGGAAGACGTGCATGCTCCCGATGCACTGGGAGAAGTGTTTATATGCTGCCGGCGGGAATAGTACAGAAGAGCATTCATGGTAAGCAGTGATCGCTCCTCTTATATAGGCACACCAAACACAGTGGTTGGTGTCAGCACCCGGGTAAGTGCCGGGGTCCCAAGCTGCTGAGGGACCCCACTCGGCACCTGGGTGCTGACTACGGCTGATTTTTCTAAAGTAAAATAAAAAAAAAAAAAAAATAGGCCGTTACCTGCTGGACTAAGCCCAGCAAGCAACGTCCCTATTTACTTACCAATCCCTGCTCACAGCCGCCTCCGCTTCTCCTTCGGAGGTCAGGAGGAGAAGCGAGGGTGAACGTGAGCAAAAGCGGGAATCTGTAAGTAGGACCTTGGGCTTGCAGCAATTACTATTATACTCCGGGGTCTCTTCAAACCCTGGAGTATAATGATCGGAGGGCCAGGGGAAGTGAGGGGACATAAAAAAACTATCTTAATTACCTCTCCTGCATTCCGGCAGTCTTCGGGCCTATTTGATGACGTCACTATGCGTCACGACGCCGTACTGGCACATGTGACATCTGAACCAACACTGAAGAGATCTACAAGCAGCAGGGAGTGCGCCAGAGCCAGGGAGAAGGTAAGTGCAGGGGCCCGCTGTGGGGCGTAGTACCGTGTGCAGGGGCCTGCTGTGGGGTGTAGTACCGCGTGCAGGGGCCCGCTGTGGGGCGTAGTACCGCATGCAGGGGCCTGCTGTGGGGCTTAGTACCGCGTGCAGGGGCTCGCTGTGGGACATTACAGTATAGTGTGTGTAAATGGGGCGTTATAACGTTTGTGGGCCAGGAAAGGGGGTATTATGCCGTGGGGGGGAGGGCTCCAAGTTAAAAGTTTCCTCACAGACAGTTACTCACCTCTCCTAAGTGAGCAACACTTTTTTTTTTATGTTTGTCACCTTCTCTGAAAAGACCCCAGAGTATAATAGCTTGTGGGTGGTGTAATGTTTGCAACAAGCACCATAGGGGCCACTGTGGGGACATTATGTTGTGTGCAGGGGCCACTGTGGGGACATTATGCCATGTGCAGGGGCCACTGTGGGGACATTATGCCGTGTGCAGGGGCCACTGTGGGGACATTATGGTGTTTGTAAATGGGACCCAGTCTTAGATATATGTGTGTGTCTGCCACTGATTTTGCGTCGCAATTTGCCCCTAAATCAGCAGCAGATTATTCTCTGATTCTGTGTCCCATTGAAAACAATTTGAGCAGGATGCTGGAAAAAAAAAACGTCCTGCTCGATTTTGCTGCAAATTCTGGAGCTGATTCTGAGGCCGTGGCTTGAGACTCTGCAGTGATTAGACTCATTCATTAGGGCCTAATCAGCAATGGAAAACAGCAACAGAATACTGATGCTCTGCACTGTGAGCTAGGGGGCAAAAAATAAAGAGGAATCCGGGGCAGATGTCCGCCTCAAATTCCTTTATTTTCTGATATCTGAACAGGTTCTGTCTACTTTATATGAAATGGACAGTATTACTGTCCATTCCAGTAGGTACATCTCAGCAAAAAAATAAAAAAATAAAAAAAAATATATACAGTACAGACCAAAAGTTTGGACACACCTTCTCAAGAGAATGCCAAGAGTGTGCAAAGCAGTAATCAAAGCAAAAGGTGGCTACTTTGAAGAACCTAGAATATAAGACATATTTTCAGTTGTTTCACACTTTTTTGTTAAGTATATAATTTCACGTGTTAATTCATAGTTTTGATGCCTTCAGTGTGAATCTACAATTTTTATAGTCATGAAAATACAGAAAACTCTTGGAAGGAGAAGGTGTGTCCAAACTTTTGGTCTGTACTGTATATATATATATATATATAGTTTTTTTTTTTTTTTTTTTGCAGTGTGCATGAGTTGCTCCAAAAGGAGTCCACTGAGGCTATGTCGCCCAAGGGCCCTCACAAATCTGGAGCCAGCCCTGTAGAGTGTGTGTGTATGTATTCAGAAAATATAAATAAAGGTTTGTTCATCTTACAGTGCCACAATTGCTAAAAATATTACATCATATGTAATGGTGTGGCACTGTAAGGGCCGGTTCACATCTGCACGAAGCACTTTTCTCTGTTTGCTTCGTGCAGAAACCACATGAACCCCATTATAGTCTATGGGGTCCGCAGGTTTCCTTAGGTAAACTGCTTTTCTATGCGTATAGGTTTCCATTCGGAGGGTCCCCAAGCGGACTGCCCAAACGGAAACCGAATGCAGATGTGAACCGGCGCTAAGATGGACAAACCTTTATTTATATTTTCTGAATACAGACACATATATATATTAAATAATTACAATTCTATAAATAACAATATCTTTTATTTTTATGTTTAGGCAACTTGTAAAGACTACTTTTGATTGTTTATCACTTGAGGAAGTAGATCTTTTTTTATCATCTCAACATGTAAGTTCTGATGATTCTATATTTCATTACAATATTTATATCATGCTAGATCTCTGTTTTACCTCTATTTTAGAATTATAAATTATATATTGGCAGTTTAATTATGCCTTGTACACCAGTTTTAGGACATAAAATATGTAAAAAGTCGAAATATTTTGCAGAAATTTGTGCTTTGCAGAAAACATTATTTTATTATTGCTTTTGCACTGCTAGCATCACTTCCCCAAAAAGTTGTTGCGTCTGGCCCCCCGACAGAATTGCCATATTTTATGCCAGAAATTTGGTGTAAATGACGGGAGAAATTTACGCCAGCTGTGAGCTGATGTAAATTTTCCAAGAGGCGCGTAGCCCAGCAGAGGATGAAACTTATATATATGTATAATCCTGGTCATAATATAGAAGATATATATTATTATTATTATTATTATTAATGATATTTTATTTTGTCATTTTTTATTTATTTACATTTTTGGTTGTACATTGTACATCAACTTTAGCACTCTATGCATACATCAGTCTATACCAGTGGTTTCCAAATATTTTTTAAGGTGGGACCTACTTTTGGATGAGAATTTTGCCGCAGACAATGCTACACAGTGGCCCCAGACAGTATAATATGCTTCCCACAGTGACTCTAAAGAGCATATTTACATTTTTTTTTTTTTTTAACTTTTAGACTTCAGAAATGGAAGATCATGTTGAAGATTCACATGGACTGAATCCTTTGTTAGAAGAAGATGAGGTAATTGATGATGTTTTAAAATATAAAGTATATTTTAATTATATTGTTTTAATATTTTTTTTTTTTAAGGAACTACGGGAGTTAGTTAATAAACTAAAAAATAAAGTCAAAATTGCACATCCCGAGCCAGACTATTGCTTTCCAAATGACCCAACATGGGCACCTGGAGATGTACGTCCAGGTCCAGAACCAGATTTAGGGTGGTGTCACTGCAATAATTGTACACGTATGGAATCTGTTTCAGAAAGTTTGTGCTGCACTGAAATAGAAGAAATAGATTGTGTGAAGGAAAGCTGCGATGTTGGCATAACAGAGCATTCTTCTTTTGCTTGTTCTTGCACCGAGCCACAAAGTCTTAGATGAGTGCTTATAAACACAACTAACAGGATAAGACGATGATTAGATCCAAGCAGTAACTATTTTATAATTTTTTTTATTTTTTTAACCACTTCCGTGCCACCCATAGACTACAGTGGGGAAAAAAAGTATTTAGTCAGCCACCAATTGTGCAAGTTCTCCCACTTAAAAAGATGAGAGAGGCCTGTAATTGTCATCATAGGTAGACCTCAACTATGAGAGACAAAATGAGAAAACATATCTAGAAAATCACATTGTCTGATTTTTAAAGAATTTATTTGCAAATTATGGTGGAAAATAAGTATTTGGTCAATAACAAAAGTTCATCTCAATGCTTTGTTAGATATCCTTTGTTGGCAATCACATTGGTCAAACGTTTTCTGTAAGTCTTCACAAGGTTGATACACACTGTTGCTGGTATGTTGGCCCATTCCTCCATGCAGATCTCCTCTAGAGCAGTGATATTTTCGGGCTGTCGTGGGCAACACGGACTTTCAACTCCCTCCAAAGGTTTTCTATGAGTTGAGATCTGGAGACTGGCTAGGCCACTCCAGGACCTTGAAATGCTTCTTACAAAGCCACTCCTTCGTTGCCCTGGCGTTGTGCTTGAGCATTCACTCTCCTCCAAACACGACGAGTTGTGTATCTACTAAACAGTTCTACTTTGGTTTCATCTGACCATATGACATTCTCCCAATACTCTTCTGGAACATCCAAATGCTCTCTAGCAAACTTCAGATGGGCCTGGATATGTACTGGCTTAAGCAGGGGAACACGTCTAGCACTGCAGGATCTGAGTCCCTGGCGGTGTAGTGTGTTACTGACGGTAGCCTTTGTTACGTTAGTCCCAGCTTTCTGCAGGTCATTCACTAGGTCCCCCCGTGTGGTTCTGGGATTTTTGCTCACCGTTCTTGTGATCATTTTGACCCCATGGGGTGAAATCTTGCATGGAGCCCCTGATCGAGGGAGATTATCAGTGGTCTTGTATGTCTTACATTTTCTAATTATTGCTCCCACAGTTGATTTCTTCACACCAAGCTGCTTGCCTATTGCAGATTCAGTCTTCCCAGCCTGGTGCAGGTCTACAATTTTGTTTCTGGTGTCCTTCCACAGCTCTTTGGTCTTCACCATAGTGGAGTTTGGAGTGTGACTGTTTGAGGTTGTGGACAGGTGTCTTTTATACTGATAACAATTTCAAACAGGTGCCATTACTACAGGTAATGAGTGGAGGACAGAGGAGCCTCTTAAAGAAGAAGTTACAGGTCTGTGAGAGCCAGAAATCTTGATTGTTTGTAGGTGACCAAATACTTATTTTTCACCATAATTTGCAAATAGATGCTTAAAAAATCAGACAATGTGATTTTCTAAATATGTTTTCTCATTTTGTCTCTCATAGTTGAGGTCTACCTATGATGTCAATTACAGGCCTCTCTCATCTTTTTAAGTTGGAGAACTGGCTGACTAAATACTTTTTTCCATATTATAGTTATATAAGCAAATAAGCAAGAAAAAAGTTAGTAAACAAGCCAGAGTACATTGAATCATAGCAAAATCTGCAAAATAACTATACTGTGCTCAGGGCCATGAGCAATGCAAGTTTCTGTGGCTAGTATACTAACTTTTTTTTCTGCAAGTTATATCATTAGTAAATCTACCCCAATTATATTAAAAAAAATCATATATTTCCTATATTTTCATATCTCATACTTGATTGAGTTATACATCCCCTCCAGTTCTTTCCAATGAGCATGATTAAAGCATAAAAAAATATATAATTTACAAAATTATTGTGATAAAACATGATAAAACTAAATTAAACCATCCACAATTAAACAGGTCATAACAGGGAGCAGAATCATAAAATTTGATATAATTTAAAATCTGGAAACAAAGTTGTGAACCATCTCCTCGCGTGTCGGTCTCTCAACATGAGCAATATTTGCAGGAAGTGAGGGTAACATACCTACCCAATTGCTTTCCCTTTCACCTGCTGCAAACATCACAATTTCACGTAAAATAGTTTTTATAAATTCTTGTGACCTCGGCTCATATAAAGTTTTGACTACCCAAGCTTTTTGTGCTTTCGAAGATTCTAATCTAAATTTTCTGTGATCTAAATCTTCTATGGCCTCTTCAGATTCCAGTCTTTGCAGTTTTGTCTGAACCCAACCGACATTATTATTATGGTGCACGTGCCACCATGGCGTAAAAGTAAAAGTGTACTGTCTTAGGTCTATACTTCAGTGCACTGGAGTGGAATACCTCCAAAGCACCAGTATGACAAAAGTAAGAAAGATGCTTGATGTCTCTAATCAGGGCTGGATTTTCAATTATACCCTGAAGCTTTTAATAGGCTTTTGACTTTGGGTCTAGCCATTTGGTGTCATTTAAATTGGGAGGGTGTTGGCAATGGGAGTAGGTCCCATCAGTGTCCCATTCGTGAACATTTTGCACATGGTACAGAAGAGATTTCCATCTCTCCACCAAACTGTCAGGATCATTACGAGCCGCCCACCACAGATTTTTAATGGGTGATACCCAAGATGACATTTCGTTGCAGTGTTTAACCCTGCTGTTCTGTTCAGTTCTACTATACACATATAATGTTCCGGTCATTTTTGACCGGGCCTATTAAAGTCTGGATTTTTAACTAATTTAAGTGTTTTATTTGAATTTCTTTTGCATTATTATACTGTATGTGAACATGGTTGTTCATAAACAAATGAAAAATGAAATCAAAAACTTAATTTTTATTTTTTTTGTCAAAAAATGTTACATGGCCTTATTGCATTACTCATGCATATTGCACAAAAAAATAAAAAAATCTTTATAAAACTGTAAACTATAACTAATAACATCAAACTGTATGTAAATATATTTTTTTCAAAAAATAAAATAAAATAAAATAAAAAGTCTAGTTTTTTTCTATATAAAATGTGAAATAAGGTTCAAGGTGCTAAATTTACTGTTTGTATTCGTCACAAGTATAATTTACATGTCTTTTGCATAAGTACTTTGCACATTTGCAACATATCACATTTGATTTGTGATTACTTGATGTTGGACAGAAGGCGCATCGTTTCCGTTTTAGGCTGGTTGCACTGCTGGTGGAGGCCATGGGTATCGTCGCAGTGCTAGCGGAAGCCCTTGGTTCACTTTCTTCAGCATGCTGTTGGATCCTGTGGACAATGGCTGCAGCTCCATCATCTCTGGGTGTTACTTTTCTTTGTTCAATATATGGGCTAACCAGTGATTTTCCCAACTCCTCTAAAAAAATTCTTCTTTTCTATAGTTTATTTTTGTTCCAATTTGGGTCTATTTCACGCCATAACACAAATGCATTGTACGCCGACACATCAAGAATGTTGTAAAAAACAACCATTGGCCACCGATTAGTTTTGCGTTTACAGGTGTAAGTGCCTATGAGTTGATCTAGAGTATCAACTGCCCCTTTTGTGGCATTGTAATGTAAAGGACCTAGATAAATTGATAAATAGTAGTAGATGAACTATATAGACCAAAATGAGATTATAACTCCTTTATTTTTTTTTAAAAATGGCTGGAGATTAGTATAAAAGGCTATCGGTCATTTTTGACCGAACAGTACAAGTGTAAAAAAAGACGTGGAGCAAAAAGTAAACAAAAAATAAATAAAAACTGCTATTAGTAAGAACCCTTCAAATGAGGAAAAGTCAATGAACCACAAGTTTCAGAACCGCATAATGAATATTTTAAAAAATTTCAAATTTCAAATTCGGTCATTTTTGACCGAACAGAACAGCAGGGTTAAATTTGGAAGCTCCAAGCACCTTTTGTCCAATAGATTTTGCCATATGCCACACATCGAATTGATGGATTATGTTCGGATAATCCTCATTTAAACATTTGCGTATTTTAACCGGTTGACGACCACCAGCCGTAAATTTACAGCCTGCGGACGTGGTCTCTGAAGTCCGGCCAATAGCAAATTTATGGCCAGCACATCAGAGACCCTGTGACCGGGATCGGGTGTTAGCTGTAACTGACAGCTAACACCCTGCTCCATAACCCCCGGTCGGAACTGAGTTCCGAGCAGAGGTTTTAACCCCTTGGATACCGCGGTCAAACATGACCGCGGCATCCAAGGGGTTCCGCCATGTTACCGCCCCCACCGGCAACCCCCGCGGCGAGATCGGGGGTTGCCGATGTCTATTTTCTGTAGCCCAGGGTCTGGCCAGTGACCCCAGGCTACCTGAAGCCCCCACTACCTGGCTGAGCCTGCCGGGATGTGAAGAAGTCAGCCATTGCGTCTACATCGGCTGACATTCTTGTATAGACTGCATGCTCGTGTATGCTCGTGTATTGCAGTCTATAATACTGAGCCAGGATCAGAGCATCTCTTTCTCAGGTGTCCTTATAGGACAGGTAAAAAATGTAAAAAAAAGTAAAAAAAAAAATAAAGTGTGTAAAAAAAAAAAAAATTAATAAAAGTTATAAAGCCCCCAAAAATCCCTTTTCCTATATAAAATGAATTATATAAAAAAAACCAAAAAAATTAATAAAAACAACACATATTTGGTATCGCCGCGTCCGTAACAACCTGTACAATAAAATTGAAACAATATTTAACATACACGGTGAACGTCGAAAAAAAAACCCGGAAAAAAAACGCTGGAAGTAATGATTTTTTACTATCTCGCTTACACAAAATGCTATAAAAAGTGATCAAAAACTCATATGTATCTCAAAACAAAACCAATAAAAAGCCCATGTCCTCCCGCAAAAAATAAGCCCTAAACCAAGTCTGTCAACCAAAAAATAAAAATGTTACGCATCTCAGAAGATGGTGATGCAAAAACAATTGATTTATGTCCACAAATGGGTTTTTGTTCTGCAGAATTAGTAACGCATAAAAAAAACAATATAAATGAGGTATCATAATTGTACCGACCTGCAGAATAAAGGTAACATGTTACTTATGCTGTACGCCACACAGCAAAAAAATTAAAAGGTAAAAACCAATTCCAGAATTGATATTTTTTTTTAATCCACCCAGAAAGAGTTAATATAATTTATTCAATAAGTTATAGACACCCAAAAAAATGGTGTCATTAAAAAATGCATATTATACCGCAAAAAAAAATCAGCCCTCATATGGCTACATCATCCGAAAAATAAAGAATACAGCTTGTACAATGTGAAGACAAAAACCCCAAAAATCACCAAATCATTAGAACACAACTGGCTGCGGCAGGAAGGGAATGTATAAGCTGTGCGAGAGTATATCAGGGTACAAACCAGATTTAGAGCTTACGAGGGATAATAAACCAGAAGTGACCCCCAGAGTGACCCCCCCTCAATCATAGGAGCTACTGGGGATATAGTAGGGAATTTCGTGTTCCCCATGTACTCCGCACAGCTTACATATTCACTCTTCACCATCAGCTGTGCATTCATGTCTGGGATACTAATGCTTATTACACCCCTTGATAAATTCTTTGAGGGGTGCAGTTTTCAAAATGGGGTCACTGCCTAGGAGATTCCACTTTTCTGGTACATTGGAGGCTCTGCAAACATGACATGGCGTCCAGATACCAAACATCTGAATCTGCACTCCAAAAGCCACATAGCGCTTTTTCCCTTCCGCGCCCTGCTGTGTGCGCAAACTGCAGTTTATACCCACATGTATGACACTGGTGTACCCAGAATAACGTACATAATGTCATATGTGGGTATAAACTGCTGTTTGGGCACAGCCGGGCACAGAAGGGAAGGAGCACTATTTGGTTTTTGGAGCACAGATTTAGACAGTTTAGCTTTTAGACGCTATGACACTTTTGCAGAGCTCCTGAAATGCCAGTAAAGAGGAAACCCCTGACACGTGACCCTATTTTGGAAACTGCACCCCTGAAGGAATTTATCCATGGGTGCAGTGAACATTTTTTACCTCCAAGTGTTGCTATAATTTATTTTCCAGAAATGAATACGCAGATGATTGTGAAAGGTGAAAATGACAATTTTTCCAGGAATATTTAATTTCAATGCATAATACGTTGTGCCCAGCTTGTATCAGATATGAACGCTCTAAAAGATGTTGTGCCCGGGATACCCACTTAACAGTTTTTAGAGTGTTTGTGCCTGCTGACATAAGCTGGGCACAAAATATTGGGCACTGAAATGGCGTATCTCTGGAAAAATTGCAATTTTCCCTTTTCATTATCAGCTGCGCTTTCATTTATTGAAATTAAATGACTGCAACATTTAAGGGTTAAGAATACTCGCTACTCCACTTGATAAATCCCTTGAAGGGTGTAGTTCCCAAAATGGGGTCACAAGTCTGCGGATTCCACTTTACTGGCAATTCAGGGGCACTGCAAAAGTGGCATGGTGTCCAAAAACCAAACTGTGCTTCAAAAACCAAAATAGCGCTCCTTCCCTTCTGTGCCCGGCTGTGCCCAAGCAGCAGTTTATACCAAGTACGTTATCCTGGGTACACCAGTGTCATACATGTGGGCGTAAACTGCAGTTTGGGTACACAGCAGGGGGCAGATGTGCGCTATGTGGCTTTTGGAGCATAGATTTAGATTGTTGGATTTTGGACACCATGTAAAATTGGCAAAGACCCTTAAATTGCCCCTACAAAATGGGGTCACTTCTTGGGGAATTCCAATTTACTGGCACCTCTGCAAAAACAACATGGCGTCCAGAAAGTCCCTCTAGATCTGTACTTCAAAAGCTAAAAAGCGCAGTGCTTCTTCCCTTCTGAGCCCTGCTGTGTGCCCAAGCAGCAGGTTACACGCACATATATAATTTTTTTCCCCCGGTATAGCCCACATAATAGTTTTAGGAGTGCATGTCTCTGATGCCACAAAGTGGGTACAACGTATTGGGCACCAAAATGGCATATTTATTTAAAATTGTCAATTTTCACTTTGTACATTAATTTTTGGGAAGCATTTTTAGGCTCAAAATGATAATACCCCTTGATACATTCCTTGAGGGGTGTAGTTTCTAAAATGGTGTCACTTTTGAGGGGTTTCCTTTGTATTGGTACTTTAGGGGCTCTGCAAATGCGACATGGCACCTGAAAACTATTCCAGCCACATCTGCCCTCCAAAAGCCAAATAGCGCTCTTTCCATTCTGAGCCCCGCCATGTACCCATACAGCAGTTTATAATAATAATAATAATAATAATAATAATAGTCCTTTAATAGTCCCACAATGGGGAAATTCAGTGTGTTACAGCAGCAAAGATAAGCAGATACAAATACAAATACAACATGTACAGGAATGTTCCAAGGTGAGAGGCATTACATTAATAGCAGACAGACAGATAGGACGTAGCAGAGGAGGGGGGGGGATTTAACAGGCAGAGAGATATTTCAGTTCTCTGTGTGTAATGATCTCCGCTTAGGTCGGTGTTGGTTGTACAGCCTAACCGCGGTGGGGAGGAAAGACTTCCGATAGCGCTCCTTCTCACACCTAGGGTGGAGCAGTCGGTCACTGACAGTACTGCTCAGCGCGATCACAGTCTCATGCATGGGATGGGACTTCTTCTTCTGCATGGAGCTCACCACGGACAGTATCCTTCTGTCACCCACCACCTGCACTGGGTCCAGTGGGCTCCCCAGGACAGAGCTGGCCCTTCTAATCAGCTTGTCAAGTTTATTTCTGTCCCTGGTTGATATACTGCTCCCCCAGCAGGCCACTCCAAAGAAGATGGCTGATGCCACTACCGAGTTGAAGAAAGTTCTAAGAAGTGCCCCCCGGATTCCAAAGGCTCTCAGTTTCCTAAGCAGGTAGAGCCTGCTGTGGCCCTTCCTGTACAGGGCCTCCATATGATCTGCCCAGTCCAGCTTATTATTAAGGAGCAAACCCAGGTACTTATAGGTGTTCACAATCTCGATGCCCGTCCCCAGGATGTCCACTGGATTTGGAGGGCATCTGCCTTTGCGGAAGTCCACCACCATCTCCTTGGTCTTCCCCGCGTTAATCTTCAGGTGGTTCCGGTGGCACCAGTCCACAAAATCCTGGTTCAGTTCTCTGTACTCCCTGTCATCATCATCTGTGATGAGACCCACTATTGCAGAGTCGTCAGAATACTTCTGTAGGTAGCAGCTGGATGAGTTGCACCTAAAATCTGCAGTGTACAGTGTGAAGAGGAAAGGGTCGAGAACCGTACCCTGAGGTGCCCCCGTATTACAGATCACGGTACCTGACACACAGTCTCGGGCTCTCACGTATTGAGGTCGATTTGTGAGGTAGTCTAGGATCCAGTTGGAGAGGTGGTGGTCCACTCCAGCAAGGCCCAGCTTGTCCCTCAATAACCTGGGCTGTATGGTGTTAAAAGCACTGGAGAAGTCAAAGAACATTATTCTCACTGTGTTCCCTGGTTTCTCCAGGTGAGACAGAGCCCTGTGCAGAAGATGGATGATGGCATCATCTACCCCAATGCCCAGCCGATAAGCAAACTGGAGGGGGTCCATAGCGGGGCTCACTAGAGGGCGGAGATGTGTGAGAACCAATCTCTCCAAGATCTTCATCAGGTGGGATGTCAATGCTACAGGTCTGTAGTCGTTGAGGTCCATAGGGTGGGGTTTCTTTGGAACTGGTACCACACAAGAAGATTTCCATAATTCAGGGACTATTTCCTGCCTCAGGCTCATATTATACATATATGTAATTATACCACACAGCTGGTCCCCGCAAGTCTTAATTAGCCTTGCACTGATGTCATCTGGCCCTGCGGCTTTCCTCGCCTTGATCTTTTTCATCTCCTTCCTCACCTGGGCCCGTGTGAAGGTCAGACTGTGGCCAGATAAAGACGGATTTCTGGATTGACCACATATGGGGCATTTCTGTGTTCAGGAGAAATTGTGTAACAAACTGTGGGGTTTTTTCTTCTTTATCCCCTTGTAAAAATTAAAAATATGTCGCTAAATGGACGGTTTATTGGAAAAAAAAAAGTAATTTTTAATTTTTACATTCCAATGTTAATAGAATCTGTGAAACAACTGTAGGGTCAAAATGCTCACCATACCCCTTGAGAAATTCCTTGAGGGGTGTAGTTTCCAAAATGGGGTCACTTTTTGGGGGTTTCCATTGTACTGGTATTTTAGGGGCTCTGTAAATGCGACATGGCACCCGAAAACTATTCCAGCAAAATCTGCCCTCCAAAAGCTAAACAGCGCTCTTTCTATTCTGAGCCCCACCATGTACCCAAACAGCAAATTACGATCACATATGGGGTATTGCTGTGTTCAGGAGCAATTGTGTAACAAACTGTGGGCGGCTTTTTCTCCTTTAACCCCTTGTGAAAATCAAAACTTTGGGGATAAAGTGATGTTTTAGTAATTTTTCATTTACACATCCCAATGTTAATAAAATCTGTGAAACGGCTGTGGGGTCAAAATGCTCAGTATACCCCTTGATAAATTCTGTCAGGGGTGTAGTTTCCAAAATGGGGTCACTTTTAGAGGGTTTCCATTGTTTTGGTACTCTAGGGGCTCTGCAAATGAGACATGGCACCTGAAAACTATTCCAGCAAAATCTGCTTTTCAAACGGCCAGTGTCGCTCTTTCTTTTCCGTGCACTGCTGTGTGCCCAAAAATCATTTTACACCCACATGTGGGGTATTTCTGTGCTCGGGAGAAATTGCACAACAAACTGTGAGATGCATTTTCTCCTTTAACCCTTTGCGAATGTGTTAATTTTAGGGATAAATGAATGTATTATTGGATAAAAATTAAATGTCTAAATTTCACCTCCATATTGTTATAATTCTTGTGAAATGCTTAAAGGGTTAACAAACTTTCCAACTGCTGTTTTGAATTATTTGAGGGGAGCAGTTTTGAAAATGGGGTGATTTATGGGGGTTTCTAATATATAGGCCTTTATAATCCCCTTCAGAACTAAAGTGGTCCCTAAAAAATTAGTTTGGGAAATTTTCTTGTAAATCTGGAAAATCGCTGTTACACTTGTAAACCTTATAACATCCAAAATAAATTAAAGGATGATTAAAAGACGATGCCAATATAAAGCAGAGATATGGTAGATAATATTTATTAATGTATTTGGGTGGTATGACTATCTGTCTGAAAAGCAGAGCATTTTACATTTTGAAAATTGCAATTTTTTTCCAAATTTCCCTCAAATTTCCTAATTTTTTATAAATAAATACAAAAATATTGATCAATGTTTACCACTAACATGAAGTACAACGTGTCATGAAAAAACAATCTCAAAATCACTTGTGTAAGTTATAGCATCTCAAAGTTATTGCCATATAAAGCGACACATGTCAGTTTTGAAAAATGAGGCCTGGTCCATGAGGAACTTTTAGGCCCGACCTTAACCGGTTAACATGTCTGTCAGTTGTTACAATCCTGACTCTTACATTAGAATCTATAATGGAATCAAGGGGTTTTTTTTTTTTAAAGAAGCCTTTTCCAAGCTTACGGGTGTTGCTGGTGGAATCACCTGTTCTACCCTAAAGTCAATAATTTTGTTGGTATTTGTGTCCATCATTGCATAAATGCAATACTTTGCAGAAAATCCTGGGTTGTTTGAGTCACAAGCCAAACAGACAGCAGTTTGACCAATGCAAGAAATAAGATTGCTTCTTTCCTGCTCCCACTGTTCATGGATTGTTGGAAACACATATTTAGGTTGGTTCCTGTAATGGGTTGATCTGGAAACCATACAGATGTTCACTATATCGAAAAAATGTTTTATTTTTAGGAAGTTGTTTCCACTCAGTACGATAGCACTAGACAATAACAGATTACCCGTTGGTACAAGATTGATCCTTGGTTGACTTGTCCAAATTTACTGGATGTGTCCATTTTCACATTTCACATCTATGTTAATACATGACCCCAATTCTCTTATGCGAATTTGTGTTATTTTTTGTTAGCATGTCCTTCGATATTGGCATGGTATGAGCCATATTAGCTTCTCTAGGCAGCTTCTAAAAATTACACATTTCGACTCCTTTACAGGATCATCATCAAATCCAGTAATCTCCTGCAGAGATTCAACTTGTGATGTGATATCTTCGCTATCGATGTCTTTTTCCTCTTTACTTGATAAGTAATCCTCTATAGGATCCTCTATATTCCACAAACTTCCTCAGAAGTTAGGGGTGCCAAGGAAAAAAAAATTGCAGGAGTTCCTAGCATCTGATAAGGTTGAAAAACAGAGATTTAGGTCATGCCCCCTTTAATCCACAACGCGAAGTCGCATCGGAGCCCATGAAAGATAAGTAGCACAGTTTTTTTTTTTTTTTTTTTTTATGTTTGATCACCTCTTCTGGGCCTCCACATATTATTATACGGTTCTGCAATTATGTTGCATTTTTAAGAAGTGAATTGGCAGAACCAGAGATAACTGGCTCCATCCTTCACTTACCGATCCCAACTCTTTTTGCGGCCTCTTCTGATGTAATGTGCAGTGCAAGAGGCCCTTAGAAAGCAGAAGAGGAAAAAGGCAGTGTGCAGGAGTGGGGATCGGTAAGTTACCAGCTTAAGTTATCCTAGTAGTAACTGCCTATTAAAAAAGCGGTGTTGGTCTGGTAAAGCATTGGGCCCACTGGGGAATTCACCGGTACACAAGTGGGCCAGTGCGGGCCTGGTGTGGGGGACAGTAAAGGGGGATTTACTGCATGAATGCCAGTAAAGGAGGCAGCAAACTGTATGCAGACCAATAAGGAGGGAATATACATTGTTGAGGGAAATGGCATAGCTTTATACCATGTGGGGGCCAGTATAGGGTGCATTATATCGTGTTGGGGACCAGTAAATGGAGAGTTATACAGTGTAGGGACCAGTAAATAGGGCATTATATCATATGGTGGCAAGGAAAGTAGAGTTATACCATGTGGGGGCCAGGAAAGGAGGCGTATACTGTGTGAGAGCAAAAGGGGGCCCCAATCAAAGGTTTGTGGCCCAGTCTTTGCTAGTTATACCCTTGGCCCCACATTGTTGAAACAATGAGGACTATATTGGTGGACATTATATTGAGTAAGGCTAAGCAGCAGCATAACAATTGCAGTAGCTGGAGATGTAACCGGGCCAGCGGCAAGCTAGACATGGCTGGGGCCCTGCAGAACCATTATAGGAGTCAGGGAAAGCCTGGTCCCCCAACCACTATACATCTCATTAATTGAAAGGGACAAAGAGTTATGTTATGTAGGTATATACTTCCGGATCCCTTTCCAATAGCAGTCTGCCCATGGGAACGGAGTAAAAATAAGAAATACTTTATATTCATCTCTTCTGGGCTTTCGGCAGTCCCCAGCATCCTCTCTGGGGTTCTTCTTGCCTGTGACTGATGTCACACACCCATGGGGACACTGCTGAGGCTCATTACGCCAGAGCGCTCCATAGGACCCCTGGGGCACGTGATGTCAGCCGCAGGTCAGAGAGGCCCAAAGGTTGCTGTAGAGAGCCAGACGAGCAAGGATGCCCTGGAGGAGAGGTAAGACAAGGTGAGTGTAAGTGTTTGTTAATTTTACTCACCTCCCATGGCTCTCCACTTTTTTATTATACTCTGGGGTCTGAAGAGAGCCCAGAGTACTATAATGGCACCTAAACTAACCAGAGGGCCAAACCTCATGAATATTCTCTGAACTAATTTCATGGGGTTCACCTGAACTGACTCCAGGGGGGCTCTTGGGAACATCTTATACTGTGTAGGGACATGGTGGGGAGCATATTATACTGTGTGGGGCCATTGTGGAACAATATACTGTGGGGAGCATATTATACTGGGGTTCACTGTGGAGAATTATAGTGGAGGGGGGCTCCATGGAGCATATTATTCTGTGTGGGTGTGGGCACTGTGGAGCACTGTACTGTGGGGGGGGGCTCTGGTGAGCATATTATACTGTATAGCACTACTGTGAAGGAATGGGGTCTCTGAAGAGCATGTTATACTGTGTGGTGTCACTGTGGAGCATTATACTGTGTTAGCTGTTTTATAGCAGCTGTGTGATATTACAGGCTGTAATTGCATTGCACGGTCACTATAAAACAGATGGTGTGCAATATAAATAGTGAAGAAGCCACAAAAGCACCACAGTACCTTCAAACATCTGATCTGCAGGGGCCCTGGGTGTTGTACTGATATCTTACACTGTTAGGACCCCTGCAGATCAGCTGTTTCCCATAACGCACAGCTCCCATTATTGTTTACATGGCGGGCACTCTACTGCTTACTCAACATATTCTTGATTACTGCAGTTGTGGGTAATATAGTTGTATCCCTTTCAAGTATCTTAGATACCGCTGCAGCATCCATAACCATTGCTATGAAGAATAATGAAGAATAAGATGTATGTAGGGGGTAGGGGGCCCTAGTTTAAGTTGGTACAACAATGAGGCTAAGGCCACATGTTGCAGAAACACAGAATTTTTGTATGTTTTGGAGCATTTTACATGATTCTAAATAATCATTTAGCTTGTAAACAGGAAAAAAATTTTAGGCTTTGGGCCCACATTTTGCTTTTTTTTTTTTTTTTTTTTCTTAGCCAAACTCTGGAGTGGATTGGGTAGAAGGGAGACATATAAGAGCTTCCTTTATTTTTGCATTCCTTTTGTAGCCAGGACTGGGTTTGACTCAAAAAGCTGCAGCAAAAATACTTTTCCACAATTTGGGCTTCAGCCTGAGCCGATATTCACACTAGTGTTCAGATCCGCGTGGGAAACCCGAAAGACCAAGAGCCTGTCCACTTAAAAAAAACGGTCACTCATGGATCCCATAGACTATAATGGGGTCTGTCAGGTTTCCACTGGTTTTATGCTGAAAAATGGCAGAGAGAAAAGTCCTCCTTGCGGTTAAAGCCCCACGTTGCAGAAACGCAGCTTTTTCTGTTGCAGATTTTGTTGCGGTTTTTTGAGCCAAAGCCAGGAGTGGAATGAGCAGAAGGCAGAAGTATAAGAACTTCCTATATAGTTCCCATTCCTTTTGTAGACATTCGTGGCTTTGGCTCAAAAAATCGCAACAAAATCTGCAACAAAAAAAGCTGCGTTTCTGCAATTGGGGTCTCGGCTGCAGGACTTTTCTCACTGGCGGTTTCTGCTATGGAGTCTCCAACAGAGACTATAGCGCAGATCTGATACTGCTCGGGATCTGCAGTTACTCTTTGTATGACCTCATAATCTTGCCTGTCCCTTGACCAGACTTGACCACTCTCTTGCCTGACCCTCTGGTGCTTTGCACCAGCGTCTCTCTTGGCTTTAGGTCAGCTGCCACCAATAGCAGGCAACCTGTTGGCCCTCTGCTGCAAAAATCAGGTTCCTGTATAGGGTGAAAACCAGGTGACCACTTATTCAACTTAGAGACATGGTGTATCGAAAAGTGGATACGGCTAATAGAAAGAGGGATGTGGCCAAAGATGCAACATCACCAAAGTATTGCCACATTCCTGGTATAAACTAAACATTTTTAGACTGTCTAAATTAAGCTGTCTATTAAGCAGTATTACTAAATCAGCCTCATTATGATATGTGTCATAAACTTGGGTACATAATAGAGCTCCAATTTTAGTACACATGTCATTTACTGTAGCACTGTTTGACACCAATTTCGTTTGAGGTATATAGGGATAATTTCCTTTTTGAACTGAATCTAGTGGAAAAAAACATTGTGGCATATTGCCTGTATGATAGCATACAAAGGTTTCTCTGCCATGTGCATGCAGGATAAAGTTAGTGCAGAAAGGCAGAAACGGTGCCAAATGTAGCACAATGGTGCAAATTTATGCCAAATTGGGTAATCCCTTTAAATTACGCATAACAGTCGCTCCAAACAGTGAATCAACCTAAAATTTATGTTCTATTCTACAGTGCTGGCCAAAAGTATTGGCACCCCTGCAATTCTGTCAGATAATACTCAATTTCTTCCTTAAAATTATTGCAATCACAAATGCTTTGGTAATAATATCTTCATTTAATTTGTCTTCAATGGAAAACCACAAAAAGAATTGTCAAAAAGCCAAATTGGATATAATTCCACACCAAACATAAAAAAGGGGGTGGACAAAAGTATTGGCACCGTTTGAAAAATCATGTGATGCTTCTCTAATTTGTGTAATTAACAGCACCTGTTACTTACCTGTGGCACATAACAGGTGGCGGCAATAACTAAATCACACTTGCAGCCAGTTGAAATGGATTAAAGTTGACTCAACCTCTGTCCTGTGTCCTTGTGTGTACCACATTGAGCATGGAGAAAAGAAAGAAGACCAAAGAACTGTCTGAGGACTTGAGAAGCAAAATTGTGAGGAAGCATGAGCAATCTCAAGGCTACAAGTCCATCTCCAAAGACCTGAATATTCCTGTGTCTACCGTGCGTAGTGTCATCAAGAAGTTTAAAGCCCATGGCACTGTGGCTAACCTCCCTAGATGTGGACGGAAAAGAAAAATTGACGAGAGATTTCAACGAAAGATTGTGCGGATGGTGGCTAAAGAACCTCGACTAACATCCAAACAAGTTCTAGCTGCCCTGCAGTCCGAGGGTACAACAGTGTCAACCCATACTATCCGTCGGCGTCTGAATGAAAAGGGACTCTATGGTAGGATACCCAGGAAGACCCCACTTCTGACCCAGAGACATAAAAAAGCCAGGCTGGAGTTTGCCAAAACTTACCTGAGAAAGCCAAAAACTTTTTGGAAGAATGTTCTCTGGTCAGATGAGACAAAAGTAGAGCTTTTTGGGAAAAGGCATCAACATAGAGTTTACAGGAAAAAAAAAGAGGCCTTCAAAGAAAAGAACACGGTCACTACAGTGAAACATGGCGGAGGTTCCCTGATGTTTTGGGGTTGCTTTGCTGCCTCTGGCACTGGACTGCTTGACCGTGTGCATGGCATTATGAAGTCTGAAGACTACCAACAAAATTTTGCAGCATAATGTAGGGCCCAGTGTGAGAAAGCTGGGTCTCCTTCAGAGGTCATGGGTCTTCCAGCAGGACAATGACCCAAAACACACTTCAAAAAGCACTAGAAAATGGTTTGAGAGAAAGCACTGGAGACTTCTAAAGTGGCCAGCAATGAGTCCAGACCTGATTCCCATAGAACACCTGTGGAGAGATCTCAAAATGGCAGTTTGGAGAAGGCACCCTTCAAATCTCAGGGACCTGGAGAAATTTACCAAAGAAGAATGGTCTAAAATTCCAGCAGAGCATTGTAAGAAACTCATTGATGGTTACCGGAAGCGGTTGTTCGCAGTTATTTTGTCTAAAGGTTGTGCTACCAAGTATTAGGCTGAGGGTGCCAATACTTTTGTCCGGCCCATTTTTGGAGTTTTGTGTAAAATGATCAATGATTTGACTTTTTTTTTCATTCTCTTTTGTGTTTTTTTCATTGCACGCAAAATAAATGAAGATATTATTACCAAAGCATTTGTGATTGCAATCATTTTCTGGAAGAAATTGAGTATTATCTGACAGAATTGCAGGGGTGCCAATACTTTTGGCCAGCACTGTATGTACAGGCCAGTGATGGCGAACCTTTTAGAGACCGAGTGCCCAAACTGCAACCCAAAACCCACTAAATTATCGCAAAGTGCCAACACGGCAATTTAACCTTAAATTAACCAGGATCTGTTTTATATTGACCGTGCAATGTTATTACAGCCTGTCTGCTATAAAACAGATACTGTGATATAAATAGTGAAGGGCTCCCACACAGTAGTATATGCTCCACAGTGTCCCCCACACGGTAGTATATGCTCCACAGTGTCCCCCACACGGTAGTATATGCTCCATAGTGTCCCCCACACGGTAGTATATGCTCAACAGTGTCCCCCACACGGTAGTATATGCTCCACAGTCTCCCCCCACACGGTAGTATATGCTCCACAGTGTCCCCCACACGGTAGTATATGCTCCACAGTGTCCCCCACACGGTAGTATATGCTCCACAGTGTCCCCCACACGGTAGTATATGCTCCACAGTGTCCCCCACACGGTAGTATATGCTCCACAGTGTCCCCCACACGGTAGTATATGCTCCACAGTGTCCCCCACACGGTAGTATATGCTCCACAGTGTCCCCCACACGGTAGTATATGCTCCACAGTGTCCCCCACACGGTATTATATGCTCCACAGTGTCCCCCACACGGTATTATATGCTAAAGTGTCCCCCACACGGTATTAGATGCTTCAGTGTCCCCCACACGGTATTAGATGCTTCAGTGTCCCCCACACGGTATTAGATGCTTCAGTGTCCCCCATACGGTATTAGATGCTTCAGTGTCCCCCATACAGTATTAGATGCTTCACAGTATCCCCCACAGTATTAGATGCTTCACAGTAGCCCCCACACAGTAGTTTATGTTACTCACCCAGTCCCACGAAGAGCGTCCTCTTTCTTCTTTTGTTCGCAGGCGCTGATGAATTACGTCATCGCGCCTGTGTTCCACGGACCGCGGCCTACAGTGACAGCTTTCATCTGTATGTACATATGCACATACAGCTGAAAGAAGCGATCGCTCACAAACCGGGATTCCTATACCGGATTCCCCGTTAGTAAGCGATCATGGCGACGGCACGGGTGCCAACTGAGAGGGCTCTGCGTGCCCTCTCTGGCACGTGTGCCATAGGTTTGCCATCACGGGTATAGGCCATCAGTTTTAAAAAGGTGGATAACCTCTTTGAAGTATGAACATACCTGATAAGTGATGGCATGGGCAGACATAGCAGAGGGCCTCTGTGTAAAGTTATGTATGGGCTCCTTGCAGGTGTATGCAATTCCATAGCTCATCATAGGACACACCTCACCTTTTTAAATGTATTAGTAATTGTAAGCTAATTGTCTAGCTAAGATGCTTAACAGACAATGTAATAAATCAGTAGGAAGCTAATATTGGTGAATAGTGGGCCTCCTTACCCCCTGGGCTCATGTGCAGCTGCACAGCTTGCACATTTGATATGTCCGCTGTGTAATGTAATGGACATATTACTGGAAGAATGGATGCAGATTTTCACACCACAGTGTAATGTGCTTTTCTCATCTTCCACCCATAACACTGACATGGATCATTCTGTCACCTTGTTGAAATTGGCAAATAGAGTTTACAGTTTGCATTCTTTCCTCAAGTACTTTGCTTTCTGGAAACGTTTTGAAGATCACATGATCATCAGTAAAACTCAAAACTATCCACAGTTTGCATTTGAAGATTTTTGTGATAGAAGTGACCAGTATCTTTACAAAAATATAAAAATCATATTTTTCTGCATTTTCATCTCAGTTTTTATAGTTATTATATATTTATTTATTTTTAACTATTTTCTATTAACCCCATAATAGGATTTAAATAAGCATTCCAGCCAAAACACTTTTTTCCATCCCTGCACCCCTCACCTGACTGTCTGTCACCCTTCAGACTTCTTTCATGTATACTTCCCTCATATCCCTATAATCCAGCCTCTCTTCGGCTCCAGATCTAACTCCATCTTGACTTTTATAGTTCCCTTTCTCTGTGCTGTGCTATCAATCCCATGATGCCTCAGCACAGTATCACATAGGCAGCTAGAAGATTGTACTATCACTGCTGCTGGGGGACAGTGGAAATATCGTTTTCTTCACATATTCTCCCAAAAAATTGAAGAGGCTAAAAATATATAGCCAGGGAGGCTACACTGTGATCTCCTCCATTATAGGTGTGTGACACAAGCTGTCTTATATCAACAGTAGCTAGTGATAGCAGAGTTGTTCCCCCATGGACAGCCTGTGTGGTACAATCCATGCTGTTTGAATCATACAGAAAGATATGTTGCTTGAGAAGGTGACCCCAGAGAGAGAAGAAAAAGCCAAGTGATTGTCAGGGGTCTCTCTGAGATGTGAGCCCTATATGGGACGGTTATTGACAACGTCTGTAAAGTGCTATATTATAGCGCTACATAAATAAATCAATCACATGACCCAAATGGGAAGAAGAAAACCCTGAATTTTCAGATAGAAAGGAATAGCAAAATAAGGCAATACTAGCTGAGTTATATATAGTGGAGGAATAGATATATAATGAATGAATAAAAAAATCCAGAGTGCTTCTTTAAATACCATAAGTACTGTATTTCCAAAAGCACACTGCATGACACAATATTCTGAGTATTAAAGATAAGACGTGCCTGCTAAGCCTCCTGGATGCAGCAGGAGAGTCACACATTTTTTTGCTGTCCTGAATATCACTTTATGCTAGGTTCACACTAGCATCAGGCTCTCCATCATTTGGAAGACCCGAATGACGGAGATCTTGGACCACTACAACAGAAGTTACACATAGACACCGGAGGACCCCATTGACTATAATGGCGTCTGCCAGGTGTCTGCTGTTTCCAAATGTAAAGCTGCAGAGAACATAGTCCACAGTACAGACACCATTGTAGCTAATGGAGCCATAGTAGCCATAATTTTGCTACCCACAGGTCCCTCTTGCGTATCTGTCAGTGGAATTAATACCCCCAGATCCCAGGATGAGAGGGGTCCTGCAGCACTACCTGATGGTGGTGGTAGTAGTTTCCCCCGGGGCGCTTCCAGTTGGAGAGGGGACCTCTCTACTCTTAGCCGGTGTGATGGTGTTGGGAAGGGCCCTGATGGTGAAGCAGGAACAACTCAGGCAGCCAGTAGTGCAGTGAAACAGGATAACTCTTTACTTCAGCAACTGAAGAAGGTACAACAAGCAACTCCAAATGGGGGTAGTAGTCTCTCAGTATCCAACTCCCTAGCCTTGGTCTTAAGAGGGTGCCCAGGGATGATAAAGGCTCTAAGGATAGCTTCTCTCCAACTACAACTCCTCTCATGCCACTCCCAGCTAGGGATACTGGGGACAGTAGTACAGGGAATCCTGACAGGGATCTGGTTACCTTTGCTTAGGCCCGAGTCGATTCCTCCTGTCAGTGTCCTCCACCGCTCCTCCTGGCACAAAGTCCTAAAAGCCAAACTCCCTTCTCAGGGCTGTCTCTGGATGAGCCTAGGGCAGCAATCTCTCTTCCTAGAGGCTGTATGGACAGCCGCTGAAGTCCAGTCTAGGTGCTGGCAAGTACCTCTGCAGTCTGCAGGAACTCAACTGTCTCAGCTTCACCACCCACAAACTATTATTATACTCTGGAGTCTCTTTAGACCCTAGAGTATAATGATTGGAGGCCCAAGGGAGATGATCAACATAAAAAAACAGTTGTGGTCTCCGTCACAGTTGTGGGTTACACCAGCCTCATTATACGTTGTAACACTGGCCTGACCCACTTGACATCATTAAAGAGGCCCGAAGACTGGCGCCAGATCACAGGAGAGATGAGTACCACAGTTTTTTTATGTTTGTCACCTCTTCCTCCGTTCATTATACTCTGTAGACTGAAGAAACCCCAGAATATAATAATAGCAGTTTCGATTTGTTTGGTCCGACTAAAACCACCAGTTCCAACAAATACTCTAAGTGCTTACCGTTTCGTGCTCCTGCCACAGCCACCTCTGCTTCCCCTTCAGCCCTCCACGGGGCAGCCTCTCACCCAATAATGAGTGGTAGGTGGAGACCTTACAGTGCTGATGTCACAGACGCAATATAAGATTTAACCAAAGAAGACAGAGCCATTTTGTGATATTTTCAAGCTGATGTAAAGTTGTGCTACCATAATCACTGCATGATCCAAAGTAATTTCTACAAAATGCAATTGGGAAAACAGCAACATTACAGTAAAACTACAGAATTAGAGGAGTAGGACTAATAGTCTGAAGTTTAGTTACATTTAATCAGTTTTAGGCAGATATGCAGAGAAATCATAGGAGTGGGGAAGGAGAATTTCTGCACTGTGCTGTGGTGTCTATGTCAATGCAGTTTTCACACACTGTAGACCCCTTCATTGGCATTAACCTCCTTTTTGTAAATTCAAGAGTTTCTAAATATAATGCTTTAGCAATGCTGCTATGTTTGCCTGCGATGTTAGATTATTTCTCCCATTATTTACACAGCGTTTTCATGGTGCACAACCTGTATCTGATAAGCAGGGTGGATGATGTGGGTCACTGGGGGGCTGAGTGCTCTCACTGTTATGTACTGCTCTGCTAAGGACAATCTGGTCAGCTACTTGCAGTTTTATGATAAAGTCTCTTTCTGTCAAGATAACACTGAGTCTGTTGTCTAAAGAAGCATGGTAAGTATTGTTGTATACAAACCTGTGTAATGTAATATACATTTACTTTACATATTATTTGATCTGCACTTATAATAGATTTCTAGTAATAATAATAATCTCTCATGGTAAAGGCAAACTCTATATCTATTGTGATACTTCATAGGGTCTTGTTCATCAAACAGTCAAAGCCGCCTCCCCCCAGCTTGCTGAAGAGTACAGAAAGTGAGAAGAAAGAGGGGAGATTGGAAATCCCTTTAAGTGTTTTTTTGTAATAGAGCATTTTTTTTGTAATACAGTGTTAGATTTGCCATTGCTATAATAATAATAATTTATTATTGTCTTACTGCATTTTGATCTGTCTTACTGCATTTTGATCTGTAACTGTCCACAGAGTGTCTTACATTGTTTTTACTGAAAAAGTTGGTCCTTTTAGTGAAAATCTTTTAAGGATTTTTTGGGCAATAGTGTTTTTTTTGTTTTTTTTATTAACCAATACATACAAAGTGCATTATCATGGGGAAAAAAACTAACTGATGTAGCACATTGTAGTCTATAGTTCAAAATCTTTTGTAAGGGTTTTTTGGTGGGGTTAACGAATACATACAAAGTATTGTTATCATGGTACTGACTGACTGATGTAGCATGATGTAGTCTATAGTGTAAAATCTTTTATTGGGCCCCATTTTTTATTGGGCTGACATCTTTCACTTTATGTGAGAATAACTTCATAATGTACCTATCCAAGTGATTCTGAGATTGTTTCTAATGAGACATGTACTTTATTTTGGTGGTAAATTTTGGTTATCATACCTTGCATTTATTTGCCCTATAATTTACACATTCACAATGGGTTAAAGGACAAAATGCATTCCACAATCTGTTATGCAATTTCTCCTGAGCATGAAATTATCTTTACCCTACTATGTGTGTATGGGCACATAGTAGGATAAAGAACAGAAGGAGCGCTATTGGGATTTTGGAGGACAGATTTTCCTGGAATCTGTTTCAGTCACCATGTCCCATTTGTAGGGCCCCTGAAGAACCAGAACAGTGAAAACCCCCCCAAATAGTGACCTCAGTTTGAAAACTAGACCTTCAAAAATTTATTAAGGGGTATTCAGGGGTATAGTAAACATTTGGACCCCACAGGTTAATTTATTTTCCAGAAATTGATGGACAACAGAGGTTGAAAGTTAAATGTGTGCAGAGTACATCACAGTAAAAGGCTAGCTGCACACGACTGAGTTTCACCCATGAAACTCAGTCCGTGTGTTAGCCGGATTTACCGACTTGAACTTCATGCTGGGAGCGGGACTCTTAGCAGTAGTGGCGTAAGTACCGGGGTAGCAGCTGCCACAGGGCCCGGGACATTAGGGGGCCCGATGCTTTTTTTTTTTTTTTTTAACCACTTCCATAACAGGCACATTTTCAAGTTTTTTGTATGTGCGCATTTGGAGGGCTATAACATTTTTATCATTTGCGTTATTCAACTAATTTCTGCGTCTTTTTTCGGTGACACATAGGACTTTATTTTTATGTTGTTTTTATTTTTGCATGTGTGTTAATTTTTTTTATATCCAGGAAAATAAACAAAAGAGGAGGGAAAGCATGCCTGTTTTTCACTTTTCATTTTTTATTTAATAACACAAAGTGCTACTAAAAAACTTTCTAAAATAGTTTATCCTCTCCGTTACGGCTATTTTTATTTTTTATGGTGTCGTCGGGGGTGGGGCTATAACCTGTAATAAGGGCGTTTTATTGGCATATTATTTTATTTATTTTTTTAATTATTTTATTTACATTTTTTTTTTTTACTTTTCTATACTTTTTATTTATTTATTTATTTATTTTTTTACATTGTGTCCACATAAGGTCATAATAGACCTTTGGGGACATCTGATGACTTTCTTTTTTTTTCGGGAGGCTGATTTCCCCTGGAACTGTGGCTGGTACATTTAGCCCCAGTTGTAGGAGGAATACAGCCTCCTGCATGTTGCTTTCACATAACTATAGAGCTGATCTGGGTCCTGTAGGACCCAGCAGCTCTAACAGACGGCTGATTTCAGCACATCACATTGTAAACCGAGAGCAAGGCAGGTGGTTTGGACTCCACAACCAGAAATGAACGCACACGCGGTAGTTCAAGAAAAGAATATATATTTACTATAAGTTAATAAAGGCTAGTTAAAGGTAAAATGACAGGGATAAAGACAAGCAAAATATACAATATAGCATGAACAATTTCAAGGCAAATTCTGCAATGGTTTCTACTTTTACTCTGTCCACTTCTGCAGTATGGACACTGAATGAACAATATACTCAAAACTATCCCTAACTGACCCCCCCCCCGGCCGGCCCCACGAAGGGGGGGGGGGGGAAAGGGGGCCCCCCCAAGGGGGGAAAAAAAGCCCCCAAAATAATTTGGGGGTGCACCCTTTTTCCCAGGGGGGGGGGGGGGGGGAAAAAAAAAAAAAAAAGGGGGGGGGGGGGCCCAAAGCCTTTTTTTTTTTTTTTGTGAGGCGTCCTTTCCTCACGGTTATCAGGATCTTGGGAGAAATTAAGTCCTCTTTAACAGGGAAACCCAATGAATGCAATGTAATCCAACAGCAGATTCCACTCAGCACACTGACAGTTCTGCCGAATCCATACACTGAGCTGGGATGTAAGCCGGGATTTAGCAGGTGCTGTCCAGTACATCAACAGCACTGCGAGTCTCTATCTGTGGTATCCATATACACAGTCACAATGTCAGTCTCACTGTTCAGCCACTGAGCACAGTTCCTTTCACGTGGACTCACTAGTCCTGTCGTCTCTTTACACTCTGTTTGTCTCTGGATCAAGATACAGCTTAGCTGTACAGAAAAATATCCACACCAGTTCAACACAGCACAGACACCTGTCTTCTCTCTTGCCAAGATGGCTGCTGCTCTCTGTCTCGTCACTTCCTGCTTCTCTGCTCACACTCTGTCTGCAGAACAGGCAAGCTGACATAAAGGGGGGGGGGTCTCACTCCAGCATCATGTCACAATTACAATGGCTGCTGTCTTAAAGGAACAGAATGACAGAAATACATTCAACATTAACAGTTTATACAGACAAATGAAGCTTAGGACAACATTGGCTGTCTCTTACATATTCCCCCCCCACTTTAAGATTGGCAGTCCCTGCCTATGACTTTATATCCAGAGGGTTGTACTTTTATGCACAGGGTGGTAGTATACCGATGTATGGCAGGCCAAACGAACTCATCCTGTGCATACCGAACAGGGGGAATACCAGCATTTGGCCTAGTGGTCCGTCTGAGGACCGGTGGTATATTATGGCATGCTGCAGCTATGGGCTGAGAAGGAACAGCGGATTCCGCACCAGAGGGGGCACAGGCCGGAGATACAGTAGTCACAGGTGGAACATCCCCAGGAGCAGGGATCGGCCAACAATCATCCTCCTCGTCGGAGGCCCATTCTGCACCTCCATTCTCTGACTGTGGGAGCTCATTCACATTTGCAGGCCCATCATGATTTGTCCCTTCAGAATGACACAGGCGCAACATATTTCGGTGAAGTACTCTAACACAATCAGTTCCTTCTTTCTGGACCTGGTACACTGGCCCATTCGCATACTTGCGGCCAACAACACGATACGGCAAAGCCTCCCATCGGCTTTCCAATTTCCCTTGGGGTTTCTTGACACGAACTAGCACCAGGTCGCCTGGTTGCAATGGTGCTTCTTGCACTGGGGTCTTATCAGGATGGGGATGTTCTTGCAGGCGCTGCCGCACCAATCGATGGATTGTCTCAAGTCTCTGCCGGTGCGCCCGCACCCAAGAGGTTGGATCCCTCGGAGGGAACCCATCCACATCATCCAACTGTAATTCTCCTATACTTCGCCCAGACCGCCCAAAGAGAAGTGTATAAGGAGAGTACCCCGTTGTAGAGTGGACCTGATTGTTATAGGCCCACACCATTTCAGACAAGAACTGAGGCCACTGTAACTTCTTGTCTTCCTCCAAAGTCCGCAGCATCTGTAGCAGAGTTCTGTTGAATCTTTCACAGGCCCCATTTCCCTGAGGGTGGTATGGAGTCGTGTGCGACTTCTTTATCCCGTAGATACGTTGAACTTCTTTCATTACGTGTCCCTCAAAGCAGGCGCCCTGGTCGGAGTGGATGCGTTGGGGACACCCATATACTCGAATGAAATCTTGGCACAGAGCACGAGCTGCTGACTCAGCTGTCTGGTCCTTGGTGGCGGTTACCACCGCAAATTTGGTGAAGTGATCCACCATTACGAGGCAGTACTGGTGCCCGCTATTGGATGGGCCCACCATTAGATAGTCTATCATGACGATTTCTAAAGGTTCCTGGGTCACGATGGTTTGCAGGGGAGCTCTCTGTTCTATTGCCTTATGGATCTCACAAGTTCGACAGCTGCGGCATACTTCTTCGACCATTTGACGAAGACCAGGGCAGTAAATCAGTCGCTGTAACCAACGAAAGGTCTTCTCATGACCAAAATGTCCATTCTTATTATGAGCCTCAACTGCCAACGAGCGAGCCAGTTCACTAGGCACCACAATTTGGTATCGAATGTCGATCTCAGAAGGTAAATAGACCTTTCGGCATAGCACTCCATTTTTCATCTCCAACTTTTCCCACTGACTCAGAACAGATAATATCTCACGTGTCAGTCGTTCTCTTTCCTCTCTACAGGGCTTCTGGCCTTTCTCAACACACTTGATCATCTGCGCCAGCCCCTCATGGGTCTGTTGTATCTGTGCCCATTCCTGTCGTGAGGGACCAAAGAAAGCAGCAATTTCAGTCCCCTCCATCTCAAACTGATTAGCGGCGGCCAAGGCCTGTGAAAATCTGCTGAAGTCGGGCACCTCCACATGCTCCAACTCATGATCCACGTCTTCTGTGGGGGTCTGGGCAGTTACCCTAGAAAGTCCGTCAGCATTCTGGTTCTCTGTCTTGGACCGATACTTAATGCGGTAATTGAACTTAGACATTCGGGCTATCCACCTCTGCTCTAACGCCCCGAGCTTGGCATTTTCCAGGTGAGCTAGTGGGTTGTTGTCAGTCAGTACTAAAACTTCAGCACCGGTCAAATATTCAGAGAATTTCTCGGTCATGGCCCATACCAGTGCCAACAACTCCAACTTAAATGAACTATAATTCTCGGGGTTTCTTTCAGAATCTCTCAAAGACCGGCTGCCGTACGCTATGACCCTCTCCTGGCCATCCTGAAGCTGGGAAAGCACTGCTCCAAGACCATACAGGCTTGCATCTGTATACAGCTGGAACGGCAAGTGGTAATCAGCATATGCCAAGATTGGGGCTGTTGTCAGTGCATCCTTCAATGCCTGGAAGGCTTGTTCCTGTTCAGGTCCCCACTTCACGGACCGGTTCTTTGGACCACCGGATGTGCCTCGTAGGAGAGCATTAAGTGGAGCTGCTACCTTGGCGAAATCCTTAATAAACCGTCGATAGTAACCGGCTACTCCAAGGAACGCCCTCACTTCTCGCAGGGTAGTCGGTATCGTCCAATCTTGAACAGCCGCTATCTTGTCTCTTGATGGTCTCACCCCTTCTCCTGATACGCAGTGACCCAAGTAATCAATTTCAGATTGGAACAACCGACATTTACTGGGTTTCAATTTGAGCCCATGTTCCCGCAATCTTCGAAATACTTGCCCCAACTGGTGGAGATGGTCTTCAAAGGTCGCAGAATACACTATAATGTCATCCAAGTAGATGAGAGTGAACTCAAAGTTGAAGTCACCGAGACATTTCTCCATCAACCGCTGAAACGTTCCGGGTGCATTTGTCAACCCGAAGGGCATCCGGTTAAATTTGTATAGTCCCATGGGCAAGATGAATGCCGTCTTCTCCTTGTCTTTTGTGGCCATCGGCACCTGCCAATACCCACTAGCCAGATCTAGTGAGGAGAAGTACCGGGCTCTCCCTAGCGCTGAGAGGGACTCCTCAATCCGTGGCAATGGATAGGAATCTCGTACTGTGCAAGCGTTTAACTTCCAATAGTCTACGCAAAATCGGATGGACCCATCTTTTTTTCTTACTAACACCACAGGAGCCGCCCAGGGACTCTGGCTTTCTTGGATGATCCCACCCTGTAGCATCTTAGCTAACAGTTCTTTCACTTCCTGATACAACTGTGGAGGAATTTGTCGGTAGCGCTCTCTAATTGGAGGGGTGTCTCCTGTGGGAATCTCATGGTAGATCCCTGTGGTACATCCAAAATCTTCAGCATACCGTGCAAAGGCGGCTCGGTTCTCCCACAACAGCTCATCTACCTTCTGCACCCATTCCAGAGAACATGAACTTGCATCCATCTTCATCTGTTCTCGAATTGCACGGCCATTCCATTCAGAGGTGGGTTCCTCATCTTCTCCCATGGACACAGTTACGGTCCACTCATCCCTTTCAGTCGGCTTCAGCTGCATTGGAGTTACTTTCCTTACTTCCTCCGGAGTCACATAGATGTTAGCCAGCTGCCTCCCTGGGGTCAGGTCCACACTCTGGTCCTGAGTGTTTACACATCGAAGTGGTACTCTTCCATTGCGAACTATTGCCAAGGAACGGGCCACTAGCCGATCAACACCTCCTTCGGCTGCCTGCAGTGGTCTGCCAACAAGCTATGCCCTCTAGTTTCCGACAGGTGCCTACGGGCATGGACACTATTGTCTCCCGACTGGGTGGCAGTGTAACTTTTGTATGCAAAGGAACTGAAATTCGAGCCAGAGGACGCTGTGCATCCGAACTTTTCTGTAAGCCACATGTCCGGATCAGCCGCTGGAAAGCTGTTTGAGTAGGCCGATGGGTGGTGGTTTCTTTCCAATAACCGCGACCTTTCTTTTCAAAGAGGATCTGATCTAATTCTTTTAACACATTCATCCCCAAAATGACAGGGACTTTTACTTCATGTGACTCCTGTACCACCACAATGCCTTTCCTACCTAGATCTTGGCCACATACCCGGACATTCATCCAGGCCACTCCCACGACCGGAACTGGTAACTGGTTAGCTGCGACCACTCATACGAATGTATGGGGATCATATTTCACATGTTGCTGGAAGTACCGTTCATAACAGTCTCTACTCAAGGTCGTTACTTGGGAACCCGTGTCAATCATCCCGGTAACCGGAATACCCTCCATTTCCACCTGTATGACAGGACTTGCAGCGATCAGGTCATCATTAGGGCATTCTCCCCACATAGTCTCCTTGTCAGTCTCCCCTACTACACGCCCTACAGCTGCAGGGGACTTCAGTTTAACGGCGGTCTCTCATAAGTTTGTCGCTGCTCTGGACATCTAGCAGCAACGTGGCCCATCCGTCCACACTCCCAGCAGCGTATCTCCCGTCGTTCTGGCCATCTGTTTGGGCCCCTTCGGTAAGCCCCTTCGATTTCTCCTGAGCACTGCACTAAATGATTTAGACCCCTTCGGTAGGTCCTATCCTCATCCCTCCAGCGGGGTGGTGGGTGATTCTGATTTTCTGGGTATGGACGGCTCACCCTTTCACCTCCAGTTTTCTGGAAGTCTGCAATTTTCATAGAATGCTCATCGCAACGGGTGTGCAAGTGTTCCATTTGCTCTTGCAGTTTCTGCATTACTGTGAGAATTTCTTTAACCGTCCCCTTTTCTACTGTCTCTGAGCCAGAACTAGCCCCCTGTGACAAAGTAACTCCAACTGCGGTCTGGGGCCTCGGGACCATACTATTGGCACGGGAGATGGCCTCTACCTGTACATCATGGAATTTAGCATCAGTCTCTCGTCGTATAAAATCCTGCATAGTCACAGTTAAACTGCCGTCACGTATCCCCAGGACAAACTGGTCACGGAGAGTCCGATCAGGGTTACAGAAGGCTGGCGAGCCCCCTCTTTCCTTCCCTTGAATATCTCGGAGCAGTTCTTGTAGGGCATTTGCATATTGGGGAAGGCTTTCATTCTCCTGTTGTACCCTCTGGAAGAACCGAGCCTGCAGAGACCCCAGCAATGCAGTTTCTCCATAGATGGTTTCTAGAATCTGGACTACTTGCTCAAATGTCTGCCTTTGTTCAAATGGCCTCAGTATCACCGTGGTCTTAGCATCCCCTTGTAATGTCAATATTGCTAGCTCTACTAGTACTTCTGGTGCGGTCTGGTACATTCGCTGTATCATTCGTATCTGTTCCACCCACATACTCACTGACATATTATTGCCATCAAATTTAGCTAACTGACTCATTATAGCCCCTGCTGGCATTCTTCCTCCAGCACCATTCTCTCTAATGGGTGCGTCACCGTCCATTCTGGTAAGCGGATCCTGCCGACTACGCCAATTTGTGAACCGAGAGCAAGGCAGGTGGTTTGGACTCCACAACCAGAAATGAACGCACACGCGGTAGTTCAAGAAAAGAATATATATTTACTATAAGTTAATAAAGGCTAGTTAAAGGTAAAATGACAGGGATAAAGACAAGCAAAATATACAATATAGCATGAACAATTTCAAGGCAAATTCTGCAATGGTTTCTACTTTTACTCTGTCCACTTCTGCAGTATGGACACTGAATGAACAATATACTCAAAACTATACGTAACTGACCCTGACATCACATTTGGGTGCACCCCCTTTTCCCCAGTGGTCCAGGTGGACCGCTTACAGTCCGTAGAAGCGCGCGGTGGGGCCCAAAGTCGTTCCTTTCTTTTATAGTGAAGCGTCCTCTCCTCACTGTTATCAGGATCTTGGGAGAAATGAAGTCCTCTTTAACAGGGAAACCCAATGAATGCAATGTAATCCAACAGCAGATTCCACTCAGCACACTGACCGTCCTGCCGAATCCATACACTGAGCTGGGATGTAAGCCGGGATTTAGCAGGTGCTGTCCAGTACATCAACAGCACTGCGAGTCTCTATCTGTGGTATCCATATACAGGGGGGGGGGGGGGGGGACCCCCACACAACGGGGGGGAAAATATATTCCCCCAAACTGGCCATGACTGTACACAGTCACAATGTCAGTATCGCTGATCAGCCACTGAGCACAGTTCCTTTCACGTGGACTCACTAGTCCTGTCGTCTCTTTACACTCTGTTTGTCTCTGGATCAAGATACAGGTTAGCTGTACAGAAAAATATCCACACCAGTTCAACTCAGCACAGACACCTGTCTTCTCTCTTGCCAAGATGGCTGCTGCTCTCTGTCTCGTCACTTCCTGCTTCTCTGCTCACACTCTGTCTGCAGAACAGGCAGGCTGACATAAAAGGGGGGGGGTCTCACTCCAGCATCATGTCACAATTGCAATGGCTGCTGTCTTAAAGGAACAGAATCACAGAAATACATTCAACATTAACAGTTTATACAGACAAATGAAGCTTAGGACAACATTGGCTGTCTCTTACAACATGACCGCCGGGTCGGAAGATGGCGGCGCCCAGAGCGCTGTATACAGCGCACATTAAGCGCTGTATACACGGCGATCAGGATGGCCTTCTCTATGGGAGCTCCGGCTGAAGTTACAGCCGACTCCCGTTTCAGCAGCTGCACGATTTTGTGCAGTTGCTGAATTTTTCTGGACGTATATAGTCTATGGGCGGTACGGAAGCGGTTAAATAGGCCATTACCTGCTGCTGTAGCCCCAGAAGGCCGCCTCCGCTTCCTCTTCTGCGTCCCATATCATGTTGCTGGGGCCCTTGGAGGGCAGAAGGGGAAGTGGCTAGGAACAGGGATCAGTAAGTGAGGCTGTGGGCCCACAAACCCACAAATCTGCACGATGTACAAGGACAGCTTTTTATACCACACTTTTGTTTTCTGCATGGTACTGTATTGCTTCAGGAATTGATCAGATAGATCAATCCCTCTCATGTACTTATTGTATGCCAGAATGCAGTCTGGCTTTGGGGTAAGGGTACTGGTATCACACAGAGGGACAGGGGTGCTGCTGTTGTCACTCTTGTTCTTATACTTGACCAAAAGCATATTCTCATTGCAGTCCTCCCTATTCTTACCCCTTCTGAGGGGTTGAGTAATCTGTGTCCTAGGGAGGCCTCTTTGATATTTGCACACTGTCCCACAAGCTACAGTTTCTCTGGAACTGAAGCACCTAAAGAGTGGGATGCTGGTGTAGAAGTTATCCACATATAAGTGATAACCCTGATCCAGCAGTGGGTGCAGCAAATCCCACACTATTTACTCACTAACTCCTAGGAGCATTCTGGGGGCTCAATTCTTGTGTCCTTTTCTTCATAAACCCTAAACTTGTAGGTGTACCCTGAGCTGCTCTCGCACAGTTTATACGTCTTAATGCCGTACCGTGCACTCTTACTGGGCAGGTATTGGCGGAATTTCAGCCTCCCTTTGAAATTGATCAGAGACTCAACTATAGAAATGTTCTGATCAGGGATGTATGACGCTGCAAATTTGGCATTAAAGAGGACCTTTCATGTCCTCAGGCACATGCGGTTTTACATACCGCTAGAAAGCCGACAGCACGCTGAATTCAGCGCACTGCTGGCTTTCCCGGTATGTGCCCCGGGGCTGGAGATATCGGCGGTGTAAGTTTCACGGTTTACTGTCAGAAAGGCGTTCCTGACAGTCTAGCGCTGTACTGTCAGAGGGGGCGTTCCTTACAGACCAGCGATGACACTCAGCTGTGAGGAACGCCCCCCCAGTACAAGTCTATGAACGAGAACTGTCAGGGAGGACGTTCCTCACAGAGCAGCTAGACTGTCAGGAACGCCTTTCTGACAGTAAACCGTGAAACTTACACCGCCGATATTTCCAGCCCCGGGGCACATACCGGGAAAGCCGGCAGTGCGCTGAATTCAGCACACTGTCGGCTTTCTAGTGGTATGTTAAACCGCATGTGCCTGAGGACATGAAAGGTCCTCTTTAAAGTGGCCTGACTTCAAATAGGCGGTCAGAGTTTGGGGCATCTCGTGGTGGGCACTGTGCATTATTGTTATAATGCAGAAATTTGAGGATTGCTTCAAAGTGTGATCTGGTCATGGCCATTCGATAGATTGCAATATTATACAAGACATCTGTACTCCAATTCCGTCAAATTTTTGTTTTTTTACTATGCCCATATGCAGAACAAGACAACAGAAAATCTTCATCTCTGCTGCATTTAATGGGGTCCACCTATGGGGCCTAGCATATGAAGAAATTCCATTTTGTTCTATGAATTGTTGGGCATACAAATTTGTTTGGGTCACCATAAATTCTATTAACTCATCAGCTGTGGCATAACTAAAGTCTTGTGGCGGTTATGGGTGCTGCAGCGATATCTCAGATACTTGAAAGGGATACAGCTTTAGTACGCAGAATTGCAGTTATCAAGAATACAGTGAATGAGCAGCGCAGCACCCGGCATGTAAACAATACTGGGACAGTATTACGTGCTCTGCAGTGGCCTCCACACAGTGTTACGTGCTCCGCAGTGTCCCCCACACAGTGTTACGTGCTCCTAAGAGCCCCCCAGGGGCGCACCTCTAATGAGGCAATATGAAGCGTCCGACTCAGGCGGCACTATCCTCACTGCTTGGAGGGGCGGCATTTTTACTATTTTTTTTTTTTTAACCTAAACCACCTCAAGACAGGCCGCTCTGAAAAGAAACTGAGCGGGACCTGTCCTGGGCTGGCTTAGGAGACGTCTGTATCTTGGCGATGCTATGACGTCATTGTGCCTCCTGTGCTGAGACACAAACGTCCTATGCGTGGGTGAAGAAGAGGAGGCGGGAGATCCATCAAGGGATTGCAGGTAGGTGAGGATAACTTTTTTTTTTTTTTTTTAATAGGCCGTTACCTGCTGGAGTAACCCCAGCAGGTAACAGCCTATTTACTTTCCTGCTCATGGCCACCCCCGCTTCCCCTTCTGCTATAGGATGGAGAAGGGGGAAGCAGAAGCGGCTGTGAGCAGGAGTGGGGATTGGTATATGAGGCCAAATACTACTATTATTATACTACAGAATATAATAATTAGAGGCCCCAGGGAAGGTGAGGGAAAATAAAAACCATTTTTACTCACCTCTCCGGCGTTCCGATGTTACTCCCAGCACGCTTCAGCCTTCACGTAAGCCAGGCTGATGTAATTATGTCGCGACGCCGGCCTTGGCCCACATGACTTATGTGCGACATTGAAGAGAGCCTAAAGCAGGGAGTACACCGGAGAGCAGAGGATAGGTAAGTAACAGTGGTTTTTATGTTTGTCACCTCCCCGAATCTCTGATCATTATACTCTGGGGTTTGAAAATAGAGTGTGTAGGAGCCACTGTAGAGCATAATAGAGTGTGTAGGGGCCACTATGGGGCATAATAGAGTTGCAGGGGTCGCTGCAGGGCATAATAGAGTGTGCAGGGGCCGCTGTGGGGCATAATAGAGTGTGCAGGGGCCGCTGTGGGGCATAATAGAGTGTGCAGGGGCCGTTGTGGGGCATAATAGAGTGTACAGGGGCCGCTGTGTGCCATAATACCACATGCAGGGGCAGCTGTGGGCCATAATACCGTGTGCAGGGACCACTGTGGAACATTATAGTGTGTGTAAATGGGGCGTTAATCTGTGTGGGGGCCAGGAAAGGGGGTGCTATGCTGTGGGGGGGGGCCCAATCTTTTCTAGTTACGCCCCTGATAAGGGGTTGCTAGGAAGGGGCATATTATATAAGGGAGCTTTATGAACTTAAGAGGTGTTATTTATATAAGGGCATTATTAATACAAGGAGGTTATTTATATAAGGGGCCATTATGGAGCATTATATATATATATATATATATATATATATATATATATATATAAAGGGGGTGGTCATTTATAAAAGCGTTCATTAGAGGACATCAATTATATAAGGGTACATTATGAATAGAAGTTGGCATTATATAGTCATTAGGGGAGCATAATAAAAGGGGGCAATTAATTAGAGGGCTTGTCCAGGATAACCACTTTATTAATATGAGACCGGGGAATGTAATTAAAAAAAAAAACCCTACTCACCTGTCCCTTGTGCTCTGATGTCTCCCACCGCGGTCTGGTTCTGCTGCGCCAGTGTTTTCTTCTGGCGCAAGTCCTCACCGCACATGTCCGCTGAGGTCGCTGACATGGGACGTCACAGTGCTGTGGGGAAGAAAACACCGGAGCAGCAGGACTGGAACGTGCTGGAAGACACCGGAGAACCTTCCATAGCCTCATATTAAAATAAGTGGTTATCCTGGACAACCCCTTTAAGGTGGTACTTGGGCTTTAATAAAGGGACTTTTCAGCCCCCCTGAACAGCAGTTTGAAGGGGCTATGGTGCCTGTTTATATCACAAACTGTCTATTTATAGTGACCGTGTGATGTAATTACAGCCTTGTCACATAGATGTGTATAGGACGAGTTACATTACATGGCCGCTATGAGATGAATGACACTATGTAAACAGAGAAGCAGTCACGGCACTTACACAGATACTACAGTTCATTCAAACAGCTGATCAGTGGGGGTCCTGAGCCCCACTGATTATTTTATTAATGACCTGGAAAACCTTTTAATTAGGAAACCTATGGGGCATTGATAAGGGGCACTATTTATAGGGGTACACACGGACATTATTAATATAAAGATACACTTGGGAGTATTATTCATTATGGGGGGATATATCATATATTTTATAATTGGGGTAGCAGCAGGATGGGGGCCTTGTGTAGGTGAGGACAATGTGGGTCGGATGCCTGGAAAAGTGAGGAGCCAAAGATGTCTGCGTTGCAAACTTTACAGAGACAAGTCACAGCTGGAAGAAGTGGTCATGGCAGTCCAAAAGGAAGAGAAGGGAAATGTGAAGGATTAGTCAGAGACGTCACCTGTAAGTCACAAAATGTTACTGCCCTGTATTCACCTAAATGATAGTGGATAAATACCTGATTGATGGGGGTCTGTCTGCTGAGACCCCCACTGAGCCTGAGGAGTCTGGGGAGTCAATTCTAGTTTTTTTCTCCTCTAAACCCCGGGGTGCACCCTGATGTGTGCTTGCTTGAACAGCATATACTTGCTCTTCCTGGGAAATGGGGTACTGGGCGGCGCTCAACTCCGAAAGACTCAAAATAAATTCGGGGGCATGATCACTAGGGAACTGACCAACTTCTAAGTGGAAACCATGTAAAAAAATGTGACGGTACTCCGTTTTTTTTCTCTGCGAAAAGTGTTTATTCACAACGTTAACGTTTCTGGAACTTTTCCCTTCATCAGGCTAAAAGGGTGACAGAAAGGAAGGGGGAGGGGGGAACAGATGCTAAGAACTTGAATTGGTGGAGGTGGTGAAAGGTCCACTTTAACATCTAGAATTATCTTCTCTGGTTTTTTAAAGTACTGTGGTATTAATACACAGCATCATTCTAGATATGTAAAGGTATGAAAGATCTGTATTTAGGTATACATATAACATAAGATCTTATTGTACATACAGAAATCTAAAGCTTAGAACTAGATTTTACATTTTTATGTTAGAGAAAATATTTGTTTCTTTCACAAATATCCAGCTTGTGGGTTAAGAAGAAACAAGGACAGGATTAATGTTCTCTTCATGAATTGGGTGATTTGTTCACCTGTACACTTCCACTTACACTTTTTGAAAAGAGAACCTGCAGAGAATAGCACCAAACTGTGAGTAGGCATTTTGTAGGTATTGTCAGCCTTTCATCTTGTCTTCTGACTTATGGAATTGTAGACCACATGTCCAGTGTTTGCATTGCCTGCTTGAATGTACTTTAAACACAGCATTTGTTAGTCTTTCCTAGTAGAGAATAGGTCCTGCTGCCTCTGGATAAATTACTCCCACAAAATTGAGATTATGCTAAAATTAGCCATAAAGCCATTTCTAATCCAATTAGCTGACTTGTCATTGCTTTAAAATTATTTTCTAATAAGAGTTGGTTAATAACTAATTCTGTGCATTGTTAAATAGCACCATGCTGTATAATAATGTCATTTATAACAGATGTATTAAAGAAGATGTTCAGTAATTGTGAAATAGCTGCGAATGGTGAACAAAACAACAACAAAAAAAAAACATATGTAGCCCTATTTGGGGGGGGGGGTATGAGTATTATCCCTCCCGCAACAGACTCTGGCGCTGACCTGTGTGTATAATGGGACCTGAAGCCTTCGCTGAAGGGAAGAGTGGGAACATATATGAAATATATCAGTGCCTCCACCCAGGATAGATCTCTTCCTGGGACTTACCCATGAAATACAGTTAGTAGCCTTAACAAGGATCACTGTACTAATCTCACAGTCTGAAGAATACATACAGATACCACATAAGGTTATAACAGTAGCTTTATAAGAATCAACAGGGTAATAATACATACATAAAATATACTCAGAACACAGCAATACTACAACAACCAGCAAGTCCTCAACCGTCTTAGGTTATATACCCGGGTATATATATAGATATATAGCAAGAGTCCAGTGCACAATACCTCCAGGCAACAGAAGAGATGCAGGGGCCCCTGTGGATGACTGTGGATCCTCGGATTCTTCCAGGAGATGACAGACAGCCGATCAGGAGATGATGATGATGGTGAGATTCTTCACAGGCAGCAAACAGGGCGACGGTGACGGCAGTAGATGCAGGCCTGACTACCCTAACACTGAGTCCTTAACCTGCCAGCTAAACTACTAGTGCCACCGGGCCTCTAACTAGCTAGCTGGCCTTCGGAAGCCTAACCTATCACTGCCCTGAACTACATATATATATGGATCCCTAACTACGGTTACTAGCTAGGTCCTGTGAGTATATAGGGGGTAACACATACCTAACTATATACTGTGAAGTAAAGAGGAACAAGTGGCTCTTAGACTCCCCCAGACATAACATGTCTGTCTCAGCAGCTCTGCTCACATCTCTCCCCCCAGAAGCTCTGCCTCACATGTGTCTGACTCACTGTATTTACAAAACAAAACTTGCACTGAATGCCTGGGGTCTCTGAAGCCAAACTGCAGGGGCAAAGAAGCCAGATACATTATATACTAGTAGAAATGGCAATTCCCTACACATACTTAGCTCATTGGTCTCGCTCCGCACCCGGACATTGCTTGGTGACCCACTGCTCTCTAGTTCTTACTGCAGCATTGACATTTTGGCATAGGGACATGTGTCTGATGCATCCAATCATTGGGCACAGAGTTGATCTGCTACAATCAGTGACTGACTGCAGTGGTTACACCGGACTTGGAGAGGTGAGGTATCACTGATGTGAGTATGCTTTTTTATATTTTGTTTTTATTGAACATTTTCTATGTAAATCCAAAAAAAACGGATTTCATAATATCAGTCACATAACATCAAACATATTGTGATATAGAATACTAGAGAAACTAGGCTATCAAAATATCAAATGCCATCTCTCTATTTAAATCAGGTAGTAACTGTAGTCGTAACGCTAGATTTGGGCTTAATGCCTTAATGTCCATGTATGATATTGCATTATAGATGTAACAGTTTCAGCCAGCAAGTCTGGAGAAGTTACACATTTTTACGCACAAGGGCAATAAGGACAATGGCCTATATGTCCTTCGGTTTAGCAGTTGAAATGATCTTCGCGCAATAAAAAGGAAACAGGTATATAAACAATAATGCATAAAAACATAAAATAAAAGAACAAAACCTAATCAGATACAAGAAAAACATAAGAACATAAAAAAAGTTCATCACCCATCCTGCCTAGTCCAGTGTCCCTCCTCTCCCCACTTGAAATGCGAATAACTACAACCTTGCATTAGCCTTTTTTTTATAAGTATTTTTGTACACCAATCTAAGCTGCTTCAAACATATGTTTTACTTCTTAGACAACCCCATTAAAGACGACCTTTCAGGTCCTCTAAAATGTGGCATGTTAGATACCATTGCAAAGCTAACAATGTGCTGAATTCAGTGCACTTTCAGTTTTATGGGTATATGAAGGGCTGGCGTTAGAGGGGGCAAACTGGGCAAATGCCCAGGGCCCCTATCTATAAAGGGGCCCAGGGATCCGTAGCACCAGACGTGTATTGCACGTCGATACTGTGGAAATCCATGCTAGAGCAGGAAGCTGTAAAGTCCCTGCTCTGACATTGATGACTGCATAAAAGATGGGGCGCGATGTAGTGATGCCCTGTGCCAGACCTGCTCTAGAGTCCAATAGCAGGGAGACTTGAGTATTAGGACTCATCGGGGGATCGTGGTAAGGTGAGTAAAAGTTTTATTATTCTCTGCTAAATAAAAGGGCACTATTACTGATAAGGGGGGCACATATTTATTAACAGGGATTAGTTTTAATAAATCCAGGGTAAACTTTATTCATAATGGGAGGGGGCCATTTGTAAGGAGGATCTATTGTTAATAAATTAGCCCCCCCCTCATTAATAATAGTTCCCCCAGCCTGATTCTTAATAGTTATTCCTTATAATTAGCTCCCCTATATATATTTATATACATGTATTTATAAGACAAGACTATTATTAATAAGGCTAGGGGAACTATTATATAAGGGGGTATGTATAAAAAGGAACTATTAATAATAAATCAAATTGGGGAACTATTATTAACCTCTTCCTACCGGTGACATTTTTCGATTTTCGTTTTTGACTCTCCACCTTCCAAACCCCATAACTTTTTTTTTATTTTTCCGTTCTCAGAGCCATATGAAGGCTTAATGTTTGCGGGACAAATTGTTCTTCATACTGCTACCATTTATTATTCTGTACAATGTACTGGGAAGCTGGAAAAAAAATTAAATGGGGTAGATTTGAAGAAAAACTGCATTTGTGTCACTTTCTTACGGGCTTTATTTTTACAGCATTCGCTCTGCAGACAAAATGACATGGCACCTATATTCTATGTTTTGGTGTGATTATGGGGATACCAAATTTATATGATTTTATTTACATTTTAACCCCTTTAAAAAAGTCTAAAACTTTGCAATAGTATTTTTTTTTTAAAAGCCGCCATGATCTGAGACCTGAACTTTTTGATATTTCCGTGTATGGGGATGCATAGGGCATCTTTTTGCAGGGCCAGGTGTACTTTTTGGTTATACCATTTTGGGGATTGTCTATTGTTTTGGTCACTTTTTATAAAAATTTTTAGTAGATGCGATACAGTGAAAAAACGCCAGTATGTCACTTTAGATTTTTTTTTCCTGCTAGAGCGTTTACCATATTGGAAAAATATTTTTTTAAGTTTATAGACCATGCGTTTTCGGAAACAGGAATACTTAATGTGTATGTGTTTCACAGTAAAATTTTACTTTTATATGTATTCTTTTTTTAGTTTAGGGGACTTGAACCTGAAATCATTTGGTCATAGACCAGTCTCAATAGCTATAATGCAATGACAAGACTGGGAGCCTTCGTGATGTTCCCAGCTGTCAGAAGAACAGGTCAGCTCCCGCAATCTCGCCATGTGGAAGCCAGCCTGCAACCCTCAAGGTATACAGGCATTTTTTTTTTTTTTATTTGGGGGGGGGGGGGGTCTTACCTGCAATGCCCACGATCAGAGTGGGCATTAGAACTGGGTCTCTGCTGTAGAATATAGCAGAGACCCAGTTGCTATGGCGGCCGTGCTGCAGCAGAGCGGCCGCCATCTTTAAAGACCCAGCATCCACCGTACTATTGCGGCGGATCTCAGGAAGGGATTAATAAGGGGGGCTATACATATATAACATATATATCTGGAGGAAATATTATTAATAAGACCAGTGGGGGAACTATTATTAATAAGGGGGCCTAATATATATATATATGGCCCCAAAATAAGTATTAGATACACTCGCGATTTTGCAAGTTTTCCCCAGCTACAAAGAATGGAGAGGTCTGTAATTTTTATCGTAGGTACACTTCAACTGGGAGAGACAGAATCTAAAAAAAAAAAAATCCAGAAAAATCACATGGTATGATTTATAAATAATTTATTTGCATTTTATTGTATGAAATAAATATTTGATCACCTACCAACCAGCAAAAATTCTGGCTCTCACAGGCCTGTTAGTCTTTCTTTAAGAAGCCCTCCTGCTCTTCACTCATTACCTATATTAATTGCACCTGTTTGAACTAGTTACCTGTATAAAAGACACCTGCCTACACACTCAAACACACTCCAACCTCTCCACCATGGCCAAAACCAAAGAGCTGTCTGAAGACACCAGGGACAAAATTGTAGACCTGCACAAGGCTGGGATGGGCTACAGGACAATAGGATAGCCATTTGGCAAGAAAGCAACAACTGTTGGTGCTATTATTCAAAAATGGAAGAAACACAAGATGACTGTCAGTCTTCCTCGGTCTGGGGCTCCATGCAAGATCTCACCTTGTGGGGTAAGGATGATTCTGAGAAAGTTCAAGAATCACCTCAGAACTACACAGGAAGACTCGGTCAATGACCTGAAGAGAGCTGGGACCACGGTCTCCAAGATTACAGTTAGTAACACACTATGCCATCATGGATTAAAATCCTGTAGAGCACGGAGGGTCCCCATGGTCATGCCAGAACATGTCCAGGCCTGTTTGAAGTTCACCAATGACCACTGGATGATACAGAGGAGGCATGGGAGAACGTCATGTGGTCAGATGAGACCAAAATAGAACTTTTTAGTATCAACTCCACTCGCCATGTTTGGAGAAAGAAGGAGGAGTACAACATCAAGAACACCGTCCCAATCGTGAAGCATGGGGGTGGAAACATCATACTTTGGGGGTGATTTTTTGCAAAGGACGGGGACAGGACGACTGCACCGTATTGAAGGGAGGATGGATGGGGCCATGTATTGTGAGATTTTGGCCAAAAACCTCCTTCCCTCAGTAAGATTGAAAATGGATCGTGGCTGGGTCTTCCAGCATGACAATGACCCAAAACACATAGTTAGAGCAACTAAGGAGTGGCTCTGTAAGAAGGATTTCAAGGTCCTGGAGTGGCCTAGCTAGTCTCCAGTTCTGAACCCAATCAAAAATCTTTGGAGGGAACTGAAACTCAATGTAGCCCAGCGACAGCCCTGAAACCTTGGTCAAGCACTACAGGAAATGTCTGACCTCTGTAATTGCAAACAAAGTTTTCTGTACCAAATATTAAGTTCTTTTTGCTATTGTATCAATACTTATTTCATGCAATAAAATGTAAATTAACTATTTAAAAATCATACAATGTGATTTTATGAATTTTTTTTTAGATTCTGTCTCTCACAGTTAAAGTGTACAAGTGTACCTACTCCATTCTTTGTAGGAGGGGGAACTATTAGCCCCCCTTAATAATAGTTCCCCCAGCCTTATTATTATTATCTATTTTTAATAAAGCTAGGGGAGCTATTAGCCCCTCATTATTAATAATAATACCATCTTATAAATAACCCACCTTATATATATTTATAAGGAGAAACTACTAATAATAAGGTCAGTTGGGGAGCTATTAGTAATAAGGGGGGCTTATATATATATATATATATATATATATATATATATATATATATATATATACATATACATATACATATACATATACACACACACACACACACACACACACTACGTGGCCAAAATTGTTGGTACCCCTCGCTTAATGAAAGAAAAACCCACAATGGTCACAGAAATAACTTGAATCTGACAAAAGTAATAATATATACAAATTCTATGAAAATGAACAAATGAAAGTCAGACATTGCCTTTCAACCATGCTTCAACAGAATTTTTTTAAAAAAGAAAACTCATGAAACAGGCCTGGGCAGAAATGATGGTACCCCTGAAAATAATGTGACCAAAGGGACATGTTAAATCAAGGTGTGTCCACTAGTTAGCATCACAGGTGTCTACAATCTTGTAATCAGCTAGTGGGCCTGTACATAGGGCTACAGATACTCAATGTGCTGTTTGGTGACATGTTGAGTACCACACTCAACATGGACCAGAAGAAACGATGGAAATAGTTGTCTCAGGAGTTTAGAAAGAAAATTTATAGACAAGCATGTTAAAGGTAAAGGTTATAAGACCATCTCCATGTTCCTGAGACTACAGTTGCACATATTATTCAGAAATTTAAGATCCATGGGACTGTACCCAACCTCCCTGGACGTGGCCGCAGGAGGAAAATTGATGACAAATCAAAGAGAAGGATAATACTAATGGTAACAAAAGAGCCCAGAAAAACTTCTAAAGATATTAAAGGTGAACTTCAAGCTCAAGGAACATCAGTGTCAGATCGCACCATCCGTCGTTGTTTGTGCCAAAGTGGACTTCATGGATGACAACCAAGGAAGACACCATTGTTGAAAACAAATCATAAAAAAGCCAGACTGGAATTTGCCAAACTACATGTTGACAAGCAGCAAAGCTTCTGGGAGAATGTTCTATGTACAGATGAGACAAAAATCGACATTTTTGGCAAGGCACATCAGCTCTATGTTCACAGACGGAAAAATGAAGCATATCTTGAAACGAACACTGTCCCTACTGTGAAACATGGAGGAGGCTCTGTTATGTTCTGGGGCTGCTTTGCTGCATCTGGCACAAGGTGTCTTGAATATGTGCAGGGTACAATGAAATCTCAAGACTATCAAGGGATTCTAGAGAGAAATGTGCTGCCCAGTGTCAGAAAGCTTGGTCTCAGTCGCAGGTCATGGGTCTTGCAACAGGATAATGACCCAAAACACACAGCTAAAAACACCCAAGAATGGTTAAGAGGAAAACATTGGACTACTCTGAAGTGGCCTTCTATGAGCCCTGACCTAAATCCTATTGAGCATCTTTGGAAGGAGCTGGAACATGCCGTCTGGAAAAGACACCCTTCAAACCCGAGACAACTGGAGCAGTTTGCTCATGAGGAGTGGACCAAACTACCTGTTGAGAAGTGCAGAAGTCTCATTGACAGTTACAGGAATTGTTTGATTGCAGTAATTGCCTCAAAAGGTTGTGCAACAAAATATTAAGTTAAGGGAACCATCATTTCTGTCCAGGCCTGTTTCATGAGTTTTCTATTTAAAAAAAATTCTGTTGAAGCATGGTTGAAAAGCAATGTCTGACTTTCATTTGTTCATTTTCATAGATTTTTTATATATTATTACTTTTGTCAGATTCAAGTTATTTCTGTGACCATTGTGGGTTTTTCTTTCATTAAATGAGGGGTACCAACAATTTTGTCCACGTGTGTGTGTAATATATATATTTATATTTGGAGGAACTATTATTAATAAATCCAGTGGGAGAACTATTATTAATAAGTAGGCCTTATATTAGTAAGGATGGAGGAACTATTATTTATAAGGGGGAAGTATTAATAATAAGGTCGGAGGGAACTATTATTAAGAAAGGGGGCTATATATAAATGGAGGGACTATTATTAATAAGGCTAGGGGTACTATTATTAATAAGGGGTGCTATTTATAAGAAGGAACTATTAATAATAAGGGCAGTGGGGGGAACTATTGTTAATAAGGAGGCACTATTATAAATGAAGCTGGGTAAACTATTATTTATAAGGGGGGCTATTTGTAAGGAGGAATTATTACTTATAAGGGGAAACTATTACTGATAGGGGGAAAATATTATTTATAAGAAGGAACTATTATTAGTAAGGGGAATTGATTTATAAGGGGGAACTATCATTCATAAGCAGGGAGTATTATTTATAAGGGGGCACTATAATAACTCATAAGGCGATACAAAGGGTACTAATTTGTATTGTGTATGGGTAAAAAAGTGTTTATTATTACTGGGTGCAGAAAAGGGTATTATTAATTCACTATTTTAAAGGGGTTTTCCAGCCGCAAAATGATTTTTGATACTGAGGACCTATCTACAGGAATCGTCACCCTCACACAGGAGGCTTCCTCAGTGGTAACATGCCTACCATTATTCTGTGCTTATATAATATACCTGCCTATGGACAGTTACAGTTGGATCAGCAGCAGAAGGTCGTGCATGGCAGCATGGAGAGGTAGGAACTGTACAGTGTGTTGTAGGGGTAACCTAGTGGTTTTGTCTGCAGAGAGAGATAATATGCTGGTGAGCACAGAGCGCTGGCATTACACATTGCCACCAAGTTTTGAGAACTACTGCAATTTGTTAGGTAGTATTCCTATGCTTGTTGAGGTGATTAAGTGGTCTATGCCATTTTTGTTCCTTTCTAAATTATTTTATATTGGAATAAATATAACCCCCTTTATTAAAATTGAGATTATTACATTGTATTGATCATTGGAAAAGGTAAACTTAGCCTATATAGTCAGAAGTAAGAATGGAACAGGCAAAGACTACCTATAACTGAAGCAACAAAAAAACATGTTTATTGCAAATAATTTGCTCACCACAATGTTTAACATATGTCTATGTCTGAATGTTTCTGCAATGTGTTTAAGGATACATTGATGACTTTCTATCACAATTGGAAATAAAGATTTTTTTTTTAATCATCCGGTGAATGTCAATTATCACTGAAGTATTGGATGCTTCAAAGGAGTATTCCCATCTCAAGAATCCTATCTAAAATTCTAGATTTTGTAAATTCAAGAGGAGTTTTCCTTAATACATTGCTTTAGAAATGCTGCTTCTCTTACCTGTTATGTTACATTATTCCTCCCCATTGTTTATACTACGTTGTCATGGCCCCCAGCCAGGTATCTTTTCTATCTAGCATCTTAGGTCGGATGACATTAAGGGTACAAATGCCTTTTCAAGCTATGTAACTAGCAGCAGATCATGGACCCACTGTGTCACTCAACCGCTTTGACTTTGAGCTATTCCTGAGGGTGTTCTCCAAGTGGCCCCATGGTTTCCCCTTTTAACGCTTTTACAGGGACCACCAGGTAACTACCTCTAGGAGATTTCCCAATGTAAGTAACAGCTGACTCAAAGGGCAGCGAGACTTCAATGCAAAATACCAGAGGGTCGGACACAAGCATGGTCTAGTCCGGTCTGAAGGTAAGGGGCAGGCAGCAGAGATGCAAGCTTGTGGGAAGTTCTTAGCATACATATTGATCAAGGTATTTAAGCCCACTAGCCACTTCACAATGGCCTCTGTATAGCGAGACTCTACTGGGTGCAACGGACATTAGCGGTCACAGAGAATGGCCACAGACTGATTCTGTATCCGTTCCCATTGACACTATTGTAAACAACATGACGGACGGATGCTAGACTTTATCTTCCGTTACAAAAATAAACAAACATGACGAAAGATAGCTTGTTCTGTGACAGCTAATGTCCGTTGCTGTCATCCTATGACAAAAGTGTGAACACCTCCTTAGACATAGCCATGTCATATACAGGGTACTTTTTTTCTAATTCAGCATGATCTACAATTTGGGTAATTGAAACAGCATATGAATTCTTGACAAATATTAGATATTCCTATTTTTATGTTCAGAGGGATAGGCGTTATGCGTTTTCAATAACTACTAATAGATATACCCAATTTGATGGGTTCACAACTATATGTATTGAATTATCTTTAAATTGGCATACTTTCCAGACCATTAAGGATACCTGCGTTTTATACATGCCATTTATGATAGCAGAGTCACAGAGACAGCAAATAACATGTGTAACAATAAAGACCATCTGCACAAGCGCAGTGTCACTACTTTGATTATGGTGGAGTTTAGAAATGAGCAAATCGATTCTGCAGAAGTGGAATTCGATCCAAATTTCAGGAAATCTTCGATTCGCCACGATTCCGGATTTCCTGATGCTTCACGGTATTGAATATTTAGTAAGGACCTTTGTGACATCAGACAGCCACATGATAATCTCTAGTGATGTGATTGGGTAGGCATGTCTTTGCCTTCCGCATAAATAAAAGTTGTCCGTGCTGGAGAGAGAGAGGAGAGAGTGAGAGAGACACATGACCGCGGCATCCAAGGGCTTCCGCCATTTTGCCGCCCACCCCGGCTCTCTGTAGCCCGGAAATAGCTGTTTATTCGCCACAAAGTAATTCTGATCGAAACAAATTTTTTTGGAACTTCGAAACGAACTGCCGAAATGAACTTTTGAGAAATTCGCTCATCTCTAGTGGAGCTATCCCATTTAAATTAGCGCTGCAGATGTATTTACTATGCATAAGGTATCATACCATCTAGGTCATTAGAACCACCATTGATGTATATTTTCTACTGCACATGCCTTTATAACGCAGTAATGAGAAACAACGCCCATGTTAGGCTGTGTCAGTGTTTTACGGTGCCTTCTATGTTGAACTTTGTAAGTACTTTACTGCACAAACAACACAAATGATGTCTCAAAGGAGATACCACCCATATCCTTGGACATACAGTAATGGCCTGTATTTGGGAACTTTCGTACATGCGCAGTGTATGTATAGAAGTCTTTCCACATGTAATTTATTATTATAAGCGCACAGAGTAATGGTAGGCATGTTACCTCTGAGGAAGCCTCCTGTGTGAGGGTGACGCTTTCTATACCCTGCTATGGGATTTATACTTATCTGATTCAGTAGTAACTATTTTTCTTATGACCATCATCATGTTACTTATGTACCTATGTTTTGTCATAGATTATTCACATTGTGCAGGCCTGACTTCGTGAAGACTTTAGCACCGCAGATGCTGTCAAAGATTTCAGAAATCAGAGGATGCGGATATTTATTTTTGACTGTGATTCGAAGAGGAATCTAAGGGGTTTCCATGGTTATCAACTGTTAAAAATAATAAATTAATAAAGCGCAAAAAAATGGTTCTTTCCTATACAAAATGAGTCATATTAAAAATAAAAAAGCTTATTCACCATCTTGCCTCGCAAAGTATGGTATAAAAAGTGATCAAAAAGTCATATGTACGCCAAAACAGTGCCAATTAAAAGCACAACTCTTCCCACAAAAGATATGCCCTCAACCAACTCTGTCAACAGAAAAATAAAAATGTTATGTACCTCAGAAGATGCAAAAACAATTGATTTATGTCCCCAAATGGGATTTTGTTCTGCAAAACTAGTAGCGCATAAAAAAAAAAAAAAAAAATTAGTTATCGCTGTAATCATATGATCCATAGAATAAATGTAACATGTTACATTGCTCTGAACTCTGAACAGCAAAAAATTTAAAAGGTAAAAAGCAATGCCAGAATTGATTTTTTTTTTTTTTAAACCACCAAGAAATAGAAAATAAAATGTATTCAATAAGTTATAGGCCCCTCAAATTGGTTTCATTACAAAATGCATTTCATCCTGCAAAAACAAGCCCTCGTATGGCTAAATGAACAGAAAAAAAAAAATAGCTTGCACAATGTGATGACAAGAATCGCCAAATCTTTAGGACAAAACTGGCTGTGGCAGTAAGGAAATGTATAGCTGTGCGAGCGTATATCAGGATACACACCAGATCTATTGCTTACAAGGTAAAAGACACCAGAAGTGACCCCAGAGTTACCCCCCCCCCCCTCCAAATCATAGGAGCTACTGGGAAAATAGTTGGGAATTTGGTGTTCCCAATGTACTCGGCATAGCTTACATATATTTAATTTACACTATCCACTTTGCATTCACATCTGGGAAAACTAATGCTCATTACACCACTTAATAAATTATTTGAGGGGTGCAATTTACAAAATGGGGTCACTCACTAGGGGATTCCACCTAACTGGCACCTCAGGGGCCCAAACATGATATTGTGTCCAAATACCAAACAACTAATTCTGCACTCCAAAAGCCAAAATTGCTCCTTCACAAACAGTAGTTTATGCCCACATGTATGAAATCGATGTACCCAGGATAACGTACTTAATGTCATATGTGGGTATATACTTCTGTTTGGACACACAGCCAGGCACAGAAGGAAAACTATTTGGATTTTTGAGCACAAATTTAAATGGTTTGGTTTTTGAAATGCCAGTAAAGTGGAATCCCCTGACACGTGACCCCATTTTGGAAACTATACCCCAGAAGGAATTTATCCATTGGTACAGTGAATATTTTTTTTTTTTTCCAAATAAATTTTTATTAAAGTTTTTACACAAGAAAACAAACATAAGAGTGTGACGAAAACACACTCAGCAAAACAGTAAATCATATAACAGAGCCAGTAAAACATACAAGTACAGGCTGAGGCGTTGCGTTGAACGCCACAATAACATGGCAGAAAGAATATTATAACACAGGGAAAAGGGGGAGGGGAAAGGGAGGGACCAACCTACTAGAGCATATGAAACGGGTGACCGAAATAGTGTATAATGTATAAGGCAGCAGAAAGTGTATAAATGTTTGAGTGGCAGAAGACCCGAGAGACAGACCCAGGCCATCAGGCGTTAGGGAGAGGATGATGAGGCAACCAGGAGGACCGCTGAGAGTAAAAGTCCTTGAGCTTTCCCTTCTGACAAGCAAGCATATGTTCTTGCATGCAATTAGTAGATACGATAGACAGAAGCTCAGCGAGGGACGGGATAGAGGAGGATTTCCAATGGCGAGCAATTAGTAGCCGGGCTGCATGGAGGAAGTGACAAGTAATTGACCGAAAAGGTGGAGAGATGTTATGAATCCCAAGTAAGAGGAAAGCCAGAGGGGCAGATGGTATAATCTTGCAGCGAGGGTAACTGCTAAGTACATTGATAGTGGCGTGCCAGAATGAAGCAATGTGCGGGCAGCTCCAAAAAATATGGAAAAGTGAGCCAATTTGGCCACAACCTCTCCAGCAAAAAGGTGAAGAAGTTGGGTAAATTTTTGAGAGTCTCAATGGGGTATAATACCATCGCAAAAAGAGTTTGTGATATTGTTCCCAGTGAGAGGCACAAGAAGCAGATTTGTGAGCCCAGGTTATAGCGCTGGTCCAGTCTACCACGCCAAAACAGCCACCGAAGTCAGACTCCCACTTCAAGAGGGGAGAAGATTTAGTAAATTGGTAATCGTCAGCTACTAGGAGGTATAGAGGTTTTACACCTCTAGCCTTCGAGGCCAAAGCGCATTGTTGGAAATCACCCAAGACTGCAGGAATAGAAGAAGTGGTACTAGGTTTAGATAGTAGAAAGTCTCTAACTTGGGTGTATCTGAACTTCTCCCGCGATGGTAGAGAGAATTTTGCCTGAAGTTGTGGAAATGATAGGATAGAGTGGTTGTGGAACAAGTCAGAGATATGACACATTCCACACGTGATCCAAGATAATAAGGAAATGTCAGGAATATGGTGCGTCAAGGCTTGAATGGGAATAGCCATTTTTACCTTGGAAAGTGAGGAGAAGGAGCACCCCACCCGCCAGGCCTCAAGAGAGATTCGAACTGAGGGGGGAGCCAATGGTAAGGACAAATTCGATTCAGGAGGATATAGCAGGAGCTCTTTCAAGTTGGAGACGCGGGCCACTCGAGCCTCCAGTGCCGGCCATAGTTTATCATGGGAGTCAGTCCACCAGTATTTTAAGTGACTAAGAGTAAAAGCTAAATGATAATGATAAAGATTGGGAAGGCCCATACCCCCATGACAAAGAAGCTTCGTCATTGTAGAGAAGGAAATACTTGGTTTCATACGTTGCTAAATGAACGCGTTCATTTGCTTATGTAGGGTTGAAAAGGTGGAAGCAGGAATGGGAATCACCAATGTTCTAAGAAAATATAAAATGCGAAGGAGAATAAGCATTTTATAAAGGACTATTCTGACCATCCAAGAATGCTCAAACTTAGCCAGTCTGTTTAGTTCAGTTTGAAAGATAGAGATTAAAGGGGGAAAGTTAGCTGTAACTAAAGATTTTACCAATGGCGTTAAGTGAATACCCAAGTATGGGATGGAGGTGGCATTCCATTGAAAGGGAAATTGGCTACTCAAAGATTGACGGGAATGAGGGGACATGTGAATGCCTAACAGTTGGGGGTACAGTGAATATTTTAACCCCCAAGTGTTGCCTTAATTTATTTTTCAAACATGAATGTGCAGCTGATGATAAAAATGGAAAAATGGCACTTTCCAGTAATATGTAATATCAGTGCACAGTATGTGCCTAGTTTGTGTCATAGATGAACATTACAAAGGCTGCTGTGCCTGGAATAACCGCTTAACAGTTTTTGGAGTGTGTGTCTCTGCTGACACAAGATGGATACAACATATCGGGCACTGAAATAGCATATCTCTGGAAATATTTTCATTTTTTAGCTGCACATTCATTTATGGAAACAAAATAAATGCATCACTAAAGGGTTAAAAATGCTCTCTACTCCACCTGATAATTACCTTGAGGGGTGTAGTTTGAAAATAAGGGTCATGTGTCTGTGGATTCTCCTTTTACTTCCAATTTAGGGGATCTGCAAAAGTGGCATGACGTCCAAAACAAACTGTGCTCCAAAAACCAAACAGCACTCCTTACTTTCTGTACCTGGCTGTGTGCCCAAACAGCAGTTTATACCCTCATATGACATTGTTACGTGCGTTATCCTGAGTACAACATTGTCATATATATGGGCATAAACTGATATTTTGGCACACAGCAGGGTGTAGATGTGAAAGCACTAAGTGGCTATTGGAGCACAGATTTAGATTGTTTGGAAGCCATGTCACGATTGCATAGACTACAAAATGGCGGTCACTTATTGGGGAATTCCAATTTACTGGCACCTCTGGGGCTCTGCAGTAAAAATATGGCATCCAGAAACCATTCCCTCTAAATCTAGCGCAGTGCTCCTTTCCCTTCTGAGCCCTGCTGTGTGCCTACACAGCAGTTTACGCCCACATACACAACTTTTTTGTACACAGGATAACCCACTTACAAAGTTTTAGGAGTGTTTGGGCACAACATTTTGGACACTGAAAATGCATATTTATTTAAAAATTAAATACATTAATTTTTGGGAGAATAGTCTGGTAGCGGCAGCAGTGCGGACCCAAACAATCAGAGACAGGGACATAATGTGAAAAATAAGCAAAATAAAATGCAGCCATAACTTCAGGCAAAAAGGAACAGAAAAGGTCTGACTATACGTGTGGCTTAGGCCTGGTTCACATCTGCGTTCGGGTTTCCATTTGGGAAGTCCGCTTGGGGACCCCCCGAATGGAAACCTATACGCATAAAAAAGAGGTTTAACTGGGAAACCTGCGGATCCCATAGACTATAATGGGGTCCGTATGGTTTCCGCAAGTGGACTCTCCGAACAGAAACCCAAATGCAGATGTGAACCAGGCCTAACTTCCATTCACACGAACCAAAAAATTAACATCAACACAAATTGCAACAAGGTCTCACCAGGCTTCAGCACTCCAGACAGACCCAAAGACATTCTGTCTCTCCCAGGGTCTACCCTTAAGTGCCTGTACTGCTGCCTCTTATGGCCCAGAAATGAGCCCAGGTCTCGCACCTGGTCTGAGGCCTACTCAATAACAGCACTGGACCACACATATGTCAGAAACCTGGGAAAGATATATCGCCCCTCCAACACTGTGCCTGTCACCTTCTCACATTGCAGCATCCCAGAGTGCTACTGCTTTTATCTGTTTGTCTTGAGTGCCTCTGGGTTTTATGTCTGTAAGTTTTGTTCTATGTTAAGTGTATTGATGTGCAGCTTTTTCCACCTGCACTGTTCAGAACCGGACTTGGTTTAGCCCTGGCCTATCACAGGCCCCTGGGCAGGGTTGTGCAGAGCTGACCTGCCACCAGCCTCTGGACTAAAGGCCAACTGCCGCTCTCACAGCCTCAGGAGTGATATCATCAGCCCCAGGCTCATCCGAAGACAGCCCAGATCAAGGGAGTAAACTTTTACAAGAGGCTGATTCAATTCGGTGCCGTGCCAGGAGGAGCAGGAGAGGACCCTGACAGGAGAGTCGTATTTGGGCCTAGTCTCCAGGTAACCAGATCCCTGTTAGGACTCCCTGTAACTCTATCCCCAGAGTATTAGCTGGGAGAGGCACAGAGGAGAAGTAGAGGAAGCCATCCTGTGGAGCCTATACCACCTTTGGGCGCCCTCCTAGAACCAAGGCTGGGGTTTGGACACTGTAGGACTACTACCCCCATCTGGAAGCTGCTGTTGACCCTCTGTTTGGTTTACCTGCATTGGTCTTCCTTTCCTGGGGCGGTCCTCATGTGAGCCAGTTTCTTTGTAGCACTTGATGGTTTTGGCCACTGCACTTGGGGACACTTTCAAAGTTTTCCCAATTTTTCGGACTGACTGACCTTCATTTCTTAAAGTAATGATGGCCACTCGTTTTTCTTTACTTAGCTGCTTTTTTCTTGCCATAATACAAATTGTAACACTCCATTCAGTAGGACTATCAGCTGTGTATCCACCTGACTTCTGAACAACACAACTGATGGTCCCATCCACATTTATAAGTCAAGAAATCCCACTTATTAAACCTCAAAACAAAAATAAAAACAACAACGCAGAGCGGCACATAGCGTGATATTGCTTAAAAAATAGGTTGTACATAGATAATTGTGTTGAGAACAGGAGGTAGTCAAATGATTGGAGAAACAACAAGGATCATCCACTGAAAGTATGGTAGAAAGCCACTAAGTAGCACAAAAGCACTGGTCTATATTATAGTGAGTGTTCAACTGGCTGGGTCTGATGGTAAACAGTACCCCTTCAATTGGTGATCTCACAACCAGGATAGTTAGATATTATGGATGTTAATATAGGTGGGTTCTCACCTTTTCAAGTTGTGCTGGCCCACAACTAACACAGTGGATGGATCCAGAGTATGTTTTGGTATATGTGAGCTGCGGAACCTCTAGGCATCAGAGGTATATTATTTGAGCATAATAAAGCATCTTTGGTGAAGCGCGGTCCCCACACCTCATTTTTTGGGAGATTCTCCTACCAATCCACTACTTATTAAACCTGACAGGGCACACCTGTGAAGTGAAAACCATTTCAGGTGACTACCTCTTGAAGCTCATCAAGAGAATGCCAAGAGTGTGCAAAGCAGTAATCAAAGCAAAAGGTGGCTACTTTGAAGAACCTAGAATATAAGACATATTTTCAGTTGTGTCACACTTTTTTGTTAAGTATATAATTCCACATGTGTTAATTCATAGTTTTGATGCCTTCAGTGTGAATCTACAATTTTTATAGTCATGAAAATACAGAAAACTCTTGGAATGAGAAGGTGTGTCCAAACTTTTGGTCTGTACTGTATATACGGAATATGATGGCGCTATACAAGTAAGCATAAATAAATAATAATAATATACAGTGCTGACCAAAAGTATTGGCACCCCTGCAATTCTGTCAGATAATACTCAATTTCTTCCAGAAAATGATTGCAATCACAAATGCTTTGGTAATAATATCTTCATTTAATTTGTCTTCATTGGAAAACCACAAAAAGAATTGTCAAAAAGCCAAATTGGATATAATTCCACACCAAACATAAAAAAGGGGGTGGACAAAAGTATTGGCACCCTTTGAAAAATCATGTGATGCTTCTCTAATTTGTGTAATTAACAGCACCTGTTACTTACCTGTGGCACATAACAGGTGGTGGCAATAACTAAATCACACTTGCAGCCAGTTGAAATGGATTAAAGTTGACTCAACCTCTGTCCTGTGTCCTGAGCATGGAGAAAAGAAAGAAGACCAAAGAACTGTCTGAGGACTTGAGTAGCAAAATTGTGAGGAAGCATGAGCAATCTCAAGGCTACAAGTCCATCTCCAAAGACCTGAATATTCCTGTGTCTACCGTGCGCAGTGTCATCAAGAAGTTTAAAGCCCATGGCACTGTGGCTAACCTCCCTAGATTTGTATGGAAAAGAAAAATTGCTGAGAGATTTCAACGAAAGATTGTGCGGATGGTGGCTAAAGAACCTCGACTAACATCCAAACAAGTTCTAGCTGCCCTGCAGTCCGAGGGTACAACAGTGTTAACCCGTACTATCCGTCGGCGTCTGAATGAAAAGGGACTCTATGGTAGGATACCCAGGAAGACCCCACTTCTGACCCAGAGACATAAAAAAGCCAGGCTGGAGTTTGCCAAAACTTACCTGAGAAAGCCAAAAACTTTTTGGAAGAATGTTCTCTGGTCAGATGAGACAAAAGTAGAGCTTTTTGGGAAAAGGCATCAACATAGAGCTTACAGGAAAAAAAAAAGAGGCCTTCAAAGAAAAGAACACAGTCCCTACAGTCAAACATGGTGGAGGTTCCCTGATGTTTCGGGGTTGCTTTGCTGCCTCTGGCACTGGACTGCTTGACCGTGTGCATGGCATTATGAAGTCTGAAGACTACCAACAAATTTTGCAGCGTAATGGCCAGTGTGAGAAAGCTGGGTCTCCCTCAGAGGTCATGGGTCTTCCAGCAGGACAATGACCCAAAACACACTTCAAAAAGCACTGGTTTGAGAGAAAGCACTGGAGACTTCTAAAGTGGCCAGCAATGAGTCCAGACCTGAATCCCATAGAACACCTGTGGAGAGATCTCAAAATGGCAGTTTGGAGAAGGCACCCTTCAAATCTCAGGGACCTGGAGAAATTGGCCAAAGAAGAATGGTCTAAAATTCCAGCAGAGCATTGTAAGAAACTCATTGATGGTTACCGGAAGCGGTTGTTCGCAGTTATTTTGTCTAAAGGTTGTGCTACCAAGTATTAGGCTGAGGGTGCCAATACTTTTGTCCGGCCCATTTTTGGAGTTTTGTGTAAAATGATCAATGATTTGACTTTTTTTTTCATTCTCTTTTGTGTTTTTTCATTGCACGCAAAATAAATGAAGATATTATTACCAAAGCATTTGTGATTGCAATCATTTTCTGGAAGAAATTGAGTATTATCTGACAGAATTGCAGGGGTGCCAATACTTTTGGCCAGCACTGTATGTACAGGCCAGTGATGGCGAACCTTTTAGAGACCGAGTTCCCAAACTGCAACCCAAAACCCACTAAATTATCGCAAAGTGCCAACACGGCAATTTAACCTTAAATTAACCAGGATCTGTTTTATATTGACCGTGCAATGTTATTACAGCCTGTCTGCTATAAAACAGATACTGTGATATAAATAGTGAAGGGCCCCCACACAGTAGTATATGCTCCACAGTGTCCCCCACACGGTAGTATATGCTCCACAGTGTCCCCCACACGGTAGTATATGCTCCACAGTGTCCCCCACACGGTAGTATATGCTCAACAGTGTCCCCCACACGGTAGTATATGCTCCACAGTCTCCCCCACACGGTAGTATATGCTCCACAGTGTCCCCCCACACGGTAGTATATGCTCCACAGTGTCCCCCACACGGTAGTATATGCTCCACAGTGTCCCCCACACGGTAGTATATGCTCCACAGTGCCCCCCACGTGTATATGCTCCACAGTGTCCCCCACACGGTATTATATGCTTCACAGTGTCCCCCACACGGTATTATATGCTAAAGTGTCCCCCACACAGTATTAGATGCTTCAGTGTCCCCCACACGGTATTAGATGCTTCAGTGTCCCCCACACGGTATTAGATGCTTCAGTGTCCCCCATACGGTATTAGATGCTTCAGTGTCCCCCATACAGTATTAGATTAACAGAATTGCAGGGGTGCCAATACTTTTGGCCAGCACTGTATACACACGTGGACAAAATTGTTGGTAACCCTCGTTTAATGAAAGAAAAACCCACAATGGTCACAGAAATAACTTGAATCTGACAAAAGTAATAATATATAAAAATTCTATGAAAATGAACAAATGAAAGTCAGACATTGCTTTTCAACCATGCTTCAACAGAATTTTTTAATAAAGAAAACTCATAAAACAGACCTGGACAGAAATGATGGTACCCTTAACTTAATATTTTGTTGCACAACCTTTTGAGGCAATCACTGCAATCAAACGATTCCTGTAACTGTCAATGAGCCTTCTGCATCTCTCAACAGGTACTTTGGCCCACTCCTCATGAGCAAACTGCTCCAATTGTCTCGGGTGCCTTTTCCAGATGGCATGTTTCAGCTCCTTCCAAAGATGCTCAATAGGATTTAGTCAGGGCTCATAGAAGGCCAATTCAGAATAGTCCAATGTTTTCCTCTTAGCCATTCTTGGGTGTTTTTAGCTGTGTGTTTTGGGTCATTATCCTGTTGCAAGACCCATGACCTGCGACTGAGACCAAGCTTTCTGACACTGGAAAGCACATTTCTCTCTAGAATCCCTTGATAGTCTTGAGATTTCATTGTACCCTGCACATATTCAAGACACCTTGTGCCAGATGCAGCAAAGCAGCCCCAGAACATAACAGAGCTTCCTCCATGTTTCACAGTAGGGACAGTGTTCTTTTCAAGATATGCTTCATTTTTCCATCTGTGAACATAGAGCTGATGTGCCTTTCCAAAAATTTCTCTTTTTGTCTCATCTGTCCATAGGAATTCTCCCAGAAGCTTTGTGGCTTGGGGTCGTGGGCGGGTTCTCTCCTCTTTTTTTTTTTTTTTTTTTTCCCCCTTTTTTTTTTTTTTTTTTTTTTTTCTTTTCTGTGTGGTGGAACGGCGGTTTTCCCCCCCACAATTTTTTTTCTCTTGGGTTCTCTCGTGGCCCCCGTTTTGCTCCGGCCTCGTTTGCTCTGTGGCCTTTGTGGCTCTGTTTCTCTCCCCTGCCTTTGGTTCACGTCCCCTTGCCGTTTCTCCACTTGCCCCTTTTTCTTGCCCTGCCGTTTTGTCTCCGTCCTTTTTGGCTTCTGCCGTTCCCTGCCTTTCGGTCTCCTCTCTTTGACCCGCTCCTCGCCCCCTCTTTTCTTGGGGGGGGGGGGGGGGGGGGGGGGGGGGGGGGGGGGGGGGGGGGGGGGGGGGGGGGGGGGGGGGGGGTATTGGCGGTCACTGACCTACATATTTACAGTAAACGATGTCTTGTTTTGGTTGGGGGGGGTGGGGGCTGGGGGGGCTTTGGTTATATACTTTTCTCGCACTCCTTTGGCCGGCTTAGTGTTGCAGTTCTCTCTTTTGCTTTGTTCTTGTCTTGCTTTCTCTTTTGGTGGGACAGATACAAATTGTTGGCAGAAAAAGGTTGCAACTTTGGTAGATCACTGTTCATAGGGACCTCAGGTTGATGTTGCCATCACTCAGACCTTGAAAGGCGGGGCCACCCTTTAACGTGCCATGTGTCTATTACTTCTTCCGCTACGTTTGTTTCTCCTCCTGCCCTTTTTTTTTCTTGGCGTGTTTGGGCTTGTGTTTTTGCTGTTTTTGTTTGGCGCTTTTTGTGGAGGCTAAATAAGAAAACAATTGCATTTTCCATTGTTCTCTGTTTCATTTTTAGGCTTCTCTGTGCGTTCCTGTCATTGTATCTGGGTAGTGTGGGGGCCAAAGTGTGGAAGGGGTCCCCTCGTTGCCTTTAACCCCTTACCAAGTATATTGTACTGTGTGGGGGCCACTGTGGAGTATATTGTACTGTGTGGGGCCCTGTGGTGTTGACGTTTGTTTGCCACTGGGGTGTATATTGTACTGGTGTGTGGGGCCACTGGGGTGTATATTGGGGGGGAGATACTGTGTGGGGGCCACTGGTGTGTATATTGTATTGTGTGGGGGCCAATGTGGAGTATATTGTACTGTGTGGGGGCCCCTGTGGAGTATATTGTACTGTGTGGGGGCCAATGTGGAGTATATTGTACTGTGTGGGGCCACTGGGGTTTATATTGTACTGTGTGGGGGCCACCATGGAGCAGATTGTACTGTGTGGGAGCCCTTGACTATTTATATCACACTGTATCTGTTATATACCAGTCATGTGATATTATTACAGGCTGTAATAACATTGCACGGTCACAATATTATAGAACCTGTGCGATGTAAATAGTGAACATTAATCGTTCAAAAGTATACCAAATGCAAACTTCTACCTTTCAGTACAAAGTTGATTGTATAATTGAAAGCTCTGTAAAGCCCTGTTCACATGACCGTATTTCATGGGTCTGTAACTGTCTGCAATTTTGGATCCGCACAGTATTAAGGTTAAATTGCCATGTTGGCACTTTGCGATAAATTAATGGGTTTTGGGTTGCAGTTTGGGCACTCGGCCTCTAAAAGGTTCGCCATTACTGGTCTATAGGATACACAGGTCCTAGTTTTATATCTATGTATATGGTGATTTGCAGGGGCGTAACTATCGGGGTAGCAGCGGTAGCTGTTGCCACAGGGCCCGGAACATTATGGGGCCCGGAGCCCTGTGGTAGTCGCTACCGCAAACCCCACAAACACTGCTATCGTTATACTCCAGGGTCTTTTCAGACGATCGGGGGCCCAGGGGAGGTGAGCGAACATAAAAAAACACTGTAACTCACCTCTCCGCCGCTCCGCAGGCTTCGGACCTGTTTGATGACGTCCCAGACGTCAGCCGACATCATTATGCGTCGCGAGATCCGGTCCGACATTGAAGATGGCCGAAGTAGCGCACGGGAGTGCACCGGAGCGAGGAAGAGGTAAGTTACAGTGTTTTTTATGTTTGTGTCGTCCACTGGGTCTCCAATCATTATACTCTGGGGACTGAAAAGACCCCATAGTATAATAATCGTTCATGGATGGTCCACAATGGGGCATATAATAGTGTGTGCAGGGGCCACTATGGGGCAAACTACTGTGTGCAGGGGCCACTATGGGGCAAACTACTGTGTGCAGGGGCCACTATGAGGCAAACTACTGTGTGCAGGGGCCACTATGGGGCAAACTACTGCGTGCAGGGGCCACTATGGGGCAAACTACTGTGTGCAGGGGCCACTATGGGGCAAACTACTGTGTGCAGGGGCCACTATGGGGCAAACTACTGTGTGCAGGGGCCACTATGAGGCATAATACTGTGTGCAAGGGCCACTATGGGGCATAAAACTGTGTGCAGGGGCCACTATGGGGCATAATAGTGAGCGCAGGAATGCGGTTTGTGTGGGGGGGTTGGGGGCGGCGTTTTTTTGTGGGGGGGGGGGGGGGGGGGGCGGCGGTTTGGGGGGGCCCCATGTCAAATGTTTGCCTTGGGGCCCAGCCATTCCTAGTTACGCCACTGGTGATTTGCCATATTCTATGCTGACTCTGAGCCTCTACCACATGCAGTTAAGTGTACCAGGGAAATACTGGACCAGAACACTGCCTCCAAACTAATGGCTACTGGGCTAGAAAGCAGAATTAAAAACAGGTAAAGTAATAGTAACATCATCCAGGGGTTGGCACGGTGGTTAAGCAAAGGAGTAAGGCTCTTCTGTAGTGTCATTGGTGCTCTTAAAGAGTATTGATCTGCTAGAATCGCAAGCCAAAGCATGTTTGGCCAGGTGCAGAAAGAAATGCTAAAGAAAACACATGCATTTTTGAAAAAGTGTATCATTTCAATTTTAGCTATGACAGCAATGCATTTTCCCTTTAGACTTATTTGGGGGGGAAGGAAAAAATGCAAAAAACTGTGGAAAACGCAGGTGTTTTTATCCACTACTCTTCTGCTACACTTTTTTTCTGCAGTGTTTTTAGTTGCTATGTGGAGCCTTAGTCTAAGGATTTTTTTTCCGATCAATGATATTTTGCTGCCTGTTCACAGGATAGGAGATAAATGATATATCACTGGAGGTTAGACCACTAGAACTGCAAGTTCCCATGAATGTTCCATGTGAATTGTGTGTAATGTGGAGCACATAGGGGAACCTGAAGTTGTAAGAACCCATTGGAGGGAACCTAGAGCCTGGGAGTAGTAGTAGTAGAAACAGCAGGTGTTACAGTGGCTTGTGGACCAATTCCACCTGCTCTCCTTCTGGGCTGGTGCACAGCTGAGGGCGCTACCATGTACCTGATGGTGGTGGTAGTCTTCCACCAAAACATGTCCTAATGGTCTTCAGCCTTCTTGAGCTAGATGGGGATTGGAGTGCCCATGATGTTGTTGCGGGAATGATACTCAGGAGACTTGTGGTTGCAGGAAAACAGGTCACCCATATATTTACTTGTAAACAGTGTAGTAAGGCAACCATCAGCTTCCAGGTATAGATGGAGGTACAGATCTTGTAACAGAGGTCCTCTGTGAGTATTGGGTAAGTTCAGTGGATGGTAGGTCCAGCAGTCTGCACTTGAATCTCTCATCTCTCTCACTAAGTGCATTGTCTTACTCTCTCAATATGGAAAGGTGGCCTATCTGTCCTAAGGCTCAAGCAGGGTCAAAACTCTAATGCCCTTGTTTCACTTATCCTCAGACACTCGATATTGCACTCGTTTACTCCAAACTATTCTCTCTCTGCCTTAGGCAGCTTCTTATTCCATGTCTTAAGTCACAGTAGGTCAGCTCTAGCTCCATACACTTGAAACTTTCCTCTATAGAAGCTCAAAGAATACTTCCAGTCTCCTTCCACTTTCCAGAACTTGCTGGATGGAAGCTACCAATAGCTCAGATCTCCCCAGTGGTCAAACCCAGATCAATCAGATACATGTCCTGGATAGGGGATGAAATGAGAGATAAACATTAAATAACATATATGTTATTTCTGAAACCTCACACTGCATTTGTAATGAGACTGTATACGTGTGCATGTCCGGAGCACAGATCTCCAGGTAGCACATATTGGACAGACCAGAAATTACATGTACATGTATGTTTTTCAAAACTAAATGGTTACTTCGAAGATGGTCAAAGTGCAGCTGAGCACACAAGTGAACATGTGGCTTTGTGAACTGTTTAAGGGTTAATTGGATAGACGTTGTTTCATTAGATAATGATTGTTCTCACATAGGAGCAAAATCTCAACAGATGAGATAGGAACAAAAAAGTATATCGCTGTTGTGGGGTGTAATAAGTAAATAGCCACCTTGTGCACCACATAACATCCTGCCAGAAGACCTTCTTCTCTCCAAGTACAAGATTTACTAAAGCTAATATTATTTTTAAGACACACTTTTAAATAAAATGTCAGTTTGAAGAAGTAACCCCTCTACACTGTACTGTACACAATGTTAGCAGACATTTCTATCCTTTATCTAAATAGATCATAAGTTTTCAGTGGTCAATGCACTTTGTGAAGTAGGGCAGATTTAACTAAAGCTTTGGGTTCAGTATTGGTCCTATCCTTTTTAATACGTTTTATTAATGACCTGGTAGAGGGTTTACAGAGCAGAGGGTCCATATTTGCAGATAATACTAAACTCTGTAAGGTAATCAAAAATGAGGAGGATAGTAGAATATTACAGGGGGATCTAGGGAAGCTGGAAGCATGGGCGAAGACTTGGCGAGTGAAGTTTAAGGCTGGGGGAAACGCCGTGGCAAAAAACGCTGCCTTTTACATTACTTGTAAAGTGGATGGGATTCTGGCTAATCCCATCCACACATTGCAGAAAAAAATTCTGCAGCTGAAAAGCTGAGTTTTCAAAAACACAAGCATTTTTGGAAATCGCAGCATGCCAATTATACCTATAGAAACGCTGGCGTTTTCCGTATAGGTATAATAGGGGCAGAAAGTCAGTAGAGGAAAACTCTTTGTCAGCCACCAATTGTACAAGTTCTCCCACTTAAAAAGATGAGAGAGGCCTAAAATTGACATCATAGGTAGACCTCAACTATGAGAGACAAAATGAGAAAACATATCTAGAAAATCACATTGTTTGATTTTTTAAGAATTTATTTGCAAATTATGGTGGAAAATAAGTATTTGGTCACCTACAAACAAGCAAGATTTCTGGCTCTCACAGACTTGTAACTTCTTCTTTAAGAGGCTCCTCTGTCCTCCACTCACTACCTGTAGAAATGGCACCTGTTTGACATTGTTATCAGTATAAAAGACACCTGTCCACAACCTCAAACAGTCACACTCCAAACTCCACTATGGTGAAGACCAAAGAGCTGTGGAAGGACACCAGAAACAAAACTGTAGACCTGCACCAGGCTGGGAAGACTGAATCTGCAATAGGCAAGCAGCCTGGTGTGAAGAAATCAACTGTGGGAGCAATAATTAGAAAATGGAAGACATACAAGACCACTGATAATCTCCCTCGATCAGGGGCTCCACGCAAGATCTCACCCCGTGGGGTCAAAATGATGACAAGAACGGTGAGCAAAAATCCCAGAACCACACAGGAGGACCTAGTGAATGGCCTGCAGAAAGCTGGGACTAACATAACAAAGACTACCGTCACTAACACACTACGCCGCCAGGGACTCAGATCCTGCAGTGCCAGACGTGTCCCCCTGCTTAAGCCAGTACATATCCGGGCCCGTCTGAAGTTTGCTAGAGAGCATTTGAATGTTCCAGAAGAGTATTGGGAGAATGTCATATGGTCAGATGAAACCAAAGTAGAACTTTTTGGTAGAAACACAACTCTTCGTGTTTGGAGGAGAGTGAATGCTGAGTTGCATCCAAGGAACACCATACCTACTGTGAAGCATGGGGGTGGCAACATCATGCTTTGGGGCTGTTTCTCTGCAAAGTGATCAGGACGACTGATCCGTGTACATGAAAGAATGAATGGGGCCATGTATCGTGAGATTTTGAGTGCAAACATCCTTCCATCAGCAAGAGCATTGAAGATGAAACGTGGCTGGGTCTTTCAGCATGACAATGATCCCAAGCACACTTCCAGGGCAACAAAGGAGTGGCTTTGTAAGAAGCATTTCAAGGTCCTAGAGTGGCCTAGCCAGTCTCCAGATCTCAACCCCATAGAAAACCTTTGGAGGGATTTGAAAGTCCTTGTTGCCCAGCGACAGTCCCAAAACATCACTGCTCTAGAGGAGATCTGCATGGAGGAATGGGCCAACATACCAGCAACAGTGTGTGCCAACCTTGTGAAGACTTACAGAAAACATTTGACCTCTGTCATTGCCAACAAAGGATATATAACAAAGTATTGAGATGAACTTTTGTTATTGACCAAATACTTATTTTCCACCATAATTTGCAAATAAATTCTTTAAAAATCAGACAATGTGATTTTCTGGATTTGTTTTCTCATTTTGTCACTCATAGTTGAGGTCTACCTATGATGTCAATTACAGGCTGGCCTCATCTTTTTAAGTTCGAGAACTTGCACAATTGGTGGCTGACTAAATACTTTTTTTCCCCACTGTAATTATCGTCTACTAATGATACAGTCTAATATACAGTACAAATATAGCTTTATTAGGGGTTAATAGGGTTAATCTGTTCATAACTACCCCCAACTTTTTTCAAGAAGTTCAGGACTCTTGCATCCACATGGATTTATAATACATAGATAGATAGTGCATCCAAACAAAACCTGAAAGAAAGAAAACAAACAAGCTACACGAAATTACAATATAATACTTAAAATTTAGGCAGGGTTCACACTACCGTTGATGTCCGTTCTGATAGTGTCCGTTAAAAAAAAAAAAAAAAAAAAAAACGGACACCTATCATAACAGACATTAACGGACACTAACTGATGTTAATGTGTCCGTTTTTTTAACTGATCCAATTAATGGATTAGTTAAAAAAAAAAGGACACATTAGCATCAGTTAGCATCAGTAGTGTCCGCTTTTTAACACTGTCCGTTTTTTTTTTTCTGCTTTCTGAGCATGCGCAGGAAAAAAACAGACATAAAATAACGGATAGTAACTGATGGCTATCAGTTACTGTCCGTTATAAGTCCGTTACCCATAGACTTCAATGTTAAAAAAATAACGGACACTTGCTGTCCGTCAAGAATCCGTTTTTTTCAAACGGACAAAAAGTCCTGCATGTAGGATTTTTTGTCCGCGAAAAAATAACGGACTTCTGACGGATTTGGTGTAAACGGACACAAACAGACTCTAACGGACACAATATAAAAACCCAATGAAATGAATGGAAATTTTAACGGATTTCTGACGGTTCAGCTAGTGTCCGATGCTAAAATCTTGTAACGGACAATAGCAACGGACACTACTGACGGTCACCAATGGTAGTGTGAACGCCCCCTTACCACAACTGGTAACCATTGGTATAGACTAAAACTTCTTGGTATAGACTAATACCTTACTTCACTATTAGTCTATACCAATTGTGGTAACTTTTAAACATTGTTATGTTATAGCTGAGGAATGTTGGATCAAAAGTTCCCTATGAAGCAGGATTTACAAATAAATATATATAAAATTGTAGGTTGAAATACAGTGGAGTTTTATAAAAATTAGTTTCTGTCTGTTCTTTATGCGTGACCAAACGACTGGACCGATCCTCACCAAATTTGGCACACAGGTACATCAGGTGTCTGGGAAGATTTTAGACCAGGTCTCAGCTCTCTAGGACGTACCGTTCCTGAGATACAGTATTCCCAAAAAATGACCAGCATTAGCTAATACAAGCCTTTTACTCATATTCCAACTGCCATACACATGGTCACATGTCCCTTATCAGCCAATAGAAGCTTGCAGGTGCTTACTCTCCTCAGTCACACAGCTTTACACCAGGTTTCCATAGCAACCAAGCTATGACCTGTATTAGTCAATAGTAGTTCGCAGGTCCTTAAATATTCAGTCATATGACGTGTATCAGCCAATATAAGTTCACATTTCATTTTACAGGTTTCCATAGCAACACAGCTATAAATAGACTGTACCTATACTGGACTGCAAATCCGGCCAATTCTTATGGGGCCACCACCAGTGTAGAATATCAGGTAGTTTACCTTTGATCAGCGTCTTTCTCCATAGTGACGATGCTGGATGTGGTGACGCATGCGTAGTTGAGAACCTGATATGCTGGAGATCGGGATCTCTTGTATACACGTGGGTTATGTATGTACACACGTGGACAAAATTGTTGGTACCCCTTTTTTAATGAAAGAAAAACCCACAATGGTCACAGAAATAACTTCATTCTGACAGACTGGAATTTGCCAAACTACATGTTGACAAGCCACAAAGCTTCTGGGAGAATGTCCTATGGAAAGATGAGACAAAAATCGAAATTTTTGGAAAGGCACATCAGCTCTATGTTCACAGACGGAAAAATGAAGCATAACTTGAAAAGAACACTGTCCCTACTGTGAAACATGGAGGAGGCTCTGTTATGTTCTGGGGCTGCTTTGCTGCATCTGGAATAGGGTGTTTTGAATCTGTGCTGGGTACAATGAAATCTCAAGACTATCAAGGGATTCTAGAGAGAAAAGTGCTGCCCAGTGTCAGAAAGCTTGGTCTCAGGTCATGGGTCTTGCAACAGGATAATGACCCAAAACACACAGCTAAAAACCCAAGAATGGCTAAGAGGAAAACATTGGACCATTCTGAATTGGCCTTCTATGAGCCCTGACCTAAATCCTATTGAGCATCTTTGGAAAGAGCTGAAACATGCCGTCTGGAAAAGTCACCCTTCAAACCCGAGACAACTGGAGAAGTTTGCTCATGAGGAGAGGGCCAAAATACCTGTTGAGAGGTGCAGAAGTCTCATTGACAGTTACAGGAATCGTTTGATTGCAGTGATTGCCTCAAAAGGTTGTGCAACAAAATATTAAGTTAAGGGTACCATCATTTCTGTCCAGGCCTATTTCATGAGTTTTCTTGGTGAGGTGAATATTCCCCTTGATACTGGTGCTGCAACAAACACTATATATATATATATATATATATATATATATATATATATATATATTATACAGTATATTATTTATGAGATGTATACTATATATATTTAATGGAGGATCTATATATAATTATAGGAGTATAATGAAAACAAAGGGAGGAAGAATCAGGGCGAAATCTTCCCCAAAATCAGCGGCACATTCCGCTGTGTGAATAGGGCCTTAGAAGACTAATATCAGTTTCAGTTACATATGAAAATCATCAATAAAATAAAGTAATGTAATACTGAAATGCCCCCCAAAGGTCTTTCATGATATTATAGGGGGAACAATGTCTAAAATTATAAAAATAAAGAATAAATAAATAAAACAAAATTTAATGCACACCAATAACTCACACCGCAGCTTCGAATATCAAAAACCCAAAACTGTATAACTCAAATATAAAAACAACTGCAAAGGAAAAGGAAAATATTATTTTTTAAGTTAGTTGGACTTTGTGCTCAAACATTTGTATTTATTGAAATAAAAAAAAAAAAAAAAAAAAAAAAAAAATCAAGTACAAGCTACTTAGCCCACCAACCAGTTTGGATTTCCTAAAAAAAGACTTTCACATAGTACACTGTAAAATGATCTCTTCAAGACTATAATGTAACTGCTGTGTGTACAGTTAATTCCCTTTGTATGTCTTTAGCAGTGTGACCTGATGTCCAGTGTGGCGAGGCATGCTCCTAAAATACATTACAGTATGTTGGTATATTCAGAAGATTGTTTGTTGTCTCCAACAGATGAAAATACAGCTGTATTTGCACGCCAAGATGTTAACACTGCCAAACAACTAAAGGCTATGTTTTATATGTCACTTGCACGTACATACTTAGCCATTATTACAAAAAAACGTATTTACTGTGTGTACATTTATAATTTAAAGCTTACTTCATTGCATTTCACCTCTGGAGGAAGCTTGGGCAGTAGAGAAATTGTTCATTGTCTTAAAAGACATTATGCTTAGAAGTTAATATCAAGAGTCAAATATGGTTTTCTCAAATATGTCTAAAACTGACCATTAACTCAGTTCTTTTGATTTTGTACCAACTTCCTAAATAGTACAGTTCAAAAAACACAATTATAGCATACCCATTAACTGAAGAAAAAGAGGATGGAAGGGAAATCATATTGTTGATTCAGAGAAAGTAAAAACAAAAAAAAAACACTGTACAAAAATTTCCACACTAAGGCAGAAATGCAAGAAACGCATTGCATTTGTTTACACTACGTTTTTCACAGAAAGTCTGCAGAGTTTTACTTCCTTTATACCTACTGGAATACACCATTGTTTCCGTAGGTACAATTGACATGCTGCGGGTTTCAAAAACGCAAAGATTTTTAAAATCGCAGCTTTTCCGATGCAGATTTTTTCTGTAATGTGTGGATGGAATTAGCTAGTATCCCTTCCACTTTGCAGGTACTGGTTCACAGTGTGCCTTGATGGCCTGAATTGTACCTACGTATTACATATCATCAAGCAGACGTGTGAAAATAGAGATGAGCGCTGACCATATGGAAGAAGGTGAGTATATTTAAAGGTTATTATTTTTACATCTTGACCACAATTTTTTTTATCCTTAGTCATTAATAGTAACTGACCCTTTATTAATGTTTGTTTGTTTTTTTCTAATGCATGCCAATTCACAACCTTTTGTCTCATTTGATTTCACTATGCTATTAGATACTTGATATAAATTAACCCTAAGCCCCCTTACAGATGACAGTATGTCTGGTCAGCACACCGACCCATTCATTTCTATGGGTCCGTACTGTCCGGGCTGCAAAATATGGAACAGGTCCTATTGCTGTCCGTTTTTGTGGCCCTGCTTCTGTGGCTCCTATTCATTTAATGAAAGGGGCCGCGGAAGCACAGCCGGTGCATGGGCGGCACACAGGTGACATCCGCGTTCATTCATGGCAGCCCGTTAGCACATGGTCGTGTTCAACTGGCTTTAAACTGTGAATTTTAAGGATCAGTATAGTGGACAGTTATTTATTAAACCCAGATAGTGAAATATATCTCTTTCTAATCCTTTTTTTTTTCTTTCTATTTTCTTTGCATGATTATGGGGGCCACCATCTTGCCTGAGCTTCTCCCCTGCTATGTTAACATCATTTAGTGATATTCTTTACAACAGTGGCGTAACTAAAGTCTTGTGGGCCCGGGTGAAAACTTTTGTCCGGGTCCCCCTACCCCCTTCCTAGAGCGAATTCTTGATAGTGGTGGTTACGGGTGCTGAAGCGATATCTCAGATACTTGAAAGGAGTACAGCTTTAATACCCACAACTGCAGTTATCAAGAATACGGTGAGTGAACAGCGCAGCACCTGGCATGTTTTTTGTTACTTCCCCTGGGCTGGCATCTAATGGAAAGGGGCCGTCCCCTTTCCATTAACAAGGTATAGCGGTCGGGGAACCAGGCCTTCCCCCACACAGTATTACGTGCTCCACAGTGGCCCCCACACAGTATTATGTGCGCCACAGTGGCCCCCAAACAGTATTACATGCTCCACAGTGGTCCCCAAACAGTATTACGTGCGCCACAGTGGCCCCCACACAGTATTACGTGCGCCACAGTGGCCCCCACACAGTATTACGTGTGCCACAGTGGCCCCCAAACAGTATTGTGTGTGCCACTGTGGCCCCCACACAGTATTATATGCTCCACAGTGGCCCCCACACAGAATTATGCACTCACCAGTGGCTCCCACACAGTATTATGTGCTCACAGTGCCCACCCCCCAGAGCCTGAATCCCCCATTCACCCAGTCTTGCTCACACAGCCTACACCCCCATATACCCCTCTTGCCAACACACAGCCTGCACCTCCACGGCACCCTCTTGCTCACACACAGCCTGCACCCCCATTCCCCCCTCTTGCTCACACACAGCCTGCACCCCTATTCCCCCTCTTGCTCACACGCAGCCTGCACCCCCATTCCCCCCTCTTGCTCACACGCAGCCTGCACCCCCATGTCCCCCTCTTGCTCACACGTTTTCTTCTCTCCTCCTTCCATCAGTCTCCGCCCCCAGCAGCTTCCTGTGTAACACCACACTGTCCCGTACAATCCAGAATAGCTCTGCCCACACAAGAGTCTGATCACATGGTCATGACGTCATCAAAGGTCCTTTAGCCCACTAGGATTTAGCATCTACTGCAAGTATTTTTTTATTTTTATACACCTTCCCTGGGCTGGCATTTAATGGCCTGGTCAGGTCACTTTCCATTAACAATATGTATAGCGGTCAGGGAACAAGGCTATCATGGTGGTCCGGGGCCCTGGCCATCTCCAGCTGGCCGCGGGCCCCGTACCCCTCTGGGCCCAGTTGCTGTCGCACTCCCTGCGACCACGATCGTTAAGCCACTGCTTTACAGCAGTCTCATGGTTGGCAGCAATAGATTGGAGCTAACTCATTGAGGTCTAAGGGAGAGTTTCTAGACATGCTCTATGCAGACTGGGAGTGGGAGTGTATAAGCTGTGACATGATCTGTGGTCAGTGTCAGTGTTATTTATAGAAGTGCTACCTTCTATTGTAAAACTCTGTTTTGACTGTGTTGTAAATGAGGTAATTGCTGCAAAGAAATCCCCTATAGAATTGGAAGTGTCAGTCTATATTTAATCGAGTTATGCATAGTGGCCAGAATGAAAATTGTAGGATTTAGTACTTAAAAACATATATACAGTGGCGTAAGTACCACTGTAGTAGCTGTAGCGGCTTTCACGGGGCCCGCGACCTTAGGGGGCCCAGTGGGCCCCTGCTTCTTTTGTTTTTTTTTGTTTTTTTTTAATAGGCCATTACCTGCAGGTAATGGGCCCTATTTACAGTGGGTACGGAAAGTATTCAGACCCCTTTAAATTTTTCACTCTTTGTTTCATTGCAGCCATTTGCTAAATGCAAAAAAGTTCATTTTATTTCTCATTAATATACACTCAGCACCCCATGTTGACAGAAAAAAATCCAGAAATGCAGATATTTTTGCAAATTTATTAAAAAAGAAAAACTGAAATATCACATGGTCATAAGTATTCAGACCCTTTGCTGTGACACTCATATTTAACTCACACGCTGTCCATTTCCTTCTGATCCTCCTTGAGATGGTTCTACTCCTTCATTGGAGTCCAGCTGTGTTTAATTAAACTGATTGGACTTGATTAGGAAAGGCACACACCTGTCTATATAAGACCTCAGCGTGCATGTCAAAGCAAGTGAGAATCATGAGGTCAAAAGGAACTGCCCAAGGAGCTCAGAGACAGAATTGTGGCAAGGCACAGATCTGGCCAAGGTTGCAAAAGAATTTCTGCAGCACTCAAGGTTCCTAAGAGCACAGTGGCCTCCATAATCCTTAAATGGAAGAAGTTTGGGAGGACCAGAACTCTTCCTAGACCTGGCCGTCCAGCCAAATTGAGCAATCTTGGGAGAAGAGCCTTGGTGAGAGAGGTAAAGAAGAACCCAAAGATCACTGTGGCTGAGCTCCAGAGATGCAGTAGGGAGATGGGAGAAAGTTCCACAAAGTGAACTATCACTGCAGCCCTCCACCAGTCAGGGCTTTATGGCAGAGTGGCCCGAAGGAAGCCTCTCCTCAGTGTAAGACATATGAGAGCCTGCATAGAGTTTGCCAAAAAACACATGAAGAACTCCCAAACTGTGAGAAATAAGATTCTCTGGTCTGATGAGATGAAGATGTGAAAAACTTGCTGCATTATTCCCAAGAAGACTCATGGCTGTACTAGCTCAAAAGGGTGCTTCTACTCAATACTGAGCAAAGGGTCTGAATACTTATGACCATGTGATATTTCAGTTTTTCTTTTTTAATAAATTTGCAAAAATATCTACATTTCTGTTTTTTTCTGTCAAGATGGGGTGCTGAGTGTACATTAATGAGAAATAAAATGAACTTTTTTGGTTTTACTAAATGGCTGCAATGAAACAAAGTGTGAAAAATTTAAAGGTCTGAATACTTTCCGTACCCACTGTACTTATCAATCCCTGTGTAAGGGAATTGCCAGTTGAGCAATTCCCCAGTGCTGCTGCAGAAACCTGGGGGGAAGGGCACAACAAGACAGTGAGCCCTAAAGCTGAACTACCCCCCCCACTGGCCCTGCCTCTTGCCTGACTGTCTTAGTTGACAGCCGACAACTTGGAGCCGATCCCTTCACTAAAGGGAGTGACACACAGAATAGGACAAGACAACACAGAAGCAGAGTCAGCAAGCTAAGGGGTTGGTAACAGTCGAGCAATGCAGTACCAAAACGAAATCAAATAGAGTAGTCACAGGGGGAGCCAAAGGTCAGAAGTCAGAAATACAACAATAGCAGAAAAAGGAGCTAGCAGGGACAAAGTCACAGGACAGAATCAATAGCCAGCGACCATGTGAGAGCTGACGACCTGTTTATAGCAAGTCAGGACCTGCCCCAGACTTGATTGGTAGACAGGCCGTCAATCACACATGCAAGGCTAAGATTAACTATTGAAGAGCCGAAAGAAACAAGGTGCAGGAGATGGGTGTGGCTGAAATTCAATTACATAGTCTAGGACAGTGTTCAGACTAAGCAACAAGAATCTTATGCAAGGAATCAAACTGAATACGCCTCCTGCGCTGCAGCATGCGAGCAGAGGGTGGTGCAGAGTCGTTACACCCTGTATCTGCTCACGGCTGCTTCAGCTTCCCCTTCTGTCCTCCACGGTGCCCCGTGCATCCCAGCGACATGATATGGGATGCACGGTGCCCCCTGGAGGGAAGAAGGGGAAGTGGAGGTGGCAATGAGCAGGAGCGGGGATCGGTAAGTGAGTAACCCCAACAAATACTGCTATCATTATACTCAGGGGTCTCTTTAGACTCCCAAGTATAATGATTGGAGACCCAGGGGTGGTGAGCGAACATAAAAAAAAAAGTGTTACTTACCTCTCCGGGGATCCAGTGCAACTCCATGCTGTCTTTGGGCCTCTGTAGTGACATCACATGGGTCAGGCAGGTGTCGCAATGCAAAATGACTCTAGCGTAACCCACATCTGTGACGTAATTGAAGAGGGCCGAAAACAGCAAGTAGTTGCGCTGGTGTGTTTCTCACCTACCCTGGGCCTCTGATAATTATATCAGAGGGGGGGGCGCTATAAAACATTATACTGTGTGGACGGAGCACTATATCACATTATACTTTGTGGAAGGGCCACTATATGACATTATACTGTGTGCAGGGGATATTATACTGTCTGAAGGCCACTTTGGGACATTATAGTGTTTGTAAATGGGGTTATACTGTGTGGGGGCTAGGAAAGGGGGCACTTTGCTGTGGGGGGGGGGGCCCCAAAGTCAAAAGTTTGCTATTGGGCCCAGTCTTTGCTAGTGATGCCCCTATATATATTTATGTTTATAAAAACAAATCTCGCTTGATATATAGACCATGCTTAGAGGTTTTTAAGAAACAGTTGATAATGTAATGGATTTGTTGTCACAGTTGATTTGATTGGCTTATGCTAATATATAATGGAGTTTGGTGTATGTAGTCACTGACACTTGATAAAGACCCCTGCGTCACACACAATCAGTGTGTGATGCTATAGTGTGAATAAAGAAAATTTCTATTATGCTTTATATGGTTGCTAACGAACTGAACTGCTTTTCTTCATATATATATACAGTACAGACCAAAAGTTTGGACACACCTTCTCATTCCAAGAGTTTTCTGTATTTTCATGACTATAAAAATTGTAGATTCACACTGAAGGCATCAAAACTATGAATTAACACATGTGGAATTATATACTTAACAAAAAAGTGTGAAACAACTGAAAATATGTCTTATATTCTAGGTTCTTCAAAGTAGCTTCAAGAGGTAGTCACCTGAAATGGTCTTCCAACAGTGTTAAAGGAGTTCCCAGAGATGCTTAGCACTTGTTGGCCCTTTTGCCTTCACTCTGCGATCCAGCTCACCCCAAACCATCTCGATTGGGTTCAGGTCTGGTGACTGTGGAGGCCAGGTCATCTGGCGTAGCACCCCATCACTCTCCTTCTTGGTCAAATAGCCCTTACACAGTCTGGAGGTGTGTTTGGGGTCATTGTCCTGTTGAAAAATAAATGATGGTCCAACTAAACGCAAATCGGATGGAATAGCATGCCGCTGCAAGATGCTGTGGAAACCATGCTGGTTCAGTATTCCTTCAATTTTGAATAAATCCCCAACAGTGTCACCAGCAAAGCATCCCCACACCATCACACCTCCTCCTCCATGCTTCACGGTGGGAACCAGGCATGTAGAGTCCATTCGTTCACCTTTTCTGCGTCGCACAAAGACATGGTGGTTGGAACCAAAGATCTCAAATTTGGACTCATCAGACCAAAGCACAAATTTCCACAGGTCTAATGTCCATTCCTTGTGTTTTTTAGCCCAAACAAGTCTCTTCTGCTTGTTGCCTGTCCTTAGCAGTGGTTTCCTAGCAGCTATTTTACCATGAAGGCCTGCTGCACACAGTCTCCTCTTAACAGTTGTTGTAGAGATGTGTCTGCTGCTAGAACTCTGTGTGGCATTGACCTGGTCTCTAAATTGTGCTGCTGTTAACCTGCGATTTCTGAGGCTGGTGACTCGGATGAACTTATCCTCCGCAGCAGAGGTGACTCTTGGTCTTCCTTTCCTGGGGCGGTCCTCATGTGAGCCAGTTTCTTTGTAGCGCTTGATGGTTTTGGCCACTGCACTTGGGGACACTTTCAAAGTTTTCCCAATTTTTCGGACTGACTGACCTTCATTTCTTAAAGTAATGATGGCCACTCGTTTTTCTTTACTTAGCTGCTTTTTTCTTGCCATAATACAAATTTTAACACTCCATTCAATAGGACTATCAGCTGTGTATCCACCTGACTTCTGAACAACACAACTGATGGTCCCAACCCCATTTATAAGGCAAGAAATCCCACTTATTAAACCTGACAGGGCACACCTGTGAAGTGAAAACCATTTCAGGTGACTACCTTTTGAAGCTCATCAAGAGAATGCCAAGAGTGTGCAAAGCAGTAATCAAAGCAAAAGGTGGCTACTTTGAAGAACCTAGAATATAAGACATATTTTCAGTTGTTTCACACTTTTTTGTTAAGTATATAATTCCACACGTGTTAATTCATAGTTTTTATGCCTTCAGTGTGAATCTACAATTTTTACAGTCATGAAAATATAGAAAACTCTTGGAATGAGAAGGTGTGTCCAAACGTTTGGTCTGTACTGTATATATATATATATATATATATATATATATATATATATATGTGACAATTGGGGGTAGTTTAGCTTCAAAGGTAGCAGCTTCCTGGACTTAACAGAGGTGTTGGTGGTGCTGGGTGCCAATTAAACAACATATCAGGTAATGGCAATATAAAAGAAATGGCTTTATTCAGCTACTAAGTGATAACAGGAACAAAAATAACAAAACAGCCTAGCCCACAGGCAGGGCAATACCTCACTTCTTGAACCTTGACTAATTTCTGAGGGCAAGATGCTTTACTGAGGTTACTTCTTTGCAGTCTGGCTCACACTGAGCTTAACCAGTCTTTTCTGGAATCCAGTCCTCTTGGGACAGACCACCTGTCCCACCTAAAACTGGACCACCATCCACCTGCTCCCTGCAGGTCACCAGCAGCAATCTCCTGCTGTGTGCACTCCCTCTGGAGTGAAGCCCCCAGGTATGGGTGTGGTCGAGGACCTTTTCAATCCTGTTTTTGGGTCGTTCTCCAGCGCCCTCTAGGTTCACACTCACAGAAGGCTCTTAGCTGTCATACTAACCTGACAGCTCCAGGGGTCTTGTGACACCGGAGATGGACCGGCAACAAAAGGTTAGGTGAGAGCAGAGAGTGGTAGGGCTCAGAGGGGGGAATCAAAGATAATTCTGATCACTGGTGTTTATGGTACTTGCACTGCTTCTGAGGGGGTGTCATTTTCAAAGACCTGACATCCTCTGTTCTATTACTGACCCCCACCATTAGTGAGAAACAGGTTAATGGTATTTTCACACGGCGGAATTTGCCGTGGATTTGGGAGGCAGAGATCGCAGCAAGACGCGGAAAAAAGATCTTGCTCGATATTGCCACAGATTCTATGGCTGATTCATCCACGGAGTCCGTGGCTCGAAACTCCCTGCTGATTAGGCCAGTTCATTTGGGCCTAATCAGCAGCGGGAAGCTGCGACGGAATGCCGATGCACTGCATTAGCATCCTGTTGCGGCTAGATCGCAGGCGAAAATACCAGAGGCGGAAAATGAAGAGGAAATCCTCTTCATTTTCCGCCATGTGAACATATCCTTACAGTGCTGCAGTCAATTTGTGCTCATTGAAAACATCAGATGCACTTGCTCTGTACCTGGGTAGTTTTTGTTAACAGTCTCTCCACCATGTCTCTGAGACTTGAGGGAGTTGCATTGGTGACCAGTGTGCGCACAGATGGCTCTAAGCAGTGGAAGGGGCGGAGCAGTCAGGGTGTCACTTTTTTATTGGAGTAGTTAAGTACGGCAGCCCCATCTTAGCATGAAAATTGATTTGACGATTCCGTTAATAAACTAAATAGTCAGACCCTCTTGAGGGTGAATTAATTTGATTAATTATGATTGATTAATTGCCTAGCTCTAGTTGTCCAGGGAGTTTAGGTACCATAACTGCTGGTTGGCCACTAAATAACACAGCGTAGACCCAATGTTAAAGCCTGGAATCTGCATCTTCTCTAATCATGAGCATTTAGAGTCAGTGTGCCCGCGATTTCCCCTCCATGGCCCTCTGATCACAAACCCCACCCCTCTTGTACCTTATATGTCACAGGACAATTCCTATGCGGCAAAATTACAGGGAGTTCCTAAGAGAGCCACGTGCCTTGTGAAAGCTTCCAGGCCTGTCACAGATATATAACTATTGAAGATGGCCTGTGGTAGGCCTCAATATTTATGCAGTGATTTTTTATAGACAGCAATGCGCACTACAGTTATATTTCAGTGTATGGGAAAAGCTATCTAATGATAAAAATTCAAATCACCCCATTTTCCTAGATCATAAATAAAAATAAACAAACAAATTAGGCATCACTTCATCTGAAAATTTCTGAACTATAAAAATAGTTGGTGCAACTCTTTTGGCACTGCGACCTAGACGATAGTAAATGTCTGGGTCACAGCACCAATAAACTTCCTGATTATGTTATGTTCAGAGGGATATCACATAAAATACTCCTGTGATTAAGGTATGCGCGCCGCAGCAAGTTTAGCTCCACCAACTTCTATGTTGACTCCACCCATTCTCATCCATTTTTCTATGTGCCCCCACACAGTATAATCCTCCTACGGTCATCCTAACATTATAATGTTCCCCTCCAATTGCCCCACAGTATGAAGTCCCCTCTCCTGGTGCCCCAGTTTTAACTGGGGGAAGCTAGAGGGGGACATTAAACTAAGGGCAACTATAGGCAGATATGTCCCCCTCCAGCTATCCCCACGGTTTAATGTCCTCCTCTAGTTGCCCCCAGTTTAATGTCATCCTCCATCTAACCCCCCAGTTTAATGTTCATCTTCATCTCCCTCCAGTTTAATGTTCCCCCTTCATCTGCACCCAGTTTGATGCCCCTCTCCATCTGCCCCCATAGTTTAATACCCCTTCATCTGCCACCAGCTTAATGCCCCCTTCATCTGCCCTCAGTTTAATGTTCCCCCTTCACCTGTTGCCAGTTTAATGTCCCCCCTTCATCTGCCCTGTTTAATGTTCCCCCTTCATCTGCCCTCAGTTTAATGTCCCCCCCTTCATCTGCCTCCAGTTTAATGTCCCCCTTCACCTGCCTCCAGTTTAATGTCCCCCTTCACCTGCCACCAGTTTAATGTTCCCCCTTCATCTGCCGCCAGCTTGATGTCCCCCCTTCATCTGCCGCCAGTTTAACATAATAAAACACTGATACTCACTTCTCCTCGCTCCCCTGCTGTCTCTTCTCCCGGACTGTTCAGGGAGCTACAGGCGCGATGTGAGTGACGTCATCACATTATGCCTACAGCTCCCGGGGATCAGAGCATACCGGGATGCACTTCAAACAGAGCGGTGAAGCAGGAGCTGTCTGTGGATGGCTCCTGCTTAATCAATGTATTTAACTCATCTGTGTCCAGAGAGGACGCAGATGAGCTGATACAGGGACATACCTCCCAACGACCGGAACAGCAGATAGTAGCATCCAATTAGAAGAAATAATTCCGATTATCCTCCAAACATTCTGAATATACATAAATAATATTGCCACAAGTAAGTATCGGAATATTGATAAATAGAAAGCGTTCTGTAAGCAAAATGTAAAAAACACAAAACAGAATCCCCAATCTATCACCCCTCCCCCTTTCCTCCCTGTCCCCTAATTCCTCTACCTTGGAGGAACAATAATTAGACCTCTTACTCCTAGTCAGTAACCACCATGGATACTCTGTAAATTACCCATCCCAATATAGAGTGATGGAATGTGTATCCAGTTGGCCTATTTGAAACCATGTTCATCTGAAGTGAAGGGTGAAAATATAACTCATAACCTGATAGCCTTACCAACTAATACAGAGATTCAAGTCTAAAATATGCCAAAGTTATACAAGACCCAATAAAGGAGAAAAAAAAAATTGTACATCGCCTAAAATAAAGAATCCAGATAATATATCCTTTAAAGGGTGAGTCCATGACCCAAAGAAAGGATGTAATGTATTATCCCATTAAATGAGATCCTGAAGATAGGGCTGGGTTGAGCTTGTCCATGAAACCAAATCTAACATATGATCGCTGAAACAAGTGCTGTTCAACGTTACATTTACACCGGAGCTGTCAGACGTTTGAACCACAAAGTAATATCTGTGTAAAAAATATAGAACCAATAGTGAATATTTAGAGAGAAAGCAAAAAATTATTATTTATTTATTAGATAAATTTTAAATGTATTATATGATACAAAATATTACCAAAGCCCAAAAGTGTATTGAATTAATAAACTGGTGATTGTATGATTGAAGGTGAAAAAGGTGTTTGTGTGTGAGTGAATTAGTTGGGATAAAATAAAAATGGCTGTGGAAAAAAAAAAAGTGTAAGTGTGATGAAAAGTGCATGTGTGGCGTACAATATAAAAAGGTGAAGACACACTGATGACACACAGTCTGTAAAAAAAGAACACTGATTACTAGTTTTTGGACCGCAAAATACACACGGTTGTCTGCAACTAGGCTAAGGCTGAAGCCCCACGTTGTGAAAATGCATTTTTTTTGTCGCAGATTTTGCTGAAGTTTGCTGCCGCTGGGGAAAAAAACACTGCATTTTACTGTACCAGCAAAGTGAATTAGAGTCTGGCTAATTCCATCCACAAATTGCAGGAAAAAAAAAACTGCAGGTCAATTATACCTGAAGAAACGCTCACATTTGATAATGGAAAAGAATCCGTAGAGAAAAACTGAAAAACGCTGCAGAAAAAACAGCGATGCATTTCTGCTGTGGTTTTTTCTGCAGTGTTTTTTAGCTGTGTTTTGCTACGTGGGACTTCAAAAACATTTTTTGCCTTTTTCAAAGATTTGGATTTTTGTAAAAGGTGTTAAAACATGACAAAAACGATATAAATTTAGTATTGCTGTGATTGTGCCAACCCAAAGAATATAAGCAACATGTCATTTTTACCGAACTGCGAACACTGTAAAATGAAACCTGCAAAAAAATGGTGCAAATGCAGTTTTTCACTACTTCTACCCAAATTAATTTTTTTCTAGCTTCCTAATACATCATATGGAATATTAAATAGTTCAATTATAAAGTGCAATCTGTCCCATACAAAATAAGCCCTCATGCGACTCTGTGAACTGAAAAATAAATTATTATGTTATAAGTTATGACTTTTGGAAGGTGGGGAGTAAAAAACAAAAATTATAAACCAAGCAAAGACTAAGGTGGGAAGGGGTTAATTACACTGTGTTAAGGAATCTCAATATACCTTATATATTCCACAGTGCTACCATCATGGTTCCAGTATTTTTAAGCTGAGGCCCCACATTGCGGAAATGCAGCTTTTTTTTTATTGCTGATTTTGCTGCGTTTTGTTGAGCCAAAGTCTAGAATGGCTACAAAAGGAATGGGAAATATATAGGAAGTACTTATACTTCTACCTTCTACTTAATCTACTCCTTGCTTTGGCTCAAAAAAACCACAGTAAAATCTGCAACAAATAAAGCTGCATTTCTGCAATGTGGGGACTCAGCATTAAAGGCCCTTGCAAACTACTGTGTGCACGGTCAGTGTGCTATCTGGGTTTTTCCTGGATAGTACTCCAACCCATTAATTTCTATGGGCCCGTACACATGACCGTGAATGACACAGTCATGTGTGCGGCCTGACAGTCTGGGCTGCAAAATATGGATCATATCCTATTCCTGTCCAATTTTGCGGCCCTGCTTCCTTGGCCCTATTCATTTAATGAATGGGGCCGTGGAAGCACGGCCAGTGCACGGGCGGCACACAGGTGCCTTTAATTCACAGCCGGCGGTAAGCACACGGTTATGAACAACCGGCCTAACAGACAGTTCTAAGTAGATATACTGCATGTGAACACCAGTGAATGCAGTTCTTACATGTGGTTTTCATGCTGCAGCAAACCTGCTTCAAAAACACACTAGGCAGAGTTTTAAAAGAATGTGACATACCCTGAACACTGCACATTTTCTGACAAAACTGTGTTAATAGTATTTTTAAAAATCCCAGTCACTACAATAGCAGGCCCAATCACGCAGCGCGTATTAAAGTACCTAAAAGAACATGTAACGTTAAAGGTATAAATTTCTTAAGTATGACTGAACACCTACTGTCTTGTGATATGCCTTAGTGCTCCTGCATTTATTGCACATAGTATATTTATCTATTTCCTACTTAGCTTTCCAAACTGAATAGTACCTACAGCTGCTAAATTAGTTTTTTCCATAGGTCTCACTTTTTGATCTGCTTCTTTCTCTCTGCCTCTCTAGAGGTTTCATTTATTCCTCATTCATTTCAGTAGAGTGTAAAGAGTACTGTATATTGATTGCTGAGGTTTCAGATTTCCCATAAATGACAGCAGTTTAAACCCTTTTGATGAGTGAAATAAAAGGAAGAGAATTATTTCCTGTTCTCCCAGGTGTTAGAAGAGGTAGCACACATTCACCTAGACACCTCTGCTAGATTTAAAATTTTAATTCTGCTGGGTGTTAATTCTTAATGAAGGCTATTGCAGTGAAAGAAGGTTATGGTGGCTTGTGACACACCTCTTCCTCATGGCACCTGTGGTCTTCCTTGTAGGTGCAAACATTTAGATATTTACATACACTCTCACTTAATCGGATGGGTAATCAATGTGGGAATTGGGTAAGATGGTGAATTCACCAATCACAAAAGACAGAGACCAAGATCAAAGGGAATCCTGCACCAATCCTGGCAGTCACTGTAGGGCAATTGATGTCCTCAGTAGTATGTCAGTGTGAATACAGCCTCAGTAGATCTAAGTGCACTTAGGGCTTCAGGAGGAATTAGTCTTGTCACTGCACTGTAAAATCTGACAATCATGAGTAGTAGTGGCACTGAAAACTTTACGAAAAGTTTACCTAGCAGGATGGATCATCTCCTTACAGCTGTAGAAAATGAGCTTCAAGCGGGTAGTGAGAAAGGAGACCCTACAGAAAGGGAACTTAAAGTTACCTTGGAAGAAACTGAGTTATGGAAACGTTTCAAAGAGCTGACAAATGAAATGATAGTCACCAAAAATGGCAGGTAAGTCTATACTACAAGGGCCTGTATATACCATTGCTAAGCAACATAAGATTTCTGGACATAAACATAAAATTTTGCAAGTTGCTTACCTTTGTCTGTTATCTGGCTTATAGTATTTCATAAAGTTATATTTACTACATGTATCTTCATATAAGGATTGAGACATTAGCAGATAGAGTAGCTGCCCATTTATACTACTCATCTAATGTTAAATGTTCATTCAAAACTGCCTCTAAGAGGTGCATTCTGGAAATGATAGAGTTAAAACATACCATACACCGCATATGGGTATATCTGTTTTTTGGGCTTGTTGACCTTATTAGCTTTACCTTTTTTCCTTTCCAGAGTGCCCAGCTTAGCGGGAACACTGCTGCTAATGCCATCTGATACCTTCTAATTTGTAGATGACTACCACTTCCTTCTATAACGCTGTTATTGGACTTGTCAATACGTTATATAATATTGCTATTCGTTAATATTTAAAATGTCCAAAAGAAAGGTGGTTATCAAAAAGAAGACAAATCAACCGCTAAATACTGTATCTTAAAGGGCCAGGTATTATATAACTAGTTAGGTTTTTCTAATTTATTATACTACAAAAAAATATGAAAAACATTGTACCTTTTAATAATTTAGAGGTGGTATATTTCTAGTGGGAAATACTTTTAAATTGACAAGTGTGTGGCTTAGAAAAACTTACTTTTATTGTTGGTGGCTTTTCTTTTAGTCTTTCACTTTGCAGAATTTGGTTTAACCACAGTATGTTACTCTTTTGCTATACCCCTATAGGCTGGGGCCACACATTACAAATAACCGGCGTTTTGGCCGAAACGGAAACGGCATGGCAAAAAATGCCGCATATTACAGTACCTGCAAAGTGGATGGGATTCTGGCTAATCCCATCCACACATTGCAGAAAAAAATCTCCAGCAGAAATGCTGCGATTTCAAAAATCGTTGCTTTTCTTAGTAAATCACAGCATGTAACTTATACCTACGGAAATGCTGGCAGTTTCTGTATAGGTATAATAGGGTAGAAAGTCCTCAGAGGAAAACTTTCTGTGAAAAACGCTGCAGAAAAAACCTTGATGTGTTTCTGGCACGGTCTTTACCGCAGCACTTTTTGGCTGCGGCTCGCTACATGGGGCCTTAGCCATAATGTGAAATGCTATATTTCATTATTTGATAGATGTACAGTCTTTATAGATGAAAAGTTATTTTGCACAATCCAAATATTAATATCTGTACAATTAGGATGTGTTCACATGTTCAGGTTTTCAAATGCCATTTTTCAAACCAAAACCAGGAATGCATTGAAAATAAAAAGCAGCCCATGTCCTTTATACAGTGCCTTATAGCAGCAGAACTGCATGTGATTTTTACCTGCAGTAATGAGTAGCCTAATTTCACCTGTATTCTGATGGCAATTACAATGAAAACCTCGGATTTTACTTTTTGTAACCATACAAGTGAAATGCAGAGAAAGGCCAGGGCCCCACGTTGCAAAGATGAAGCGTTTTACAGTACCTGCCTAATCTCATCCACACATTACAGAAAAAATCCTTAGCGAAAAAGCTGCACTTTTAAAAACGCTTGCATTTTTGAAAATTGCAACATGTCAGTTATACCTACAGAAACATTTGGCGTTTTCCGTGTAGGTATAATAGGGGCAGAAAATCCGCAGAGGAAAACTGCGAAAATGCAATTAAAAATGCTGTGGAAAAATATGCGATGTATTTGTTTTGCTGCACTTCCCTACGGTGGCTTTAGTCTAACATGTGCCACTCACTACTGCAGTTGAAAGCCTAGGATAAGACCCCGTGTTGCAGAAAAACTGCTGCGTTTTTTGTTTTTTCTTACAGATTTTGCAGTGGTTTTTTTAAGCCATACAAGTGGGTTTAACAAAAGGGAAAAATATAAATGCTTGCTTTTATTTTATTTTATTTTTCCCATTCCTTTCCAAGCCACTCTTGACTTTGGCTCAAAAAACTGCAGCAAAATCTGCACAACATGGGGCCTTAGCCTTACTCCCTTTATGATCCACAATTTAACGCATTTTTAAAAAAAAAAAAAATTCTGCAATTTCATACCCGAACAAGCTAACTGTATCTTACAATGTGCATACCGTTTTTGCCCAGTAAGCTTAATAAACAATATAATTAATAACATTGATGAAATTGATTATTCATACAGATCAGTTTAAAAACATTTCTGGACATGCAGACATCTTTAAGGCATGGAATAATACTGCTACTTAGTGATCACTTGATGACAAACTTTTCATGTACTTACCTCTATCTTTATAATACCGTCACTCACACGTTATTGTTTCTCTTTAGGAGAATGTTTCCTGTTTTAAAAATAAGTGTCACTGGTCTAGACCCAAATGCTATGTACTCTTTCTTGATGGATTTTGTAACTGCTGATAACAATCGATGGAAATATGTGAATGGAGAGTGGGTGCCAGGAGGCAAACCAGAGCCACAGGCTCCAAGTTGCGTTTATATTCACCCAGACTCGCCCAACTTTGGAGCTCACTGGATGAAAGCTCCTGTTTCCTTCAGCAAGGTCAAACTGACCAATAAAATGAATGGAGAAGGACAGGTAATGTTTAAATTTCAAGTATATATGGTTCTTACTTATTCCATAGAAACAAAGTCTCTAAAAGAAATGCATATATACTATGGATTAAAGGCTATGTTTTAAAGGTACTTATATATTTTTTTTTTTTTTTTTGCATGTCATGTTTTTATTTAGTTGTTTATATTACAAGTACAGTAATTTCTTCACAAACTTCCACTGAATATACAGTCATATGAAAAAGTTTGGGCACCCCTATTAATCTTAATCATTTTTAGTTCTAAATATTTGGGTGTTTGCAACAGCCATTTCAATTTGATATATCTAATAACTGATGGACACAGTAATATTTCAGGATTGAAATGAGGTTTATTGTACTAACAGAAAATGTGCAATATGCATTAAACCAAAATTTGACCGGTGCAAAATTTGGGTACCCTTATCATTTTATTGATTTGAATACTCCTAACTACTTTTTACTGACTTACTGAGCACAAAATTGGTTTTGTAACCTCACTGAGCTTTGAACTTCATAGCCAGGTGTATCCAATCATGAGAAAGGTATTTAAGGTGGCCAATTGCAGTTGTTCTCCTATTTGAATCTCCTCTGAAGAGTGGCTCATGGGCTCCTCAAACAACTCTCAAATGATCTGAAAACAAAGATTGTTCAACATAGTTGTTAGGGGAGGTACAAAGTTGTCTCAGAGATTTACCCGTCAGTTTCCACTGTGAGGACTAGTAGGATGGAGACCAAGGGGTTCTTGTTAAGCCGAGTGGCAGGCCAGAAAATATCAGAAAGGCAGAGAGAGAATGGTGAGAACAGTCAGGACAATCCACAGCCACCTCCAAGAGCTGCAGCATCATCTTGCTGCAGATGGTGTCCTGTGCATCGGTCACAATACGCACACTTTGCACAGGAGAGCTGTTGGGAGAGTGATGCGGAGCCGTTTCTGAAAGCACGCCACAAACAGAGTCACCTGAGGTATGCAGCACATTTGGACAGCCAGCTTCATTTTGGAGAGGTCCTGTGGACTGATGAAACAAGATTGAGTTGTTTGGTCATACAAAAAGGCGTTATGCATGGCGTCAAAAAAACACAGCATTCCAAGAAAAACACTTGCTCCCACTGTAAATTTGGTGGAGGTTCCATCATGCTTTGGGGCTGTGTGGCCAATGCCGGCCCGGGAATCTTGTTAAAGTTGAGGGTCGCATGGATTCAACTCAGTATCAGCAGATTCTTGAGAATAATGTACAAGAATCAGTGACGAATTTGAAGTTACGCCGGGGATGGATATTTCAGCAAGACAATGATCTAAAACACAGCTCCAAATCTACTCAGGCATTCATGCAGAGGAACAATTACAATGTTCTGGAATGGCCATCCCAGTCCCCAGACCTGAATATCATTGAACATCTGTGGGATAATTTGAAGCGGGCTGTCCATGCTCGGCGACCATCAAACTTAACTGAACTGGAATTGTTTTGTAAAGAGGAATGGTCAAAAATACCTTCATCCAGGATCCAGGAAATGATTAAAAGCTACAGGAAGCGACTAGAGGCTGTTATTTTTGCAAAGGAGGATCTACTAAATATTAATGTCACTTTTCTGTTGAGGTGCCCATACTTTTGCCCGGTCAAATTTTGGTTTAATGCATATTGCACATTTTCTGTTAGTACAATAAACCTCATTTCAATCCTGAAATATTACTGTGTCCATCAGTTATTAGATATATCAAATTGAAATGGCTGTTGCAAACACCCAAATATTTAGAACTAAAAATGATTAAGATTAATAGGGGTGCCCAAACTTTTTCATATGACTGTAACTGTATTCTTGAAGTAATATTAACACCTGGTCATTACAAGGTTAAAGTAAAATCATATCGGATTAAATAATGGAGGCTATCCATATATATCATCTCACTGCTTTTAATAATTCATAGAATGACCTTCTACATCACTGCATGGAAATTGGATCATACTGCCTATGTAAGGCTCCTTTAAGATATAGCGTGGGAAACATAGTAGTTCAATATGTAAAATAAGATGTGTAGAAAAGCTGGGAAGATCCTCAGAGAAAGGACACAATGGGGAAGATATATCAGTATATTTATGTTAGTTTTCTATATATTTTTGAAGCCAAGTCACAACCTGTGAGTCAGGTTACCCCCAGTCATAAATTTTAGTCATCATCTTATTGATAAAGCAAAATATATCTTTGGGCTTATACTATTTAGTAAACTTCCATATGTCAATAAATCATTTTGTTAAAACATTATGTGAAAAAATAAATAAATAAAATAAAATCTTATATAAGCATAAGATTACAAAAAATTTACATAGACAAAATGTATTGTAAATACTCCACATCAATGCTATATAAAGGTATAGGCAAAAATGTACAATTGTAGCAAAGTAATAACATCCAAATTCCATAAACTGTAGATACAGATCAGACAGGAAGGAGATTGCAGCCTCAGTACCTGCTTTGCATGTGCTTTCTCAAGGGATTATCGTATTTATTGGACTAGAAGACGCACAGGAAAATGGGGGGTGCGTCTTACAGTCCGAATGTGATTGCAGGTTCAAGCCCCCTAGGGGGGCAAATAAAATGGTAAAAAAAAAAAAAAAAAAAAGTTCTAAATCACCCCCTTTCCCTAGAATACATATAAAAGTAGAAAATTACTGTGAAACACACATACATTAGATAGCCCTGTGTCCAAAAAATGCCCAGTCTACAAACTTATGAAAATATTTTTCCCGTAGGGCGAACGTCATAGCTGGAAAAAGAAAAAAACAAGTGTTGAACTGTTTTTGTTTTTTTTTTTTTTTTTTTCCCCCCCCCCCACTGTCTTGCCTCTGATATCAATAAAAAGTGATCAAAGCAATAGACATTCCCCAAAATGGTATAACTAAAAAGTACACCTGACCCCCGCAAAAAAAATGCACTATGCATCCCCCCGTACATGCTGCAGGGTCACCTGTCAATATGGCCTTGCAGTTGATGCAAAACTACAACTCCCATATGTTATTAAATATTTTATCACATTTTTTGCTTCAAAATTTTTTTCCTCCTCTAAAACCTAGGTGCGTCTTATGGTCCGGTGCGTCTTATAGTCCGAAAAATATGGTATATACAAAACGTGTTGGGACTGTGATTGTTTTCCTGGCTGGTCTGTATATATATTGTGTATGGACATTGGACATTATTATTTTGTTACACCTTTGTTTTCTGGTGTTTTAATATTTGGTGAGCAGCATTTATTTGATTATAAATAATCTCCCAACTTCTGCGGGAAAAAACCTTAATATATAGCAATGTGTTCCATTTTATTTCAGATTATGTTGAATTCATTGCACAAATATGAGCCTAGAATTCATATAGTACGTGTTGGAGGACCACAGAAAATGATTACCAGCCACTCATTTCCAGAAACACAATTTATTGCTGTGACAGCTTACCAGAATGAAGAGGTGAAGATAGCATTATATATATTTTTGTTACCTATTATATATATTTTGTTTAATATCTCTAGCATATCAATCGTTCTAATCTAAATAATTAATTCAGTCACTGAATTTATAAAAAAAAATTCTGGTTGTTTGTTTTTGCTTATTTTTATAATATGTAACAGATTTATTTTCGCATCTATCAATTTTGATATTTTTCAATAAAGTGATTTATGGATAGCCAGTGTTACTGTTACTACTTCAGGTATTTGTAAAAAAAAATGGGTTTTTTTCTTATGTAAATGGTTTAACTGTTTAAGATGTAACCTAAGAAGAACTATCTGTATGGACGTACAAGCCTTTAAAAAAAAAAAAAAAAAAAAAAAAGTCAGAAGCAAGACATAGAAATTACTCATAGTTTTTCATACTGATGGTGTAGTTTATGAGAAGCTACACCCCTAAATCATCACCTACTTCTGAAAAATCACACAAATGTGCTGGAAAATCTGACATCTGTCCATACCAATTTTTCCACCTATGAGGTCTATTTAGTAGTTCTCTTCTCATTTGAGATGTCACATTGTAAAATACTCATCAATCTTCCTTTTTTTTTTTTCTAATGCTCAGAATTTACTGCTTTAGGAATTTTCACTTAAAAGGGTTGTCTGAGAAAAATATGGCTGCTGTCTTCCTGAAACAGTGCCACTTCTGTACAGCTGTGCCTTGAACAGGTCTGAGCTGCAATTCCATTCTAGCCCTTCCCACTAAGTGGCTTCACACAAGGCCATCCTCAAGGTCCAGGTGCCGTGTCTGTCTTATACATGCTAGATTAATAAACAACTTTTGTTATTTCATCATATTTAGAGTGCTATGGATTTATATATTTTCAGCTGCAATACCAGTCTATGGACAAGAGTGGCAAGGTTTCTGGAATTAAAATTACCGTAAATAAAAACTACTGGCTTTTCACATAGAATTTGTCATGCAATAAATATCAAAGCTATTTTTTTATTTCTTTTTATTGATTTCATTTTTTTTTTTCCACCATAAATGGCACTAAGCTGGTGGATACAATTGGCTGGAAGTGATCACCTGAGAAAATAGAACATGCCCGTTCTCTTAAAATAGACCATCAAAATAATGGTCATGTGACTAACCCCCATTCACATACATTGAATTTAATGCTGCCGTGTGAAGTCTGTTGTTCATTGTCATGTGAATATAGCTTAACACACTTTGTGAAGGCTTTCTTATGGTATTGGTAGTGCAGTTGACCAGTTAATGGATTCTGTTGCACAAACTAATAAATGATATATTAGTACCTGTTTTTGTTCCAGATAACAGCCTTAAAAATCAAGCACAATCCATTTGCCAAGGCTTTCCTTGATGCTAAAGAAAGGTTCGTGTATATGACATTGATATTCTGTGGTTTGATATATTAAATCAAATAAGGAACAATTAATTCAGCCTTTGGTATTTGACAGAAGCGATCACAAAGACTTCATTGAGGATGCAGAAAACAACCAGCAATCTGGATATACTCAATGTAGGTAGTAATACTATCTTGTAAATAAGTGCTGCTATTGAGAATGTCTTCAGAAATGTAATATTCTAATAGTATTATATTTACAAGATCTGTGGTTTTCCTTTGTATTGCAGTGGGCAGTTGGCTTATCCCTGGTTCTACCACTCACCATTCTCAGTTTGGAACCCCGTTATCTCTTCCCTCAGCTCATGGCTGTGAAAGATATACTACACTGAGAAATCACAGAGCATCGCCCTATCCAAGTGCATATACACACAGAAATAACTCTCCTCGTGAGTACCATTTTAGATTCTTTTCAAGTATTTCGATGAGAAACAACATGCAAACAAACAGCAGCATAACAAACTTATCTGCTGGAGGATAAGACAAGCAAAGAAATATATAAACACATAATGCATGCAGTTATTCACTGACGTTAGGTTCACACTAGAGTTCAGCTTTCCGTTCTTCGGGTTCGCTTGGGGACCCGAAGAACAGAAACCTAATCCGCTTAAAAAGTGCCTACCCACTATAATGAGGTCCGCCGGGTTTTTCACCCGGTTTTCACCTAAAAAATGCGGAGAGAAAAGTCCTGCTTGCAGCACTTTTCACTCCGTATTTTTCAAGCAGAATGAGGGACGGAAGCCCCCCAACAGAGAGCTAGTGTGAACCAAGCCTTAGTTAGTAAATGAGCTAGCAAGAAAATGAATTGTGAATTTTTTTTTTTTTTTTTGTAATGGACTACATTCTAATATTCTTATAATAATTCTATATTTATTTATTTTTTTTTAAATACCATTTTCGTACAGCTAGTTACTCAGAGAATTCAACAGCATGTCTTCCAGTATTCCAATCAAATGAGCACTGGCCTAGCTTACAAATGCAAACTCACAATGGAATGTTATCACTAAACCACACAAACGGCACTCCATCTAATTCCTGGTATGTATTGACATGCTAACAATAATATACAGTAGGTTTGACAGACCTTACAGATAATGGTAAAAGATCATGAATTGCACCATGCCTTCATACAATGTTTTCTTGGACCACATTATAGCAGATGCTAGGTATAAGATTTTGACAGGATCTGCCATTAACTCCCTTTCCGCCACAGTCTTTTTGTTTGTTTTTACATCTTCGTTTTTTAATCCCCACATTCCACAAAAGCCATAACTTTATTTTTTTTATATTTCAATTCACAAAGCTGTATAAGGACTTATTTTTTGTGGGACAAATTGTACTTCATAATGGTATAATTTAATTCTCCATATGATATATTGGGAAGCTGAAAAAAAGTTCTGAATAGGGTGGAATGAACAAAAAAATGCATTTACATAATTTCTTAGGGTTTTGTGTTTAAGGCATTCACTGTGTGGTGAAAATGAAATGTTTCTTATATTCTTATTAACCCTTATGCGTGCCAGGAGGTACATGTACATCCTGGTGCATGTGACTAAATATGGCAGCTGCTCTGAAGCAGAGCGGCCACACAAGCTGCCAGGTCTGTGTTTCATAGAGCAGGGACCCGACAGCACTGTCCGTGATCAGAGATGACTCTGATCACAGGCATTTAACCACTCAGATGCTGTGGTCAAATGCAACCCGAGGCATCTGAGTGGTTACTTTCACTCTACATTTTATGTTCGGTAACGGGTTTCCCCCCCCCCCCCTCGTGGCACGATTGAGGGAGCCTTCCTGTTACCATGGCAGCCATGGAGGTGTGATTGGAGAGGATTTCAGATTTACTAAATGTATGCGATCCAAAAGAACTCTGATCAGGAGCATTACTACCATGTCTCTGTAAGCCGTGTACCGGGGTGGGCTCCCCAGGATACAGCGAAGTCACGAACAAAGGAAGCAACTCCAAGTCAGTTTAGTAAAAAACAAGATTTTACTTTGAGTAGTAACACCTATTTACCAGAAAAACACTCTCAACTATTTACATACACTCAGCCAGTTATGCTGAGACCCTGGTTTTGTACAGTGCGGTGCCTTCTCATGTGTACTGCCATATACTCCAAGCTTTTACCTATCTGCAGGCTACTAACCAGCCGCTTGTTACCTTTTTATCACCCTAGTCACAGGAACAATTCAATGAGTGTGATAGGGGCACCGAAGGTATAACACAAGAACTTACAAACTTATCAAATACCCCTATTCCCCACAAACAAAGTATAACCGAGTAAATATCATAGTAGGTCAGCTTGCAAGCCAAAGAAATATGACAACGTGTAAAATGTCACTTCTAGACTTCCTCAGAAGCTCCTCTCTGGGAGTTACAACAATGGAATTCTGAGTCCTTACTACCAAATAGGTAGATAAGTCACCAGTAGTGTGGCCTGTGAAGATGAGTATGCCTAACTAATCTAACTACAGGCCCTTACTCAGTCCCAAGCAATTTGCGCCAAAAATCTAATGTGGTGCGTGCACGATTACTTCTTTTACTGATTCAGTATTGTGGGGTACCTTGCAGTTTCTCTCTGGAACCTCTGAAAGCAGGGCTCATCCAAACATGCGGTCTCACTGACTCGGCCGCCTCTCATCCGGTCCTTGATAGTAATCTTCACCTTAGGAGGCTGTCTGAACAAACCCTGAACAGTCTCTGCTTCAGCAAACTCTTGTCTGAAATCCTGTAAGGATGTTTTTCCTCTCACTTCAGCCCTTCTTTTTCTAAAAGCTCAGAAGCACACACAGCTAAGATGGCTGCCAGACACACACTCTCTCTTCTTGTTTCTCATCTGCAGAACAGGGTCTCCAAGTCACTACTCCAGGGAATTACAGAATTACAGTCTCTTCTATTTCTGAGGTAACAGTGGCCTCTTGTGGTCAAACAAACAAATGTCAGTTTATAAAAAAAATAAACTTATCTACAGAAACAGTTACATTCATAACATGAGGGCTGTTTCCCCATCTTACATGCCACCCCACTAGAGGTTGACGTCCCTGGCAACCTTCCCCATACAAACTCATCCTGCGCATAGCGCTGTGGGGGTACACCAGCATTGGACCTGGCCGTCCTACGCAGAGTCACAGGTTCAGGGTTATCAGGCACATCCAGTGGTAGCTGTTCTGCAGGCTGTGCAACTCTCTCCCTGGGTGGCAAACTCGTCACAGCTGGGGTCCCCGGAGTGACTGGGGCAGGGACAACCCACCATTCATCGTCTAAGGGAGGTTCCCTAGTACTAGGGTTAGGAGCAAGCACCTCCTCGTCGGCCACAGGTTGCTCAAAGTTACAGAGTCTTAACATATTACGGTGGAGATTCCTTGAGGGTCCCCCAGTCCCTACTGGCTCTACTTCATACACTGGGATATCAGGGTCTACCCTCCGCTTCACTATATACGGAACCGCCTCCCACCGCCCATCCAATTTTCCAGTTGGCCTCTTGGCCCTGACGATCACACGGTCACCTGGAGCATACTCATCCCTCTGTACTGGCCCTGGGTTGGGGTGCACTATTTGTCTCAGGCGTTCACCCACAACCTTGTGTACTGCTCTCAGATGGCGTCGGTGCTCTTGCATCCATGCAGTAGTGCTCCTCGGTGGAGGCTTCATCTGATCTGGCATGTGGAGATCCTCAATCTCCTGGCCCGCTCTCCCAAACATCAGCATATGTGGAGAGTAACCAGTGGTGTTGTGTACTCTATTGTTATAGGCCCACATCAGCGCAGGTAAGTACTCTGGCCACTGAGCTTTTTGATTATCCTCTAAAGTCCGCAGCATCTGTATCAAGGTGCGGTTGAACCGCTCACACGCCCCATTCCCTTGCGGATGATATGGGGTCGTGCGGGAACGTTCAATACCATAGAGCTGATACAGCTCACTCATCAAAGCACCCTGAAAACATGCTCCCTGATCTGAATGGATTCTCTGCGGACACCCAAACACTTGTATAAAGTGCTTACAGACTGCCTCAGCAGCTGATTCAGCTGTCTGATCCCTGGTGGGTACAGCCACTGCATATTTTGTAAAGTGGTCCGTCATGACCAAACAGCAAGAGTGTCCTGAGGTAGAGTACCCAATCTGTACGTAATCAATCATTAAGATTTCTAGGGGGGCAGATGTTCGAATAGTTTGTACAGGGGCCCGTTGCTCAGGGCTTTTACTCAGCCCGCAGGATCGACACTTGAGGCATGCCTCGGTTACCATTTTTCCCAAATCTGGACAATATACGAATCGCTGAAGCCATTGGTACGTCTTAGCACTCCCAAAATGAGCCCCCCTCTCATGGGCTTCCTGAGCGGCCGCTGGTCTCAATGACATAGGGATGACAACCTGTTGACGGTGCTGCAGCTCTGACTGTACGTATATGGTCCGGCACAGGAGCCCCTGGGTAACACTCAGCTTATCCCACTGTCTCAGTAACTTCTGACCTTCTTGAGTTAGGCTGGCCCTCTCGTCTGGGCGGGGCCAGATGTTAGTCCGAATCTACTCTTTCACTTTCCAGAGGTCCAGGCAGCTATTTTGTACCCTTTCCCAATCTTCCAACGTCTTCCCCAACACCATCGGCATCCCTGAAGCCACCCCACTTGAATGTGTTATGTTCTGGAATGGCGGTACTCTGCCGAGGTGTGGGATTTCAATGTCTTCTAGACCTTCGTCCCCACTCTTGGTCCGCAATCCTACAGGGACTCGAGAGAGGGCATCAGCGTTGCCGTTCTCCCTTCCTAACCGGAACTGGATGCGGTATTGGTACTTGGAAAGACGAGCCATCCATCTCTGCTCAAGGGCGCCTAGCTTGGCGTTTTCCAAGTGCGCTAATGGGTTATTGTCCGTCATCACAATCACTTCTGCACCCGTCAGATACTCTGCAAACCTTTCAGTCATGGCCCATACCAGTGCCAAAAGCTCCAACTTAAAGGAGCTATAGTTGTCAGGGTTGCGCTCCGACTCCCTTAGATACCGACTGCCATAGGCAATTACCTTCTCTCGAGCGTCTTGAACTTGAGACAGCACGGCTCCAAGACCATGTAGACTTCCATCCGTGTACAACAAGAACGGACTATCAAACCGTGCATAGGCCAGGATCGGGACACTGGTCAGAGTTCTTTTCAACGCCTCAAAGGCTTCTTGCTGTCTTGGCCCCCACGTAATTGGGCGATTCCTGGGCCCTCCAGCTGTGCCTCTCAGCAGCTCATTTAGTGGACCAGAGAGATGTGCGAACTTGGGTATAAATCTCCTATAATAACCGGCCAATCCTAGAAAGGCCTGAACTTCCCGTAGGGTTCTTGGCTGGGGCCACTTCTGGACGGCTTCCACCTTGCTGGGGGCTGGTTGTACCCCTTCCAGAGTGACCACATGTCCCAAGTACTCTATTCGCTGCCGAAACAGTTGGCACTTCTTGGGCTTGATTTTTAGCCCATGGTCTCGCAGTCGTTCTAGGACCTGCCGCAGCTTTTGAAGATGATCTTCGAATGAGGTCCCAAACACCACAACATCATCCAGATATATCAATACGGACTCAAAGTTCAGGTCAACCAGACAGAGCTCCATCAACCACTGAAATGTCCCTGGAGCGTTGGACAGACCAAACGGCATTCTGTTGAACTCAGAGTCCCATGGGTAAGATAAATGCTGTCTTCGCCTTGTCCTTCTCGGTCACTGGCACTTGCCAATATCCACTGGCCAGATCAAGCGTGGAGAAATACTTGGCACGACCCAGGGAGGATAGTGTCTCTTCGATCCGTGGAAGAGGATAGGCATTGCGGATGGTCTGAGCATTCAGTTTCCGGTAATCTACACAGAACCTGAGACTTCCGTCCTTCTTCCGCACCAGGACCACCGGAGCAGCCCACGGGCTTTTACTCTCCTGTATCACCTGATTCTCCAGCATGCTGGCCACCATATCTTTCACCTCCTGATACATCTTGGGTGGGATTTGCCTGTACCGCTCCCGAATTGGCGCAGCGTCGCCGGTAGGGATTTCATGTTCAATGGCGGTAGCACACCTGAAGTCTTCATCATGTCTTGAGAACGCCTCCTGGAACTCCCACAGAGTGTCTTCCAGAAGTTTCTGTTGCCCCGGGGTCAGAGACCAGGGGTCCACTCCCATCAGAGACATGATCACTCGACTGTTCCATTCTGCTGTAGGGGTCTGTTTTTGCTGGACCTCCACAGCATAGGTCCAAGCCGTCCTCCCATCCGGCTGTAGCGTGAAGCTCTTCCGGCGAAGAACGTTGCCCTCGGGCACATAAACTTCAGCCAGCAGGGTATTCCCAGGAACGATCAACTCACTGTCCAAGACATTGAGACAGCGTATAGGCACGCAGCCATCTTTCACCGTGGCGAGTGCTCGGGCTACCAGAGGGTGGGTCTGCGTTTCTCCCTGCGGAGCAGGCTCTATCAGGACCTCTAGTCCATTCAGTGGTCGTCCAGCCCCCACTGGAAGCATCAAAATTTTCTCCTGTCGCGGTGGAATCTTCACTGGAGCACTCAGCAGTACCTTTACGTTCCCAATAGAGCGCCCTGATATGATGCTCTTTTGCAAGCTACAGCTCCTCACCATCTGCTGTAGGACCTTCTGAGTTGGCCGGTGTGTGGTGGCCCGCTGCCAGTATTTAGGACCTTCCTTGGCATAAAGGTGATGATCTAGGTCTCTCAGCACGTTCATGCCCAGTGTTACATCTAATCCTCTTCTGGACGGATGGTCTACCAGCACGATCCCCTTTTTGCCAATGTCTTGCCCAAACAGCCGAACCCGCATCCAGACGATCCCTTGTACGTCCATTGCACCATTATTGGCAGCTGTCAACCTGATGACACTTCCATCTTGCGGCTCCATCATATGTCCGAAGTGTCTCTCGAAGAACTCCAGAGGCATCAGGGTGCACTCTGATCCGGTGTCAACTAGGCAACATACCTTCTGGCCCTCCAGCTCGGCTTCCATAACGGGGCTGCTAGCATATAAGTCGCGTTCATCGCGTATGGGGCTTAGTTTTTGGTGAACCGCCACAGGACGCCCCATTACTACGGCGGTTGGAAGTTTCAAGCTGGCTCGGGTGCCATCTGTCTCTGGCGAGATGGCCATACTGTCGGCAGCTCCAGCAGAGAGGTTCCCTCGATCCCCGCACAACAGATGGGCCTTGGTTGGTGGGCCCTCGCACCCGAGGTACTCTGGGTGGAGGAAGGCAGGGTGATGTGACCCTCTCCGGAGCCATGGATGAACCTGCTTTCATCTGGGACACCTCCAGGTGGAGTTCTCTCATTTCCGCCTGTAGAGCCTGGACTACGTCCTTCAAGGACCCCGCGTCTTCAGGACCTACTCGGGCCCCTGTCACTTGGGTGCTACTCACTGCCTTCACACTTACAGCCATGGGCTCTTCTTCCCTCATTACAGCAGCCAGGTAAACATTATAGAATGTCAGGTTGGCATCTGCCTGAGTCATCTCTTGCAGTTTATCCTGTAAAAACTCATTGGATAATCCTAAAATGAATTGGTCTCGTAGTAGTCGGTCCACGTCTTTGAAGGCTCCCATAGCCTCCGAATCCCGCCGCACTTCATTCAGTATCTCCTGTAAAGCGTTAGAGTATTGCATTAAAGCCTCACCCTCTCGCTGTGACCGATTAAAGAAGTTGCTTCGCAACTGTGCTACTTCGGTACGCCCTCCCTGAGCTCCCTCTAGCAGGGAGAATATTTTTTTCCAAGGTGTCTCTCTCTGATTCGGGCCGTACCATCACTGTCTGTCTAGCGTCACCTTCTAGGGCCCCCAATGCTATCTCTGCATGCAGCCCCGGAATAAGGTTACTCAATTTTACTACGCTTCGTACCCTTTCGGTCCAGTCCTGCAACGTCAAATTATTCCCATCAAACTTTGGCAAATGCTGCATTAGTGCCCCGGCTGATAAGTACCCTACTTGGGCTGGCATGACTGGTACTGGGGCTGATAACTCCTACTGTGCAGTCGCACCCTGGACCAGTGCAGCTGTAGCCAGGAGATTAATTTCCGCCATGTTCCCGTCCATGACGGTCGCTGTATCCTGCTGACTACGCCAAGTTGTAAGCCGTGTACCGGGGTGGGCTCCCCAGGATACAGCGAAGTCACGAACAAAGGAAGCAACTCCAAGTCAGTTTAGTAAAAAACAAGATTTTACTTTGAGTAGTAACACCTATTTACCAGAAAAACACTCTCAACTATTTACATACACTCAGCCAGTAAACTGAGACCCTGGTGTTGTACAGCGCGGTGCCTTCTCATGTGTACTGCAATAACCTCCAAGCTTTTACCTATCTGCAGGCTGCAACTAACCAGCCGCTTGTTACCTTTTTATCACCCTAGTCACAGGAATAATTCAATGAGTGTGATAGAGGCACCGGCGGTATAACACAAGAGCTTACAAACTTATCAAAATACCCCTATTCCCCACAAACAACGTACAACCGAGTAAATATAATAGTAGGTCAGCTTGCAAGCCAAAGAAATATGACAACGTGTAAAATGTCACTTCTAGACTTCCTCAGAAGCTCCTCTATGAGAGTTGCAACAATGGAATTCTGAGTCCTTGCTACCAAATAGGTAGATAATTCACCAGTAGTGTGGCCTGTGAAGATGAGTATGCCTAACTAATCTAACTACAGGCCCTTACTCAGTCCCAAGCAATTTGCGCCAAAAATCTAATATGGTGCGTGCACGATTACTTCTTTTACTGATTCAGTATTGTGGGGTACCTTGCAGTTTCTCTCTGGAACCTCTGAAAGCAGGGCTCATCCAAACATGCGGTCTCACTGACTCGGCCACCTCTCATCCGGTCCTTGATAGTAATCTTCACCTTAGGAGGCTGTCTGAACAAACCCTGAACAGTCTCTGCTTCAGCAAACTCTTGTCTGAAATCCTGTAAGGATGTTTTTCCTCTCACTTCAGCCCTTCTTCTTCTAAAAGCTCAGAAGCACACACAGCTAAGATGGCTGCCAGACACACACTCTCTCTTCTTGTTTCTCATCTGCAGAACAGGGTCTCCAAGTCACTACTCCAGGGAATTACAGAATTACAGTCTCTTCTATTTCTGAGGTAACAGTGGCCTCTTGTGGTCAAACAAACAAATGTCAGTTTATAAAAAAAAAATAAACTTATCTACAGAAACAGTTACATTCATAACATGAGGGCTGTTTCCCCATCTTACATCTCCATTGTAAAAAGCTGCTTAATATCTTTTAGGCTGGGGCCCCACGTGGCATAAATGGTGTGGTTCTGCCGCAGAAAAAAAACACAGCCTTTTACAGTTACTGCAATCCACACATTGCAGAAAAAAAAAAAAAAAACACGCAGCGGACATGCTGCGATTTCCAAAACAGTTGCAGTTTTGAAAATTGCAGCATGTCAGTTATACCTACAGAAACATTTCCCCCATGTTTTTCCCCGCAGCACTTTTTTGCTGCTGCCTGCTATGTGGGGTCTTAGTTAATGATGCAGGGTAATTTCGATGTTAATGCTCAGCAACTTTTTTTTTCATATTTTCCATCTCCTTACAAAATTCATAACTTTTATTTTTCTGTCAACATAGCTATGTGAGGGCTTATTCTCTGCTGGACTTTTATTTTGCACCATTTTGGTGGTATATATAATGTTTGGATTAGCTTTTATTAACATTTTGGGGGGTGTCTGTGTGAAAAACGCCACAATTCTATCACATTTATTTTTTCTATTTTATTTTTACAGTGTTCACTCTGTATTAAAAATATAACTTGGCAATTTTGTTTGGTGGGTTTGTTATGATTACAGCAATACCATATTTGAATTGGGTTTTATGTTGTCAATTTTCAAAAAAGAATGATTTTCCTGGGGTCACTATATTGAGAATACTAAAACATTTTTTACTATTTTGTTGACAAAGCTATGTCAGAGCTCTTTATTTGCGGGGCAAGTTGTAGTTTTTAATGGCAATGTTTGGCACGTATGACTTTTTGATCTATTTTTGCTGGGGAGGGAGGTAACAGAATACATTAATTTGCAAATTTTTTTTTTTTTTTTTTGACATTTGGTCATACAGGATGGATAGCGCATATTTATATACACATGGGGATACCTAACATTATGTATTTTTCAAATTAGAGTTTCTTCTTCCTTCCTTTTTTTTTTTTTTTTTTTTTTTTTTATACTTTTTAAAAAAAAATGTTTTAACTTTTGTCCCATCCCACAAGACAAAGTTGAACCTGCTGGTGATATTGATCATGGCATCTGAAGGGTTAAGCCACCGGAGTCAGAGTATTTTCAGAGTCCAACGGCTAGTCCCAGGTCCCAGCTGTGTAATCCAACCGAGACTCAGATGATATGCCTCAGGCACTGCTCCTGTGGCTACGGCACGAAAGCGCTTTACGATTATGGCGCCAAGCGTTAACTATATGCTCAGCGCAACTTAATAGTGCGGAGTGGGAAGAAGTTAAAGTGCTGACATCCACTGTACTACCATGGTGGATGTTGGCAAGGAGGTAATATCATGTTTACAGTAGTTTTCTGATAGTTCCCTGATGTCTGTTTCTGGGGGTGGGGGAATTATAACCTGCCAAATCACTTGTTTCCCCCAGGAAATTAGCAATGTTAGAGTTAACCGATTGCTGCATATTGTATCTTACATAGAAAAAATGCATTTTCGAGTGACAGCTATCTTATTTCTTTGGTCATCCTTGTAGACTACAGAAACTTTGTTACACTAAGGAAAGTCAATACATGCTTTGACAGTGTGCTAGCCTTGTTTTTTTTTTTTTCAAAATTTTTATTAAAGTTTTACAAGAGAAAAAAAACAACATTAAAAGAATAAATTGTATGATAGGACCGGTAGAACATAAAAGTCCACGTAGAGGTGTTTCACAGAATATCGTGATGACATGGCAGAAATAGTATAATAATAATATAACATAGGAAAAAAGGGATAGGGGATAGGAGGGGCAGGGAACCAAACAGAGTACAAGAGGTAAATGACAGATATAATGTGAATGGCAACAATAAGTATGTAGGTGACGGCATGGCGTAAGACTAGAGAGACAGAACCATTTTGTTAGGCATAAGGGAGAGGATGGTGAGTCAGCCAGGATGACCACTGAGAATTGAAGTCCTTGAGCTTCCCCTTCTGACAGGCAAGCATATGTTCCTGCATGCAATTAGTAGAGATGATATTCAGAAGTTCAGCAAGGGACAGGATACAAGATGATTTCCAATGGCGAGCAATTAATAGCCGGGCTATATGGAGGAAGGGGCAAGTAAGAGACTAAAAATGAGAAGTGATGTTATAAATCCCAAGCAAAAGGAGAGCCAAAGGGGCAGACGGTGTAATCTTGCAGCGTATATAACCGCTTAATACATTCAGAGTGGCGTGCCAGAATGAAGCAATGTGCGGGCAGCTCCATAAAATATGGAAAATGGAGCCAACTTGACCACAACCTCTCCAACAATGGTGTGAAGATATTGGGTAAATTTTGAGTCTCAAAATACCAGCGAAAGAATTTTATGATATTGTTCCCAGTTAGAGGCACAAGAAGTCGATCTATGAGCCCAAGTGAAGGCAGCATTCCAATCCGCCACTCCAAAACTACTGCCGAAATCAGACTCCCACTTCAATAGGGGAGGAGATTTAGCAAGGTAAAGAGCATTTGCTACTAGGAGATATAAAGGTTTTACCTCTTTAGATTTCGAGGCCAACAGGCTTTGTAGGAAATCAGCCAGGACAGCAGGGATGGAGGAAGTGATAGAAGGTGTAGATGATAACAGAAAATCTCTAATTTGAATGTATTTGAACAGCTCCCGTGAAGGTACTGAGAATTCTGCCTGAAGTTGTGGCAATGATAAAATAGATTGGCTGTGGAACAGGTCTGAGATGTTGGGAATATGGTGTCAAAGCCATGATGGGGATCGTTATGTTTACCCTGAGAATGGAGGAGTGATGTGAGGAGGAGCATCCCACCCTCCAGGCCTCAAGAGAGACCCGAACAGAAGGGGGGGACCAGTGTTGAGGACAAAATCGATACTGGAGGATATAACAAAAGTGCTTTCATATCAGAGATGTGGGCTACACAAGCCTCCAGAACCGGCCAAAGTTTATCATGGGAGTCATTCCACTAGTATTTTAAATGACTGAGAATAAAAGCTAAATGATAGTGATAAAGCTTAGGAAGGCTCACACCCCCATGGCCAGTAGGCTTAGTCATTGTAGAGAAGGCAATGCGTGGTCTCATCCTCTGCCAAATGAATGCATTCATTTGCTTGTGTAGGGTTGAAAAGGTGTTGCAGGAATGGGGATCGATAGTGTTTATAGAAAATATAAAATGTGTGGGAGAATAAGCATTTTATAAAGGACTATTCTGACCATCCAGGAGTGCTCAGACTTAGCCAATCTGTTTAATTCAGTTTGAATGGTAGAAAGTAAAGGGGGAAAATTGGCTGCAACTAGAGATTTTACCGAAGGTGTTAAGTGAATACCCAGGTAGGGGATGGAGGTGGCAGTCCATCGAAAGGGAAATTGACTACTCAAAGATTGTCAGGATTTAGGGGAGATGTGAATGCCTAATAATTGGAACTTAGGTTCGTTTATCTTATAGCAGGAAATTAGACCAAAATTGTTCAGAACCTCTAACACTGCCGGGAAAAATTCAAGGGGACGGGTCAATGTTAGAATTACATCGTCTGCAAATAGATTCAATTTGTGAGAGGAGTGTCCATCATAGATTACATGGCTCCCCGGGTGTGCTCTAATGCTCTCAACCAGAGGTTTCCATGACTATGGAAAAGATAAGGAGGAAAAGGGGGCAACCCTGGCAAGTACCATTTGTTAGTTAATTTATGTTTTTTCTGAACTGTTTCAATTAAGACAGAAGCTGAGGGGACCGTATATAGAGCAAATATTGCTGAAAACATGGTCCCAGAGAAGCCAAGCCTCTGGAGGGCCTTAAAGGCATAACCCCAATGCACCCTATCAAACGCCTTCTCCGCATCTAAAGATAAGAGCAGAGAAGGCATTTGACGGGACTCAGCAAAAGCAATTAAATCAATCAACCTACCAAGTGAAACCTACCTGGTCTCTACCAATAATACTAGGGAGAACTGAGAGAAGTCTATTAGCCAGAGTTTTTGCATAAACTTTTACATCAGTATTAAGAAGAGAGATGGGGCGGAAGTTACCTGGACAGGTGGGGTCTTTCCCTGGTTTAGGTAATATAATTATAGTTGCCTTGAGCATTTCGAAAGGGAATTTACCAGAGGACATAGCCAAATTGCACATGTTAACAAGATGTGGGAGCAGTTGGGATTTAAATAAACAGAAATATTCATTTGAATAACTGTCAGGACCTGGGGATTTGCCTAATTTAAGAGAATCGTTTTCTCTTTCTGGGGCTGTGAATGGCTTGTTTAATACTAATTGGTCGGGCGAAAGGGAAGGAAGTTGCAAAGAGTGGAGGAAGGCTTTGATATGTTCAATAGTGGGTTGGGGAGTAGTGGGTTCCATTTTCAAGTTATATAGTTTCTGATAGTAATGGCTAAATTCATCAGCAATGGCTTGGGGAGATCGTATTTTAGTGTCAGACAGGTGGAATGCTAGCCATGTTTTTAATAGCTGACACTAGCCCATTATTTTCTATGGCCCCATACATCTTGAATCCTTATTTCCTAGGGCACCGATTTTGCTAATTAGGAATTGAATTCTACTAATATAAAATCTTCATGATAGCAGGGACACAGGTCATAGTTAAAATTGCTATTACTGTGTAATTCACATGTCATGTATATTTTTTAAATTTAATGTGCAGCACATTAGTAAATAACTCTTTTCATTCCTTTTGCAGTCAGTATCCTAGTTTATGGTCTGTGAGTAACAGTACTATTGGATCATTAACACAAGCAGGAGGGATTGCCAATAGTCTAGGATCTCAGTACGTAAGAAGTTCTGCTCACTATACACCATACAATCAAATAGTTCCCTCACCCTCTCTGGGATCTCCTTTATATGAAGGTGGAAGCACGGACATGGAAGACAATCAGTATGATGTCTCAGCACATGACAGACTGGCACCATCATGGGCACCAGTGACACCGCCCTCATTGTAAATGCAGAGGACAACTTATTGTATGGACATTGAAAACGATTAATAATTGCTGACTGTTTATGAACATTTTACTATCACTAACATGGTGAATCAAGTTTAAAGCAATTGCAAAAAGACAAGAGAGTGTATGTGCGAACTGCAAAGCTCAAGGTATAAAGGTCAGATGAAATGATGTACAAAATATAAAACTGATAATTTGCAATTATTTATAAAAAAAAAAAAAGTTAAATCTAGTTATGAATACACTTTAATTGCTTTGTTTCTTTTCAGATTACTCAGCTACTGTTTTTTGCAAATGCAGCCAAGTCCTTTTATATCTAACAAGGCCAGATTTTCAATAGCCACAGATGGCCCTGCCTAAAGGTAGTCCTGAGGGAAAGACTCAATGCCATATTATGTTTCATGCAACAGTTATATATGTATGTGTGTGTGTGTGTGTGTGTGTGTGTGTGTGTGTGTGTGTGGTGAGATGAGAGCAACAGACGTTAAATAATGGTAGTGTGAACCTAATCTAATAGAACAAGAAGATAATACTGTCAAAGCTTTACAGTGCTGACCTTGGTTCTGTTACATTTGCACTGGCTTACCAGATTTGTACCTGAGATGATTTTGTGGCTACATACTCCTGAAATGTAAATCCAGTACTGATATCTCATGAAATAAGTAGACTTATTGTACAGGATATGTTGTAAATCATGAATCATGTATCTACTCTATTGACCTACACAAGAATATCACTTATACATGTGAGACAAAGTTCATCTAAGTTAAACATTTCCTTACACTGTTACTGTTTTGTTAGGCCCGATTCACATCTGCGTTGGGGTTTCTGTTCGGGGGATTCTGCTTGGGGACCCCCCCGAACGGAAACCTATATGCATAAAAAAGCGGTTTACCTGCGAAACCCGTGGACCCCATAGACTATAATGGTGTCCTTGTGGTTTTCGCTCGGTTTCCTCACGAAACATGCATAGAGAAAAGTCCTGCAAGCAAGCTTTGTTAATGTAATTTAGTGATATGCTTTGCAGCAGGCTCATATCCATAGACAGCAATAGACTGGAGATGACTCAGAGATCTATGGGACTGTTTTCTACACCTGCTTTGAACAGAGATGGAGAATAGATAAGCTGTGACATTGCCTACATTGAGTAGTAGATGCAATTATGGGTTATTGGTGTTATCTATTGTAATCATGTCTATTTGATACTAAGTTCACATTAGCGTTTGGGTCCTCATTGGGACCTAAAAGACAGAGACACTGTCTGCTTAAAAAGCGGTTACCAGTGGAAACCCACAAATCCCATAGACTATAATGGAGTCTACCAGTTTTATATTGAACACGGCGGAGAGAAAAGTACTCCTTGCAGGACTTTTCTCTCCGCCAATTTTAAGCGGAGTCTGTGGCGGAGTCTCCCATGGAGACTCCAACGCAGATGTGAACTTAGCCTTATCTATAATCTAAATGAAATGACTGTTGCAAAGAAAACCCCTACAGAATTGGCAAGCATTAATTTATTATTAGAGTTAGTGGTCAGAGTGATAACTGCAGGATATAATAAAATAAAAAAAAAAAATAGGTAATTTTCTGGTGACACATTCCCTGTAAAAATACCTGCATGTGGCACTGACAATTACAGAATGTGATGAGGTCACAATATATCTAGTAAGCATGCATACAGTGGGGGAAAAAAGTATTTAGTCAGCCACCAATTGTGCAATTCTCCCACTTAAAAAGATGAGAGGCCTGTAAATGACATCATAGGTAGACCTCAACTATGAGAGACAAAATGAGAAAACAAATCCAGAAAATCACATTGCCTGATTTTTAACCCCTTCAGGTCTGAGCCCAAAAGTGCGTTAAAGACCAGGCCTCATTTTTCAAAACTGACATATGTCACTTTATATGGCAATAACTTTAAGACGCTTTAACTTGCACAAGTGATTTTGAGACTGCTTTTTCGTGAGACATTGTACTTCATGTTAGTGGTAAACATTGATCAATATTTTTGTATTTATTTATAAAAAAAATAGGAAATTTGATGGAAATTTGGGAAAAAAAAAAAAAAAATCGCAATTTTCAAAATGTGAAATGCTCTGCTTTTCAAACAGATAGTCATACCACCCAAATAAGTTAATAAATATTATCTTTTTTTTATATGTCCCACTAGGATACCTGAACCAACGATACTCTAATCGCTGATTCAGCACTATAGACTGCAATACACGTGTATTCCAGTCTATACAGGAATTCAGCCTATGTAGACAGGCTGATTTCCAGAGGTCCCGGCAGGATCAACCAGGTAATAGGAGCTTCAGGCAGCCTGGGGTAACTGGGCAGACCCCGGGCTGCATATTATAGATATCGGCACCCCCCCGATCTCGCCGCGGGGGGGGGTGCCGGGGGGCGGCAACATGGCAGAACCCCTTGGATGCCGCGGTCATGTTTGACCGCGGCATCCAAGGGGTTGCCCCCGATCGGCGCCCAGCGCCGATGGGAGGTTAAGGAGCAGGGTGTTAGCTGTCAGTTACAGCTGAAACCCTCTCCCGATGCCGTCCGCGGCAGTCAGTGCCGCTAGCAAACACTTAAAATGCCGCAGTCGCTATTGACCGCGGCATCTTAAGGGTTAAACAGTGGGGATCGGTGTTATCACTGGTCCCCGCTGTTTCAGCGGGAGCCTGGCTGTCAAATACAGCCGGGCTCCCGCGGTGATCGCACGGGCTCTGCTTCTGAGCCCGCTCGATCACCGTCACATACCTGTACGTGGGGATGCGGTAACTAACCACATTCTCCCACGTACATGTACGTGAGAATGCGTGAAGGGGTTAAAGAATTTATTTGCAAATTATGGTGGAAAAAAAGTATTTGGTCACCTACAAACAAGCAAGACTTCTGGCTCTCACAGACCTGTAACTTCTTCTTTAAGAGGCTCCTCTGTCCTCCACTCATTACCTGTAGTAATGGGACCTGTTTCAAATTATCATTATAAAAGACACCTGTCCACAACCTCAAACAGTCACACTCCAAACTCCACTATGGTGAAGACCAAAGAGCTGTGGAAGTGTAAGATGGGGAAACAGCCATCATGTTATGAATGTACCTGTTTCTGTAAATAAGTTTTTATTTTTTTATAAACTATTTGGTTGTTTGACCACAAGAGGCCACTGTTACCTCAGAAATGGGAAGTACTGTAATTCTGTAATTCCCTGGAGTAGTGATGTGGAGACCCTGTTCTGCAGAGGTGGAACTAGAAGGAGGAGCAGAGTGTGTATGGCAGCCATCTTAGGAGTGTGCTTCAAGCTTTTAGAAGGAGGATTCCTAAGTGATCAGAAATATAGCAAGGTGGAGCTGAAGCAGACACTGTTCCAGGGTTTGTTTAGACAGCATCCTAAGTTGAAGATTGCTATCAAGGACCCGGCTGAGAAGTGGCCATGTCAAGGAGATCGCATGTTTTCTTTATGATCCCCGCTTTCATCTGTTCCAGACAAAGGCTAAAGGTACCCAACAGACCCGGGTCAGTAAGAGAAATAATCGTGCACGCACCGCATTACATTGTTTTGCTTGGGACTGAGTAAGGGCCTGTAGTTAGAATAGTTAGGCATACTCATCTTCACAGGCCACACTATTGGTGAATTAGCTACCTATTCGGTAGTAAGGACTCAGAGAATTCTGTTGAGTTGTAACTCTCATAGAGGAGTTTCTGAGGAAGTCTAGAAGCGACAATTTATACATTGTCACATTTCTTTGGCTTGCAAGCTGACTTACTATTACATTTACTTGGTTGTACTTTGGTTGGGGGAAATAGGGATATTTTGATAAGTTTGTAAGCTCTTGTGTTATACCGCCGGTGCCCCTATCATACTCACTGAATTGTTCCTGTACTAGGGTGATACAAAGGTAACAAGTGGCTGGTTAGGTAAAAGCTTGGAGTATATTGGAGCCGCACATTAGAGGGCACCGCGCTGTGCAACACTAGGGTCTCAGCTTACTGGCTGAGTGTATGTAAATAGTTGGGAGTGTTTTATTGGTAAAGGGGTGTTACTACACTAATTAAAACCTTGTTTTTACTAAATTGATTTGGAGTCGCTTCCTTTGTTCGTGACTTCGCTGTATCCTGGGGAGCCCACCCCGGTACACGGCTTACAGAAGAAACCAGAAACAAAATTGTAGACCTGCACCAGGCTGGGAAGACTGAATCTGCAATAGGCAAGCAGCTTGGTGTGAAGAAATCAACTGTGGGAGCAATAATTAGAAAATGGAAGACATACAAGATCACTGATAATCTCCCTCGATCAGGGGCTCCACACAAGATCTCACCCTGTGGGGTCAAAATGATCACAAGAACGGTGAGCAAAAATTCCAGAACCACACGGGGGGACCTAGTGAAAGTCCCAGCTTTCTGCAGGTAAAACATAACAAAGGCTACCGTCAGTAACACACTACACTGCCAGGGACTCTGATCCTACAGTGCCAGACATGTCCCCCTGCTTAAGCCAGTACATATCTGGGCCCATGTGAAGTTTGCTAGAGAGCATTTAGATGTTCCAGAAGAGTATTGAGAGAATGTCATATGGTCAGATGAAACCAAAGTAGAACTGTTTGGTAGAAACACAACTCGTTGTGTTTGGAGGAGAGTGAATGCTGAGTTGCATCCAAAGAACAGCATACCTACTGTGAAGCATGGGGGTGGCAACATCATGCTTTGGGGCTGCTTCTCTGCAAAGGGACCAGGACGACTGATCCTTGTACATGAAAGAATGAATGGGGCCGTGTATCGTGAGATTTTGAGTGCAAACCTCCTTCCATCAGCAAGGGCATTGAAGATGAAACGTGGCTGGGTCTTTCAGCATGACAATGATCCCAAGCACACCGCCAGGGCAACGAAGGAGTGGCTTTGTAAGAAGCATTTCTAGGTCCTGGAGTGGCCTAGCCAGTCTCCAGATCTCAACCCCATAGAAAACCTTTGGAGGGAGTTGAAAGTCCGTGTTGCCCAGCGACAGCCTCAAAACCTCACTGCTCTAGAGGAGATCTGCATGCAGGAATGGGCCAACATACCAGCAACAGTGTGTGCCAACCTTGTGAAGACTTACAGAAAACGTTTAACCTCTGTGATTGCCAACAAAGGATATATAACAAAGTATGGAGATGAACTTTTGTTATTGACCAAATACTTATTTTCCACCATATTTTGCAAATAAATTCTTTAAAAATCAGACTGTGATTTTCTAGATATGTTTTCTCATTTTGTCTCATAGTTGAGGTCTACCTATGATGTCAATTACAGGCCTCTCTCATGTTTTTAAGTGGGAGAACTTGCCCAATTGGTGGCTGACTAAATACTTTTTTCCCCACTGTATGTGTCATTCTTGTTGCCCCACCACATTGTCGATACACTGACCAAGAAATGGCTCCTGTACTTGGTCTGCTTTACCTTGGTAGATTCTTCACAGCCCTGTTTATGTATGTATTTATCTTTTTGTATGTACATGTGTGTGTAGTGCCACTATTTGAAGTATCTTGGTCCAATACAATGAAATGACCAAGGTCTTCTGAATTCCTTCCCACATCTCTTATATTTTATCTTAAAGCCTATGATGTACATTTAATGGGTACCTTAGGAGAAAAGATTAAAGGGGTTATCCAATTAACAAAAATGATCTACAAATACAGCAGTGCTAAATATTCACTGTTCCCTTCCTTGCATTTATTTTAATTGCCCATCCTTATATTGCTGTTATTTACATGCAGTGAATCTGAGGAAAATCTACATTTCCCATGATTCAACTTTCTGCGCTCACCCTCTGTGTACCCCTCCCTTTTCCACTCTCTCCTGGAATGAAATTGCAGGACACAAACATTGCCTGTGTACAAACTCCCTACATGAGGTCTATGTTGTGTCTGATTTATTTTTCAGACCGTGTAGAACCGCGTATCTGACCAGGTAATAAATTACTCCCACATTCAAGGTCAGTATGAGTGGCTTCAAGCCTCAAGAAGGTTATGTGCTGCTGTGACGTTTTGTTGGCAGCTCACAGGGAGGTGTAGTGAGCTTGTAAACAAAACATCACAGCTGTAGTCAATGACTTGAAAATAAAGCAAGTAAACCCTTTTCAAGGACACAGAGGTGTGTGGGAGTTGAGATTCGCCAATTTTTTTTTTTTTTCTTCGCCTTTCAAAATGCATATTTTTTATTAAAATAAAAAATTCTGTTTGGCTTACTCTCTGTGTAACAAGTTGTAATTTTAGGTGGTAAGAATACCATCATTTGGGGGTACAGATAACTTCATTAACTTATTAACATTTTTGTAGGAACCACATGAAAAAACTGCAATTCTTCACTCTGCATTAAAAATGACATGGCTACTTTTTTCCAGAATGTCAATGTGTTTTACCACTTTTACTGAATAAAACACCATTTTGCAAAAATGACCAATTTGTCTGGGGACATGTATTCTATTGTTGTTGGTTTGTACAAACATTTGATAATATTTTTTCTTGCTATCTGTGTGTGCGTATATATGTGTGTGTATGTATGTGTATATATAATATATATTGTGGGGAACTGCTCAGGTAGATGCTTGGTATAGTGCAGGAAACAGGGACACAGAGACTAGGTCGCACTCAAGTTTAGTATTTATTCTCTTGCAAGTGCATAAATAGGTTGCCTTTACAAAGGCACCAACAAAAACAAAACCTTCTCGGCTGAGAACTAACTACTACAAAAAACGTACCCTATCTATACAGGAGCCTGGTTGCCAGACTCTCGCTCTGGTTACTTCAAACGGGTGGCACACAGTTACCCTGTTTGCAGGTTCAGCTACAAAGGTCAGTTTCCTCAGTGGTAGTGCCACCCCTCCTAGTTCTGACACACAATCTATATCAGACCTTAATTGGTCTGCTGACCTCCCTGCTGTGGGCTTCTACCACACACCCTTTATCTGCCTGGCTGGAAAATACCTGTTCTCCCAACCACACCCTTCACTTTCTCACTATATTTATTTATTTATTGATTGATTTTATATTTAATTTTTTTTTTTTTTTTTTTTTGAGAAGGCGAGGTGACCAAAACACATCAATTTTTGCATTGCAGTTTTTTTTTGCTTTCTACCATATGGGATGAATAGCACTTTTATTTTTGGATTTTTTAAATTTTTGTTTACATTTATTTATTTATTTTAAATGGACCCCTGAATTTCTGCTCTGGATTTGTAGTTTTATATGCAGATCCACACTTGGAACTTTGCTACCAGTTTCCACAGAGAATTTCTTATAATAAATGGTCTGTCAATTAATGAAGCAGATTTGAAATAGTAGAAAAAAAAATCAGTTCTATATAAAGTCCAGAAATGGAAGGCAGACATAGTTATTTTGATAACAAAGAAAAGTTAGTGTTATTAACCAACCAAAACATAGGTAAAAAAGTCCAGTACAGAAATATGCAGCAATCTTTTTGTATAAAAATGATTTTCTGTTGTCTGTTCTGTGTGCACTACCAAGCAACTGGACTAATCTGTGTTGAATTTGGCACATACATAAACCATTTGCTTCTGAAGGTTTTACACCTGGTTTCAATTGTCTATGACCTACTGTTCTCCACACATTTTGAAAGAGGACCAAGGGCTGGGCCCACAGGTTCAGCAGGTACACAATGCCACACAGACACACACACCGTTTTAATTCCCAGGACAATGTTTACTGAGTAAAGGAAGGAGGAGAGACCTGGGGAAAAATGCAACCAGGTATAAACAGAGAAGAAATACAAAGTAATATGGAACAGAGTATTGCAGCAAATAAACACTCTACCCCTAATTCCCACAGTTACTTAAGCAGATGATAGATACAAGTCCTTTAAGAACTAGGTTTTCCTGGATCGGTCCCTTGTTGGGGTGCACCCTAAGTATTGCGCAATACAAAATTATCACTCACTGTCGTTCTCGGTTGTCAGCCACTATCAGAGAATTATATTCACACGATAAAAATGTTACTTCATGTCATCACACCAGGATTTGTGCCCACAACAAACATGGCCTGTACTACTCCAGTGGAAAATCGGCCTTTGTCTGGTGCAGTCTCCAGGATTTGCCAGTTTTTACTTTTATAAATTGCAATTTTTGAGAGAGGATGTCCAGAGATTTAGTCCAATTGCCATATTTTTTCCTCTGGATCAAATTGGTGGGTTAAGAGATTGGATGTGATGGAATGGTGTCTTCAGCCAAACTGACCTACTATGTTTTTATCTGCCAGTAGCAGGTCGTTCAGTTTACTGAAAAATCCTACATGGGAAGGTACAGTGCAGTGGTTTATACAAACCAATCAGATTTATTTTCAAAGGGACCATGAACAAATAACTGCTTAATTGGTTGCTATTGGCTTTCAGCTGCCAGGTCCTCTTCCTGACTTTGCTGTGATCCTATGGACCCACAGTTTATAGCTAGTTAATAATAAAATTTGCCATGGTTGAACAAACAAAACCTGTATCATTCATTAGAATTTAATATTATTTATCACATATTCAAAACACTTCACAAACTACAGAGTTGTAGCAGAGACCCATAGAAAAATCCCACATCTGAGATGTTCTATGGGCCATCACTTAATCTCGCTCTCTCTCTCTCTATGTATATATAAATATATGTAAATGATGGATAGATAGAACAATCATATCAATACATGATGTTCTGCTGAAAAATATGAGATATGACTCTATTGAACATGCTGGATGAATGACGTCGCATTTTTCACCATCATGTGTTGGAATGCTGCTGCTTCTTCTTTTTTATTGATATAGAGTCTGGTGTTTGGAAGCTGATACAAGCCGTTCGTATATATAAATATTTGTAACACTACTATTCTGATTTCCATACAGTATTCCGCACAGTTGGATTTGTTATTCTTAATTTCTTGTGTCACTATGCCACCTAGTGGACAAACAGTGCAAAAGTAACATTAGGAACTGAATAATTGGTCATCTATAAGGAGAAATTTTGGCATTAGATGGTTCATGCCCAGCTGCAGAAGTGGTTATAAATGACATTCATTATAATATTACATTTAGGCTAAGGCTCCAAGAAGCAAACTGCAGCAAAATTCAAATGATTAAAAGGTAATTTAACTTCTTGGCAAAATGCACCAGACTACTATGCACATTTGAGGTTTAATCAGTGGCGTAAGTACTGCCATAGCAGCCAGGGCCTGTGACTTTAGGGTGCCCTGTGGGCCTCTGCTGGAGTAATCCGAGCAGGTAACGGACCCTATTTACTTACCAATCCATGTTCCTGCTCACAGCTGCCCCATGCATTCCAGTGACATAATATGGGATACATACCGGGCCTCCTGGAAGGCAGAAGGGGAAGTGGAGGTGGCCGTGAGCAGGAGCAGAGATCGATAAGTAAAACCACCCATAAAATATTATTATACTCGAACAATAATGATCAGAGTCCCAGGGGGTGGTGACAAACATAAAAACCAGTGGTACTCACTTTGTACTGGGCTCCTGCGCAACTCCATGCTTCTTCAGGCCTGTGTAGTGACTTCACAGATGTCCCATGGATCAGGCGTAACCCATGTCTGTGACGTCATTGAAGAGGGCCAAAAACAGCAGGGAGTCGTGCTGAAGCCCAGGAGAGGTGAGTAGCACTGGTTTTTATGTTTGTCACCTCCCCTTGGCCTCCAATCATTATAGAGTCCTCGTGGGCCTCTGATCATTATTGTTAGAGTATAATAATATTTTATGGGTGGTGTACCCCAAAAATTTCGGTTTCTACCGAACCTGAAATTTTTGCAACAAACGCCGAAGGGGCCACGATGGGACATAATACTGTGTGGAGGTACCACTGGGGAACGTTATACTTTGTGGAGGGGATACTGTGAGGAAAGGCCACTTTGGGACATTATTGTGTGTGTAAATGAGGTTTTATACTTTGTGGGGGCAAGGAAAGAAGGCGCTATGCTGTGGGGGGCCCCTAAGTGAAAAGTTTACTATGGGGCCCAGTCTTTGCTAGTTCCGCCCCTGAGCTTAATGCTATGTTCACATCTGCATCGGAGTCTCACACTTTTTTTTTTTTTTTTTTAACAGTGGTTTCAGTTGTGTCTATTTCAGTGGTCTGTTAGTCCATTGTTCTGATCTTCCAACGGAAAACACAACGTTAGTGTGAACCTAGCGTAATTTGGTTACTTACACTGCATCGGCAGGGAATTTTAGAAGCTCTGTTGTAAAATTTTTAAATTGACCCCCAAAATATGACCCAATTTTAAAAACTAAGGAATTTCTCAAGGGGTATAGTGAGCATTCTGAGGCCAAGAATACTTTAGAGAAATTAATGTGCAAAGTGAAAATTGAAATTTTTAAAGAAATATGACATTTCAGTGCCCAATATGTTGTGCCCACTTTGTGTTAACAGAAACACAGGAATCGTGTTCCCCCCCCACCCCCTTCCCAGCAATAGCGATCACTGCTATTGAAATCTGATCAGCCAATGGCAGCTTGCCGGCAAAGATCCAATTGAAACCGGCATCTGACAATGAATGGTGTAATACATAACATGAATCAGTGTTGAGGATCAGAGGGGCATACAGTGGTACCACCCCTGTCCCCCCTTCTCCCCGATCGCTGCATTTGGATGGTCTGTACAGAGTTCACTTGGCAGTTTAACCGGTTGACGACCACCGGCCGTAAATTTACGGCCGGCGGTCCTGGTCTCTGAAGTCCAGCTAATTGTAAATTTACGGCCGGCGCTTCAGAGACATTGTGAACGGGATTGGGAGCGGGTTTTAGCTGTAACTGACAGCTAACACCCTGCTCCATAACCCCCGGTCGGAATTGAGTTCCGATCGGAGGTTTTAACCCCTTGGATGCCGCGGTCAAACATGACCGCGACATCCAAGGGGTTCCGCTATGTTGCCGCCCCCCCACGGCGACATCGGGGGGTGCCGATATCTATTTTCTGCAGCCCGGGGTCTGGCCAGTGACCCCAGGCTGCCTGAAGCCCCACTACCTGGTTGATCCTGCCAGGATGTCAAGAAGTCAGCCAATGCATCTACATCGCCTGACATTCCTGTATAGACTGCAATACATGTGTATGCTGTGTATTGCAGTCTATAATACTGAGCCAGGATCAGAGCATCGCTGGCTCAGGTGTCCTTATAGGACAAGTAAAAAAAAAAAAATAAAGTGTGAAAAAAAAAAAAAAAAAAAAAAGTTAAAGCCCCCAAAAATCCCTTTTCCTATCTAAAATGAATTATATAAAAAAAACTCTAAAAATTAATAAAAACAACACATATTTGGTATCACCGCGTCCGTAACAATCTGTACAATAAAACTGAAACAATATTTAAAACCCACTGTGAACGTCGAAAAAAAAAAAAAAATGGGAAAAAACTCTGGAAGTAATGATCTCACTTACAAAAAAATGCTATAAAAAGTGATCAAACACTCATATGTACCTCAAAACAATACATGTCCTTCCACAAAAAATAAGCCCTTAACCAAGTCTGTCAACCGAAAAATAAAAATGTTACACATCTCAGAAGATGGTGATGCAAAAACAATTGATTTATGTCCACAAATGGGTTTTTGTGCGGCAGAATTAGTAACGCATAAAAAAACAATACAAATGACGTATCACCGTAATCGTACCGACCCGCAAAATAAAGGTAACATGTTACTTATACTGTACGCCACACGGCAAAAAAATTAAAAGGTAAAAACCAATTCCAGAATTGATTTTTTTTTTTTTTTTAATCCACCCAGAAAGAGTTAATATAATTTATTCAATAAGTTATAGACACCCAAAAAATGGTGTCATTAAAAAATGCATATCATACCTCAAAAAATCAGCCCTCACATGGCTACATCATCAGAAAAATAAAGAAAATATAGTTTGTACAATGTGAAGACAAAAACCCCAAAAATCACCAAATCATTAGAACACAACTGGCTGCGGCAGGAAGGGAATGTATAAGCTATGTGAGTGTATATCAGCGGACACTCCAATTTTAGAGCTTACAAGGGAAAAGTGACCCCCCCCCCCAATCATAGGAGCTACTGGGATTTAGTATGGAATTTCATGTTCCCCATGTACTCCGCACAGATTGCATATTCACTCTTCACCATCCGCTGTGCATTCATGTCTGGGATATTAATGCTTATTACACCCCCTGATAAGTTCTTTGAGGGGTGCAGTTTTCAAAATGGGGTCACTCCCTAGAAGATTCCACTTTTCTGGTACATAGGAGGCTCTGTAAACATGACATGGTGTCCAGATACCAAACATCTAAATCTGCACTCCAAAAGCCATATAGTGCTCCTTCCCTTTTGTGCCCTGCTGTGTGCCCAAACTGCAGTTTATGCCCACATGTATGACACTGGTGTATCCGAGATAACGTACTTAATGTCATATGTGGTATAAACTGCTGTTTGGGCACAGAAGGGAAGGAGCGCTATTTGGTTTTTGGCGCACAGATTTAGACAGTTTAGCTTTTGGACGTCATGGCACACTTGCAGAGCTCCTGAAATGCCAGTAAAGTGGAATCCCCTGACATGAGACCCTATTTTGGAAACTGCACCCCTGAAGGAAATTATCCAGGGGTACAGTGAGTATTTTTAACCTCCAAGTGTTGCTATAATTTATTTTCCAGAAATGAATACGCAGCTGATTGTGAAAAGTGAAAATTGGCAATTTTTCCAGGAATATGTAATTTCAATGCATAATACGTTGTGCCCAGCTTGTATCTGATATGAATGCTCCAAAAGATGTTGTGCCCGGGATGCCCACTTAACAGTTTTTAGAATGTTTGTGCCTGCTGACATAAGCTGGGCACAAAATATCGGGCACTGAAATGGCATATCTCTGGAAAAATTGCAATTTTCCCTTTTCATTATCAGCTGCGCATTCATTTATTGAAATTAAATGAATGCAACACTTAAGGGTTAAGAATGCTCACTAACCCACTTGATAAATCCCTTCAGGGGTGTAATTCCCAAAATGGGGTCACAAGTCTGCGGATTCCTCTTTACTGGCAATTCAGGGGCTCTGCAAAAGTGGCATGGTGTTCAAAAACCAAACTGTGCTTCAAAAACAAAAATAGCGCTCCTTCCCTTCTGTGCCCGGCTGTGCCCAAACAGCATTTTACACCCACATATATCATTTTTTTTGTACCCGGGATAGCCCACTTAATAGTTTTAGGAGTGCATGTCTCTGATGCCACAAAGTGGGTACAACGTATTGGGCACCAAAATGGCATATTTATTTAAAATTGTCAATTTTCACTTTGTACATTAATTTTTGGGAAGCATTTTTAGGCTCAAAATGATAATACCCCTTGATACATTCCATGAGGGGTGTAGTTTCTAAAATGGGGTCACTTTTGAGGGGTTTACATTGTATTGGTACTTTAAGGGCTCTGCAAATGCAATATGGTACCTGAAAACTATTCCAGGAAAATCTGTCCTCCAAAAGCCAAATAGCACTCTTTCCATTCTGAGCCCCACCATGTACCCCTACAGCAGTTTACAACCACATATGGGGCATTTCTGTGTTCAGGAGAAATTGTGTAACAAACTGTGGGGTTTTTTCTTCTTTATCCCCCTGTAAAAATTAAAAATGTCGCTAAATGGACGGTTTATTGGAAAAAAAGTAATTTTTAATTTTTACATCCCAATGTTAGTAAAATCTGTGAAACAACTGTAGGGTGAAAATGCTCACCATACCCCTTGAGAAATTCCTCGAGGGGTGTAGTTTCCAAAATGGGGTCACTTTTTGGGGGTTTCAATTGTTCTGGCACTTTAGGGGCTCTGCAAATGCGACATGGCACCTGAAAACTATTCCAGCAAAATCTTCTCTCCAAAAGCCAAATAGTGTTCTTTCCATTCTGAGCCCCGCTATGTACCCATACAGCAGATTACAACCACATGGAGAGTATTCCTGTATTCAGGAGAAATTGTGTAACAAACTTTGGGGCACTTTTTCTCCTTTATCCTCTTGTGAAAATGAAAAATTTGGGGCTAAAGTGATGTTTTAGTAATTTTTCATTTAGACATCCCAATGTTAATAAAATCTGTGAAACGGCTGTGGGGTCAAAATGCTCACTATACCCCTTGATATGTTCTGTGAGGGGTCTAGTTTCCAAAATGGGGTCACTTTTGGGGGTTTCCATTATATTGGTACTCTAGGGGCTCTGCAAATGCGACATGGCACCTGAAAACTATTCCAGCGAAATCTGCCCTTCAAAAGCCAAATAGCGTTCTTTCCATTCCAAGCCCCGCCATGTACCCATACAGCAAATTACGATCGCATATGGGGTATTGCTGTGTTCAGGAGCAATTGCGTAACAAACTGTTGGGGGCTTTTTCTCCTTTAACCCCTTGTGAAAATGAAAACTTTGGGGCTAAAGTGATGTTTTAGTAATTTTTCATTTAGACATCCCAATGTTAATAAAATCTGTGAAACGGCTGTGGGGTCAAAATGCTCAGTATACTCCTTGATAAATTCTGTCAGGGGTGTAGTTTCCAAAATGGGGTCACTTTTGGGTGGTTTCCAATATACTGGTACGCTAGGGGCTCTGCAAATGAGACATGGTACCTGACAACTATTTCAGCAAAATCTGCTTTTCAAATGCCAAGTGTCGCTCTTTCTTTTCCGTGCACTGCTGTGTGCCCAAAAATCATTTTACACCCACATGTGGGGTATTTCTGTGCTCGGGAGAAATTGCATAACAAACTGTGAGATGCATTTTCTCCTTCAACCCTTTGTGAATGTGTTAATTTAAGGGATAAATGAATGTATTATTGGATAAAAATGAAATGTCTAAATTTCACCTCCATATTGTTTTAATTCTTTTGAAATGCTTAAAGGGTTAACATACTTCCCAAATGCTGTTTTGAATTATTTGAGGGGTGCAGTTTTGAAAATGGGGTGATTCATGGGGGTTTCTAATATATAGGTCTTTATAATCTTCTTCAGAACTGAAGTGATCCCTAAAAAATGAGTTTGGGAAATTTTCTTGTAAATCTGGAAAATCGCTGTTACACTTGTAAACCTTCTAACATCCAAGATAAATTAAAGGATGATTAAAAGATGATGCCGATATAAAGCAGAGATATGGTAGATAATATTTATTCATGTATTTTGGTGGTATGACAATCTGTCTGAAAAGCAGAGCATTTCACATTTTGAAAATTGCAATTTTTTTCCAAATTTCCCTCAAATTTCCTAATTTTTTATAAATAAATATAAAAATATTGATCAATGTTTACCACTAACATGAAGTACAATGTGTCATGAAAAAACAATCTCAAAATCACTTGTGTAAGTTATAGCATCTCAAAGTTATTGCCATATAAAGTGACACATGTCAGTTTTGAAAAATGAGGCCTGGTCCATAAGGCACTTTTAGGCCCGGTCCTTAACCGGTTAAATTTAAATTAACTACCCTGCTCGCGTCACTCCCTCTGGGAATTGTGAGTAGGACAGTTACTGCTGTCACAGTTGTGCTCTTACTGTGAGCCTCCGGTTGCGCCTCCTGGCGAGCCTCCTGTGTGCCTCCTGGCATTACCATCTATCCCTCCTTCCACCAGTGTCTCTGTACGTTTTTTTTTTTTTTGTTTCATTTCTGTCTCCCTTTTCTGTCTTGTATTTTCTGTCTGCCTTTAATGTCTAAACCCCTGGCAAAAGTGAGTACACCCCTAAGTAAAAATGGACAAATTGTGTCCCAAGTGTCAATATTTTGTGTAGCAACCATTATTTTCCAGCACTGTCTTAACCCTCTTGGGCACAGAGTTCATAGGAGCGTCACAGTTTGCCAATGGAATCCTATTCCACTCCTCTACGACGGACATGAGGATGCCCCACAGGTGCTCAATAGGGTTTAGGGCTGGAGACATGCTTGGCCAGTCCAGCACCTTTACCCTCAGTTTCTTTAGCAAGACAGTGGTTTTCTGGGAGGCCTGTTTGGGGTCCTTATCATGTTGGAATACTGCCCTGCGCCCAGTTTCCAAAGGTAAGGGATCATGCTCTGCTTTAATAATAATAATAATAATAATAATAATAATAATAGTCCTTTAATAGTCCCACAGTGGGGAAATTCAGTGTGTTACAGCAGCAAAGATAAGATAAGATAAGCAGATACAAATACAAATACAACATGTACAGGAATGTTCCAAGGTGAGAGGCATTACATTAATAGCAGACAGACAGATAGGACGTAGCAGAGGAGGAGGGGGGGGGGGGATTTAACAGGCAGAGAGATATTTCAGTTCTCTGTATGTAATGATCTCCGCTTAGGTCGGTGTTGGTTGTACAGCCTAACCGCGGTGGGGAGGAAAGACTTCCGATAGCGCTCCTTCTCACACCTAGGGTGGAGCAGTCGGTCACTGACAGTACTACCCAGCGCTATCACAGTCTCATGCATGGGATGGGACTTCTTCTTCTGCATGGAGCTCACCACGGACAGTATCCTTCTGTCACCCACCACCTGCACTGGGTCCAGTGGGCTCCCCAGGACAGAGCTGGCCCTTCTAATCAGCTTGTCAAGTTTATTTCTGTCCCTGGTTGATATACTGCTCCCCCAGCAGGCCACTCCAAAGAAGATGGCTGATGCCACTACTGAGTTGAAGAAAGTCCTAAGAAGTGCCCCCCGGATTCCAAAGGCTCTCAGCTTCCTAAGCAGGTAGAGCCTGCTGTGGCCCTTCCTGTACAGGGCCTCCATATGATCTGCCCAGTCCAGCTTATTATTAAGGAGCAGACCCAGGTACTTATAGGTGTTCACAATCTCGATGCCCGTCCCCAGGATGTCCACTGGTTTTGGAGGGCATCTGCCTTTACGGAAGTCCACCACCATCTCCTTGGTCTTCCCCGCGTTAATCTTCAGGTGGTTCTGGTGGCACCAGTCCACAAAAAACCGGTTCAGTTCTCTGTACTCCTTGTCATCATCGTCTGTGATGACAAGTATGTCATAGTTATGTCAAAGTCCATGTTGGCATTCATAGTTCCCTCAATGAACTGTAGCTCCCCACAACCGGCAGCACTGATGCAGCCCCAAACCATGACACTCCACCACCATGCTTGACTTTAGACAACACACCCTTGTCTTTTGTACTACTTACCTGGTTGCTGCCATACACGATTGACACCATCTGAACAAAATAAGTTTATCTTGGTCTCATCAGACTGGTAATCCATGTCCTTAGTGCATCATCTTTAGAAAAGGCTTCTTTCTGGGATGATAGCCTTGCAGACCAATTTGATGCAGCGTGCAGTGTATGGTCTGAGCACTTCTTATTATAATTTATTTACAGAGCACCATTAATTCCATGGTGCTGTACATTTGAGGGTACCCATACACAAAATATACAAAACAAGTAAAATACTAAACAGTGACCAATTGGCACAATGGGATTGAGGGCCCTGCCCGCAAGGGAAACACTGGCATTTTCCGCATAGGTATAATAGGGACAGAAAGTCCGCAGAGTTTTCCTCTTCGTTTCTGCCCCAGTCTTTTTGGCTGTGACTCACTGTGTGGGGACTTAGCCTCTGACAGTTTTGGAATACACGAAATTGTAATAGACCAAACGGTGCTTCCACTAGAAGGTGGAGACCAATAAAGTACGGCACTGCACTCACCCTGGATTTATTCAAAAGCACATTTCTTTATTGACAATTGTGCTTTTGAATAAATCCAGGGTGAGCGCAGTGCCATACTTTATTGGTCTCCACCTTCTAGTGGAAGCACCATTTGGTCTATTACAATTTCGTATATCAATACCTCCCACCATTGGGATGTCAATGCTGCTGTTGCTATCCAATACGCCTGAGTAGAAGGAATAATGCCACCCAACGAGAAAAGGTGGCTTACGGTTCCAACAGAAGAACCAATCCATTAAGACCACTTCCTAAAGGAATATACAGATTGCTCGGTGCCTCTCAGCTCATCCTTTTTTTTTCAAGTATTGGAATACAGACTTTTTTTTTTTTTTTTTTAACTGTAATTTTTATTAAATTTATTAATGGAAAAAACGTTTGCAGTATCCCAGAAGCTGCTGTTTTTTAGTGTTTTTCTGTGCCTCTGGGTTTGGTGTTGGTACGTCCCGTTTTCTGTTAAGTGTATTATTGCAGCTTTCCCCTAGGCATTTTCCCCCCTGCGGTGCTCAAAACCTAGACTTAGTTCAGCCCTGGCCTATCACAGGCCACTGGGTGGGGTTGTAGGGAGATCTCATCTCCCTGGCGATGGTTGGTCTTCAGTCTAGTGCATGCAGTTGACCAGAGAAGGTGTGCAGAGCTTACTTGCCACAGCCTCTGGACTGAGGGTCAACAGTCGCTTTTGCAGCCCCAGGAGGGATATCATCAGCCCCAGGCTCATCTAAAGACAGCCCAGAGCAAGGAGAAGTGCTGTCAGTACTTTTGGACACTTTCGGTGCCGTGCCAGGAGGAGCAGGAGAGGACCCTGACAGGAGAGTCGTATTCGGGCCTAGTCTACAGGTAACCAGATCCCTGTCAGAACTCCCGGTAACTCCATCCCCATAATACCTAGCTGGGAGAGGCACCAGAGGAGGAGTAGTGGAGAACTTTACTGCAGAGCCTGTAACATCTCTGGGCGCCCTCCTAGAACCAAGGCTGGGGGTTGGACACTGCTGGACTACTACCCCCATTCGAAAGCTGCCGTTACCTTTCTGTTCCTGTTGCCAAATAAAGGCTGTTTTTGTTTACCTGCACTCCTGACTCTTGAGTCGTGCCTGCATCACCATCAGGGCCCTTCCAACTTCCATCACACCGACTCAGAGAGGAGAGGTCCGCTCTCCAACTGGAAGCACCCCGGGGGAAAAGAACTACTACCACCACCATCCGGTAGTGCTACAGGACCGCCCTCGACTTTGTCCGGCCCAGGAGTGGAACTGGAGTGGATGGTGAGTGTTCGGCCTGCTAGGTGGCACAGAATTCGCCACTACTACTCCCATCCTCCGGTCTCCTCCATCTGGGTTGCGGCACGTTGAAAATAAAGGTGAAAAACAGTGGCAAAAAACAATAGTAAAATGAATGGACAAGGGCGTACCACCACAAGATGTGGCTGCCACACTAAACCATATAAATAAAATCAGGAAAAAGTAAATATCAGAAAATATCAACCAACAGCATTGAGAAAGTGAGACAGGGAAAAAAAAGGAAGGAGAAGGGGAGTGCAGGGGAAGGAAAGAGAGTCAAATACCTTGCAGAATTCAATACGCGTCCTAGGATGACCACACAGCATGGAAAGCTTCTACTGTATGATTAAGAGAGGCAGTCAGGAAGTCCATGCTATGAACGTCCTTCATACAAGCAATAAGCTCAGGACCAGTAGGAGGGGAGGATTTCCAATTAATGTTTTAGCAGCAGTGTAGAGGAACAGGAATAATGTGGAGGCCATTTTACCGAAATGTCTGGGAGGGAGGTTAAGCAAATAAATTAGGGGATCTAGGGGCACACCCAGGGCCGGTTTCAGACAAAGTGGGGCCCTGGGCAAAATTAAAAGCGGGGCCCCAAATGCTGATATGCAAACACCATCGTCTTCCAGTCACAACCCCCATAATAACGCCTCCTTTCTGCCAACAAAAAAGTAATAACAAGCCCCATTTTACCACACACAATTCAAATGAGCACCTTTGTACCACCTAATAGATTTTTGCACCTAGTCATCAGTTATTATAGCACCTACTTATAAATAATAGTCCCTGCTTATAAATAATATTACACCCTTATCAGTAATAGCGCCCTTATAAATGATAAATAGTGCCCTGTATCAGTAATATCCCCCTTATCAGTAACAGTCACCCCGTAAAAATAATACTGCTCCCTTATAAATAATAGCCCCCTCATAAATAATAGTTACCCTTATAAATAATAGTCCCCATTATCACTAATAGCCCCCTTTATAAATAAGCCCACTTAACAATTATACCCCCCTTATAAATAATAGCTCCCCCCTTATAATGGATGCCTTATATATAATAGTTCCCCCCTTATAAATAATAGCCCATCTTATAAATAATAGTTCCCCCTTTTAATAGCCCACTCATACTTAAGTTTCCCAATTATATATAGTAACCCACCCTTATATATAATAGTTCTCCGTTATACAGTGTCGGACTGAAGGGCCTTAGGCCCACCAGAGGAACTTATTCTGGGGCCCCACCCAACAGCTTCCTGCTAATAGCCTACACCACGGCTCCTTCACTGAAGTCTTACATATGTGCTGACTATCTGGTGTTACTGAGTATGTTCCCAGTATAGTCAGCCCCTATAGTACTGTGCAGGCCCCAATAACTCCATGGCCAGCTCATGCACAGTACTGTATGGGGAATGACATGGCCATGGAGCACTACACGTATGTGCAAGATTATAGTGAGGGAGCTGTGATGCAAACATAGCACACAGGGCTGCCAGCAGGAATTTTGAGCCCCCCCCCCCACAGTATAATGCTCCACATGGTATATAGTTCTCCACAGTATACGATACTCCCCTGAGCCCTCCACAGTTTCCCCACATGGTATATAATGCTCCACAGTGGCCCCACACAGTATAAAATGCTCCCCTGAGCCCCCCATAGTGGCCCCACATGGTATATAAGGCTCCACACAGTATAATACTCCACAGTGGCCCACAAAGTATACTACCCCTTAGTGGCCCCAGATAGTGCAATATGCTCCCCAGCAGCCCCACACAATATAATATGCTCCATACAGTATAATATGCACCCCACAGTGCCCCCCAGTATAATGCTCCACATTGGCCTAACATAGTATAACATGCTCCATAATGGCCTCCACACAGTATGATATACTACCCAGAGGGGTTCCCCCAGTATAATGCTCCACAGTGGTCCCCCCCAGTATAATGCTCTACAATGGCCCCACAGAGTATAACATGCTCCCGAAAAGCCCCACACAATATAATACACTCCACAGTGGCCCCACACAGTATAACCGGCTCCCCACACTGCCCCTTCTCCCCCAGTATAAAGCTCCACAGTGGCCCATAGTATAATATGCTCTCCAGAGGGCCCCCACTAGTATAATGCTCCACAGTGCCCCCCCACCAGTATTTTGCTCCACAGTGGCCCCACGCAATATATTACGCTCCCCAGAGTGTCCCCCCAGTATAATGTTCCACAGTAGGCCCCACGCAGTATAATATGCTCCCCAGAGGGCTCCCTAGTATAATGTCCCTTAGTTCCCCCCGCAAAATGCCCCACAGTCGTGCCACACAATATAATATGCTCTGCTGATGGCTCCCCCAAAATAATGCTCCACAGTGACCCCACTCAGTATAACATACTCCAGAATGGCCTCCACACAGTATAATATACTGCCCAGAGAGGTTACCCCAGTATAATACTCCACAGTGGCCCAAAACAGTATAATATGATCTCCAGAGCCCCCCCCAGTATAATGCTCCACAGTGGCCCAAAACAGTATAATATGCTCTCCAGAGCCGCCCCCCCCATACACTGGGGTCCCCTCTGGAGAGGATATTATACTGTGTGGGGCCACCGTGGAGCATTATACTGGGGGGGCTCTGGAGTGCATATTATACTGTGTGGGGCCACTGTGGAGCATTATACTGGGGGGCCCCTCTAGATAGCATATTATACTGTGTGGGCCACTGTGGAGCATTATACTGGGGAGGGGGCCCTCTGGAGAGCATGTTATATACTGTGGGGCCACTTTGGAGCATTATACTGGGGGGCCCCTCTGGAGCGCATAATGCTCCAAAGTAACCCCACAGAATATAACATGCTCTCCAGAGGGGCCCCCAGTATAATGCTCCACAGTGGCCCAAAACAATATATATGCTATCCAGAGGGGGCCCCGTAGTATAATGCTCCACAGGGGGCCCACACAGTATATATATATGCTATCCAGAGGGGGCCCCGTAGTATAATGCTCCACAGGGGGCCCACACAGTATAATATGCTATCCAGAGGGGGCCCCCTAGTATAATGCTCCACAGTGGCCCTACACAGTATAATATGCTATCCAGAGGGGGCCCCCCCAGTATAATGCTCCACAGTGGCCCTACAGACTCCGTCAGTGCTACTATTATATTATACTCTGGGGTCTCTTCAGACCCCAGAGTATAATAATCGAAGGCCCAGAAGAGATAAGGGAAAATAACAAACAGTTATACTCACCTTGTTCTTACCTCTGCTGGGCCTCCTCGCGCTGCTCCGCTATCCCCCGCTGGCGACCGCTTCCTCTTCTCTGCGGCTGACGTCACGTGTTGTGGACGTCATCGCTGAGGCCTGTGATTGGGCCTCAGCGATTACGTGAGGCAGGCTGTCAGCACGCCCCACGTGACCGCTGTAGCCAGGCCTCAGCGGTGATGTCCGGAACGCCGGAAGATGACGTCGGACGCCAAGCCAAGGACAGGTGAGTAAAAATGTTTGTTATTTTCACTCACATCTGAAAGGGACCCTGCGGCACATGACGCTGGGTCCCTTTCTGTTATTAATATGGCCGTCCTGACTTCGGGATCCCGAGTAATCAGGCTCCGGATCCCGGGGGCCCCTTTGGGGACAGGGCCCTGAGCAGTTGCCCAGTTTGCCCCCCCCCCCCCTAACTCCGGCCCTGGGCACACCTTGCACAAAAAGAGCATCAGTAAGGCCTTTGACCTCCATCCAGAAGGGGCCAATCTGTGGGCACTCCCAGAAAACGTGGTACAGTGTACCAACTCCCGCCTGACAACGTCAGCAATGAGAGGGGATGCTAGGGTTGAGAGAATGAAGCAAGGCAGGAGTGTGGTACTAGTGCATAAGTAACTTATAATGAGTCTCCCGAAATATCACACGTCGAGGATTTGGATGTTCGGGACCAAATAATCTGCCATTGCCCAGGCGAGATCTCCCTGCTCAGGGCCCCAGACCACTTAGCCATATATTTACTGTATGAGAGAGGCCCTTCCCTCTGGAGAGGACAAAAGCTGGTAAATACCTGATATCAAACCTCTCGTGGAAGTGCCAGCTCGACAAACTCTCTCAAAAGCTGTAGGAAGCGAGACGTTCAGGGAACCGAACTGAGAGAACACAAAATAAGCAATCTGCCGGTAGTGTAACCACTCAGAGGCGGGTAAGTGTAGAACAGAGGTAAAATAGTCAAAGGGCCTGAGCTCCAAGGTCGCTGGGTCCACCAGATCAGCAATGTGGAAAAGGCCCAATCTACTTCAGGGTCGCACCATAGTCCCCCTAAGTCCCTCCAGGAGGAGCGGGTTGTACAGGAAAGGGATCATGGAGGAGTGCAGGGAGGCTAGAGGGAAAAGTTTGGAGCAAGTCATCCATATGGCACGGGTGGAATGAATGGGCCTGAGGAGAGGGGCAGCGGGGGGGAGCGGGACCACAGAAGAGCATTAGGGTGGATCGGGGCTAGCCAGAGATTCTCAATCTCAACCCACTTAGTGAAGGCTTGTGGCACGGCCCAAAACGGGAGACAACGCAAGTGGGTCGCCCAATAATAATGCAGGATATGCGGGACCGCAAGCCCCCCTCGCTTTTGCCCGATAAAATCACCGAACGAGGGATACGGTGGCATTTACCATTCTAGATAAACGGGAAAATCGATTTTTGAAGGGACTGCAACTCCGAATGGGGCACCACGACCAGGAGTGTTTTAAAAAAGTAAAGTAGCTTCAGGAGGAGAGTCATTTTAACAGCCGTGATGCAACCTATGAGGGATATTATTATTATTATTATGCTTACTTATATAGCACCATCATATTCCTCAGCGCTTTTACAGACATTGACAGGGATATGTGGAGAGGGCGCCATTTGTCTAAGAGAGAGCGAAGTTCATTAAAGAGACGAGGGTAGTTGACTGAATAGAGGGAGGATTAAGAGGGAGACAACTGAATGCCTAGATAGCGGAGGGAGCACTCCTTCCAATGAAAGTCGAAGTTAGACCAAGTAGTATAATGTTGTACCGTGTTAGCCATAGAAAGTAGTGGAAGAGAGAAGAAATCAGGCGATACCTTTTAGAGGCTAACTGAGTATAATTGATAGTAAGCTTTCGAGATTGTCAGCTCTCTTCTTCAGGCATGGTGTAATACTAGAAACTGAAAATTCACACAAGACATGGATCTTCAAAAGGATCTTGGAATAACAAAATGCAATATAGGTAGAGAAGTTATTTACAACAGGTCAGGAAATAAACAGTCTGGAAAATTTGTGGGGTGTGACAGAGGGATCTGTTATCTGTTTGTAATCAGGTGGTGATTTGTGACCCTCACAGTTCATACATAGTGTGACATGAAACTGGCATTAATATTAAGTCCAAATTGCAGAGTTTGAAATTTTTGCATTAACTTGTATTCCGATTCCTTTGAACTAACGCAGCACTGGATAAATATATTGACTGTTTCAGAAGCAAAGTAAAATCAGAAATCCTGGAGAAACAAAAGAAACAGGCACATAACCTAACCCTTCAGGAACAGAAGGCTTTTACTTCACTGAAAGAAAATCAGGATATAATAATAAAACCGGCTGACAAAGGGGGCACAATAGTCATAATGAACACCTCAGACTATATCCAGGAAGCAAACAGGCAATTGTCAAATCCCATCCATTACTTCAAACTTGGAAGTGATCCCACAGAGGCCTATAAGAAACAACTAAAGAATATGATCAAGAAGTTTCCAATCCAGGTCCAGAAGCAGGTAAAAGGGCTTATCCCAGAGGATCCCAGGCCGGGCTGCTTCTATATGCTCCCAAAGATACACAAAGATGGCAACCCTGGGAGGCCTATCATTTCTGGCATTGGGACACTGACGAAATCATCTCGGGTTGGGTGGAAAATCTCCTAAAACCTCTTGTCAGGGATACTCCAAGCTACACCACTGACCTTCTTAACAAACTGAATCCCCTGGGCCCACTATCTGAGGGTACCATTTTAGCCACCATGGATGTGGAATCCCTGTATACCAACATTCCCCACAAGGATGGAATTGCAGCATGTCGGGTACACCTGGAGAAACAAAACCTCCCAAACAGAACCAGTAACGCAGCTCATACAATTCATCCTTAGCCACAACTATTTTACTTTTGGAGAGGATCTATATCTACAGCGAATGGGAACTTCAACGGGACCAGATGTGCACCCCAGTATGCAAATTTCTTTATGGCAGAACTGGAAGGAGCATATTTATCAACATGCACCACCAAACCTATGATTTACCTTCGTTATATCGATGATATCATTGTCAACTGGACTGCAGGTGAAGAGGCCCTACTTCAATTCCATAATGCCTTCAATGACTTTCACCTTACCATCAACCTTAAACTTGGCTATTCAGAGAGTGAAATCCACTTTCTAGACACCACAATATACATTAAAGACCACTGGCTACTCACATCAATATACCACAAACCCACAGACAGAACGGCCTACCTGAGAAACGACAGCTTCCACCCCAAGCACACAAGACAATCTATTAATTTACAGCCAGGCTATATGATACAATCGTATTTGCTCTGACAAAGCAGACCTGGACAAGCATCTCCAGGACAAAATTTCTCCGATTGGGATACAAACCAAAAGTGACGGAAAACCAATTAAATAAAGCAGCAGCCATTAACAGAGACAGTCTGCTCACATATTAAGAGACCCAGAAAGAAGCCCGAGTGCCCCTAGTTGTCACCTACAACCCACAGCTAGAGATCCTACGAAGGATTGCCAAGGAGCTCCAACCTGTGCTACATAGGGACAACAGACTCAAGGACATGACTTCCAGTCCCCCCTCTCCTTTCCTTTCGACAACCACCAAACCTGAGGCGTATTATTCTCCGGAGTGCCCTGAAGGCCCCAACTGAAAATGGCACCTCACCTTGCCTGCAAAACAGGTGCATGACCTGCAAGCACATCTACACCGCTGACAGTGTACCTATCCCACAGTCACAACAGGTGCACAGAATTAGGAGGACATTTTCCTGCAGGTCTTCCAATGTGGTGTAGCTCATAATGTGTGTGCAATGTTTACCACAGGCCTCTATGTGGGCAAAACAGGCGAGAGACTTAGTCAGCGCATGAACTCACACAGATCTACCATTAATAACAGCAGAACAGATCTTTCAGTTGCCACACATTTCTCCAGAGAAGACCATTCTATTGAAGATTTGCGGGTTATGGTTTTAATGGGACATTTTAAGATGCAGAGAGAGAAAGGAATGGGAATATAAGTTAATGCAAAAATTTCAAACTCTGCAATTTGGACTTAATATTCATGCCGGTTTCATGTCACACTATGTATGAACTGTTAGGGTCACAAATCACCACCTGATTACAAACAGATAACAGATCCCTCTGTCACGCCCAACAAATTCTCCAGACTGTTTATTTCCTGACCTGTTGTAGATAAACTCTCTACGTAGATTGCATTTTGTTATTCCAAGATCCTTTTGAAGATCCATGTCTTGTGTGTGTATAGAGTGAATTTTCAATTTCTAGTATTGCACCAGGTCTGAAGAAGTTAGACCGAAGGAGCTGCAGGGTGGAGTCAGGAATATTAAGGGTTAATGTGTCCGTCTTAGTGGGGTTAGCTTTATATCCGGAGAGATCACCATATTCCTTCAGTTGAAGGTTAGGAAGAGAAGTGTGAGGATTGGTGATAGTCAAAAGAAAGTCATCCGCAAACAGGCCTATCTTAAAGTCTCTATCACGAACCGCTACCCCAGTAATGTTTGGATTGGAACGGACTTGGGAAGCTAAGGACTTGGTACACAAGGCAAATATAAGGGGGGGATAAAGGATAGCCTTGATGCATTCGGAAGGGGAACGAGGGTGAAAAGGAGTTAGACAGTTTGACCACCCCCGAGGGTCGGGAATAAAGCATTCTAACCGATGTAAGAAATGCTCCAGAAAACCCAAATTTTTCAAGGGTGGCAAACATGAACGACCAATCGAGGCATTCAAAGGCCTTTTCGGCATCAAGGCTCAGAAGGAGGATGGGCACGACAGAATGGTTGGTAACATCTATTCGATCTACAGTCCTTCTGGTGTTGCCTCCCCCTTGATAGCAAGGAACGAAACCCACCTGGTCCTTATGGATAAGAGACTGGAGCCAAGCGTTAAGCCTATTAGCCAGGATCTTAGTGAAAAGTTTTAAATCAGTATTTAGGAGGGCAATGGGACGGTAATTAGAGCAATCCTAATGGTCCTTACGGGGTTTAGGAACTAGGGTCAAATGGGAATGAAGCATGGACTGAGGGATAGGGGCACCGTCTAAGAAGGAGTTAAAGAGGCGACACGTGTGGAAGCAGGTCAGAGCAGAAAGTCTTATAGCAGAGATAAGTGAACCCGTCTGGGCCCGATGCATTGCCACCCAGGAAAGCCCCGAGGATTACATCAAGCTCCTCCTCTGTAATCGGAGCATTCATGCTATCAAGTGTTGATGTTGGGAGATTAGGAAGGGGGCAGGAATCAAGATAAGAATGCAATGCTGTGTCCCAGGCGGCCGGATCCGAACCCACACGAGGGGGGAAGGTTATACAGCTTAGAATAGTAGTTTCGGAACAGGGATGCTATAGAATCAGGGTAATGGTGTAGGGTGCCATGAGGGTCATGAATTGCAAGCGGGGAGGAAGTGGCTTGGTAGTCACGCAGGGTCTTAGCAAGCAAAGCTTGGGTTTTGTTGTCTCTCTCATAGTAACGTTGGCTACTATAGAGGAGGAGACGCTGGGTTGCCTGAGTGGCGAGATCACGAAGATCTGCTCTGGCAGCTACCAGTTGGCGGAGGACGGGAACCGAAGGGGCCTGAGCCAACTGGTGCAATAGAGATCGAATCCCGGTCAATAGAGCAACCTCCCTAGCCTTTCAATCTTTTTTTAAATCGAGTAGCTAAGGTTATACAGTGGCTCCTCATGACAGCATTATGGGCTTCCCAGAGTGTGGAATCAGATGAGACAGAATGTATATTGTGACTTAAGTACTCTATGAGCTGGGTACGGAGGGTAGCATAGGACGTCAGAGAATGGAGGAGGGACTCATTCAACTGCCAGTGACAACATTTAGTCGGGACAGAGGTGGCGGACTGCATAATCAAACAGGAGTGTGATCGGGCCAATGTCAGCATCAGTGAGTAATCTAAGGTCCTATGTATTACCAAAGAAGTAATCTATTCTAGAGTGTGTCTTGTGGGGGTGGGAGTAGAAGGTAAAAGTCCGAGCAGTGGGATTATGGACACGCCAGAGGTCATAAAGGGCAGCGGACCTAGTGAGGCAGCAGAATTCTCTGGCTAGGCGAAGTTGGGAGGCGCCTGTGGGCCGTCAGATAAGGACAATTAGTTCATGAATTCAGAAAAGACCATATTAAAGTCACCACCTAATAACAGTGCCGAGCCAGAGCTCTGTGTGCACAGTCCAGCTTTATCTTATGAGTGGGGGGCTCCTGCAAAACGGAATTGAAGATGGCCTCCAAAGTAACATGCAGGTCCTCCTCACGAGTAACCTCCGGTAGCCCTTAACTCTGATATTATTGCGCCTACCCATGTTGTCCAAGTCCTCAACATGGCGCTGCAGATCGTTAGACAAGCGACATTGAGAGAGTCCTGAAGCTGAGACATGTAGGCACAGGTCTGGTCATAATCATCCTCCAGGGAGTCAACCCGAGACGCAATATGATGAAGATCTTGCCGTAATGCTGAAATTTCTGTGCGGATTTCCATGCGGATTTCCTTCCAACATGCCTCAGTGACATCAGCAACCAGGGATCGAGTGAGGAACTGGAGCCATTGGGGTGGAAGAGAGGAGGGAGGCAAATCATTCTGGTCAAGTTTCTGGTGTTGAGAAGCAGGAGGAGGTGATGGAGGAGACAAGGCTGCATAGGGAGACATTGAGGGGGTAGCCCAAGATCCACTTCACCTTCCCCCATGTGTGTGCTGGAGAAGTATTCCCAGGGATAGGGATCACTTGTGAGTAGTGCATGGGGGGGCATGGTAACAGAGGAGCAGGCAGAGGCTGTGGGAGAGCCAGCACAGGTAGCTGGAGCTGGAGACAAAGAGGAAGCTGGCTGCAGAGGGAGAAGCTGGGGGCTGGAGCGCTGTAGAACTGAGGCAGTGCAGGAGCCCAGCGGCGCTTGTGAGACTTCACGGGGAAGCGCCACCGGCGGCGCCATTGCAACCAGCTGGGAAGCGGAGAGAGGGGCCCCGCTGGCCACAGCTTCAGGCGGGAGACGCTGGGAACCCACCTGGGTGGTCATAGCAGGAGCAGGAGGCAGCGGAGAGGCAGTAGGGCCGCTTGGAGGTAGTGGAATGGTCGAACGGTGGAACCAGGGGAGCAGAGGATGGCAGGAAAGAAGCTGGTGCAGCCTGGGAAGATGGCCACCGCCTAATGGAGGCCCGAGTACGAGCCGATGATGGGACCAGGTAGGAAGCTATCCTGGACTCTCCACAGCGGTCTGTGGGTGCAGGGGTCCCTGGGGTAGAGGTCTTAGCTGTTTTTTTCCCCATGGGGAGAAGCAAGGGCTTATTTTGGTCCTTATTCAGGCAGGCAAGGCAGAAGCTGCGGTAATGTGCGTCCGGCTACATTCAGTCGTAGGCCACGCCTCCCCGGACTATAGACATTTTATATACATAGTCATATTTTGAGGGTTTCTATTGTTTTGACACCTTGGGGCTCTACAAATGGGACATGGCACCTAAAAACCATTACAACAAAATCTGCCCTCCAAAAAGTGTTCTATCCCACCATGTAGGACATTTCCATGGGGAGGAAAAAATGAATGTAAAAAAAAAAAAAAAAAAAAGTAATTTTTCATCCTAATTGTAAAAAATTCTGTGATACATGTTTAAGGTCCAAATGCTCACTATACCTTTTGATAAATTCCTTTGGGGTTTAGTTTAAAAAATGGGATCATTTTGGGGGTTTGCACTGTTCTGTCACTTCAGTGGTTCTGCAAATGCAACATGGTGCCTGAAACAGATTCCAGCAATATCTGCCCTCCAAAATCCCTATAGCGCTCCTTCCATTTTGTACCCTACTGTGTACTCATAAATCAGTTTACATCCACATGAGGATCATTTCTGTAGTTGGGAGAAAATGCTTAAATTGAGGGCTGCATTTCTTATTTAACCCCTTGTGGAAATGCAAAAATTAGGGTTAAAGCAACATTTTATAGGAAAAAATGTTGCTTTCCATTTTCACAGCCCAATTCTGCAAAGTACTCACTATACCCCTTGATAAATTCCTTAAGGGGTCTAGTTTCCAAAATGGGGTCACATTTTGGGGGTCTCCACTGTTTTGGCACCTTGTGGGCTCTAAAAGTGGTGCCTGAAAAGTATTCCAGCAAAATCTGTCCTCCAAAAGCCAATTAGCGCTCTGTTTCAAGCACTGCCATGAGCCCGTAGATCAGTGTACAACCACCTATGGGGAGAAATTGTGTAACAAAATGTGGGGTGCAATTTCTCCTTTAGCCCCAAATTTTCATCTTCACAAGTGACATTTTATTTAAAAAAAAGTAATTTTTCATTTTCACATTCAAATGGTAAAAAAATTCTATGAAACAGCTTTGTGGTAGAAATCGTTGATTATGATGTTAATCTGTTTTCCCTTAGTCCTAACAGCAGGACAGTATGGGGTATTCCTGCCCGTGTGCTGGTGGGACAGGCGGAACTTTTAATTAACATAAAATATGCATGACTACGATACCCTATAAGAGGGCAAAGAGACCTCCCCCTTGTGTAAGTTATAAAGTAAAAATTTCTACGTTTAGGGAGGGAAGCTTGTGCTGCTGTTAGGACTAAGGGAAAACAGATTAACATCATAATCAACGATTCCCTTACGTCCTACAACAGCACAATATGGGAATATAGCAAGTAATTCTCTTAGGGAGGGTTTCCCTGCTCTACAACACCTAGGACTGACTGTCCAAAGGCAAATCACCACAGAACTCAGAACATCTAGTCGATAATGTCTTACAAAGGTTAGGCAAGACGACCAAGATCTGATCCAGCGGTAAGGCCCGGTTCTCAGCCCAAGAGGTTGATACAGCTCTGGTTGAATGGGCTGTACAAAATTCAGTCAGTTGGAGCTAACCCCTGAGCAAAAAAAAGAGACTTTGATTGCTTCCTTGATCCACCTAGACAAGGTAGGCTAGGAAGCCCTGAGACCTTTGTCTCTACCATACATGTTGACAAGGATATTCTCGGCTCTCCTAAAGGAACGTGTATGTAAGAGGCAAACCTGGAGACATCTCACAACATCTAGTGTGTGAAGTCTTTTCTCCTCTTCAGAGGAAGGAGCTGGAAAAAACACAGGTAAAGAGAATAATTAGTTAATATTGGCACGGGAAGGCACCTTACCCTTTTGGCTGAAGTGATGGCTAATAGAAAAGTGGTTTTAAAGGCAAGAAATTTAAGATCTACATCATCCAAAGGCTTAAAAAGAGGACCACAAAGACCTGAAAGAACAGTAGAGATCCCACTGGGGAACCGGAGCTTAGACCACCGGTCTAAGTCTGGTAGCAGCCTCAAGGAACCCAACAATAAGGGAATCCTTGGACAATCATCTGCCTAAGCAGGCAGATAAGGCTGAAACCTGTACCCTCAGTGTAGCAGGAAAAAGGCCTGAATCCAAGCCGCTTTGAAGAAAATTCAAAATTTCTGCCATAGTAGGGATTGAACTATCAGCTCCTCTTCTGGAGCACCACTGCTTGAAGATGTCACCTATCCTATGGTATCTTTTTTTGGTAGACTCTGCTCTGACACAGGAAAGAGTCTTCAGGACGGCTTCTGACAGTCCACTAAATCTACGTAGGGACTGGTCAACCTCCAGGCTGTCAGGTTGAATCTCCTCAGATCCTGGTGCTTCTGAGTTCCTTGGGAAACCAGGTTCTGGGTGGGGGGAAGCCTCCAATATGACCCTCGACTCATGTACATGAGCTAGGCAAACAGAGACTTGGTCCTTTCTGACTTTCATCAATACCTTTAGTATCATGAAATTCGAGGGAAGATGTATGCCAGCCTGAACCTCCAAGGGATGGACAGGGCATCCACTGCCAAGGGATAGTCCTCCTGATACAGTGAGCAGAACGTCTCTACCTTGGAGTTCAGTCTGGTCGCCATGAGGTCTACTTCTGGGAGACCCCACTTCAGGGTAATCTGATGGAATACATCTGGTTTGAGAGACCATTCTCCTGATAAGACATGACCCAGACTCAACTGATCCACTCTATATTCAAGGAACCTTTGATGTGAACTGCAGATAAGTGGGTCAGATTTTATTTTTCTGGCCAGGTAAAAATCAGATCTGACTCTCTGAGGAGAGATAATGATCTGGTGCCTCCCTGTCTGTTCAGGTACATTAAGGTCATCATGCTGTCTGACCGAACCTTGATTGGTCTCCCTCTGAAAAGAGTAACTAGCAGAGACTGGGCCCCCCTAGAAAACTTTTGACTGGGGCCCCCCATAGCATAGCACTCCGTTTCCTGGCCCCCACACAGTATAATGCCCCATTTACACACAATGTAATGTTCCACAGCAGCCCCTGTACACAGTATTACAGTATTATGCTCCAAAGTGACCCCTGCACGCGGTATTATGCCCCATAGTGGCCCCTACACACAGTATTATGCTCCATAGTGGCCCCTGCACATGGTATTATGCCCCATAGTGGCCCCTGCACGCGGTACTATGCCCCATAGTAACCCACCCATGAACTATTATTATACTGTGGGTTATTTTCAGACCCCAGAGTATAATGATCAGAGACCCAGGTGGTAACAAACATAAAAACCACTGTTACTTACTTATCCTGGGCTCCGGTGAACTCCCTGCTTTCGACCCTCTTCAATGTCGCACAGACGTCACGTGGGCCAAGGCCGGCGTCGTGACATAATCACATCGGCCTGGCTTACGTGATGTCTGGGACGTCACCAAAGAAGGCCAAAGCCTGCTGGGAGTAACACCGGATTGCAGGAGAGGTAAGTAACATTGGTTTTTATGTTTATCACCTCCCCTAGGCCTCCGATTATTATACTCCGGGGTCTGAAAAGACCCCGGAGTATAATAATAGTAGTATTTTTCCAAAAGTACCTACCCTAAGTTCAGCGAACTGTCAAGAGAAGTGTCATACACACTTGATAAAGGAGTACCCTAAACCCTCAAAACGCGTCGTGTGTCAGATTTGGAATACAATAATTTGTTTTAAGCCATCTCTGGATCTGCGCAGTCCCTGTGATACTGGTCCCTGTGTTCTTATGGCATACTATTATATTATGGTTAAAGGAGTTGTGCCACACCAAAAAAATAATTCTTATCCACAGGATCAGATCACTTGGGGTCTGACTGCTGGGACCCCACAGAGATCAGGAGAACGGGAAAAAAAAAAAGTGCGGGAAAAAAAGTGCGGGGAAAGTCAGCTTTAATGTTTGTTTTGTGGAAGAAAGACAGTTATTAGTTTGAATGAAGGGCTATTGGGGTGTGTATGTGACTATTTTATTTACATAGTGTCAACATATGCTGCATCACTTTACAAATCTTAGGACTCATGTACAGACAAAATGAGACATTGCAGAGTAATAAATCATTTCACACAACAGGAGTGAGGGTTTTGCTCTCAAGAGTTTATAATCTATGAAGTAGAAAGGGGGTGACACAAGAGGTAAAAGCGCTGAAACAGTGGATCAGCCATTTTTATGAAAAAGGTTACTTTAATTACACAGATGAATAAAGCTGTATAAGCCAGTCACCAGCCAGCGTCTGTCCTTTTATGTGCAGTTCCAAATTACCTGGACATACAGATAAATATAAACAGATAAAGACATTACAGTGGGGAAAACAGTATTTAGTCAGCCACCAATTGTGCAAGTTCTCCCACTTAAAAAGATGAGAGAGGCCTGTAATTGACATCATAGGTAGACCTCAACTATGAGAGACAAAATGAGAAAACAAATCCAGAAAATCACATTGTCTGATTTTTAAAGAATTTATTTGCAAATTATGGTGGAAAATAAGTATTTGGTCAATAACAAAAGTTCATCTCAATACTTTGTTATATATCCTTTGTTGGCAATGACAGAGGTCAAAGGTTTTCTGTAAGTCTTCACAAGGTTGGCACACACTGTTTCTGGTATGTTGGCCCATATCTCCATGCAGATCTCCTCTAGAGCAGTGATGTTTTGGGGCTGTCGCTGGATAACACGGACTTTCAACTCCCTCCAAAGGTTTTCTGTGGGGTTGAGATCTGGAGACTGGCTAGGCCACTCCAGGACCTTGAAATGCTTCTTACGAAGCCACTCCTTCATTGCCCTGGCATTGTGCTTGGGATCATTGTCATGCTGAAAGACCCAGCCACGCTTCATCTTCAAAGCCCTTGCTGATGGAAGGAGGTTTGCACTCAAAATCTCACAATACATGGCCCCATTCATTCTTTCATGTAAACAGATCAGTCGTCCTGGTCCCTTTGCAGAGAAACAGCCCCAATGCATGATGTTGCCACCCCCATGCTTCATAGTAGGTATGGTGATCTTTGGATGCAACTCAGCATTCACTCTCCTCCAAACACGACGAGTTGTGTTTCTACCAAACAGTTCTACTTTGGTTTCATCTGACCATATGACATTCTCCCAATACTCTTCTGGAACATCCAGATGCTCTCTAGCAAACTTCAGACGGGCCCGGATATGTACTGGCTTAAGCAGGAGGACACGTCTGGCACTGCAGTTCCTACCGGCATAGTGTGTTACTGACGGTAACCTTTGTTACGTTACTCCCAGCTTTCTGCAGGTCATTCACTAGGTCCCCCCGTGTGGTTCTGGGATTTTTGCTCACTGTTCTTGTGATCATTTTGACCCCACGGGGTGAGATGTTGCGTGGAGCCCCTGATTAAGAGAGATTATTAGTGGTCTTGTATGTCTTCCATTTTCTAATTATTGCTCCCACAGTTGATTTCTTCATACCAAGCTGCTTGCCTATTGCAAATTCAGTCTTCCCAGCCTGGTGCAGGTCTACAATTTTGTTTCTGGTGTCCTTCCACAGCTCTTTGGTCTTCACCATAGTGGAGTTTGGCGTGTGAATGTTTGAGGTTGTGGAAAGGTGTCTTTTATACTGATAATAATTTCAAACAGGTGCCATTACTACAGGTAATGAGTGGAGGACAAGAGGAGCCTCATAAAGAAGAAGTTACACGTCTGTGAGAGCCAGAAATCTTGCTTGTTTGTAGGTGACCAAATAATTATTTTCTGCCATAATTTGCAAATAAATTCTTTAAAAAATCAGACAAAGTGATTTTCTATATATGTTTTCTCATTTTGTCTCTCATAGTTGAGGTCTACCTATGATGTAAATTACAGACCTCTCTCATCTTTTTAAGTGGGAGAACTTGCACAATTGGCGGCTGACTAAATACTTTTTTTTCCCCACTGTAGGTACATAAGTATAAAAAAAAAAAAAAAAATTGGAATATGGTTAGCATTATTGATAAAAAAAAAAAAGCATACTGGATGAGTAAAAAAAAAAAAAAAAAAAAAAAAAGTTGATGCCAGGGGTGGTGCAGGTAGGTCAAGAAGCCCATCACCTTAATACTAGGTTTCTACTGTCTATTACATAGCTGGTAAATACCCAAGTTAATGGACTTCATAGTTAACAGTTACCTGTGGATTGTTATAGAGTTGGAAGGGGGGGGGGGATGTACTATATGGTGAGTTACTGGAAAACAAAAGGCCCATAACTGTTATTGCTGTCTTTGTTTGCATCTGATTAAAGCACAAGAGGCCTAAAGTGATGCAAGGGATCACATAAATCTGGAGATGGTTCTATCTATGGCTTTCTTATGCCCTTGAAGAGATCTATGTTGTATAGCATGTTCATGAGGCCTAATAGTGTAATAGTGGTTAACCTAGTGATACATTAAGCTCTAGATACAATATATACAAGGTATAACTAACTGAAGGAAAACCTAGCAATTAAAGAGTTAACTTAGTGAAGTATGGTATTAAACTATGAGTTAGCAACACAACAGCTGGTGTACATAATGTGGGTTTTAGCAAAGTTAGCCAAGAATGATGTAACCCATGCTATACCAGTTGGATTTTCCTCGTTGCTCACAAATGTTATTACATAACATATTATTTCTCTAAGGGCAGATAAGCACTGCATATTATATATTATCACCTGTATTACCACATGCTATTTTATGGGGTTTTTTTTAGGGCAAGTACAGGGTTCCACATTATGCACTAGCATCCTAATAAGAATGATGTTATGTAAACCGTAAATTGTTATCTGTAATCCCAAGTTATTTTTGTGAGCAGAATTTTAAATACATGTACGTACCAGTAGATAAGTGTGTACAAAGTTGTGCCCTTCATCCAATTTTAATGTATGCAACTTTTAGTGGCTTCTTAATAAAAGATAAATTTTATTGAATATAAGGTTTGAATTGGGATTTAGGGAATTCATTGTTTTTGCTTTGGTAATTGATTAATTGGTTGAGTAATTGATTAATTTACCTGCCACAAAATAGGATCCTTGCTATATACCATACTGTTAGAAGCTACACCTTACCTGCAGTTCTGGTGCCTTAACTGTGCCCATTGCCTCTGTCCCCCTTTTTGGCACCCCTGCACCTGTGGAGGATCCACCTATCCTTCTTCAGTTTCAGCAGGGGGCTTTCCAACCGTTTCTCCCCCTGCTGCTACAGTTTCCTTTAGGAATAGTGTTATTGAGCATAAATTTCATAATTCCCTTCAGTCCCAGTTAGGTTGACTGTTCATCCACCCACTATGCCCACTGTCCACAGGTCATGGTTCCACTGATACAGGTCACTGTGCTCATCCTTTTGCCAGGTATAGTCTTTAGGGTTCCACTGGATACCATTCTAGGCGCCTGGAGCTTCTAAATGTTGTCCTGTTGGTGTTCTCTGTCCTCATCTGATGATTTGAGTGCATTGGGATATTACCCAAACAAAAAAGCTCACCAGGAATAAGCAAATACAGTAGCCATATAAATATAATAATTTTATTAATTCTTTACAACATATAAAAATTTGAATAAAATAGACAATACCAACAGCACAAACCCATGACAGCGAGGGAAGACGTGATATACGTCTAAACAAACCTCACATGAGGGACACAGAAAAAGGGAAGACACAATATTTTGGGAGGATATTACCACAGTAAAGATCATAAAGACTCACACCAGATTCTATCAGGTATAACAAATCTGAGAAAGTATTCAAAACAGTAATACCACAACGTATGCAGGGAGGTGGGTACTACTCTACCATATGGCCATAATAATAAATACAGACTTAATCAAATAGTCCAACTACATGTAATAAAAGATGGCAGCAAAATACAGCTAATATGAGGAGTCACCCAACTTACCTACAGACATAGTGGAAAATATCAGAATGGCACATATATCCTACCAACAAGGGGTCCCTCGGGATATTAGCCTGGTTTCTGTTCCACTACTTCTATGCCTTTGACTTCTTCAGGAACATGTGACTTCAATATGCTGGGGTCAGATTTAGCAACCTCATTAAAATCATTCCAGAGACTCCTAAGCCTAGATTCACACTACCATGGTAGAAAATGGACATTGTTCATGACCGTTTTGCACCCAAGGGGTGTTCAATTTCATATCCTTCATACATTTCAGTGTATTGAGGGATCCGTGAAAACAGCCAAAAATAGGACATGTCCTATTGTTCGATGATCCATTAAAATGGGGAACAAAATGCTAGGGTCAGACTTAGCAACCTAGCTAAAAGCTTTATTGGATAAATTCTCTACTGGACTACCTCTTCCTTCACTTAACCCCTTCACGCATTCTCACGTACATGCACGTGGGAGAATGTGGTTAGTTACCGCATCCCCACGTACAGGTACGTGACGGTGATCGAGCGGGCTCAGAAGCAGAGCCCGTGCGATTACCGCGGGAGCCCGGCTGTATTTGACAGCCAGGCTCCCGCTGCAACAGCGGGGACCAGTGGTAACACCGATCCCCGCTGTTTAACCCTTAAGATGCCGTGGTCAATAGCGACCGCGGCATCCAAGGGGTTCCGCCATCTTGCCGCCCCCCCCCCCCCGGGCACCCCCCCGCGGCGAGATCGGGGGGGTGCCGATATCGATAATCTGCAGCCCGGGGTCTGCCAAGTGACCCCAGGCTGCCTGGAGACCCCACTACCTGGTTGATCCTGCCGAGACCTGCGGAAGTCAGCGCTGTGTTTCCATAGCGCTGACTTCCTGTATAGACTGCAAGACACGTGTATGCTCGTGTCTTGCAGCCTATAGTACTGAGCCAGAGATCACAGCATCTCTGGCTCAGGTGTCCTAATGGGACACATGAAAAAGTAAAAAAAGTGAAAAAATAAAGTATGTGAAAAAATTTAATAAAAGAATAAAGCCCCAAAAATTCCCTTTTCCTATATAAAATGAATTATATAAAAAATAAACCTAAAAATTTATAAAAACAATACATATTTGGTATCGCCGCGTCCGTAACAACCTGTACAATAAAACTGAAACCATATTTAATGTACACAGTGAACGTCGGGGAAAAAAAAACGCCAAAAGTAATGATTTTTCGCCATCTCACCTTACAAAATATGCCATAAAAAGTGATCAAAAAGTCATATGTACCCCAAAACAGTTCCAATAAAAAGCACAGGTTGTCCCGCAAAAAATAAGCCTTAAACCAACTCTCTAAACTGAAAAATAAAAATGCTACGCATCTTAGAAGATGGCGATGCAAAAAAAATTGATTTATGTCCCCAAATGGGTTTTTGTTCTGCAAAATTGGTATTGCATAAAAAAACAGTATAAATGAGGTATCGCCGTAATCGTACCGACCCGCATAATAAAGATAACATGTTACTTATGCTCTACGCTGCATGGTGACAAAATTTAAACGGTAAAACGCAGTGCCAGAATTGATGGGGTTGTTTTTTAATCCACCAAGAAAGAGTTAATAAAATTTATTTAATAAGTTGTAAGCACCTAAAAATGATGTCATTAAAAAATACATCTCATACTGCAAACAACAAGCCCTCATATGGCTACATCACCAGAGAAATAAAGAAAATATAGGTCGTACAATGTGAAGACAAAAACCTCAAAAGATCGCCAAATCATTAGAACACAACTGGCTGCGGCAGGAAGGGAATGTATAAGCTGTGCGAGCATATATGAGGGTACAAACCAGATTTAGAGCTTACGAGGGATAATAAACCAGAAGTGACCCCCAGAGTGACCTCCCCAATAATAGGAACTACTGGGGAAATAGTAGGGAATTTAGTGTACCCAATGTACTACGCACAGCTTACATATTCACTTTTCCCCATCCGCTGTGCAGTCACGTCTGGTATACTAATGCTTACTACACCCCTTGATAAATTCTTTGAGGGGTGCAGTTTTCAAAATGGGGTCATTCCCTAGGGGATTCCACTTTACTGGTACTTTAGAGGCTCTGCAAACATGACATGGCATCCAGATCCCAAACATCTGAATCTGAGCTCCAAAAGCCACATAGCGCTCCTTCCCTTCTGCGCCCTACTGTGTGCACAAACTGCAGTTTATACCCACATGTATTACACTTGTTGTATCCAGAATAACATACTTAATGTCATATGTGGGTATAAACTGCTGTTTGGGCACAGCCGAGCACAGAAGGGAAGGAGCGCTATTTGGTTTTTGGACGCCATTGCACTTTTGCAGAACTGAAATGCCAGTACAATGGAATCCCCTGACATGTCACCCCATTTTGGAAACTACACTCCTGAAGGAATTTATCCTGGGGTACAGTGAGCATTTTTAACCCCCAAGTGTTGCTATAATTTATTATCCATAAATGAATACGCAGCTGATGGTGAAAGGTGAAAATGACAATTTATCCAGGAATACGACATTTCAGTACATAATATGTTGTGCCCGGCTTGTATCAGAGATGAACGCTCCAAAAGCTGTTGTGCCCGGGATCCCCGCTCACCAGTTTTTGGAGTGTGTGTCTGTGCAGACATAAACTGGGCACAACATATTGGGCACTGAAATGGCGTATCTATAGAAAAATTTCATTTTTAACTTTTCATTATCAGCTGCGCATTCATTTCTGGAAATTAAAAGAATGCAACACTTAAGGGTTAATAATGCTCGCTACACCACTTGATAAATCCTTTGAAGGGTGTAGTTTCCAAAATGGGGTGACATGTCTGCGGATTCCACTTTACTGGCAATTCATGGGCTCTGCAAAAGTGGCACATTTGAAGAGACCCTAAAATTGCCCCTACAAAATGAGGGTCACTTCTTGGGGAATTCCAATTTACTGGCACCTCCAGGGCTCTGCAAAAACAACATGGCGACGAGAAAGTACTACAAAAGCTAAAAAAAAAACCACAGTGCTCCTTCCCTTCTGAGCCCTGCCGTGTGCCCAAGCAGCAGTTTATACCCACATATTCAATTTTTTTGTCCCCGGGATAACCCACTTAATAGTTTTAGGAGTGCATGTCTCTGATGCCACAAAGTGGCCGCAATGTATTAGGCACTGAAATTGGATATTTCTTTAAAAACTTTAATTTTCACTTTGTACATTAATTTTTGGGAAGCATTTTTAGGCTCAAAATCATAATATCCCTTGAAACATTCCTTGAGGGGTGTAGTTTCTAAAATGGGGTCACTTTTAGGGGGTTTCCATTGTACTGGTACTTTAGGGACTCTGCAAATGCGACATGGGACCTGAAAACTATTCCAGCCACATCTGCCCTCCAAAAGCCAAACAGCACTCTTTCCATTCTGAGCCCCACCATGTACCCATACAGCAGATCATAACCACATATGGGGCATTTCTGTTTTCAGAAGAAATTGTGTAACAAACTGTGGGGTGTTTTTTCTTCTTTAACCACTTGCAAAAATCAAAAATATGTCGCTAAATGGACGGTTTATTGGAAAAACGTAATTTTACATTTTTACGTCCCAATGATGATAAAATCTGTGAAACAGCTGTGAGGTCAAAATGCTCACTATACCCCTAGATAAATTCTATGAGGGGTGTAGTTTTCAAAATGGGGTCACTTTTTGGGGGTTTGTATTGTTTTGGTACTTTAGGGGCTCTGCAAATGCGACATGGCACCCGAAAACTATTCCAGCAAAATCTGCCCTCCAAAAGCTAAATAGCGCTCTTTCCATTTTGAGCCCTGCCATGTACCCATGCAGCAGATTACAACCACATATGTGGCATTTCTGTGTTCAGGAGAAATTGTGTAACGAACTTTGGGGAGCTTTTTCTCCTTTGTCCTCTTGTGAAAATGAAAAATTTGGGGCTAAATTGACGGTTTATTGGAAAAAAAAGTAATTTTTCATTATAATGTCCCAATGTTAATAAAATTTGTGAAACAGCTGTAGGGTCAAAATGCTCACTATACCCCTTGATATGTTCTGTGAGGGGTGTAGTTTCCAAAATGGGTCACTTTTAGGGGGCTTGCACTGTATTGGTACTTTGGGGGCTCTGCAAATGCGACATGGTACCTGAAAACTATTCCACCAAAATCTGCCTTCCAAAAGCCAAATAGCGCTCTTTCCATTCTGAGCCCTGCCATGTACCCATACAGCAGATTACAACCACATATGGGGTACTGCCGTGTTCAGGAGCAATTGTTTTGCAAACTGTGAGGTGCTTTTTCTCCTTTAACCCCTTGTGAAAATGAAAACTTTGGGGATAAAGTAACATTTTAGTAATGTTTCATTTATACATCCCAGTGTTAGCAAAATCTGTGAAACGGCTGTAAGGTCAAAATGCTCACTATACCCCTTGATGAATTCTGTGAGGGGTGTAGTTTCCAAAATGGGGTCACTTTTTGGGGTTTTCCTTTGTATTGGTACTCTAGGGGCTTTGCAAATGAGACATGGCACCTGAAAACTATTCCAGCAAAATCTGCTTTTCAGACGCCCAGTGTCACTCCTTCCCTTCCGTGCGCTGCCATTCGCCCAAACATCAGTTTACACCCACTTGTGGGGTATTTCCGTGCTCGGGAGAAATTGCATAACAAACTGTGAGATGCATTTTCTCCTTTAACCCTTTGTGAATGTGTTAATTTTAGGGCTAAATTAAGGAATTAGTGGGAAAAAATTAAATGTCTAAATTTCACCTCCATATTGTTTTAATTCCAGTGAAATGCTTAAAGGGTTAACAAACTTCCCAAATGTCATTTTGAATTATTTGAGGGGTGCAGTTTTGAAAATGGGGTCATTTATGGGGGTTTCTAATATATAGGCCATTATAATCCTCTTCAGAACTGAAGTGGTCCCTAAAAAATTAGTTTGGGAAATTTTCTTGTAAATCTGGAAAATCGCTGTTACACTTGTAAGCTTTATAACATCCAAAATAAATTACAGGACAATTAAAAGATGATGCCGATATATAGCAGAGATATGGTAGATAATATGTATTAATGTATTTGGGTGGTATGACTATCTGTCTGAAAAGCAGAGCATTTCACATTTTGAAAATTGCGATTTTTTTCCAAATTTCCATCAAATTTCCTATTTTTTTATAAATAAATACAAAAATATTCATTAGTGTTTACCACTAACATGAAGTACAATGTGTCACGAAAAAACAATCTCAAAATCACTTGTGTAAGTTAAGTCGTCTCAAAGTTATTGCCATATAAAGTGACATGTCAGTTTTGAAAAACGTGGCTGTGTCCTTAACGCATTTTTGGGCTCGGTCTTGAAGGGGTTAAACTGCAAACCCTGGTCCTTGCTGGTGTTCAAAAGGATATCTTTTTCTGTGAGGTTAGCCTACCTGGGGCCCATGTTTAGAAGTAGACTAAGGCCATGATTTAAAGTAATGTGGATGTGAGCATTTTGCCCTTAATTTCAGTGGACCAGCTTATGGTCTGTAAAGAGAAGAGGGTTGTGACAGGGCATATGACAGGAGGATTAGGAAGGCATAAGCTAGCAATAAATGGTTGGAGGCATTTTCAGGGTTTGGGCTGTATTATGGGCCAGAAGCATAAGGAATGCTGCACTGAACTCATCACAGAGGATCTATCACCATTGCGCATACTACATTATATTACAGTAAGTGGGATGTATACATATAATTAAATAAATCACCTTTGTAATCAGAATGACAATAAATTCAGTCATTATGATATGAGAGAAACAACTCATGGGAGCAGCCGTCTGTGACTGGCAGCGCAACATGCTGTGTTCTAAGGGGACACTCGCCCAGGTTCCAGGCCTGTGTGCTCTGCAATCAAAGCCTTTTGTCACAGCAATCACAGTTCACTTGGAGAGGTGAGTAAAAATAGAATATTATTCACTTTGCTTCATCTCTCCAGGGCATCTGGTGGTCACCCACCATCTTCTTCAGAAGTCTTCTGGACTCTGTCTCATGTTAGATTGGGCTTCAGTAGCGATCCTGGAGCACTTGATGTCAGACAGAGGCCTGAACAGGGCTCTGGGGGATTGCCAGTTGCCCAAGAGATGTGAGGCAAGGTGAGAATAACAGTTTTTTTTACTAACCTTCCCTGGACCTCCAATTATTATACTCCGGGATCTGGGAAGACACCCGACTATAATAATAGCACTTCCAGTTTGTGCCAAACAAGTTTGTCCCAAAAATAATCGGAGGGATGAACTTCACGAATATTTGTCGAAATCAATCTCATGGGGTTTGCCCATCTCTAATTACTATCTCTAATTAAAAAGTTACCTCCTATATTTTCTAGATTCTTTACACACAGAGTATTCTATTTCAAGTGTTTTATTTCTGTAAATGTTGATTATGGATTACAGGTAATGAAAACCAAAATCTAAGAAAATTAGAATATTGTAAAAAAGTTCAGTATTGTAAATTCAGTGTGTCACCTGCCAAGGTTTCCTAAGCCTTTAACCCTTTCCCGACATCCGCTGTAATAGTACGGCGGATGCCGGGTGCTTAAATATGGCGAGCAGCCGCCGGATTTCTGCTGTATTATACAGCAGACACCTAGCGCTAATGCCCGCGATCAGTGCCCGCAATGATCACGGGCATTAACCTCTCTGGCGTCTCGGTCAAAGCTGACCAAGGTGCCATTTTACCGGCAGCACGCGGGAGCCGCCATTTTGCTGGGGATCGCCAGCACCTGGATCAAGCTCCAGGGCCAACGTCCCGTTACTATGACAGCTGGGAGCCTTGTGAAGGCTCCCAGGCCTGTCTTTCATTAACTTCTATTGCAGGCTACTCTATGGAGCCTTCAATAGAAGCGCTGTTTTTTTGCAATTCATTAGCATTGTAATGCATTGCCAAAGTGATCAGACCCCCTGAGGTTAAAGACCCCTGGGGCGTCTAATAAATGCAAAAAAAAAAAAATATATATATATATATATATATATATATATATATATATATATAAAAATAAATAAATAAATAATAATATTAAAAGTTCAAATCACCCCCCTTTCCCTAGAACATATATAAAAGTAGTTAAATACTGTGAAACATACACATTAGGTATCCCTGTGTCTGAAAACGCCTGGTCTACAAATCTATAAAAATGTTTTTCCTGTACGGTAAACGCCGTAGCGGGAAAAAAAAATCAAAAGTGCCAAACCGCCGTTTTTTCACTGTTTTGCCTCTGATAAAAATTTGAACAAAAAATGAACAAAGCAATAGTAATTCCCCAAAATGGTATAACTAAGAAGTACACCTGGTCCCGCAAAAAAAGACACCCTATACATCCCCGTACACAGAAGTATAAAAAAAGTTACGGGTGTCAGAATATGGCAACTTTTAAAAAAAATATATTTTTGCACAGTTTTGGATTTTTGTTAAGGGGTTAAAATGTAAATAAAACCATATAACTTTGGCATCCCCGGAATCGTACCAAACATAGAATACAGATGACATGTCATTTTGGCTGTAGAGCGAACGCTGTAAAAACGAAGCCTGTAAGAAAGTTGCACAAATGCACTTCTTCAAATCCACCCCATTCTGAATTTTTTTCCAGCTTCCTAGTACATTGTACAGAATAATAAATGGTAGCATCATGAAAAAAAAAAATTGTCCCGTAAACATTAAGACCTCATATGGCTCTGAGAACGGAAAAATAAAAAAAAAGTCATTGGGTTTGGAAAGGGGTGGGGGAGTCAAAAATGAAAATCGAAAAATGTCACCGGCGGGAAGAGGTTAAATGGTCCCTCAGTAGGACACACAATCATGGAAGATTGCTGATTACGAATTGAATTACTGAAATGAATGAACGTTTCAAAGATATTCTAATTTATTGAGATGAACATGTACATGTGGCATATAGTAAGGCATCATACACGGGGACATTTTTTAACACAGTGTAATTTTATTAACCTAATACCAACAAAACAAAAGATACACAAAGATTTTTATCTGACAGATTGGTACATTAAGCAGCAGCTACTTGGTGTTCCAGCTATACATATGGGAAGTTAGTTTAAACCAGCACAACTTCCTTCACACGCCCAGGGCCGGTTTTAGACAAAGTGGGTCCCTGGGCAAAATTAAAAGCGGGGCCCCAAATGCTGATATGCAAACAACACCGTCTTGCAGTGGCATCCCCTATAATAACGCCTCCTTTCTGCCAACAAAGAAGTAATAAGCCCCATTTTACCACACACAATTCAAATGAGCACCTTTGTACCACCTAATAGATTTATGGACCCAGTCATCAGTTATTATAGCGCCTCCTTATAAATAATAGTCTCTGCTTATAAATAATATTACACATTATCAGTAATAGCGCCCTTATAAATGATAAATAGTGCCCTGTATCAGTAATATTCCTCCTTATCAGTAACAGTCACCCCGTAAAAATAATACTGCTCCCTTATAAATAATAGCCCCCTCATACTTAAGTTTCCCAATTATATATAGTAACCCACCCTTATATATAATAGTTCTCCGTTATACAGTGTCGGACTGAAGGGCCTTAGGCCCCACCCAGCAGCTTTCTGCTAATAGCCTACACCACGGCTCCTTCACTGAAGTCTTACATATGTGCTGAATATCTGGTGTTACGGAGTATGTTCTCAGTATAGCCAGCCCCTATAGTACTGTGCAGGTCCCAATAACTCCACGGCCAGCTCATGCACAGTACTGTATGGGGAATAACATGGCCATGGAGCACTACATGTATGTGCAAGATTATAGTGAGGGAGCTGTAATGCAGACATAGCACACAGGGCTACCAGCAGGAATTGTGAGCCCCCCCCCCACACAGTATAATGCGCCACATGGTGTATAATACTCCACATGGTATATAATGCTCTCCTGAGCCCTCCAGTTTCCCCACATGGTATATAATGCTCCACAGTGACCCCACACAGTATAAAATGCTCCCCTGAGCCCCCCATAGTGGCCCCACATGGTATGTAAGGCTCCATACAGTATAACACTCCATCAGTGGCCCACACAGTATACTACCCCTTAGTGGCCCAAGACAGTGCAATATGTTCCCCAGCAGCCCCACACAATATAATATGCTCCATACAGTATAATATGCACCCCACAATCCCCCCCAGTATAATGCTCCAGTGGCCTAACACAGTATAATATACTCCCCAGAGGGGTCCCCCACAGTATAATATGTTCCCCACAGTCCCCCACAGTATAATGCTCTACAATGGCCCCACAGAGTATCATATGCTCCCGAAAAGCCCCACACAATATAATACACTCCACAGTGGCCCCACACAGGATAACAGGCTCCCCACACTGTCCCTTCCCCCAGTATAAAGCTCCACAGTGGCCCATAGTATAATATGCTCCCCAGAGGGTCCCCGCTAGTATAATGCTCCACAGTGCCCCCTCCAGTATTTTGCTCCACAGTGGCCCCACGTAATATATTATGCTCCCCAGAGTGTCCCCCCAGTATAATGTTCCACAGTAGGCCCCACGCAGTATAATATGCTCCCCAGAGGGCCCCCTAGTATAATGCTCATTAGTCCCCCCTGAATAATGCCCCACAGTGGCGCCACACAATATAATATGCTCTGCTGATGGTCCACCCAGAATAATGCATAACAGTGACCCCACTCAGTATAACATGCTCCAGAAATGGCCTCCACACAGTATAATATACTGCCCAGAGAGGTTTCCCCAGTATAATACTCCACAGCGGCCCAAAACAGTATAATATGCTCTCCAGAGCCCCCCCCCCAGTATTATGCTCCACAGTGGCCCAAAACAGTATAACATGCTCTCCAGAGCACCCCCCCACAGTATAATGCTCCACAGTGGCCCCGCACAGTATAATATACTGGGGGGCCCCTCTGGAGAGCATATTACATTGTGTGGGGAAACCGTGGAGCATTATACTGGGGGGGGGGGCTCTGGAGAGCATATTATACTGTGTGGGTCCACTGTGGAGCATTATACTGGGGAGGGGGCCCTCTGGAGAACATGTTATATTCTGTGGGGCCTCTATGGAGTATTATAAAGTGGGGGGCTCTGGAGAGCATGTTATATTCTGTGGGGTCACTTTGGAGCATTATACTGGGGGGCCCCTCTGGAGAGCATAATGCTCCAAAGTGGCCCCACATAATATAACATTATCTCCAGAGCCCCCCCCCACATTATAATTTTCCTCAGCGATTACGTGAGGCACGCTGTCAGCACGCCCCACGTGATTGCTAAGGCTGAGGCCTGGCCTCAGCAGTGATGTCCGGAACGCCAGAAGATGACGTCGGACGCCAAGGACAGGTGAGTAAAAACGTTTGTTATTTTTACTCAGCACGGAAAGGGGCCCTGCGGTCCCTTTCTGTTATTGATTTGTCCGGGCCTGACTCCGGGATCCGGAGTCATCAGGTTCCGGATCCCGGCGGCCCCTTTGGGGACGGGGCCCTGGGCAATTGCCCAGTTTGCCCCCCCCCCTAATGCCGGCCCTGCACACGCCACAAAGAGGGAAGTGGGTCAACTGTAAGTACTACTACAGATTAAGCCTCCACAATATACACATGCATCAACTGTACTGTAAACATGCATTCATCCATCTAAATATACACACATACAGTAGTGCTTGAAAGTTTGTGAACCCTTCCGGATTTTCTATATTTCTGCATAAATTTGACCTAAAAATCACATCAGATTTTCAGACCATGCCTAAAAGTAGATGAAATCAAAATCAAAACAGTCAAAAATATTAGACTTTGTTTATAGATGATCCAATATCACATACAAGTGTCAAAATTATGTGAACCACTAGGTGAGGTGTAGCTTAGCTTTTCTTCATCCAGGCAAAGATTTGATATGGTGCCACTCAAAAAACAAACAAATGTAATCTCCCAATTAACCTATTTGTGCACTAAAGCTTAGTCCAGTTAACCCATTTGTGTGCCATATTGTTGCAATATGAGTCTCTTAATATGGGAGGAAATAACTCTGATCCTGGCTGTTTAATTACTTTTAGGTGTCAGTGTTACACCAACAGGAGATAATGGTATAGTACTGTATAAAGAGTTCACCATAGCATTACTGAAGTGAAAATGCAATGCCTCAATTACATTATGAAGTCTTTAGTAGGACTATACAGTAATTAAAAGAGTTTATCCAGTTTAATAAAATTGACTGACTATACTTAAGATAGGACATAAATTTCATAAATTACAGCTTTTTTTTCAGGACTACAGCATCCGGGATGGTTTACATGCTCACTCACCAAGTCTTTCATAGCCACTGTTATGAGCATTGTGGCGGTTTCCCAATCGAGTGTATGAGACACCGCTGCAGTGCATACAACAGCCACTATGAAGTCAATGGTGAGTAAATGAGTGAAATGTTTTAAACCAAATTTAAATTGTTTTTAGTGCATAGGGTTAAATCTGTATCTAATCTGTAGTATTTCCATAATAAAATCCAAAAATCACTCCATTTGAGATGTTTTTTTATACCGCAGATTTTTTGCTGCAGCAAAACTGTAGTTTTCCAGTCCTAAGTGAACATACCCGTAGAGTATATGCATGTACTGTAACACATTGTCATGAATATACTTAAATGGGTTTTCCCACAAAGTAAACTAAACAGGACCTTTGTGCCGCTCCACATTTAACCTGAGTGCAGCCAAGCTCAAAGTGTGTTGAACTAGTAGTGGTCAGTAGTCCCAATCACTTCAATGGGAGCGCTGGAGGTAGTTGAAGTACAGCTATCTCCAGTCCCGCTAACATTCAGCCTGGCTGCAATAGAAAAAGTACCCAGAGCTGGCCTGGTATAAAGTGTGGGTGCACGTGCACCGATGTTAGGAAGATCACCTGGCAGCTACCGTCCCTGTACAATCAAGAGTTATGACTATCCTGTACTGTGAATGTAGCAGGAAAAAAAAAATAAATAAAAATGACTGAATCGTTGTTTCTTTTTGCCTCCCTCAAAAGAATTTAATGTTTCAATCAATATTTATTCAATCAACCAATAATGGTTTAAGTAAAGACTTGCAAAGTTTCTTACACAGAAATTAAAAAAAAAACAAAAAAAAAAAATATTTTTTCATTTCTATTTTGATCAAAGTTTTGGATTTTTGTAAATATATTAAAACATAATGAAAACTATAAAAGTTTGGTATCGCTGACATCATATCAACCTGTAAAATATAGGTTGTGTGTCATTTTTACTGCACAGTAAATACGTGAAAACAAAACTCATAAGAAAAATGTTCAATTTAATTTTTTTTATAATGGTACTATTATAAAGCAGGATAAATAATGTTTCAGTTTTATTGTACGGGTTGTTACAGACACAGTGATACCAAATATGTATTGTTTTTATTCATTTTTAGGTTTTATATATTTTATTTATATAGGAAAGGGGTATTTTGGAGGCTTTATTCATTTATTAATTTTTTTTTTTTTTTTAACGCACTTAACTTTTCTGACGTCCCACTAGGTACTATACACTGCAATGCACGTGTATTGCAGTGTATAGAGGAATTCAGCCTATGCATACCCATAGGCAAACTTCCTCCCATCACAGCAGGATCAACCAAGTATGTGGGATCACTGGTCAGACCCCGGGTTGCCGAAATTACATATTGGCACCCCCTAATCTCGCCGCAGGGGGCGATGGGGGACATTATTATGGCAGGACCCCTTAGATTCTGTGGTCATTTTTGACCTCTGCATCTTAGGGGTTAACCGTTTCCCTGCCAGTTGTATCTATACATCCTCCCAGGGTGGCACTTTTCTAGCCGAGGACGTATCTAATACATCCTTACTACTAATGTCGATATCTCGGGATTGGTTAGGGCTATGAAGATGATTTTGGATTCACTGAGCGATTCACTGTTGAAAAAATTCAGTGGGCCCGGGGCAGCCACCCCCTCTGCCCCCCGCTAGCTACACCTCTGCCTGGGCTAGATAGTAGCCTGACCACATTCCATTTGCCCCACTAGTCTTGATCCTAGGCACCAACCCCCACTGTGCAGCAATATAGACCGATATTAATACCATATCTGAGCCTAATATCATGACGGGGGGGGGGGGGAATAGAAAATTATGTTTTTATGTAAACTCCTATTTAATTTGCATGCACAAAATTGGTTGCCGCATTTCTGCGATTTTGGCGCTTCTTTAACACCTGTACCTGTGAATATATGTGTGGTATGTTTGAATTCCTCACATATTGCAGTTTTTTGGAAAGTACATTTTGTTTGCAGAAAGGGTCCGCTTGAGAATGTACTTTAGTGGCAAATTTGAATTTTTGTGCTATTTTTGCTTGTAATCTCTGTTTGCTGCAAAGTTGCATGAAGGTGGTTGTATATATGAAATATTAAGCTGTGTTTTTATATACTGCATGCTGTGCAATCTCAAAAAAGTTAGCTTTTGGTATCACAGTCACAGTTTTCTAGGTGCAGTATAGATTTTTAACATTAGTGAACAACAGCAAAATCTTGCTTGTTGTCTGTATCAGTATTTTTGAGAGTACGAACTCTTGGTGTAGCTGATGTTTGCAGTATACATAAATGGTGTACACCTTGATCTTCTATTTTAAATGTATTTTGTGTGTGAATGTAAGATTGAATATAAGTTTTAGGTGCAAATATGGGTTTTAATGCATTTTTTCAAAAAATGTGTGTCACAAAGTTACATGAAGGTGGATGTGGCTATTGATAACCCATTGAGACACATATAATCTTCAGGTTGTCTACTTTCAAAAAATATATAGGGTTTAGGAGTTCACTTGCTTTCTACGATGTGTAATCCCTACATTTTATAGGATGATACTTTTTTAACATTTCAAGCTTCAAAGCAGATTTTTGTTCCTTCCAGTTCTAGAGATTTTCTGAAGACATGTGCATGCAGGTGTAGGCCTTAGTGATATGAATGAACGCTGCACATGTTGAACTCTTATTTTTAGGAGGTTTGGTGCATATAACTTTGTGTTTGGTTTCCACTTTTAGCAACGAATATACATTTTTTTTTTTTTTTATAAAACATTCACTTTAAACCAAAATTGCATGAAGGTGCCTGTTCACATACAGTACCAAGTGGCATTCTGACAATGCTGCAGGTGTCTACTTTAAGAAAATATATAGGTATGGGGGGGAGTTAGCATGATTTTGTAATTTTGCAATTTAGGTTTTATTTGTCTATCTCTAAACTTTGAGGTGCAAAATTTCCGGAGACCCCTGGCAATTAAAGGGTTAAAGAACCCCATTGGAGCTCAGCTCTGACCGGGAGTAATGCAGCAGGGTGTTAGCTGTCAGTTACAGCCAACAACCACTCCCGATGCTCACTATTACGTTCCTTGGTCGCTAAGGGGTTAATTACCTTCCCTGAGCTTCCACTCATACTCTGGAGTCTTAAGAGACGTTCATCAGTGTTCCCTGGCAAGTGCATGTGCAGTGTAGTTCCATCCGTGTCATCTAGTACTGTATTGTACATGTGCTGAAACACTTGCGATGAGCCTCCCAGCTAAAAACAAGGCAGAGTCTGTCAATCAAGTACCTATGGCGAAAAGTCTGCTGTATTACAATGTTGCAGCTCAGTCAACGGAAAATAAAAGTTATAGGCAACTGAATATCGTGCACCAAAAATTGTAAAACTTAAAGCAAAACTAAACTTTCAGAAAGATTTCTGACAGCAATTGTGTCAATAATAAATTTTGTAATATACTTTATTAACAAGTTTTGGCTCCTTTCTGTGAAATCCTGCATTTTTGACTCTTTCCCTTGTTTTCTCTATTGATTGGTCCTTTGCTTCTCATTTTAAGTACATAGCTAAATGCAGACAGAGTGCAAACCATTATTTCTGTATGTATTCTCCTCCCTCCCAGTACTGCTTGTTACTGATGCTTTACGGTTACCATGCCGACATATGAAGTTTCTCTGACTCTGTAGTGCTGAACCAATCAGCAGCTGAAGAGAAATATTTAAAGTCTGTTTAGAATCCCCCATGTGCCTGCGATTAGTTTAATTGTAGTAAGTTGGATTCCAGAGGGTCACTTCAAACAGGTAGAACTCTGGCATTATAACACGTAGGAACTTGTTTTTGGTGTCACGTGAAAGAGAAGATAACATATATGCCTGTTTTTAACTGTTTGAAGTGACCCTCCCCTCATTTTCTCTTCATTTTACACAACCCCCCACCCCGTACATAATGAGAGGCAGGAACAGCTCTAAGTACAGAAGCAAGGGAAAAATGAAGGATTTAACAGGAAAGAACCAAAATTTGTTAATGAAGTATATTACAAAATTAATGACACAAATACTGTCAGAAAATTTAAAGTTGTCTGAAAGTTTAGTTATGCTTTAAGTGGGTTTGGGACTTACCATGCTGCTGTGCAGACACTGCGAGTGTGGCCATGAAGTCAGTATTTATTTAGCGTCATCAAATTTCACAGCACTTTACAGGTATATTTTCAATACTGTCCCATATAGGGCTCACAATCTATGTTCCCTATCAGTATGTAGGTAGTATGTAGGAGTCTAGGTGGAAATCAGAGTACCTGGAGGACACCCACGCAAACACAGGGAGAACATACAAATTCCTTGCAGTAGTGGGACAATGGTTATAATACATAGTAATGGTCTAATGATGAAGACCAGTGGTTTCATGTTTAAGCCAGTAAATACAGCAATCAAAGTTGACTGTGGTATTCGAAAGCCCTTTGATTCCATTACAGGGATCCCAGCAACATGAAAGTCCCATACCTAGTAAGGGCCTAAGATCTATTGAAGGGCCCCAGGGCTGATCGAGTTTCCTGTCTGATCATACTTAGTTATGCCCTAAACCTTGCCTATGTACCATTAGTACAGAGACTAATGTAGATGTAGTGATGGTGCTGCCTATAACACTCCCAAAATTGCATGGGACAAGCCCCACCCCAGGCACGGATTGACAATATGTACCATCCTGGGCGATACACTATACTTTAAGTCCTACTGATGCTGCCTCTTCCACAAGTCACAAAGATTTTTCTCCTTTTATTTCCATGAAGCCTGAAGTGCAAAATGCACACACAAAGTCTTGGTTCTGTCTCTAAGACAATCCTCCCCCTCTTCAGAGGCACAGATGCATTTCTGTTTTCGCTCAAGATGGCAGCCGGGTCAGTATTGTAGCATAACTTCTATTATAGGTCAGGAATCAGAACTGTTCAGTATACAAGCATAATCCTGGATGAGGGCTGCAGAGGTATATGTATGTGTATAATACTGGTCTTCATCCTGCCCCTATGTATATATCTGTATTTACATACCGTCCAACTTTCAAAGGCCTGAGAGAGGGACAGAATTTAGCCCCACCCACTTCCACTCTGACCCTACCCATTTCCATCCATTTCTCTTTGTGCTCCCACACAATATAACACCCAGTCACTGTCCCTGACACAGTATGCCCCCACATTATAATGTCCCCCTCCAGTTGTCCTCACAGTATAAAGTCATTCTCCTGGTATGCCCATAGTATAAAGTACTCCTCCAGTTACCTCCGCACAGTTCAATGTCCCTCTCCTGGTGTCCCTACCATATAAAGGATCAAATAAACTAACAAAAAAAAAAAAAGTAATACTTACCTCATCCCTTTCCCCTGCTGTGTCTGGTCCCAGAGGCTCCAGGGAGCAGCAAGCGTGATGTAAGTGATGTCACCACAGAGACAGGGGCTGAATGGTGAAGCTAGAGGCAGACAGCTCCCTGCTTGACTATTGCATTCAACTCATCTGACGCAGATAAGTTGAAGACAGAACATACTGCCTGCCTGAATCCAGTTGGGAGGTAAGATATTAATACTTTTCGCACCCTGTGTATAATGCTAGTATTATATACACAGAGAAAGGGTGAAGTGTTGCTGGCTATACACACACACATATGACATACCTCCCAACCTTTAGAAGACTCAAAGAGAGACAAAATCTGGCAAATTTACACATAAGATAAGCCTCTAACCACACCCATTCGCCCTTTGGCTCAACACAATACCACGCAGCCCCTTTCTGTCCTACACAGAATAATGCCACTTTAATGACCCCAACTGGGGTCATGTCCCCTTAGTGCCCACACAGTATAATACGCCCTCATTGTGGGCCCCCATACATTATATTCCTTTATTGAGGCTCCCACACTGTAATTACCCTTATTGTGGTTTGCACACTATAATCCCTTTTATTGCATCCCCCACACTGTAATAGCCCCCAAAGTAAAATTCACAAAAGAAAAAGAAAACAAATTAGTCAACTTGTCTTGTTCCCCCATAGTCCACCATTGTCTTTGCTGCTGACGGCTTTGGAGCAGCATGTGGGATATAGTGACTTCACTATATGGCCCCTCCCTGCTTTCAAAACGCCAACAGGAAGACAGTGGCTGAATATAGAAGCAGGGAGTGAAATCTCCCTGCCTTACTCTTGTACTAAACTCCAATCTGATACCTTCTACTGCCCGGGACAGTGATACAGCACCTGAAATCTGCCCTGCTGAATCTGGGATAGTTGGGAGGTATGAAAAAAATAAATAAATAAAAAATTATATTGTATTATATATATATATATATATATATATATACACATACACACACACACAAAGGTATGCATATATACAAACAGACACACATACACAGCAACACTTCACCTGGCTGTCCCTGTAAATATACCTGTAAACTCTGCACTGGTATGTCCTGGAACCATACACAGGGTGTGGTATATATATTGTGTGTGTACACTCAACATTTCACCCTGTCCCTATCTGTATAACACCGATATATATACCGCACCGTGTGTATACTACCAATATACAAAAACAAGGTGTGGAATATAGGTATTATATTATATATATTGTATTTGATTAGAGGGACCCCCAGATGTAACTTTTTTTGGGGCCTCAGAAATGCTAAATCCACAACTATGTATATGTAAGTACACTATAGTATTTAAAAAAACAAACAAAAATTAAAAACTTTCCCCTATGGCATTTAACATTTTTTTTTACTCAATTACAATAAATTAAAAAACAAACAAACAAAAAAAAACAACTCTTAATTTCAAAACATTAAATATATACACGTTTGATATTGCCATATTAAGGGGTTAATTGTCCTTAGTCTCAGAAAATTTGCTCTTCCAAATTCAAGCTTATGATACACTGAGATACAGTATCTGTGCCTTGTGTTTGCAGTACCTACATTTTACAGAGGCGGTAAATGCCAGGCATTGTACACTGGGCAGCAGAAGCCATCTGATTTATAAGGATAATAATAAAAATCCCATTAGGCTCTCATTCAGAAAAGGGAGCGCGGGAGAGAGGGGGCCATTTATGTCACTGGAGGCGGAATTGACGCAGACATCTCTGACGTCAGTACAGGCTGCAGAGAAGCGCGGGGGGGGGGGGGGAAGGAGCTTCAAATGCTGCTCCTGTGTGTGAAAAAGCCTAGCACTGTGGAAAAATGTTGTCAAATACAATGGCACCTAAAACATAGAAAAAAAAAAAAATAATTTACATTATGCAACTATATATGCATATACTCAGGCTCTAATTTCTAGATAAATCTGGCATTAGCTCCACGTGACACAGTGACGTCTATGGAGCAGATCTCATGACCTGGACTTTCCTAGGGATACTAGTGATAGTGACATGTTCAGACTGCTTACGTCTGTGTTCTATTAACATTTCAGTGAATGGCTGCAGCATTCCTATAGCGATGGAGCTGCTGATGTCATTGCCTCCTGTTGGATTTGAGATTTGCCAAAACTTCAGATTCTTGTACAAACTCTTCACCTCACAAAGACGCCAGGCAGTTGCCGGGATAACACTAGAAGTACAGGACTTTGTGCCACTGCTGGTGCTGCACTACCCTGCTATTCTGTTCCTGGAAGGAAGGAGTATTTCCATATATACACACACACACACACACACACACACACGTGGACAAAATTGTTGGTACCCCTCGTTTAAAGAAAGAAAAACCCACAATGGTCACAGAAATAACTTGAATCTGACAAAAGTAATAATATATAAAAATTCTATGAAAATGAACAAATGAAAGTCAGACATTACTTTTCAACCATGCGTCAACAGAATTTTTTTAAAAACGAAAACTCATGAAACAGGCCTGGACAGAAATGATGGTTCCCTTAACTTAATATTTTGTTGCACAACCTTTTGAAGCAATCACTGCAATCAAACGATTCCTGTAACTGTCAATGAGACTTCTGCACCTCTCATCAGGTATTTTGGCCACTCCTCATGAGCAAACTGCTCCAGTTGTCTCGGGTTTGAAGGGTGCCTTTTCCAGACGGCAAGTTTCAGTTCCTTCCAAAGATGCTCAATAGGATTTAGGTCAGGGCTCATAGAAGGCCAATTCAGAATAGTCCAATGTTTTCCTCTTAGCCATTCTTGGATGCTTTTAGCTGTGTGTTTTGGGTCATTATCTTGTTGCAAGACCCTTGACCTGTGACTGAGACCAAGCTTTCTGACACTGGGCAGCACATTTCTCTCTAGAATCCCTTGATAGTCTTGGGATGTCATTGTACCCTGCACAGATTCAAGACACCCTGTGCCAGATGCAGCAAAGCAGTCCCAGAACATAACAGAGCCTCCTCCATGTTTCACAGTAGGGACAGTGTTCTTTTCAAGATATGCTTCATTTTTCCGTCTGTGAACATAGAGCTGATGTGCCTTGCCAAAAGTTTCGATTTTTGTCTCATCTGTCCATAGGACATTCTCCCAGAAGCTTTGTGGCTTGTCAACATGTAGTTTGGCAAATTCCAGCTTTGTCAGATTCAAGATTATATATTATACACACACACACACACTTTAGACAGGATCACTGGACGGTCTACTTCAATATAAACCAAGACTGTGAGGACAAAAGTATAGAGCAAATTGTTTTAGGGGCCCACCGCCAGGACCCCTGCAGATCAGCTGTAACGACACAGCGCGGCTACAGGTAATAATGCCATGCTGCTCACCAGCCATACAATGTGCACCACTGCATTACCTAAACCCACTTCTACACTATGTATGGCAAGCGAGCAGTGTGGCTCCTGGAATTGTTAACATTAAAATGGTCTATACAACTATAGTATCCACAACCGCGGTTATCAAGAATATGGTGAGAGAGTAGCGCAGCGCCCAACAATACTGGGGGGCTGCTTGTTCTGGTAAACATTTGATCTGCAGAGTCCTAAAAGTCTAAGAGATCAGTGGGGTTCTAAAACCCAGAGCCTCAGTTAATCAACTGTTTGAAGGGACCGTAGTGCTTTTGCGAGCAGCCTCACCCCTTCGCTATTTACATCACACAGATCTGTTTTATAGTGACCGTGCAATGTTATTACAACCTCCCCCATAAAATGACAGCACCAACTATGAATAATTCCAACAGTGTGAGCTTTCTGTCTCCACAGACCAACCAACATACATGTAGTTATGGCCACATAAAGCCTATCTAACTTTTCTGGAGGGATGGTGAGGACTATTTTACCAGTGTCAATCAAGATACAGAGAAATGAGAAGCAATAGATAATAGTACAAGACAGTGGTCCCTGTTACCCCAAACAGACTTCGAATAACAGAAGGAGGCTAAGGTATAGGAGCAAGTGGGCGACAGAGGACATTATTTAGGGAATGTGTCACTGCTGGGCTGCCCAACTCATCCCCAATTACCCACTCTATAAAGCTACTGGATACTTCGATATTATTCGTCTGAATTCCTAGTTTTACCTCCACCACTCTGTACAACCATGCAATTTATAGGATGAATAAATTGTATCATTATATGTGAACATTTCCCGTGCTTTGCCAGATTTTTGCTGGCTAACCACACTAGCTATTACTGTAAAGGCTTGTAACTATTTACCGAAAGGTCTAGCTACCTTCATCTTCTTATCGTCCAGTTTGTCAAAATGTCTTTTTATCCAGAGACACCAGAAATCATATGTTCACAAATTCATACCTTTTCACAGTAAAGTGCTATGTCCTCAGCACATCTATGTCTGTGGGGTGCTATTTCCTAACATATTTGAGTGACGGAATTAGGGCTGGGCAATTAGTCGAAAAATAACCGAAACCTGGATAACCAATGTTATTTTGTGCACGTCGGTTATTTTGGTTCAGTTATTACAATATTTGTGAGGTTCCAACTGCAATTTCATTTGGACCAAACACATCTGAACTGAAACGGCTATTATTATACCCTGAGATTTCTTCAAATACCAGAAAAAACTGTTTTACTCACCTCTGCTGTTCTCTTCTGGTCTTCTGACTGACGTCAGGGACTGCTGAGGCCTATGATTGGGCCCCAGCGGTCAAGTGGTATTGCAACGCTTGTGTCTATGCGTCACAACACCATGTGATCACTGAGGCCCAATAACAGGCCTCAGCAATCCCTGACGTCAGTCAGAACGCCCAAAGAGAACAGAGAGGTGAGTAACATAGATTTTATGTTTGATCACCTCACCTGGGCCTCTGCTTATTATTCTCTGGGGTCTGAAGACACCTTAGAGCATAATAGTCGTTTCGAACCACCTGGTTTGCCCAACACATGCTCATACTTCAAAAAGGGCATGATTTTAAAAGGAGCGTAACCTAAATAATCGCCATTAATTGTAATCATGATAAGATGCCCGATTATTAGCCGGAATTATTCATTACTATTGGTAATGGAGTGAGCTCCTCTCCAGGCACATCCATCATTCCTCACCAAAGTGCCATGACATTAGAAGCTATATTATGTGGGGGACAGTGATAGGGGGAAACTGTATGGGTGTAGTGGTGGGTTTATGTACTGCAGCAGAGCACATACAGAGAATAAGCAGCACAGCCCCCACATGTTAACATTACCAATAGCCACCTTGTCTCCAAACAGCTGATTTGCAGGGGTCCGGCTGTCAGACCACCGCAAATGTAATATTGATTGCCTATCTTAACGATGATAAGTTTGATAACTCATGTAATATAGAGGAACATAATTTCATATAGGAGGGACAGGGAACACTCTGGGTGACAGGAGGCACTGTGAGAGACTCTAACAAGGGGCGTGGTTTTAATAAGGGGGCGTGTCTTGAAGATTTTCACAACGTGCTACTTGCACCATCCCTATCCCTCTTCCTTCTCACTCATTTGGGAATTTGTGCTTCACCCCATCTATTGTAGAAGTAGCAGGAGCATGCCTTCTGTAGACCATAGAAGGATGGAGGGGGTGAATATGGACTGTCTGAGGGATAGGGCACTTTTCCCCAACCACTGTGAATGCCTCCCTAGTGGCTTAGGAGCTGGCTGATCTGCAGGCTCCTGTGTGTTATGCTTCGCCGGCTATGAGCCAGCAGCTGTGATGGCAGGGGGAGTGCAGGGAAAGGAGTGTGTGATTTTCTGGGGGAAAGTGGAGTAACACCAGTGCTCATCACTTCTTCCAAAAGTGGGGCAAGCAGAGCTTCATCAGACATGGTACCTGCACACACCGGGGAAGGAGTCCTTGGAGGCTGTAGCACACGGAGACTCCTAATGATACCTGCTGGCTGTAGAGCGATCCAAGGAGGATAGAGGTAAGTTTACCCCAAGCTATGTACCCCAGATAGCCCCAGGGAGCATGTGATCTCCCCAGCCAATGAGGGATAAGCTCCCACAGGAGGCTGTGACAGAGCCATGTCCCTTAAAGGGGCAGCGTCCGACAATTAGAAGCCCCCGAGCTAATACAGCATGGGACATTTATTGCAGGCAGCAGCAGAGGCATCACTACCACAGGCAACTGCCATATTTTGCACGGTAATAATATATTTAGCAGCAGCACAGGGGTTGTGTATTAGCTGAATGTAGCCTTCTAAATTCTGTCTTGTAGACGTTTCTAGCATATAGTACATACTAATATATATGTTCATGGCATACAAGAAACTTGTGTCATAGCTCTTTTTCCCCTCACACAGAGTACTCTGTTGGCTTTGACTGGAAGGAGTCTCAGTGAGAAGTTGATGGCTCCAGCTCCTAGGCTGAGAACTGCTAACTCCAGGTGCATAGCTGGACCCTTGTGTGGAGTAGGCAGCATGACACAGTCCCCTCTCTACCCGAGACTTACCTTCAGATGTACTGTTATGGTGAGCAATCCATTACCAGGAACCTGGAACACCAGATTTTGCTGACAGTATTTAAACTGTGCTCCAGTGTTGCAGTAAAGAATACCCAGTGTTGGTAGTGACTATGCCCATGGCTTCACTTCCATTCACTCCTGTGTGTTCCCTCCAGCAGGAGGAAAACAGGAGAGAAAAAGAATAGAGAATTGAATTGATGGAATTGTGATTTGCAGAATTTCTCCTCTTAGTCCCTGCCTCCTACTTGCTCTCCAGCCACTCCGAAGTCTGTCTCTCCCCATAGCAAAGCGTGTTCTTTTCATCTCACCCCACCACTCAATCAATCCATCATCCCTGAAGCACCACAATCTCAAGATCACTCTGCAGATGTCGAAGAAACGCAAAGCAACTGACAGTGAGTGTACTATCTCCCCAACAGAGCTGGGCACGGCAGAGCCAGGTAAAGAATGGTATTCTCTCTCTTTCTGCTGGTATATTGCAGGGTAGCCTATGGGCAACAGTACTGTTTCAGCACATTCCTAGTTATGTTGTGTCCTTACAATAAATTCATTGGTGAAATCTTTCATTTGTATGGGGGAAGACACAAGTGGGTGGATTGGGGGGACCTTAGAGGGGGGTTCTAATGATCTTAAGAGCTAACAAGTTTCAAAAAGATCAGCAATGTTGGGATCTGCCAGTCAGTGCCTTACATGGTCACTTCTGTTTTATTTAGGATTTAAGTGATTTATTTGGTGTTTTTTATGTGCTTTTGTGTTTTTATTTGGTGTGTTTAGCCTTTTGCTTATTTGTAGGCCTAAAAGATGTTCATAGGAGACGTAGAAATGAGAATACGGTGACGGTCACTGTGAATACTGGCAATGATACTGCATGGGTGATTTTTGGCATATTTATGGCTAATGAATAAATAAGATTTCACTCTATATGTTTGTTAGTGAAGAATATCCATTTATTAGAAAATTGTACATAAGTACATAAAGTGATACAATAATATTTAACTAACAAGCAGTAATGTAAATAATAAGAACAGAAATCTATTTGAATATAATATTCAGATATATTGTCTACCTATTGTGTGTTCCTCTGCAATACACCTCCAGTTTATAATGCGTGAGTCAGTCGTTACTCTGTATGACTCTGTTCCAGACTCTAGGTTGCTATGATAAGGTAAAGACACTATAGCATTCTACTTGATACAGGTAATGTGTTAAGTTTTTCTTTTTTTACACTGAGCAAACAAATGATATGCATAGATGTTCTATTTTCTCAAAATGGAGTCAATTTGTGACTAGATAAGAAAACCTAGATAAAACAATCATTTTATGCCAGGCTGAATCTATTGGACAAAATGCTTAAAGTATAATTTGATATTGTGAAGTATAACTGTAATGACACCAAGTCTTGACTACTTAAGATAGCTACCTAGTGCCCTAATCTAATTGGGAGACTTTTTATTTATTTAAAGAGACACTACCCTAATTTATGCTTCTGGTTTTTGTGCTGCATTCAAGAAAGCAAATTGGACAGGATGATGTGTTTGTCTGCCAGTGTAGTCCGTAGATGTTTAGACTGCTGTCAGAATACATCAACGATTATCTAATATTATAGTAAATCAAGCCACCCCTCAATTTGCAGGAGGAAGGTTAAGTGAGATGGTGAGAAGTGGGTGAGATGGAAAATCTGTGAAGTAGCTAATCATTATTTATTTTTCTTTTATGTTTCTTACGGATGTACTCGCAGTATATTAGTTGATGCGGATTTGTTATTGGCTAATCAACTGCAATGTACAATAGTAGCAAAGTGGATGAGATTTAACCAGATCTCAGGCCAAAGCCACACATTGTGACAAAACTGTTTTTTTTTTTTTTTTTTTAAGTTTTTTATTAGAGTTTTCAAATAAAGGACATACAGTACATGTAGTACATACAGTGGGAGTGTACAGCTTATTATAGCAGAAACAGTAGGCATAACAAAAATCATAACAGCAACAACAACATCATGAGACCATTAGACAGCCGACGGCCTAATGAAATCTTATACTTCCTTTCGGGCTTGTGAAGCATCTAGTCTTACCAGAAACCACTTCTGGCCTACCTGAGATCGCTTCGATTACCTCACACCAACTTTCCGTGAATGTGCTGGATCAGAGGACAATACGCAAGATGGGCCTTCTAAATTTTATATATTTATTAACCCCTAAATGGGTCGGCACTAGACACTTAAAACATACATAGAATACATGAAGCGATTAACAAGCAGATACAAGTGAAAACAACATAACACGGTACATAAAATAAAAATGGGAATAACCGAAAGAAAAGAATATATATTACTAACACCAGCTTGTGATGGTTTCTCTGGCCTCCAGGTGTTGAGCCAGGGCACGTATCTTATGAATGACCAGATGATCCTAGCAGAGTAAATGGCAGAAGACATCTGGAACAAGTAGTTAGTCCATTTCTCTGAGCCCATGTGGCAGGCTCAGGGCACAGTCTTGGGCAAAGCATGTGTTGCTTACATGCAGTGACATCTCTTCCATGTTCACAAAATGGCCTCAAGTTTGGCTCCTTAGGCCGCATGTCAGCCACATGTTGGTCACATGGCTGGCTTCCTCCACACCTCGCTTCTAGGCATTGCACGTCACTAAGGCCATCAGACAAAAGAAAGTGGTTCAGCCTGGGCGGAGCCCTTTTATCTCCCCTGGTCTCCTCCGTGAGTGAGGTCACCAGGGGGAGGAGCCCCGCCCCCCTCTCTACATCTCTCAGAATAACTTTTCAGTATAATTCTATACATGATGTTTATAGAGTCGGGCTGATAGTATAATGGGGTTCCTGGCGAGATCCCCAATACATAGACTCCAAGTTCGACACTCCAGCTCCCTTTGGGTAAGGAGATCAGTGCCTGGACCTTTCCTGGGCTTTGAACAGTGACATGTGTATATTCTGAGCGTGCGTCTTGACCGGACGCATCTGGGGAATTTATCGGGCCGATTATAAGATGTTCCCCAGGCCAGATATTGTCATAAAACCATAATCCCTTTGAACTAACGGTGGCACCAGTGTGTCTATCAGTGATATGCGGATCGTTCATACAACACTTCCTGTCTAAATGAACCCCCGCTGGGTTAATGAGGGTTGCAGTCTTATGCAGATGAAGGCTTTTGACCAAATGACTGATTGCTTCAGGGACAGGACAATAGTAGTCTGACCACATTCCATTTGCCCCACTAGGCTTGATCTCAGGCCACAACCCCCACTGTGCAGTGATATAGGCCAATATTGATATTATAAGACCATACCTGCACCTAATATCATGACAGGGATTCAGTATATTGCGGTTCCGGGGGAGGAGGGGGAGGGGCTTGTATATGGGGGAAAGAAGTGAAGAAGAAGGGAAGGTTGGAAGATGAAAGGTAGAAGGCAGAAAGTGGAGGGAAAAGAAAAGACGACAAGAGAGGAGAAGAAGGTAGAGAAGAGAGAGAAGAAGGGAAGAGCGGATAGAGTGTGAAAGTAGAAAATGGAAATGGAAATGTGGACGAGAAAAGTCTATGTCATCTCTCCACTGGGCGAGCAGGTTCTAATTCTTCAGCCAATCAGTTCGAGGTGAGCCGTACTGTATCTAGTGAGGTCACCCAGCTGTATGGACCAACCATGGGGACCATATCTTCAAAAAGCGCTCATGCGTTCTACTAGACCAGCTCAGCAGTTCTTCGAATCGTGCTAATTGATGCATCTTTTCCTCCCAGAGAGCCACGGGCGGAGTCACAGGTTGGAGCCAAAACAGAGGTATGATTGATTTCGCTGAAGCCAGTAGGTTGGAAATGAGGCAGCTTCTAGAGGCGGCAGATGGTATGGACAGGAATATCCTGGCCGGAGAGAGCGTGAAGTCAGAATTCCCAATGGAGCGTATATGGTCCTGGATCGCAGAACAAAAGGGCTGGATAAGCGGGCAAGCCCACCACAGGTGCAAGTAAGTTCCAGACTGGTCCAGACACCTCCAACATTTATCGCTGGCTGCCAGATTTTTGTGGAAGAGCCAATCCGGAGTTCTGTACCAGCGGGAGAGTAGCTTGTAGTGGTTCTCTTGTAGACGAATGCACTGTGAGAAACCGTGAGAGTTACAGTGATGGCCAAAAGTATTGGCACCCCTGCAATTCTGTCAGACAATACTCAATTTCTTCCAGAAAATGATTGCAATCACAAATGCTTTGGTAATAATATCTTCATTTAATTTGTCTTCAATGGAAAACCACAAAAAGAATTGTCAAAACGCCAAATTGGATATAATTCCACACCAAACATAAAAAAGGGGGTGGACAAAAGTATTGGCACCCTTGGAAAAATCATGTGATGCTTCTCTAATTTGTGTAATTAACAGCACCTGTTACTTACCTGTGGCACATAACAGGTGGTGGCAATAACTAAATCACACTTGCAGCCAGTTGAAATGGATTAAAGTTGACTCAACCTCTGTCCTGTGTCCTTGTGTGTACCACATTGAGCATGGAGAAAAGAAAGAAGACCAAAGAACTGTCTGAGGACTTGAGAAGCAAAATTGTGAGGAAGCATGAGCAATCTCAAGGCTACAAGTCCATCTCCAAAGACCTGAATGTTCCTGTGTCTACCGTGCGCAGTGTCATCAAGAAGTTTAAAGCCCATGGCACTGTGGCTAACCTTCCTAGATGTGGACGGAAAAGAAAAATTGACGAGAGATTTCAACGAAAGATTGTGCGGATGGTGGCTAAAGAACCTCGACTAACATCCAAACAAGTTCTAGCTGCCCTGCAGTCCGAGGGTACAACAGTGTCAACCCGTACTATCCGTCGGCGTCTGAATGAAAAGGGACTCTATGGTAGGATACCCAGGAAGACCCCACTTCTGACCCAGAGACATAAAAAAGCCAGGCTGGAGTTTGCCAAAACTTACCTGAGAAAGCCAAAAACTTTTTGGAAGAATGTTCTCTGGTCAGATGAGACAAAAGTAGAGCTTTTTGGGAAAAGGCATCAACATAGAGTTTACAGGAAAAAAAAAAGAGGCCTTCAAAGAAAAGAACACGGTCCCTACAGTCAAACATGGCAGAGGTTCCCTGATGTTTTGGGGTTGCTTTGCTGCCTCTGGCACTGGACTGCTTGACCGTGTGCATGACATTATGAAGTCTGAAGACTACCAACAAATTTTGCAGCATAATGTAGGGCCCAGTGTGAGAAAGCTGGATCTCCCTCAGAGGTCATGGGTCTTCCAGCAGGACAGTGACCCAAAACACACTTCAAAAAGCACTAGAAAATGGTTTGAGAGAAAGCACTGGAGACTTCTAAAGTGGCCAGCAATGAGTCCAGACCTGAACCCCATAGAACACCTGTGGAGAGATCTCAAAATGGCAGTTTGGAGAAGGCACCCTTCAAATCTCAGGGACCTGGAGAAATTTGCCAAAGAAGAATGGTCTAAAATTCCAGCAGAGCATTGTAAGAAACTCATTGATGGTTACCGGAAGCGGTTGTTCGCAGTTATTTTGTCTAAAGGTTGTGCTACCAAGTATTAGGCTGAGGGTGCCAATACTTTTGTCCGGCCCATTTTTGGAGTTTTGTGTAAAATGATCAATGATTTGACTTTTTTTTCATTCTCTTTTGTGTTTTTTCATTGCAAGCAAAATAAATGAAGATATTATTACCAAAGCATTTGTGATTTCAATCATTTTCTGGAAGAAATTGAGTATTATCTGACAGAATTGCAGGGGTGCCAATACTTTTGGCCATCACTGTACGTAAGATAAATTCCACATCTTCCTTTGACAGTTCGAGTTTTAATTCCATCTCCCAAGAAGAGATAAATGCAGTTTTATAGAAAGGAGCTGGGTCTACAAACTGATCAAGAACTGATCTATTCCTTTTGAAGCCTCTCATGGCGCTTTGACTCAAAACAAAGCAAAACAAAACAAAAAAATGCAACAAAATCTGCAAGAAAAAAAGAACCTACTTTTGGGGTTAATTTTACTCAACCCTGCCCCTGTCTGGTTGGACACACCTCCTTCCTACACATTTCCAGGTATATTTGATATTTTCGCCCCAGGCACGTTTGCCGATTATAATGTGAAGTTCCGTTTCCCTGTTTCCGGAAACGGAAAGTCACCAATACTAACCCCCACCACCACCACCCCATTATACTTACCTGTCTTCCTGTCCGTATCTTCTGGGCATGGGAAGCCACTTATTCTGGGCACTCCGGCTCTATTGCGCAGGCGTATGTGGCCGGCAGATGTCAGGAAGAGGAGGTGCCTTCCACCCAGAACAAGTAAAGTCCCGTGCCTGGAAGACAGGTAAGTATGATGGGGTGGGGTGTGTTAGGTTAGTTAGGAAGGGCTAGTAGAGGTAGGGCTAGCGAAACAGGGAGTGTGTGTGAGTGAGAAAGGGAGTGAGGGAGGTGGTGTGAGTCAGCTCTGAGTAAAGCGCAAGGCATCATGGTAGTTGTAGGAAAACAGAACAGGAAGCTACCCATGTAAAGAAATGCAGAAGCTCCCAGAGAAACCTAGAAATCACTCAAAACACTGCTAAAGGTATTTGGTTGCACTTATTAACCTATTACTAGCATTAGCACTAACTTTTGAAAAAAGTGGTTCAAAGCGAGCTGAGGTGATCTGGAACTATGCAGTAGGACAGGGACTTTAGACTCCCAGGGACCAGTGTTTCCATGAAGGCAAAAAAATGGCACAGTGGCTGTTAAAGGGTTTGTATTGGAATTTTTTTTTTTTTTTAAAAGACCACTTTCTTGTAAAAACAATGTAGTGTGTGATATTGCATTCGGCCCCTTTCATCTGAAAGGAGGAGAGACGAACTATTAGACGTAACCAGTGCCACCGTTTCTGTAAGAAAGCAGCTGTGTTTTTTCTGATCTTGTAAATCCCATTTACTAGGTGGCTGAATGATGTAATAATTTCATATAAAGTTGCTGGTAGACTAAAGATAATGGGGTAAAATTACAGTAAGGGGAATTTTTAGAGTTTGTTTTGAGTCTTCATTGGCATCATTTGCACCAAATGTATCAAATGTTGCATAATGCTTGTTAAATTTGGTGCATCTATAGCTCTAAAACTTCTCTCCAGAATGTTACTCAAAGTTGATAAATCTTGAGTATAGTCATGTAGAATGTTGCAAATGAACTCAAAAAGTCCCAAATCTCTAACTTGAAATTTTTTTACACCAGAATTCTGGACTGCTGGGTTTGATAAATTCTCTGTTATTCACTTCATAGAGTAGGACAAATGCAGTTGTCTTGGAGAGGAATTAAGCTGCTTCGCAATAATTTTACTAGGGAACAAGACACCCTGGCACTGGAGAGACCCATACACAGTGTTTGACAATCTTTTATGTATACACTGATACAGGTAGAATTGTCAGTCAGCCTAATTGTGTGGGTAAGAGGTGGAAGGCTCATTGTCTGGATTTATTCTGCTTTTTAATCAGAAATTGTGCTCCAAATTATATAAACTAATATATCACATATACAGTTGTGCTAAAAAGTTTACATACCCCGGCAGATTTTTTGTTTTTTTGGCCTTTTTTCAGAGAATATGAATGATAACACAAAAACCTTTTCTCCACTCATGGTTAGTGGTTGGTTGAAGCCATTTATTGTCAAACTTCTGTGTTTTCTCTTTTTAAATCATAATGACAACCAAAAACATCAAAATGACCCTGTTCAAAAGTTCACATACCCCAGTTCTTAATACTGTGTATTGCCCCCTCTAACATCAATGACAGCTTGAAGTCTTTTGTGGTAGTTGTGGATGAGGCTCTTTATTTTCTCAGATGGTAAAACTGCCCCTTCTTCTTGGGAAAAAGTCTCTAGTTCCTGTAAATTCCTGGGCTGTCTTTACATGTACTGCACACTTGAAATCTCCCCAGAGTGGCTCAATGATATTGAGGTCAGGACACAGAACCTTCACTTTCTTCTGCTGTAGCCAATGACAGGGCGACTTGGCCTTGTGTTTTGGATCGTTGTCATGTTGTAACGTCCAAGTACGTCCCATGTGCAGCTTCCTGGCTGATGAGAGCAAACTTGCCTCCAGTATTTGCTGATAACGTGCTGCATTCATTTTTCCTTCAACTTTGACCAAGTTTCCTTTCCTTTGAAGCTCACACATCCCCACATCATTAGTGATCCACCTCTGTGCTTTACAGTAGGAATGGTGTTCCTTTCATCGTAGGCCTTGTCACCTCTCCAAATGTAACGTTTATGGTTGTGGCCAAAAAGTTCGATTTTTGTCTCATCTCTCCAAATTACCTTGTTCCAGAAGTTTTGAGGCTTGTGTCTGTGCTATTTGGCGTATTGAATGCAAGATTCTTTGTGGCATTTGTGCAGTAATGGCTTTCTTCTAGCAACTCGACCATGCAGCCCATTTCATTGTGCATCTTGAAACAGCCACACCGATAGTTTTCAGAGAGTCCTGTATTTCAGCTGATGATGTGTGGGGTTTTCTTTGTATCCCAGACAATTTTCCGGGCAGTTGTGGCCGAAATTTTGGTTGGTCTACCTGACCATGGTTTGGTTTCTGGGAATTTTATCAAGCCAAAATCACCAGGGTATGTGAACTTTTGAACAGGGTCATTTTGATGTTTTTGGTTGTCATTATGATTTAAAAAGAGAAAACACAGAAGTGAAAAAAGGACAAAAAACAAAAAAATCTGCTGGGGTATGTAAACATTTTAGCACAACTGTATCACAGCGCTCAGCTTCTCTCCCTCTGTCATATTGTTCTCTCAGTAGAAATCACCCGACAGGTCCACTTTAAGATAGTGTAGCCCTATTTGGGGGGGGTATGAGTATTATCCCTCCCGCAACAGACTCTGGCGCTGACCTGTGTGTATAATGGGACCTGAAGCCTTCGCTGAAGGGAAGAGTGGGAACATATATGAAATATATCAGTGCCTCCACCCAGGATAGAGCCTCTGTATTACAGGGAGGATCTCTTCCTGGGACTTACCCATGAAGTACAGTTAGTAGCCTTAACAAGGATCACTGTACTAATCTCACAGTCTGAAGAATACATACAGATACCACATAAGGTTATAACAGTAGCTTTATAAGAATCAACAGGGTAATAATACATACATACAATATACTCAGAACACAGCAATACTACAACAACCAGCAAGTCCTCAACCGTCTTAGGTTATATACCCGGGTATATATATATAGATATATAGCAAGAGTCCAGTGCACAATACCTCCAGGCAACAGAAGAGATGCAGGGGCCCCTGTGGATGACTGTGGATCCTCGGATTCTTCCAGGAGATGACAGACAGCCGATCAGGAGATGATGATGATGATGGTGAGATTCTTCACAGGCAGCAAACAGGGCGACGGTGACGGCAGTAGATGCAGGCCTGACTACCCTAACACTGAGTCCTTAACCTGCCAGCTAAACTACTAGTGCCACCGGGCCTCTAACTAGCTAATTGGCCTTCGGAAGCCTAACCTATCACTGCCCTGAACTATATATATATATGGATCCCTAACTACGGTTACTAGCTAGGTCCTGTGAGTATATAGGGGGTAACACATACCTAACTATATACTGTGAAGTAAAGAGGAACAAGTGGCTCTTAGACTCCCCCAGACATAACATGTCTGTCTCAGCAGCTCTGCTCACATCTCTCCCCCCAGCAGCTCTGCCTCACATGTGTCTGACTCACTGTATTTACAAAACAAAACTTGCACTAAATGCCTGGGGTCTCTGAAGCCAAACTGCAGGGGCAAAGAAGCCAGATACATTATATACTAATAGAAATGGCAGTTCCCTACAATAGCTTTAAAGATTTTCTCAAATCATCTTAGGGGAGTCTTTTGTCTTGATCGGTTGTCGATGGAAATGACCATGAATGCAGGAATTTTCTAATGTCTGCATTTATATTCATTGGTAACTGATCAAGACGAAAGATTGTCACCACTAAGCTGGTTAGAAAAAAATATTTAAAATGTTGCAAAATTTTAAATTATACATATTTCAAAAATATAAAAATTTTATTTGGCTACAATTAATGGTTGTGTCTGTAGGAAAACCCATTTAGACCGGGGCGCCACGCGGTCTTTTACAGTCTGAGCAAAGTGGATGGGATTCTAGCCAATCCCATGTCCACTTTGAGGTAAAAACCATGCTACGGAAACGAGGCAATTTCCAAAATCGGCACGGTTTTGGAAATCGCAGCATGTCAATTATACCTACGGAAACGCCGGCGGTTTCCCCATAAGTATAATTCAAAATGATAATCACAATAATACAGAAATTAATATATAACTTTTAATTAATTAAAGTTAAAAATCACAACAACATATAGCCACCCTAAAAGCAGCACAATTAAATAGTCCTCAAAATATCAAAAAAATATATATATATAATTTGGAGACAAAAAAAAAGCAAACAAAACAGGCACGGCAGCCTGAAATAGGAAAAACCAACCAGACACTTACCGTGATTCAGATGGTGCCTGTGTTGCTGAAGCAAATACCAGAAGGGGAGAGGGGTGACACAGTCCACGGTTCAAAAGTAACACCAGTAACAACGGGCTAAATAAGGAAACACCTGTATCTAAACTATCCCTATAATACCCTATATAAAACACTAAATGGACCCTAAAGTCCTAACTTGGGGCCACCGCCCTAAATAGCAAGTGCCCCCGACTGGAACCTGGCCCTAGAATAAACTATCCCTATCAAATCCCTTCAAAACAAATAGATATAAAGAGAACAAAAAACACAAGAAACAAAACAAAACTAGGTACGCCTAACACACATATATATAGCAACCAAACATGCAATCCCGACATGCATGTTTCGCTAAACTCATCAGGGGATAGAGTTGGTTAAAAAATCTCAAATATACTAAATGCAGGAATGGAGCCACAGTAAAGATACCACCCTGTGCCAAGTATGGAAGAAACAAGCACTAAGGTCAAGTGTTAACCATCAAAAAACATAGCACAAATATAAGTAGTACATAAAACTCCTAATGGTATTGCAGATACCAGATAACTAATCACAGATACAAAACAACACCATGGTATATCAATGAGTGGCCATAAGTGTTGGAAGATAGCACAGTTCAAACGCTAAGTATTCCTACACCAGGTATATGGAGTGCCAAACATACCTGAGAAGCACAAGAGGCTCTACCTACTTAAATACTAAGTGCTACAGGTGGAATAGCGCAATTAGCATGCGCATAACAAAGGGAACTCAAAATACATACTGAGCATGCCCAGATAGAAATCACATTAGCGCTTACGCATATGATAATGAAACCAAAAGAACAGGAAATGGATAGAATGTTATCTGAATCCAAACCTCGTTATGCCCCTATTAACTGAGCAAACAATGCTGCAGATAAATAAACAGAAGCAAGGCTCTGCAAATAAAACCTTATAGAATCACTTGCAGAGTACATAAAAAGGTATTTTAGAGGGGAATGAAAACTAGATATAAAATACAATGCACATATGGACTAGACAAATAACCATCCTGAATATAGAATGAAACCCCTATCAAATAAATGAAGCAAAATTCAATTGTTCATTTAACCCACCCGGGGCTACAGTTTGCAAGCGAAAAATCCATTTTGTTTCTGCCTGAGTAACAAGTTGGTCCCAATTACCGCGGCGTACAGGGGGTTGGATCAGGTCAATACCCATAAATTTAATGCACAAAGCATTACCCTGATGTTCAAGTCGGATATGCCGGGCGATTGGTGTATCATGATGATGTCGGATGTCACCTAAATGCTCGCCTATTCGGCGCCTGAACTCACGGATTGTTTTGCCAATGTATTCAAGGCCGCAGTTACAGGTGGCTTTATAAATAATGCCCTTCGAACGACAATTAATAAAAGACCTGATTGCATAAGAAGCACCGGTAACATTGCTAGTGAAGTTTTTACCACTTGTGACGTATGGGCATGCAATACAGCCACTACAGCGAAAACAGCCCACAACTTTTTTTGTTAACAGCCAATTTTTGGCAGTGGTAGGTTCAGAGAAATGACTCACTACCACACGGTCCCTAATGCTCCTGCCCCTTCTATACGTTATTTGGGGCTTATGGCCCACCGTATCAACGATATCGGGGTCCATAGTCAAAATCCCCCAGTGTTTAGCAATAACAGTACGAACCTGATCAGCCATGCCATCAAACGTACCTATTAGCCTAGTCTGCCCAACACTGGGAGGACTGATCTTAGGAGTCAGAAGCACGGGCCTATCCTGATTAAGGGCATGTTGAAAAGCCGGTCTTAAAACGCGATCAGGATACCCCCTAGCATGAAATCTAGATCTCAAATCTGCCGCTTGTTTCTTGAACTCAGAGATTGTTGAACAATTGCGACGAAGCCGAAGATATTGGCCCTTAGGTATTCCTTTTTTGAGGGGAAGGGGATGATGACTCTCCCACCGCAATAATGAATTAGTAGAGGTGGGTTCGCAATATATGGTAGTCAAAACTTCCCCTTTAATGACCGAGATATGGAGATCCAAAAAAGCTAAGTTGGTAGGGTTAGTCTCATAGGTAAAATGAAGACCAATATCATTCTTATTGAGACCCGCTACCAGACGACCAAACTGGTCCTCAGACCCCTCCCATATGACCAATATGTCATCTATGTAGCGGGCCCAAATATGGATCTTCTCCATCCAATCGGTCTCTCCCTCACCCGGTTCGAGGGAGCGCTCCCACCAGCCCAGGAATAGGTTGGCATAAGAGGGTGCACAAGGGCTACCCATTGCACAACCCCTGAGCTGGTGGAAGACCCTCCCATTAAAGGTGAAATAATTCCGGGTGAGGGAGAATTCAAGAAGTCGCAATACAAACTCATATTGAGCCCTCAGATGGCAACCTCTAGTCTGCAGATATGAGGCAACTGCCTGCAAGCCCAAATGGTGGGGAATTGATGAATAGAGAGCCTCTACATCAATGGAGGCTAGAATGCATGTATCTTCAATATGAATGCCCTCCAGTCTTTTTAATAGGTCCGTAGTGTCCTTTACAAAAGATGGCATGGAACTTACAAATGGGGCCAAAATCTTATCTATATAAATGCCGATATTCTGGCATAAAGATCCTACTCCAGAGACGATTGGTCGTCCTTTTAAAGGAGAAGTCCCTTTATGGACTTTAGGGAGGGAATAAAAAGTGGCGACTCGGGGAAAACGAGGCAAAAGAAATTCAAATTCCTCCTTGCTTATCAAATTCTCATTAAGGGCAACAGTCAATATATCCTTAAGTTCATTCCAAAAAACATCAGTAGGATCCTTACTGAGAGCCCGATAACACAAGGGGTCATTCAACAAAGATTCGCACATCCCTTTATAATCTTCAAAGTCCATAATCACAGTATTCCCTCCTTTATCCGAAGGTTTAACAACTCGGGACCGATCGTTCTCCAGGGAGGACAAGGCTAAAAGTTCCTGCTTGGTACAATTAAGTTGATTAGAACACATTGTCATCTGAGAAAGGTCCTGAGTAACCAATTCAAGGAAGATATCCAAAGTGGACACATCACCCATGGGTGGTACTGCCACACTCTTATTCCTTAATTGTGTAAAGGGGCCTTTACCAGACATTTCAGGTGAATCATCAGCCAAGCCATACAAAATTCTAACATCCGTCAACATTTCAGGATAAATGCCCAAATCAGCACATTCCCTGCGTTCTTTAAGGCGAAAATACTTATGCCATCTAAGCTTACGGATAAATAAATTGATGTCTTTGATCCACCCGAATAAATCAAACCTATTAGTAGGTACAAAAGACAAACCCTTTTGGAGTACAGACAATTCAGAAGAAGATAGTGGAATAGATGAAAGGTTCAAAACCTGTGATTCTACGGGCGTGGTATATCAATGAGTGGCCATTTCGGATAATCTATTGTTGTATACGACCTGTAAGGTCTTGGATTTGGCTCATAAGTATAATTGAAACAGAAAGTCCGCAAAGGAAACCTCTGTGAAATTTCTGTCTAAAGCACTGCGGGAAGCACCACGATGCGTTGCCGCCACGGTTTTTCCCACTGCACTTTTTTGCTGTGGGGCCTTAGCCTTAAAGAGGTTCTCCAGGCAAATTGTTAATATTGTTTAATAAGCGGGGGAGGTGAAAAAAAATTAAAAAAAAATCATACTCTCCTGTCCCCGCTGCTTCAGTGTCCAGGCGGCCTGCAGCTCCAGGGTCTTCTCAAAGTGAAACTGCTCGCTGTCTGTGACGTCACGGATCCCTTCCGCTGAAGCCGCTGATTGGCCTCAGTGGTCACGTGACTGCTGAGGCCAATCAGTGGCCTCAGCAGGCCTCAGGAAGAGACCCCTGATGTCACAGGTAGTGACATCTCATGCCCTTCACTGAGGCCGCTATATATAAAAGAATATAAACAATATAAAACAAGCATTTAGCACAGGGATGCTTCATATTTACTTATTAACCTTTTTTCTACCATACACAATCAGAGATCATGTAATAACTATATATTTAATATATATAATTACTATATTACTTGGAGAACAGGGGATATCATGTAACTATTATCGGGATTTGCTGGGATCACATGCTTTTTTTTACTCTGTAAAACACTCTACCCCTTGTGCAAACAAGTGCTATCTGGCAGTTATTACTACAAAGGCTTCCCTGGGACACTGCAGCAGTCATGTGACCAGACTGAAATGTAATCTCCAGTTCCAATGACATGCCACTATATCTTTCTTCTCTGAACTAGCATTTTTCTTCCAGCTACAGCAGAGAATGGTGACATCACTGAGCGGATGGGTGGTTGGGGCGGCCTTGATCAGTTAAGCAGGAGGAGAAAGCCTTTTTAGGTTAAGGCCACACGTAGCGAGCCACAGTCAAAAAACGCTGTGTAAGAGACCGTGATGAAAACTATCGCTTTTTTTTTCGCAGGAAGTCCACAGAGTTTTCATCTGCGGACTTTCTGCCTCTATTATACCTATACTGCCAGCATTTCCGTAGGTATAGTTGACATGCTGTAATTTCCGCTGCTGACTTTTTTTCTGCAATGTGTCGATGGGATTAGCCAGAATCCCATCCACTTTGCAGGTAATGTAAAAGGCAGCGTTTTTTTTTGCTGCAGCGTTTCCGCTGAGGCCAAGACGCTGCATTTTCGCAACGTGGGGCCCCAGCCTTAGGCTTGTTGATGAAGTGGGAAGATAGTAGGCAGTAGGCAATTTTGAGGGGGAATTTGCTTGCACAGGCTAATGAGCCAATGCAAGAAAACATGGGAGTTGTAATTTTGCAAGTGGAACGGTCATGGCTGGAAGAGGGTAATCTAATAGATGGGTAGAGAGATTTATTAGGGCTTATACAGGGGTGGGCAGCTTTTTTAAAAATGCATATTGTGCCCAGAAAATCCTTTTAGTGGCTTTACTGTCCTAGACCACCACATATGTTACCATAAACTTGTTCACTTTACCCAGGCGTCCAGTGTTTAAACGTCAAGGGCTTGGCCACAAATTTTTATTTATGGGACTATCCTTAGTATAGGACCTAAATATCTGATTGGTCGCGGACCAACATCTGCACGGAGCCACTTTGACACTGCAATAAAATACATGTAAAATACACTGCACAGAGCTGGAAGCAAATGGTTCTGTGCCCTGGGCTGGGTGCTGTCACTGCAACTTAGCTCCCATTGGTCAATGGAGGCAGAGCTGCAGTACTGGCACTCAGCACTATATAGAAACCATAGCCAACTGCTTTTCTCTCCATGCTGTGTAGTGTCTGGGCGATCAAAGGATAGGCCATAATTAAAAAATTCCCGGCCATAATACTGTTAACTGTTAGGCTGAGGTCCCAAGTTGCAGATTTTGTTGAAGTTTTGTGAGCCAAAGCCAGGAGTGTCTGAAAAAGGAATGGGAAATATATAGGAAGCTCCTATACTTCTACTTTCTGCTTAATCCACTCCTGGCTTTGGCTCAAAAAACGCAGCAAAATCAGCTGCAAATAAAAAAAGAATCTGTATTTCCGCAACGTGGGGCCTCAGCCTTGGGCGAATACGTTGCGCTATTACAGTGGCTGCAAAGTGGACTGCAGAAAAAAAAAACTGCAGTGGAAATGCGATTTAAAAAACCAACACATTTTTGTAAATTGCGGCATGTCAATTATACTTACGTAAATGCTGGTGTTTTCCATATAGGTATAGTAGGGACAGAAAGTCCACAGAGGAAAACTCTGTGGACTTTCTGTGAAAAGCGCTGCAGCTTTTTGCAGCTTGCTATGTGGGGCCTTAGCCTTAAAGGGGTTTTCTTATATCACAATTTCATGCCCCCTTGTCTTCTCTCCATTCCACTTCCTGGTTTTCAGCTCATTCTTGCACAGAGCTCCTGCATGCTCTAAACCTGGGGTCGGCAACCCCTGGCACGCTTGCCACTCTTGGCACACGTGGCCTATTTTGCTGGCACGGCAGGCAGCATGGGACCTGCAAGTATTAAATGAAGAGGGAGCATCCCTTTAGTGCTCTGCTACAGCAATGGTATAGGACGCTCCCTCTTCTCTTGCTGCCCTCTCTGCCAGGGCTGTGGAGTCGGTACGCCAAAGCCCCGACTCCGACTCCTCAATTTCCCCTGACTCCGACTCCGACATACATGGCGCATGTTTAAGAGATAACTTAATTTAAGCTTTTTATCATCCTTATGATACAATAATCAAGCTATTTAGGTAGAACATAAAATATATTTATTGGATACAACTTTAGAACACAAAAAACTTTAATAAATTGCAAATATGCAAAACGCTGCAGTAAGTGGTAAAAAAACAGTTTTCAACAAAAACGTCCTGAATAACATTTGTGGAGTCTATGAATTTGTTCTGAGAAAAAGTATCGCCTCCATCAAATCCTCCTTCAAAGATGACCTCAAATCGGATCGAATTATTTTAAGGCTAGAGAACAGCCTCTCTACACTAACTTGGGCTGGTGGCAAAGCGGTGACCACATGGGCAAGATCTCTAACAATCTCGGGGTATAAAGGAATTGCCTCCTGCACAGTCAGTTTTGATGATCGGTTGAACTCTTCTACTTCTTTGAGAGCAAGTGAAAAATTTTGCTGAAATACAGTCAGTTTGTTTGCTATGGGAATGGAATCTTTTTCTCTGCGGCAACGCTTTGCCTGATCCATGTCATCCAAATACTTTTCAAAGTTAAACTCTTCATCTGATGAGGCTGAAGATATGGTGGCAGTAGCACTGGCAAGACCCAATTCCTCTTGCTCTTGGCAGTCCTGTAGCCCACTCATCCTAATTGCTACCTCAGTCAGAGCTTCTTTTCCTTTAGTAATCTGTTGATCATTCAGCAATATACGATGACTTGGGTCCACATAAACAGCTGCCAGAAGAATTTTGTTATCTAATAACAGTGTCTCTCTCCTTTTCATTGAAGCAGCAATGCCCTCTGCGATTAAGCCTTGTCTTTGGGACATGCAAAACAGCAAGTTCTTCCACTCCTTTAAGAAAGTTCCAGGAGTTAAATCCTCAGCTTGTAATTTTTTTGTTACTGTGAATGGGTGATGAAGCAGTTCCATTAATTCAGCCACCTGTGTCCATTGACCTTCTGTTAATGTTACCTGAGGGTTGGCCATGTCCACAAGAAAGGGCTTCAGCTCAACTAATCGCTCAATCATTAAATAGGTGCTGCCCCACCGAGTGGCTTGATCTAGGATTGCTCCTTTCCCAGCACGTCTCTTCAAGATGGAATCAATTTTAGGGGTTCGGGCAGCAATAGCCAATTTCCTCACCTTGCCAATCAGAGTTCCAGCATGTCCCTCTTGCAGACTGTCTCTTATTGCCAGCTGCAGTGTGTGCACAGCACAGCGCATGTGATAAATATGAGAGAATTTTGAAGCAGCTTCAGTAAGATCTAATTCTAAAGTATCATTTTGCTGTTGTTCTGTAGTAATATCTGTTTGTTCCTCAGTTACAGGAACAGGACTGTGGGCTTCCATCTCAGACATACTGAATCCAAAGTTTTCTTCTAACTGTTCTTCACCTTCCTTATTCTCATTCATCAGTTTAATTGTACTTATCATGTTTGAAGCATTGTCCGTTACAATAGCAAGAACCTGTTCTTTTTTGAGTTCATAATCTTCCAGAACATTTTCCACTAAGGCCTGGAGAAACTGACTGGTGTGTTGAGCTTTAGTATCCTTTACTGCCAGTGTCTTGGTAACAATTTTTTTGTTGTCACAAACAAATCTTACATTTATAGCAAAATAGTTCACTCTGTGACGTGTGCAGGCATCCATTTTAAGATATATTAAGCGTCTCTTGAGAATCTTTTTAAGATGTTCTTTTTGGTTAAGGGCGTCTTCAATCACTAATTTTCTAATACTTTGTCTTTCCAGAGAAACACCAAGTTTGCGGGCCATTTCTCCATTAAGAGCTTTAAAACTTGGTCGAGCAAATAATGATAATGGTACACCGTCTTCACAACAAGCTCTATGCACTGTCTTTTAAACACATCTGCTGTCATTGTTACAGTAATTTTGTCACTTAGAAAATATCTTGTTACTGATGCTTGAGACAATCTTTCATCCTCCGTTGCCTGGCGGGAAGTGCTGGGCACTGGTTTCTTGGTGTCACTCTGATCCTTCTCAGTCACAGATTTGAAAACTTCTGGGTGGAAGCGGCTTAAATGTCTTTTTAGATTGGAAGCTCTCGTAGGAGCGTTTTTCTCGCTTCCGGAGTATGCACTGATTTTGACATCACAGCATTTGTTCTCATCTGGGTCACTTATCTTACACTGACACACAAAATATTTTTTATCTTCAGTTAGTGTGAAATGCTCAAATACAGTTGACTTCATAGGAAGCTTCTTAGACATTTTATAATGATATAAATTTGTTTTCAAAATAATTTTGTCCTATAAAAAAAAAAGGTATATTGTAATATCTGAAAGAATAGCGAGTATAACTTTGGATAGAAATAAAACAAACTATGCATAAATCAATAGTACAGCTATCGATATGTCATGATAAATAAAAAGTTTGTAATATATGTTTTATTAGGTCTCTTTACTCTGAACTTTCAGTATCACACTTTTCTCTGGATACAGCTCACTAAGGGCCTGATGTGTGAAAACTGTCTTGGTCTAAGACTTTCTTTGTTACCCATAGCAACCAGTCAGAGCTCACAGCAACCAATCAGAGCTCTGCTTTCATTTCTCCAGAGCACTACATGAAAGGGGAGCTCTGGTTGCTATGGGCAACAAAGAAACTTCTACACCTAGACAGTTTCATACATCAGGCCCTGGGTGTTTTACATCATACGGCTTCACAATCTACAAAGTGAAACTACTAGCAGTGCTAGATAACAAAGCCTTGGCAAGTGGCAACAGCTTCTACACCTATAGTACTTTCTCACATGTGTGTTTCTGTATTTCTAAGTTTGAGATGTTAGAAAACAGTTTCCCCCCTTATATTCTATGTATTGCATATATAAGCCATCTGAGCAGAGCAGCTAACCTCTCCAAACATGAGCTCAGAGGAGAAGCAAACTAACACAAAGCATACAGAGAGAACATACACTGGACAATTGATTTATGCAGTTTATTGAAAGTTTAGATATACTAAGAAGAAGTACTTGCCTTAAAGGAGTTCTCAGTCTCAGCACAATGATTCACTTGCTGACAAGCAGTCACTCTGTGTCCTCGGGCTGTGGGTGGGTCTCCAGCACAATTACAGATAAAGTCAAGCTTTTCAGTCCTCACAATCACAACACTTGTATCTTTTGCTTACTCCAGATAATGGTGCTAAACCTTATAGGTTCACTCAGAACTCAGTCCCATCATTATATGAGGAATAGTACAGACCTTTACAGGACATTTCATCATTTTCAACATTTCATCATTTTCCCAAATTCTTATGAAAATATATTCAGAACATACTGCATTGTACTACTAACTGTACCAATTTATTATATATTTTGGGAGTCGGAGTCGGTCCATTTTATACCGACTCCGACTCCACCAAAATAGGCACTGACTCCGACTCCACGACTCCGACTCCACAGCCCTGCTCTCTGCCCAATGAGAGAGGTTAAGAAAGCACAGAGGCGGAGCTCATCACTGTACAGAACAAGGACCCTGCCTGCTACAGTGATGTGTTCCTGCTGTGTGCATTCCTACAAAGGCACTCCGAGGAGGAGGAAGGAGAGTTCCCTCCAGCAAAGTGAAAAAAAAACAAAAAAAAAAAAACGGTACATGCTGGGGTTTTACTATTCCTATTAATTTGGGGTTATTAATTTAGTTTTACTAACTCCATGTGCCTCATATTAATAGCAATTAACCTCATCATGTCCCTCACATTAACCCCTGTGTGCTTCACATAAGGGTTACTAATAAGTAAGACATATGGGGGTACTAATAAAGGGCCTCAATGATGAAGATATTTACTTAATTACTGTAGTATCTCCATGTCCCTCAAATGTCAGTAACCCTTATGTAAAGCACACAGGGGTTAATGTGAGGGACATGATGGGGTTAACTTCTATTAATATGAGACGCATGGAGTTGCTAATTTGTAATGCACATGACCATACTTTTTATCTGCAATAGTGGATAAAAGTACGGACCCATACATTTCAATGGGCTAATACACATAGACGTCGTTTTTGCGGGCCAAGTTGAAGAGCTGCAAAATATGAAGCAGGTCCTATCTCTGTCTGCATTTGAGGCCCTGTCAATTCATTTTTAATGTATAAGTCAGTGAAAACCAAATCTGAGCCATTTGTGTGCAGGAGGCCTAAGGGTGCTTTTTTTTTAGGGTGGTGACACACTGTATACCCAGATGTGGCTATAGCCAAATCCAGTCCCCGGGCACCAGTGCCTTCACTTTGGGGTAAGTGCGACACTCATTTGATAATGGCTGTGGTTTTGTTGTTACTGCACCGCCAGGAAATATATGCGGCTGAAATTAATCTGCGTTTCACTTACAGGAAAGTGAAAGTACTGGTGGCCGGGGATGCAGCATCCAGATACATAGTGTGTCACCACACTACAGGTATTGTATTTAGGTGTAGATTGCACTCCTGAGTTCAGTAGTGGAAGTAGGGTCCTACCCCTTAAATATTATGGCCATCCTATACAACGCGGACACCGCTTTGCACAACGCCACGTAACTGAGACTAAGAGCAAACCCGCAGTGATCGGGTGCATCCATATTTTCTATTACTTCATGAGCCAAGCCACACAGCTTTGCTTGTCCGTGACATTCTCATACTAGAACCCTGTGACACATTTGTATGTGAACTCACCTTGTATATCTGAGTCTGATGAAGGCCACTGGGCCAAAACGTTACTCATCACTCTGTACAAAAACTTGCTACGTGTGAACAATAAAATTCAACACTTCTTTGAAACATTCTTACTGAAGTGTAAATCCTTTATTTATATATTTTATGGAGTACCACCCTATAGGTGTTACCTCGCTCTGCTCCCAGTCATATACATTTACCACTAATTGTGGGTTACACATGAACTTACATTGCTTCTAATAGAAAAGTACAGGTGTATCCAGGCAAATAACAGGAAACACATGTGGCTGGTAGCACAGTATGACATCACTCCTATCTTATGGTTTGTGCTGTATGATTGTACAGTCATGGCCAAAAGTTTTGAGAATGATACAAATATTAATTTTTACAAAGTCTACTGCTTCAGTTTTTCTAATGGCAATTTGCATATACTCCAGAATGTTATAAAGAGTGATCAGCTTAACAGCAATTACTTGCAAAGTCAATATTTGCCTAGAAAATGAACTTTATCCCCCAAAACACATTTCAACATCATTGCAGCCCTGCCTTAAAAGGACCACCTAACATCGTTTCAGTGATTGCTCCATTAACACAGGTGTGGGTGTTGATGAGGACAGGGCTGGAGATCAATCTGTCATGATTAAGAAAGAATGACACCACTGGACACTTTAAAAGGAGGCTGGTGCTTGCCATCATTGTTTCTCTTCTGTTAACCATGGTTATCTCTAAAGAAACACGTGCAGTCATCATTGCACTGCACAAAAATGGCCTAACTGGGAAGAGTATTGCAGCTAGAAAGATTGCACCTCAGTCAACAATCTATCGCATCATCAAGAACTTCAAGGAGAGAGGTTCCATTGGTGCCAAAAAGGCTCCAGGGCGCCCAAGAAAGACCAGCAAGCGGCAGGACCGTCTCTTAAAAGTGTTTCAGCTGCGGGATCGGGCTACCAGCAGTGCAGAGCTTGCTGAGGAATGGCAGCAGGCAGGTGTGAGTGCATCTGCACGCACTGTGAGGCGGAGACTCTTGGAGCAAGGCCTGGTCTCAAGGAGGGCAGCAAAGAAGCCACTTCTCTCCAGAAAAATCATCAGGGACAGACTGATATTCTGCAAAAGGTACAGGGAGTGGACTGCTGAGGACTGGGGTAAAGTCATTTTCTCTGATGAATCCCCTTTTCGATTGTTTGGAACATCTGGAAAACAGCTTATTCGGAGAAGAAGAGGTGAGCGCTACCACCAGTCTTGTCTCATGCCAACTGTAAAGCATCCTGAAACCATTCATGTGTGGGGTTGCTTCTCAGCCAAGGGAATCGGCTCTCTCACAGTCTTGCCTAAAAACACAGCCATGAATAAAGAATGGTACCAGAATGTCCTCCAAGAGCAACTTCTCCCAACCGTCCAAGAGCAGTTTGGCGCTCAACAATGCCTTTTCCAGCATGATGGAGCACCTTGCCATAAAGCAAAGGTGATAACTAAATGGCTCAGGGAACAAAACATAGAGATTTTGGGTCCATGGCCTGGAAACTCCCCAGATCTTAATCCCATTGAGAACTTGTGGTCAATCATCAAGAGACGGGTGGACAAACAAAAACCAACAAATTCAGACAAAATTAAAGCATTGATTCTGCAAGAATGGACTGCTATCAGTCAGGATTTGGTCCAGAAGTTGATTGAGAGCATGCCAGGGAGAATTGCAGAGGTCCTGAAGAAGAAGGGTCAACACTGCAAATATTGACTTGCTGCATTAACTCATTCTAACTGTCAATATAAGCTTCTGTTACTCATAATATGAATGCAATTATATTTCTGTATGTGATAAAAACATCTGACAAACACACATAAAAACCAGAGGGCAGCAGATCATGTGAAAATATAATATTTGTGTCATTCTCAAAACTTTTGGCCATGACTGTAGTATATGGGTAATTGGCCTTACAATTATTGAGCGGCACTCCGAGTACCTCCTCTTTGATTTTTTTTATTTAAATCGGCACGCCGAACAAAAAAGGTTTCTCAGGCCTTGAGAAAGGCAGTAGTTTTTCTACTGAAACATGCTGCCATTTTATCTTTTTTATGTTAATTGTTTTTTAAAAATAAATTGTATTTTGTCAGAGCTTATTTTAAGGTCCTTTTTTCTTCATTTTTCCTTTGGTTAATTAACCCTGGACCACGAGCAGCAGCCATCTTCACACAGGAACCAGACTGAGACTACCCAGGAGGGTTAACTGAGGCACATTCAGAGTTGTGCCTGTCTTTGCACAAGTCCCACAAGATGAGACCAAACATAGCAAGTTGGTGTCCATATTTCTCCATATTTGCATGTGATTCTGTGATTTCTGTACTAGGGAGCACCCCTCTCTTTTTCTTTTGTATCCAAAGACATACTGATAGGGAATGTACAGTGGGGAAAAAAAGTATTTAGTCAGCCACCAATTGTGCAAGTTCTCCCACTTAAAAAGATGAGGCCAGCCTGTAATTGACATCATAGGTAGACCTCAACTATGAGAGACAAAATGAGAAAACAAATCCAGAAAATCACATTGTCTGATTTTTAAAGAATTTATTTGCAATTTATGGTGGAAAATAAGTATTTGGTCAATAACAAAAGTTCATTTCAATACTTTGTTATATATTCTTTGTTGGCAATGACAGAGGTCAAACGTTTTCTGTAAGTCTTCACAAGGTTGGCACACACTGTTGCTGGTATGCTGGCCCATTCTTCCATGCAGATCTCCTCTAGAGCAGTGATGTTTTGGGGCTGTCGCTGTGCAACATGGACTTTCAACTCCCTCCAAAGGTTTTCTATGGAATTGAGATCGGGAGACTGGCTAGGCCACTCCAGGACCTTGAAATGCTTCTTACGAAGTCACTCCTTCGTTGCCCTGGCAGTGTGCTTGGGATCATTGTCATGCTGAAAGACCCAGCCAAGTTTCATCTTCAATGCCCATGGTGATGGAAGGAGGTTTGCACTCAAAATCTCACGCTACATAGCCCCATTCATTCTTTCATGTACACGGATCAGTCATCCTGGTCCCTTTGAAGAGAAACAGCCCCAAAGCATGATGTTGCCACCCCCATGCTTCACAGTAGATATGGTGTTCTTTGGATGCAACTCAGCATTCACTCTCCTCCAAACACGACAAGTTGTGTTTCTACCAAACAGTTCTACTTTGGTTTCTTCTGACCATATGACATTCTCCCAATACTCTTCTGGAACATCCAAATGCTCTCTAGCAAACTTCAGACGGGCCCAGATATGTACTGGCTTAAGCAGGGGAACACGTCTGGCACTGCAGGATCAGAGTTCCTGGCGACGTAGTGTGTTACTGACGGTAGCCTTTGTTACGTCAGTCCCAGCTTTCCGCACGTCATTCACTAGGTCCCCACGTGTGGTTCTGGGATTTTTGCTCACCGTTCTTGGGATCATTTTGACCCCACGGGGTGAGATGTTGCAGGGAGCTCCTGATCGAGGGAGATTATCAGTGGTCTTGTATGTCTTCCATTTTCTAATTATTGCTCCCACAGTTTATTTCTTCACACGAAGCTGCTTGCCTATTGCAGATTCAGTCTTCCCAGCCTGGTGCAGGTCTACAGTTTTGTTTCTGGTGTCCTTCCACAGCTCTTGTCTTCACCATAGTGGAGTTTGCAGTGTGACTGTTTGAGGTTGTGAACAGGTGTCTTTTATACTGGTACTACAGGTAATGAGTGGAGGACAGAAGAGCCTCTTAAAGAGGAAGTTACAGGTCTGTGAGAGCCAGAAATCTTGCTTGTTTGTAGGTGACCAAATACTTATTTTCCACCATAATTTGCAAATAAATTCTTAAAAAAATCAGACAATTTGATTTTCTAGACATGTTTTCTCATTTTGTCTCTCATAGTTGAGGTCTACCTATGATGACAATTACAGGCCACTCTCATCTTTTTAAGTGGGAGAACTTGCACAATTGGTGGCTGACTAAATACTTTTTTTTCCCCACTGTAGATGGTGAGCCGTATATGGGACAGTGACTCAGTTTGTGTAAAAGCACTGCGGAATATGTTGGCGCTGAAGCAAAATAAATAAATATGTCCACACAAGACAGCTACACTGTAAATTTTCTACTGCGAAGTTGCAGGAGGAAAATCTGCAGCATTTACATTGGCAGCAAAATGGATGAGATTTTACTGTATCTCATCCCCATACTACAATCCGCATGTCAGTGTATGCCATGGATTTTCACTATGAATTTTATCCCTTTCAATAAGATTTTCAATAAGTCAGCATGTGAATCATGTGGATTTTGCCATGGATTTTTTTTGCACTCAATTTACATCCTGTGTACCCAAAGCTACAAATAGATTAAAAAAAGACTATTTTCTTTTTGTATTAACTCATGGCTTTGCATCAAAAACTGCTGACTTTTTTACTTTTTTTACCAAAAAATATTGGCCCAGATTTCCTAGTACTGTCTAAAAGCTAGACATTCATAACCTCACCAAATTATCAAAGTATCTGATGTGGTATGATAAATCTGGTGTATTCTTAGACTGTGTAGTCTAAGTCTACACCATCTATTAGTTGGCTTAAAAGTTCTTGCCGCATTTGTGGTGCATGTTTGTCGCCAATTTTCCATGAGGCCAAGCTCTAAAAAGTGCCTGAAAAGTGTCTAAGGCTAAGGCCCCACGTAACAGGCCGCAGCCAAAAAGCGCTTCGGGAAAAAAACGCGGCGGAAACACATTGCGGTTTTGCCCACAGCGCTTTTCACAGAAAGTTCAGAGTTTTCCTCAGACTTTCTGCTTCTATTATACCTTCACACAAACCACCAGTATTTCCCTAGGTATAATTGACATTTTGCGATTTCCAAAAATGCAACAGCTTTGGAAATCGCATATTTTTCTGCAATGTGTGGATGGGATGTGCTAGAATCCCACTTTGCAGGGACTGTAAAACGCTGTGGTTTTTGCACCGCGGCCAAACTGTGATGTTTATGTCACATGGGGCTTCAGGCACAAACACTTAAAAAATGTGGCATTTCTGGCGCATTTTGCTTAATAAATTTCCCCATTGTGTGTATAACCAACCTACTAGTAAGGTAGTGGGATGCTAATTCCTCCACTTGAAACTATAGTTTAATAATGAATATATTAAATATTTCCTGTCATCTAAAAGTGTCAAATTCTAGGTGAATGATGTTTCATTGTTAAAGTAGTACAATCTATGCAGCATAGTACGTCAATAACTCTCTTTACCATCTTAAAAGTCATGTCATGTATGTCAAGCTAGTCTCATACTAGGAGTCTTGAAAATTTTGCTCCATCAGCTAGTTTTATTCTATTTTCTTGAAAGTGTTGCTCCATTTGGACCACTGATCCTTGATAGAAAAACCCCCTCATCAATTTATTGGTACAGACAACCTCAAAATGTAGTAGTATAAGCTGCCTATTCAGATGAATGGGTGATCATGTAATACATGGGTCCTTCACAGTTAGGACGCTAACTCACCACATGTGGAAATACACTGAAATATGGAAAGCCAAGTGTAAACCATTGCGTATTTTTTAATGTGTTTCTCTTTTCTCCAGAAGGATTTTCTGGATTTGTCTGTAATATTGTTAGTGTATTGACATCATTTAGTAAGTTACTTTCTCCAAGGTAGTGAATCTGGTTGTCAAGGAAACCTCAAGGCTATGCTACAGTCTACATTGTTTCACACAGATGATGAATGAGAAAGAAATGTCGTAGTATTACATATTAAACCAAGAGTTTCAGAGCTATTCTTCACAACTTTATTAACCACCATTTGCATGTTAGTTATATATTGAACATTTTAGTATATTTACTTGAGCTCCATATTCTAGTTTACATCACACTTGTCAACTTTTTTAAACTGTGTTGCAAGAGTTTGGAGTGTTTTTTTGGGAGGTGCTTAAATCCCTTTTCTACCAGGCCTGCAGAGTCAGAGTTGGGGGTCAGTTTTGGATTAAGTCAGAGTATTGGTATTGTATAATTAATAAGATGCATAGTTTGTTGCATATTTATTTCCTGCTAATGAATGAACATGGCGGAACATGGCTGTCAGCCATTTATAAAGGAGTCAGAGTTAAGCTGTGAAAAATAGAGGTGTTGGAGTGGTTTGGCCTACTGACTACACAGCCCTGCTTTCTTCATGCCCCATCACTTTTCATACCTGTGACCCAACTCATGATATTGGTGCTGAGTTTGATTACACACTATCCTGGCATTACACACAGAAAACACTGCTTACTAGAAGGCTACTATTGCACTCAGTACGTTTGTCAACAATTCCAGGAGTGTTTCCTTTTTCATGAGCCTCCTAAGGATATGTTCACACAGCGGAAAATGAAGAGAAATTCCACTTCAGCATTGCGACTTTCTGATGCTGATTAGGCTCAAATGAATGGACCTAATCAGCAGGGAGTCTCGAGCCGCAGAATCTGTGGCAAGATCAAACAGGACGCAGATTTTTTTTTTTTTCCAGCTTCCTGCTGCGATTGCAGCCTCCCTTTGAAAACAATGAGGCAGATTCGGGACGGGGCGGAATCCACACCCAAATCTGTGGCAAATTCTTACATGTGAACCTACTCTTAATGTGACAGGAGAGTTGCCAAGGATGGTTTACTTGTAAAATAAAACTATTCAAAAAGTTTTGTTAATACATTTCTGATTTTAACACTTATCATTAGGTCATGGTGATGGCACCTTTTCAAGAGCTGAGCAGGTGCCATCGGGAACAGGTGTGAGCTGACACCTGCCTGTAACACCTGTGATTGGAGCTCAGCTGACTGTGGCATCTAATAGGCTCTGCATAGGCTCACAGGCTATGTACAATGCAATACATATCTAATGCAGTGTATATTACTAAACCACCATCAGAAGTTCAAGTCCACTATTGGAACAAAAAAAACACCAAAAAATTAAAAAAATAGAAATTTCATAAGTATTTTAAAAATAAAATAAAGAATAAATAAAAAAAACTACAAACCACAAAATTGCTCTTATCCATTCTGTAAAAAAATAAAAAGTATACATATTTGGTATCACCATGTCTATAACAGCATGTTCAATAAAACTAAAATTATTTTTTAACCCATATGGGGAACGTCATAACAAAATACAGCTGGAAGTAATGATTTTTCACGATCTTGCCTCAGGAAATACAGAATAAAAAGTGATCAAAAAGTGATATGTACCCCAAAACAGTACCAATAAAAAATAAGAAGTCACAAAAAATAAGCCCTCAGTCAACTCTGTCAACAGAAAAATAAAAATGTTATGCCTCAGAGAAGATGGCAATACAAAAACAAGGGGATTTTTTTTTCTCATAAAATTTAATTTTATTCTTCAAAATTAGTAATTCATACAATAACAATAAAATTACATATCACCATAATAATACCGACTCCTATAATAAAGCTAACATGTTTCAAATGGTGTATTGTGAATGGCAAAAAATTTTAAATGTTAAAAATGCAAGTATTGATATTTTTATCCTCACCAGAAAGAGTTAATAAAATTTAACCAGCTATAGGCAACCCAAAATGGTGTCCATTAAAAATGCAAGTCATCCCGCAAAAAACAGCCATGACATGGCTACCTCACCGGAAGAAAAAGAAACATTTCTAGCTTGAACAATGCGACAAAAGACCCAAAAATCACCACATCTCATTATGTAAGCTGTGCAAGCGTTTATCAGGGAACAAACTAGGTTTAGAGATTACGACGGAAAAGACACAAGTAGTGTCCCCCTAAAATGTCCCACCAATTATACGACCCCAATTCCAATGAAGTTGGGACGTTGTGTAAAACATAAATAAAAACAGAATATGATGATTTGCAAATCCTTTTCAACCTATATTCAATTGAATACACCACAAAGACAAGATATTTAATGTTCAAATGTATAAACTTTGTTTTTTTGCAAATAAGCTGGGACAGGGGCAACAAAAGACTGGGACAGGGGCATGTTTACCACTGTGTTACATCACCTTTCCTTTTAACAACACTGAATAAGCGTTTGGAAACTGAGGACATGAATTGTTGAAGCTTTGTAGGTGTAATTCTTTCCCATTCTTACTTGATGTACAACTTCAGTTGCTCAACAGTCCGGGGTCTCCGTTGTCATATTTTGCGCTTCATAATGCGCCACACATTTTCAGTAGGAGACAGGTTTGGACTGCAGACAGGCCAGTCTAGTACCTGCACTCTTTTACTATGAAGCCACGCAGTTGTAACACGTGCAGAATGTGGCTTGACATTGTCTTGCTCAAATAAGCAGGGATGTCCCTGAAAAAGACATTGCTTGGATGGCAGCATATGTTGCTCCAAAACCTGTATAGTAATGGTGCCTTCACAGATGTGCAAGTTACCCATGCCATGGGCACAGACAACCCCCCATACCATCAGAGATACAGGCTTTTGAACTTTGCGCTGATAACAATGTGGACAGTCCTTTTCCTCTTTAGCCTGGAGGACACGAATTGCATGATTTCCAAAAACAATTTGAAATGTGGAATCACCAGACCATAGGACACTTTTCCACATCACGTCAGTCCATCTCAGATGAGCTTGGGTCCAGAGAAGCCAGTGGCGTTTCTGGGTGTTGTTGATATATGGCTTTCACTTTGCATGGTTGAGTTTTAACTTGCACTTGTAGATGAAGCGACGAACTGTGTTCACTGACAATGGTTTTCTGAAGTGTTCCTGAGCCCATGTGATAATATCCGTTACAGAATGATGTTGGTTTTTAATGCAGTGCTGCCTGAGGGATCGAAGGTCACGGCATTCAAGGTTGGTTTTTGGCCTTGCCGCTTACTTGCAGAGATTTGTCCAGATTCTCTGAATCTTTTGATGATATTATGCACTGTAGATGATGAAATCCCTAAATTCCTTGCAATTGTACGTTGAGAAACGTTGTTCTTAAACTGTTGGACTATTTGCTCACGCAGTTGTTCACAAACTGGTGAACCTCGCCCCATCCTTGATTGTGAATGAGTGAGCCTTTTGGGGATGCTCCCTTTATACCCAATCAGGACACTCGCCTGTTTCCAATTAACCTGTTCACCTCTGGAATGCTCCAAACAGGTGTTTTTTGAGCATTCCTCAACTTTCCAAGTCTTTTGTCCCAGCTTTTTTGGAATGCAGGCATCAAATTCAAAATGAGTGAATATTTGCAAAAAAACAATAAAGCTTATCCGTTTGAACATTAAATATCTTGTCTTTGTAGTGTATTCAATTGAATATAGGTTGAAAAGGATTTGCAAATCATCATATTCTGTCTTTATGTTTTACACAACATCCCAACTTCATTGGAATTGGGGTTGTAGGAGCTACTGTGAAAATAGTGGGGAATTTGGAGTACCCTATGTAGTCCACACAGCTTACACTGTGTTCACTATTCACCATTTTACCATCTGCTTCGCATTCAAATGTGGACATATAATGCTCATTATGCTTGTTACTTTCTGAGGGATTCCACTTTAATGGCACGTCAACGTTTCTGCAAACATGACATGGCGTCCAAATACCATACATCTAAATCTGAGCACTATAACCCAAACAGCGGGTATAGTTTACAAAATGAGGTCTCGTCTAGCAGAAATCTACTTTACTGGCACCTCTGGTGCTCTGCAAAAGCAACATGGCGTCCTAAACCAGTCCCTCTAAATTTACACTCTAGAAGCAAGGCATTGTGCTACTTCCTTTCCGAGCTCTGTGGTGTCCCCAAACAGCAGGTTATTTCTACATGTACAACTTTTTGGTACCCAGGGTATTCTCTATTGACAGAAAGTGAACACAGAGCACTGAAATGGCATATATATATTTTTTTTTACATGTTAATTTTCACTTTAATTTTTGGGGAGCACTCTTGAGGGGTGTAGTTTGTAAAATGGGGTCATATTTTGAGGGTCAGTTTTAAAATTTTAGCTCAGATCCACTGCAGTCTCCATTGTTTTTACACTCTTGCACCTGAAAGCTTTTCTACCGAAATTTGCCCTCCAAAAGCCAAATAGCCCTCTTTCTGTCCTATTTTCTACATTGCCATGTTCAGGAAAAAATGTTTATTTAACTGTGTGGTGCATTTTCTCCTTTAAACGCCCCCCCTCCTCATGATGAATGTAATAAAAATTTGTAAATAGCTGTGGGGTCAAAAATATTCCTATTAGGCCAAGGCCCCATGTTGTGGAAACGCAGCTTTTTTTGTTGCAGATTTTGTTGCGATTTTTTTGAGCCAACGTGGGGCTTCAGCCTCTCCCTTGATAAATTCCTTGAGGGGCGTATTTTCCGAAATGGGGTCCCTTTTGGGGTTTTTTTCATTGTACTGGGGCTTTAAGGGCTCAGCAAATGAGAAATGGAAGCAGAAAACAATTCCAGCATGACTGCACGAGCTGCTGGGGACCCACACTCCGAGAGGACCTACATCAGCACTGCAGTAAGTGATAGGAGGCTGCATTCCTTTGTGACTGGGGCTAATGTATCAGTAGAAAAAAAATGAAAATGAAAAGGTCTATTTAAAAATAAGTATAAAGAAAAAAAAAAAAAAAAAAGTGCTGCTACTACGTCCATGTCACATGTCCCCAGCGAAACAACTAGTGCCACCTAAGTAAAAATTACCATAACAGAGAGAGGAAACCATTTTTGAAATTTTTTAGTATACTTTTGTGGTATTAAAAAAAACACATGAAAAATCTGAAAAACAGATGTTTCCACTCCTTTTTTTGTTTACATTTTCTCAGATATTAAAATAAAGAAAAAACATGGAAAAATAAAAACATAAAAATAAATCCCTATTTGTCATTGAAAAAAGACACAAAAATTATCTGAATAACCCATTTCTGAGCCAGGGAAAATGACCCGGTCGCAACTTCTCATGAGATCACACAGCCGAAGCCGCTCTGCTAATTTTACAGTGTCAGAGCGATGCAAATGACGTAGCCCTTCACTTACTGTCAGGGAACGCCCTTCTGACAGTGAAGAGCTTTAATAATGGGGTTCATAACTGCGCAACGGTGGGGGCTAGGAAGAAAATTCAAAGTGCCCCAGGGACTGTGCAGCAGCGCCTATAACAAGGTACAAAAAACTGCACAACCCTGGGGTGGTGAAAGGTCCTCTTTAAATACCGCTGTAGCAGCCATTACTCTAGCAGGTAACGGGCCCTATTTACTTACTGATCCAGAGTATAATAATAGTTTGTGTGTGGTGTACCCCAAAAATTTTGGGTTCTGCTGAACAAACACCGTTGGGGCCACTGTGGGACATAATACTGTGTGCAGGGGCCGCTATGGGACATTATACTGTATGGAGGCCGCTATGGAACAATACTGTGTGCAAGGGCCACTATGTGTCAATATTCTGTGTGAAGGGGCCGCTATGGGACATTATACAGTGTGCAGGGTCCGCTATGGGACATAATACTGTGTGGTGGGGCCGCTATGGGACATTATTCTGTGTGCAGGGGCTGCTATAGGACATTATACTGTGTGGAGGCCACTATGGGATATTATAGTGTGTGTAAATGGGGCGGTATACTGTGTGGGGGCTAGGAAATGTGGCGCTATGCCATGGGGGGGCCCCAAGTCAAAAGTTTGCTATGGGGCCCAGTTTTTTTTTCTAGTTCTGCGCCTGTAATACAGTAATATATGCTAAATAATAAATATAAAATAACTAAATTCCTATGCTTGCTAATCATGCAAAAGCTTGCTAGGTTTATCTTCTAAGGGAGGGTACACTGGGGAGATGTGGGGCATGATATCCTAGTGTTTGAGCCAATAACCTAGTCATAAGACAGCAACTGCTTATGCAAAGTACAGCCAAATACAGCAGCTAAAATTGCCTTTGTTCATTTCAATAAGGCTGAAAAGATGTTTGGATGTCTTCAACACAAAGACTAGGCTATGTGCCCAAGGACAAGGGTCATCTAATAGGTCGACATCTTTACATTTATTACATGGCACACGGAGTACTTCATATTTGATTTTTTTTCTTTTTCAAAACTGGCACACTATACAAAAATGGTTTCTGACCCCTGTAATACTGAATGCTATATTTATCTAAATAAATACCACTCCTTTTCTCATAATTGTGCTATACCTTGACATATTAGCCTTTTAGGCTCCCAGGTAAGCTGAGCAACATACCAGATAATGCTGTAATAGGGACTTCTGGGTATTAAATATACCTAATTAAATCCCTCTCCCAGCTCCGCAATTCCTCCTTACCTTTTCAGGTGACCACTGCCAGAGCGGAAAAAAAAACCCATGAAATTACAAACAGTTTTTTAAGATTAACGCAGACTAGACTATATATTGGGTGAACACACCAATAATACTGCTAAAATACGCAATAATCTGTGATTCACCATAAATTACCAATGCCTGTTAGCCCCGCTAAAGGTCTTTTGAACAATGAAACGAATACCAAGTTTAAAAAAAAACATATCACTTTTTTTTTTTTTGCTCAGTCCTTTATTTTTAAAAAGGATTATTCATAATTATGTTAATTATACATATTTGCTATTGATCTGTACAGTAAAAGTAATACATTATTTAGTCCCTACAGTAAACATCACAAAAAATAGCAAATTTTTTGTTTCTTCCACATCTTAAATAAAATAAAAACTGATCAAAAATTAAAACTACAAGTTGCTCCACAAAAAAAAACACAAGGCCTCACAGAGCTTTTAGGATGCATAAGTAAAAATATTATGAATCTTTGAATCCAGCAAAGCAAAAGCACATTTGGGGAGATTTGTTAATCCTCTACATCAGGAGTATCAAAAATGCAGCCTGTGGGACACATGTGGCCTCTGAGGCCATCATCTGCGGCCTTTACCCAGGTGGATCGGCAGAACCTGGAAGAAAGAGGTTGTACCATCAATACAAATCATGTGGACCGGACAGAGCCTTTTTCTGATTCTCAAATAGAATGGCCAGCATAGGTAGTAGCATTTGTAGTAATGTAGTAGATGTTCTAATGCAGAAAAGCAATTAGAAAAGTTTCCCTCTGCTCAGTGCTGCTCTTGACTTTTGGATATGGGTGGACCCTCACTCCTTCCTAAAACCACTCAAAATACAGTAAACACTGACTTTGGAATAAACACACAAAACACTTTTTTTGGTGTAAAAATGGCCACAGCTTTATTTAAATCACAGAACTAAAATAATCACAGAAGGAGTCAGGTGAAGTGCTAGACCATTGGGATTCACGAATACTGTGAGATCCCCAGCTGTCTGACATACAGCACCCGGCCAGACAGCAATAAAGGGGCGGCACGCTCCGGCTTGCAATTCTAGCAGAGCCAGTACACTTTAAGGGCACCAACGACCCTGTGCTTAACAACTGTGCCCGCCCCTGGATGACGTTACTATTACGACATCCTTCAGGCTGGCCATTTCCAAAGCTCAGCATGTTCACCACCATGAGGTTTAACCTCCTCTCTTAGTTAAAATAAGTCCACAATAACTTGCCTGCAACTTCCACCTGACTCCTCAACCGCCACAGAGAGGCCATTTGACACCTTAAATGGACTCGACCGCCACTAAACTGATTAGGAATGCAATAGCCCTCTAGAAAATTTTTATACTACAAGTCCCACATTATCTTCTCTACGATATTACGTAACCAGTGATGGATAAAGAAAATTGTAAAGCCAGATCAACTAAGCTATGAATGTTGCTGAAAATGCAACTAAAGTGATAAGGCTGTAGTTAGAAACTAGTAAAGAGAAATAGACTATAATACTGAAATTACCATAAATCAGTATACATGGGGAATTCTGCCATACTACAAACAAGTAATTTGTCCATTTATGCATATAAGTATATATTTCCCACTTATGTGATGTGGGGTCCCACTTATGGTGGTAACGGTAAACAATGATATAGATGTATATACTATGTATGAGATAACACCTCTTCAAGAAATACCTCTGCCACTAAAAACTAGAACTGTCCATTTAAATTCATTGGTAACCCTATACCCACTTACACTGCCAGGAAAGACATAGAGAGTATAAAGAAGGGAAGAGAAAAGTACTTGATGTGTGTCAGCTTCTCCAGATACTACAGCAACCACCGAGCACTTATTGTAGTGCAAAACATCACCATTGTTGTTTGATGGGTCCGAACCACATCAACAGTAAAACAAGCCATTAAATAATGCTTATAATGATGAGAATAAGCCCATGATCTTCTTGATTTACAGGAGTCTTTGAAGGCATTGAGAGATCCTCTCCTGTCATGTCTCAATCAGTTTCAGAGCACTTGATGACCTTTACCCTTAGCCGCAAGCACTGACCCAAGGGGACCCAGATCAAAATTTGAAGATGAAAATTCTCGTCTTTGCTGGACATGGGCCAGCACCATCCTGATGCTGGCCGTTCTGCTTGGGAGCTACAGGACTATATAGCTCCTGCATGCAGAGCATGGGGTTACATGATAATCGGTGCTGGGCTCCATTCGCTAGCCGGTTGCAATAGACACTCTACTGCAGCTATGGCTGTATCACACTGTCGGCATCCTTAGGAGAAATATGAGTTGGTCAATTAAAGGTCATATATCTTCACTAAGAAAATTACAAGTCAACAAAAATGGTCCTTGAAGCTATAGATTTTTATCAAAAATATGCCCATTTGTTTTTCTCTCCCTCCAGCCGCAGCCACCACCAGCTCGGAGGGCTCAATTTATTGCACAGGCATGTGAAAACTAGCCATGACCATAGGGACTTACCCTAACAGGGTCTTTTTAAAATTAATAATTGGTTTGCGGAAACCAGAAGGTCCATACCTCCAATGGTTACCCCTCCACACCAGGGGGCCATACCTCCGATGGTTACCCCTCCACACCAGGGGGCCATACCTCCGATGGTCACCCCCATCACACCAGGGGACCATACCTTCGATGGTCACTCCTCCACACCTGGGGGCCATACCTCTGATGGTTACCCCGCACTGGGCTACAGCTGAGATGGTTGCCCATTACTGGCCAAATTATACATAACTTCAAGGACCCATAAAACAAAAATATACACCCATTAAACAAAAATATATAAATATATATTTATTTTAAATAGTACAAATTATAATGCACAGCAATAGCTATACTGCAGGATTATATTTAAGCTAAAGTATTAAGTAAACACATCAGTAAATAAATAAATTACATTCTATTAACCACGTTCAGTCAAGAAATGGCAAAACAGGTTGTTAGTGTATCCCAAACCACCAGCAATTAAACACTGGCTTGGAGGCATGAGGACATTGTGTACGCATCCCAATCCTAAGGAACCATGCCCTATAGCAGTGATGGCGAACCTTTTAGAGACCGAGTGCCCAAACTGCAACCCAAAACCCACTAAATTATCGCAAAGTGCCAAAACGGCAATTTATCCTTAAATTAACCAGAATCTATTTTATAGTGACCGTGCAATGTTATTACAGCCTGTAATAATATCACATGTCTTCTATAAAACAGATACCGTGTGATATAAATAGTGAAGGGCCCCAGACAGTACAATGTGCTCTGAAGTGGCCACCAGACAATATTATATGCTCCAGAATGGCCCCCACACAGTATTATATGCTCCAGAGTGGCCCCCACTCTGTATTATATGCTCCACAGAGGCCCCTGCACAGTATTATATGCTCCACTTTGGGCCCCCACCCACATTATATGCTTCACAATAAGCCCCCCCCCCACATAGTAGTATATGCTTCACAGTGGGGCCCCACACACAGTATTAGATGCTTCAGTGTCCCCCTCACACAGTATTAGATGCTTCAGTGTCCCCCATACAGTATTAGATGCTTCAGTGTCCCCCACGCAGTATTAGATGCTTCAGTGTCCCCCATACAGTATTAGATGCTTCAGTGTCCCCCACACACAGTATTAGATGCTTCAGTGTCACCCACACACAGTATTAGATGCTTCAGTGTCCCCCATACAGTATTAGATGCTTCAGTGTCCCCCACACAGTATTAGATGCTTCAGTGTCCCATACAGTATTAGATACTTCAGTGTCCTCCACACAGTATTAGATGCTTCAGTGTCCCCCACACAGTATTAGATGCTTCAGTGTCCCCCACACAGTATTAGATGCTTCAGTGTCCCCCACGCAGTATTAGATGCTTCAGTGTCCCCCATACAGTATTAGATGCTTCAGTGTTCCCCACACAGTATTAGATGCTTCAGTGTCCCCCCATACAGTATTAGATGCTTCAGTGTCCCCCATACAGTATTAGATGCTTCAGTGTCCCCCATACAGTATTAGATGCTTCAGTATCCCCCATACAGTATTAGATGCTTCAGTATCCCCCATACAGTATTAGATGCTTCAGTGTCCCCCCCACACACAGTATTAGATGCTTCAGTGTTCCCCCACACAGTAGTTTATGTTACTTACCTTGTCCCACGAAGATCTGCAGTCCCACGGAGCGTCCTCCTCCTTCTTCTGTTCACAGGCGCTGATGAATGATGTCATCGCGCCTGCGTCGGGGCAGAGGTCACACTCTGCAGTCAGTGTAGGCCGCGGCTCCGCGGCCTACAGTGACAGCTTTCAGTGTGCCATAGGTTCGCCATCACGGCCCTATAGGGTTACATTAAAAGGCAAGGCCACTGACAATAACACAGTAAAACATTGGCCTAAAGATTGGAGGCCCATGCAGGCAGGGTCCTCTCATCCACGTGACTAGATCACTCAGCTAGTTAGTTATGTATATATTGTACCTATGTTGGCACTATGTATGTAAGTAAATCCCTATATATATACACACACACAGCACCATGGAATTAAAGGTGCTCTAAAAGAAATAATAACTTAGATGGCTCACCCTAAATACTGTATAAGCAATAATACTAAATTATGCCTGCTCCAGAATAATCCAGAGCTATGTAGGTAATAAGGATAGATTTGAGCAGCTGTCAGTGGGCACAAAATTATACTATTATAGGACACCACTGAGAAATAACCCATCACATAGTATATGATATGTCATAGTCAGGGATGGGAGCTGCTGCATTATATGATCATAGTAACATATAATAATAGTAATCCATATACAGACTGTAAATGCTCCTAAATCACTGGCTACACATGAAGAGTAAGAAATGCAATAATCTGATGCAGTATTTGTCTGATATCCATTATCTACATGCGTTGATGACTTAGAGGTCAGCCTATAACATGGAGGTCAGTATATCACTGTATATACCTGGCTATAAAACTATACAAATCTGTGTATCCTACAGAGCAAGGTGCACCTGAGTCACCCACATCCCCACCATGTGCTGAGCCCTCCTTTCAGATCTATAAATATGAACTAGATATAATATATTCTGCTAGAAGACAAAGATGTGAAAAAACTTCTAGATAAGGCCCAATGTAATCTACACAGTCTTATAACATCCACCATTTTAGGTACTAGATGAATTTCCAAATGGAAGATGAAATAGCTACATGAGATAAGGGCGGACATTTTATAGACAGAAGCATCAGCAGGACAGCTTGTATAAAGTGACTGATAGCTGCCATATATCCACACAAGTATACACTCAGTATACAGCCCTGATATGGAAGTCACATATAGATCATTAAATGCCATATATAGGACCAGCACTAAGATGGAGGAACTATAGGGACTGCTGGACTAAATATACAGTGAAGGACCTGTATATAGCAGGGTCAATATAAACAGCATGTCCAGTACATGGAACTAAGATGGAGGGTGTATACAGATCACTAAGACTCCATATACAGGGAGGCGGCTTTCAGACCCTGCAGTCCTTCTTTCACCACAGGGTCTCCATTACATGTGATCTCCCAGCTCCACCATAGAGAACCCCTCAGTCCCCAGGACTCATGAGCAATCTGCATTATACAGTAGTAATCTCTGATATATCAGGCATGTCTGCAGTGTGTGAGGTCAATACATGAGGGGGACTCTGTGACAGGATAAATCCTGTGGTAATACTGCAGCATATACAGTATGTTGTAGAATGGTGATACTAAACTAGTATTGATGGGGGGGGGGGGGGGGGGGGGGGGGGGGGGGGGGGGGGGGGGGGGGGGGGGGGGGGGGGGGGGGGGGGGGGGGGGGGGGGGGGGGGGGGGGGGGGGGGGGGGGGGGGGGGGGGGGGGGGGGGGGGGGGGTGTAATGTGAATGTGGTCACACCAGTGCTGTGTGAGGTGATAAACCCCAATATTATACTCCCTGATTCAGCAGACATGTTTAATGTTTCCTCCAGTCCTTGTGGTGAGAGAAAGAGAAAGAGATGAATGAAATAGGAAGTTACATCTATTCCTAAACTCCTCCCTCCCTACAGTAACACACTAGGCACTATATACTCCTAAAGCTCAATATGCACACCTATACTCTTAAAGCTGAACCAGCCTATATAAATCTACACAACTACTGCACAAAGATGAAACTGCAGGAGTTATTGGTTCCCCCATTCCAAAGTCATGTCCCCCTTTGCTGATGGCTCCGGGGGTGTCTGTTCATTATCAGGTACAGAGATAAAAATGGTTGCTTAGCACAGCACTGCCCGGAATCTGTATTCAACTCTGTGGTAATGCCAGAAATACCTGAGCACTATACTTGTCTTTTCTTCAGAAGTTCCATAGAGCTGAATGGAGTGGCAGTGCCCATACTTAACCCATTCCCGTACCATGACGTAATAGTACATCATGGAAATTTGTGCCTTAATGCACCGAACCAGCGTTCAGAAGATGGTTCATGTCACCTATTGGGACAAAAAATATTTAAAAAAAAAATATCACCAGTATTAAATAAATAAATAGCCTCCCATAAAATGCCCCTTTTCCCATATATAGTAGAAAAAAATGTAAAAACACAAAACATAGTATAAAACACCACATGTTTGGTATTGATGCATCCATAACAAATTGTACAATAAAACTAAACCATAAAAAACATATATAGCCCACAATAGTACCAATAAAAAAAGCACAGATTTTCCCACAAAATATAAGCTCTCGACCAACTCCGTCAATAGAAAAATAAAATTGTTATGACTCTTGATGACGATGAGCAAAAAACTTAAGATGTTAAAAGCAATCCAGAATTAAAACAAAAATTAATAAAATTATGTCAGTAAGTTATAGACACACCAAAATGGTTTCATTACAAAATACATGTCATCTTGCAAAAAAAAAAAAAAAAAAAAGCTCTCAGGACAAAACTGGCTGCAGCAGGAAGGGAATTTATAAGCTGTGCACTTGTATGTCAGGGGACACCCCAGATTTAGAGCTTACGAGAGAAAATATACTGGGTAAACAATAGGGAATTTGGTGTACTCGCAATGTACGCCACAAAGCTTACATATTCACTTTTCACCATTCTGCAATACAATCACATCTGGGAAAACTCTCTGTTGACATAAGGAGGGCACAAGATTTTGGGCACTGAAATGGCATATTTCTTTAAAAATTTTAATTTTCACTTTGCACATTTTTGGAAGTACTCTTGGGATAAAAATGATAATAATACCCCTTGAGAAATTCCTTGAGGGGTGTAGTTTCTAAAATGAGGTCATATTTTGGTTGTGAATTATTTATTTTATCTCAGAGTCTCTGCCAATGCTTGCCAATGCAGTGTAAAGGTCCAAATTAGGCCTCAAATGCACATGGTGCTCTTTCACATCTGAACTCTGTAGTATTTCCAGGCAAAAGATTAGGGTGTAGGTAGGGTCTTTGCAAAATTGGGAAACCGAGCATAATAACTAGTGAGTTTACATTTCACAGTGCCACAAGGTGGACATGACATATCGGGCACTGAAATTGCATATCTCTGGGAACATTTCAATTTTCATTTTGCATTATTCGCTGCACATTTCTTTTTGGAAATCATCTGTAGGGTCAAAATGCTCATTATACCTGTCAGGAATCTGTTTAGCTGCTGTTGCTTTAGGCTACCATGCCGAACTATAAAGCTTTTGCAGTGTTCAGGGTTCTCCTAGGCTTATCCAATTACTAACTGGGGAGACATATTTAAACCCATCTTCCTCCTCAGTCAAGTGGCTGCTATTTGGTTGTACCTAGTGTGACTTCTATATCCTGATTGTTTGTGCTGGACTGCTTTATATTGACGTTTGGCTTCTTACTAGAAATCAGTTATCTTCTGATTTAGGCTCTGACGTTACCTCTCAGACTGACTTTTGGCTTAGATGTTTCTAATATATAAGCTTTTAAAATCCCCTCCAGAACTGAAGTGGTCTCTAACAAATGAGTCTGGAAAATTTAATTCTAAATGAGGAAAATCGCTGTTAGACTTATAAGCCTTTTAACATCAAAAATAAATAGAAGGACGATTAAAAGACGATGCCAGTATAAAACAAGAGATATGGTAAATGATATTTATCAATGTATTTGGGTGGTATGACTATCTGTCTGAAAAGCCGAGCATTTCACAGTTTGAAAATTGCAAATTTTTCCAAATTTCCATCAGATTTCCAATTTTCTTAATACAAAAAATATTGATCAAAGTTTACCACTAACCTGAAGTACAGGGTGTCATGAAAAGAATCTCATAATCACAGTTAAAGCATCTCAAAGTTATTGCCACATAAAGTGAAACCTGTCAGTTTTGAAAAATGGGGTTGTGTCCTTAAGGCTAAGGCCCCATGTAGCGAAGCACAGCAATAAAACACTGTGGAAAAAACGCAAAGATAACGTAACATGTTTTTTTTCCGCTGCATTTTTCATTGAGATTTCACAGAGTTTACCTCTGCAGAAGTTTTGTCCTTATTATACATATATGGAAAATGCCAGCCTTTCCGCAGGTATAATTGACATGCTGCTTTTTTCAAAAATTAGAGCATTTTTGAAAATGCAGTTTTCCTGCTGCAGATTTTTTTTTTGCAATGTGTGGATGGGATTAGCCAGAATCCCATCCACTTTGCAGGTACTGCAAAATGCAGTGTTTTTGCAACATGTGGCTTCAGCCTCAGGCAGTTTTTGTCCCTGTCACTACTGGGTTAAAGGCAGTCTGTCAACATCAAAACTGTTATTAAGCCATCCTCAGTACCTTATTGAGCTCAGGCTAGTGAACACAGTGCTATCATTAATTTGTAGAATGGCCCATTACCTTTATTATTATTATTATTATTATTATTATTAAGCTTACTTATGACGAAAAGCTGCTTTTTATCCCTATGTAAATGAGCTAAGAGTTTATTGGGGAGTGTTCTGCGGTGGCTGAGCATCACAGAAAGATCTTCCTGCAAACACACACGTGGACAAAATTCTTGGTACCCCTCGTTTAATGAAAGAACCCACAATGGTCACAGAAATAACTTGAATCCGACAAAAGTAATAATATATAAAAATTCTATGAAAATGAACAAATGAAAGTCAGACATTGCTTTTCAACCATGCTTCAACAGAATTTAAAAAAAAAGAAAACTCATGAACACTAACAGTCACAGCATACCAGGCAGCAGCTGATTTTACCCACTCCAGTCTAGCACACTGATGGCTAACCTTTTAAGCTTGGTGTGTCAAAATTTGTAAAAAAAAAAAAAAAAAAAAAAAAAACCCTAGCTTAACTCGGGTGGCGTGTCACATCTAGAAATATCCATAATTTTGTGATATTTGTAGCTCTAGTAAAAAAAAAAAAAAAAGTTCTATTTTTGATATTTAGTATGTATTTGTATTATATGTATTTCTGGCCCATCACACAGTATATGATGCCCTTTTTCTGGCCCATCACACAGTATATGACCCCCTTTTTCGGGCCCATCACACGGTATATAACTACCTTGTCCAGGCCCATCACACGGTATATCAGACCACTACAAATCTACCAAGACCCGGCCGTTCCTCTAAACTTTTATCTCAAACAAGGAGAAGACTGATCAGAGATGCAGCCAACAGGCCCATGATCACTCTGGATGAACTGCAGAAATCTACAGCTGAGGTGGGAGAGTCTGTCCATAGGACAACAATCAGTCGTACACTGCACAAATCTGGCCTTTATGGAAGAGTGGCAAGAAGAAAGCCATTTCTCAAAGATATCCATAAAAAGTCTCGTTTAAAGTTTGCCACCAGCCACCTGGGAGACACAGCAAACATGTGGAAGAAGGTGCTCTGGTCAGATGAAACTAAGATTGAACTTTTTGACCACAATGCAAAACGATATGTTTGGCGTAAAAGCAACACAGCTCATCACCCTGAACACACCATCCCCACTGTCAAACATGGTGGTGGCAGCATCATGGTTTGGGCCTGCTTTTCTTCAGCAGGGACAGGGAAGATGGTTAAAATTGATGGGAAGATGGATGGAGCCAAATACAGGACCATTCTGGAAGAAAACCTGTTGGAGTCTGCAAAAGACCTGAGACTGGGACGGAGATTTATCTTCCAACAAGACAATGATCCCAAACATAAAGCAAAATCTACAATGGAATGGTTCACAAATAAACGTATCCAGGTGTTAGAATGGCCAAGTCAAAGTCCAGACCTGAATCCAATGGAGAATCTGGAAAGAGCTGAAAACTGCTGTTCACAAACGCTCTCCATCCAACCTCACTGAGCTCGAGCTGTTTTCCAAGGAAGAATGGGCAAGAATTTCAGTCTCTCGATGTGCAAAACTGATAGAGACATACCTCAAGTGACTTGCAGCAGTAAACGCAACAAAAGGTGGCGCTACAAAGTATTAACTTAAGGGGGCCGAATAATTTGGCATGCCCCACTTTTCAGTTTTTTATTTTTTACAAAAGTTTAAAATAACCAATAAATTTCGTTCCACTTCACAATTGTGTCCCACTTGTTGTTGATTCTTCACCAAAAAATTAAAATTTTATATCCTTATGTTTGAAGCCTGAAATGTGGCAAAAGGTTGTATATACAGTCATGGCCAAAAGTTTTGAGAATGATACAAATATTAATTTTTACAAAGTCTACTGCTTCAGTTTTTCTAATGGCAATTTGCATATACTCCAGAATGTTATAAAGAGTGATCAGCTTAACAGCAATTACTTGCAAAGTCAATATTTGCCTAGAAAATTAACTTTATCCCCCAAAACACATTTCAACATCATTGCAGCCCTGCCTTAAAAGGACCACCTAACATCGTTTCAGTGATTGCTCCATTAACACAGGTGTGGGTGTTGATGAGGACAGGGCTGGAGATCAATCTGTCATGATTAAGTAAGAATGACACCACTGGACACTTTAAAAGGAGGCTGGTGCTTGCCATCATTGTTTCTCTTCTGTTAACCATGGCTATCTCTAAAGAAACACGTGCAGTCATCATTGCACTGCACAAAAATGGCCTAACTGGGAAGAGTATTGCAGCTAGAAAGATTGCACCTCAGTCAACAATCTATCAAGAAGAGTTCATCAAGAACTTCAAGGAGAGAGGTTCCATTGGTGCCAAAAAGGCTCCAGGGCGCCCAAGAAAGACCAGCAAGCGGCAGGACCGTCTCTTAAAAGTGTTTCAGCTGCAGGATCGGGCTACCAGCAGTGCAGAGCTTGCTGAGGAATGGCAGCAGGCAGGTGTGAGTGCATCTGCACGCACTGTGAGGCGAAGACTCTTGGAGCAAGGCCTGGTCTCAAGGAGGGCAGCAAAGAAGCCACTTCTCTCCAGAAAAAACATCAGGGACAGACTGATATTCTGCAAAAGGTACAGGGAGTGGACTGCTGAGGACTGGGGTAAAGTCATTTTCTCTGATGAATCCCCTTTTCGATTGTTTGGAACATCTGGAAAGCAGCTTATTCGGAGAAGAAGAGGTGAGCGCTACCACCAGTCTTGTCTCATGCCAACTGTAAAGCATCCTGAAACCATTCATGTGTGGGGTTGCTTCTCAGCCAAGGGAATCGGCTCTCTCACAGTCTTGCCTAAAAACAGCCATGAATAAAGAATGGTACCAGAATGTCCTCCAAGAACAACTTCTCCCAACCGTCCAAGAGCAGTTTGGCGCTCAACAATGCCTTTTCCAGCATGATGGAGCACCTTGCCATAAAGCAAAGGTGATAACTAAATGGCTCAGGGAACAAAACATAGAGATTTTGGGTCCATGGCCTGGAAACTCCCCAGATCTTAATCCCATTGAGAACTTGTGGTCAATCATCAAGAGACGGGTGGACAAACAAAAACCAACAAATTCAGACAAAATTAAAGCATTGATTCTGCAAGAATGGACTGCTATCAGTCAGGATTTGGTCCAGAAGTTGATTGAGAGCATGCCAGGGAGAATTGCAGAGGTCCTGAAGAAGAAGGGTCAACACTGCAAATATTGACTTGCTGCATTAACTCATTCTAACTGTCAATATAAGCTTCTGTTACTCATAATATGAATGCAATTATATTTCTGTATGTGATAAAAACATCTGACAAACACACATAAAAACCAGAGGGCAGCAGATCATGTGAAAATATAATATTTGTGTCATTCTCAAAACTTTTGGCCATGACTGTATATACAATCATATGAAAAAGTTTGGGCACCCCTATTAATCTTAATCATTTTTAGTTCTAAATATTTGGGTGTTTGCAACAGCCATTTCAATTTGATATATCTAATAACTGATGGACACAGTAATATTTCAGGATTGAAATGAGGTTTATTGTACTAACAGAAAATGTGCAATATGCATTAAACCAAAATTTGACCGGTGCAAAAATTTGGGTACCCTTATCATTTTATTGATCTGAATACTCCTAACTACTTTTTACTGACTTACTGAAGCACAAAATTGGTTTTGTAACCTCACTGAGCTTTGAACTTCATAGCCAGGTGTATCCAATCATGAGAAAACGTATTTAAGGTGGCCAATTGCAAGTTGTTCTCCTATTTGAATCTCCTCTGAAGAGTGGCATCATGGGCTCCTCAAAACAACTCTCAAATGATCTGAAAACAAAGATTGTTCAACATAGTTGTTCAGGGGAAGGATACAAAAAGTTGTCTCAGAGATTTAACCTGTCAGTTTCCACTGTGAGGAACATAGTAAGGAAATGGAAGACCACAGGGACAGTTCTTGTTAAGCCCAGAAGTGGCAGGCCAAGAAAAATATCAGAAAGGCAGAGAAGAAGAATGGTGAGAACAGTCAAGGGCAATCCACAGACCACCTCCAAAGAGCTGCAGCATCATCTTGCTGCAGATGGTGTCACTGTGCATCGGTCAACAATACAGCACACTTTGCACAAGGAGAAGCTGTATGGGAGAGTGATGCGAAAGAAGCCGTTTCTGAAAGCACGCCACAAACAGAGTCGCCTGAGGTATGCAAAAGCACATTTGGACAAGCCAGCTTCATTTTGGAAGAAGGTCCTGTGGACTGATGAAACAAAGATTGAGTTGTTTGGTCATACAAAAAGGCGTTATGCATGGCATCCAAAAAACACAGCATTCCAAGAAAAACACTTGCTACCCACTGTAAAATTTGGTGGAGGTTCCATCATGCTTTGGGGCTGTGTGGCCAATCCCGGCATCGGGAATCTTGTTAAAGTTGAGGGTCGCATGGATTCAACTCAGTATCAGCAGATTCTTGAGAATAACGTACAAGAATCAGTGACGAATTTGAAGTTACGCCGGGGATGGATATTTCAGCAAGACAATGATCCAAAACACAGCTCCAAATCTACTCAGGCATTCATGCAGAGGAACAATTACAATGTTCTGGAATGGCCATCCCAGTCCCCAGACCAGAATATCATTGAACATCTGTGGGATAATTTGAAGCAGGCTGTCCATGCTCGGCGACCATCAAACTTAACTGAACTGGAATTGTTTTGTAAAGAGGAATGGTCAAAAATACCTTCATCCAGGATCCAGGAACTGATTAAAAGCTACAGGAAGCGACTAGAGGCTGTTATTTTTGCAAAAGGAGGATCTACTAAATATTAATGTCACTTTTCTGTTGAGGTGCCCATACTTTTGCACCGGTCAAATTTTGGTTTAATGCATATTGCACATTTTCTGTTAGTACAATAAACCTCATTTCAATCCTGAAATATTACTGTGTCCATCAGTTATTAGATATATCAAATTGAAATGGCTGTTGCAAACACCCAAATATTTAGAACTAAAAATGATTAAGATTAATAGGGGTGCCCAAACTTTTTCATATGACTATATATATATATATATATATATATAACATCCACTTGTCCAGTATGTTGGGTATTATTTGGGGGAGAGAGGCGTGTATTATGTGGGGGGCACCATTTCACTTCTTCAGCTCAGGCAGCAGAAAGGCTGTGCAGCCCGGGTTATCTAGCAAAAACATAACTTAAAAGATTCTGTAATACTGGAATTCCTAAAGGTCACTGTAGTGTGTGCCATTGTGTTATTAGTAATGTATATAATGCTGCTGAAAACTTTTACACAGATGTTCTTGAATAATGACAAGACATACAGCATTCTTAGAAAAAATTAGATTAAATGGGTTTTCCCATCAAAGCAAATTATTGCCTATCCAAATGAAAGGGATTAACAGTATAAGGGTTTATATTGCCACCTAGTGGTACACATTTTTTGATACAACACTTCATTTCTCAGTATTTTATATATTTAGAATTATTATATCTTGTATATCTTTAACTAGATTTTGTAAAATATCAATTTACTAAATCAAAATTGGTAATGTAATGATAGGCCGAATAGATCATGTTTCCTTGTATTTACTATGTATATAATTTATACATTTTACAGTACAGTTGGGGATGCTCTCCTCCTTTCTCTACACTAAAATAGAGCTTGTGAGATCTCCTAACCACTACAGACTGCCATGTGTTCTTTCCTGCCTGTGTAATCTGCCCTTTCTGAAAATTTAGACACTTTACTCCCTGTTTTCTATGATCTGTTGTATACTTTCCTGATGCTTTGGTTAACATTGGGAGGAGGGGGGGGGGTGTTGTGATATTGTCTCTGAAGCAAGTATAAGAAATTGCATGTATTGGCTGAAAACACAGAGCAGTAGAACTAGCTGTTTAAATCTTACACAGTTCTGAGAGATAGATCCCAGACACCAAAACACCTTCACCAGCGCCAGCCAGGAAGCCAGATGGACTTGTGTTGAATTTGGGGGAGGGGGGATGAATCAGAAGAATGAACACATCCAAGCCAAAAATCAGTCTGAGAGGTGACGTCAGAGCCAAAATCCGGAGACAAGCGGATTTCCAGTAACAAGCCAATTGTCAATATAGAGCAGTCCAGCACAAGTGATCAGAATATGGAAGCTACACTAAGTGCAACCATGTTACAGGCAGCTGGATGAGGAGGAACTTGGTTTAAATATCTCTCCTAAGCTGCTAATGGGATCAGCACAGAAGAGGCCTAAAGACTGCAAAAGCTTCACAGGTTGGCATGGTAACTTTAAAGCAGCAGTAGCTAAACTGAGTTTCCGGACAGTGCACCCCCTTTTATGAGAGGCCACTGGACCCTTAATCCCCGAACCAGGTTTTTATGGAAACTTCCTGTAAAAATTTCTAACTAGTAAATCTTCATGAACATAACGAGCCGGTACCCAAATATGTTCTTCTGGTCCTTACCCCTTCCAATGTACTAAGGTACTGGAGTGCACTTGTAACTCTACGCGAGTCAATGATTCTTTGAACCTCAAATTCTAGGTCTCCTTCCACTTGAACAAGGGGAGGCGATTTATTGAGAGGGACATTTCTTAAGGACAGATTTATGTAAAACATTATGAAGAAAGGATGAATATGTACATGGAAATATACAGGATTAACAACCTCAAAAAATTTGTAAGGACCAATAAACCTAGGACCCAATTTATGAGACGGAATCATAAGAGGTAAATTTTTAATAGAGAGCAACACCTTTTCCCCACAGCAAAAACAGGACTTGCTGAATGTCTTTTGTCTGCATGTTTCTTAGAAATCGATTGGAAATTATTCTGGTTCGCCTGAACATGTGCCCAAGCTGTGCACAGTTTATCTGATTCCATATTAACTTCCTGACTTTCAATAGTGGAGGACAATGAACTGAAAAGAGGATGAAATAATTACAGAAAAATGGTATTCAGACATGATGTCGATTATTAATCGCAAATTTTGCTAAAGGTAAATAGGTTACCCACCGATTATCAATAACGTAACATAATATTTTAGATATTGTTCAAGTGTTTGGCTAAAACATTCTGTCTGAGCATTGGTCTCAGGATGAAAAGCAGAGGAAAAGGATAATTGTATTCTCAATATGGTACAAAATGCTTTCAAAAATCTTGAGACAAATTAAACACCTCTATTAGAAACTATATTATCCGGAATACCATATAAATGAACAATATGATCAATAAATAATCTGGAGAGTACTTTGAGATAATGGAATGAAAGGACACATGTTACTGAAACAATCTACACCTACTTAGATGACAGACCTCCTCCCCCAGAAGATGGAAGATGAGTAATGAAAACCATCAGAATGGGTTCATAGTCTTTGAGAGACTGGCAATGGAAGACGTTCACCCACAGGGCGGATCTGAGGGGTCTAGGTCCGGTTCTAAATATTACGGAGACATAGGCTATGATATCACGAGACACTGTTGGCCGCCAGTAAAGACGAGAAACTAGTCTTTTAGTAAAATAAACCCCTGGATGATCACCCAAAACTGAATCATATAATTTTGTTTAAAAATCTCAGTCTAAATTGGGGAGGTACAAATAATTTACCATCCGGGTATTTTGAGGGGCTAATTGCTGATACACTCAGAAGCAAGATCAGAAGAAACAGCAGAAATAACAATGCCTTCTGAAAAGATTTGTTCAGGCTCAGAATCAGGGGTTTGAGAGGAACAAAAACTTCGAGTGAAGGAATCAACCTTTACGTTTTTAGAACCAGGTCTGCAGGTTATCACAAAATCAAACCTGGTAAAAAATAATGCCCGCCTAGCCTGTCTGGAATTTAGTCTCTTGGCTGATTCTAAAAAGGTGAGACATTTTTGTGAGAAATGTAATTGCAGGAGAGAATTTGCGAGAGAAAAATGCACAAGGAAGTAAGTTAGTCAAGGAGGCAGAGCCTTGCGTTAACACTGCCCCTACACCTATTTCTGAGGCATGCACTTCAACAACAAAGGGATATGAGAGGTCAGGTTGAACCAGAACTGGAGCTTCCATAAAACTATGCTTAAGTGACTCAAAAGACAAGATAGCATCTGAATTACAATGAACTAAGTCAGGGCCCTTTTTAGCGAGGTCAGGTAGAAGATTGGCTATGGAATAAAAATAACACATTAATTTCTTATATGGCAAAATTAAAAACCCCTCTGCAAGGCTTTAAGAAAGGTAGAGCCTGTCCAATCCACAGTAGCCTGGACCTTGGCTGAATCCATGCGAATTGCAGAAAGTAAACCCAAAAAAGTAAGCTCCTGTACACCAAAAACACATTTTTCACATTTTAGCATGCAAGTGGTTTTAACTGAGTAATTGAAGAACCAGCCTTAAAGGGGTATGCCCAGGAACATAACCATTTTTAAATTTGTAGATAATTACAAGTTAAACATTTTTGAAAATATAAGTAATTTTAACATTTTGCAGAGTTTTATAGATTTTCTCTAAATATCTTGTGGTCACAAGATGTTGTCTTGATTGGTTGCCAGTGGATACGACCATCAATGCAGGACCTTTCTAAGGTCAGAAAGTCAGCCATGATTTCCTTATTGTTGCCAGGATATCTTCTGAAACATGTAGTGTGCCTGCATGATAACCCAGCTACAATAACAAAATCATAGCTGGGTTCCTGACAAGTACCAGACCATAAAAAGTTTCTGCATTAGCGACAAAGTCCCTCATAGACGTTTAATGGGTAAAATCAGGTCCATTGGCTTGAAAAATGTAGTTTGTAATTGGATTGAAAACTGCTTCAGGTCGGGGCCCCACATTGCAGAAATACTGTGTTTTACAGTACCTGCAAATTGGATGGGATTCTGACTAATCCTATCCACACAATGCAGAAAAAAATCCTGGTGTTTTCCATATAAGTATAATAGGTGCAGAAAGTCCACAGAGGAAAAACTCTGTGAAATCTCAATGAAAAACGCTACAAAAAAAATGCAATGCGTTTCCACCATGGTCTTTTCCGCAGCGTTTTTGAGAGTTGTGGTCAATGACTGCATCTCAGAATGGTCCTCTATTATAAGTGGTGTACCCCAGGGTTCAATGCTGGGTCCGCTGTTATTTAACTTATTTATTAATGATATAGAAGTTGTGATTAATAGCACTGTCTCTATTTTTGCAGATGACACCAAGCTATATAGTGCAATACAGTCTATAGAGGAGTTAGGTAGGTTACAAGAAGACTTGGACAGAGCGTTTGGGTATCCACATGGCAAATGAGGTTCAACGTGGATAAACGTAAAGTTATGCATCTGGATAATAATAATCTTCTTGTATCATATGCCATTGGGGGAGTAAAGCTGGGAGAGTCACTGGTGGAGAAGTACCTGGTAGTACTTGAAAATCATAGGTTAAATTAAAGCATGCAATGTCAGTCAGCTGCTTCTAGGCCAGCAGGATATTGTCATGTATTAAAAGGGGTATGGACCTGTGAAGGATCGGGGTTTACCAGGGCCTCGCGCTTGGCCTACCTGCGATCGCTTCGATTACCTCACCCCCACTTTCCGTGTGTGAGGTGGGTAAACAGAGGATAATACGCAAGACGGGCCTTCTAAATTTTATATATTTATTAACCCCTAAATGGGTCGACACTAGGCACTTAACACATACATAGAATACATGCAGCGATTAACAAGCAGATACAAGTGAAAGCAGCATAACACGGTACATAAAATAAAAATGGGGATAAAAGAAAGAAAAGAATATATATTACCAACACCAGCTTGTGCAGGTATCTCTGGCTTCCAAGTGTGATTCAGCCAGGGCAAGTATCTTGTGGACGTCCAGTAGCAGATGACCTTAGCAGGGTAAAATGGCCGAAAAACCTCTGGAACAAGCAGTTAGTCCATTTCTCTGAGCCCATGTGGTAGGCTCAGAGCACCGTCTTGGGCAAAGCATGTGTTGCTTACATGCAGTGACACCTCTTTTAGATTCACAAAATGGCCTCCAGTTTGGCTCCCTAGGCCGCATGGCAGCCACATGTTGGTCACATGGCTTCCCCCACAGCTTGCCTCCAAGAAGCGTGCATCTCCAAATTCACCAGACAACAGAGCCTGGTTCAGCCTGGGCGGAACCCTTTTGTCTCCCCTGGTCTCCTCCCTGAGTGAGGTCACCAGGGGGAGAAGCCCCCGCCCCTCTCTACATCTCTCAGAATAACTTTTCAGTATAAGTCTATGCATGATGTTTATAGAGTCTGGCTGGTAGTATAATGGGGTTCCTGGCGAGATCCCCAATACATAGACTCCAAGTTTGACACTCCAGCTCCCTTTGGGTAAGGAGATCAGTGCCTGCACCTTTCCTGGACTTCGAACGGTGACATGTGTATATTCTGAGCGTGCCCCTTGACCTGACGCATCTGGGGAATTTATCGGATCGACAATAAGATCTTCCCCAGGCCAGATATTGTCATAAAACCATAATTCCTTAGAACTAGCAATGGCGCCACTGTGTCTCTCAGTGATATGTGGATCATTTGCATAAAGCATCCTGTCTAAATGAACCCCTGCTGGGTTAATGAGGGTTGCAGTCTTATGCAGATGAAGGCTTTTGACCAAATGGCTGATTGCTTCAGGGGCAGGACAGAGAGTAGTTTGACCACATATCAGGTGCTCTGCTAGGCCTGATTCTAGGCACCAACCCCTGCTGTGCAGTAATATAGACCAATATTGATATCCTAAGACCATACCTGCACCTAATATCATCACAGGACCACTTTATAAATTACTGGTGCAGCCCCATCTGGATTATGCAGTTCAGTTCTGGGCACTAGTTCATAGAAAGGATGTCCTAGAGTTGGAAAAGGTTCAACGGAGGGCCACAAAACTAATAAGGGGCATGAAGGACCTCAGTTCGAGAGACTAAAGGCGTTAAATCTGTTTAATCTGAAGAAGAGGTGTTTAAGGGGAGACGTGATAAACCTATATAAATGGCCCATACGAGAAATATCGGGAAAAACTGTTCCATGTTAAATCCACTCAAAAGACAAGGGGGCAATCCCTCTTTCTGGAGAAAAAAAGGTTTAATCTCAAGAGCCAACAAGGCTACTTCACTGTAAGGACTGTGAATCTGTGGAATAGTCTACCCCAGGAGCTGGTCACAGCAGCAACAGCTGACAGCTCCAAAAAGGACTAGACACCCTTTACATAAAAATAGCATTGATGCTTATGGAAATGTATAGAATATCATGCCCTTTCCGATACCCAGGTTAAACTTGATGGACAAGTGTCTTGTTTTCAACCATACTAACATGTAACTATGTAACAGCTGATCAGCAGGGGCCCTGGGTGTGGGAACAGATTTTTATTGATGACCTGAAAAGCCACTTTAGTTAGGAGACATATATGAGGCATTATTAATAAGGTGCACTTTTTAAGAGGGTACTCAGGGACATTAACTTAAAGATGTATTCAGAGGTATTATTCATTTGTGGGAAGCAGGGCATGGTTATATTATATATGTTATATATATAAAAATGAGTTTCTTTCTGTCTGTCTGTTCTTTATGCGCGACCAAACGACTGGACCGATCCTCACCAAATTTGGCACACATGTACTGTATATCAGGTGTCCGGGAATATTTTAGGCCGGGTCTCAGCTCTAAAGGATGTACCGTTCCTGAGATACAGTATTCCCAAAAAATGAACAGCATTATCTAATACAAGCAACTGCCATACACACGGTCACATGTCCCTTATCAGCCAATAGAAGCTCGCAGGCGCTTAGTCTCCTCAGGCACACAGGTTTCCATAGCAACCAAGCTATTTATGACCTGTATTAGTCAATAGCAGTTCACAGGTCCTTAAATATTCAGTCATATCACGTGTATCAGCCAATATAAGTTCACATTTAATTTACCAGGTTTCCAAAACAACACAGCCATAAATAGACTGTACCTACACTGGACTCAGTGGCGTAAGTAGGAATGGCTGGGCCCCAAGGTGAACATTTGAAATGGGACCCCCCCCTCCAGCAACCGCCCCCCCCTCCGCACAAACTGCATTCCTGCACACACTATTATGCCCCATAGCATCCCCTACACACACTATTATGCCCCATAGTGGCCCCTACACACAGTATTATGCCTCATAGTGGCCCCTTCATATAGTATTATGCGCACATCCCACTACCTCTTCAATGTTGGACCAGATGTCACGTGATCCAGGCATGCGTCGCAATGCATAATTACATCGGACTGGCCCACTGACGTCTGGGACATCACCAAGGAGGCCTGAAGCCTGCTGGAGTGCAGGAGATGTAAGTAACAGTGTTTTTTATGTTCCCTTAACTCCTCAGGGCCTCCGATCATTATACTCTGGGGTCTCAAAAGACCCCAGAGTATAATGATAGCAGTGTTTGTGGGGTTCACGGCCAGCAGGCCTTACTTACCGATCCCCGCTCCTGTTCACAGCCGCCTCCGCAGAAGGTGAAGCGCAGGCGGCCATGAGCCGCAGTGGGGATTGGTAAGTAAATAGGGCCCATTACCTGCTGGTGTTACACCAGCAGGTAACGGCCTATTAAAAAAAAAAAAAAAAACATCAGGGGCCTGCCGGGACCCCTAATGTCCTCGGCCCTGTGGCAGCCGCTACCACTGCTACCCCGGTATTTACCCCACTGACTGGACTGCAATACTGGATTTCAGCATTCTTATAAATTGAAACGTTTTTAAACTACTTATGCCCCCTGCAGCAAAATGCATGGCTGCTGCTCGAGCTAATGAAAACTCTCAGTAGACCCAAGCCCGTCTCCAATCTGACAAGGCATTGTCAACCACATGCACACAGCTGCACTCCATGTTTCCATAACAACCCAGCCATTTTCCTTCACTGCTGTGGGTCAGCTTTAAAGGGGCAGGATGCTGTGGATGACACTGTTACACAAGGTCACATACACACAGCTTTACTTCAGGTTTTCCATAACAACCGATCGCAGGTCTTTTACTGATATCCAAATTGAGATACACATGATCACATGACGCTTATGGACCAATGGAAAATCGGCGGTTCTTCAGTCTTGACATACACACAGCTTTACACCAGGTTTCCATAGCAACCAAGCTATTTATGACCTGAATGAGTCAATAGCAGTATGCAGGTCCTTAAATATTCAGTCATATGACGTGTATCAGCCAATATAAGTTCACATTTCATTTACCAGGTTTCCATAGCAACACAGCCATAAATAGACTATACCTATACTGGACTGCCATACTGGATGTCAAGTGCAAAACTGGCCAATTCTTATGGGGCCACTACACAAACAAAAAATGAAATATACCCGTGCGAAGCTGGGTTCTTTTGCTAGTATGTTATAATTGGAGGTAGCAATAGGATGTGGACTTTTATGCAGGTGAGGAAAAGTTTAAAACTTCAGAGACAAGTCACTGCTGGAAGAAGTGGTCATGACAGGAAATGTGAATGATTACACCTTTTAAGTCACTAAATATTTCCTGTGCTGTTTAAACTTAAATTGTCTCCAGGGCCCTCTGCACAGCTGGCACATACAGTGGGGAAAAAAAGTATTTAGTCAGCCACCAATTGTGCACGTTCTCCCACTTAAAAAGATGAGAGAGGCCTGTAATTGACATCAAAGGTAGACCTCAACTATGAGAGACAAAATGAGAAAACATATCTAGAAAATCACATTGCCTGATTTTTAAAGAATTTATTTGCAAATTATGGTGGAAAATAAGTATTTGGTCAATAACAAAAGTTCATCTGAATACTTTGTTATATATCCTTTGTTGGCAATGACAGAGGTCAAACGTTTTCTGTAAGTCTTCACAAGGTTGGCACACACTGTTGCTGGTATGCAGGCCCATTCCTCCATGCAGATCTCCTCTAGAGAAGTGATATTTTGGGGCTGTCTCAGGGCAACACGGACTTTCAACTCCCTCCAAAGGTTTTCTATGGGGTTGAGATCTGGAGACTGGCTAGGCCACTCCAGGACCTTGAATTGCTTCTTGCGAAGCCACTCCTTCATTGCCCTGGCAGTGTGCTTGGGATCATTGTCATGCTGAAAGACCCAGCCACGTTTCATCTTCAATGCCCTTGCTGATGGAAGAAGGTTTGCACTCAAAATCTCACAATACATGGCCCCATTCATTCTTTCATGTACACGGATCAGACGTCCTGGTCCCTTTGCAGAGAAACAGCCCCAAAGCATGATGTTGCCACCCCATGCTTCACAGTTGGTATGGTGTTCTTTGGATGCAACTCAGCATTCACTCTCCTCCAAACACGATGAGTTGTGTTTCTACCAAACAGTTCTACTTTGATTTCATCTGACCATATGACATTCTCACAATACTCTTCTGGAACATCCAAATGCTCTCTAGCAAACTTCAGACGGGCCTGGATATGTACTGGCTTAAGCAGGGGGACACGTCTGGCTCTGCAGGATCTGAGTCCCTGGCGGCGTAGTGTGTTACTGACGGTAGCCTTTGTTACGTTAGTCCCAGGTTTCTGCAGGTCACTCACTAGATCCCCCCATGTGTTTCTGGGATTTTTTTGCTCACTGTTCTTGAAATCATTTTGACCCCATGGGGTGAGATCTTGGGTGTAGCCCCTGATCGAGGGAGATTATCAGTGGTCTTATATGTCTTCCATTTTCTAAATATCGCTCCCACAGTTGATTTCTTCACACCAAGCTGCTTGCCTATTGCAGAATCAGTCTTCCAAGCCTGGTACAGGTCTACAGTTTTGTTTCTGGTGTCCTTCCACAGCTCTTTGCTCTTCACCATAGTGGAGTTTGGAGTGTGACTGTTTGAGGTTGTGGACAGGTGTCTTTTATACTGATAACAATTTCAAACAGGTGCCATTACTACAGGTAATGAGTGGAGGACAGAGGAGCCTCTTAAAGAAGAAGTTACAGGTCTGTGAGAGCCAGAAATCTTGCTTGTTTGTAGGTGACCAAATACTTATTTTCCACCATAATGTGCAAATAAATTCTTAAAAAAAATCAGACAATGTGATTTTCTGGATTTGTTTTCTCATTTTGATGTCAATTACAGGCCTCTCTCATCTTTTTAAGTGGGAGAACTTGCACAATTAGTGGCTGACTAAATACTTTTTTTCCCCACTGTACCACTATACGGTACCTGTATAGTGATAATACCTTAGTGATACCTGCGCTGGGGGCCCACTTGGACATGTTGGTACCCTGATGAATAACTTTACGTTTATCCACTTTGAACCTCATTTGTCAAATACATGCCCAAACACTCAGCCTGTCCAAGCCTGCTTGTAACCTATGTTCCCTGCCGTTCAAAAGTTTAGGGTCACTTAGAAATTTCCTTATTTTTGAAAGAAACGCAGTTTTTTTCAATGAAGATAACATTAAATGAATCAGAAATACACTCTATACATTCTTACTGTGGTAAATGACTATTGTAGCTGCAAACGTCTGGTTTTTAATGCAATATTTACATAGGTGTATAGTGGCCCATTTCCAGCAACCATCACTCCAGTTCTAATGGTACATTGTGTTTGCTAACTGTGTAAGAAGGCTAATGGATGTTTAGAAAACCCTTGAAAACCCTTGTACAAGTATGTTAGCACAGCTGAAAACAGTTTTGCTGGTTAGAGAAGCTATAAAACTGACCTTCCTTTGAGCTAGTTGAGAATCTGGAGCATTACATTTGTTGGTTCGATTAAACTCTCAAAATGGCCAGATAAAGAGAACTTTCATGTGAAACTCGACAGTCTACTATTGTTCTTAGAAATGAAGGCTATTCCATGCGAGAAATTGCCAAGAAACTGAAGATTTCCTACAACGGTGTGTACTACTCCCTTCAGAGGACAGCACAAACCGGCTCTAACCAGAGTAGAAAGAGAAGTGGGAGGCCCCGCTGCACAACTAAGCAACTAGACAAGTACATTAGAGTCTCTAGTTTGAGAAATCGACGCCTCACAGGTCCTCAACTGGCAGCATCATTAAATAGTACCCGCAAAACGCCAGTGTCAACGTCTACAGTGAAGAGGTGACTCAGGGATGCTGGCCTTCAGAGCAGAGTGGCCAAGAAAAAGCCATATCTGAGACTGGCTAATAAAAGGAAAAGATTAATATGGGCAAAAGAACACAGACATTGGACAGAGGAAGATTGGAAAAAAGTGTTATGGACAGACGAATCGAAGTTTGAGGTGTTTGGATCACACAGAAGAACATTTGTGAGACGCAGAACTACTGAAAAGATGCTGGAAGAGTGCCTGACGCCATCTGTCAAGCATGGTGGAGGTAATGTGATGGTCTGGGGTTGCTTTGGTGCTGGTAAAGTGGGAGATTTGTACAAGGTAAAAGGGATTTTGAATAAGGAAGGCTATCACTCCATTTTGCAACGCCATGCCATACCCTGTGGACGGCGCTTGATTGGAGCCAATTTCATCCTACAACAGGACAATGACCCAAAGCACAACTCCAAATTATGCAAGAACTATTTAGGGAAGAAGCAGCCAGCTGGTATTCTATCTGTAATGGAGTGACCAGCACAGTCACCAGATCTCAACCCCATTGAGCTGTTGTGGGAGCAGCTTGACCATATGGTACGCAAAAAGTGCCCATCAAGCCAATCCAACTTGTGGGAGGGGCTTCTGGAAGCATGGGGTGAATTTTCTCCAGATTACCTCAGCAAATTAACAGCTAGAATGCCAAAGGTCTCAATGCTGTAATTGTTGCAAATGGAGCATTCTTTGACGAAAACAAAGTTTGAAGGAGAAAATTATTATTTCAAATAAAAATCATTATTTCTAACCTTGTCAATGTCTTGACTATAGTTTCTATTCATTTTGCAACTCATTTGATAAATAAAAGTGTGAGTTTTCATGGAAAACACAAAATTGTCTGGCTGACCCCAAACTTTTGAATGGTAGCATACATCCTTAGTCTGTGATAAACTACATAGCTTGTTGTCATCTGCAAAGACTATTAATCCCATTTTCTGTCTATAATAATAAATTAAATGTGGACTTTTAGGGGTTGGAACATCTTGATTGGCCAAGTTTTACCTTGGCTCCTGCTTTTCCTCCTCCTGACTGGACCTCTCTCCACCTGCAAGGAGACCGTGGCCACTCCAAATTGATTCATCCACGTGGTTGTTAGCTGCTGGTCACTGTTGTAACCCCTCAGGCCCTCTGGTGATGTGCAGGCAACCCGTTGGGAAGGATTAATTAACAGAATTAAATGCTGCAGAGAAGCCCTCGATTCACCTTTGAGACATCAGCAGAGACCTCCTCTATGTTCACCAACCTTCTACCACTGTGCTGTTGGTGTCTTCAGCTTCCCAGTCCCGAAGCATAACTCTTACATAGCCATGCTGCTGTATCCTCCCTGTGTTTGAGGCCTGTATCTCCCTCCTGCATGTGAATACTCCCAAATGCTCAATTGACTTCTTTACAGTCACAGCATAGAAAGACCTAGGAGTATTGTTGTGTTAGGCGCTAATGAGATCATGTTTTTCACTTGCGTTTAGGATATTCCTTCAAAGGGGTTCTCCAGGATAATTATCTTTTTTAATATGATTGCCCCCATGCCCCCCCTCCAACTTTGTAATATACCGTCATTTGTAAATATTTCTGTTTGTCCTTTTCGACCCAATTTTTTACAGTGACTTTTTTTTTTACGCTTGCGGGGACTTGGTATAATCCATATCCGGACCTGCATCGGAAATTTAAAAAAAAATTGAGCCTGGCGCAAAGGGGTACAAAGTGAAACTGTCATGCACAAAAGAGTGGGCTGTCTGCATCACATTGTACCTCTGTTTTGCCAAGTTTTATCAGCACAGGTTCTTGATACGGCTTTAAAGAAGGCCAGTCAATTAGAATATAACACAATTTTATTTAAAATAGTATAATGACAAATCAATTATGGTAAAATGATCGTATATAAGTGATATAATAAATTGATTACAAGAAATAGTGCGATATTGCATACCCTATTGTAAAATGCTAGATAAAAAGATTAAAATACAGAGATTAAAATATAAAAAATAAACATTAAGATACAGAGATTACTTACAACATCACCAAGAGCTTATTAACATCATCCACCGGCGAACCCAGAGAACCCCTGGGAAAACAACACCATGAAGAGCATCCCCTACACACGGGTACAGAGCTTCTGACTTCTGACCCATTATACAAAATGGCTGATACACCCTACTGTTGCATAAACTTGAAATGTGCAGGTGTTGTTTGTCTACCTCATCCTGTACCATGGAGTGGTATATTATACTGTGCGGCGTAAACTGTGGAGCATATTATACTGTATGGGAGCCACTGTGGAGCATCATACTGTGTGTGGGCCACTGTGCAGCATATGATACTGTGTGGGAGCCACTGTGGAGCATTATACTGTGTGGGGGCCACTGTGGAGCATATTATACTGTGCAGGGGCTACTGGGGAGCATATTATACTCTGCAGGGGCCATTGTGGAGCATATAATACTGTGCAGGGTCCAATATGGAGCATATGATACTGTGTGGGAACCACTATGGAGCATTGTACTGTGTGGGGGGCCGCTGTAGAGCATATTATACTGTATGGGGTCCACTGTGGAGCATTCTATTCTGCCGAGGCCACTGTGGAGCATATTATACTGTGTGGGGTCCACTGTGGAGCACTATACTGTGTAAAGGCCACTGTTTAGCATATTATACTGTGCGAGGGCCACTGTGGTGCATTATACTGTGCAGGGGCCACTGTGGAGCATTATACTGTGTGAGGACCAATGTGGAGCATATTATATTATGTGGGTCCACTGTAGAGCATATTATACTGTGTGGGGACCACTGTGAAGCATATTATACTGTGTGGGGGCCACTATGAAACATGTTATACTGTGTGGGGGGCCACTGTGGAGAATTATACTGTGTAGGGCCACTGTGCAGCATATGATACAGTGTGGGAGCCACTGTGGAGAATATTGCATTATACTGTGTGGGGGCCACTGTGAAGAATTATACTGTGCAGGGGCCACTGTGATGTATTATACTGTGTGGGGGCCACGGTGGAGCATATTATACTGTGAGGGGGCCACTGTGCAACATTATACTGTGCAGGATCCACTGAAGAGCATTATACTGTGGGCGGACATTGTGGAACATATGATACTGTGTGGGACCACTGTGGAGCATATACTGTGTGAGGACCAATGTGAAACATATAATATTGTGTGAGGCTACTGTGGAGCATATTATATTGTGTGTGGGCCACTGTGAAGCATATTATACTGTGTCAGGCCACTATGAAACATGTTATGCTGTGTGGGGAGCCACTATGGAGCATTATGCTGTGTAGGGGCTACTGTGGAGCATATTATACCGTGTGGGGTCCACTGTGGAGCATTATACTGTGCGAGGCCACTCTTTAGCATATTATTCTGTGCGGGGGCCACTGTGGAGCATATGACACTGTGTGGGAGCCACTGGGAAGCATTATACTGTTTGGGGGCCACTGTGGAACATATACTGTTTGGGGGCCACTGTGGAGCATATTATACTGTTAAGGGTCACTGTGGAGCATTATACTGTGTGGAGGCCACGGTGCAGCATATGATACTGTGTGGGAGCCACTGTGGAGCATATTATACTGTAATTGTACTATAAGGGATGGAAATACTGGGAAAATACTCAGGATTGTTGACACATGTAAGATTTCAGTGACGTAGCTGTGGTGTAGGCTGTTGACAGGAAGCTGTTGGGTGGGCCCACAGAACTAGTTCCTTTGGTGGGTCTTAGGCTCTTCAGTCCAACACTGTATATATACAGTGGGTATGGAAAGTATTCACACCCCTTTAAATTTTTCACTCTTTGTTTCATTGCAGCCATTTGCTAAAAGCAAAAAAGTTCATTTTATTTCTCATTAATGTACACTCAGCACCCCATCTTGACAGAAAAAAAAACAGAAATGTAGATATTTTTGCAAATTTATTAAAAAAGAAAAACTGAAATATCACATGGTCATAAGTATTCAGACCCTTTTGCTGTGACACTCATATTTAACTCACATGCTGTCCATTTCCTTCTGATCCTCCTTGAGATGGTTCTACTCCTTCATTGGAGTCCAGCTGTGTTTAATTAAACTGATTAGACTTGATTAGGAAAGGCACACACCTGTCTATATAAGACCTCACAGCTCACAGTGCATGTCAGAGCAAATGAGAATCATGAGGTCAAAGGAACTGCCCAAGGAGCTCAGAGACAACATTGTGGCAAGGCACAGATCTGGCCAAGGTTACAAAAGAATTTCTGCAGCACTCAAGGTTCCTAAGAGCACAGTGGCCTCCATAATCCTTAAATGGAAGAAGTTTGGGATGACCAGAAGTCTTCCTAGATCTGGCCGTCCAGCCAAACTGAGCAATCGTGGGAGAAGAGCCTTGGTGAGAGAGGTAAAGAAGAACCCAAAGATCACTGTGGCTGAGCTCCAGAGATGCAGTAGGGAGATGGGAGAAAGTTCGACAAAGTCAACTATCACTGCAGCCCTCCACCAGTCGAGGCTTTATGGCAGAGTGGCCCGAAGGAAGCCTCTCCTCAGTGCAAGACATATGAAAGCCCGCATAGAGTTTGCCAAAAAACACATGAAGGACTCCCAGACTATGAGAAATAAGATTCTCTGGTCTGATGAGACGAAGATTGAACTTTTTGGCGTTAATTCTAAGCAGTATGTATGGAGAAAACCAGGCACTGCTCATCACCTACCCAATACAATCCCAACAGTGAAACATGGTGGTGGCAGCATCATGCTATGGGGGTGTTTTTCAGCTGCGGATACAGGACGACTGGTTGCAATTGAAGGAAAGATAAATGCGGCCAAGTACAGAGATATCCTGGAAGAAAACTTCTTCCAGAGTGGACCTCAGACTGGGCCGAAGGTTCACCTTCCAACAAGACAATTACTCTAAGCACACAGCTAAAATAACAAAGGAGTGGCTTTGGAACAACTCTGTGACCATTCTTGACTGGCCCAGCCAGAGCCCTGACCTCAACCCAATTGAGCATCTCTGGAGAGACCTGAAAATGGCTGTCCACCAACGTTCACCATCCAACCTGATGGAACTGGAGAGGATTTGCAAGGAAGAATGGCAGAGGATCCCAAATCCAGATTTGAAAAACTTGTTGTATCATTCCCAAGAAGACTCATGGCTGTACTAGCTCAAAAGGGTGTTTCTACTCAATACTGAGCAAAGGGTCTGAATACTTATGACCATGTGATATTTCAGTTTTTCTTTTTTAATAAATTTGCAAAAATATCTACATTTCTGTTTTTTTCTGTCAAGATGTGGTGCTGAGTGTACATTAATGAGAAATAAAATGACTTTTTTGCTTTTAGCAAATGGCTGCAATGAAATAAAGAGTTTAAAATTTAAAGGGGTCTGAATACTTTCCGTACCCACTGTGTGTGTGTGTGTGTGTGTGTTTATGGGGGGGGGGGGGGGGGGGGGGGATATATATAGGGGGGGGGGGGGGGGGGGGGGGTATATATATATATATATATATATATATACATATGAGAGAGAGAGAGACATGCATTTCTAACAATCATAAAGAGATATGTGTAGAGAGATATGTAGTCAAAATATTATATATGTGTTTACCAAACGCCAAAAAAGGCATCAAGAAGGAGTTACTGTCCTGTCCTGAAGACTATAGACTATAATGGGGTCCACTTCTGTCCGGTTTCTGCCCGAAAAATGAGGAGAGAAAAGTCCTGCTTGCAGGACATTTATCTTCACATATTTCAAGCGGAATGGGGAACGGAATCCCCAAGTGCTCACCAAGCACAGATGTGAACTCACATCTATTAACGTATTAATAGCACTAGCAGACCTTTTTTAAAATTAATTTTGTGCCCAGAAAACCCCTGTAACAAATGCAAAAAACAGATGCAAACGGGTTAATAGAAATTATTCTGTACAATGTACTAGGAAATGGGAAAAAAAAATTAGAATGAGACTGAGTATTCTCTGATGCTACCAGGTCCCTGCTGTGTCAACGGATGCCATAGTTAGGTGCACTAGGACGTACATTTGCATCCTGGTGCGTATAGGGGTTAACCTATCTCTTATACATATAAAAATAAGTTTGTCTGTCTCTCTGTCTGTTCTTTATGCACGACCAAACGACTGGACCGATCCTCACCAAATTTTTCACACAGGTACATCAGGTGTCCGGAAAGATTTTAGACCAGGTCTCAGCTCTCTAGGACGTACTGTTCCTGAGATACAGTATTCCCAAAAAATTACCTGCATTAACCAATACAAGCCTGCAAGGCTTTCACTCATATTCCAACTGCCAAACACACGGTAACATGTCCCTTATCAGCCAATAGAAGCTCACAGGCGCTTAGTCTCCACAGGCACACAGCTTTACACCAGGTTTCCATAGCAACTAATCTATTTATGACCTGCATTAGTCAGTAGCAGTTTTTAGGTCCTTAAATATTCAGTCATCCAATATAAGTTCACATTTAATTTACCAGGTTTCCATAACAACACAGCCATAAATAGACTGTACCTATACTGGACTGCCATACTGGACGTCAGCATTCTTATAAATTTAAACATTTTTAAAATACTCATGCCTCCTAAAAGGAAAACTGCAGTTGGACACAAGACTCCTGCAGCAAAACGCATGGCTGCTGCTCGAGCTAATGAAAACTCTCAGCAGACCCAAGCCCATCTCCAATCTGACAAGGTATGTCACTGACAAGAGCGAGCTGCTGAAACTCCTCAGCAGAGCCAAGCCCGTCTCCAATCTGACAAGGCATTGTCAGCCTATAGAAGCTCGCAGGCGCTTAGTTTCTACATGCACACAGCTGCACTCCAGGTTTCCATAACAACCCAGCCATTTTTCTTAACTGCTGTAGGTCAGCTTTAAAGGGGCAGGTCGCTGTGGATGACACTGTTGCACAATGTCACATACACACAGCTTTACTCCAGGTTTTCCATAACAACCGATTGAAGGTTTTTCACTGATATCCAAACAGATATACATGATCACATGACACTTATGGACCAATGGAAAATCGCAGGTTCTTCAGTCTTGACATACACACAGCTTTACACCAGGTTTCCATAGCAATCAAGATATCTATGACCTGTATGAGTCAATAGCAGTTCGCAGGTCCTTAAATATTCAGTCATATGACTTGTATCAGCCAATATAAGTTCACATTTCATTTACCAGGTTTCCATAACAACATGGCCATAAATAGACTGTACCTATAATGGACTGCCATACTGGATGTCAAGTGCAAAACTGGCCAATTCTTATGGGGCCACTACACAAACAAAAAATGAAATATACCCATGTGAATCCGGGTCCTTCTGCTAGTATATTATACAGTGCCTTGCGAAAGTATTCGCCCCCCTTGAACTTTTCAACCTTTTGCCACATTTCAGGCTTCAAACATAAGGATATAAAATTTAAATTTTTTGGTGAAGAATCAACAATAAGTGGGACACAGTTGTGAAGCGAAACGAAATTTATTGGTTATTTTTAAACTTTTGTAAAAAATAAAAAACTGAAAAGTGGGGCGTGCAATATTATTCGACCCCTTTACTTTCAGTGCAGCAAACTCACTCCAGAAGTTCAGTGAGGATCTCTGAATGATCCAATGTTGTCCTAAATGACTGATGATGATAAATAATCCACCTGTGTGTAATCAAGCCTCCGTATAAATGCACCTACTCTGTGATAGTCTCAGGGTTCTGTTTAAAGCGCAGAGAGCATCATGAAGACCAAGGAACACACCAGGCAGGTCCATGATACTGTTGTGGAGAAGTTTAAAGCTGGATTTGGATACAAAAAGATTTCCCAAACTTTAAACATCCCAAGGAGCACTGTGCAAGCGATCATATTGAAATGGAAGGAGTATCAGACCACTGCAAATCTACCAAGACCCGGCTGTCCCTCTAAACTTTCATCTCAAACAAGGAGAAGACTGATCAGAGATGCAGCCAAGAGGCCCATGATCACTCTGGATGAACTGCAGAGATCTACAGCTGAGGTGGGAGAGTCTGTCCATAGGACAACAATCAGTCGTACACTGCACAAATCTGGCCTTTATGGAAGAGTGGCAAGAAGAAAGCCATTTCTCAAAGATATCCATAAAAAGTCTCGTTTAAAGTTTTCCACAAGCCACCTGGGAGACACACCAAATATTTGGAAGAAGGTGCTCTGGTCAGATGAAACCAAAATCGAACCTTTTGGCCACAATGCAAAACGATATGTTTGGCGTAAAAGCAACACAGCTCATCACCCTGAACACACCATCCCCACTGTCAAACATGGTGGTGGCAGCATCATGGTTTGGGCCTGCTTTTCTTCAGCAGGGACAGGGAAGATGGTCAAAATGGATGGAGCCAAATACAGGACCATTCTGGAAGAAAATCTGTTGGAGTCTGCAAAAGACCTGAGACTGGGACGGAGATTTATCTTCCAACAAGACAATGATCCCAAACATAAAGCAAAATCTACAATGGAATGGTTCACAAATAAATGTATCCAGGTGTTAGAATGGCCAAGTCAAAGTCCAGACCTGAATCCAATAGAGAATCTGTGGAAAGAGCTGAAAACTGCTGTTCGCAAACGCTCTCCATCCAACCTCACTGAGCTTGAGCTGTTTTCCAAGGAAGAATGGGCAAGAATTTCAGTCTCTTGATGTGCAAAACTGATAGAGTCATACCCCAAGCGACTTGCAGTTGTAATCGCATCAAAAGGTGGCGCTACAAAGTATTAACTTAAGGGGGCCGAATAATTTGGCACGCCCCACTTTTCAGTTTTTTATTTTTTACAAAAGTTTAAAATATCTAATAAATTTCGTTCCACTTCACGATTGTGTCCCACTTGTTGTTGATTCTTCACTAAAAAATTAAAATTTTATATCTTTATGTTTGAAGTCTGAAATGTGGCAAAAGGTTGAAAAGTTCAAGGGGGCCGAATACTTTCGCAAGGCACTGTATGTCTTTTGCGCTCTCTCTCTCTCTCTCTCTCTCTCTCTCTCTCTCTCTCTCTCAGTGGGGAAAAAAAGTATTTAGTCAGCCACCAATTGTGCAAGTTCTCCCACTTAAAAAGATGAGAGAGACCTGTAATTGACATCATAGGTAGACCTCAACTATGAGAGACAAAATGAGAAAACAAATCCAGAAAATCACATTGTCTGATTTTTAAAGTATTTATTTGCAAATTATGGTGGAAAATAAGTATTTGGTCAATAACAAAAGTTCATCTCAATACTTTGTAATATATCCTTTGTTGGCAATGACAGAGGTCAAACGTTTTCTGTAAGTCTTCACAAGGTTGGCCCATTACTCCATGCAGATCTCCTCTAGAGCAGTGATGTTTTGGGGCTGTCGCTGGGCAACACGGACTTTCAACTCCCTCCAAAGGTTTTTTATGAGGTTCAGATCTGGAGACTGGCTAGGCCACTCCAGGACCTTCAAATGCTTCTTACAAAGCCACTCCTTCGTTGCCCTGGCGGTGTGCTTGGGATCATTGTCATGCTGAAAGACCCAGCCACGTTTCATCTTCAATGCCCTTGCTGATGGAAGGAGGTTTGCACTCAAAATCTCACGCTACATGGCCCCATTCATTCTTTCATGTACACGGATCAGTCATCCTGGTCCCTTTGCAGAGAAACAGCCCCAAAACATGATGTTGCCACCCCCATGCTTCACAGTAGGCATGGTGTTCTTTGGATGCAACTCAGCATTCACTCTCCTCCAAACACGACGAGTTGTGTTTCTACCAAACAGTTCTACTTTGGTTTCATCTGACCATATGACATTCTCCCAATACTCTTCTGGAACATCCAAATGCTCTCTAGCAAACTTCAGACGGGCCCGGATATTGACGGTAGCCTTTGTTACGTTAGTACCAGCTTTCCGCAGGTCATTCACTAGGTCCCCCCGTGTGGTTCTTGGATTTTTGCTCACCGTTCCTGTGATCATTTTGACCCCACGGGGTGAGATCTTGCATGGAGCCCCTGATCAAGGGAGATTATCAGTGGTCTTGTATGTCTTCCATTTTCTAATTATTGCTCCCACAGTTGATTTCTTCACACCAAGCTGCTTGCCTATTGCAGATTCAGTCTTCCCAGCCTGGAGCAGGTCTATTATTTTGTTTCTGGTGTCCTTCCACAGCTCTTTGGTTTTCACCATAGTGGAGTTTGGAGTGTGACTGTTTGAGGTTGTGGACAGGTGTCTTTAATACTGATAACAATGTCAAACAGGAGCCATTACTACAAGTAATGAGTGGCGGACAGAGGAGCCTCTTAAAGAAGAAGTTACAGGTCTGTAAGAGCCAGACATTTTGCTTGTTTGTAGGTGACCAAATACTTATTTTCCACCATAATTTGCAAATAAATTCTTAAAAAATCAGACAATGTGATTTTCTAGATATGTTTTCTCATTGTGTCTCTCATAGTTGAGGTCTACCTATGATGACAATTACAGGCCTCTCTCATCTTTTTAAGTGGGAGAACGTGCACAATTGGTGGCTGACTAAATACTTTTTTTCCCCACTGTATACAGTCATATGAAAAAGTTTGGGCACCCCTATTAATCTTAATCATTTTTAGTTCTAAATATTTGGGTGTTTGCAACAGCCATTTCAATTTGATATATCTAATAACTGATGGACACAGTAATATTTCAGGATTGAAATGAGGTTTATTGTACTAACAGAAAATGTGCACTATGCATTAAACCAAAATTTGACCGGTGCAAAAGTATGGGCACCTCAACAGAAAAGTGACATTAATATTTAGTAGATCCTCCTTTTGCAAAAATAACACCTCTAGTCGCTTCCTGTAGCTTTAAATCAGTTCCTGGATCCTGGATGAAGGTATTTTTGACCATTCCTCTTTACAAAACAATTCCAGTTCAGTTAAGTTTGATGGTCGCCGAGCATGGACAGCCCGCTTCAAATTATCCCACAGATGTTCAATGATATTCAGGTCTGGGGACTGGGATGGCCATTCCAGAACATTGTAATTGTTCCTCTGCATGAATGCCTGAGTAGATTTGGAGCTGTGTTTTGGATCATTGTCTTGCTGAAATATCCATCCCCGGCGTAACTTCAAATTCATCACTGATTCTTGTACATTATTCTCAAGAATCTGCTGATACTGAGTTGAATCCATGCGACCCTCAACTTTAACAAGATTCCCGGTGCCGGCATTGGCCACACAGCCCCAAAGCATGATGGAACCTCCACCAAATTTTACAGTGGGTAGCAAGTGTTTTTCTTGGAATGCTGTGTTTTTTTGACGCCATGCATAACGCCTTTTTGTATGACCAAACAACTCAATCTTTGTTTCATCAGTCCACAGGACCTTCTTCCAAAATGAAGCTGGCTTGTCCAAATGTGCTTTTGCATACCTCAGGCGACTCTGTTTGTGGCGTGCTTTCAGAAACGGCTTCTTTCGCATCACTCTCCCATACAGTTTCTCCTTGTGCAAAGTGTGCTGTATTGTTGACCAATGCACAGTGACACCATCTGCAGCAAGATGATGCTGCAGCTCTTTGGAGGTGGTCTGTGGATTGTCCTTGACTGTTCTCACCATTCTTCTTCTCTGCCTTTCTGATATTTTTCTTGGCCTGCCACTTCTGGGCTTAACAAGAACTGTCCCTGTGGTCTTCCATTTCCTTACTATGTTCCTCACAGTGGAAACTGACAGGTTAACTCTCTGAGACAACTTTTTGTATCCTTCCCCTGAACAACTATGTTGAACAATCTTTGTTTTCAGATCATTTGAGAGTTGTTTTGAGGAGCCCATGATGCCACTCTTCAGAGGAGATTCAAATAGGAGAACAACTTGCAATTGGCCACCTTAAATACCTTTTCTCATGATTGGATACACCTGGCTATGAAGTTCAAAGCTCAGTGAGGTTACAAAACCAATTTTGTGCTTCAGTAAGTCAGTAAAAAGTAGTTAGGAGTATTCAAATCAATAAAAGGATAAGGGTACCCAAATTTTTGCATCGGTCAAATTTTGGTTTAATGCATATTGCACATTTGCTGTTAGTACAATAAACCTCATTTCAATCCTGAAATATTACTGTGTCCATCAGTTATTAGATATATCAAATTGAAATGGCTGTTGCAAACACCCAAATATTTAGAACTAAAAATGATTAAGATTAATAGGGGTGCCCAAACTTTTTCATATGACTGTATATATATATATATACAGTTGAAACCAGAAGTTTACATACACTATATAAAAAGACACATATGCATGTTTTTCTCACTGATATGAAATCAGAATAAATCTTTCCCATTTTAGGTCAGTTAGGTGATTACCAAAGGTGATCATTTATTACCCATAATGGTATCAATCAATACTAAATATTGTTCTACAAGAAGAGATACATTAAACTGCTCTGTACTCTGAAATCTAAAAAAGTTAGGGGTGTCAGACTATAAAAAGTTAAAGAATTTTTTTTTTATCTTCAAAATTTAGAATTTTTATAAAGGTATTAAAAAATAAAAAAAATAATTTAGTATAACTGTAATCATACTTAGCCAGAGAATAAAGCTAAGAAGTCATTTCTACTGCACAGTAAAATTCGTAAAAACAAAACCTGTAAGAAAATGGTGTTGTTGCATTTTTTTTCAATTCAACCCCATTCTAAAAATTTTTTCTAGCTTCCCAGTACATTGTATAGACTATTAAAAGGTACCATTTTGAAGTACAATTTGTCTCACAAAAAACAAGCCCTCATACGAATATGTAAACTTAAAAAGTTATAAACGAAAACACAAAATGAAAAATGGCTGCATCCTGTAAGGTTAAGTAATTTTTAGATAAGGTCTTTTTACTTGTGGAGGATACACTGTGCAGAAATATAATTTCATAGAAGGGTTCAACAGTTCTTTGAAACTTGGGGAGTTTTGTCTCCATTCTTCCTCAATGTATGCAAGCAGACGTCAGCGTGTGCTCTCAGTACACAATGTTTTATCAGGAGAGAATACTTGTGGGGGACTTGCAAAGATGGCCATTATTGATGACTGGCTGTAGCATGGCGGGGGCATATCCTTCCAGGGCAAGGGTGGAAGGATCCCCAGGTGACACTTTGCTCTACCCTTCTCTTATCCTCCAACCTACATGTTTTGTTGCTTATGAGATCAACTTGTTGATGTTAGTTTTTTCTTGTGGTTTATAATTTTGTTATATTGTGTATTTACCCCTTCTGTATGTACTACACTTTCCATCATATCAACAATCTTTTTCACTTACAGACTGTGATCATTGAATGACTGTTGATTTTGATTAATACTGTTTTGGATTTTCATGGACTGCTTTGTCATGAACCATTTTGATGCATATTTCAGTGCCGCATGACACAACTGTATTTTTCTCCTTCCCGCTGTCTTGTTTATATTGCAAAAAGGTTAATAAAAACAGTTATTAAAAAAATAAATAAACAAACAAACAGTGGACCCAGTACTGAACCTTGGGGTACACCTCTTATAGCTGGAGAACATTGTAGGTAGCAGTAATTGACCACAACTCTCTGGATACCATCCTTTATGCAGTTTTCAGTCCAATTACAAACTATCTTATCTAAGTCAATAGACTTGATTTTACCTATTAAAGACTTATGAGGGACAGTGTCAAATGCCTTTGCAAGTCCTAAAAACAATATCCACAGCCGCCCCCTATCCATACCTCTACTCACCTCATCATAAAAACAAATCAGGTTATATCTGACAGATTCTGTGCTTCGTAAAACCATGCTGTTAAACCCCCTCCGTTTCCCCATTATTAATGTCAAGCTTACTGGTCTGTATTTACCCGAGGAAGACCATTTTTGAAAATAAATTGCCCAAAGAGGGAAAAAGCCCAAATTTCAGTTAATCACTATATGAAAGTATAGAGTCTCTCCCCAAAATAAAATATCAGTTTTATTCCAACTACAAAAATCCCTACATTAAAACCCAAAAGCAGTGAAAATATTTCAGTATACTATATTTATACACAGAATATGCAGCGCACAGTGTATTGTAGTACTGTGTCACTCAAGGGTAAAATTGTTTTGGGATGATTAACCTAAAAACAGGTAAACTAAAGCTCCCCCAACATGTTTAGCATCATGCATGACTTCATCAGGGGTCTTGGGGCAACTAGCATTATAGCACAACCAACAGTCGCAGTGTATTGGTATGGAGAGAACTCCACTCCTATACTCAAAGTGACCCAAAGTTTAAACCACATATTAGTTAGCTTACTTTGCGCCAAACTTTACTTCAAAATTTGCCACAATTTTGGTACACTTTGCCACATTTAAACAACACCTCCTTTTTTGTGAAACCACATGGAAAAACAGCAAACCTGAAAAATTTTGGCTCATCCTAAATGTGCCAAAGATGTCCTTAAGATGCACCACATTTGTGTTCTGTGATTCTAGCATTATTGGGAATTTTTTGTGGATCTAGGATTGTTTTCAGGTCAGTAAACCAGTGGCTAAGCCAGTATTCAAATTGGCAAGCCAGTACCAAGTAAAAAAAATTTTTTGCCTGAAATAGCAAGTGCAAGTTAGTTTGCATAAACTGGGTGCACAAATTGGTTACTTCCTATGTGGATTGGATACTTCTCCTTTGCCACGTCACCAAGCAGGCAAGGAAACAGAGAGACATAGACACTCCAGTTGGTTGTCTTAAAGTGGCAGCTCCAGAGGAAAAAACAAAGGTCACACAATACTGACTGAGTTACAGTGAGTCACTGTCTGCGGCTCTCCATGCAGTGTGAAGTGAATATACCCATGTTGGGGAATATTTAAACATGTTTGGGCCATTTATTTTTTGTGGCAAAAATATATAAATTGGCACGTGCAGGATTTGGTCCAATTTTGATTGGAGTCAAAATAAAATTATGAATTATTTTTATTATATTGTACAATTATTAATATTGAATAATTAGATGCATCGTTTGTTGCATATTTACTGTCATAGAAAATCAATCACTAGGTTTTTAATAAATTAGAGAATATTTATTGCTTCTGATTGACTGTGGCTGACAGCCTATTGTTAAGGAGTCAGAGTTGGTTCAGGAGATGGAGTTTGGGTCGGTCTGTGGAAAAATGGAGGTTGGTTTAGCCAACCCTATTTGGGCTAATTCATCAATTTCCATAACCAAAATGGTCATTGGCAGATAAGTACTATATGTAAATACTGGGGCAATGCTTTTAATGATTTGAATCCTCAGAAAGTGCATATTACAGTAGCTTCTGTTGATTGTATTTCAAGATAGAGATTAAACAGTATAAAATGAGAATGTCTTTCATAATATTATTTTACCGGAAATGGTTTTTATACTTCTCTCATTTTATTTTAGTCATACAGACCCTAAAATGAGGCCATAACAATGCTGCAAGACCGTCCATAAACTGTGAGAAAGTAATATAATGTTGTACCGTGTTAGCCATAGAAAGTAGTGGAAGAGTGAAGAAATCAGGCGATACCTTTTAGAGGCTAACTGAGTATATTTGATGGTAAACTTTTGGGAGTACTAGCTCTCTTCTTCAGACATGGTGTTATACAAGAAACTGAAAATTCACAGACTTTGTATACACAAAAGACATGGACCTTCAAAGGATCTTAGAATCTTTAAAAATAACAAAATGCAATACAAGTAGAGAAGTTATTTACAAATTATAATAACTTATATTGCATTTTGTTATTTTTAAAGATTCTAAGATCCTTTGAAGGTCCGTGTCTTTTGTGTATAAAAAGTCTGTGAATTTTCAGTTTCTTGTATAACACCATGTCTGAAGAAGAGACCTTGTACTCTCAAAAGCTTGCTATCAAATATACTCAGCCTCTAAAACAGGGGTGTCAAACTCATTTTCACCGGGGGCCACTTCAGCCTCACGGGGTACCTTGAAGGGCCAAGATTATTTTACACATGTATAAAAGTAACTTCTCCTTAACAGATAAGCGAGCTATTAAGCAGTAGTTACATTTGTACATTACTACTGTTACAATCAGCCCTTTGAGGTCAACCAGGAAGAACATAATGTATTGTTAAAACATAAGACATTGGCATGTTACATACTATCCTCATCCTTTTCTGAATATATCAAAAATTAAGCACTATACAAATACTGTTTACCCCTGCAAACGGTATTATGCTCTATAGTTACCTCTGCACACGGTATTACGCCCCACAGCGGCCCCTGCACACGGTATTATGCTCCATAGTTGCCCCTGCACACGGTATTCTCAATAGTGGCCCCTGCACACGGTATTATGCTCCATAGTTGCCCCTGCACACGGTATTATGCTCGATAGTTGCCCCTGCACACGTTATTATGCTCAATAGTTGCCCCTGCACACGGTATTTTGCTCCATAGTGGCCACTGCACACGGTATTATGCTCCACAGTGGCCACTGCACACGGTATTATGCTCAACAGTGGCCCCTGCACACGTTATTATGCTCCATATTGGCCCCTGCAAACGGTATTATGCTCCTTAGTGGCCCCTGCATTGATATTATGCCCCATAGTGGCCCCTGCACATGGTATTATGCCCCATAGTGACCCCCCCACCCATGAACTATTATTATACAGTCATGGCCAAAAGTTTTGAGAATGATACAAATATTAATTTTTACAAAGTCTACTGCTTCAGTTTTTCTAATGGCAATGTGCATATACTCCAGAATGTTATAAAGAGTGATCAGCTTAACAGCAATTACTTGCAAAGTCAATATTTGCCTAGAAAATGAACTTTATCCCCCAAAACACATTTCAACATCATTGCAGCCCTGCCTTAAAAGGACCACCTAACATCGTTTCAGTGATTGCTCCATTAACACAGGTGTGGGTGTTGATGAGGACAGGGCTGGAGATCAATCTGTCATGATTAAGTAAGAATGACACCACTGGACACTTTAAAAGGAGGCTGGTGCTTGCCATCATTGTTTCTCTTCTGTTAACCATGGTTATCTCTAAAGAAACACGTGCAGTCATCATTGCACTGCATAAAAATGGCCTAACTGGGAAGAGTATTGCAGCTAGAAAGATTGCACCTCAGTCAACAATCTATCGCATCATCAAGAACTTCAAGGAGAGAGGTTCCATTGGTGCCAAAAAGGCTCCAGGGCGCCCAAGAAAGACCAGCAAGCGGCAGGACCGTCTCTTAAAAGTGTTTCAGCTGCGGGATCGGGCTACCAGCAGTGCAGAGCTTGCTGAGGAATGGCAGCAGGCAGGTGTGAGTGCATCTGCACGCACTGTGAGGCGGAGACTCTTGGAGCAAGGCCTGGTCTCAAGGAGGGCAGCAAAGAAGCCACTTCTCTCCAGAAAAAACATCAGGGACAGACTGATATTCTGCAAAAGGTACAGGGAGTGGACTGCTGAGGACTGGGGTAAAGTCATTTTCTCTGATGAATCCCCTTTTCGATTGTTTGGAACATCTGGAAAACAGCTTATTCGGAGAAGAAGAGGTGAGCGCTACCACCAGTCTTGTCTCATGCCAACTGTAAAGCATCCTGAAACCATTCATGTGTGGGGTTGCTTCTCAGCCAAGGGAATCGGCTCTCTCACAGTCTTGCCTAAAAACACAGCCATGAATAAAGAATGGTACCAGAATGTCCTCCAAGAGCAACTTCTCCCAACCGTCCAAGAGCAGTTTGGCGCTCAACAATGCCTTTTCCAGCATGATGGAGCACCTTGCCATAAAGCAAAGGTGATAACTAAATGGCTCAGGGAACAAAACATAGAGATTTTGGGTCCATGGCCTGGAAACTCCCCAGATCTTAATCCCATTGAGAACTTGTGGTCAATCATCAAGAGACGGGTGGACAAACAAAAACCAACAAATTCAGACAAAATTAAAGCATTGATTCTGCAAGAATGGACTGCTATCAGTCAGGATTTGGTCCAGAACTTGATTGAGAGCATGCCAGGGAGAATTGCAGAGGTCCTGAAGAAGAAGGGTCAACACTGCAAATACTGACTTGCTGCATTAACTCATTCTGTCAATATAAGCTTCTGTTACTCATAATATGAATGCAATTATATTTCTGTATGTGATAAAAACATCTGACAAAACACACATAAAAACCAGAGGGCAGCAGATCATGTGAAAATATAATATTTGTGTCATTCTCAAAACTTTTGGCCATGACTGTACTCTGGGGTCTTTTCAGGCCCCAGAGTATAATGATTGGGGACCCAGGTGGTGACAAACATAAAAACCAGTGTTACTTACCTGGGCCCCGGTGTGCTCCCTGCGTTCGGCATTCTTCAATGTCGCAGCAGGCAACGGCGACTAATGACGTCCCTGCTCCGTGACGCCTGATATCATCCCAAAAGAAGGCCGAAGCCTGCAGGGTATCTTCGGCCGGAGAGGTGAGTCTCTGGTTTTTATTTTTTTCACCTCCCCTGGGTCTCCGATTTTATCCCCGGGGCTGAAGCCCCCAGGGGTGATGGGGCGCGGGCCGCCGCCCTCCTCCCCCGCCCGCACACAGCCGCTTCTGCGTCCCATAGCAGAAGGGGGCGGGGCGGCCACTCCGCAGGGGTGTCAGGCCGTAGGTGCCGGGAACCCAGCGGCGATGGCCTACGTGATATATATAAAAAACTTCTCCCTCTGCCCATTGCAGCCGCCTTGGGCGTCTTTTCGCGCTGCGCTGACATGCAGAGGTCTTGTAAACCAGCCCAGGACAGGTATCCCGCAGCTTTGTTTTTTTTTTTTTTTTTAAGCGGCCTGTCCTGGGCTGGTTTACATTACATAGACAATAAAAAATGCCGCGGCCCTGCGGGCCAGATAAGTGCTGGGCCGGATAACAGAAGGCAGTGGGCTGGATTCGGCCTGCGGGCCTTGTGTTTGACACCTGTGCTCTAAAAGGTATCGCCTGATTTCTTCACTGTGAGAAAGTAACACATACAATATAAAGATATCCACTAGAGGGTGCTAACACACTGCAATGTAATGGAGAGAATGTTGCTTGAATATTTTTTTTTCTAAATGTTGCCGATATTAATATTATTCTAATAATATTAGGCATGTGTAATACAGAAGGGGTTATGGAACGTTTTAAAATTGATGACCTATCCTTAAGATGGACCATTAACATTTTAATTGAGGAAACAATGCTAGTGAAAGCTCTGTGGCTTCTTCACTTATTTACTTTGGATGACAGTGACTTAAAGGGGATCTTTCACCACCTCCACCTCTTTGCATCCTTCAATAGGTGCCACTCCACTGATTTTGGTGCAGTTAGAATTTTTTCTCTATTCTCTACCATTCTGAGCAATGTACTTTTCATATCGACTGTTCTAATTTCTGCAATAACAACATGAATGAGACAACGATGCAATACTCAAAACTGCTAGAAGTGCTATGGCATTCTGAATTCTGATCAGATGTAAGCAATAAAGCGGCAAAGGTGCTTGTATAACTACACCAATCTTGCTGCCATCCCATTCATATCAATGGAGCTGCCAGAGATAGCCGAAGTACAGTGCTCAGCTAACTTCTGCAGCCCCGTAAACAGAACAGCAGCTATACATTATACAGGGGGTCAGGAGATCCCAGGTTCATGACCCCTTGTGGTACAAGAAAAAAAAATTAAAGAAAAGGTTAAAAAATAAAAAAAAGTATAAAATCATAAAACATTCAAAAAACCCACCATTTCATTTTAAAAAATGCTTAATGGAAACCAATTAAAGTAATCAAACAGGTATCCCCTTTACACACTATCCAAAAATATTTATCCTGTATGGTGAACGCTGCAAAAAGAAATATATACCACAATGCGCAAATTAATGTATTAATATATATTGGTCACCTCCCTTTCCCCCATAACAAGCAATAAAAAGAGATCATACATACTAAAAATTGGTACCAATAAAAACTACAACTTCCCCAGTAAAAAAGTTATAGGTGTCAGGTGTCAGAATACATTTCAAAAAATGAAGTTTTATTTAGTAGAAGCATAATAAAATCAATGTAAATATGGTATTGCTGTAATTGTAATGACCCATCAGACAAAGTTGCCACGTCATTTTTAATGCAGAGTGAATGACATAAACCAAAATGCAAAAATTATTATAGAATTGTAGTTTTTTTTTTTCACATGGATCCCCCAAAAACATTAAGGGAAGCAAATCAAACATTATATCTACCCAAAAATGGTGCCAAATGAAAGTACAACTCATTGCAGAAAGAATAAGCCCTCACATAGTTATATCAACAGAAAAATAAAAAAATATATGAATTTTGGAAGGCGGAAATGGAAAATATAAAAAAAAAAAGTTGCAAAGCATTAGTGCCCAAACTATCCTTAAGATATGATGGCGTTGTAGATTAATTCTTCATTTTATCAAATTCCACGTTTGGATAACGTGCATGACACCAGCTATAGTAATGTTTTGCATTTTCATGCCATTTTCATTCTTCTGTTGCCTCTCAAACTGTGAGGCGGTCCAGTGTTAACTTCAGCACAAAGGTGCTGCTGTATTGTGGTATTTGGTGCTTCTGCTAAGGTATCTTGCCTGCATGGTGGTATTCAATTGGCACTGCTAGGGTGAAATGATGTGCTGCACTGTGGTGTATTTTCTGCTCGATGCTAATATTTGGCATGCCTGGGGAGGTATTTTGTGCTACAGTGTGTTATTTGGTGTTGCTAGGGGTGATGTACTGTGGTATTTGTTTGTAACTGGTGATGGTATTATGTGTATAGCACTGTGACATGTGTTCTGTGCTCCATGGTAGTATTTGTTTCTTGGTGAAGACCCAGCATCACAACAGATTAACTGGTGAGGCCAAAAAAGTCTGGTCTAAATGAAAACTAAAATGGTGTATATATAGTTACAGTAAGTCTTTACTTGAACACTGATTAGTCATCAGACATTAACTCCTTTCTGCCGGAGAGATTTTTCAATTTTCGTTTTTGACTCCCCGCCTTCCAAACCTCATAACTTTTTTATTTTTCCATTCAAAGAGCCATATGAGGGCTTAATGTTGGCAGAACAAATAGTTCTTCATAATGGCACCATTTATTATTCTGTACAATGTACTGTGAAGCTGGAAAAAAATTCAGAATGGGGTGGAATTGGAGAAAAAATGCATTTGCCCGACTTTCTCAGGGGCTTCGATTTTACAGCTTGCACTGTGCAACCAAAATGAGATATCACATGTATTTCAGTATGATTTCAGGGATACCAAATTTCGATAATTTTATTTACATTTTAACCCCTTATCAAAAATCCAAAACGATGCAAAAATTATATTTTTCTTAGTCACCATATTCTGACACCCATAACTTTTTTAATATTTCCGTTTACAGAGGATGCATAGTGCATATTTTTTTTGCAGGCCCAGATGTACTTTTTAGTTATACCATTTTGGGGAATGTCTATTGCTTTTATCATTTTTTATTCACAGTAAGCATTCACCGTACAGGAAAAATATTTTTATAAGTTTGTAGACCGGGCATTTTCAGTCACGGGGATACCTCATGTGGAATATGTTTCACAATAATTTTCTACTTTTATATGTATTATAGGGAAAGGGGGTGATTTGAATTTTTAAATCTTCTTTATTTTTTTTTTTTTTTTTTATAATGTAATTTTTAGACTCCCTTGGAGGTCTCGAACCCCAGGGGGGCTGATCACTAATGCAATGCATTGCAAAATAATGGCATAGAGCAGAGAATGCAAGGCAAGTCCGGAGCCCTCAGTAGGCTGGTAACGGATAGCCAGCCCCGAATCTGGTACCAAAATGGCAGCGCCCATGTCAGCTCCAACCAAGGCACCAGGGGCCTTAGTGCCCACAGAAACGCAACAGAAAAAAAAATGCTGCGTTTTACAGTACCAGCAAACAGAATGAGATTCTGGTTAATCCCATCAACACATTGCACAAAAAATCCCACAAAAAAACCGCTGTGAAATAGCTGCATTTTCAAAAATGCAGGATGTCAATTCTATTTACAGAAACACTAGCGTTTTCTCTATATATTTAATAAGGAAGGAAAACTGCAATGAAAAACACTGAGGAAAAAAAACCTGATGCATTTCCGTAGCGTTTTTTAGCTGCATTCCACAATATGGGGCCTTAGCCTAAAAGGGGTATTCCCATATAGGACACTGTTTTTTGGAATGTGATGGGGTTGCAGTTTTAACGCAAGAGATTTTTGTTGTTTTACAATAAGACAGGGTACGAGGTACATATCATAACATTAGAGTACAAAAGAATTAAGAACATTAAAAACAAACAGGTGTGAATAGTAACTAGAGAATACAAAACAGAGAGCGATAATAACAATAGCATTAAAACAATTGACATTATTATAGTAACAACACCATCACTGTAAACCATGTGCCAGTACAGTATGGCATGGGGAGGCATAACCACATAGACAGAAAAACAAAAAAACAAACAAGTACAAAGAACACATGGAAAGGGAAAAAAAAGGGAGAGGGGTCAGTTTGATGGGGGGGGGTTTAGTCCTGGTAAGTAAAAAGGGGGGGGGAGGTGAGGATATCCTTTGCAGACAGTCTATCAGACTTAAGTAAGTTGCAGCCACTTGGTCCAAGTTTTTAAGTATTGTGGATGTGTTCTCCTTGTCCAACTCATCAGTTCTTCAAAATGCGCTATTTGGTGTACCTTGGCTTCCCATTTTTGGGTCGAAGGGGGGGAGGTTTGGAGCCAATGTAGCTGTATAACCGACTTTGCAGCCTCAAGCAAATGTGTTATTAATGGGTGTCACCGGGGTTGATAATGGTGCATTTCAGTAACGTGGGGCCTTAGCCTAAAGCCTGTAGTGATGTCTTCTTAAGAACATTTGTGATAAGAAGTTGTGCTTGTGCAATCCCCATAAATAGCATGTATGGCATGCTGCTTTCCATGTGCCAAGGGTTTAAGTGCAACATAGTATGGGGACAGGTGAAAAGCGCACCTGGTTGTACTCATGTATTGTATGTAGTTATGTGTCCTTTGAACAGTATACCTTGAGCACTCCTAGTAGCCAAGTGGCATAATATTTTTGTGTCGTTTTGGCTGCAGCAGAAATGTATCGCGTTTTTTTCCTCAGTGTTTTTCATTATGTTTTCACTGAGTCTTTCTTTCTGCCTTTATTATACCTATAGGGAAAACGCCAGTGTTTCCGCAGGTGTAATTGACACGCTGCGATTTTCAAAAGAGTGGGCATTTTTGAAAACACAACTTTTCCACTGAAGATTTTTTTTTCTGCAATGCGTGGATGGGATAAGCTAGTATCTCATTCACTTTGCAGGTACTGTAAAACGCAGCATTTTTTTTGCAGTGGCTGCATTTACGCAATGTTGGGCTTCAGCATTAAGCGGTCATTTTCAGAGCAATTGTACTTTTCTGAATTTTACCATTCAGAATTTCTGTGTCATATAAAGTTTATTTTCCCAAGTCATTCATTTGGCAATTTTCACTTTGTCAGTACACTTTCAGCATCTAATAATTCTTCCATGTGTTTGTGAGACTATATGGCAGACAGCCATCTAACCAGACCAAACATACACAAAAGGGGAGACATATTCTTCACTTGGTGTGTACATCCTGTTCAGAAGCACCCCTCCTGCTCCACACAATAGAACAAGCAGAAAACGCATTGGGCTCTCAAGTATGCAACCTATTGTCATGTTTAAGCAGAAGGGGGGGATGCAACATTGTTATACTAATAGGTGATGTCTGGAAAAATAAGGTATGATACAAATATGTTAAAAGTTGTCGGCCTTTCCTGTCTGTCTTTCACAAATAAATATCCCCAATTAAAGGAACATCTCCATCAAATTTATGTATGATTAATGCATTTATTTTTTAGAGAATTTTTTCTACATATCATTTTTAAAGTCACTCCATGTAAAATACTTTCTTTTCCCTAGCCCTTTAATTTTCTGTCTGCGTGCAATCCTTAGCATGAGAGCGACCCTCAGTTTACTCTCAGGCTGGGGCGAGTGAAGAGTGGTGATTCAATTACTGCCCCACTTATCCGCTCTGCTGTCCCACTACTGTAGCTAGGGAGAACAAAATACTGCCATGACAAGCATGATTTACTGGGGGTGGGGGGAAATGATCAAGCTTCTTGCTCCTTTTTTTCTCTTTATCCTGCACATTTTTGAAAATGTTTTAGGCCGGGAACCCCACATTGCGAAAACGCTGCATTTTACATTGTCTACAAAATGGATGGGATTCTGGCTAATCCCATCCATACATTGTAGAAAAAAAACTGCAGCAGAAATGCTGTGATTTTAAAAACTGACACTGTTTTGTAAATCACAGCATGTCAATTATACCTACGGAAATGCAGATGTTTTTCATATAGATATAAAAGAGACAGAAAGTCCGGGCAGCATGGTGGCTCAGTGGTTAGCACTTCAGCCTTGCAGCCCTGGAGTTCTGGGTTCGACTCCTGCAAAGGACAACATCTGCAAGGAGTTTGTATGTTCTCCCTGTGTTTGCGTGGGTTTCCTCCCACACTCCAAAGACATACTGATAGGGAATGTATATTGTGAGCCCTATATGGGACAGTGACTGATAATATATGTCCAGGCACCATCTGCACATTAAAGGACACGACTGATTACGGCTCATACAGCTTTATATATGTGTAATGACAGTAACCTCTATTACAGAATTGTCTGACCATTGTACAAACAATGCTACGTCTGTTGTCACCCCCTCTACCTCATAGATTGTAAGCTCTTGCGAGCAGGGCCCTCAGTCCCAGTGTGTGAATTGACTATTTCTTTGTAATGTATCTTTTTTTGTCTGTTCTTGAACCCTACAAGTTGTACAGTGCTGCGGAATATGTTGGTGCTATATAAATAAAATGTATTATTATTATTATTTATTATTATTATTATTATGTCTGTAAAAGCACTGCGGAATATGATGGCGCTATATAAGTAAGCTAAATAAATAGAGGAAAACTCTGCAAACTTTCTGGAGAGGGAAAGTGGGCATGATTCATTCTAAAAAGGCATAAAAATGCATACCTGCATCCACTACAGCCCAAGAAAACAGCTAAACATCTGATAATAGTGGAATCACATTTTCATCTATGATGCACAGCTAGTTTGGACAGTGTTACATCTCAAGGATCCTATTTATACTGCTAGTTTATGTAGATTCAAGAGTTTTCCTAAATACATTGCTATAGGAATGTTGCTTTGTTTACCTGCTATGTGAAATTATTCTGGTGTAAGTGACGGCTGACTCAAGTGAGAAACACCAGTGTGTAACATTGAGGGATCAGGCAGGAGACTAGTGTGGGCTGAGATCAGGGTTGGCAAAGTAAGTTCAAGCTAAGGCCCCACATAATGAATCACATATGAAAAAAAAAATGCAGCAAAAATCTATCAGGTGTTTCCACTGTTTTTTGTCATTGAGTTTTTGTTGCATTTTTTCTGTGTTTTTATTATTGCTATTGCTATTTATTGCTATTAAATATATAGAGAAAATTTACATGCTGTGTTTTTCAAAATCCCACAATTTTGAAAATGCAGCTTTTCTGTAGCCTTTTTTTCTGCAATGTGTGAATGAGAGTAATGAACTCTCATTCGCTTTGCTGGTACTGTAAAATACAGTGGTTTTTTCCACTGCATTTTCAAGTACTAAAATGTTCCAAAAAAAGTACTAAAAAATTACTTACAGGGGCATAGAAAACTTAGAGTAACAACTTTTGATTTTCTGGCTGTATTTGTATCATTAATACATTTTGTAATAAACATTATTAACAAATTGTGCTTTCTTTCTGTGAAATCCTGCATTCTTTATTCTTTCCCTTGCCTATGTATTGCGAGCTGTTCCTGCCTCTCACTGAGTAACCGTGTATGAAGTATGGGATTGGAGTACGGGGCTGTGTAACATGTAGAGAAAATGTAAAATGTAGAGAAAACATTTATATCTCTGACGTTCTAAAACGTAGAAATTGTGTTAATAAAATAAATTACAAAATGTATTAATGACACAAATACTGCCAAAAAATCAAAAGTTGTCCAAAAGTTTAGTTACGCTTTAAAGAATATTGGTGACTAAATAGTTTATAGAAATGTTCAAAGGGGAAATGCTGCCAGGGAATTTGTTAGAAAGGCATTTGATACCTAATAGACTTTGACAAATATCATTGATATCTCCTAGGGGACCTTCTGCTTTCTTAATGGCACCAGAAATATGACAAAACAAAAGAGAGGTTTCATATAGGAAAAATACATCACAACAATGCTATGTAGCAATTTCCTGTTGAGTAATATACCGTACTTGTATCATTTTTCTCATGAAATGTGTTCTGACTGTCTATTATAGTGCACCACAAAATATTTATTCTGAGAGTTTTGTTTATGGACTGACAAGTACTTTTTTTAGCACTTTTTTGTATATTTCTTTGATGATTGATGATCCTCGGCTCATTCAGATGGATGTGTTGTGTGAATTTATTAGCACTTTGCAAAAGACATTTATGGCTCTGTTTTGAACACACATTTACTACCACCATGGACCTCACAATTTGGTATAGTCTTCTGTATTGTATATTTGGCATTATTTACATTTTCAGTACATTTTCTGCTGTATACACACACACAAGAGTTTTGTTCATAACTGTGAGGTATTTTAGCTATATGCAACCATTCTTTTATCCTGTGGTATGTTCAGTGCTGTAAGCACAGCAGAGAGTCTCCATTATATTTGGTAATGCCTATTAGGTGTCTAATCACTTTGTAGCAATTGTCTGCACTTTTAGTGAATTTTTCTCTAAATACATTTTATGATTACCTATTAAAGTGCACTATGTGCTGTTTTTTTAACAAAATTCTTTCTAAGCTTTTCTATGCCTCTATAAGCACTTGTTTTATTTTTGGGATCATCCTTGGCTTAGCCTCTGTTCACATGGCCAAGCTAAGATCCAGAGATGATCTAGGGATCCATACAGCATCCATTTTTTTCAACAGACCTATTAACCTCAATGCGTAAAGAGGGTCTGTTAAAACAGACCCAATGGTCTGATCTGTGAAAAAATAGAACATGTTCTATTCTTTTCATGGATCACAGGCGCCATATGGCCAATGAAGTCGGTGGTCTGAATAGCTTTTATTCATATCCAATGATTTGTATGTTCTCATAGTGATCTTCAATTTATATTTAGTATTTTTTCCATTGGAAAAAAGTAGTCAGCCACCAATTGTGCAAGTTCTCCCACTTAAAAAGATGAGGCCGGCCTGTAATTGATATCATAGGTAGACCTCAACTATGAGAGACAAAATGAGAAAACAAATCCAGAAAATCACATTGTCTGATTTTTAAAGAATTTATTCGCAAATTGTGGTGGAAAATAAGTATTTGGTCAATAACAAAAGTTCATCTCAATACTTTGTTATATATGCTTTGTTGACAATGACAGAGGTCAAACATTTTCTGTAAGTCCTTCGCAAGGTTGGAGACTGGCTAGGCCACTCCAGGACCTTGAAATGCTTCTTACGAAGCCACTCCTTGGTTGCCCTGGCGGTGTGCTTGGGATCATTGTCATGCTGAAAGACCCAGCCATGTTTCATCATCAATGCCCTTGCTGATCGAAGGAGGTTTGCACTCAAAATCTCACGCTACATGGCCCCATTCATTCTTTCATGTACACGGATCAGTCGTCCTGATCCCTTTGCAAAGAAAGAGCCGCAAAGCATGATGTTGCCACCCCCATGCTTCACAGTAGGTATGGTGTTCTTTGGATCCAACTCAGCATTCACTCTCCTCCAAATACGACGAGTTGTGTTTCTACCAAACAGTTTTACTTTGGTTTCATCTGACCATATGACATTCTCCCAATACTCTTCTGGAACATCTAAATGCTCTCTAGCAAACTTCAGACGGGCCCAGATATGTACTGGCTTAAGCAGGGGAACACGTCTGGCACTGCAGGATCTGAGTCCCTGGCGGCTTAGTGTGTTACTGACGGTAGCCTTTGTTAGGTTAGTCCCAGCTTTCTGCAGGTCATTCACTAGGTCCCCCCGTGTGGTTCTGGGATTTTTGCTCACCGTTCTTGTGATCATATTGACCCCACGGGGTGAGATCTTGTGTGGAGCCCCTGATCGAGGGAGATTATCAGTGGTCTTGTATGTCTTCCATTTTCTAATTATTGCTCCCACAGTTGATTTCTTCACACCAAGCTGCTTGCCTATTGCAGATTCAGTCTTCCCAGCCTAGTGCAGGTCTACAATTTTGTTTCTGGTGTCCTTCCACAGCTCTTTGATCTTGACCATAGTGGAGTTTGGAGTGTGACTGTTTGAGGTTGTGGACAGGTGTCTTTTATACTGATAACAATTTCTAACAGGTGCCATTACTACAGGTAATGAGGGGAGGACAGAGGAGCCTCTTAAAGAAGAAGTTACAGGTCTGTGAGAGCCAGAAATCTTGCTTGTTTGTCGGTGACCAAATACTTATTTTCCACCATAATTTGCAAATAAATTCTTAAAAAATCAGACAATGTGATTTTCTAGATATGTTTTCTCATTTTGTCTCTCATAGTTGAGATCTACCTATGTCAATTACAGGCCTCTCTCATCTTTTTAAGTGGGAGAACTTGCACAATTGGTGGCTGACTAAATACTTTTTTTCCCCACTGTAGTTACATAGTAGATGAGGTTGGATGAAGACAGCAGTCCATCAAGTCCAACCTATAACCCTACAGTCCCCTACAGTGTTGATCCAGAGGAAGGTAAAAAACCCAATGAGGCCCCTTTTGCCAATTTCCCCATTTCAGGGGAAAAAAATTCCTCCCTGACTCCAATCTGGCAATCAGTATAAAAACCCTGGATCAACTTGTCCTTAAAATCTAGAACCCATGATGCTTCGCTCACACTTGCGCCCAGAGTCCGTCCGCCGTGAAACCGACTTAAATGCCAGAAAAAAGGATTGGGAAAGGTTTGAAACAGTTTGTTTAAAAACCCATTCACTTCAATGGGTTTTTTAAAGCAATGCGCAGGTGTCCGATTGCAGCCTCTGAGCCGTGAAGCCAGTTTTTTGGTTGGAAACAAAGTCGAACACAGGTCTTTTTCATTGGCAGTCTTACCCAGTAATTTACTATTCATAGTACATAATAATACATTTTATTTTCCCTCCCATTCCAAGAGGCATAATTTTTTCATTTTTCAGTTCACAGAGTCACATGATGGCTTATTGTTTGCGAAACAAAATTGTATTTTGTAATGGCACCATTTAATATCTTGTACATCTTACTGGGAAGCTGAAAAAATATTCAGAATGAGATGGAATTGGAAAAAAAACGCATTTGTGCCAATTTCTTATGGGTCTTATTTTTATGGCATTCACTATGTGGCAAAAATGACATGTTACCTGTTTTTTGTGGGTCAGTACGATCATGGCGATACCAAATTTCTATAGTATTTATTTGTAATGTTTTGATATCTTTTGAAAAATTAAAAAACTTAGCAAAATAGAAAAAAAAAATTGAGTTCCCATATTGTGACACCTGTAACTTTTTTATATTTATGTGTATGGAGCTGGGTAAGGCATATTTTTATGCGGGACAAGATGGCGATTTTATTGATACCATTTTGGGGAAGATCTGATAGTTTGATCACTTTTTCTTCCATTTTTTTTATAGGAGTCAAAAAGTTGAAAAAACAGCTATTTGGCCATTTTAGATTTTTTTTTCCCCGCTACGCGGGTTCACCGCATGGGGTGAATGTTTTAATATTTTAATACTTCGGGTATTTTGGAACTCGGAGATCCCTAAAGTGTTTGTTTGCTTTTGTTTATTTTTATATGGAATCTAGGGAAAGGGGGCTGATTTAAACTTTTATATTTTTAGTGTTTTTTAATACTTTAAAAAACTTTTTTTTTTTTTTTTTTTTTACTTTTATTTTCAGACCCCCTAGGGACCTTCAACCCTAGGGAGTCTGATCGTTCATACTGTTCAGTGCAATATTAATGTATTGCAGTAAATAGTAAAATCCCATGACTTCTATTACACGCTGCCTCTGGTATTATACAGCCGTCATCCACCATGTATGTGCTGATTGGATGTTATAAGATTATTTACATTAAGGTTCTTCAGGATAGCATCTCTTAGAAAGCCCTCAAATATTTTACTCACCACAGAAGTCAAATTTACTGGCCTATAGTTTCCAGGCTCACTTTTAGACCCCTTTTTGAAAATTGGCACCACATTTGCTATGCACCAAGTGGTACAGACCCAGTCATTACTGAATCCTTAAATATTAGATATAAGGATCTGTCTATCACCGTGCATAATTCCCACAGAACTCAAGGGTGTATGCCATCTGGACCTGGTGATTTCTGTATTTTAGTGTTTTGAAGGTGGTGCCGCACTTCCTCCTGGGTTAAACAGGTGACAGTTAATTGAGAGTTTACATTACCCCTAATGTTGCTGGCCATTGGATTGTCTTGTGTAAACACCATAGAGAAGAAGGCATTTAAAGGGAATCTGTCAGGGCAATTTGAGACACTAAACCACCCACACGTCCATATGGACCTAGGGTTTAGTGTCCCAAATCACCCTGTTATAATGCAATCCATGGCTGCATTAAAAATAAAAAAGCTTTTTTATACTCACCCTGCCGATGTACTCCCCGCGCCTGCGCAGTTCTTCAATGAAGCCAGAGGAGTACACCTCAACTTCAGTGTGCATGCTCGGCAATTGTGCAGTGAAGCCAGGGTGTCCATCTTCGGCTTTAATGAAGAGCAGCGCAGGCATCGGGAGGCGTGCCAACAAAGAAGCTCATGAATAAGCCAGACTGTTCTCGGCTGAACAGCGTACATGGAACCCTTCTCTAGGTAAGTATAAAGGGTTTTTATTTTTAATGCACCAGTGCATTACATTACAACGGGGCGATTTGGGACTCTAAACCCCAGTTCTATAAGGACCTGTGGGTGGTTTAGTGTCCTAGATTGACCTGACAGATTCCCTTTAATAGTTGTGCTTTTTCCTCATCCTACTCGACCATTACACCCAAATTATTTTTGAGAGGGCCCACATTGTCAGTTTTTATTCTCTTGTTATTTATGTAATTGAAGAATAATTTTGGATTATTTTTACTTTCCTTAGCAATTTTTCTCTCAGCCTCGATCTTCGCCTCCTTTGTCTTTTACACAATTTATTTTTCTCTTTATAGTTTTTTTAATGCTGTGTCGCTTTCTTTTTTTAGCACTTTAAATGCTTCCTTTTTATCCCTCATTGCACTTCTTACCATTTTAGTTAGCCATATTGGTTTTCTATGATTTATGACCCGCTTATTTCCATAAGGTATGTGTTTTTTAGTGGCCCTATTTAGAAGGCTTTTGAAAATATCCCATTTTGTTTGTGTTCCGGTCACTTTGAGGACATTGTCCCAGATTATCATGCTAAACTCCTGTCTCAGCTGGTTAAAATTGGCCTTCTTGAAGTTTAGTGTTTTTTTACCCCCTCTACTGAACATTTTTTTTAATGTGTACAAGAAGAATTATTATGTTGCGGTCACTATTACCTAGATGACCCCCAACCTCCATTTTTGACAATGTGTCAGGTTCATTTGTTAAAATTAGGTCTAAAAGTGCCTCACCTCTTGTTGGGTCCTGCACTAGTTGTGATAGGTAATTTGTATTTTATTACTGACAAAAACCTGTTCCCTTTGTTGGACCTGCAGGTTTCTGCCTCCTAGTTGATATCTGGGTAGTTGAAATCCCCCATAATAATGACTTTATTATGTTGTGCGGCCTCATCTATTTGTTTTATTAGTACATTTTCAGCTTCTTCCATTATATTTGGAGATTTATAACAAACCCTTATCAGTATTTTATTATTCTTTGTTTCTCCCTTAATTTCCACCCATAAGGACTCCACATATTCATTTTTCTCCCAGATGTCCTCATGCAGGACTGGCTTAAGGCAGGATTTTACGTATAAGCAGACCCCTCCCCATTTCCTATTGGTACACTCCTTTCTCATAACCTTAAAGAGGTCTATCTGAAAATTGACCAAATTAAAGTTCTCAGCAAGGCTAAAATGTACGCCATATGCCAATATCAACATACAGTATAAAGTATATCATACAGTATAAAGTATATAGTGTCTGTTAGATTAATTACATATTAAAAATCAACTAATTAAGCTTGTTCTATTTTGTCCATGAGACTCTTTCTCATTTGTCCCATCTTTGTTGTTCCATCCACACCACCTGTCACATACAGACCATCCTAGCATGTCATGAGGGTGCAGCTGTCATGGGTTAATTCACTCTACTCACTCAATCTTACACTCACCTTTCATCTCAGGCTGCAAATTGATCGTAAATCACTCTACAACTCAGTCCATACATTCCTGATACACGCTGCTACCACCTCCTGATTTTGATGGACAGTGGAAATCTCACTCGCATATGCACACATCTCTCTAACAGTCAGACAGCAAACACTGTGTAAAAAGGTAATGGATTTGTAGAACAGTCCAGGACCACCATTAAGTTAACTGTTTAAATTACCAAAGGTTCAGGGCTTATATAAAAAAAAAGAGGCAATCAAAGGCGACATAAACAAACAAAACAGTTTGTAAAATGAAGGGGAGAAAACTGAAAAACCTCACAAGTTACAATCCTTTTGATTCCTTGGAGCTTGGAAGCGTCTCAGATGGGATGGCAAGCACCCAAATGTGTGATAAAGTTTTTCTTTGTATAAATAGTTATTGCAATGATAGGATTGTGGCTTGTAATTTTCAGACTGGCCCCCTCTATTCCCATCTAGTTCAGATGCTCCTTTTTCAAGGCATCCCCCCTTCATCTGTCTTTTGCTAATTCAAATGTGACAAAAGCAGATAACTGTCTTATTCCTGAACATATCATCACATATGTATACACATAAATAATATAATTCACAGATAGTATGTACAAGTAAGGATTTCCATCACCTTTCTGCTGCCTAAAGGGGCCCATTGAACATGGTTTGTGTCCCCTTCCTTAACCTGTTGAGAAGACAAAATACTTTGTTCATCACAAGTATTACATTCTGGGTCTGTAGTTCAATAATATTTTTCTGTTTGATTATATTTCATGTTCAACCATCTATTTAATCCTTTGCTCTAAGGACTTAGTAATGAAGACTTGGAGCTCATCCTTTTGGTTACATTATGTGAAAAAAAATGTGCATCCTCTCTCCATGCTTTTAAAACTGTCTCTTGAGTCACATCCATATTTTTTGTGTTATCTTCCATAATCAATTCCCCAAAATATTTGAATTTATGGGGCCTTAAAATCAAAGTGAAAAAGTTCATTAGCAGGAAGACACATACTGTACAATTTGATATTTTATGTGAGATTTCTAGAACATTATACATAAATTACAACAGGCGAAGGCTCACCTAGGTTGACCTGACACATCAAGGAGACTCACATAGGTGATGTGAAGATCTTGTGGTTTGCAGGTTTAGAACATGTTTACCTTTTGCCCAGTGGAGGGAACAGACACAGTTCATTATAAAAACAACATTTATTTTCTGAAACTGAAAGTGTATAATGAAAATACAATGTACTTTATCAATTCCTCACAGTTTTCTAAATCTCTTCTAGATCTCTATTTACTTCCATGGTCATGTGATAGTCTATGGTTATACAGTGCTGGCCAAAAGTATTGGCACCCCTGCAATTCTGTCAGATAATACTCAATTTCTTCCAGAAAATTATTGCAATCACAAATGCTTTGGTAATAATATCTTCAGTTATTTTGCTTGCAATGAAAAAACACAAAAGAGAATGAAAAAAAAAGTCAAATCATTGATCATTTTACACAAAACTCCAAAAATGGGCCGGACAAAAGTATTGGCACCCTCAGCCTAATACTTGGTAGCACAACCTTTAGACAAAATAACTGCGAACAACCGCTTCCGGTAACCATCAATGAGTTTCTTACAATGCTCTGCTGGAATTTTAGACCATTCTTCTTTGGCAAATTTCTCCAGGTCCCTGAGATTTGAAGGGTGCCTTCTCCAAACTGCCATTTTGAGATCTCTCCACAGGTGTTCTATGGGATTCAGGTCTGGACTCATTGCTGGCCACTTTAGAAGTCTCCAGTGCTTTCTCTCAAACCATTTTCTAGTGCTTTTTGAAGTGTGTTTTGGGTCATTGTTCTGCTGGAAGACCCATGACCTCTGAGGGAGACCCAGCTTTCTCACACTGGGCCCTACATTATGCTGCAAAATTTGTTGGTAGTCTTCAGACTTCATAATGCCATGCACACTGTCAAGCAGTCCAGTGCCAGAGGCAGCAAAGCAACCCCAAAACATCAGGAAACCTCCACCATGTTTGACTGTAGGAACCGTGTTCTTTTCTTTGAAGGCCTCTTTTTTTTCCTGTAAACTCTATGTTGATGCCTTTTCCCAAAAAGCTCTACTTTTGTCTCATCTGACCAGAGAACATTCTTCCAAAAAGTTTTTGGCTTTCTCAGGTAAGTTTTGGCAAACTCCAGCCTGGCTTTTTTATGTCTCTGGGTCAGAAGTGGGGTCTTCCTGGGTATCCTACCATAGAGTCCCTTTTCATTCAGACGCCGACGGATAGTACGGGTTGACACTGTTGTACCCTCGGACTGCAGGGCAGCTAGAACTTGTTTGGATGTTAGTCGAGGTTCTTTAGCCACCATCCGCACAATCTTTCGTTGAAATCTCTCGTCAATTTTTCTTTTCCGTCCACATCTAGGGATGTTAGCCACAGTGCCATGGGCTTTAAACTTCTTGATGACACTGCGCACGGTAGACACAGGAACATTCAGGTCTTTGGAGATGGATTTGTAGCCTTGAGATTGCTCATGCTTCCTCACAATTTTGCTTCTCAAGTCCTCAGACAGTTCTTTGGTCTTCTTTCTTTTCTCCATGCTCAATGTGGTACACACAAGGACACAGGACAGAGGTTGAGTCAACTTTAATCCATTTCAACTGGCTGCAAGTGTGATTTAGTTATTGCCACCACCTGTTATGTGCCACAGATAAGTAACAGGTGCTGTTAATTACACAAATTAGAGAAGCATCACCTGATTTTTCAAAGGGTGCCAATACTTTTGTCCACCCCCCTTTTTTATGTTTGGTGTGGAATTATATCCAATTTGGCTTTTTGACAATTCTTTTTGTGGTTTTCCATTGACGACAAATTAAATGAAGATATTATTACCAAAGCATTTTTGTGATTGCAATCATTTTCCGGAAGAAATTGAGTATTATCTGACAGAATTGCAGGGGTGCCAATACTTTTGGCCAGCACTGTATGATGGACACACAGGTGCACAGCTTGTTACACGACAACTCTGATTACTTTGCTGTGACTGTAACAATCCATGGACCTGCATTCTGCATCAAATGACCATGGATTGGACTTTTATCTACTGCAAGTAAACAATGGACAGCAAGCAGAGATCTAGAAAACCATAAGAATTGATACTGAAAGTACATGGGAAGATTGTCTAACTTTTCATTACATAAACAATAACATTTATTTGCTGAAACTAGACAACCCTTTTAAGTGTTGGACCATGACCAATCTGATACTGATGACCTATTCTGTGGATAAGTCATCAGTAGCTACAGATCCTGGACAACCCCTGGATCCTGGAAAGAAGGTCATAATGACAACTATTCCTTAAATTTAGATTTCTCTTTTGTTCATTCATTTAATTTTGTTAATTGACAAAAATAAACCATTAAGACTTCTATTTTTGAAAGCATTGTAACGCTAGTTTCACACCGTATGAGACTCCGTCCCCAATTCCACTTAAAATCGGCAGAGAGAAAAGTCCTGCAAGGAGCACTTTTCTCTCCACTGTTTTTTTGTCAGAAAACGGGCGTAAACCAAGCATTATAGTCTATTGGGTCCGCAGGTTTCCATGTGTAACCGGTTTTTGAGCGGATGGGGTTTCTGTCTTTCGGGTCCCCAAGCGGACCTGAAGGACGGAAACTTGAATGCTAGTGTGAACCTAGCATTATTTTGCTAAATTTTTCCACACTTTACTAAAACTTTTGCACAGTACAGTAGCTGGCAGTGGGTACAATAGTCCTGACATACAAGGTCCTTTAAATCAGTAACACTTCAGAGAGACAATTCTTACAATCATTATATTCTTTTAGCTTGTTTGGTAAAAAAAAAATAAAAAATAAAGATTAAAATAAAAAATCATCATTGAGTTAGGAAAAAAATAGATTTGAGATAAGTTTAGCTATGGAGGATTCATTTATTATTATTCACGTGATCATTCAAACAAGCAATGTGCCTCACAAACTTTGCATGGTTAAACAAGGATTCTAGCATCTCCCTGAGCAAACTGACATCTCAGAAATTGTGGGGCTGATAGCAGGTAAGGTTGCAGCATTTTCTGTTGTAGGGATTGGCTGGCTGGATATAACCCTCAGTTATATATCTTTCTTGGAAATGTATTTTTACTTGCTCATATGACTCCTACCTACTTTATGGAATGCCATGTTTAAGTTGTGTTTACATTGGTGGTCACTTTGCTTCAGTGGTGTTATGTGCATACCATGGGGGATGGCCTCTCTAGCCAGCCAGTTTTATTACCCCCTGGACAGCAGATACCATGAGGGAGGGAGGGCTAGTGACCTGCAGCTCAACCCCAGACACACATCTCTCCCAGCACCTAGGAAGACATTCATCTCTCCGAGGGTTCTGAAAAGGAGGGAGAAGGGGGGCTGCCTGGGGGGAAGGTGTGGCTAGACACTAGGTTTATACTGCAAGGAGAGGCGAGGTCCTTTGTCTTTCAGTCTGCACAGCATGTAGGAGAGACATGCTCTGTAACTTGCTTAAGGATGCGCCCTAGGCGAAAGAACCTGTTGTGGCCTAGAGAAACGGACTACAAACTGTGTAGTTTGTGTTTTATTCAGTACAGCAGTTGGCACTATGCAAGGCTAGACACAGGTTTATTATGTCCAGTAAAATCACAGATAAAGTGAATCAGAGATATTCCAGGGGTGTGGGCTTGATTTTTCCTCGTCTTGTATAGCCTTCCCCTCCTTTCTCTATAGCAGGGGTCAGCAACCTTCGGCACTCCAGCTGCTGTGAAACTACAACTCTCAAAATGCTCCACAATTTCATGGGAGTTCCAAGAACAACAGAGCAAGAATGCATGCTGAGAATATTAGTTTTACAACACGTGGAGTGCTGAAGGTTGCCTACCCCTACTCTATAGCGTTCTATGTGTGAGGTAAATACCAAGTCATATAAATAAACAGTCTGAGTGAAGAGAAACCTATTAAATGGAGAAGGAAACATATTTCTTTAATAAGATATATCTGAAAGTTTCTTATGTTCATATGTAGTATTAATCTCTGGATAGTGTTTTTTTTTTTTTATAATTCATGGTACGCTTTAAGATAGGCCACCAATTTTAGAACAGTGGGAGACTGACTGTTGGGACCCCTGCAGATCATCTGGTTACACAACAGCTTGCAGCTCCTGGCATTTTTTACATACCAGATCATGCTTACTCAATAAGCCAATTTTTAAAATGTGGTTAACCCCTTTTAACCCCTTCCCGACATCTGCCGTTTTAGTACAGAAGGCTGCTCAGGAGCCATAGCCAGCGGGTCTCGGTGGGTCTCTGCTCTGTTACTAATCATGGGCATTAAGACCCCTGGCTCCTCGGTCAGCCATTTTCCAAGGTAGGATCGCCAGCTGTCATTTATGAAGCCTGTCATACAAATGCCGATATTTTGCAATTTATTGCAATGCATTAGCATTGTAATGCATTGCATTAGCGATTAGACACCCAGGGGTTTAAGACCTCTAGGGGGGACTGATAAATACAATATATAAAAAAAAAAAAAAAAAAAAAAAGTAAAAAAATAAAAAGAAGTAAAAATTCAAATCACCCCACTTTCCCTAGAATACATATAAAAGTTAAAAAAATACTGTGAAACGCATACACATTAGGTATCCCTGTGTCCAATAATGCCTGGTCTACAAACTGATTTTTTTTCCAGCTTTCCTGTAAAATGTACAGAATAATAAATAGTACAATTATGAAGAACAATTTGTCCCACAAACGTTAGGCCCTCATATGGCTCTTTGAACTGAAAAATAAAAAAGTTATGGGGTTTGGAAAGCGGGAAGTCAAAAACTAAAATCCAAAAATGCCACCAACGGGAACGGGTTAAAGAGGACCTTTTAACACCTCCACCAATTCTGGTTCTTAGCATCTGTTAACCCCTTCCCGCCGGTTTAATTTTTCGATTTTTGTCTTTCGTATTTGACATCCTACCCCCCCCCCCCCTTCCAAATCCCATAACACTCTTTTATTTTTCCGTTCTCAGAGCCATATGAGGTCTTAATGTTTGCGGGACAAAATTTTCTTCACAATGCTACCATTTATTATTCTGTACAATATAATGGAAAGCTGCAAAAAAATTCAGAATGGGGTGGATTTGAAGAAAAAGTGCTTTTCTGTGACTTTCTTATGGACTTTGTTTTTACGGTATTCACTGTGCAGCAAAAATTACATGTTACCTGTATTCTATGTTTTGGTACGATTCCGGGTATACCAAATTTATATGGTTTTATTTACATTTTTACCCTTTAGCAAAAATCTAAAACTGTGCAAAAAATAAAATGTTTTCTAAAAGTTACCATATTCTGACACCTGTAACTTTTTTATACTTCCGTGTACGGTAAGGGCGTCTTTTTTTGCAAGGCCAGGTGTACTTTTTAGTTATACCATTTTGGGGAATTGCTATTTCTTTGATCACTTTTTATTAACATTTTTATCAGAGGCGAATCAGTGAAAAAACGGCGGTTTGGCACTTTTGATTTTTTTTTTTTTCCGCTACGGCGTTTACCGTACAGGAAAAATATTTTTATAGATTAGTAGACCGGATGTTTTCAGACACAGGGACACCTAATATTTTTTCACAGTATTTAAGTACTTTTATATGTGTTCTAGGGAAAGGGGGTGATTTGAATTTTTAATTTTATTTTTTTTTATATTTTTTTACTTTTTTTAAAAAATTATTTATTTATTTATTGCATTTATCAGACCCCACAATGCAGCCTGCAAAAGAAGTAAATGGCAGACAAGCCTTGGAGCCTTCAAGGCGCCAAAGGGGTTAAGGCCCGCGTATAATACAGCAGAAACCCGATGGCTATGCGACCACTCAGCTCCCGAAAGGCCGCCATATTTAAATGACATCCGCCGTACTATTATTACGGCGGATGTCGGGAAGGGCTTAATAGGCGTCACTCCACTGATACCAGTGCAGATAGAATTTCCTCTCTAGCCACCACCGTTCCCGAGCAACAAGAGCAGTTAATTTTGGTGCTTGATGTGCTATTTAAGTTCTGTAATGACAGTTATAGGGCAGTGTCAGGCAGGTAGTTGTATTTCAGAGCTCCAGTCAGAGGCAACCAGTGTCAGTGCTCAGAATCATACACTTTGTCTGCTCCTTCCTGACACCGCCCTCCTGATAGTGTGGAGTCGAAATAGCATATCAAACCCCAAAACTAAAAGCATGGATTGCTCGGGAAAAAATTTCAACTGTGCCAGAATCAGTGGAGCAGCGCCTATTACAAGATGGAGCTAGACTGGTTGGAGGTGGTGAAAGGTCTCTTTAAGTTACATTTTGTGATTTGTCTTCTAAGCCTGGAAGGACAATTTTTCAGCCATGGTTCTCATGTTTCCTTCAGCCCATGGTTGCGGAAAAATGAGTGTTTTTCATGTAAGATGACTCTTCATGAGTTGTACTTTTACTGAACATGAGGTTTTTAGTATACACACCATTTTGATGAAGGTGCATAAGTCCATTAAGCCACTTCGTGGCAACCTCTTTATCATTTGTCCGTAATTTATTGGTTGCATTACTGCATGGCCAAAACCACTACACGGTGCCCACATATGAGTGACCCAACAGTGCAACAACACCCAGACTGCCAGGCTCCGGGCAATACCACCCCACAGTCACAGTATCACAGCAATGGCAAACACCGTGCAGAACCTTATAAAATTCACCTTACCAGATGGCTTCAGCCAATAGAAATTTTTTTTACTGGGGTCCGTCAGGTTTTCACCTGAAAAATGCGGAGAAAAAAAAGTCCTGCAGAATGATGGACGGATACCCCGAACGGGCAACAAGCACAGATGTGAATCCAGCCTTACCTATATTAAAATACATACAAACTATAACCATCTTGCTCAAGAACATGTATATGTATGCAATATCTGTAAAGCGCTATGTATGGTGAGCATCATTTGATATTTATCTATGTACTTTTAATTATATCTGTTTATCTATTCACATATAAATTCAGATTTTATTATTAATATTTTTACTCATTATCTGATTTAGTAATTATGTATATAATTTCCAGTAATATTTTTTCAATTTCTCTATTTAATTATTTGTATTATTTATGATATTGTTCCCCTTTTTATTATTCTTTTATTATATGTATGTTACAGACATGCATGTAATTAAGCAGCAGTATTCATTAATTAATGCAATATTACTTCTAATGTAGTCTTTGGATGTAAATCCATATCAATAACGGAAGCTGCACCAACTGCCCATGCGCAATGAGCAATATTACACCAACAATACCATGTGAGCGTTTCCTCCATCCATCGGCGCTACTGTGCAGGCGTGAATCATCCGCGCATGCCCAGCAGTGTTTTCCCTCTAGACCAAAAGTTATATTATCTGTCCCCACTAAGCATGCATGGAAGTAGCAATCCGCACATGCTCAGTAGCTTGGGGAGACGCCGAAGTATGGCAGCCACCAGCAAACATGGGGAATACTCTACTTGGTATATTAATATGAGGCATGCAACTTATTTCATTTCATTTTACAGTCAGTGTCTTTTTTTATTAACTGAATGTGCATATGAGCAATATCACTTTGTATGCAAATGTTGTAAATGCATCTCCCATTGGGAGTTGGCTGTATATCCTATACCCCTATATTAGTCTGGGGCTTTTGTCCATTTGGCATTCCAACTTTCTCTGCCCTTGAAGAAGGGGTAGCATTACCTTGAAACCTGTCTGTTTGGGTTGGAAATAAAGAGTCCGTTATTGGAAAATGCTTGTTATAGAGCAGGAGGCATCAAGCAGATTGATATATAGTTTTGTGGGAAATGATTTGGCATAAGTTTAATAATTTATCCATTTGAAATCTCTGCTCTTTTTAGGGAGGTGGTCCTATCTATGATTGACAGTGGTCTCTGCATGCAAAGTCATAGGGAAGGCTATCAATCACTGATAGGACAGTCCCCTTGACTCCTCAACAAAAAAGAATAGAGATTTTAATGGACAAATGACGAATTAAACTGAATCATTTCCCACAAAATATATATATCAATTTGCTAAGCTCTTTCTGCTGTATCACATGCTGCCTGTATATTGAACAGCATTTCCATGAGACAGGTTTCCTTTAAGTTTAAAAATAACTTCAGTTTTCTTGCGCTTTTGCAGCAATTTGATCTTTATTGGCAGATATAAAAATAGACCATTGCCTGTCATGAGAAAGCAAAATTGTAGTCACAGTCTTGACCTTGGCAAAGAAATACTCAAATAACAAGAAAACTGACTCTGACTGTTCAATATTCTACAGTCTAGCAGTCACCTTTTTGCTTTACTGAAAGTTTTGCAGTGTAGCACATGACATAATCCGTATATTATTAGCTGGTAGTTTTTTTTCTTTCAATAGTGCTACATTAAATATAAACTACACTAATAGTCAAGTGCTATATTTAATGTAACTGTACTATAGATAGATGGAATGCAGTATAGGTATTTATCATTGCATTTATCATCTTCACCCCCATGCTGCTTTTCCAACATCCACAGCATTTTTGAATGTCTGTGAATAAAGGTGTGTGGATTTCACATTGTAATGTGTGCAACTGATCTGAGTGTTTTGCTCCATCAATCTTTACAAAAATGGTAGTGAATAACACCAGATTCAACCTAAGAATAAATAACAATGCCATATTTTTTAATCAGCACATGCCGCATTGAGGATTTGGCGCAGACCACATTATAGCTGAAGTGCAAGTGTCCACCCAGCTTTAAGGCTAAGGCCCCACGTTGCGGAAATGCAGCTTTTTTTTGTTGCAGATTTTTCTGCAGTTTTTTGAGCCAAAGCCAAGAATGGCTACAAAAGGAAAGAGATATATATAGGAAGTACTTATACTTCTACCTTCTGCTCAATCCATACCTGGCTTTGATTCAAAAAAACCGCAGCAAAATCTACAACAAAAAAAAGCTGGGATTCCGCAATGTGAGGCCTCAACGTAAAGCATTTTAATCTTGTTAAGCAAAGCTCACCTTAGCCATGAAGTTACTGTATGCATTAGTGTTTTTGTATTCCTGCGTTATGGAAAAAAATAAAAATGAGTGATTATTATAGACTCTCCCCTCTACAATCTATTCTGAATGCGGCGGCCAGGCTCATCTATCAGTCTAGATGCTACAGCGATGCCTCCGGTCTATGTCGGTCACTACATTGGCTGCCTATTTAATACAGAATACAATATAAACTTATCACCCTCATCCACAAGGCTCTCCATAATGCTGCACCTCCCTACATTTCCTCCCTCATCTCTGTCTATCGCCCAACCTGTATTCTCCGTTCACTCAATGACCTAAGACTAACATCCTCTATTATCAAAAGCAGAAGTGGAATTCGATACGAATTTCAGGAAATCTTCGATTCACCACGATTCCGGATTTCCTGATGCTTCGCAGTAACGAATATTTAGTAAGGACCTTTGTGACATCAGACGGTCACATGATGTTTTCCAGTGATGTGATTGGGTAGACGTGTCTTTGCTTGTTAGCAGATCCTTCCACATGAATAAAACTTGTCCGTGCTGGAGAGATTGGAGAGATGTAGTTAGATTCCCTAAAAAGTACCCTCTTTTCACGCTCCCACATTACCTCACAGGATATCATGCCGTATCAGACTAACTTTATATGTCCAGGCACCATCTGCACGTTAAAGGACACGACTGGTGACGGCTCATACAGCTTTATATATGTGTAATGACAGTAACCTCTATTACAAAACTGTCTGACCCTTGTATGAGCAATGCTACCTCTTGTTTCACCCTCTCTACCTCATAGATTGTAAGCTCTCGTGAGCAGGGCCCTCAGTCCCATTGTGTGAATTGACTATTTCTTTGTAATGTATCTTGTCTGTACTTGAACTCTACAAATTGTACAGTGCTGCGGAATATTTTGGTGCTATATAAATAAAATGTATTATTATTATTAATAATAATATCAATAGGAGCTGACATTGAAAATAAAGATGATAATTCTACCATTCAATTTTGTGCCATTCAAAGATCAGATGAATTGAAGGTGTTTAAAAAAAAATGTCCTCTATATAACCTGGTGCTTAGTGGTTCTTTTTTGTATTTGCAGTTTAGCCCAAAATAGCAACATCTACCAATTATAAGATCTAGATTTCTCGGTATAAAAGTTACAAGCAAATACAAGAAAGGTCTTATTCACATGGTCCAGTCTTGGAGAAGTTTTTTATACAGTATTTCTTTTGAGGGGACTGAAAGTTTAGTTCACTGCTCTTTTCAGAATCACAAAGTATTTGATAAACTATTTTTTATGCACTAAAAGTCAATAGCAGACTGGTTTAAATACAGAGTTTGCGTTTGTTTGGATTTTTCTGAGCAATTAACCACTGGCGACATCCACTGTAGTAGTACAGTGGATGTCGGTATTTTAAATATGGCACCCACTCAGAAGCAGAATGGGCATCATAATAGCAGAGACCCATCAGTAATACCCGCAAAATCAAAGTTTGGGCATTAACCCTTTGAATCTGTGGGCATTAACCCTTTGAATAGACCCCAATCGCCCTGAAAAATTCCCGTTTCTTACCACCCCCTCCCCGCCCACTTATTTTCTATGACCAGATGAAGGCTCCCAGGCCTGTCATAGGAATACAGTGGGTACGGAAAGTATTCAGACCCCTTTAAATTTTTCACTCTTTGTTTTGTTGCAGCCATTTGCTAAAAGCAAAAAAGTTCATTTTATTTCTCATTAATGTACACTCAGCACCCCAGCTTGACAAAAAAACTAAAATGTAGATATTTTTGCAAATTTATTGAAAAAGAAAAACTGAAATATCACATGGTCATAAGTATTCAGACCCTTTGCTTTGACACTCATTAGAGATGAGCGAATTTCTCCCAAGTTCGATTCAGCAGTTCTATTCGAAGTTCCCAAAAAATTTGCTTCGATCCGAATTACTTCGCAGTGAATAAACAGCTATTTCCGGTCTTCAGAGAACCGGGGTGGGCAGCAAAATGGCGGAAGTCCTTGGATGCCAGGGTCATGTGTGTGTGTCTCTCTCTCTCTCTCTCTCTCTCTCTCTCTCTCTCCCTCTAGCACGGACAAGTTTTAATCATGTGGAAGGATCTGCTAGCAAGCAAATACACGCCTACCCAATCACATCACTAGAGAACATCATGTAACCATCTGATGTCACAAAGGTCCTTACTAAATATTCAGGAAATCCGGAATCGTGGTGAATCGAAGATTTCCTGAAATACAGTGGGTATGGAAAGTATTCACACCCCTTTAAATTTTTCACTCTTTGTTTCATTGCAGCCATTTGCTAAAAGCAAAAAAGTTCATTTTATTTCTCATTAATGTACACTCAGCACCCCATCTTGACAGAAAAAAAACAGAAATGTAGATATTTTTGCAAATTTATTAAAAAAGAAAAACTGAAATATCACATGGTCATAAGTATTCAGACCCTTTTGCTGTGACACTCATATTTAACTCACATGCTGTCCATTTCCTTCTGATCCTCCTTGAGATGGTTCTACTCCTTCATTGGAGTCCAGCTGTGTTTAATTAAACTGATTAGACTTGATTAGGAAAGGCACACACCTGTCTATATAAGACCTCACAGCTCACAGTGCATGTCAGAGCAAATGAGAATCATGAGGTCAAAGGAACTGCCCAAGGAGCTCAGAGACAGAACTGTGGCAAGGCACAGATCTGGCTAAGGTTACAAAAGAATTTCTGCAGCACTCAAGGTTCTTAAGAGCACAGTGGCCTCCATAATCCTTAAATGGAAGAAGTTTGGGATGACCAGAACTCTTCCTAGACCTGGCCGTCCAGCCAAACTGAACAATCGTGGAAGAAGAGCCTTGGTGAGAGAGGTAAAGAATAACCCAAAGATTACTGTGGCTGAGCTCCAGAGATGCAGTAGGGAGATGGGAGAAAGTTCCACAAAGTCAACTATCACTACAGCCCTCCACCAGTCAGGGCTTTATCGCAGAGTGGTCCGAAGGATGCCTCTCCTCAGTGCAAGACATATGAAAGCCCGCAAAGAGTTTGCCAAAAAACACATGAAGGACTCCCAGACTATGAGAAATAAGAAACTCTGGTCTGATGAGACGAAGATTGAACTTTTTGGCGTTAATTCTAAGCGGTATGTGTGGAGAAAACCAGGAACTGCTCATCACCTGCCCAATACAATCCCAACAGTGAAACACAGTGGTGGCAGCATCATGCTATGGGGGTGTTTTTCAGCTGCAGGGACAGGACGACTGGTTTTAATTGAAGGAAAGATGAATGTGGCCAAGTACAGAGATATCCTGGAAGAAAACCTCTTCCAGAGTGGACCTCAGACTGGGCCGAAGGTTCACCTTCCAACAAGACAATGACACTAAGCACACAGCTAAAATAACAAAGGAGTGACATTTGGAACAACTCTGTGACCATTCTTGACTGGCCCAGCCAGAGCCCTGACCTCAACCCAATTGAGCATCTCTGGAGAGACCTGAAAATGGCTGTCCACCAACGTTCACCATCCAACCTGACGGAACTGGAGAGGCTCTGCAAGGAAGAATGGCAGAGGATCCCCAAATCCAGATGTGAAAAACTTGTTGCATCATTCCCAAGAAGACTCATGGCTGTACTAGCTCAAAAGGGTGCTTCTACTCAATACCGTGTTTCCCCGAAAATAAGACACCCCCGAAAGTAAGGCATAGGAGAGGTTTCGGAGAATTGCCTAATATAAGGCATCCCCCGAAAGTAAGGCGTATGTGCCGCGGGCCGAACCCCACAATCACTGCTATCATTATACTCCGGGGTCTTTTCAGACCCCGGAGTATAATAATCGGCTGCCCAGGGGAGGTGAGCGAACATAAAAAACTATCTGCTTACCTGTCCTACGCTTCTCCAGGCTTCGGGCCTGTTTGGTGACGTCAGCGGACGTCATTTTGCGTCGCGACGCCGGCCGGATCACGTGACGCGGCCTGGTCTAACAGTGAAGAAGGCCGGAGTAGCGCACGGGCATGCACCGGAGCGAGGAACAGGTAAGCAACGTTGTTTTTTTATGTTTCTATCCTCCCCTGGATCTCCGATCATTATACTCTGGGGTCTGAAAAGACCCCACAGTATAATAATTGTTCATGGGTGGTCCACTATGGGGAATGATACTGTGTGCAGGGGCCACTATGGGGAATGATACTGTGTGCAGGGGCCACTATGGCGAATGATACTGTGTGCAGGGGCCACTATGGCGAATGATACTGTGTGCAGGGGCCACTATGGCGAATGATACTGTGTGCAGGGGCCACTATGGCGAATGATACTGTGTGCAGGGGCCACTATGGGACATGATACTGTGTGCAGGGGCCACTATGGGGCATGATACTGTGTGCAGGGGCCACTATGGGGCATGATACTGTGTGCAGTGGCCACTATGGGGAATGATACTGTGTGCAGGGGCCACTATGGGGAATGATACTGTGTGCAGGGGCCACTATGGGGAATGATACTGTGTGCAGGGGCCACTATGGGGAATGATACTGTGTGCAGGGGCCACTATGGGGAATGATACTGTGTGCAGGGGCCACTATGGGATATAATACTGTGTGCAGGGGCCACTATGGGACATGATACTGTGTGCAGGGAAATTAATGGTTTGGATTGTTATGATGATGTCCTAGAAGATAATGACATAACTGTCATTGAATAAATTTTACTTTCTATTCGTACCGTAAATATTGGTAAATGTACCATACTGTTAATTGTTGTACATGGAAATAATGGTACGGTAGTAAGAAATTCTTGATAGGATTCACAGTTTGTCTGGTTATGCTGGTTTGTGATGACAACTACTGTACAGTACCGTATATAATAAATGTTCATTTTTTTGTTCAGCAATAAATGTGAATTCTTCTTCATTGAAAAAAAAAATAAGACATCCCCTGAAAATAAGACACAGCACATCTTTGGGAGCAAAAATTAATATAAGACGCTGTCTTATTTTCGGGGAAACAGGGTACTGAGCAAAGGGTCTGAACACTTATGACCATGTGATATTTCAGTTTTTCTTTTTTAATAAATTAGCAAAAATATCTATATCTACATTTCTGTTTTTTTTTTCTGTCAAGATGGGGTGCTGAGTGTACATTAATGAGAAATAAAATGAACTTTTTTGCTTTTAGCAAATGGCTGCAATGAAACAAAGAGTGAAAAATTTAAAGGGGTCTGAATACTTTCCATATCGACTGTATAAGTATTGAGATTTGTCTGTTGCAGGCTTCAATAGTTACATAGCAATTTCCCCATAGACTGTAATATAGCAGTATTACAGTCCTTGGTACAAGAGATCTAAGGATTGCAGGCTCATGCTCCGTAGGGGTGCTAAAAAAAAGTAAAAAAAATATAAAGTTTAAAAATTATTTTAAAATTAAAATCACGCCAAATCTCTATATCACAAATATAAACAAAATTAAACATAGACATAAGGCATCCCTGTGTCCAAAATGCCAGAACTACTGTATAACAATATTTTTAAAAAATTCAGTCAACACTGTAGAAAAAGCAAAATAGTTGAATTGCCATTTTTTCACTTCATTGAAACAATTTAATAAAAAATTTTCAAAACATCGGACATTCCCTAAAATGATACATATAAAAAACACCCTTTGTGCTGCAAGAAAAGATGCCTGACACAACTCTGTAGACTTAAAAAAAAAAGTTACGAGTATCACAATATGGTGACTAAAAATTTTTTCATTTTTCAAAGTTTGGATTTTTGTAAAACGAAGTGCATATGCAGTTTTTCTCTAATTCCACCCCATTCTGATTATTTTTCAAGCTTCTCAGTACATGTTATAGAAAATTAAATGGTAAAAGAAAGTTATAACTTTCGGATTGTGAGGAAATATGGCTGCAGCGGGAAGGGGCTAAATCACAAAAGAGAACTTCAGAAAGTGGATGCAAGCTGTACATTTGAAGGATCCATAAAAAGTATCACTGGTATAAAGTTGAATCTGCTTTTTTTCTTGTTTTTGCTTTTTTTTTTTTTTTGTTATTATGTAAGTATACATTTTTTTGGGAAAATATGTATATTAACCACAGCTGTAAAATTGTGTTTGCAAGATCACTACCCCTCCCTGTGAGCAGTTCAGCCAGCAAAAGAAACCTCTCAGCAGCATGTGACCTCCTTGCCCCTTGAAGCCACTTATATGAGTGTTTTATTGCCTGGTCAGATATGCAGAGGAGAGCGATGCTACATGGACTGAAGAAGTGAGACACAAGACTGACGCTGTAGCAGGAAGGAAATTTGCACACAGGAGAGAGTGGAGAAGGGAGGGAATGAGAGCAGGCAGATGAATCATAGGAAATGCAGTTTGTCCACAGATTTACTGCATGTAAATAACTGTGATACAAGGAGCAGCAAGTAAAATAAAGCTAAGCAAAGGGTACACAAAGGAACAGTAAGTATTTAGCACTGCTGTGGTTGTATTTCCAGTTAATTTCTGGAAGCTGGATAACCCATTAGGGAGTCTGTGAACAGTAAATTCACTATAATCCTAATCATAGTTACTTGTGGAGGTGATTCTTTAGTCTCCAAATATTCCTCTGCTATTCAGCTTTGGATTTCCACTTTCATGTAAATCGCAATATTATTTCTATGCAGATGAGGCAATAGTGCTTTGGGTTGTGTCTCAGCTTGCCTAGACTTTGGTCTCAGCTCGATTCCCAGGCAAATGACTTTTCCTCTCATTTCAGTGTAGCGTTTAGTGCAAACCCACTGTTCATCCTGGCAGTTTGGAAGTTTTGTCTCTCGTTGCCTGGCCATCAGCCATTCTAATGATGATGATGATGATGATGGTGGTGGACTTCCGCAAAGGCAGATGCCCTCCAAATCCAGTGGACATCCTGGGGACGGGCATCGAGATTGTGAACACCTATAAGTACCTGGGTTTGCTCCTTAATAATAAGCTGGACTGGGCAGATCATATGGAGGCCCTGTACAGGAAGGGCCACAGCAGGCTCTACCTGCTTAGGAAACTGAGAGCCTTTGGAATCCGGGGGGCACTTCTTAGAACTTTCTTCAACTCGGTAGTGGCATCAGCCATCTTCTTTGGAGTGGCCTGCTGGGGGAGCAGTATATCAACCAGGGACAGAAATAAACTTGACAAGCTGATTAGAAGGGCCAGCTCTGTCCTGGGGAGCCCACTGGACCCAGTGCAGGTGGTGGGTGACAGAAGGATACTGTCTGTGGTGAGCTCCATGCAGAAGAAGAAGTCCCATCCCATGCATGAGACTGTGATCGCGCTGAGCAGTACTGTCAGTGACCGACTGCTCCACCCTAGGTGTGAGAAGGAGCGCTATCGGAAGTCTTTCCTCCCCACCGCGGTTAGGCTGTACAACCAACACCGACCTAAGCGGAGATCATTACACACAGAGAACTGAAATATCTCTCTGCCTGTTAAATCCCCCCTCTCCCCCCCTCCTGCTACGTCCTATCTGTCTGTCTGCTATTAATGTAATGCCTCTCACCTTGGAACATTCCTGTACATGTTGTATTTGTATTTGTATCTGCTTATCTTTGCTGCTGTAACACACTGAATTTCCCCATTGTGGGACTATTAAAGGACTATTATTATTATTATTATTATTATTATTATAAGCCTGTACACCAACTTGCTGGCAAAACAGGAAGTGACAGGAGAACAGAGCCGGTAAAGTGAGTGAGATTGGAAAATGAGTGAGAATGTGTGAGATGGAAAACCACTTTAAACCAAATAGATGTCATCTCAGATATTTAGTATAATATAGGTTGAGTATTTCAGAAATAAGGACTAAGTTTATACTTAACATTGCTTATGTTTATAGAGTATAACCTAGAACTAAGTCATTTGTTCCAGGTATGATTTGACTATAGTAATAAAGAACGTTTTTTAGTACCTCCAGAAATATGCATCTCACATTTCTAACATTTGTAGTATGTGCTCGGCATTGCTATTCAGCTTACTTTCATTTCTAAATCCCTTTTCAATCTGAGATTTTCTCTTGTGTATCCCATCTACTGTCATATGTGGATAAGATGATGTATTGCAACATAGATGGACAACCCTACGTTTAGCTGTTAAGCTTTTTCCTCTAAATCCTTCTGTATTGACATACTATTCTCTTCCTTTTTCTATGTAGTTTAATCTAAATAGCAAATAAAGTATATACTCTCAAGTACACCAGCATCATTTTTACAAATCTCTGTAAAGCAGCATAAACAGAGGAATACTAAACCTAGAAATAAATTATGAAAATAAACAAGAAAAAAAAAAATGCTTGCTTTCCCTTTTTCGTATGCAGCATTTCTGTATTATTCATACCTCCTAACATTTAACCATACTTATGGTTAAAAATTCTAGACCAGTGGTTCTCAACCTGTAGTACAGGTACCCCAGGGGGTACACCCTGCAATTTCAGGGCGTGCACACTATCGCTAAGAAGTACTAGAAGTAAATGGTGCACTAAATGCGGGTCCAGGATGGCCACTCACGAATAGCTGCAGGCACCATGCCTACTTTGAAGTGGATTGAGCGATTCCATCAGTATTAATGGAGGCGGTCATTGCGGTTAGTGGTCCCCTGGGAGTGAGTGGTGAGCTACATTAATCCCTCACCACTCTGCTCCCCACTTCCTCTCTGTTCTGGGTGCCCCCAGGATGGGGCCCCTTGGCACGACATATTAATGATAACTCACATCAGTTTTCTGGCGTGAGTTATAATGGAAATCTTTAACCATTATTAACACATAGATTTCCATTCTGGTTCTGGGAGATGTGGCTGATATATGAAGAGGCCAGAGCCTCTTCAGAAGTTACTTGTTCCCTGCACCAGTCAGGGCCTTTATTTAAGGCCTCACAAAGTAAACAAAGTCTCACAAAGTAAAATCTGCAGGTCCTTTGTCCTGCTCCACAGTCAACCTGAACAAAGCCAGGGTGAATGTGAGTGGGACTGGTGTCGGTTGGTGCTCCCATTCAAATGAGAGAACTGGAGATAGCCAAAGTAAAGCATTGAAGTGAATGGGAGTGCTGACCACCACCAATCCTGCCCACATTCAGCCTGGCTGCGCTCAAGTTGAATGTGGAGTGAGACAAAGGTCCTGCAGACTTTACTTTGAGGGACAACCCCTTAAGACTGGTCTATGAAATGCCAGTCTTAAAGATGTTTTCTGGCCCAAAATTGAATTTTTGTACTGATGACCTATCCCCAGGATGACCAATCCTGTGGATAGGTTGTCAGTATGAAAACTCATTTTGGGCCTCCGACGGCTTTGGAAATTTCAGCGTATCTGCTGCCCATATTTTTCCTCAATGTGTGGATGGGATTTGCTAGATTCCACTTTGCAGTGACTGTAAAACGCTGCGGCCAAACCGTGGCATTTATGCCACGCGGGGCCTGGCCTTAATAAATCTACCCCATTGATTTCAATGGGGTTATTCACAGACCATCAAAAAATTAACTTCTGTCAATAGACTAAATTCTATGAGGGATACGGAAAAATGCGCCATGGATGGAAAACTGTAAACAAAAAAGAACGCTGCATCTGTTTTTAACGTCCATTTTTCTCAACATTCATCTGCATGAGGTCTTAGGGACAAGGCAAGTACTTTTTGGAGCAACACTAAACATTTCTAAAATGCACATTTCCAAAGTCAAAAAGAGGGACAGTTAAGAAGTTAAATAGGAACAGAGGGACTTGGGTCAAAAGTATGGACTATCCATCTTTGGCTAGTAGCCACCTGGAGGCATGGACCTAGGAAAGGGGATAGGACTTAAAGGGATTGTCCAGCCTAAAATTCTATCAATTAATGAAAGGTGAAAAAAATAAAATAAAACCATACTCACCTGTCCCCAGTGCTCCGACGCCTCCACGTGTGGCCCTGTCCTGTCCTGCAGCTCCGATGTTGTCTTCTGACGGAAGTATCCGCCGCAAATGACAGCTAAGGCCAATCAGCGGCTTCAAGAAAGGAATCAGGGACGTCAGTACCTAATTGGCCTCAGCAGTCACGTGACCGCTGAGGACAGTCAGCAACCTCAGGAAGGGAATCGGGGACATCACTACCTGTGACGTCCCTGATTCCCTTCCTGAAGCTACTGAGGCCGCTGATTGGCCTCAGCAGTCATGGCCTTAGTGGAAGGGAACCGAGACATCACGCATGTGAGAAATTTATTAGCAAGAAGGCAGGTAGACCGGACCGCCCTCGGAGGACACCGTAGCATCGGGGACAGGTGAGTAACTTTTTTTTTTTTTATTGTTTTCACCTCCCCCAGCCTAATTACAAAATATTGTTTAGCCTGGACAACCTTTTTAACAATCTTATTCTCCTTAAAAACAGAGTGCAACAGGAAGGCAAGCACAGGGCAGATAAGGAAGAGTCATTATATACTTCTCAGTTTTATTTAAAATATGACACAAAATAGGATCAAGTGAATCAAGGAGATGAAGGAAGGAACATCCAGTTTCCACATTGCTGTTATAACAAAGTGTTATCACCCAGTACAAATAATAGGTTTCTCTCAAAATCTTGTTACCATTATCATCAGATGTATTTAAATAGAAATAAATGTCTATATTTTTTTAATGTCTTTTCTACATCTTAGATATTTCACTATGTACTGTAAAAGTGGCTCAATTTCAGTGTGCCAGATTACTAATACAAAAGCAAGTCTATAGGATATTCTCCATCAGTGTCACTTACAAAGCCACCAGTGCCTCCTTATCATTTTTATACAATACTTTCTGTAAACCTTTTTTTTCGGTTGATATCAAGTTTTGTGTATGTTTTCTGTCATGTCTATCTATTCTTACTTCCATAACAAACTTCATTAACTAGTTTTAAGATAACCATACTGTACATCTCTTATCTCTTATATATATAAAAATGAATTTCTGTCTGTCTGTTCTTTATGCGCGACCAAATGACTGGACCGATCCTCACCAAATTTGGCACACATGTACATCAGGTGTCCGGGAATATTTTAGATTGGGTCTCAGCTCTAAAGGATGCACCGTTCCTGAGATACAGTATTCCCAAAAAATGACCAGCATTAGCTAATACAAACCTGCAAGTCTTTCACTCATACTCCAACTACCATACACACGGTCACATGTCCCTTATCAGCCAATAGAAGCTCGCAGGCGCTTAGTCTCCTCAGGCACACAGGTTTCCATAGCGACCAAGCTATTTATGACTTGTATTAGTCAATAGCAGTTCGCAGGTCCTTAAATATTCAGTAATGTGATGTGCATCAGCCAATATAAGTTCACATTTCATTTAACAGGTTTCCATAGCAACACAGCCATAAATAGACTGTACCTATACTGGACTGCCATACTGGATGTCAAGTGCAAAACTGGCCAATTCTTATGGGGCCACTACACAAACAAAAAATTAAATGTACCCGTGTGAAGTCGGGTCCTTCTGCTAGTGTTAAATAAATGTTGGTATTTCTGTTTTTTAAGTTTAAAATGAGCATGCCATAAACACATAAATAAACACATACTGGCATATGGCATAAATTCACATACATACACCACCTTTCCATTATAAAATGACTGTGCAGCATCCCAGTGAACTCTACAAAACATCAATCACATTATGTGATTTATATGCACGGTGTTTGTGTGCCTTGTGTACATAGTTTTATACTATTTATTATGTAACTGTTATTCCCTTTTAAAAGGGCTGTTCCACTGGGGATGGGGGAGTTTAATGAGTCGATGGTTCAGCTCAGCCAGCACATGGGAGAAGACTGAGAGTCTTCATCCAGCTTCCAGAGAGTCTTCATCCAGCTCTGCTAGAAAGGATAGTGTATGAGGTAGAGTGAAGCCTGAGTATTTTATGCTGCAGCCCTGAGACATGGAAACAATATTGCTGACAGCCATTTAAAGGAGTTTGGAGTGATTAGTGTTATGGTTAGATGCAAGGCTACAATAAAAGCAATAGCAAGAAATTGGCTGATAACTGCGAGCAGTAGATACAGCTATCTACTACTAGCACACCTCTGCGAGCCAAGACAGACCTCCAGACGCCTTCACCAGAGCTTGCTGCAAGGAGAGATGGACTTGTGCTGCATCTGGGAATCTGAATTGTCACCAAACAGATAAATGTATTAATAATAAGTGCACTGCTGCGGAAACCAACACACAGTCCACTAAAACTTACAAACTGGCGTGGATACTAGAGAAGTCGTATCAGCAGGGTCAAAAAACCAGGAGAGAACTTGATAAGCAGAAACAGGAGACAAAAGCAATATCCGGGAAACAAGCCAAAGGGTCACAAAAACAACCGGGAACATCAAAGAAGAATCAGGAGGCAAAAAGGAAATCCAGGGAGCAGTAATCAAACAGGTATTCACAGACAGTTGAATAGCCAAACTAGTAAGCAAACTAAATTAGTCGGCACTTGTATCAAAAAGGAGTGGTCTTATATAGGCCTCTTCATCTAATGATTGGCCAAGGCATGGATATATACAACACAAAAGCTTCCCCAAGTACTCACAGCTACCTTAAAGAAGCAGCAGCAGAAGAGACACTCCTGACAATTAGTACCACTGTTGTATAAAGTTTGAAGTCATCCAAGGCCTTTTAGTAGACATATACTCAGAATCCCATGATGTATATATCAGAAGGAGACAGGAAATATCTCACTATAGGGCAGTATCTAATCTTGTGTAGAAATTAGGGACTAATCGACAAGTCTCTCAAAATGAACAAAAATAAATAAAATGTAATCTTTAATAGGGTAATAATGAAACATGATATTGTGTGACACTGCCTTTTTGACTGCCTGTAGCAGCACATGCTGCAGCTCTCTCCTCTTCCCCTGATGATCCAATTCACATAGGAACAGGGAAACGCGTCTATGTCGGGAACCTCTATTTATGGTTCCATGCTCAACTTCTAACTAGCTCTATTTAGATCTATTAGCAATTAGCTAATATATAGGACTGTGGTATGCCCTTAAGATGTTACTACAGCACAGCTCCTGTATGTAGAATAGCTGAGATCCTTATGTGTGTGGTTCTTCTGACCAGCCTCTAGCCAGCCTTTATGCATTTCTTCTAAGGTCATATTAGACTAGAAGACAGTGGTGTGCACTTTTTAGGGCACGTCTCCTTGGGGATGTTACTACACAACCGCTCTTATGCAATAAACAGTTGAGGGAAAGATTATCTGTATGATGCACCTGAGATCCCTTCTACATCTATGGCATCTTTTTCAGTCAGCAATTTTTAGTGCATACCTAGGGGTCATCCTTTTTGATATCTGTAGATCACCCTGTATTTTTGCACTTGAACAGCTGACATCCCTATTTGGCTGTGGTACACTACCTCTAGAATCTTATAGGCTGACAGTTTTTTACCACTAGCTGGTCATAATTACATGACAAATAAAACTTAACATTTAATAATCATCTAAAATATAATTAACCCCAATGATTGGATGTTATAAAAATCAGAAAATAATTGGAACGCTCTTACCCATTCTAGATGAAGGGTGTCATACCCCACCTTTAGGGCCACAATTTATCCAAACGCAAAGGGAACCAAGGATGGGTGCAGGAGATTGACCCTGTGCAACCCTGTCACCCTTAACTCCCGCCGTGACAAGTGTGGTCTCAATGCTGACCCTAAAATTGCTCTGTTAATATCTCCTTCCTTCCCGATGGTGAAGATCCTACCATGTCTCTAAGATCTGGATCTAGTAAGAGGACACCCCAATGTTTTTTCCAGAATCCTTCTTGCCTCAAAGGATCCATTATCAAAGGTGGTAATAAGTCTCACAATCTCATTGTCGTTATCTGCAGATTCCTTTATTTTCAAGAGGTCCCCCCTATCTTTTTCAAGAGCTTCTCTATAAGCCCTTCTTAAAATGTAATCAGGGTACCCCCTCTCTTGGAACCTCGCTCTTAGATCCCTAGCTTGATTTACAAATTCATCACAACTTGAGCAGTTCCTCCTCAACCTAAATGGGAACGGATGGTTACTTTCCCATCTCAGGAGGGAATTAGTTGCAGTCGGTTTTCTTTTGTTAGTGGGATGTTGCTTGGATTAAACTACATTGAATGTTGGTGTGGTAAGGGATGTTTGGAATACTAAATGTGACTCCCATATATTTATAGACCACGATTGGGTGTTTATATTTATATATTAAAGGAGCACCACTCAATTGGTGAAGGTATTACCTTTTTGCAAAGTTTGCATAAAATTTAAAACCTAAAATTTAAAATCTGGTTTTTGTCTCCTAGAGTGAAATATTTGCCCTGTTTCTACCTTTTTTGTAGATCCCCTGAGGAGCATCCATGTTTTGGATGTGAAACGCGTCGGAACGGAAGGCGATATTAACAGGGCAATTTTAGGGTCAGCATTGGGACCGCCCTTGTAAGGGCAGGAGTTGCACAGGGTCAATCTCCTGCACCCATCCTTGTTTCCCTTTGCGTTTGGAAAAATTGTGGCCCTAAAGGTGGGGTATGACATCCTTCATCTAGAACGGGTAAGAGTGTTCCAATTATTTTCCAATTTTTATACCATCCAGTCATTGGGGTTAATTTTATTTTAGATGATTATTAAATGTTAATTTTTATTTGTCATGTAATTGTGGATCTTTGCTTGCTTGTATTATGAATTTTTTATCCATGAGAAATTAAGAACCCTTTTTCTCATTTGTGCTATTGTATATTCTAGCTGGTCATAGTTAAGGGTCTATTATCTCATAAATAGTGTATAGCTCGAGTTTTTTCTACATGGAGTTGACATCGTTGAACACTATTTGCAGTGCCCATGTTAACTCTGGACGCTATGGAACAGTGATTTACCCCTGGTAGAATCTGGGCATGACCCTTACACACACATTTCTTATTGTTGTCATGGAACCATGGAGACAGTCTTAACACAGTATTATTATTTACGGTTGTCATCTGGTTATGTCACACAATATCATTTTTTAATATTGCCCTAATAAAGGTTACGTCATATTTATTTTTGTTCATTTTGAGAGGCCTGTCGATTAGTCCCTATCTTCTCCACTTTGAGTAGACACCATGTTGCACCATAGGACTGACAGGAATTATTGCCTCAATATTATATTGATCTGCGCATATACTGTTGTAAAAACATCACCTGGCTCACCTCTCGTTCACAGCACCTTCATTATGATCACCAACATCAATATAACATCAGTATACAGGCCACCTGTGACAACTACCACCATTTTTACGGCAGCTCCTAGCTTCCGCTTCCCTCCACTGGTTGGTTCAAGTGGAGGTCTGTAGCATCTTCTGCATCTCTTTAGATGCATTCTAGATATCATTTAGACACAGCTATCTTTGTGATACCTACGCAAGACATCAGGAGACATACATGGCCTCTGAGTTCAGTTAGAGACCAGGACTCCAGTGTATGATACACTTTCTCTTTACCCCTGTTTAGTCAAGCTGCCATAAGCCATGGCAAAAGTGACTGCCCAGTTCTACATTCTCTTATGTCTTATTGCTCTCAATACAAGAAGTAAAATAGCAGTGTTGTAGTTATACCTTAATGGCTAACTGAAATAAAAGATCTTACAAGGCAAGCTTTGAACAGTACTCAGGTGTAGTTTTGCAATTGTGTGATTTGTCTGCAAGTTACATGGCACATATAAAATTATTAAAATATTGACTGACATTTTGTTCTTTCCTCACTTTGTGCTTCATGGTTTTGCTGTCTTGTGTCTAGCAGGAAAAGAATTTTAGATATGCAAGTTTTCATGCATTCATGGCACTTTTTATTTTAGACATGGCTTCTAGCTTTGTTGATAGGGAATTTGAAGAGCTTAGAGAGGTTTATTTTTTCTAGCCTGTCCTTTTCTGTCATTGCCAACCCATTGAAATCAGTGAAGCATTAGCTGAAGAAAACTAGACAAAACACGACTTAAAGATTTTGAAAGCTGATGTAATATCCAAACAACAATAGCCATGATAGAACCTCATTACTTCAGCCAGAAAAACCAGTTGTACCAAGAAAGCTAAACAAGACAAACTATTGAATAAATGATATCGACAAGATGAAGTGCAATCATGTGACAAAAGATGTGACATAAGAAACAAACTGTGGGTTCAGAATTAAGATGTTCAAGCCAACAGGAAATGAATATGACCAAGGCATGTTTGAAAAATCTGAACAAACACTGAACTGGAAGGGAGTTAGTTATAATAATATCTCAGTGTCATAAATTGACCTTTTATGAAACAAGATTAGTTGAAGCTGGAGAACTGTGTATGTTATATCTTTTTTAATATTATGTGTTGAATCTGTTTACTTTACCTCTACCAAATTGTTTACAATGTGTTTATATAGTGTCAGGTATAATGAGTTTTATTTTTAGATTTCATCACTATTTGAAAGCCCAAACCAGAAGTGGCTCCAGGAAATAGAAGAGGCGCATACCTTTGCATTATAGTTTTTCTCTGTGTACTTCCAACCACACCTTGTTTTCGGCTGAGAAATACTGATACAAAATACTGAACAAATACTGATTGTGTGAAAGTGGCCTAATACTGACAATAATTGTGCAAAGGCAGTGTTGACAAAATAAAACATGTGGATCATCAGGCACGGCCACAGTCCTTGTGCACTAGGAAGCTCATTTGAATAAAGATAAAAAGATTTCTCTAAAATGATTTACCAGATTTGCCTACAGACGAATGTGATGCAGGGGAGACATTGGGCACCGATTCCAGAGGAGATCTGCAGCATTTACCACTGTCTGTAAGCAAATCTGGCAAATCAGGCCTCGCCCCCGAACCACTTGTAGACTGATTTGCATATCCAAAAAAGGTGATTATCTCTTTATTGCTTCATCAGTTTTTGGCCACAAAACTATGTTTCTGCTCCTAGAAAAGGTCTCTACATGGCACAGTTATTGGTTTGGGAGACATTATGGGCAGATTCCCTTTAAGCCTAAGGCCCCACTCAGCAAATCGCTGCAAAAAAATGCTGCGGAAAAGGCCGCAGTGGAAATTTTCTTCCACAGTGTTTTTCACAGAAAGCCCTCAGGACTTTTCCTCTGCGAACTTTCTGCCTCTATTATACTTATACAGAAAACACCAGCGTTTCCATAGGTATAATTTACATGCAACAATTTACAAACACGCAAGCGTTTTATCTGCAATGTGTGGATGGGATTAATCAGAATCCCATTCACTTTGCAGGTAATGTAAAATGCAGCGTTTTTTGCAGAGGCATTTTCGTGGGGCTTGGGTCTAAAAGATACAGTGCCGTGCGAAAGTATTCGGCCCCCTTGAACTTTTCAACCTTTTGCCACATTTCAGGCTTCAAACATAAGGATAGAAGGATATATTTTTTGGTGAAGAATCAAAAACAAGTGGGACAGAATTGTGAAGTGGAACAAAATGTATTGGTTATTTTAAACTTTTGTAAAAAATAAAAAAGTTGGGCGTGCAATATTATTCGGCCCCTTTACTTTCAGTGCAGCAAACTCACTCCAGAAGTTCAGTGAGGATCTCTGAATGATCCAATGTTGTCCTAAATGACTGATGATGATAAATATAATCCACCTGTGTGTAATCAAGTCTCCGTATAAATGCACCTGCTCTGTGATAGTCTCAGGGTTCTGTTTAAAGCGCAGAGAGCATCATGAAGACCAAGGAACACACCAGGCAGGTCCGTGATACTGTTGTGGAGAAGTTTAAAGCCGGATTTGGATACAAAAAGATTTCCCAAACTTTAAACATCCCAAGGAGCACTGTGCAAGCGATCATATTGAAATGGAAGGAGTATCAGACCACTGCAAATCTACCAAGACCCGGCTGTCCCTCTAAACTTTCATCTCAAACAAGGAGAAGACTGATCAGAGATGCAGTCAAGAGGCCCATGATCACTCTGGATGAACTGCAGAGATCTATAGCTGAGGTGGGAGAGTCTGTCCATAGGACAACAATCATTTGTACACTGCACAAATCTGACCTTTATGGAAGAGTGGCAAGAAGAAAGCCATTTCTCAAAGATATTCATAAAAAGTCTCATTTAAAGTTTGCCACAAGCCACCTGGGAGACACACCAAACATGTGGAAGAAGGTGCTCTGGTCAGATGAAACCAAAATCAAACTTTTTGGCCACAATGCAAAACGATATGTTTGGCGTAAAAGCAACACAGCTCATCACCCTGAACACACCATCCCCACTGTCAAACATGGTGGTGGCAGCATCATGGTTTGGGCCTGCTTTTCTTCAGCAGGGACAGGGAAGATGGTTAAAATTGATGGGAAGATGGATGGAGCCAAATACAGGACCATTCTGGAAGAAAACCTGTTGAAGTCTGCAAAAGACCTGAGACTGGGACGGAGATTTATCTTCCAACAAGACAATGATCCCAAACAAAGCAAAATCTACAAGGGAATGGTTCACAAACAAACGTATCCAGGTGTCAGAATGGACAAGTCAAAGTCCAGACCTGAATCCAATCGAGAATCTCTGAAAACTGCTGTTCAGAAACGCTCTCCATCCAACCTCACTGAGCTTGAGCTGTTTTCCAAGGAAGAATGGGCAAGAATTTCAGTCTCTCGATGTGCAAAACTGATAGAGACATACCCCAAGCGACTTGCAGTTGTAATCGCAGCAAAAAGTGGCGCTACAAAGTATTAACTTAAGGGGGCCGAATAATTTGGCACACCCCACTTTTCAGTTTTTTATTTTTTACAAAAGTTTAAAATATCCAATAAATTTCGTTCCACTTCACGATTGTGTCCCACTTATTGTTGATTCTTCACCAAAAAATTAAAATTTTATATCCTTATGTTTGAAGCCTGAAATGTGGCTAAAGGTTGAAAAGTTCAAGGGGGCCGAATACTTTCACAAGGCACTGTACATTTACATTGAAAACTTATGTCCAAGCAGATTTTAGACACAAAAAACAATGTAAAAGTAATAGATCTAGGTGTACAAAGTTCATATATACAAAAGGTACATCACAAAGGTACATTTACAAAGGTAAAAGGTGCATGTACATCAGCAAGAGCTTGTTCTTTTAAACACACTTAACCCCTTAATAATGACCCTATACATTTGAGTGTTTTTGCAGACATATTGTTTTAATGGCCCTAACTTTTGTTGGCCTAGGAGAGTCATTGGAGAACCCAAGATGAACACTGCCATAAGTCCTGTGTCATGCCAACGGGAATGCATCCTGAGACTATTTATGTGTATGGTTCATCCAGGGGTAGTGGGTTCACTCACAATTTTGCTTAAGAACAGTGCCAGTAATGCGTTTATTTGCTGCGGCTCACTACGTGGGGCCTTAGCCTAAATGGATTCACAAAACTTACTTAATTTTATGCTGCACGTCATGGTCATTTGTCTAATTGCCACATAGAGAAGCTCCATTTGCAAAAAGACTTTTGTAATACTACTACTCTTTTCAATTCTGTATTTTAATTCTATTTTTATCCTTTTTTCATAAGCATAACTGATTATTCACCAGTATACAATAAAGAAACTGTTGAAATATTTAATTATTTTAATATGACTTTCCTTTGACCCATTGCTCAGCAAAACCTAAACATTGGAGATGGGTGAACAAAATTGTTTTGTTTTTTTTTTGTTTGTTTTTTACAAGACCAAACAAATGGAGATTACTAAATGGAGAAACTAAAATGGCCACTGCCATAATACAGTGGGTACGGAAATTTAAATTTTAAATTTTTCACTCTTTGTTTCATTGCAGCCATTTGCTAAAAGCAAAAAAGTTCATTTTATTTCTCATTAATGTACACTCAGCACCCCATCTTGACAGAAAAAAACAGAAATGTAGATATTTTTGCAAATTTATTAAAAAAGAAAAACTGAAATATCACATGGTCATAAGTATTCAGACCCTTTGTGTGACACTCATATTTAACTCACATGCTATCCATTTCCTTCTGATCTTCTTTGAGATGGTTCTTCTCCTTCATTGGAGTCCAGCTGTGTTTAATTAAACTGATTGGACTTGATTAGGAAAAGCACACACCTGTCTATATAAGACCTCACAGCTCACAGTGCATGTCAGAGCAAATGAGAATCATGAGGTCAAAGGAACTGCCCAAGGAGCTCAGAGACAGAATTGTGGCAAGGCACAGAGCTGGCCAAGGTTACAAAAGAATTTCTGCAGCACTCAAGGTTCCTAAGAGCACAGTGGTCTCCATAATCCTTAAATGGAAGAAGTTTGGGATGACCAGAACTCTTCCTAGACCTGGCCGTCCAGCCAAACTGAACAATCGTGGGAGAAGAGCCTTGGTGAGAGAGGTAAAGAAGAACCCAAAGATCACTGTGGCTGAGCTCCAGAGATGCAGTAGGGAGATGGGAGAATGTTCCACAAAGTCAACTATCACTGCAGCCCTCCACCAGTCGGGGCTTTATGGCAGAGTGGTCCGAAGGAAGCCTCTCCTCAGTGTAAGACATATGAAAGCCCTCATAGAGTTTGCCAAAAAACACATGAAGGACTCCCAGACTATAAGAAATAAAATTCTCTGGTCTGATGAGACAAAGATTTAACTTTTTGGCGTTAATTCTAAGCGGTATGTGTGGAGAAAACCAGGCACTGCTCATCACCTGCCCAATACAATCCCAACAGTGAAACATGGTGGTGGCAGCATCATGTTATGGGGGTGTTTTTCAGCTGCGGATACAGGACGACTGGTTGCAATTGAAGGAAAGGTGAATGCGGCCAAGTACAGAGATATCCTGGAAAAAAAAACTTTTCCAGAGTGGACCTCAGACTGGGCCAAAGGTTCACCTTCCAACAAGACAATGACCCTAAGCACACAGCTAAAATAGCAAAGCAGTGGTTTCGGAACAACTCTGTGACCATTCTTGACTGGCCCAGCCAGAGCCCTGACCTCAACCCAATTGAGCATCTCTGGAGAGACCTGAAAATGGCTGTCCATCAACGTACATCATCCAACCTGACGGAACTTGAGAGGATCTGCAAGGAAGAATGGCAGAAGATCCCCAAATCCAGATGTGAAAAACTTGTTGAATCATTCCCAAGAAGACTCATGGCTGTACTAGCTCAAAAGGGTGCTTCTACTCAATACTGAGCAAAGGGTCTGAATACTTATGACAATGTGGTCTTTCAGTTTTTCTTTTTTAATAAATTTGCAAAAATATCTACATTTCTGTTTTTTCTGTCAAGATGGGGTAGGGGCTGAGTGTACATTAATGAGAAATAAAATGAACTTTTTTGCTTTTAGCAAATGGCTGCAATGAAACAAAGAGTGAAAAATTTAAAGGGGTCTGAATTCTTTCCGTACCCACTGTAGGTAGAGGCCCAAGAAAGGTGAAATTTTTTAAAAAAAAATTCATACTCCTTATCTCTTTTGGGCATCCATGCAGCATCTGTTGCTCTACTGGTGACGTCATGCATCCAGGGGTCACCACTGAGGCCTATGATTGGGCCACAAGTGGTCACATGGGCATGCTGAGCATCACGACATCATGACATTCCTCATGCCCATGTCACCACTGAGGCCCAATCAAATGCCTCGGCAGTGACCCCAGGCACATGACGTCACTGAGGAGAGATCACCGGACGCAATGAGAAGGCCCAAATGAGGTAAAGGAAGATGAGTATGAATGTTTATTTTATTTTTTACACCTCCCTTGGGCCCCCACCCATTACACCCTAGGGTCTGAAGAGATTCCAAAGTATAATAATGTCGTTTTCACTTTGACGTAACTTCAGCTGTGTTGCCTTAGAGAGCTAGAAACTATGTAGATTACTAGTCCTGAAAGTGGTGTACACTATGTTTTAAGGCAATTTAAACGGAGTCTATCATTGGGAAACATGTTTTTAACTGAAGCAATTTTGGAATAGCCTATATAAAGGCTGTTCTACTCCTACCTTTACTTTTCTTCTTCTCGCCACCGTTTGTCCTAAAAAACATTTTATTCTCATATGTAAATTAAGCTCAGGGACCACCGTGGGCGTTCCCCCTATGCTCCGAGCAACCCGCCTCCAGCTCTGCTTTTTTGCGCCCCCTGCATCTTCTTCGGTTCATCTTGCATTTGCTTTTTCCGGAGCCACTTTTAGTTCAGGCAGAGCCGACTGAGCATGCTCCGCCTTAAACATCCTAGACAATCATATAGAGATGTAGCAGAGTTAACCCGGACTTCTGCAGTTGGTTAAATCTTATCACAAACGACGACAACAACAAGCAATGGAAAGTCATTGAAAAATATTTTGAACGTTTATGATCAGTGTTATAACCAGATATGGACATTGCAATAGAGTCTCAGCTGCAACAATTGTTCTATTACTAGAACATCATTTCGAGTTTACACCCTCCTACCCAGTGTTGGACTGAGGTTCTTTGCGCTCTCAAGGTAAAATAATAGGCCCACCCTCCAACAGAAATATAGGAAATAGACCATAGTTCTCTCAAATTTGGTGTCTTCTACCATTTCTGTGTTAGAGCTTGGGCCCACCGAAGGATCCTATGGCACTCTGGTGGGCCAGTCCGACACTGCTCCTATCTCCTGATGTAGTAGCATGTCACGTGATGGGAAAGTAATAAAATATTTTGAGGCTAAGGCTCCATATAGCATGCTGCAGCTAAAAAGCACTGCGGAAAAGATCTCAGTGGAAACCCATTGTGGTTTTTTCTGCAGCGCTTTTTACAGAAAGTTTCCTCTGTGGACTTTCTGTCCCTATTATATCTATACGGAAAACGCCAGCATTTCCGTAGGTATAATTGACATGCTGTGATATACAAAAATGCAAGCAGGTCTTCTGCAGATATTTTTCTGCAATGTGTGGATGGCATTAGCCAGAATCCCATCCACTTTGCAGGTATTGTAAAACTCTGTTTTGCAACATGAGACCATGGCCTAAAGGGGTTTTCCTGAGAGTCTTTTTAGACTTACTTCCTCCAGGAGTTATTAGATGCTACAGGTTCCAGGTTGGTTGTTCAGTACCAGCACCCCACTCCTGGGTAGTTCCACCTCCTCTCCCTTGTTCACAGATTACCTGTGCTATGGTGACTGACTAACTATAGTAAAGCCAGCCCCCATAGCACAGGTAACTAAGTGGTGAACATATAAGAAGAGGGAAGAGGCAGAGCGCCCAGGGGCCAGGTGCTGGTTCCGACTACTTGACCCAGGGTCGGAGAAGACTCCCTGGAAAATTCCATTAACCACTGAGACCCCAACCAATCCTGAGAGTGCCGCAGCCCTTCTTTAGTTTTATTTAATTAGGGATTTTCCTAATGGAAAATTGGAAATATGGGGTGTGAAGGCGACGCAGGCCTAAGAATTAAATTGAAATCATTAACCCCACAGTGGGTCTGATTCCATCTTGCCTTCTGTATTATTGGACTGCAGCCGCTGCACTTTAGCGTGCACACCCACACAAGAAAGCTCATAGAGTCTTTTAAATCAATGCTCCATTTATTAAAAACGTATACATACTGTATGTAGGTAGAAAAGGTATTTCGGTAGAAGAGATTCAACAAAAGAAATTTCACAATTTCTGGGAAGACACAAAGCACAGACAGTTCACAGTATATAGAAGTATTGTTTTGCTGAATACAAAATGGAGCCTCTACAAAATGGAGACACAAAGTTTATGCATACCTTAACAGGGGCAAACATATGCATTTATGTATAGAAAAGAAATAATTGTGCAGTGACAGATAATAAGTAATACATAATATTAACAATTTTGCCAAATTATATTATTATACCATTCTCAATCTACAAACTAGCTGCAAAAGATTCGCAGTACAGAATATTAAGGTCTACTTGAAACTCCAGAAATGAACATGCCTATTTTACTTTAATGCTTCTATTCTTCATGCTCTAAGAAGGATACTGTTTTCCAAGGCAACAGTCAGCATTTTGTCTTTATCACCATGGGAATCTTTCACAGGTTTTATATTGAATGCCATCCTTTGAATAGTGTAGTCTACATTGGTTCTTGAAGAATCCTGTTTACTAACAGAAGACTGTTTCATTTTACAAGCATGATAAACAGAAAGCAAAATATAATTCAACAAACATAAAGCTTTAAATGTTCACCTTAGTAATGAAGCACCCAGTAAAATGTCAACGGTGTACACGGTCAGCTCGTAGTGTAGTCTACCAATAAACAAGAATAGTGGTAACATGGAGAATAGCGCAAACACAAAATGAGCACACGACAGTCAACATGACAGCCAGTGGCCACTGTTTAATGCGTTACGGACCACTTCACTTTACCAGAGCAATGTAAAAAGGTTGTCCTATCTGGGCAAGTCCATAGATTTGCTACAACCACTCAAACTTCACTGATCAGGAGAACAGAGTTTTGTCTCCTGTTGTAAATGGAGCAGTGGTCAAGCTGTAAACGCACCACTCCGTTTATTTTACACATTTCCTGATATCTGCCAGAATTGTACCGCAGATGCTGCGTCTTTAACCGTTTGAGGACGCAGGGTAGCTTGTATATAATGCTCGGCCTCTTTTTTCATATTCCTCTCTTGTCGTCAAGAAAACGTCTTGACTGAGTCCTGATCTCCCACGCCCCCAGACCCCACCGACGAATCACTTTCAGGACCAGGGAAGCATAGGCCGGGAGATATCCATGGGGTGCACGAAGATCTTTCACTTGCCCTCCTGACTCCCATTTCTGGAAGAAGGGCCGAACCACCCCCTGGCAGGAGGCTACCCACGAAGGAGCCCCCTCGGAGGAGAGGTTTGGTAAATTGATCTTAAGAAAGGTGTTCATTAAGAACACCACAGGGTTAACCATATTTAACCCCCCTAGCCTCCTTGTGCGGTATGTAACCTCCCTCTTGATTAGGTTGAGCCTGTTCCCCCATAACAGTTGGAAGAACAGGCAACAGATCCTACTCCAACAAGACTCTGGCAAGGCACAGACGCTACCTAGATAGATCACCAACGGGAGCAGGAAGGCTTTGGCAAGGTGAACCCTTTCTCTCAGGGTCAAAGACCAACCCTTCCAGCAATCAACTCTCTGGGCGACATCCTTAAGTCTACCTTCCCAATTTTGGAGTGGGTAATCACCCTGGCCAAAATGGATGCCTAAGATCTTTACAGACCCCTGGGGTTCTGGGAGGGTGTCCGGGAGAGAAAAACCAGGCTCTCCCCCTCCCCAGCCAGAGGCTTCCACACTTATTCCTGTTTACAGCTGATCCGGAAGCCTCCGAGTAACTGTCCACTTCAGACATCACCCATTCAAGCTCCTCCCGTGACGAGACAAGAACGGTGACATCATCCGCGTAGGCTACTGTCCTCAAAGGGGAGCCGGTGCCCTCCAGGTCCATCCTGACTCGCGCCACCGGCCCACCATTAATCCGCCTAATCAGGGGATCAATGGCGAACACATACAGTAGCGGGCTCAAGGGACATCCCTGTCGGACGCCCGACCCCACCTCAAAAGGACGACCAACCCAACCATTCACAAGTGGGAAAGACTCAGCCCCAGCGTATAAGGTCTGCAGCCACTGAATGAACCCCCCAGGCAGGCCATACCTCGAGAGAGTTGACCACAAATACTCATGATTCACCCTGTCAAAAGCCTTAGCCTGATCTAGGGACAGCAAGTACCCCTTCCACCGACCTGCCCTACTCTGCTCCACAGCCTCCCTGACACTCAGGACCGCACTTAAGGTGCTACGACCGGGAACAGAGCAGTGCTGAGCCGGCGAAAGGAGCCGGGGCGCAAACTGTACCAGCCGGTTGAAAAGTACCTTCGCCAGAATCTTTCGGTCCGTATTGAGAAGTGCTATGGGTCGCCAGTTCTCAATATGGCTCGGATCCTTACCCTTTGACAGAACTTTAAGGGCGGACCTCCTCATTGACTTCGGCAGAGTGCCCGAGGATAGACACTCATTAAGCACGTCAGTCAAGAGGGGAGCCAAAGCTCCTTTAAAGGTCCGATAGAACTCAGATGTTAAGCCATCTGGGCCAGGTGACTTCTTGAGGGCAAGACCCTCAATAGCCCTGACAACTTCCTCTTCCCTTATAGGTTCTATCAAAACACCAAGAGAAGGGTCTTCTGCTGACTCAGGAATGGCTTCAGCCAAGAAACCTGAAATCCGATCCCGATTCAGTTCCTTCTTTGCCAAAAGGTTCGAGTAGAAGGACCTGACGACCTCCAAGATCCCTGACCTGGATCTTGTCAGGGATCCTGTACTGTCAATCAGGCCTGTTACTGCTTTACAAGTCACTGACATCTTACAGTTCCTGTAGGGGTCGGGCGAGCGGTATTTCCCGAAATCCCTCTCAAGAACCAAAGATGCGTGCCTATCGTACTGACACCTTTTGAGCAAAGCCTTCACACCGGAGATATCCTCCTGGCTACCTCCGGTCGAGACCAGATGTCCAAGTCTCTTCCTCAGTGCAGTGTACATGCGGTACATGTCCAGTGACCTGAGGCTTGAGAGCCGGCGGAAAAATCCCACCACCCTTTTTTTGAATATCTCCCACCACTCTGACCTAGTACCTTCAAGACCCAGTAATAGTACCTGATCCTGAAGAAACTCCTCAAAGGCTTGTCTTACAGCTGCCTCCTCAAGGAGTGACGAATTCAGCCTCCACAAACCTCTTCCTCTCCGGAGGGTCTCTGAAATATTCAAAGAAAACAAAATTAGACAGTGATCGGAGAACTCCACCTCCACCACGGACACAGGGGTGGTGACGGAATTCTCCTTCAAAAAAAAAAAAACCTATCTATCCTAGACCTAACACTACCTCTCTGAAAGGTGAACCCACGGTGACCTGGGGAATGCCTGATGTGGATATCCTCCAGGCGAGCTTCACTCACTATTCTATTTAACGCGGCGCCATCATAGGGCAGTCTATCTCTGGTACCTCCTCGGTCTTGGGGTCTAGTTATGGTATTAAAATCCCCACCAAAGATGACTTGTTTGCCCGTAAAAAGAAAAGGCTTAATCTTCATAAAGAGGCTTTTACGGTCCCACTTTGTCTGGGGACCGTAGATGTTAATGAGGCGCAGGCTTTGCCCCTTCATGAAGACGTCTAAGACTAGGCACCTTCCCATTTCGACCTCGATCAGTCGCTGGCATTTCACCTCTGCGGTAAAAAGCACCGCCACTCCACTATACGGCTCAGCCGCAAGAGACCAGTAGGAGGGCCCCCTGCGCCACTCCCTCCTTGCTCTGTTTATCTCTGATAGAGTACAGACCCTGGTCTCCTGCAAAAACAAAATGTCAGCTTCAACCCGGCCAAGAAAATCAAAGGCTGCAAACCTAGCCGTATCAGACTTAATGCTGGCCACATTAATGGTGGCCAGCGTCAGTGGAGAGGGGACTGCCATTAAGACCGATTGAGCTCAATGACCTTCAGCTTCCCACCCCCTTTCCTCCTATCACCACCACCCCTAGATGAGTCTGAAGAGGACCCGCGACTTCTCCTCGTCTTGCGGGTCCTCTTCTTACATTGGGATTGGTCCATCACCTCCCCCGATGCGGTTTGGCCAGAGGAGGGATGGACCTCCCCCGCAACTTCTCCCTGAGGAGTTACAGTGGTCGCAGAGACAGTAGCAACTTCGGCCCTGGGTGCATCATCTCCTCCTCCAGGCTCCAGGCCAGCCTCCCCCCCAGAGGGCAGGGGGCCCCTCCCGGAGGGAGACTCAGCAGCCCCTGACGGCTCCACCTCTCCCTCTGAAGCCTCCCCTGAGGCCGACGCATCCTCACAGAGGGATTGGTACCGGTTGGGACCTACCACTAGAGGGCCGTCGAGTCTGCGTTCCTTCGTCGGGGGGGGGGGGGGCAGATGTTTTTGCCCTCACTTTACTCGGTGACTTTCTCCGCTTGACCGTCTCTCCCTCCCCAGCACTGACGTACTGAGAAGAAGACGACTGGTCAGCCTCTTCCTCCCTCTGCAGTCTCCTCATCTCCTCAACCAGGGTCGTGCCCACTGCTGCCTCGGCATCAGGATCCGGCCCAGCAGAGCCAGGGGCAGAAGGAAGGCACATAACTCCCTCCCTCTGCTCCCTCCTCCTCTCGCGCCTCCTTGCCCTTGATGGTGGCTGGGCCTTCTCCCTTTGCCTTGGCAGACTAGTCTCTCCTCCCCCACTCACCCCCTCCGCAGCAGGGACAGCCTCCTCAACTGCTCCCGCTTGCCGAAGGGTGGTGTTGGCGAAAGACCGTGGACACGCCCCGATCGGGTGCCCAAGGACACCACACAGGTGGCAACGCACCCTGCCACAGGTCGCCGCGAGATGGCCCACCTCCCCACACATGGCGCACTTCTGCACACGGCAGGAGGCGCTCAAGTGTGAGGGGTCACCGCACCTGTGACAGAGTTTTGGCTGCCCCTGGTAGAAGACAAGGATCCTGTCTTTCCCAAGGAAGGTTGAGGACGGGATATGCATCACCGAGTTATCCTCGTGTCGCAATTTGACCATGAAGGTCCAGGCCCCCGACCATATCCCGAACTCGTCGAGATTTTTCTTTGGGAAGTCCTTGACCTCCCCAAACCTGTTCAGCCAGGTCATGATGTCCATATAAGAAAGTGACTCGTTACGAGTTAAAACGGTCACTTTCTTAATGTTATCCTGGCGTGACACCGCCCACACCATAAAGTCACGCCAGGCGGGCTCGTCCTTCACCAGCCTATAGTTTCCCCAGAAGGTTTCTAAGCCCTCCGGGGTAACAAAGCTGATGTCAAACTCCGAGGAGCCGACAGGATGAATCAGGGCAAAGATGTCGCTTGCCCTGAAACCCATCCCGAGTAGGAGTTCCACGACCCCCTCCTCTGGGGACAAGGGCCGGCTCCCCCCCACACGAGACGGGCCACGTTCCTCCGTGTCGGCCCCCTACGCCCGGGTGTAGGGAGAGTCCATCTGGTCTCACCTCCTTCCTCTCGGAACTTCCCTAGGCCAAAACGCTCGATCCAGAACCTAAGGTCTCTCGACTGCCCATCTATGGTCATTGTGGACTGGCCCGCCCGTAAAGCCTCCAGGAGCTGCCGTTGCAAATCGCCGTCCCTGGAGCCGGGCGGAAGACATGATGCACCCCCAGGGGCCCCAGAAGCGACGCTGGCATAGGAGCGTGGGGGCCCGGAGGCCGCAGCAACCTCCGCTGCCGGAGTACCAGCGCCACTCCCAGGGACCCCCGCAGAACTACTTAGCCCAGCCACGGCAACCGGAGCACCAGAGGCGGCAACAGTCCGCCCTGGCATAGCCGCCGCGGACCGGGTCACTCCAACTGCAGCAGAAGGAACAGCGGCAGAGAGGACAACAGGAGCAACAATATCAGGAGCAGTGACAGGAGTAACAACAGGAGCAACGACAGCATCAGGAACAGCATCAGGAACAGCAGCAGAAACAACAGCAGGGACAACAGCAGGGACAACAGCAGAAATACCAGAAACAACAGGGGCCACAACAGAAATATTACCAGCAGTAGAAACACTTTTTTTAGCAGCAATGGTAATAGCCCCTCCTCCCGCAGCCTCCCCGACTACAGGCTCTTGGACCCCATGCATACTACACCACCTTCTTCAGGAATACTACTAATTACCCCTTTTGTCCCACCCGCTTTCCCCTTTACCTTACCTGTCTGCTTAACTAGCTTCTCCACTCGTCCATCATTCACACCTGCAGTCTTCCTTCTTACAGCGGGGCCGGCTGCACCACTCGCTGATGGCTTCCCCGCTTTTACCTCGGCCTCCGCATCCACAGTCACCCCGGCACCTGATGTTGTAGGAGGACACGCCCCCTTAGCCCCGGAAGTGACCTCCGCATCACCGGCTTCATCAGCACTGGAGGAGGATGAGCCACACCCACCTGCCACTCGCCCTTTCCTACACCTTACTCTGGGGGAAGCCATCGATATTTTAAAACCTCCTACCAGGGAGGGAGGTTTCCCTACGCCACTCCCCTCCGCAGGGGGGGCTTCTTTGCCTTTGCCCTTGTCCGCAACTATGAGCTCCTTGTCCGCCACCACCTGAAAGGTACTATCAGGCGCCATTTTGACTGCTGGCACCCCGGGCACCCCGCCACTTGGCGTGACCCGAGGTGCCTGCGCCTCCCTTTTCTCTCCTGGAGGCATCGCAACCTGGGCTGAGGTCCCGGCACGATGCTCCCCAGGCAACGACCTGACAAATTTAAATGTCTCTATCTCTCTTTTTTTTTTCCTTCCTTGCCTTCTTCCTGGTCTTGGCTCCTTTTCCCGCCTCCTCCCTGTCCAGATCTGACATGCTGAATGCTAATTGGTCCATTCTGGACGGGGACTCTAATTGGTAGATTTGCCTCATCAGCTTCCCGCCTTCTCCCGAGGCTCCGCCCTCCTCCTCCTCCGTCTCGGGCAGTGGTTGGTTCTCTGGGAGTGTGGGAGATTGCGTCACTTCCTGCCCTGTCATTCTGACTTCCTGTCTTGTCATTCTGACTTCCTGCTTCACTGCCGGCACTGATGCCTGCGTATACGTGGGTATCAGGCTGCCGCTGCTAGGGACGGCTGCCCGACTATACTGTACCGCCATGCTGTCATCCGACTCCAGGTCTGACTCACAATAGTCGTCCTCTCCCGAGCTGTCTGAGGACGCGGGGCCATCCTTCAACAACCGCTCCTGCTGTTTGCGGAAGAAGCGGTCATCGTTCAGCAGCTTCTCTCTGAACGGCCCCGCGCCCTCCAGAATCTCCGTGCACCTGGCTTCCAGGGCCTTTATTTGTTTTTTTCAGGCTCCTTACCTGCTTACTGAAAACCGGGCGGTCCTTCCTTGAGGCCCTGTCGCTACGGGCACGAGCGCTCTGAAGCTCCCCCACTCATTGCGAAAAGGGACCTCCGGGCCCGGTCATACTCCTCCAGGACCGCCTCGATCCTCCGGCTGTAGATGGCAACCTCTTCTCCAGCTTTCCGGATGCCCCATCCTGCGGGTGATTGCGGCAGCGATGATGGTAAGCTTGTGTCATTTCTCCTGCTTGCAGGGACCCTTCCAGAGGGAACCGCATATCCTGCGGCCGTAGCCCCCTTCGGACCGGCTTCACCCGCCACTGCCGCTGATGTTACCGCCGTGGCTGATGTCGCCGTTTTCACAGATCCACCTGCCGGGACTACTGACACCCCTGTCGCCACCGCTACTCCTGCCGGCGTCGCCCGCTCTACGGACGTCGCTGCTCCCGATGCTGTTCCCGATGCTGCAGCCGCCAATGTCGCTGCTGCTGCTCCCGATGCTGTTGTCCTGGTCGCCAGTCTCATTGAGGCTTGCTGCCTCAGCGACCTCCGCCTGCCCTACTCTGCTGGTGCTGTGTCGGCAGACATTCTCCTGCCCCTCGCCTGTAAGGTCCGGGGGGCAGGAGCTCCACGCTCCATGATAAGGCTCCCCTCCGCACGGGGAAGGGAGTCGGAGCTACAGTATGTATCACACAAAAGACCGAAAACCACACCCAATAATCGGTCTCCAAGTATCCAAAAAAGCCTCTTAAGCCTCTGAAGCTAGGAGCTCAAACAGACAAGTCTGACTCCCACGGTTGCCCCGAAGGAATTGGAGCAACTCATGTGGCAGGCAGCAGGTGTAAAATAATAATTAAAAAAAAAGCATACTCACCTGTTCCTAGCACTCCATTGTCCACTGCCAGTGTCCATTCATTCTTGTGCTTTGCGCCTTCTTGCTGGGAGTCTTGCGCCTCATGTGACTGCTGGGACCAATTGGGTTCAGGAGGTACAGGATTTCCAGAAAAATAAGGAGCCACCATGGGACCAAACAGACACTTACAGGGGACAAGTATGCTTTTTTTTCCCCTTTTTTTAATTTTACACCTCCCACCGTACAGTGGCCACTTCACTGGCCCCCCTTATAGCAGTATTAGGTCATTACTTACCTGTCTGCTCCCCGGTCCCGCTTCTTCTTGCTTTGGGTACACTGTTGTTATGTCTTGTGCGCATGGAGCAGGAAGTAGCTGGAGAGCTGACAGGTATGTACCGGCACGGTTGGGGAGTGGTAGAGCAGGAAACCTGTGGCAGGACCCTGGAGATCTGGCTGTTTTCACTTACCAATCCCTGCTCCTGTTCACGGCCTTCTCTTCCCTCTTCAGCCTTCAGTGGGCCCTGTGAAGACTGCAATGAGAAGGAGTGGGGATAGGTAAGTTAATAGGGGCCGTTACCGAACCACCGCTGCTTATAAAAAAAGCAGAGGGGATCTGGTAGGGCCCCCTAATGGCACAGGGCCCACCAGGGGTTTTACCGATACATCGGTGGGCAAGTCCAAGTCTGTACGTGTATCTGTATATACATATAGACTGGGAATGTCTGTAAAGCACAATCACACACTCTTATTCCATGATACAGTTCCCAGTAAAGCTGTGTTCTCAGTGCAGTTTTGCTAAAAAAAAAAACGCATGTATTTTTATCAAAAAAACACGTGTTTTTAAAAAAAATGTATATGGTTTTTGAAACCGACACATGCATTTTAAAGCATGCAGTTCTCCCTGCATCCGAGGCATAGCTAGAGGTTCAGCACAGGGGGGACGAACATGTCCAAGTGGACACCGAACTTAGGTATACCAATATTATCACTATACGGTGAGCGTATAGTGGTATATATTGGCTCTAAACAGGGCTCTGCAGACCATTTAGGTGAATACAGTGTAGTAACATAGTGAGTTACCGGTGACGTCTCTGACTAATCGTTCCCATTTCCCGTTTCTTCCATCTCTTCCATCTGTTCCGCACTTGACCACTTCTTTCAATCTCTGTAAAGTTTGCAGAACATACATCATTGGCTCCTTACTTTTCCAGGCACCTGACCCACATTGTTCTCACGTGCACACCCATTCTGCTGCTATCCCCAATTATAAAATATATAATATAACCCCCATAATGAATAATACCCACAAGTGCATCTTTAAATTAATAGCTTTCCTTTGTACCCCCTTTAAATAGTGCTCCTTATTAATAATGTCCCAGGTGTTTCCTCATTAAAAGGTAAAACTAGTAAAATTATTGGGGTTCTAAAACTCGGGACCCCCAGAAACAGCTGTTTGAATTAACCGTGGTACCTGTGTAAGCGCCGTACCCCCTTCTCTGTTTACACAATGTCATGCTTTTCATAGCAGCCATGTAATATAACTACAGCCTCATCCTATACACATCTGTGTGACAAGGCTGGAATTACATCACGCGGTCACTATAAACAGACAGCGTGTGATATAAACAGGCGCCATAACCCTTTCATACAGCTGGTCAGTGGGGATTCACTTACCTCTTATTGATGATCTATTCTGAGGATAGATCATCAATAAAAATAAGCTGGAAAACTACTTAAGGGCCAGGGCCTCATCACGCCCGCCTGTGCTGAGAAGCAGACATCTACTGTCTGTGGTCTCGGCGTCTTGTAAACCACAGGCCTGAAGTGGCTTGAGGTTTACAAGACAGTTAAGCTGCAGGATGCATTTTAACTAGATCGGTGTCTGTAAAGCACGTATTAATGGCAGCCCTGGGGTGGGCCCCACAGAGTCAGTGAGCCCAGGGCAGTCACCCCCTCTGCCCGGACCCCTGACCCCCCCCCCCCCACTAGCTACGCCACTACCCTGCATAATTCTAATGATAAAGCATTCACATCTTTTGCACATGTTAGTCAGTGTCCATAAAACCCCCTAACCACTCACGGAAGAATGCCTGTCTGATAGAGACAGGAGAGAGGCTAGAATAGTTAAAAATAAATAAAAAAAAAAAAAATGTGCTTGCCTACCTTGCTGCCTCTGCTGCCATTAATCACTGCTGTGAACCTGGTGCTGGCTTGACTGGTGATCAGGACAAGCCCCCACCTCTTCCTGGCTGCTCTGGCAGTCAAAAACATTCAGACAAATGTTGCTTTCATCAGTGATGACATCGCGCCTGTGGTTGGTGTGGCTAATACCTGAAGTAATTTGCACAATGAATATCACATGATCAGGACGTAAGGAAGTGATTGCAACAGAGATTGTTTTGGTCACACATTTCTGCAAAAGGGTGGGAAATTTTTATTTGGTCTCAATTAGGAAAATTAATTTCAACACATTTTTTGTCTATCTGTAAAAAAAAAATATATATATATATATATATATATATATATATATCTCGGAAAACCCCTTTAACTTGGCCACTTGGCGTTATAAGCTGTATAAAGTTCCTCTCAAGCCCTGATAGCAACACAACAATTTTGACATAGCCTGCAATGCTAATCACATGCGTTTGAAATGCATGTACAATTTAATATTCCCATGTTCAAACCCTAATAAAATAAATTAAAAAGTAAATAAAAAGGTTTTAAAAATATTAAAAAAGAAGTAAAAACTAGACTCACCCCCATTGTCCATTTTATTTTTTAGATTTTTTTTCCCATTCACTATGCAGGGAAAATATTACATTATTGCTCAGGTCATTACAGACATAGCGGGACTCAATAATTGTATTATTTATTAAAATTTTTTTATAAAACTTTATTTAATTTTTTTTTCACAGTATTTTAAGTTCTCCAGTTCTCCTTAGGAAAATAGGGGTACTAGGGATTACTTATATAATAAATATTAAGGCAGACCTGGAGACCTTCATCAGGTCCCTGGCTTCCGTGTAAACGCATAGACATCCTGCAATCACGTCCACAGGTGTGCTGATGCTTAGTGGATGAAGCCATCCCCCTCCAAAATTCTTTAGATGCTGTGGTCGCTGTTGACTGCAGCATCTAAAGGATTAAATGCCTGGGATTGGCAATTTTCTTATCCTGGGTGTTAGGAGCAGATACACCAATGTGCGTACAGAGCTGGGCACTGCTTTATACAGTTCCGGAGCCCAAACAGCATTTAAAAGCAATTAACATAGAAAGTCAATTGTAGCGGATTAAAGCCCATTAGTGACCATTATAGAAATTCTGTGCCTCAGTCACTAATGGTTTAAATGTGCGAAGGTGCAATAAAAAAAATGCTCCAAAATTATTGTAAAATTCTGTCTCAGAGTAAGCCAACAAAAAGTTAGTATAACCTTAGACTAGACAGTGTACAGATACACAGTCCAAACACAGCAGTAATCCAAAACTTCGTTAAAAGTCCATTTTTGTATTAGTAAGCCATTAACATCCATGTATACAAGCAGACATTAACATCCATGTATAGAAGCAGCACAAATATCTAAAATCCATGCAGTGCACCGTTAGGTATCCCTATGTCCAAAAACGCCCGGTCTACAAACTTCTAAAATTATTTTTCCCGTACGGTGAACGCCATAGTGGGGAAAATAGAAATCAAAGTGCCTAACCGCCATTTTTTTGCAGTTATGCCAATAAAAAATTGTTAAGGGCTTAAAGTGTAAATAAAACTATATCAATTTGGTATCCCCAGAATCGTACTGAAACATAGAATATTGGATGACACATCATTTTGGATGCAGAGTTAACGTCATAAAAATGAAGCCTGTAAGAAAGTCGCAAAAATGCTATTTATTTCCAATTCCACCCCATTTTTTTCCAGCTTCCCAGTACATTGTACAGAATAATATATGGTACAATTATGAAGAACAATTTCTCTGGCAAACATTAAGCCCTCATATAAAATAAAAAAGTTATGGGGTTTGGAAGACGGGGATAAAAAAAAACGAAAATTGAAAAATGCCACCAGCGGGAAGGGTTTAACTGTTGTTTTCAATGTTAGGCTTAGGCCCCACGTTACAAAAACGCAGCTATTTTTCTTTTGTTTTTTTGAGTCAAAGCCAGGAGTGGATTGAGCAAAAGGTAGAAGTGTAAGTATTTCCTATATATTTTCCATTCCTTTTGTAGTCATTCTTGGCTTTGGCTCAAAAAACTGCAGCAAAATCTGCAACAAAAAAGCTGGGGCCTCAGCCTTAGGCTGGGGATCCACTTTGGAAAAATGCAGCGTTTTACAGTACCTGCACAGTGGATGGGAATTCTGGCTAATCCCATCCACACATTTCAGAAAAAATATGCAGCATGTCAAATATACCTACGGAAACGCTGGAGTTTTCCATATAGGTATAACAGAAGCAGAATAAACTGCGATACATTTCTGCCGTGGTGTTTTCCGCAGCGTTTTTTGTCTGCAGGTGGCTACGTGGGGCTTAAGCCTTAAAGTGTAGCTCCCATTTCATTGACTTTTTTTTCCCTATTGTGTTGAATATTTTTGTGATATACTTTATTAATCTATCAAATGAAAACCTGGCCTTTACTCTGGAAAAGCTGTTGGTGTGTAGGGGTTACCGATTCCCTAGCTTTCGCTCTAGATGGGCTTTGTGGTCTAATTTCACTAGCCGGGCGCAGGATCCCAACCATGGCCGTCCAACTCCTCCTCCCTAGATTCTTTCTGGGATGGACCCATCAGCCTGCATTGGTACTCCATCTTGGGTCGTCTATCTTCTCTACAAACTGTTGAGCTATTGTTTTTGTTTTCCCCTCCTGCCTTCCTTCAATGTCCATATGCCGTTCTTCCCCTGTCCCCTGACCATTTCTGCTTACCTGGTCATTTTTTGTTCTGAAATGGACGTTGTCATTCATATTCTTGCTTTGTTATACATCTGTAATCCACTTTTTTGACTTTAAGAATTTTATTAAGGTTTTGTTTAAGAACAGAAAATAAAAAACAAATCAAACAAGGTGCCTACATAGTCGACAAATAAGGGGGGACATGGGAGTGAAGGGGAAGGTTGGGGAGAACAAGGAACATCATCAGGAATATTAAAAGTGTAATCCACTTTTAATACAATTCTAAATCAGTTCATCTATACTGGATAAATGTCATCCAAATCGATCAGTCTTAGCAGTATCAACCAATTAGCTGATATGTATTGGGTCAGTCTGACAGTTCCCTCATTGGGATAGGTATGTCGAATTTTGCTATGCTAAGGAGACTGCTGCTTGTGGTGTCTGGAGGGGAGCACAAGTAGGTGGCATCATCAATGAAATAAACATGCCTGTCCTGATAATCCAGGTGTTTGGTTTTATGGGGTAGTTGGGAGGGATAGCAGATTGCTTCCAACTTCTTAGGCGTACAGCCAGTTTACGATAAGGCCTAAACTCAGAATATGACTATTTTTCCCCAGTGAGCCTACTGTATACAGGCATCTCCTTAACAGCTGCCTTTTTAATCCGTCAATGATAATGTACACACCAGATAGGCACTCATAAAGCTTGAGAACTAAGCTTGTGTATATCCTCAAAACCTAAGATGAAAAATTTGAGAAATCTTTCCGTAAACTTAAATGACGTTGATTACTATTGTTCCCAGCTAACCGCATGCTAGCTATGCTGTTTGTCACCTGGTTGCATTTGAAAGCTACATAAAAACACATTTTGTCGTTGCTTCCGGTCATATAACATGCATTTTTACCATTTCTGTTGACATGTGGCTGTGTGGTTGCATGTATGGTGTGTGCACAGCAATTGTTGCAGCAGCTAGGAGTGGTTGAGTATATTGTAAGAGGATAACACATTTAATCATTTATTTCAAGGGATTAATCTCTTTTACATTACACTCTCATATGCTGTTTTCTCTTGCATCTGGATTTCATCAAATTCCATCTCAGGCAGACAGTCCAACATCTGATTTATATGCTGGATTAGATAATATTTACATATGTTACTCTTGGTCATTGTCAGAGCATATTTATTACGCTGTCACTGATTTTTTTTTTTCTTGCTGTACGTTTTGTACCAAATGCCTTCTACGGTATTTCATTTATGTTTGTAAAAGTTTCCATAACAGAAGTCATACTTGAAACAACATGGACATTAGTTCACAGGTACAGATATTCACAGACTGCATATATATATATATATATATATTTATAGATAGATTTTTTTTTTTAGTAAAGATGGCCATGTGATATCATTGTAAAATAAATAAAAACTGTTTAAAAATGTAATGACATTTAATAAAGGTTAGAGAATAATATTTCATTGAATATAAATGCAAATAAAAACTATGTGTTTTTTTTAACTCCAACTTTATTCTACATGCCACCAAGTAAACCCATGCCCCTAATCCTGCAGCCATTACAGCAATATACTCACTCTTTATTTTATACATACAAGAGATACATGATAGGGCTAAAAGTACAAACTTATCCTAATTATGGCGTTTACACAGCCATGCAGTAGTGGTCACAATGAACAGCGCAATTACTTTACTGTCATATAATGCAATCTTTGTTGCAAGTCATTTTGTGGAATTTCTGAACTGCTGGCTCTGCCACAGTCAGCGACAACTGTAATTATTTTGAAGTGGAAGCGACTTAAAGTAACAGGTCAGCCACAAAGACCACACAAGGTCACAGAGCAAGGCCACAGAGTGCTGAAGTTCGGCAAATCCTATATTGTATCATGCATTAAAGTGTTTCGAAGTGTCTCTAGAAAACAACATGAAGAAGAATTTTGATATCTGTAATCCTACTTGTTAAAGTTAAAGTTGCATGCCTTCCAGTCAAATTCTGGCTGGGTCTGCAGCCAGTCAGAGCTTTGAGACACAGAGCCATTCAGAATGTCTCACTGTCCAATATGAACCTGAGCTGGGATATTTAAACTCTGCATTGAGGCAGTAGTATTGCAGTACAGTGGGGAAAAAAGTATTTAGTCAGCCACCAATTGTGCAAGTTCTCCCACTTAAAAAGATGAGAGAGGCCTGTAACTGACATCATAGATAGACCTCATCTATGAGAGACAAAATGAGAAAACAAATCCAGAAAATCACATTGTCTGATTTTTAAAGAATTTGTTTGCAAATTATGGTGGAAAATAAGCATTTGGTCAATAACAAAAGTTCATCTCAATACTTTGTTATACAGTAATACCTCGTACATTCGCGAGGTTAGGGTCCAGAACCGGTCGCGGATCGCAAGGAATCGCGAATGTTTGGTACAAGCGCTTAGAAGTGCTTACAATGCCAGTTTCTAATGTTTAACCCCTAAATATCAATAAACTTTACCCTACAGTACTGTACAGTATACTAAAGTATACTGTACAGTACTGTATATTAATACATTCATTCATTTTTCTTATACACTCACAGTAAAATGAAACTAATTACCGGGTACGTAACGAACAGGACGCTACTACCCAATAGCGAAGGTGTTTTTTTTTTTTTAAATTTCACAGATCTGAGAAAAAAGAGCAAAATCTATATATGTTAGTTGCCAAAAAAATATCGCGAATCTGTGAATTCGCAAATTCGGAAACGCGAGTGTACGAGGTATTACTGTATATCCTTTGTTGGCAATGACAGAGGTCAAACGTTTTCTGTAAGTCTTCACAAGGTTGGCACACATTGTTGCTGGTATGTTGGCCCATTCCTCCATGCAGATCTCCTCTAGAGCAGTGATGTTTTGGGGCTGTCGCTGAGCAACACGGCCTTTCAACTCGCTCCAAAGGTTTTCTATGGGGTTGAGATCTGGAGACTGGCTAGGCCACTCCAGGACCTTGAAATGCTTCTTACGAAGCCACTCCTTCATTGCCCTGGCAGTGTGCTTGGGATCATTGTCATGCTGAAAGACCCAGCCATGTTTCTTTTTCAATGCCCTTGCTGATAGAAGGAGGTTTGCACTCAAAATCTCACGATACATGGACCCATTCATTCTTTCATGTACACAGATCAGTCATTCTGGTCCCTTTACAGAGAAACAGCCCCAAAGCATGATGTTGCCACCCCCATGCTTCACAGTAGGCAGGGCCGGTTTTAGACAAAGTGGGGCCCTGGGCAAAATTAAAAGCGGGCCCCAAATGCTGATATGCAAACAACACAATCGTCTTCCAGTCGCAACCCCCATAATAACGCCTCCTTTCTGCCAACAAAAAAGTAATAACAAGCCCCATTTTACCACACACAATTCAAATGAGCACCTTTGTACCACCTAATAGATTTTTGCACCTAGTCATCAGTTATTATAGCACCTACTTATAAATAATAGTCCCTGCTTATAAATAATATTACACCCTTATCAGTAATAGCGCCTTTATAAATGATAAATAGTGCCCTGTATCAGTAATATCCCCCTTATCAGTAACAGTCACCCCGTAAAAATAATACTGCTCTCTTATAAATAATAGCCCCCTCATAAATAATAGTTACCCTTATAAATAATAGTCCCCATTATCACTAATAGCCCCCTTTATAAATAAGCCCACTTAACCATTATACCCCCCTTATAAACAGTTCCCCCCTTATAAATAATAGCCCATCTTATAAATAATAGTTCCCCCTTATAATAGCCCCCTCATATTTAAGTTTCCCAATTATATATAGTAACCCACCCTTATATATAATAGTTCTCCGTTATACAGTGTCGGACTGAAGGGCCTTAGGCCCACCAGAGGAACTTATTCTGGGGCCCCACCCAACAGCTTCCTGCTAATAGCCTACACCACGGCTCCTTCACTGAAGTCTTGCATATGTGCTGACTATCTGGTGTTACTGAGTATGTTCCCAGTATAGTCAGCCCCTATAGTACTGTGCAGGCCCCAATAACTCCATGGCCAGCTCATGCACAGTACTGTATGGGGAATGACATGGCCATGGAGCACTACACGTATGTGCAAGATTATAGTGAGGGAGCTGTGATGCAGACATAGCACACAGGGCTGCCAGCAGGAATTTTGAGCCCCCCCCCCCACAGTATAATGCTCCACATGGTATATAGTTCTCCACAGTATACGATACTCCCCTGAGCCCTCCACAGTTTCCCCACATGGTATATAATGCTCCACAGTGGCCCCACACAATATAAAATGCTCCCCTGAGCCCTCCATAGTGGCCTCACATGGTATATAAGGCTCCACACAGTATAATACTCCACCGTGGCCCACAAAGTATACTACCCCTTAGTGGCCCCAGATAGTGCAATATGCTCCCCAGCAGCCCCACACAATATAATATGCTCCATACAGAATAATATGCACCCCACAGTGCCCCCCAGTATAATGCTCCACATTGGTCTAACATAGTATAACATGCTCCACAATGGCCTCCACACAGTATGATATACTACCCAGAGGGGTTCCCCCAGTATAATGCTACACAGTTTTCTTCAGCGGTGCTTTACGTGTGCTGAACGTCTGTGGAGAAAATCACCACAGACATTCTGCAGACTTCCTCCACTTCAAATTTATGCTCAAAACCTATAGCTCTGCCTTTCACCTCGCCAAACAAGTCAATTTCACCACTCTCATCTCTTCTCTCTCTTGTAACCCTAAAAGGCTCACTCCTTACTCACTCCCAAGGTGCCATTCACAGACCTTAGTGCAGAAGACATGGCCACTTATTTCCATGACAAAATTGATAAGATCTGTCATGAAATAACTGACCAACCCACAGACAGCATTGATCCCCTCACCTACCGCACTTCAGACTGTTCATTCTCATCTTTTGAACCAGTTACAGAAGAGGAAGTCTCCCAGCTCCTTTCTTCTTCTCGCCCTACGACCTACAGTAGTGACCCCTCTCACACCTTCTCCAGTCTTCTGTTGCCTGCTGTCATGACTTACCTTACTAAAATATTTAACCTCTCTCTCTCTCTCTCTCTCTTCTGGAATTTTTCCATCTTCTTTCAAACATGTTGTCATAAACCCACTATTGAACTAATCCTCCCTTAACCCATCCTGTGCTGCTATCGACCCATCTCTAACCACGCCTTCATCTCCAAAATCTTAGAATGCTTAGTCTATCCTCATTTAATCCACTATCTTTCCGCTAACTCTCTTCTTGACCCTTTACAATCTGGCTTCTGCACTCAACTGAAACAGAGCTCACAAAAGTCTCCAATGATCTCCTGATGGCTAAATCTAATGGTGACTATTCTCTTCTTATTCTTCTGGATCTCTCAGCAGCATTTGACACTGTTGACCATCAATCCCTCCTCACTATGCTCCACTCTATCGCCATCACGGACACCGAGCTCTCCTGGTTCTCTTCTTATCTCTCAGGCTGCACTTTCAGTGTATCATTTGCGGGCTCTGTCTCTTCCCTTCTTCCCGTCGGGGTACCTCAGGGCTCAGTCCTAGGCCGCCTGCTCTTCTTTCTCTACATAGCCCCCATTGGACAAACCATCACCAGATTTGGCTTCCGGTATCATCATTATGCTGATGACAACCAATTATATATGTTTGACTCAGACCTTTTATTTACCCCCCATATCCAATTACTCACATGCTCATGTCATCTCCAATTCAAAAACATCTCCAGAATTTGTCCTTTCCTTACCAAAGACACATTAAAGACATTTATTTGTCACCCTGATTAACTCTTGCCTTGACTACTGTAACTCCTTTCTAATTGGTCTTCCCTTCACTAAACTCTCCCCTCTACAATCTATTCGAAATGCAGAGTCCAGACTCATCTATCAGTCTAGATCACAGGTGTCAAACACAAGGCCCGCGGGCCGAATCCGGCCCGCTGCCTTCTGTTATCCGGCCCGGCACTTATCTGGCCCCGGGCGGCATTTTTTATTGTCTATGTAATGTAAACCAGCCCAGGACAGGCTGCTTAAAAAAAAACAAAGCTGCACGCTACCTGTCCTGGGCTGGTTTACAAGACCTCTGCATGTCAGAGTAGGCGGCGATACAATGACGTCATCACGCCTCCTACGCTGACACGCAGACGTCGCGGACAAGAAGAAGAGGAGGCGGAGGCTGCATCAAGGCATCGGAGGTAGGTGAGATAAGTTTTTTTATATATATAAATAGGCCGTTGCCTGCTGGAGTATCCCCGGCACGTAACAGCCTATTTACTTATCGATCCCCGCTGCTGGCTGTGGCCGCCCCCGCTTCCCCTTCTGTTATGGGATGCAGAAGCGGCTGTGTGCAGGAGCAGGGATGGTAAGTGAGGCTGCGGCCCGCGAACCCCATTAAATACTAATATTATTATACTGCGGGGTCTTTTCAGACCCCGGAGTATAATAATCGGAGACCCCGGGGAGGTGATAAACATAAAAACCAGAGTTACTCACCTCTCTGGCGATCCGATGTTACTCCCTGCAGGCTTCGGCCTTCTTTGGTGACGTTGCAGGCGTCACGTGAGCCGGGCAGACGTCATTATGTCACGACGCTGGTCTGTGCGACATTGAAGAAGGCCGAACGCAGGGAGAGCATCGGAGCCCAGGTAATTAACACTGGTTTTATGTTTGTCACCACCTGGGTCTCCAACCATTATACTCTGGGGTCTGAAAAGACCCCATAGTATAATAATAGTTCATGGGTGGGGGGTCACTATGGGGCATAATACCGTGTGCAGGGGCCACTATGGACCATAATACCGTTTGCAGGGGCCACTATGGAGCATAATAGCAATGCAAGGGCCACTAAGGAGCATAATACCGATTGCAGGGGCCACTATGGAGCATAATAACGTGTGCAGGGGCCACTATTGAGCATAATACCATGTGCAGTGGCCACTATGGAGCATAATACCGTGTGCTGGGGCAACTATTGAGCACAATACCGTGTGCAGGGGCAACTATGGAGCATAATACCGTGTGCAGGGGCCGCTGTGGGGCGTAATACCGTGTGCAGAGGCAACTATAGAGCATAATACCGTTTGCAGGGGTAAACGGTATTTGTATTTTGCTTAATTTTTGATGTATTCAGAAAAGGATGAGGATAGTATGTAACATGCTTTTTAGGTTTTAACAATACATTATGTTCTTCCTGGTTGCCCTCAAAGGGCTGATTGTAACAGTAGTAATGTACAAATGTAACTACTGCTTAATAGGTCGCTTATCTGTTAAGGAGAAGTTACTTTTATACATGTGTAAAATAATCTTGGCCCTTCAAGGTACCCCGTGAGGCTGAAGTGGCCCCCGGAGAAAATGAGTTTGACACCCCTGGTCTAGATGCTACAGCAATGCCTCCGGTCTGTGTCAGTCACTACATTGGCTACCTATTTAATACAGAATACAACATAAACTTATCCCCCTCATCCACAAGGCTCTCCATAATGCTGCACCTCCCTACATTTCCTCCCTCATCTCTGTCTATCGCCCAACCTGTGCTCTCCCTTCACTCAATGACCTAAGATTAACATCCTCTGTTATCAGAACCTCCCACTCCCGTATCCAAGACTTATCCTGAGTTGCATCACTTCTCTATAATGCTCTACCCCGGACAATCAGATTGATTCCCAATTTCTACAGCTTCAAGTGCAAACTAAAGACACATCTTTTCAGACAGGCCTATCACAATTCCTAATGTAAACCCTTCTGCAGTTAGAATCCCTAAATCTAATCCTCCTTTGTTCACGCTCATAGATTGTAAACTCTTGCGAGCAGGGCCCTCAGCCCCATTGTGTGAGTTGACTATTTCTCTGTAATGTATCTTTTTGACTGTACTTGAACCCTACATTTTGTAAAGTGCTGCAGAATATGTTGGCGCTATATAAATAAAATGTATTATTATTATTATTATTATTATTATTATTGGGTCCGAGTCAAATGGTTGCTGTCTGACTCATTTGCAGTAAGCAACATCAGGGATACCTCCTATCTCCTCCTCTCTACAGTGTTCTCATGGAGCATCTGGTGGTGGCCTTACGCCATATTCCTGTCATATATCTGGAATGTGGGTGTGATGAGAGGAGCATATATTGGCCATTTAGACCGACAATCTGCTCCTCTATGTGACAGCACTGCGATCCTCTCTTCCTTAGGTTTTGTTGGAGTTTAAAAAGGCTGGACATCTCAACAATTTCAAAGTTAATATCACCAAACTGAGGGCTTAAATGTTTCCTTGTTGGCTACTGAAATGACTGGGCTGAGGGACAATTTTTCTTTCTCTTGGCTGGACCAAAGCATTACTTATCTGAGCATACAGATCCCAGAACAATTAATTGCTCTTACTTTTGCCTCTTAATTATACATCATTGCATAAGAGGACACTGTCAGATCTCCTAAAGTATGATCAGAGATATCTCTCATGGTTTGGGTGTATGAATAACATTAACATGGATGTGTTGCCTAGATTTTTTTAAGTTTCAAACAGTGCCCATATGTGCTCCTGCAGCATATTTCAGGACTTTAAGGAGAGCAAATAATAGATTTGTAAGGCAATCATGCAGACCTAGACTGAGCAAGTATGTGCTAACCAAGGACAGTATACTGGAAGGGGTGGAATGCCAGATGATAGTTTGGTCACATAAGGTGAAAAGCAGTAGGTAGGGGTGGAATAATGGTCGCCCCATTAATAGATACACCCAGTAGGACATTGTTGTGTTTCTGGTCCCTTCTGGTGGTTCACACACTGCACAAATAGGACAACCTAATACGAGGACATTTCTAATCTGGGAAAGCGAAGCAGTACCCTGTTTTCAGGAGGTGTTGGAGGGGGGATATATCCCAATGATAGGACAATTAAAAAAAAGAGAGGACTGGTGGCAGGGGTGTCATTTCTTGAATATAATCGGCTGCATTCTTATATTATGGAGACACTATGTACTGATATGTTTTTATAGACTGAACCAACACTGTGATGCCTCTTTACTATGTATCAGATAATCCTATGCATGCAACTGTTAGTGGGAGGAGGAGTTAAATATTTCCTTTGACCTGCAGGATATTCTAAAAATCTGCACTCTGACACCCAGTCTATAAGTGGCATCACAAACAAAAGAGGAAAGATTAAAATATCCTGACCTGATAGTTTATGTGTGACAGTTGTATCTGGGGCTGTTCAAGCTATGTTTTAGAAGCGGAGGGGGGGGGGGATGTATACTGGGCAGGACTGTACCATATACACACGTGGACAAAATTGTTGGTACCCCTAGTTTAATGAAAGAAAAACCCACAATGGTCACAGAAATAACTTGAATCTGACAAAAGTAATAATATATAAAAATTCTATGAAGCATGGTTGAAAAGCAATGCCTGACATTCATTTGTTCATTTTCATCGAATTTTTATATATTATTACTTTTGTCAGATTCAAGTTATTTCTGTGACCATTGTGGGTTTTTCTTTCATTAAACGATGGGTAACAACAATTTTGTCCACGTGTGTACCACAAAGGTCATGCTCCTCTTCCTCATCCTGGGGTCTATTTTCAAACTTGAGAAAACCCTGTTCCCAGAGGCGTAGCTGGCGGGGGGGCAGAGGGGGCGGCTGCCCCGGGCCCACTGAATTTTTGGGGGCCCACCCTGGGGGCCGCCATTAATACAGCCTTTATTTCTAACTAGATCGGTGTCTGCAGACACCGATCTAGTTACAATGCATCCTGGTGCTTAACTGTCTTGTAAACCGCAAGCCAATACAGGCCTGCGGTTTACAAGACGCCGAGACCACAGACCGATGTCTGCTTCTCAGCACGGGCGGCGCAATGACGTCATAACATCGCGCCGCCCGCGCTCAGACACAGACGTCCTGCCCGTGGACAGGGAGGAAGCGCCGGCGGCTCCGTTCATCATCATCGCAGGTGAGTATGACTTTTTTTTTGTGGGTATATTAATAGTATAAGGGGTGGATAGGAGGGGGAAATATAACTATAAAGGGAGGATTCATTAGGGGGCATTATGACGATGGGGGGGTCATTTATATAAGGGTTATTGGGGGATCCTTTGTATAAGGGTTATTAGGGGGTATTACTAATACAAGGGGGAGGTTATTTATATAAGGAGTCATTAGGGGGCATCATTTATATTAGGAGGCATTATGAACATAAGGAGGTGGTCATTGATATAAGGGGTCATTAGAGGTGCAGTATTTATGTCAGGGGGAATCAGGGGCATAATATGAGGGTCAATTTAATTTAATTAAAGTGGCACTTGGGCTTTATTAAGACTAAGGTCCCACGTAGCGGGCTGCAGGAAAAACCATGGCGGTAACAGTGTGGTTTTTCCCGCAGTGCTTTTCACAGAAGGTCTGCAGAGATTTCCCCTGTGAACTTTTTGTTTTCAATACAGCTATATGGAAACCGCCGGTGTTTCCATAGGTATAATTGACATGCTGCGATTTCCAAAACCGCAACGGTTTTGGAAATCGCAGTGCGTCTGCTGCACATATTTTTCTGTAATGTGTGGATGGGATTTGCTAGAATGCCATGGTTTTTTTCTGTGGGTTTTCGCCACAAGGGGCCACATCCCATCCCCACTTTGCAGTAAAATATGCGCAGCGGAAACGCTGCGATTTCCAAAACAGTCGCAGTTTTGGAAATCGCAACATGTCAATTATACCTACGGAAACGCCGGCGGTTTCCCTATAGATATAATTGAAGCAGAAAGTCCGCAGAGGAAACCTCTGTGAACTTTCTGTGCAAAGTGCTGCAGGAAAAACCGTGATGCGTCGCCGCCGCGGTTTTTCCCACAGCTGTTTTTTGCTGCGGGATGCTACATGGGGCCTTAGCCTTAAGGAGTTTTCCAGCTCATTTTTATTGATGGTCTATCCTCAGAATAAATCATCAATAAGAGATAAGTGATTCCCCGCTGATCAGCTGTATGAAGGGGCTATGGTGCCTGTTTATATCATACACTGTCTGTTTATAGTGACCGTGTGAGGTCATTCCAGTCTTGTCACATAGACGTGGATAAGACGAGGCTGTAGTTACATTACATGGCCGCTATGAAAAAAATGACACTATGTAAACAGAGAAGGGGTCACGGCGCTTACACAGGTACCACGGTTCATTCAAACAGCTGATCCTGGGGGTCCCGGGTATTGGAACCCCAATAATTTTTTTTTCCCTTGTTTTTTTTTCCCTTTTCAATTGGGAAATACCTGGGACATTATTAATAAGGGGCACTATTTAAAGGGGGGTGCACAGGGAAGTTATTAATTTAAAGATGCACTTAGGGGTATTATTCATTATGGGGGGTTATATTATATATTTTATAATTGGGGTAGAAGCAGGATGGGGGCTTTGTGTAGGTGAGGACAATGTGGGTCAGGTGCTTGGAAAAGTGAGGAGCCAAAGATGTCTGTGTTGCAAACTTTACAGAGACTGGAAGAAGTGGTCATGGCCGTCCAGATGGAAGAGAAGGGAAATGTGCAGGATTAGTCAGAGACGTCACCGGTAAGTCACAAAATGTTACTGCCCTGTATTCACCTAAATTGTCTGCAGAGCCCTGTGTAGAGCTGCTATATACCACTATACGCTCACCGTATACTCATAGTATTGGTATACGAACATGTCCAAGTTGGGGGCCCACTTGGACATGTTCGCCCCCTGTGCTGAATCCCTAGCTACGCCTCTGCCTGTTCCGACATTTTCTATTAGTGGTGAGAATGGTAATTCCCCACTAACATCTGTACAACCTCCCTTGTCTGCGTCGCTGGCAGACTCCTCCGCATTATGTGGATGGAGGAGATTTTGGCGAAAGAAAATGACTGTATACATTTCTTCCTTAAACTCTGGTACTCCTGGCAGCCCCATAACTGTCCTGGGGCAAAAAATGAATAATATATACACTCAAATATTTCTTAAATTTATATACACTCCATTTTTTCATAAAGTTATAATTATGTTCTTTTACAGAGTAGTAGTTTTTTACCTACAGCACTACTTTATGAACTAAGTGTTTTCATTCCCGAACCTCTTGAGTCTTTGAATACCACTTATATACAATTATTATTCTTGCCAAATACAGGAGCTGCAGTATTAAATTAGCATGCTGCTTTAGCATCAAACTACATGTATCTCCTAAGATACATAGGACTTTTAGGGATCTCTTATTTAGTAACATTTTTAACAAATTCTAAAATCTCATTCCAGTAGCGGGGAAAAATCTGCAGTCCTTTGAGAACATCTAGAATATAGGTCATCTTCCATTCTTTCCATTTATTTTAGCTATTTTGGAGTATAATATACAAGTAATTCAGGGATATTGTCTTAAAAGTGGTATATATATTCACCCATTGACCAGAGAAAAGGTCATCCATTCATTTCTCCTGAGATGGTAAACAGTGAGAACATTTTACCACTGAATTTATTACTATACATACCCCTGAGACAAGACCCTTTTTATTTCCTTGTGATAGAGCTCAATTAAGAGTTTTCATTGTTTTAGCTCCACAATCTTGCTCATAGCAATGAACCTATAACAGTCCATTTGTAAGGGGTCTTTATCTTTCATTAATATTCATATTATAAGTGCTTCTTTCTCAGAAGAAAGTAACACAACATTTATGTTAACATTTTTTATATATATAGACTTTAAAAGTTTATGTTGGTGAAGTCTTTATATTTGTTTTTATTTTCTTAGTCAAAGCTAATATAGAGGAGGAAGAGTATATAATGAATTACCTGACTTCTCGCTGTTGTGCCAAATTGTGTACAAAAGGTCTCACTGTTTTACAGAAGCAGTTATAGTATATCAGATCTATTGTTTGACTCTTAATTCTCATTTTGATGTCTTTTCTATAATTGTGAGCATCATAATCCACAATGACCTTTTATTGAGAGGCAAGAATAAAAAAAACAATGTTTTAGAAATGTAATTTTGTAGACAGCTAACTGCTCAGCTGGTGTCCTCGACTGCTGTACTCATGGTATTTTGCTCGCTCACCAGGTATGTCTATTTCTGCTGTGAACCTTCTGCCAGGCACTGAAATCTAAACATTTCCCTACTATGGAAAAAGGTTATATTCATTTAAACTTGTTGGTGACATTAACTGCTCTTATCTTAAAATATCTCTGTGTTTTTTTGTTTTTTTTTTATAATATAGTATTTATGATGACAACAATGAACAATGTTGTTCTAGGACTGCACATTATATGCCAAAAAAGTAAAGGAACAGTAAGACTGAGGCAGTTTATGCTGTGATTTTTTGAGCTAAAGCCAAGAGAGGGTTCAAAAGGAATTGGATATATAAGGGAAGAACTTCACCATCCATATTCACACAGGATGATATGATTGTATTTGTGATGATCCGTCTTGGTTGTTTTATCAGTTTTAATATTTATATGTGTGATCCTAATGAAGGCATTTATTAACCCCTTCCTGCCATAGGAATTTTTGGAATTTCATTTTTGACTCCCCACCTTCCAGTCACCATAACCTTTTTATTTTTCCGTTCACAGAGCTATATGAAGGCTTAAATTTTGCTGGAAAAACTGTACTTCATAATGGTACCATTTAATATGGGAAGCTGGAAAAAAATTCAGGATGGGTTGGAATTGGAGAAAAACTTTTTTGTGGGCTATGTTTTTATGGTGTTCACTATCCAGCCAAAATGAAATTTCACCTGTAATCTATGGGTTGGTTCAATTCTGGGGATACCAAACTTAAATAGTTATTTTTACATTTTAATTGCTTTAAAAAAAAATCCAAAACCTTGCAGAAAAAATAATTTCTTGGAGTTATCATTGACACCCATAATTTTTTGATATTTTTGTGTACAGGGATGCAAAGGGCATCTTTTTTGTGGGGCCAGATGTACTTTTTAGTTATGCCATTTTGGGGAATGTCTATTGCTTTGATCACTTTTTATTCACATTTTTATGGGAGGCGAAATAGCCAAAAAATGGCAGATTTGATTTTTTTTTTCCCCACTACAGCATTTACCATATGAGAAAAATATTTTTATAAGTTTGTAAGCTGGGTATTTTGAGACACAGGGATGCCTAATGTGTACAGTGGGGAAAAAAAAGTATTTAGTCAGCCACCAATTGTGCAAGTTCTCCCACTTAAAAAGATGAGAGAGGCCTGTAATTGACATCATAGGTAGACCTCAACTATGAGAGACAAAATGAGAAAACAAATCAGAAAATCACATTGTCTGATTTTTAAAGAATTTATTTGCAAATTATGATGGAAAATAAGTATTTGGTCAATAACAAAAGTTCATCTCAATACTTTGTTATACAGTGGGGAAAAAAAAGTATTTTAGTCAGCCACCAATTGTGCAAGTTCTCCCACTTAAACAGATGAGAGAGGCCTGTAATTGACATCATAGGTAGACCTCAACTATGAGAGACAAAATGAGAAAACATATCTACAAAATCACATTGTCTGATTTTTTAAGAATTTATTTGCAAATTATGGTGGAAAATAAGTATTTGGTCACCTACAAACAAGCAAGATTTCTGGCTCTCACAGACCTGTAACTTCTTCTTTAAGAGGCTCCTCTGTCCTCCACTCATTACCTGTAGTAATGGCACCTGTTTGACATTGTTATCAGTATAAAAGACACCTGTCCACAACCTCAAACAATCACACTCCAAACTCCACTATGGTGAAGACCAAAGAGCTGTGGAAGAACACCAGAAACAAAATTGTAGACCTGCACCAGGCTGGAAAGACTGAATCTGCAATAGGCAAGCACCTTGGTGTGAAGAAATCAACTGTGGAAGCAATAATTAAAAAATGGAAGACATACAAAACCACTGATAATCTCCCTCGATCAGGGGCTCCATGCAAGATCTCACCCCGTGGGGTCAAAATGATCACAAGAACGGTGAGCAAAAATCCCAGAACCACACGGGGGGACCTAGTGAATGACCTGCAGAAAGCTGGGACTAACGTAACAAAGGCTACCGTCAGTAACACACTACGCCGCCAGGGACTCAGATCCTGCAGTACCAGACATGTCCCTCTGCTTAAGCCAGTACATATCCGGGCCCGTCTGAAGTTTGCTAGAAAGCATTTGGATGTTCCAGAAGAGTATTGGGAGAATGTCATATGGTCAGATGAAACCAAAGTTGAACTGTTTGGTAGAAACACAACGCGTTGTGTTTGGAGGAAAGTGAATGCTGAGTTGCATCCAAAGAACACCATACCTACTATGAAGCATGGGGGTGGCAACATCATGCTTTGGGACTTTTTCTCTGCAAAAGGACCAGGACGACTGATCCATGTACATGAAAGAATGAATGGGGCCATGTATTGTGAGATTTTGAGTGCAAACCTCCTTCAATCAGCAAAGGCATTGAAGATGAAACGTGGCTGGGTCTTTCAGCATGTCAATGATCCCAAGCACACCGCCAGGGCAACGAAGGAGTGGCTTCGTAAGAAGCATTTCAAGGTCCTGGAGTGGCCTAGTCAGTCTCCAGATCTCAACCCCATAGAAAACCTTTGGAGGGAGTTGAAAGTCTGTGTTGCCCAGCGACAGCCCCAAAACATCACTGTTCTAGAGGAGATTTGCATGGAGGAATGGGCCAACATACCAGCAACAGTGTGTTCCAACCTTGTGAAGACTTACAGAAAACGTTTGACCTCTGTCATTGCAAACAAAGGATATACAGTGGGGAAAAAAAGTATTTAGTCAGCCACCAATTGTGCAAGTTCTCCCACTTAAAAAGATGAGAGAGGCCTGTAATTGACATCATAGGTAGACCTCAACTATGAGAGACAAAATGAGAAAACAAATCCAGAAAATCACATTTATTTGCAAATTATGGTGGAAAATAAGTATTTGGTCAATAACAAAAGTTCATCTCAATACTTTGTTATATATCCTTCTTTTGGCAATGACAGAGGTCAAACATTTTCTGTTAGTCTTCACAAGGTTGGCACACACTGTTGCTGGTATGTTGGCCCATTCCTCCATGCAGATCTCCTCTAGAGCAGTGATGTTTTGGGGCTGTCGCTGGCAACACGGCCTTTCAACTCCCTCCAAACGTTTTCTATGGGGTTGAGATCTGGAGACTGGCTAGGCCACTCCAGGACCTTGAAATGCTTCTTACGAAGCCACTCCTTCATTGCCCTGGCAGTGTGCTTGGGATCATTGTCATGCTGAAAGACCCAGCCACATTTCATCTTCAATGCCCTTGCTGATAGAAGGAGGTTTGCACTCAAAATCTCACGATACATGGCCCCATTCATTCTTTCATGTACATGGATCAGTCGTCCTGGTCCCTTTACAGAGAAACAGCCCCAAAGCATGATTTTGCCACCCCCATGCTTCACAGTAGGTATGGTGTTCTTTGGATGCAACTCAGCATTCACTCTCCTCCAAACATGACAAGTTGTGTTTCTACCAAACAGTTCTACTTTGGTTTCGTCTAACCATAAGACATTCTCCCAGTACTCTTCTGGAACATCCAAATGCTCTCTAGCAAACTTCAGATGGGCCTGGATATGTACTGGCTTAATCAGGGGGACACGTCTGGCACTGCAGGATCTGAGTCCCTGGCGGCGCAGTGTGTTACTGACGGTAGCCTTTGTTACGTTAGTCCTAGCTTTCTGCAGGTCATTCACTAGGTCCCCCCGTGTGGTTCTGGGATTTTTGCTCACCGTTCTTGTGATCATTTTGACCCCACGGGGTGAGATCTTGCGTGGAGCCCCTGATCTAGGGAGATTATCAGTGGTCTTGTATGTCTTCCATTTTCTAATTATTGCTCCCACAGTTGATTTCTTCACACCAAGCTGCTTGCCTATTGCAGATTCAGTCTTCCCAGCCTGATGCAGGTCTACAATTTTGTTTCTGGTGTCCTTCCACAGATCTTTGGTCTTCACCATAGTGGAGTTTGGAGTGTGACTGTTTGAGATTGTGGACAGGTGTCTTTTATACTGATAACAATTTCAAACAGGTGCCATTACTACAGGTAATGAGTGGAGGACAGAGGAGCCTCTTAAAGAAGAAGTTACAGGTCTGTGAGAGCCAGAAATCTTGCTTGTTTGTAGGTGACCAAATACTTATTTTCCACCATAATTTGCAAATAAATTCTTAAAAAATCAGACAATGTGATTTTCTAGATATGTTTTCTCATTTTGTCTCTCATAGTTGCGGTCTACCTATGATGTCAATTACAGGCCGGCCTCATCTTTTTAAGTGGGAGAACTTGCACAATTGGTGGCTGACTAAATACTTTTTTTTCCCCACTGTATGTGTTTCACTTTTTCAATTGAATTACTAAAAAAAAATTACTTTTTGATGATATTCTAATTTATTGAGACACACTTGTAAATGCACGAAGATGTGCCACATTTACTTCAGAGTCTAGTTGTAATCACTATAGGAAATTTGCCCCAGTGTATGCAGTAGATATCTAAGCTATACAAGGATGATGTGTATGATCCATTCTTCAAAAACAGCTGTGGGATCATTTTATCATCCTGTGTTATATAAAAAATCCTAATATTTGATGTTTTGTTGCTTTTATTTATTAGAAGAAAAGCATAGATATTGACACATTGATAATTACAATTTACATTGAAATGTGTCAGAACTGTATAAATTTCAATATAAAGAAATTATGAGGCAAATCATCTATAAAATGAACTGTTTCCATATGTTCTACAGCATAGACAGTAGCAAACAACCATGTAACTAAAGCTATGTGTAACATGTATTCTTTAATTTCAGTAGGCAACATGTCCCTTTTATTCTTACTATAATGACTTTCAGTAATTACGAGTCAAAGCAATCATTCAATGCTGCCTGCTAGGCTTGGAAATTAACTCTGCCAATAAAAACACTGCCTGCTACATATAACCATGGCCAAAACTGAGCAGAGGTAGGGCCCTGATGAATCTGTTCCAGCTCTCTGACGTACATTTTCCACCAGGCCTCTGAATTGAACTAAGGAGTGGTAGATATAACATTTCATATTCTCTCAAGAGAGCGAGAGGAAAAAAATGAAGCAAGGAAAAGTGGATATAATGAACAAACAAGATGACAATGATAACTCCAGTGGCTACTGTTTTGAAGTAGGTTCCCTTCCGTCCTCCCTTTCCTATTTGTTTTCTTCATTACAGTGTTATACTTTTATTCAAGAGCCCATTTTTTTCAAGCTGCTGAAATTAGTGACTCAGAAAATATTCTCAATAAAGAATTCATTAACTGAGATTAGCGTGACATACAGTCATATGAAAAAGTTTGGGCACCCCTATTAATCTTAATAATTTTTAGTTCTAAATATTTGGGTGTTTGCAACAGCCATTTCAATTTGATATATCTAATAACTGATGGACACAGTGATATTTCAGGATTGAAATGAGGTTTATTGTACTAACAGAAAATGTGCAATATGCATTAATCCAAAATTTGACCGGTGCAAAAGTATGGGCACCTCAACAGAAAAGTGACATTAATATTTAGTAGACCCTCCTTTTGCAAAAATAACAGCCTCTAGTCGCTTCGTGTAGCTTTTAATCAGTTCCTGGATCCTGGATGAAGGTATTTTTGACCATTCCTCTTTACAAAACAATTCCAGTTCAGTTAAGTTTGATGGTCGCCGAGCATGGACAGCCCGCTTCAAATTATCCCACAGATGTTCAATGATATTCAGGTCTGGGGACTGGGATGGCCATTCCAGAACATTGTAATTGTTCCTCTGCATGAATGCCTGAGTAGATTTGGAGCTGTGTTTTGGATCATTGTCTTGCTGAAATATCCATCCCCGGCGTAACTTCAAATTCGTCACTGATTCTTGTACATTATTCTCAAGAATCTGCTGATACTGAGTTGAATCCATGCGACCCTCAACTTTAACAAGATTCCCGGTGCCGGCATTGGCCACACAGCCCCAAAGCATGATGGAACCTCCACCAAATTTTACAGTGGGTAGCAAGTGTTTTTCTTGGAATGCTGTGTTTTTTTGACGCCATGCATAACGCCTTTTTGTATGACCAAACAACTCAATCTTTGTTTCATCAGTCCACAGGACCTTCTTCCAAAATGAAGCTGGCTTGTCCAAATGTGCTTTTGCATACCTCAGGCGACTCTGTTTGTGGCGTGCTTTCAGAAACGGCTTCTTTCGCATCACTCTCCCATACAGCTTCTCCTTGTGCAAAGTGTGCTGTATTGTTGACCGATGCACAGTGACACCATCTGCAGCAAGATGATGCTGCAGCTCTTTGGAGGTGGTCTGTGGATTGTCCTTGACTGTTCTCACCATTCTTCTTCTCTGCCTTTCTGATATTTTTCTTGGCCTGCCACTTCTGGGCTTAACAAGAACTGTCCCTGTGGTCTTCCATTTCCTTACTATGTTCCTCACAGTGGAAACTGACAGGTTAAATGTCTGAGACAACTTTTTGTATCCTTCCCCTGAACAACTATGTTGAACAATCTTTGTTTTCAGATCATTTGAGAGTTGTTTTGAGGAGCCCATGATGCCACTCTTCAGAGGAGATTCAAATAGGAGAACAACTTGCAATTGGCCACCTTAAATACCTTTTCTCATGATTGGATACACCTGGCTATGAAGTTCAAAGCTCAGTGAGGTTACAAAACCAATTTTGTGCTTCAGTAAGTCAGTAAAAAGTAGTTAGGAGTATTCAAATCAATAAAATGATAAGGGTACCCAAATTTTTGCACCGGTCAAATTTTGGTTTAATGCATATTGCACATTTTCTGTTAGTACAATAAACCTCATTTCAATCCTGAAATATTACTGTGTCCATCAGTTATTAGATATATCAAATTGAAATGGCTGTTGCAAACACCCAAATATTTAGAACTAAAAATAATTAAGATTAATAGGGGTGCCCAAACTTTTTCATATGACTGTACCTTGCAATTTTTTTCTTTAGTTTATTCAATATATTGCTGTTATGTGACAAACATCAATCAATTACGAGAAAGAGTTAAGAGGATCTAACAGTTCCTTCAATCCACCTACTCCATGATTTTTGGTCTTAGTAGAAATACAGTTAGGGTAATTGAAGTTCGGCAATGCCTCACTCAGAGAATTTAGTTATTAGGTTAACACTACCGTTATTTAATGTCCGTTGCACTCATCCGTCACAGGATGATAGCAATGAACATTAAAAGACAGACCCCTTCGGTGGGCATCAGTCTGCATTCACTCCCATGTAAAAAAAAACAAAAAAACATGATGGAAGAAAGCTTTTTTAGTTTTCTGGCAGAATTTTTTTTCCATTACAAAAGTAAACAAATATGACGGAAGAAAGTTTCCATCATCTTTTTTATATTATAATTCATGGGAGTGGATGCAAATGGAGGGAACTCCGTCTGTGTTCATTACTCTACTACAGTTAAAGAGGTTGTCTGGGCAATTGATTATTTTAAAATAGGCCAGGGGGGATGAAAAAAAAAAATCATACTCACCTGTCCCGATGCTCCGATGTCCTCCCATGGTGGTCTGGTCCTGCAGCTCGGCTGTTTTCTTGCTGTGGAATTTCTCACCGGCTGTGACGTTCCGGTTCCCTTCTGCCGAGGCCGCTGATTGGCCTCAACGGTCACTTCCGCTGGAAGACAACAAACGGAGCTGCAGGACTGGACTGCTCAGGGAAGCACCGGACCACTGGGGAAAGGTGAGTATGAATTTTTTTCACTGCCCCCGGCTGATTTAAAAAATAATTTGGGTGTCCATTTTTGCCTGGACAACCCCTTTAATGTCCGTTGTTTTCATCCTATAATGGATGTCAGCAATGGACTGTAATAACAGTAGTGTGAACATACCATAATACTTCTGGGCAGTCAGATTTACCATATCATGGCAGCTGTAGAATACAGTATACCCTCTACTTTTTGGGAACGTGATCAATAAATTGAAATTTCTGTTTATTTTAACATATCATGGACAATGTCATGTTTGTTCTTTAAAGTTTACCTCCAATTATAAAACAACTTTACGTAAATAAATAATGCATGTAAATATAAGAAACGTTGCAATATATCTTGTCATGCTCTCCTATTCCTTATCTTCACTCAGACTGTTTGTTTACAAAAAATATGCATCTGTATCCAGCTCACACACAGAGCTCTATAGAGAGGGGAGGGGGATAAAAAGGCTGGTAAAGGACCACTAAACCCAGAATCTAAACAAATAAAAAAGAATAAATAATTTCCTATATAATGCCTCACATTATCTTCTGAGTTTTCTTGCTTCTTTTTTTTTTTTATCATAATTACAAACCATGAAAAATAAATTATAAAAAAAATATATTCTTCTCTATAACAACAGCCATGTTTTCTACCTCGTTCTCCCCTATAATGCTAGTGCAAATGAGAAAGGAAGTTTTGGGAGGAGAGAGCAGGGTTTAGACTGCATACTTTTTGCCTATACAGTAAGTGTGGTGATTTTGTTTTAAGGAATTCCCTAAGTGACAGCATGTAGTACCATTAGTTCCAGCAGTAGTGTACACACAGTGACAACAATACAACCTAGTACAGTTCAACAGGGAAAGTCACCCAACTTTTCCACACTGCCGAATAGCAAATATGTGCAATTATGCTTTGATAATTCCCCTCTTCCCTTCAATTTCCTGCAATATTATGCATATTTACCTTTCAGGGGCTTTGGAAAGCTGAGTAACAACCAATGGAATACTAGACCTCACTATTGCCCTATGATACAATATGTACATGTACTAAATAGTATGGCATACCATGCCAGCTTTGTTCTAGCATACCAAGTAGCATACCAAGTAATGCTGTAATAGGGACTGCTTAATAATAAATTAAGTTATATAATACAATATAAATCTCCTTGATCCAGAGCTTGCCTTTCAGACTTCTGGGAAAGCTGGGTAACATAGCATGTGGAGTTATAATAAGAAATTGTAATAAGAATTTAACTACATAAATCTATCTCCTTGCACTATAATCATGCCATAGCTTGCCAGGATTTGCCTTTTTGGGTTCTGAGAAATCTGGGTAACATATCAGGTAATGCAGTAATAGGGACTGCTGAATACTAAATATATCTAAATAAAGTCCTTCTTCTTGCTCCCAAATAATGCTAAAAATTTCTATATTTGTCTGGATTCTGGAAAAACTGGAAAGCATAACATGTGGAGCTGTAATATGGAATACTGAATACTATAGCTAAATAAATCCCAGTCCTTTCTTCATAATTGTGCCATACCTTGCAAGAATTGCATTTCAGGCTTCCACTAAAGCTGGGTACCACATCAAACTATGCTGCGATAGGAACTCCTGAGTACTAAATAACATACCTAAATAATTCCTCCTCCTTGTTCCATAATTGTTCTTTAGCTTGACAGATGTATCTTTCAGAGTTCCAAAAACAGTCAGTACTGATTTTTGAAGCAAAATATACCTACATAAATCGCATTCTAAGTTATGAGAAAGATATCTAGTTTTGGCTTTCAGGAATCTGGGAAAGCTAGGTGATTAAAACTACAGACATGTAATCTTCCCATCTCCCTGATGTAATTCATGCTCTGGAGCTGCACTGTTTCCATTACACTTAATAGCACTTCATCACTTAAATAGAATAAATGGGAAATAAGCCCCACTCCACCATGATTATCCCTCCTCCCAAAAAAAAAAAAAAAAATCCTGTGATGTCATGTTAGTGCTTGTAGCCAGCTGGTACTGACACTGCACAGAGGCAGGAAGAAGTGTTTGCTAAATCTATGTATGTCCGATTTCTGCTAAAACTGTTCAAACCTGCAGCTTAACAGTTAATCCTTCAGACATCCTTGGTTTTCAGGGTATAGTGTTCCTTTAACTGATTTATTGCCTTATTCTGTGCAGTGATTAAGCATTTTCTTGAAACATAGCAGTGTTAGGGTTCCCTTACTCACAGAGCAGCAAAGTGCAGTAGCAGCTGCTAATAATGTGCTTTGTCCAGCAGCCTCCTATACCTCCTCACCTCTCCATAGACTAATGTTTAAAAAGTAACTCTTGATAACTGGAGAAGGAAACAGAATCCTTAAATATGATATATTACAAAGTTTCTTACATTCACTTGTACTAGTTAAAAAAAAAGTATACTTTTTAAAACTTTTACACCTTTTTTTTTCTTTTAGTCCCCATAGACGGCTTGAACTTGCAATACTACAGTATTGCACTTGCACCGGACCCTATGATACTAGTTCCCCCGTTGCCTCTCCGGACGCAGATGAGTTAAGTACAGTGATGAAGCAAGAGCCATCTGCGGACAGCCCTTGCTTCACCATTGTGTGTGAAGCACATCCTTATGTGCTCCGGTCCCTGGATCTGCGTGCACAATGTGTTGATGACACTCACATCGCGCTTGCAGCTCCCTAAACAGTCAGGGAGAAGAGACCTCACAGAGTGGCAGCAGAGCGAGGAGAGGTGAGTATTAGTGTTTTATTATGTTAAACTGGTGGCAGATAAGGGGGGACATTAAACTGGTGGCAGATGAAGGGAGACATTAAACTGGGAGCAGCTGAAGGGGGGGCATTAAACTGGGGGCAGATGGAGGGGGGCATTAAATTGGGCAGATGAAGGGGGATGTTAAACTGAGGGCAGATGGAGAGGGGCATCAAACTGTGTGCAGATGAAGGGGGGACATTAAACTGGGGGAGATGAAGAGGAATATTAAACTGGAGGGGGTACATGGAGGGAGACATTAAACTGGGGGCAGCTGGAGGGGGGACATTAAACTGGGGCAAGTTGGAAGGGGGCATTAAACTGGGGGGCAATTGGAGGAGGACATTAAACCGTGGGGGTAGCTGGAGGGGGACATGTCTGCCTCTAGTTGCCCCTATGGTTTAATGTCCCTTTCCAACTTCCCCCACGGTTTAATGTCCCCTTCCAGCAGCCCCCAGTTTAATGTTCCCCTCTAGTTGCCCCAGGTTAATGTCCTCCTCCAGCTACCCCAGTTTAATGTCCCCCTCTAGTTTAAACTGGTTCATCAGGAGAGGAGACCTCATACTGTGGGGCAATTGGAGGGGAACATTATAATGTGGGGGCATATAATATTAGGGTGACTGTAGGAGGATTATACTGTGTGGGGGCACAAAGAAAAATGGATGAGAATGGGCGGAGTCAATATAGAAGTGAGTGGAGCTAAATTTGCTGCGGCGCGCCAAACCTAATCACAGGGGTATTTTATGTAATACCCCTCTGAACATAACCAGGAAGTTATTGGCGCTGTGACCCAGACGTTTACCATCATCTAGGTTGCAGCGTCAAAAGAGTTGCACCAAACACTTAAAACACAACCCATGCACAAAGTCATCAATAAAGTTTAGATTTGACCCTGTCCCTGTCCTGTCCATACCTGATCTTTATAGAGTAAAATATGCCAACCACCTCTCTAGCGATATCTGTTACATGCTAAAATAATAGCAATAACAATTATTACTAGAGATGAAGGTATAAAACATTTCTGACACCCATTCTGACACATTGTCACCCATTGAATGTCACCATATAAAATCCTAGTTTTTGGCAGCTTTCAGATGGGTATAATAGCAGGTGGTGATGGGTGGGGGGGAGGGGGGCACTTATGAAACCTCTGCACTGGGCCCACCAATGTGTTAAAACGGCCCTGACTGGTAGGCCTGAGGGTCTTCAGAACACTCCTGGCTGCCATGGCAACCAAACAGACCTGTCAGTCCTACAAAATGAAAGTGAAAGTAAAACAACCTCTCATATGTTGTGAGCACCTGAAAAGTTAAATACCTGTGATCAGCTGGATTTATTGAGAAAAGGAAGCAAGTGAAATTTTGCTCATTAATGTATAAAGTACAAGGTGTGAAAGTCAATTTGCTTTCTTGATAAAATGCTGACACAGTAAAACATGAAAGAAGTATAAAATGGTATACAGACAACATTGCTCTATAGCAAGGGTAGGCAACCTTTTTTGTTTGGCGTGCCGATTTCGATTAAAAAAATCAAAGTTGAGGTACTCGGAGTGCCGGTCAATAATTGTAAGTCTGACGACCCCTGCACACGGTATTATGTCACATAGCATCCCCTGCACACGGTATTATGGTGATAATACTAATGATAATTGCTATTACTATTATTTTAGCGTGTAACAGATATCACTAGAGAGGCGGGCGGCGTATTTTACTCTATAAAGATCAGGTATGGACAGGACAGAGACAGTGAAAAAATGTAAACTTTATAGGTGACTTTGTGCATGTGTTGTGTGTTTGGTGCGACACTTCTGGCGCTGCGACCTGGACAATGGTAAATGTCTGGATCACAGCGCCATTAAACTTCCTGGTTATGTGATTAGGCTCAGAGGGGTGTTACATTATCCCTCTATGTGACTATCAGAGAGCAAAAGTACAGTATGCTCTCTGATTGATAGGAGAGAGGATAAGGATGGAAGTCTCTGCTACCCCCATCATCTGCAGCTTATGCACAGACAATGATGAGTTAACATTGTCTCTGCAGCTCCTCCTCCCCCTCCTTCCTTAGCTCTAAGATGCTGCCTGAGGCAGGAGGGGGGGGACATTTTAGAGCCCCATTTCTAAGGATCTGTTAGGGCCACAAAGATACAACTGGATTCGTTTTAAAGATGAGAATCTCATCTTTAAAACGATACCAAGATCTCTATGATTGACGTTACACATTCAGAGCGATTTACTGTTAAAACGATGTCGGGAATTGAGATCTGCATTGGGATTTCAATCCCGAACCTCGTTTTCACCAGCGAATGGCTCAGGATATTTAAGGACGATCATGGTGTTCGTGATATCATTTTAAAGATGAGATTCTCATCTTTAAAATGAATCCAAGTGTTTCTTTATAGCTTTAACCAATTCTGAGCAATTCACTCAGGTACAGTAGTGAAGCCGGCAATTACCGGCTTTACTACTGTACATAGACTGTGCAGAAGCCGGGTGATGCCGCATCCATCTTCACCCCGCGCTAATGAAATTTTAAGGAAGCTGGATGGAAAAACGCTGCAGGTAACGTTTTTCCATCCGGCTGAGGCACAAATACGGGGCCAGAACTGATGCCTCTTGTGCCAGAACCGATCCCATAGAAAACTATGGGATCCGTCCTGGCATCAGTTTCCCTCCAGCTTGTGTGCACCACGCTGGAGGGAAACAGATAGCTGCGCCGGACACATGTGAACGCACCCTTACTTACTTTTTCCTGCTCCGCAGCCGCTGTGTGGGCGCTGATGTCAGCGACCGCTGATTCGGTCTCAGGGGTTATGTCGCATCATTATGCGTAATGACGTCGGACGTGACCCCTGAGGCCCTGTCAGCGGTCTTTTACGTCAGGCAGAAGCGCCCTAAGAGCGCAGAGCCGCTGCGGATCCAGGGAAGGTGAGTTAACCTTGTTTTTTATGTTTGATCACTTCCCGGGGACTCCGCTTATTATACTCGGGGTCTGAAGAGACCCCACAGTATAATAATAGCAGTTTCGTTTCGGCCGCGTTTGGTCCGATTGAAACTGCTGGGTGAGGACTCCGCTGCCGTGCCAGGGGAATAAGCCTCGCGTGCCACTCTTGGCACGCGTGCCAGGGGTTGCCGACCCCTGCTCTATAGGATCAGAGCAGGCAGAACGAGAGGTTTTAGTGTGACCCTAGCGCTTCATATTAAAGCCAAAGCACTCCACTGCACTCTATTCACATGTTCACCTGTTTAATAATAATTATTTAGTCATATTTAAACCACAAACAGAATCACAAACTTTTCTTATAATCTTATAATATTTTATAATGTGCGGCAAAAAAAAAACCTGTCATGCAGATTTTATGCAATATTATTTAGATGCCGTATAATAATATTCATTTTATTGTATGGGTTGTAAAAGTACGATGATACCAAATATATCTACATTATGTACTATGTTTTGTGACAGTAATATAATAAAGTGTATTGCTAAAACTGTAATTTACTTTCCTACATTAAAGTTTTAGTGATGTATTTGTAATATATATATTTTATATATATATATATATATATATATATATATATAGTGAGACACTGATAGTGGCTGGGCTCCTTTCCAATAGTTGCCAGCCCAGGGGAGGTTTATAAAAATAAAAAAATACTTATACTCACCTGTCCTGGGTTGAGCATCCACTCCGGGACTCTTCCTGCTGGTAACTGAGGTCACGCCAGTGGTTACATGGGTTGCACTGACGTAATGACGTCAAGGCGCTCCACATGACCGCTGGTGTGCGAGACCTCAGTCACTAGACAGAAGAGGATGCCCCAGAGAGGTGAGACAAGGTGAGTATAAGTGTTTGTTATTTTTAATCACTTCTCCTGGGCCTCTGATTATTATATTCTGGGGTCTGAGGCGACCCCAGAGTATAATAATAGCACCGGCTCTAGGGGGGGCCTCTTAGGAGCATATAATACTGTATGGGGGCCACTGCGCAGCACGTAATACTGTGTGGGGGCCACTGTGAAGCACGTAATACTGTGTGGGGACCACTTCAGAACACGTAATACTGTGTGCAGGCCACTGCGGAGCACGTAATACTGTGTAGGGGTCGCTGCGGAGCATATAATACTGTGTGGAACAAACTGTGGAGCATATAATACTGTGTGGGGGCCTCTGTGGAGCACAATTCTGTGTTGGGGCCACTGTGGAGCATATAATACTGTGTGGGGGCCACTGTGGAGCATATAATACTGGGTGGGGGCCACTGTGAAGCACGTAATACTGTGTGGGGGACACTGCGGAGCATGTAATACTGTGTAGGGGCCACTGCAGAACATATAATACTGTGTGGGGGCCACGGTGGAGTATATAATACGGTGTGGGGGCCACTGTGGAGCATATAATACTGTTTGGGGCCAACTGTGGAGCATATATTACTGTGTGGTGGCCATTGTGGAGCGCATAATTCTGTGTTGGGGCCACTGTGGAGCATATAATACTGTGTGGGGGCCACTGCGGAGCACGTAATACTGTCCCAGTATTGTTTACATGTCGGGTGCTGCGCTGCTCACTCACCATATTCTTGATAACTGCAGTTTTGGGAAATAAAGCTGTATCCCTTTCAAGTATCTGAGATATCGCTGCAGCACACCTAACCGCGACTATCAAGAATTCGCTCTAGGGTAGGGGGCCCCGGACAAAAGTTTGCACTGGGGCCCACAAGACTTTAGTTACGCCACTGGTTGGAGCTGTGTGCAGAGTGTGAACTTCGGGGTAGTGGAGGGGGCATGTTTGAGACACAACCTATCTAAGTCTAAGGCCCCATGTTGCGGAAACGTAGCAGGAAAAAAATGCTACATTTTACAGTACCAGAAAAGTAAATGAGATTCTTGTTAATCTCACCCACACGTTGCAGAAAAAAAGAGCTGCGGAAAAGCTGCTTATTTAAAAATACTTGCATTTTTGAAAATAGCAGTATGTTACTTTTAACCGCGGAATTGCGAGATATATCATATTATATATAAATGTGACAATTGTGGGTTTTTCTTTCATTAAACGAGGGGTACCAACAATTTTGTCCACGTCTGTATAATTTTATCTATCTATCTATCTATCTATCTATCTATCTATCTATCTAGCTAGCTATCTATCATATCTATCTATCTATCTATCTATCTATCTATATATATATATATATATATATATATATATAAAAAAAAAATCAGTGGATATATTTTTTTTTTTTTTTTTTTTTTTTTTTTTTTTTTTTTTTTTTTTTTTTTTTTTTTTTTTTTTTTTTTTTTTTTTTTTTTTTTTTTTAATTAAGTGGTGGGGGCGAGGGAAAAGGGAAATTGCCCAAAAACCGGGGGGAATTTTTAAAAAAAAAAAAGGGGAAAAAAAAAAAAAAAAGGGCCCAATTTTTCAGCGGAAATTTTGTTTAATACATATTCCTTTTTTTAAAAAAAAAACCCCCCTTCACCCAAAATTACTCTGCCCCCCAGTATTAAAAATATCAAAAAGAAAAAGGCGGCTCAAACACCCCAAAATTTAGAACAAAAATGATTAAGATTAAAAGGGGTGCCCAAACTTTTTCATATGACTGAACAAGAACAACGGAGAAGGAGCACATAACCAATCACAAGGAGACACAAATGGGACACAGGTGGTACAAAGAGGAGGTGGTGTACACATATGACACAATGAGGAGGTATGCAGACGGGATACAGGTGGTACAATGAGGAGGTGTACAGAGGGGGAATGCAGATGGTACAATGAGGTGGTTGGGCAGAGCGGGAATGCAGGTGGTACAATGAGAAGGCGGGCAGAGGATAATGCAGAAGGTACAATGAGGAGGTAGGCACAGAAGGAGACGCACAGCATGTGGAGGCAATTGCGGAGGTAAGTATGGATGGCACAAATAGGGCAAAGTGGCAAAAATCAGCACAGCTCAGCAACTAGCAACCGCTCTCCCAGACAGCAGCCATCACTGCATAAATGGCTAAATAAATGCAAATGGAGGCGATCCCATATCAGCAATCACCGCCATTAGTGTAATTAGGGTAATTAGGCATTAGGGTAATGGCGGTGGCTGCAGCTATGATCGCCGCCATTTCTGATGTGATGTGTGCCCCGGATGCAAGCTGTGGTGATCTGCAGTCTCAGACAGCAGCCATCACAGCAAAAATAGCGCGATAAATTCAGAAACAAGCTGAAATATATGCACATGGCAGCAGTTTGCCACCTTTACCCACTTGACTAATAGCGGCGATCACTGATGTGGGACCACTGTTATTTGTCCCAGGGCAGTTAGCTGGGATGGTCTACTGTCTGGGACAGACAATAGACCATCTCATCCTATTAGTCTCCTATTAGTCAGTGACTAATGGCAGCGATCATCAATGTGGGACCTCTGCCATTTGTCTTTTACAACCTAGCTGTGATTGTCTGCTGTATTGGACAGCAGCCATCACAGCAATTTATTTCAGGAGTAAGGAATGGAGGAGGGCGCCTTAATAGTACGGCGCTGAGCGCTAACTTTGTACTTGCTGCGACATACTATTACGGCGTGGAGGGGGAAGAGGTTAAATATGATGTCATACAACAGCTACGTCTGTCACGTTTTCTTTCCTTTATACACTACTTGCTTTTTCTCATTAAGTTTTGCACCTTGTCAGAAGTTTGTTATCTTTATCTGCACCTATCGAAAGAACAATCCAGCTGTCATTCTGCTTGTCACCCAAATCATCCACCCACTATTATAATGAGCTTATCCAACAGATAACATTTTTCTTTTATAGCTACAGTGACAATGGGCTGCCTTTTTATTTTAGAAGGTTTAATCTTTTGTCATCACTGCTATAGAATGAGAACATTTTATATATAATTTCCAAGGGTATAGCACTGCAGAAATTTTGAAAAATTCTATAAAAAAAATCTAATTCTAAAATTTGTTTTCATGAAGATTAATCTTAAGAAATATCCCTTTCTAACTGTAGTGTCCCATTAAGTGAAACAAGCAAAAAGAGACTTGATACTGAGCATTATACATGCTGACATCATGGTCAAGGTAAGAGAAAGAGGTGCTATTGTGGAAAGACAAAAATTACTTCTCACTAACCCCTGGTCCTGTCTAGGTCCACCTCTGCTTCTGCCTCCAAGGTGCACTGCACACCACAGCATCCGAACGTAGCATGCAGTGTCTTCTGGAAGCTTAAACGGAGACGTCCGGAGATCAGTGAGCCTTAAGTATCAGTCATTACCCATTTGAACAGTCCAATAGGTAGCAGGAGTGGGGATCAGTGACCTGTTAGAATAATTCAATAGGTAATGGCTAAATGTATCCAGAGAAGGGGGCTATACTGTTTGGGAGTCAAAAAAAGGGACAGTACACTATGTGGAGGCCAGTAAAGAGGGTATTATACTGTGTGGAGGGAAGTAAAAGGGGAATTGTAATGTGTGGAGCAATCCTGTTGAAAATATGGTGGGGTGCAGCATGGGGAGCATGGAAGTTTACTAGACAACATACCACAGCATGCTATTTTGTCCAGTAAAGTGCTATTTTGTCAAGACTTTTTGACCGACAAATTGGGTGGCACTAGTAAAGAGGGAGCCTAAAAATTTTGATTGGGGGGAGCACCATAAACAATTTTGCCAAATTTGCCTCTGATCACCACATAGTATCTGTAAATGCATTGTCTGATTTTATGTTTGGTTTGATGTTTTAATATCTGTTGATTAAAAAATGTGATTTCAATGTACTACTGATACTTGTGTGTGATACAGTAGCTTATTTGCAGTGTGTCTTGTATCTCCAATCTTAATACCCAGTAAACTAGTTTATTTATGATATGGGCATTTTCAGATTTGGACAATTTTTCTCAGCTTTTTTGCAATTAAAATCTGCAAAGAGATGACAATATAATATATGATAATATGGATTTTAAAACCGTATTCACAATTAATGTGGACTTCAGACAAACTTGGACTGACTCCCCGGGAAATAAATGACGGCCACTAATAGGTATAGACAGCAAGTGGCTAGACGACATAATATTTTCTTGCCATTTGTGGCCATCCTTTGTGATCAGGGGCGCACCGCTAATGAGGCGAAGTGAGGCGGCCGCCTGAGGCGGCACTGTCAGTCACTGTCTCGGGGGCGGCATTTTTTACTTTATATTTACCGTAAGCCAGCCCAGGACAGGCCGCTTTAAAAAAAAAAAAAACAAAGCTGAGCGGGGCCTGTCCTGGACTGGTTTACGAGACATCTGCATGTCAGCGCAGACGGCGATACAATGACGTCATCGCGCCTCCTACGTTGACACACAGACGTCACGGACAAAAAGAGGAGGCGGTGGCTCCATCAAGGCATCACAGGTGAGTATAACTTTTTTTTTTTTATATACAGAAATAGGCTGTAACCTGCTGGAGTATCCCCAGCAGATAAGAGCCTATTGATTTACCTACCCCGCGTTTGCTCGTGGCTGCCTCCACTTCCCCTTCTGCTATGGGACACAGAAAGGGAAGTGGATGCGGCTGTGAGCAGCCGCGGGCATCGGTAAGTGAGGCCGCAGGCCTCAATTACTACTATTATTATACTCTGCGATCTTTTCAGACCCTGGAGTATAATAATCAGAGACCCAGGGGAGGTGAGGGAACATAAAAACCAATGCTACTTACCTCTTCTACGATCCGATGTTACTCCGAGCAAGCTTGGGCCTTCTGTTGACGTCATCAGGTCGCGCTGCCTTCCTGATCACGTAACGTGTGTGCGCAATTAAACAGGGCCGATAGCTGCTGGGAGTGCACCGGTGTCCAGGATAGGTAAGTAACACTAGTTTTTGTGTTTGTATCCTCCCCTGGGTCTCCGATCATTGTATTCTGGGGTCTGAAAAGACCCCAGAGTATAATAATAGTTCATGGGTCGGCCACTATGGGGCATAATACCGTGTGCAGGGGCCACTGTGGAGCATAATACTGAGTGCAGGGGCCACTGTGGAGCATAATACTGAGTGCAGGGGCCACTATGGAGCATAATACCGTGTGCAGGGGCCACTATAGAGCATAATACCGTGTGCAGGGGCCACTGTGGAGCATAATACTGACTGCAGGGGCGACTGTGGAGCATAATACCGAGTGCAGGGGCCACTATGGAGCATAATACCGTGTGCAGGGGCCACTATAGAGCATAATACCGTGTGCAGGGGCCACTATGGAGCATAATACCAGTGCAGGGGCCACTATAGTGCATAATACCGTATGCAGGGGCCGCTATGGCGCATAATACCGTGTGCAGGGGCCATTATAGAGCATAATACTGAGTGCAGGGGACACAATAGAGCATAATACTGTGTTCAGGGGCCACTGTGGGGCATAATACCCTGTGCAATGGCCACTGTGGAGCATAATACCCTGTGCAGGGGCCACTGTGGAGCATAATACCAGTGCAGGGGCCTCTATGGAGCATAAAACCGTGTGCAGGGGCTACTATGGAGCATAATACCGTGTGCAGGGGCCACTATGGAGCGTAATACTGTGTGCAGGGGCCACTATGGAGCATAATACCATGTGCTGGGGCCGCTGCGAGGCATAATACCATGTGCTGGGGCCGCTGCGGGACGTAATACTGTGTGCAGGGGCTGCTGTGGAACATTATAGTGTGTGTAAATGGGGCGCTATAAACAGGGGTTATGGCGCCTGTTTATATTATACGCTGTCTGTTTATAGTGACCGTGTGATGTAATTACAGCCTTATCACATAGACGTGTATAGGACAAGGCTGTAGTTACATGACATGGCCGCTATGAGATGAATGACACTATGTAAACAGAGAAGCGGTCACAGCACTTACACAGGTACCATTCAAACAGCTGATCAGTAGGGGTCCTGGGTTTTTGAGCCCCATTGATTAGTTTATTAATGACCTGGAAAACCTTTTAATTAGGAAACCTATGGGGCATTATTAATAAGGGGCACTATTTATACAGGGTACACAAGGACATTATTAATATAAAGATGCACTTGGGAGTATTATTCTTTATGGGGGGTTATATCATATATTTTATAATTGGCAGCAGGATGGGGGTGCAGGTGAGGACAATGTGGGTTGGATGCCTGGAAAAGTGAGGAGCCAAAGATGTCTGTGTTGCAAACTTTACAGAGACAAGTCACAGCTGGAAGAAGTGGTCATGGCGGTCCAAAGGGAAGAGAAGGGAAATGTGAAGGATTAGTCAGAGACGTCACCTGTAAGTCACAAAATGTTACTGCACTATATTCACCTAAATGATAGAGGATAAATACCTGATTGATGGGGTCTGTCTGCTGAGACCCCCACTGAGCCTGAGAATTGGGTTTTTCCCCCATTGGGTGGGAATTCAGCCGAACCGCAGCCATATATATAGGTGTGTCACTTGGTGGATGGATGAACCCGCGTGGCTCTCATTCACTTCAATGGGAGTGCCAGAGATAGCCGAAATCCAGTACTCAGCTATCTGCGGCGCTCCTATTATAGAGAATGGGGGCCACGTGGGCTCGTCCATCCACCAAGCAGAAGATGTGTGGTCACTTTCATTGTTAATGCCATGTTGTTGATCTGATACTGAAGTAATGCAGTAAGAAGAATTCTTAAAAATTCTTTTATAACTTTGTGTATTGTGTATATTGTGCGACGATAACAGCGTGTGAAGCTAGTAGCATGGAGACTCAATTTTTTTTTTTTTTGGGGGGGGGGGGGGGTCATTCTATAGTCCGCCTCAGGCAGCAAAGAGGCTAGGTTCACCACTGTTTGTGATTGGCGCAGCGCAGTAGAGGACCCATACTACTTCAATGATGAGCCAACTTCCTGAACTGAAAACAAGATGATTGGTGACCCTCTTAACCAACTAAATGCTACAATGATGGTGCCTGCTCTAATGGAGGCTACTACAGTCTCATTTAACCCCTCAGAGACTGCAGTCAATAGAGACTTTGATACCTCTAAGTAATATAAAAAATATAGTATTTATACCGCAGGATGCATAGTGTAAAAAAAAAATTAAAAATAAAACAAATCCCCCAGCCCCGAAAAACATACAATAAAAGCCAGTCAAAACTTGTAAACCCTGAAATGGAGCTAATAAAAAACAATGCATGAGTCCGAATACATTTGCATGCTGGCACAAGATGCACCAGAATTTTTAGGAGCTTCTTAATAATTTAGGCACATGTCAGAAAGTGTGGAATTAAAACCTATGCCAGCCTGAATCCGACCTAAATGTCAGAAAAAAGGATTGGGAAAAGTTTGAAACGGTTTGTTTAAAAACCCATTCACTTCAATGGGTTTTTAAAGCAATGCGCAGGTGTCCGATTGCAGCCTCTGCGCTGCGAAGCTGTTTTTTTTGGTCGGAAACAAAGTCGGACATGTCCAACCAAAAACTCCGGGTGCAAGTTTGAACCAACCCTCATCTATAGTTTTGTTTTCTCTACATTGTTTTTGTTTCTTGTATTTCTTAAATGCTGTAGTACCTCCAATAAATGAATAGTACAGGTGAATATAAGAAACATTGTAATAGATCATGTTAAAGGTTTTATTCAGTTATATCTTGGACAACCTGTTTTATTCTAAAGATTTTTTTTTTTTTAACACTCAGGACCCTGCTGAGTAGCTGTTTGAAGGGACCATGACATGAGTACCATAACCTCTTCACTGTTTGCAACATGTACTGTATATATATAGTGGCTGTGCGATGTAGTTACACCCTCGTCACATTCACTTTGTGCAATGTAAACAGTGAAGGGATCACAGCACTAGGATGTGTCATGACCCCTTTAAACAACTTATCAACAGGGGTCTTGGTGTTAAACAACTCTTCAGGATAAAATAGGTTGACCAGGATAGAACCCCACTGATCTTTTATTGATGAACTATCCTGAGGACAATTCCTTTAAAGGAAAATTATTTATTCTACATTTATAAGGCTGAGTTGCTTCTAGGATAGCAGTCTATGGAGAGATAAATGGAGGAAGAAGCTGCTAAAAAAGATACACACATAATGCAGCTACTACCGTGTTTCTCCGAAAATAAGACAGGGTCTTATATTATTTTTTTCTCTGAAAAAAGGGCTAGGGCTTATTTTCGGGGTAGGGCTTAATTTTTTCCATGAACAACAATCACATTTGATCGCTTTTTCTTTCAACTTTTATCAGAGGTGAAACAGCGAAAAAACAGCAGTTCGGCACTTTTGATTTTTTTTTTTTTTTGCTACGGCATTCACTATAGAGGTAAAATATTGTTATAAGTTTGTAGAGTGGGCGTTTTCAGACACATGGATACCTAATGTGTATGTGTGTCACAGTAATATTTTATTTTTATATGTATTCTAGTGAAAGTGGGGGGGGCTTGAACTTTTATTTTGTTTTTTTTTTTTAAATATTTTTTTTAACTTTTTTTTTTTTTTTTACTATTAACCCCTCCTAGGGGGGCTTGAACCTGCAATCTATGGGAGATTATCTATATTACTAATGAGGCTGGACCTCAATAGTAATAGTCCTATGACAGGCCTGGGAGCCTACATAAGGCTCCCGGCTGTCAAAGGAACAGGTCGGCTCCCGCAATCTCGCCGCCTGGGAGCCGACCTGCAACGTGAAAGGTACAGGGCCAGTGGGGACCGGCCCCGGGAATAGTTATTCTGCTTTGGGGGGTCGATTTGGAGGGGGGGGGTCACGGACTGACAGACCTAACAATGCCCGCGATCAGTGGACTCTGATCGCGGGCATAAACTGCGGGTCTCCGGTGTACAAGGAGACCGGGTATAGCAGCTATAGGGGGGTGGGGACCGGCCGTGGGGACTGCAGGGGGAGAAGCGCGGAGGTCACACTTAGCATTGCCCGCGGTCAGAGTCCATTCTGATCGCGGGCATTAACTCCGGGTTTTGCTACTTTAGTGGGAGGGAAGGGAAAGGGATATCACGCTGAACAATGCCCGCGATCAGGGTAGACAGTGATCGCAGGCATTAACTCCAGGTCTCCGCAGAGACCCGGTACAGCAGCTATGGTAACTGCTCTGCAGCAGAGCGGCCGCCATCTTTAAGGACCCGGCATCCGCTGTAATCGCACGGCAGATGTCGGGAAGGGGTTAAATTAGCTAGGGCTTATTTTTGTAGTAGGGCTTATATTTCAAGCCTACTCCAAAAAACCTGGAAAATGTAGCTAGGGCTTATTTTCGGGGTAGGTCTTATTTTTGGAGAAAAACGGTAAGATTTGCTACACTTAGTAAGATAGCTCCTTTGACTCTACTATATATCTCATAAGATGAGTAAAGGGAAGGGGGAGGAAAACAGCCTAATGCATGAAGGAAATATTCTTTAAAGGGGATCAATACAAATGGCACTAAGTAAACTGATTATGCATTTTAGAGTATTTATTATGCTTACTCACCATCATATTCCACAGCGCTTTATTGTCAATCACTGTCCCACATAGGGCTCACAATCTACATTCCCTATCAGTATGTCTTTAGAGTATGGGGGGGAAACCAGAGTACCCGGAGAAAACCCACGCAAACACAGGGAGAACATACAAACTCCTTGCAGATGATGTCCTTGGCAGGATTTGAACCCAGGACTCCAGCGCTGCAAGGCTGCAGTGCTAACCACTGAACCAGTCACTGTCCCATATAGGGATCAGAATCTACATTCCCTATTAGTATGTCTTTGGAGTGTGGGAGGAAACCAGAGTACCCAGAGGAAACCCACGCAAACACAGGGAGAACATACAAACTACTTGCAGATGTTGTCCTTGGTAGGATTCGAACCCAGGACTCCAGCACTGCAAGGCTGCAGTGCTAACCACTGAGCCATTGTTAGTAAAAAGAAATATCACATTTATCTGCTTTTAATAACACCTCCTGGTGATCAAATGTATATTTCTGTGTATGTCATTCCAGTACATTTTCAGTTTACTTATAGCCATTTGCGTTGATGGCAAAACCCCTTTAACCACTTAAGGACACAGCCCAAAAGTGTGTTAAGGACCAGGCCTCGTTTTTCAAAACTGACATGTGTCACTTTATATGGCAATAACTTTGAGACGCTTTAACTTACACAAGTGATTTTGAGATAATTTTTTCGTGACACATTGTACTTCATGTTAATGGTAAACACTAATCAATATTTTTGTATTTATTTATAAAAAAAATTATGAAATTTGATGGAAATTTGGAAAAAAATCGTAATTTTCTAAATGTGAAATGTTCTGCTTTTCAAACAGATAGTCATATCACCCAAATACATTAATAAATATTATCTACCATATCTCTGCTTTATATTGGCATCATCTTTTAATCGTCCTGTAATTTATTTTGGATGTTAGAAGGCTTACAAGTGTAACAGTGATTTTCCAGATTTACAAGAAAATTTCCCAAACTAATTTTTTAGGGACCACTTCAGTTCTGAAAGGGATTATAAAGGTCTATATATTAGAAACCTCCATGAATCACCCCATTTTCAAAACTGCACCCCTCAAATAATTCAAAACAGCAATTGGGAAGTTTGTTAACCCTTTAAGCATTTCACAGAAATTAAAACAATGGGTGTAAACTGAAGTTTGGGCACACGGCAGCACACAGAAGGGAAGGAGTGACACTGGGCATCTGAAAAGCAGATTTTGCTGGAATAGTTTTCAGGTGCCATGTCTCATTTGCAGAGCCCCTAGAGTATCAATACAAAGGAAACCCCCAACAAGTGACCCCATTTTGGAAACTACACCCATGTCAGAATTTATCAAGGGGTATAGTGAGAATTTTGACCCAACAGCCACAGATTTTATTAGCATTGGGATGTGTAAATGAAAAATTACTAAAATGTCACTTTATCCCCAAAGTTTTCATTTTCACAAGGGGTTAAAGGAGAAAAAGCACCCCACAGTTTGTTACACAATTTCTCCTGAATATGGCAATACCCCATATGTGGTTGTAATCTGCTGTATGGGTACATGGTGGGGCTTGGAATAGAAAGAGCGCTATTTGGCTTTTGGAGGGCAGATTTTGCTGCATTAGATTTCGGGTGATTTCGCATTTGCAGAGCCCCTAAAGTACCAATATAATGGAAATCCGCAGACATGTGACCCTATTTTGGAAACTACACCCCTCACAGAACATATCAAGGGATATAGTGAGCAGTTCGACCCTACAGCTGTTTCACAGATTTTATTAACATTGGGACGTGAAAATGAAAAATTACTTTTTTTCCAATAAACCGACAATATAGTCCCAATTGTTTTATTTTCACAAGAGGATAAAAAGCTCCCCAAAGTTTTTTACACAATTTCTCCTGAACACGGCAATACCCCCCCATGTGGTTGTAAACTGCTGTATGGGTACATGGTGGGGCTCGGAATGAAAAGAGCGCTATTTGGCTTTTGGAGGGCAGATTTTGCTGGAATAGTTTGCAAGTGCCATGTTGCATTTGCAGAGCCCCTAAAGTACCAATACAATGGGAACCCCCAAAAAGTGACCCCTTTTTAGAAACTACACCTCTCAAGTAATTTATCAAGGAGTATTATCATTTTGAGCCCAAGAGTGCTTCCCGAAAATAATTATACAAAGTGAAAATTTAAATTTTTAAAGAAATATGCCATTTTGGTGCCCAATACGTTGCGCCCAGTTTGTGGGCTATCCCGGGTAGAAAGAAGTTGAATATGTGGGTGTAAACTGCTGCTTGGGCACACATCACAGCTCAGAAGGGAGTGTGCTTTTTAGCTTTTGAAGTACAGATTTAGAGGGATTTTCTGGATGCCATGTTGTTTTTGCGGTGCCCTGGAGGTGCCAATAAATTGGAATTCACCAAGAAATGACCCCATTTTGTAGTGGCATTTTTAGAGTCTCTACAAATGTGACATGGCGTCTAAAAACCAACAATCTAAATCTGCGCTCCAAAACACATAGCGCTCCTTGACATCTGTGCCCTCTTCTGTGCCCAAACGGTAGTTTATGCCCACATGTATGACACAGTTGTACCCAGGATAATGTACTTAACAACGCCATATGTGGGTATAAACTTCTGTTTTGGAACAGCCGGGCACAGAAGGGAAGGAGCGCTATTTTGGTTTTTGGAGCACAGTTTGGTTTTTGGACGTCATGCCACTTTTGTAGAGCCCATGAATTTGCAGTAAAGTGGAACCTGCAGACACATAACTCCACTTTGGAAAGTACACCCCTCAAGGGATTTATCAAGTGGAGTAACGATCATTTTTAACCCTTCAGCATTGCATTCATTTAATTTCCAGAAAGGAATGTGCAGCTGATAATGAAAAGTGAAAATTGCTATTTTCCCAGAGATACACCATTTCAGTGCCTGATATGTTGTGCCCAACTTGTGTCAGCAGAGACACACACTCCAAAAACTGTTAAGCGGGGATCGCTACAACTTATAAAATAAATTTTATTAACTTTTTCTTGGTGGATTTAAAAAAAAAAAAAAACAACCATCAATTCTGGTATTGCTTTTTACCTTTTAATTTTTTTTTCTGTGCAGCGTACAGCCCATGTAACATATTACTTTTATTCTGTGGGTCAGTTCAATTACAGGGATAGCTCATTTACATTTTTTTTTTTATGCATTACTAGTTTTGCGGAACAAAAACCCATTTGGGGAAAGAAATCAATTATTTTTCCATCGCTATCTTCTGAGATGTGTAGCAATTTTTTTTTTTCAGTTGACGGAGTTGGTTGAGTGCTTATTTTTTGCGGGACGATCTGTCCTTTTTATTGATACTGTTTTGGGGTACATATGACTTTTTGATAATTTTTTATAGCATTTTTTTTAAGGAGAGATGGTGAAAAATCATTATTTCCTTACTTTATTAATTAATTAATGTATTTATTTTTTTCATACAGTTAACTTTTTTTTTCCAACTTTTTTTTACTTTTTCATATGTCCCACTAGGACACCTGAACCAGCGATACACTGATCAATGATTCAGCACTATAGACGTATTGACTGACTTCCAGAGGTCCCGGCAGGATTAACCAGGTAGTGGGGGCTCCAGGCAGCCTGGGGTTACTGGCCACACCCCGGGCTGCAGAAAATACATATTGGCACCCGATCTCGCCGCGTGGTCTAGGAGGGGACATTTGGCTTGGTGGAACCCCTTGGATCCCGCGGTCATGTTTGCATTCAAGGGGTTAAAACCCCCGATCGAATCTCAGCTTTGATCGGGGGTTAAGGAGCAGGGTGTTTGCTGTTAGATACAGCTAACACCCGCTCTCGATGCCGCCCGCGGCATTCACTTTCAAAAAACTTAAGATGCTGCGGTCGTTATTGGTCAATAACGACCGCAGCATCTTAAGGGTTAAACAGTGGGGATCGGTGTTATCACCGTCCCCGCTGTTGCAGCGGGAGCCTGGCTGTCAGATACAGCTGGGCTCCCAGGGTGATTGCCCAGGCTCTGCTTCTGAGCCCACTCGATCACCGTCAAGTACCTGTACGTGGAGATGCAGTAACTAACCACATTCCCTGATGTACATGTACTTGAAATAGTGTTAAGGGGTTAAAGGGAGTCTACCATCTCCCAATGCAGATTCAACTGCCATGTTACAGAGCACATTACAGTGATAAACAACATACCTTTGTTATGTGTCACTTTTTTAGATTTATAGAAAAATAACTTTGAAGTCTTGCAAATGAGGCAGTTGGTGCACTGGGGGCAGACCTTCAGCTGCATGGAGCACAGCTCTTGCCACTCAGACCCCTACCTGCCTGTGCCACCTTGTGCAGTGAGACTTGATCTTACCACTGTTATGACATCACCCATCCTGCTTGAGTAGCAAAAGCAGTGATCCTGGAGCTGAAGGTCCGCCCCCAGTGCATCAACTGCCTCATTTACATAAGACTTCAACAATGCTTTCATCCAAATCTACAAAAGTGACATACATAAAAGAGGTATGTATTTTATCATTGGAATGTGCGCTGTAACATGGCGGTGACAGTTGAATATATTTGGGGGAGGCAGACATATTACAAAGTTTCACCACCTACACCAATACCAGTTCTTAGCATCTGTTAATAGTTGCTGCTCCACTGATACCAGAACAGTAGGAATTTTTCTCTAGCCCCCACTGTTCCTGAGCTATAATCTCTGTTAGTTTTGGTTCTGAGGCTCTGTACTATCAGAAAGGCAGTGTCAGACAAGAGATATGATTCTGAGCTCAGACAATGGCTGCCTCTGATTGGAGCTCTGTCTAATCCCATCCACATATTGCAGAAAAAAACAGCAACAGAAATGCTGCAATATCAAAAACACTCGGGTTTTTGTAAATCACAGCATGTCATGGATACACTGGCGTTTTCCATATAGGTATAATAGAAACAGAAAACTTTGCAGAATTTCTGTAAAAACGCTGCAGAAAATACTGTGATGCGTTTCTGCCGTAGTTTTTCTGCTGCGATTTTGATGTTTTTCCAAATAGACCTGTGGTCCCTTTAGAGCAGGGGTGTCCAACATTTGTACATTACTACTGTTACAATCAGCCCTTTGAGGAAGAACCAGGAAGAACATAATGTATTGTTAAAAAACTAAGACATTGGCATGTTACATACGATCCTCATTCTTTTCTGAATATATCAAAAATTAAGCAAAATACAAATACGTTTACCCCTGCAAACGGTATTATGCTCTATAGTTGCCTCTGCACACGGTATTATGCCCCACAGCGGCCCCTGCACACGGTATTATGCTCCATAGTTGCCCCTGCACACGGCATTATACCCCACAGTGGCCCCTGCACACGGTATTATGCTCTATAGAGGCCCCTGCACACTGTATTATGTTCTATAGTGGCCCCTGCACACTGTATTATGCTCCATAGTGGCCCCTGCACATGGTATTATGCTTCATAGTGGCCCCTGCACATGGTATTATGTCCCATAGTGACCCCCCACCCATGAACTATTATTATACTATGGGGTCTTTTCAGACCCCAGAGTATAATGATCGGAGACCCAGGTGGTGACAAACATAAAACCAGTGTTACTTACCTTGGCTCCGGTGCGCTCCCTGTGTTCAGCCTTCTTCAATGTCGCACAGACCAGCGTCGCGACATAATGACGTCAGCCCGGCTCACGTGACGCCTGGGACGTCACCAAAGAAGGCCGAAGCCTGCTGGGAACAACATCGGATCGCCGGAGAGGTGAGTAACTCTGGTTTTTATGTTTATCACCTCCCCTGGGTCTCCAATTATTATACTCCGGGGTCTGAAAAGACCCCGGAGTATAATAATAGTAGTATTTGATGGGGTTCGCGGACCGCGGCCTCACTTACCATCCCCGCTCCTGCACACAGCCGCTTCTGCGTCCCATAACAGAAGGGGAAGCGGGGGCGGCCACGACCAGCAGCGGGGATCGATAAGTAAATAAGCCGTTACGTGCCGGGAATACTCCAGCAGGCAACGGCCTATTTATATATATAAAAAAAACTTATCCTCACCTACCTGCGATGCCTTGATGCAGTCGCCGCCTCCTCCTCTTCTTGTCCGCGACGTCTGCGTGTCAGCGTAGGAGGCGCGATGACGTTATTGTATCGCCGACTGCGCTGACATGCAGAGGTCTTGTAAACTAGCCCAGGACAGGTATCGCGCAGCTTTGTTTTGGTTTTTTTTTTAAGCGGCCTGTCCTGGGCTGGTTTACATTAAATAGATAATAAAAATGCCGCGCCCCTGCGGGCCAGATAAGTGCCGGGCTGGATAACAGAAGGCAACGGGCCGGATTCGGCCCGCGGGCCTTGTGTTTGACACCCGTGCTTTAGAGGTTTGACCCCCACCAAGTATAAAGTGATGGCATATTGCTAAGATTTTTCACAAACTTTTGATATTTTCACAAATGTAAAGCATCTGATAAATTATATCCAAATACTGTGTTATCTAAGAAAATCATCTGTCCCTAAGTAAATAATGTAGTGAATAAGACACTGACCTACAGTATTCTTAAAAAGCACAGGTTAAGGTATAGGAAATGTTGACCAATATCTTCTTGTCAGTTATAGGATGTTTCCATTGCATCATGGAATGCCACAGGACAAAGCTTCTCAGAACAAGCATGTTATATAACTAATCCAATATTACTGTTTCATTTTGACAAAGCGTCTATTATTTGAAAGGCAATTGTAAATGGTAGATAGAAGGAAGTCATGGGTTATCTGCAATAATTAATTAACTAGTAACCACACATTGATAAGACGTTACAATTTGTTCATTCAATGACAGAAATTTATCATGCCTTACATGGCAGTTTTTTAGCGTACAAAGCATAAAAACATCACAATTTTTTGCGCAAGTTGGGGTTTTAAGCTGCCACCAACTCAAACTGATTTATGATCAATTGGTCCCCTGGTAAATGTACCTGATTTATGAAGAAGTGTGCATCCTCTAGTGGTGCAGGGATTATTAAGACCGGCATATGAAATGCTGATCTTGATAAATCTGAACTCCCATTGTGTTTATTTTCAAACTCAAAGGGGTTATGTCAGGAAAATTATTGAGACCCCCACTGAGATCCCCAACAATTCCAAGAATGTTCTGAATGTAGTGGCAGACACACCTGCTCCATTAATTTCAATGGGAATTCTGGTGATAGCCAAGCTTTGTACTTCGGCTATTTGTGGTACTTCCATTGAAGTGAATTCAGTAGAGGCATGCATTTTGCATCCATGGGTATGTGGCATCCCAGAGCTGGCTATGACTGGGCTGAGGGTGATCTCTGTGCATTGTATTATTTCCTGTTGCTTCATAGCCTGTGTGACATAGCAGGGGGTCCTGAGTCTCACACAACACAGCGCCACCTAGTGAGCCTCACACATGCATTACACCTCCCATAGGATTGAATAGTAACCAAATGTCCAATGGGAGGACATTGCCTGGGAAAAGGGGAGGAGTCAGCTGATCACTGGGTCCCCATGGTAACACCCCTGCAGGAAGGTCCTGCGTGTGAGGAGTTAGAAGTGTGGAGTGTTAGGAGGAGGAGGTGAGGAGATAAGTGTGATGTCCTGTGAAGAAAGCAGTGAGTTTAGTGCAGGAATCTCAAGTCCTAGACAGGCCCAGGAGGGTTGGAGAGCTGACATACTCCAGCTATTCAGAAGATCCTGTCCCCTGTCTGCCTAGCCATCGCCCTGAAGGAAGTCAAGCATCATTATCTTGTCAGCATGAGACTGTGGAGAGAACATTCTGGAACACGTGCTCCATAGCAAGTATCACAGGATCCAGGGGCCAAGGCCAGACCTGTGGAATATCCTGCCACCCTGACTATTGCACCCCGAAACTCTGAGCTATCAGGACCACATAACGTGAGTGGGGAATATTATGTACTAGTATCATGGTGGGCATCCTCCTATGAGCCAAATAGGAGCCCAGACGCACCTTAGGGCTGTAACACTGAAGTATAAGGGGCTAGGAACACCTTTCATCAAGTCTACCCTGCACCCCAGGACTTTGCTGTGTCACCAGGCGTACCCCGTTGTTTTGTATTGAGTAAACTGTTTAAGCATTTGTGCCTCCACACCCATGGAAGTAAAAGTTCAACTTTACAACCGTTTCTGTGTCTGACTCTGCACCGACAACATCAGGGCGCCCCAAACACCACCAGTCAGCACAGTATAGGGGAAGCGCCCCGGGGGAACAATCACCACCAACATTTGTGCAGCCCCCTCATCACCGGTACCAGTGGTGGTAACGTGGGACAGCACCAGCGCTGCGCCCTCGTGCCCAGAGACCGTGACAAGTCTGCGCTGTTTGCACCCCGCAATCCCAACTGCAGCGTTACCTTCCATCTGGTCACCGCAAGAAAAACTGGCGTCACGAACAGGATACGGGTGTGTGCCATTTTGAGAAAGTCGCCATGAAAAGTGCGCCAAATTGTCTCCAGAGCATCGGTCTTTATTGTGGACTTTGCTAAGATCAAGTTTATTCCCTGAGAGTGCTTGCCACAAAGAGGGGGAGCCCTATACCCCTGAAGTAAGCCCTAAAGACTGTCCTCTCAGTGTGTTACAGCCCTGGAAGAGTTAAAACGCCCAGGACTTGTTTGCTGCGCCACATCGCTGTGTAAGAACGCCCACAAAGGGTTAACTGAACCTTGCAAAAGTGCGGGAGATTTTTAGCACTGCCCATGAGGCCAGGAGACCCATCTGCCACCATCTTAGGAGAGCCCAGAATGCTGAGCGCAATGCTACGCGCACCCATACAAGAAAGTGAAAGGCGAACGTGCCGGCGCCATTTCTGACTCTCCGGTGCCGCATCACCGTCCCTGCTGTGCACCGCAGATCTCTGGTCCACGCTGCAGTTGCTGTCAGTGAGTACTGTGCCTCCCTGTCCTTGTCTTCAGTCCTCCCACGGCCCCAGCGAGTGTTTTCCGTGTACAGTGTTCGTGGGGAGTGCCACCATTAAAGAGGGGGAGCACACCGTCAGCCTGCATCACAGTGACTCTGTTAATAGCTACAGCATTCCAAGTTGTAGTCTCCATTCCCTGCCAGCAAGCAGTTGAGTTTCTTAAAGAGACGGCGACCTAATTTCAGTCATACCTGCAAACAACATGACTGAGCAAAGTGACATTGTGCCATCTGTTTCTAGTGATCCAGCAGTGCCCATGGCGAGCAGCCTACCATTCTCCATGCCATTTTACCCTGGCGCACCATGGCTGCCGTGCTACAAAGGGGAGGCGCATACCCTCAGGGACTTTCGTGAGAAGATGCTGTCTCTCTTCCAGTTCTATCCTCTGAATACAGAACAGAAGATACAGATCCTGCTGGGCCAGCTTGAGGGTGCTGCAGCTAGGGAGGTCAAATCCTGGCCTGCCTCTGACAAAAGAACCCCTGGGCAAATTCTGGACAAACTCCAGGTGAACTTTGACGTGTGATCTGTCTCCGAGGTAAAGATGCGCTTCTTTTCCAGACGACAACTACCTGGTGAGACCCTGCGGGACTATGCTTTATCCCTCCAAGAGGCGTTCAGAGCTGTGGTGCAAGTGGATCCACGTGAAAATGTGGACTCTGATAAAATCTTGCTTGACCGCTTCATAGAAGGGGCGGGTACCACATTGCTCCAGAGTCAGTTGCGAATGCTTGCTGCACAACATCCCAGCATCACGTTTGCTGACTTCAAGGCCCTTGCCATCCAGGTCTTGGGACAGGAGCAGCCCCAGCCGAGCCCAGTCATCTGTGCTCCCTCACCTGGACCCTCAACAAGCATTGCTCCAGTTGTCCAGCCACTACCTCTGGGTACCTCACCTGCTGCCCAAACTGCGCAGACTACACCAGCAGACTCCAGAGATGACCTTCTGGCCCAAGTGGATCATCTGACCCGTGCCATGGAACAGATCACCGTCCGTCTAGATCGTCTGACCCAGCCGTCTTCATCGTCCAGTGATCCTTTGCGAAGTCTCAACATCTCACCTGAGTCGCCACCCAGACGTCCGTCTTCAGTGAAACCTCCGCAGAGTGAGAGGCCATACTGTACCTATTGCAATAGATATGGACACACCAGGCCTCAGTGTTTTCAGTTAAACGGGCCACCCCCGAGGCAGCGGGCCGCCCCTCGGGAGGAAAGAAGAAGGGCCCAGGTGAATCTTCAGTGCCATTGTCACGCTTCGTCTCAGCCTGCCCACACATCACAATCCGGGTGAACGGCGTCCCTCTTACAGCGTTGGTGGACACTGGATCTCAGGTAACAACCCTGCGCAAGCAGGTGTTCCTTGAACATTGGGACTTAGGTGTGTTGAATAGAACACCTGACACATGGATAAATCTGTGTGCCAGCAATGGACAGCCCATACCACGGCAGGGTTATTGGGAACCCACTATCCAGATTGGGGACTTGAAACTGCCTAGACAGGGTGTAATTGTCACTGATGTAGAGGATGATAGGTTTGCAGTTGTAATATTAGGCATGAATGTTTTACGCCATTGCTTTGCAGAAGTGTTGGATGCCTTGCATGCCTCTCTCCTTACAGCTTCTCCCAGTGACCAGCAGACCATTCAGCGGGCCATTCGTGTACTCAATGCCCAGCACAAGTTCGCCAACAAACAAGGTGAAATTGGTCGAGTCCGGATCCACGATACCCGTCCAGTAACCCTACAGCCTGGAACAGAAACTATGGTGTGGTGCCGTGCCCGTCCGGGCATAGAAAATCAGGACTACGAGGCCTTGCTACAACCCATACAGGTAGATGGCCAACCACTTGTCATGGCTGCCCGCAGCCTTGTCACAGTTTCCAATGGACGTGTTCCTGTCCGCTTAGTCAACTTGGGCGATGCTCCCGTGAACCTCCACAAGTTCCACTCTGTGGCCCTGCTACACCGGTTAGCACCAGAAGACATTCTCTCTGGTGATTCTACCGCCACACAGCGTTCCACCCAAGCTGCTGAGAACATTCAGAATGGAGCCACGAAGTCCTGGTGGGATGAATTGAACGTGGGAGACGCCAATACCCCTATAGAGCACATCAATGGGGTTCGCAATGTGGCCAAGCGTTACCAACAGGCATTCAGCAAACACCCATTGGACTTTGGTAAGACCACAACCATACATCGCATTCTGACTAGCGACCACCATCCAATCAAGGAGCGTCACCGTCCAATACCACCAGCGATGTACCAACCGGTGAAAAAGTTGATCCAAGAGATGCGAGATGCTGATGTCATCCGGGAGAGTAATAGCCCCTGGGCAGCCCCGCTAGTCCTTGTCAAGAAGAAAGACGGAACCCTACGATTTTGTGTGGACTATCGTAAACTCAACAACGTCACGCACAAAGACGCATACCCATTGCCGCGGATTGAGGAATCTCTAAAGGCTTTGGGATCAGCTACCTGTTTCTCGACCCTGGACTTAACCAGTGGATACTGGCAAGTCCCTATGGCGCCTGAAGATCGTGAAAAGACTGCGTTTACGACCCCGATGGGACTCTTTGAATTCCATAGTATGCCATTTGGGCTATGTAATGCCCCAGCCACATTCCAACGGCTTATGGAGAGGTGCCTCGGCCATGAGAATTTCCAGAGTGTGCTACTGTACCTGGACGATGTTATTGTATTCTCCCGGACATACCAAGAACACCTTCGTCACCTGTCCGAGGTATTCAAGGTACTTATACAGCACGGCCTAAAGTTGAAGCCCTCCAAGTGCTACCTGTTGAAACCCCAAGTTCACTACCTTGGGCATGTCGTGAGCGCACAAGGCGTCCAACCTGATCCTGAAAAGATCACTGCAGTCCAGAACTGGCGAAGACCAACTACCGTCAAAGAAGTCCGAAGCTTCCTTGGATTCGCAGGTTACTACCGGCGTTTCATACCACACTTCGCCCAAGTAGCCGAGCCTCTGAACGAGTTGTTGCGCGGTTGTCCCAGAGAAAACTACAACCGAAAGCTTCCGGTAGACTGGACAGCGCGTCAAGAGGAAGCCTTTCAAGCGCTTAAAGCACTTCTGACGCAACCACCAATTCTAGCCTATCCCGACTACAGTCAGCCATTCCGCTTGTACACAGATGCAAGTCACCAAGGTTTGGGTGCAGTGTTGTCCCAGGTTCAGGACAACAAAGAGCGAGTCATCGCCTACGCCAGCAGGAGTCTGAGAGGCGCGGAGAAGAACGACCAGAACTATAGTTCTTTCAAACTCGAACTTCTGGCGCTTGTCTGGGCCGTGACAGAGAAGTTTAAAGACTACCTGGCTGCCACACCCTTTACCGTGTACACAGATAACAATCCGTTGGCGCATCTGGACACTGCTCGACTGGGAGCCCTTGAACAACGGTGGGCCTCAAGACTCGCGAATTACAAGTTCTCTGTCAAGTATCGCAGTGGCAAGTCCAACGCTAACGCTGATGCACTCTCAAGTTTGCCTGTGGGAGAAGAACCACCCCGAGAAGACATCTGGGAAGAGGTGGAGATGCCACCATTCTACAACAAGTTTGCCCATCAGGTTGCTATTGGTGTCCCTGTAGAAGGAGAATCTCTGGCGAAAACAGCTGCCGAATCCCTCCAGGAGCCATCTCTGTGGAAAACGTTCCAAGAAGAGAGCAGAGTTTTAGGAGAATTGTCAGATTTCCTGCTTACAGGAAGAATACCAACCCGTGTAAAGAGAGGTCTTCATGACGTGGAATTAAAACGCCTTTGGCGACAGAGGAAGCGCCTGTTTGTCCAACGAGGCCTTCTACATAGAAACACTCTTGATCCTGTCACAGGTGAAAGGCTTCATCAGATCCTCGTACCAAGAAGAGACGCACAGATGATACTTGAGGCGTATCATGACAGATCCGGTCACTTCGGGGTACAAAAGACCGAAGCTACCATCCGTCGTCGCTTCTATTGGGTTGGGATGAGGAGTGACATTGAGAGTTGGTGCCGAGAGTGTCCCGCCTGTAGTATCACCAAGGAAGGTCGAAGAGATCAGAAGGCCCCTCTACATCCAATTAAGACTCAAAAGCCGTGTGAAATTGTTGCTCTGGACCATGTGAAGTTGGGTCCCACACGTTCCGGCTACAGCTACGCTCTGACAATGGTGGATCATTACTCCAAGTTCCTTGTCATCGTGCCTGTCAGAGATCTTACAGCAAGAACTACGGCTGAGACCTTCTACGCAGAGTTTGTCCGCCATTACGGTTGTCCTGAGCATATCCTTACCGACCGTGGATCGGCGTTTGAATCCCAATTGTTCTGTGAGCTGTGTCAGTTCCAAGACTGCAAGAAGTTGCGAACCACAGCGTATCACCCTCAAGGGAATGGTATGTGCGAGAAGGCAAATCAAGTGATCATCGGCATGCTAAGAACAGCCGCAGTTACACCTGGTGTTGAGTGGCCTGAGCGTATCAAGGACTTGGCCTATATTTACAACAACACACCCCAAACATCTACGGGATACGCACCATTTTATCTAATGTTTGGAAGACAAGGTCAACTTCCTTCAGACTTAACCCTTGGTGTGAAGGTCCCTGACACCATCAATCCACTACCCATAACAGACTGGGTTGTTGAACACCGCCGACGTATGGAGGAAGCTAAAGAGATAGTTGAAACGCGCATGGATGAGGTTCGTAGGAGACAACAGGAGGATTACAACCATCACGCCCATGCAGCGCCCCTGAAAGTTGGCGACTGTGTATGGTTAAGGAATAACCATCGGAATGGGAAATTGGATCCATTCTGGGAGAAAGAACCATACAGTGTCATCTCCATACCATATCCTGAATCCGACGTGTATGAGATCTCTAAACCTGGGAGACAGCCCCAAGTAGTACACCGAAACCGTCTGAAGCTGTGCCTTAAAGAAGGACTACCCACAGAGGTGCCCCCAGCTGAGACAACGAGTACAGAGATCTTGTCACCATCTGAAGCGAAAGAGAGACCCCCAACGTTAACTGAGCTTATGTGGGCGCCTAAACTACTACCATTTAGCTGTTATCCACCAATTGCTCTAGTGCAAGAGAACCCTTCGACAGATGATTTAATTGATTTCAGTGACTCTGTTCCTGATTCAAATCTCGTTCCACTTAGGCGTTCTGAGCGTACCACAAAAGGCATACCTCCAACACGCTATAGTGATGCCATGGCTGTCCTTGGGTAAAAGAGGTTAACTGTCTCTGCTTCTGTATATATGTTATTCCTGCTCTGATTACATTAATGTTTTTCCTGTGTGTATATACAGTATATATATAATATCTTGCCATGTAATATAGTATTTACATTTATATGCAACAATCCAAGCCATAGTGCCTGGCTCACCGAGCCAAGGAAGTTCTGTTACCCCATTGCGGTATGGACATTGGTGCTAGAGTGCCTACTCTTCCTTACAGAAAGGACTGTTTATTGTTTCTCAGAGAGACTCTCATGATAATGGACACTCACAAAATTTGTGCCAGAGAGCCTCTGGACCCATTTGCACTTTATTCGTATTTATTAATGTTATGTTACATTTCTCACCTTCACCCCAGCCCGTCGCCGAGGTCGGCTCAGTGAAAGAGGGGGAGTATGTGGCATCCCAGAGCTGGCTATGGCTGGGCTGAGGGTGATCTCTGTGCATTGTATTATTTCCTGTTGCTTCATAGCCTGTGTGACATAGCAGGGGGTCCTGAGTCTCACACAACACAGCGCCACCTAGTGAGCCTCACACATGCATTACACCTCCCATAGGATTGAATAGTAACCAAATGTCCAATGGGAGGACATTGCCTGGGAAAAGGGGAGGAGTCAGCTGATCACTGGGTCCCCATGGTAACACCCCTGCAGGAAGGTCCTGCGTGTGAGGAGTTAGAAGTGTGGAGTGTTAGGAGGAGGAGGTGAGGAGATAAGTGTGATGTCCTGTGAAGAAAGCAGTGAGTTTAGTGCAGGAATCTCAAGTCCTAGACAGGCCCAGGAGGGTTGGAGAGCTGACATACTCCAGCTATTCAGAAGATCCTGTCCCCTGTCTGCCTAGCCATCGCCCTGAAGGAAGTCAAGCATCATTATCTTGTCAGCATGAGACTGTGGAGAGAACATTCTGGAACACGTGCTCCATAGCAAGTATCACAGGATCCAGGGGCCAAGGCCAGACCTGTGGAATATCCTGCCACCCTGACTATTGCACCCCGAAACTCTGAGCTATCAGGACCACATAACGTGAGTGGGGAATATTATGTACTAGTATCATGGTGGGCATCCTCCTATGAGCCAAATAGGAGCCCAGACGCACCTTAGGGCTGTAACACTGAAGTATAAGGGGCTAGGAACACCTTTCATCAAGTCTACCCTGCACCCCAGGACTTTGCTGTGTCACCAGGCGTACCCCGTTGTTTTGTATTGAGTAAACTGTTTAAGCATTTGTGCCTCCACACCCATGGAAGTAAAAGTTCAACTTTACAACCGTTTCTGTGTCTGACTCTGCACCGACAACATCAGGGCGCCCCAAACACCACCAGTCGGCACAGTATAGGGGAAGCGCCCCGGGGGAACAATCACCACCAACATTTGTGCAGCCCCCTCATCACCGGTACCAGTGGTGGTAACGTGGGACAGCACCAGCGCTGCGCCCTCGTGCCCAGAGACCGTGACAAGTCTGCGCTGTTTGCACCCCGCAATCCCAACTGCAGCGTTACCTTCCATCTGGTCACCGCAGGTACATTCAGGCCAGGGCCCCATGTGGTGTAAATGCCATGGTTTGGCCGCAGTGGAAACACTGTGGAAAAAAATTTGGCGTTTTACAGTCACTGCAAGCAAATCCCATCCACATCTTGCGAAAAAATACGTGCTGCGGACACGCTGCGATTTCCAAAACCGTTGAGGTTTTCAAAATCGCAGCATGTCAATTATAATTATACCTACGGAAACGCCGGCGGTTTCCCTATAGGTATAATTGAAGCAAAAGTCTGGACTTTCTGTGAAAAGTGATTTGGGAAAAATCACGATTCGTTTCCGCTGCGGTTTTTCCTGCAGCATTTTTATGCTGCAGCCCTCTACGTGGGGCCTTAGCCTCAAATCAAGTTAAAATACTCCTGTTCTTGGGATAAATGGGGTTCTTAGTGATCAGACCTCCACTGAAAAGCGGATATAAAAATGTGTTCAGGTTCAGAGGCAGAGCCTGTGTACCTAAGCTTCCCGTCATGCGGGACCAAGGTTCATTTTACTGACCTTACCCTGAATCTAAATAAATAAAAATGGCTTATTATCAGCCAGCATCCAGGGGACCAGCTCCATTTACCCCCCCCCCCTCATATCTACGCCCCTGCAGGGCACATTGTTTCAGTATTCAGGATTGGAATAGTAATAATATGCGACTTAACTTGTTAGCATGATTGTTGAAAATAAAAATTTTTTTACTCCCTATATTCCAAAAACCATAACTTTTTTATTTTTGTATTCACAGAGCTGTATGAAGGATGATTGTTTTTCAGGGCAAATTTGACTTCATAATGGTACCATTGAATGTTCCATATGATGTACTGGGAAGTTGCAGTAAAATTCAGAATGTGGATGATTTAAAAAAAAAAAAAAAAAAAACTTCATTTGTGCCATTCTCACATTTTTTTACAGTGTGTAATGTGCAGCCAAAATGAAATGATATTGAAATGATATTATGCAGGTTATTACTAGAGATGGCCGAACCAATTTGTCACGAACAGCGTTTGACCCGAATATTCCAAATAGTTAGGAATAAGAGAATTTTGTCAAGTTTAAGCAAATACAGGCAGATTACTGATAGAAATCACATAGTAGTCAGGAAGCATACCTGTGTCATCCTGCTAGTGAAAAATCTTTTGTAAAGGGTCCTTTTTTGCACATGAGTTTAAATATTTTTCATTAAATACATACAAACTGCTGTTCTAACAGTAAAATGATGATTTCACCTATGCAAAGTCTAAAAAACAGATCTGCTATTTAAGCTTTTTTTGTTCACCCAATATACAGTCTAACAGCCTGCGCTAATCTGAAAAAAAAAAACTCTTGTTATTTAATGTTTTGTTCTGCTCTGCTCACCAATACATAGTGTAATGGGGTGTTAATCTGAAAAACTATTTGCTTTTTAAGAGGTTTTTTTGTTGTTGCTCATATGTACAGTATTGCAGCCTAATCTTATAAGCTGACTGACACAGTTTAGTCTAATAATACTCACTGACCAGGTGACCCTTTTAGTGCTTTGCTAATATGCTTCCCTTGAAAGAGCTTTTTTCATTTTTGTAAAAAAAAAATACACACTGTCAGAAATTCAGAATTGTTGCCAATCACTATTATAAATAAGCAGTGTGCAGTAAAATGACTAGCAAAAAAGCAGGGCATAGAACAGGCAAAGGGAGGGGGAGGAGGAAACACTTGTGCGAGTACTAACAATAAGAATGTGGATGACAACAGCAACACTACTTCTGGTCTTGACAGCCCCGCCGGTATCTGCAGCGTTGTCATACTTCCAGAGAAGTAAGACATTTTTTAAAGCAGTGAAGCACAAATGTTGAGTCAGAGTTCTGAGTGTTCCTCCTCAACGTATAACTTATCATGCTGTGCTGCAACCATGTCTTCTTCACTGACACAGATCGCATTCTCTAGTAGTCATGTGGCATCTGCTGAGAGAGATATTCCTCATAGCTAGAGATGGGTGAATTGGCTTGTAAGGACCCAGGTTCATCCTGAATATTCCAAATTGTTCGGTTTTTAACCAAACCGATCAAATGGCCATTCGCTTCGGACGAACAAAAATGGCCACAATACAAGAAAATGGCTACTGCCACATATTAGACCAGGAAATACAAAGAATAAAATTTCATATGACCAATAGACAGTGGTAAGTGGACCTTACAGTACCAATGTCATATGCACTATATAAAGCATGTACAGACAGTTAACCTTTTCATTGTCAGGCAATAACCTATATTGTCTGACGGTACTTGTAATAGAACAAAATCATCTTTTCTCTATACACATAGCGCATTCTTTCTAGCATTGTAAATCTGAACAGAATATTTTAAGCGTTTCTATGTATGCACAAGTACACTGCGTATACTTAATTTTATACATCACACACAATAGTAAAATAGTAGTGGTGGCCGTGGTACTACTAGTAGTGCATCCTTTGCTATTGTAAAAAAAATTAATCTCTGTTATTTTAGCAGTTTTATTTTTGTGTATATTCACATTTTGTGTATAAAACACATTTAGGAATAGGAATTTCATTTTTTTTTTTTTCTCTCTGGTCTTGTGTGGTGTCTGACCCATACACAGTGTGAAGGATGCAGAGCATTGTTGTAAAGTGAACAAAATATTTTAAGCATTTCTCTGTATGTGCAAGTGCACTGCGTTCACATATGTAATTCTAGGTATACCTCACACACAATAGTAAAGCAGTAGTGGTGGCTGTGGTACTACTAGTAGTGTATCCTTTGCTAATGTAAGAAAATAATCTCAATAAGAATGTGGGTGGCAAGAGCAACACTGCTTTTGGTTTTGATGACGCTACCAGTAGCCGCAGGATTTCTGAGAATGTTGATGAAGTTTTTGATTAGCTGGCTCAACTCAGTCACAAGAGGATATTGCATCTGAGAGTGATCTTGAGTCAGGCTTCTGTGTGTTTCTTTCTCCCCCTCCTCCTACATAACATGTAATTTACTGCAGGGCCTTTCTGGACTGTTAACCGTGTCTCCTTCACATTCTTCACTGACACAAATCCCTGGTAGTGAAGTGGCACCTCCTGAGCAATCTATTTCTCCTAGACAGAGCAGTCTTCCTCCTCTTTTTGATGAGCTGGATGCGAACAGTCAGCATTGTGTGCAAACAGAGGAGGAAGACATGATGATGTTGGTGGTGGTAGTGGTAGTAGTGGCAGAGGGTACTACTACTACTGGTAGTCATTCTGGTAGGGGAGCTAAGGAGATATCTGGAGGTGAAAATTTTGAGGGTGTACATGGCCATGACAATGTTTTAGAAAAAAGTGGGGAAGATGATGATTATGATGACATTGCTGATTATGATTCTCTTGCGGATAGGTGTTGACAATTGAGCCTGAGTGACACGGTGACATCAGGTGAAGAGGGTGTGGTGGCAGAGGTGATAGTAATTCCAGCCATTGCGCAAGCCCAACATCTAAAAAGCCTGCCCGGGGAAGACCTACAGGAACCTCTAAGGGTGGGGGGGGGGGTGGCACTGGTGGTGAAAGTGGGAGACTTGTTTCCGCTGCTGCATCCATGGCGATGTGCCAGCAGAAACTTAGCCGTAGCTGTGCAGGAACCAATGTAGGAATGACATATCTGCCCACTCACATGAAAAGGTATCACTCTCTTATTTGGAAAAATAGACTTGACAGTGGCATTGGCAGGGGAAGTGAGTAAAGTTGCTTTCCTACTCCTACTTGTGATCTTCCTGGAAGGCAGGCCACAACTACACGTAACACTAGCACATGGTCGTCATTATTAACATTATCACAAACTGTTTCTTCTCCTCTTCCTTCTCCTGTTCCACGCTAACGTCAGTCATCCATATGGGAATGTGTGGCCATGGGACAGCAATATGCGCTCAGTCCTCCGTGAGTTGTACAACTTAAACTTGCACTTTGCAAAGCTGCTCGTGGTGCAGTCGTTGCTGTAGTGGATTCTACTGCCTTTCAACAACTGATGGCATGCACTCAACTTCAATAGAGGATACCTAGCCACCATTATTTTTCTAGAAAACCTGTCCCTGCTTTATATCACCATGTGTCGGAGAATGTGGGACTTTCCTTGGATATATCAGTTTGGGGAAAGGTGCATGCCACTGTTGACACATGAAGCAGCAATTATGGAAAAGGACAATACATGGCTTTCACAGTCCACTGGGTCAGGATCCATCCACCTCCTCTGGATCCTCCTCTCTGGACAGTTTCCGACAGCCATCTTCACCAGGGCATGCTGTTGCTTCCACTCCTCTTCTTCTTCTTCCTCATCCCCCTAGTTTCATGGGTTTAAGGCAAAACGCTGCCATGTTGTTTTGCAATTAATTAGCTTGGATCAGCACAGCACCACACAGCAGAGGAGCTGCTTCACTGTATCCTGCAGCAAGTATCCCGCTGGATGTCTCCTTGCCAACTAAAACTAGGCAGCATTGCCAGCGACAACATTACCAATATTGACGTTGTGCTGCAGTTAGGATGAATAACATATTGTCCCTGTATGGTGCATGTCCTTAATCTGGTGGTTCGCCGCTTTATTAACCTATATAGTGGCTTAAAAGAGGTGCTCCTCATGGCCAGAAAAATCTCTGCGCATTTCAGCAAATGTTACATTGCAAAAAACATCCTGCTTGATTTGCATTGTCTTATCTGCGATGTTCCAACTCAACATGTTAAAGCATTTGTGTTTGTGTGAGAGGGCAGAACATGGTGAATAATTATTGCATGCAGAAGACCACAGGGACAATGTGTTACTTGGAGATATGTCATTGGAGGCTAATGAGCGAAGTGTGGCGGCTTCTCAAACCCTTTGAAGAAGCCACCAAATTTTTCAGCAGGGACCACTACAGCATCAGCAGTGTGATCTTACAGGAAACCCTTACATTCATGCAATGAGGGAAGAAAGAGAAAGAACAGTTTCCACCTCCTAGTCAAGGTGATTGAGTTTTATCTTGTCCGGCCTAAGTATTATGGCTGAGAGGGTATTCAGTGCTGCCGGTGGTATTGTAGCACTTAAAAGGACAAAAATCAATCAGGCATGGATCCATAAGGATTTTCAAACACCTCCAACTGATGCCTCCAATTAGTTGTGTCACAGTCTGCCTTTATCATCATCTTCCATTTACTGTACTGCTGCTGATGCTACTCTTAAATAGCTAGTAGTACTAACACTCCATTATACCCTGCCGAACTGCCACACATGTTGCCACAGCTACCACCACTAGGGCAGACATGCCCTACGGCCTGGTCTGCCATCACATTCCACTGTAGCAAAAAAAAAATAATAATTTCACATCTGCTCCCATCACAGGATAATTTTTGGTGGCTTTTTTTTCTTTTTTTTTGAAAAGCCAATTCTTCATCACTTTTCAAGTGGCTCACAACCACAAATTTGTCTCCAAAATAACAGTAAGCCCCTGTAGTACTTACAAGCCTTAAAACAGGCAAATTTTTCTACAAAACCATCGCTTTTTGCAATATAACCTCCATGTGTGTCTAAAAAATGTGTAAAAGCGAGTGTCAGCGCAGTGCATGTTAAACTTTGCGTTTGTATATTATGTTTACCATTTGTTTTTCCATAGACATACATGTCACATTCACTTTGACATAACTTCAGCTGTGTTTGCCTTAGAGAGCTAGAAATTCGTTCGTGCCAAACTTGTTTGTCCCGAAATGAACTGAGGACCCGAGCCGCCGAACCCAAACATGAAACGAATCTTGAGAGGTTCACCCATCTCCACTCATAGGGTGACAAAGTGACATCACCCTCTGGTGGTGGCAGCTGCAATAGTAAGAATTCCACCCAACATGCAGGCCCAACATCCCGAAGTCCTACCTGGGGCAGATCTAAAGCAAGCTTGTGTAGTGCTGGGACTGTACATTACTAAATGACAAATCAATAATAGCCATGGGCGTGCAGGCACACATATAGGAACTAGCTCTCTCTGTACTCACATGAAATTGCATCACCAGCTCATATAGCAAAATGGAATTGGCAGTGGCACCAAGTGAGGAAGACCGTTCTATTCCTTCTTCCCATGATCATCTTTGTAGGCAGGCCACATCCACACCTAGCACCTAGTCATTGTCATTATCATCTTCATCTGCTTCTTCTCCTCCTCCTCCATGCCAATGTCAGTCATCATCCATATGGGAATGTTTATGCAGTAAACAGCAATCTACACCCAATCATCCGACCGGGCTGCAACTTTAACTCCCACCTAGCCAAGTTACTGGTGGTTCAGTTGCTGCTGTGCCACTTAGTGGAATTTACTGTGTTTCACCAACTCATGGCAGCAAATAGTCTCTATGTGTTAGGAAACAGATGCAGCCTTGAGCTAAGCAGTGAGTCCCAGCACCAGTCAAACCGAATCAAAATGGTAAAAACCAGAGATGTTCACCAGGGCCACTGATGGTGGGGATGGACTTGGAAGCTACTGACGGGTAGAGTGGCATGGGTCAGAGAGCTCCGGATGCTCAGCACATCACCAGACACAGCAGAACAGAAACCGGAATCACTTACCAGTAGTAGCAGGAGTAGGGATGTCAGTCTGCAGTAGAAAGCAGTGGATTACAGCAGGCAGTAGATGGCAGCAGAATTCCAAAGCGTTGTTGTACAGTCCGAGTTGTCAGCGTGAGGTTAGCGAAGTACAAAAGGGAAATCCAAATAGATGTGTCAAACAAGCCGGGTCAGTAACAGGAGAGCAGAGCAGTACCAAATCGCAGTTCAGGAGGAGAAAGTCTGAAGGCAAGCCGGGGTCATTAGCAGGAGAGGAGAACAAGGTACAAAATCGGGAGGCCAGAAGGATAGTCAAACAACAGAAGCAGGAGGTCTAGGCAGGAGGTAACAGGACAGGAAATATGCACCACTTACTACCAGGGGAAACTGAATAGCCAGCGATTACCTGGAGCAGAAGTCCCGAATATAAAAGTTCCGACCGAGCATCTGCTTCGGAAGGGAATCCCGTGGCCTGAGCGGGGAAGGACCGGCAATCCCCGCATACCATCACGGAGGTTCCGGCCTGCCTCCCTAGGGGCCGAAAGGAGCACTTAGAGGAGAGGACCGGCAACCCCCCGCATGCCACCGCAGAGGTTCCGGTCCGCCTCCTTACAGTATGGAGAACTAGCCACATAATTATCCTTGATCCCTCTCACTCTCCTTGTAAATTTCCATGTGGGAAAGGTGCACGCGACTGTCAATACATGGAGCAGCGATAATGGGCAGGGACAATACATAATTGTCATGGTACACCGAATCAATGTTTTGAGTGACAGAGACCACAGTCTAGAAACACATCAAGGCCCAGTGCTTTTTAGTTCTGACCCATCCGCTTCCTCCAGTTCGTCCTCACTGGATCATTTCCCACACCCAGCTTCACCAAGGCAAGCCATTACTTACACTCCTCCCCCACTCATTTCAAGGTTGTAAGGTTAAGCACACAATGAGTGACACTGTTACATATGCTGGAACATCAGTTTGAGTAGCAATATACGATTACTGCATATAGCAAACCACAATGGACGCAATGGGTTTGATAACTGTGATGAAGAAGAACAACTACTTCTACCTCATGATCAGTTTTAAAAGATAGTCCAGCTTTTTTAGATGGCAAGCTAGTAGACTAGGCAATAGGTAAACTGATAGTGTGCCCCAAATTTTTCTTTTGAGTGACTAACAAGTTTGTCCGATGATTATTTGAGGTCATTGAAATACAGTACAGACCAAAAGTTTGGACACACCTTCTCATTCCAAGAGTTTTCTGTATTTTCATGACTATAAAAATTGTAGATTCACACTGAAGGCATCAAAACTATGAATTAACACATGTGGAATTATATACTTAACAAAAAAGTGTGAAACAACTGAAAATATGTCTTATATTCTAGGTTCTTCAAAGTAGCCACCTTTTGCTTTGATTACTGCTTTGCACACTCTTGGCATTCTCTTGATGAGCTTCAAGAGGTAGTCACCTGAAATGGTTTTCACTTCACAGGTGTGCCCTGTCAGGTTTAATAAGTGGGATTTCTTGCCTTATAAATGGGGTTGGGACCATCAGTTGTGTTGTTCAGAAGTCAGGTGGATACACAGCTGATAGTCCTACTGAATGGAGTGTTAGAATTTGTATTATGGCAAGAAAAAAGCAGCTAAGTAAAGAAAAACGAGTGGCCATCATTACTTTAAGAAATGAAGGTCAGTCAGTCCGAAAAATTGGGAAAACTTTGAAAGTGTCCCCAAGTGCAGTGGCCAAAACCATCAAGCGCTACAAAGAAACTGGCTCACATGAGGACCGCCCCAGGAAAGGAAGACCAAGAGTCACCTCTGCTGCGGAGGATAAGTACATCCGAGTCACCAGCCTCAGAAATCGCAGGTTAACAGCAGCTCAGATTAGAGACCAGGTCAATGCCACACAGAGTTCTAGCAGCAGACACATCTCTACAACAACTGTTAAGAGGAGACTGTGTGCAGCAGGCCTTCATGGTGAAATAGCTGCTAGGAAACCACTGCTAAGGACATGCAACAAGCAGAAGAGACTTGTTTGGGCTAAAGAGCACAAGGAATGGACATTAGACCTGTGGAAATCTGTGCTTTGGTCTGATGAGTCCAAATTTGAGATCTTTGGTTCCAACCACCGTGTGTTTGTGCGATGCAGAAAAGGTGAACGAATGGACTCTACATGCCTGGTTCCCACCGAGAAGCATGGAGGAGGAGGTGTGATGGTGTGGGGGTGCTTTGCTGGTGACACTGTTGGGGATTTATTCAAAATTGAAGGAATACTGAACCAGCATGGTTTCCACAGCATCTTGCAGCGGCATGCTATTCCATCCGGTTTGCGTTTAGTTGGACCATCATTTATTTTTCAACAGAACAATGACCCCAAACACACCTCCAGACTGTGTAAGGGCTATTTGACCAAGAAGGAGAGTGATGGGGTGCTACGCCAGATGACCTGGCCTTCACAGTCACCAGACCTGAACCCAATCGAGATGGTTTGGGGTGAGCTGGACCGCAGAGTGAAGGCAAAAGGGCCAACAAGTGCTAAGCATCTCTGGGAACTCCTTCAAGACTGTTGGAAGACCATTTCAGGTGACTAACTCTTGAAGCTCATCAAGAGAATGCCAAGAGTGTGCAAAGCTGTAATCAAAGCAAAAGGTGGCTACTTTGAAGAAACTAGAATATAAGACATATTTTCAGTTGTTTCACACTTTTTTGTTAAGTATATAATTCCACATGTGTTAATTCATAGTTTTGATGCCTTCAGTGTGAATCTACAATTTTTATAGTCATAAAAATACAGAAAACTCTTGGAATGAGAAGGTGTGTCCAAACTTTTGGTCTGTACTGTATATTGCACTGATAACTCACTAAGACCAATGCGATACGTCTAGTAAGGTCTTGTCTCTTTTTAATACCCAGGTTTTTTGGTGGTAATACGAGAGCACCCTGTTATATCAGTAATAGGATGTACTTCGAGTAAAACCAATTATTCCTTCCAAGAAGACAATGAAGTGTAAATAGCTATCTAGATATAGAAAATGATGGTACTAGAAGCATCCTTCTTTGTCTTCATAAATATTTGGGAAGGCGGTCTGTTTCTAGCCACATTTGGGTACATATTTGTTGGTTTTGATTGTAACTTTGTTAACTTGTGTGAATAAAATTTAGATTTTAAGTGTTTAGACAGGCAGAAATGGACATTTTTTGTGCCACAAATTTTCTTTTAAATTCTGTAAATTCCACTTTTTCGGCTGGCAGCCAGGCCAGGCACGCTAATTTTTTTTTTTTTAAATTCTGTAAATTGTCACTCTTCCAACATGATGTTGAAGTGGCCTCCTCCAATTCCTCCCCACTGGACCATGTCCTAACTCATCTTAAGAGACCCCAGAGTATAATAATAGCAATTTCGGTTCGGACTGAATGAAACCAAGTACCATGGCCCTGCTTATCGATCCCCGATCCTGCCATGGTTACTTCCGCTTCCTCTTCAGCCCTCCAGGGGGCCCGATGCGATATAACATCCATGTTAGCGCTGCCCTGAAGCTGCTTAGCGTCAGCGGCATGATATGGAACACATGGGGCCCCCTAGAGGGCTGAAGGAGGGCCATTTTTTCCAGCCGGTCATTACAGTTATGGTGATATCATATTTATATATTGCTTAATATTAGAAATTATTTATAATTATTATGTTTTAAATTATGTTTTGTATTACTGAATAAAACGCCAGTGTGTGAAAATAAACGATTTGCTATGGCTTACCATATTCTGAGGTCCATAAGCTTTTTACTATTTGTGTTTGTTTATTTTATTTGTTTACATTATTATTTTTTAAACGGTTTTTTATAACGTATTATTTCTTGTTTTAGTTTTTCTTGTTTTTTTTTGTTTTTTTATACCTTTTTTTTAAAAAAAAATTTTTACTGTCCCACAAAGGGGACCAGGACAACTCCTGTGCCTGCTATAGCGCTGTTTTTCTGGGCAAAAAAACAAATAGCAAGAAATTTATGAAGTGGTATAGAAAGTATTTTGACCCCACAAATGTTTAATAGATTTTCTAACATAAGGCCATAAAAATCAAAAATGAAATGAAAAACTGCTGTTTGGGCACATGACAGGCCGCAGAATGTGAGGAGCACCGTTAGTCTTTTGGATGGCAGTATAATTTTTAAGTTAGATGACGCATTTTCAGAGCTCCTAAGGTGCCAGTGCTGTGGAGAAGAAGTGACCTCATTTTGGAAACTGCAGCCCTCAAAAAATTTATCATTGGACATTGTGATAATTTTGACCCCAGAGATGCTTTCCAAAAATTAACGTGCAGCGGATGGTGCAAAATTCAAATTTTCCCATATTTCAGTACTCAATTTGTCATGTCCAGCTTGTGGCAATGTGAAAAGTCAGCTCTCCAGTCATTAGTATTGCACTTAGTTTTGTTGTCTTCTATATGCAGAAGGTTTGGTCCTAAACACTCAGGGCTTAATGTAATGTATATTAGATTACTGTTGGCACTGTCATTCATGTAATTTGTATAGGGGTACAAGCTGCCACAAGAAATGTCTCCCCATTCACAACATATGCATGTGAAGCTGAAGTGAGTATGCATGTGTATAGCAGAAAGATAGATGCTGGTTGAAGTAGTTTTTAGTCAATAGTTATTGAATCGTACTGTAGGATACTTGTATAAAGCCCATTACTAGCCAGCTACACAACTTTACTTATCTTCTGATAGGTATGAGGAGCTGAAAGACTGCATGCCATGTACATAAGCAAGGGCTGACCCACAACTGTTTCGTATAAATCTATTTTATATAGACGGCTTATAGGCATTGATCAACATGTCAGCCATGTCTACTTTTACTATTGTAATATACTGAAAACTGCAGATTAAAGTAAATTATGACACTAGAGATGGAGGATGAAACTATTTTATTCTTAAGTAAAGTAATAGGTGAATTTATATAGACATTTTTAATTGGACTAAAAAATGTAGATATAAATACAAGGGATCAATGTATAGCCACACATATGTTATGCACATAGCATTTAACAGAATTCATAGAGATCAATGCATATCAATATTTAGAAGAGCATCAAATAGGTTTGTAGAACCACAGACCTCAGCAATTACTGTCCTTTTATAGAGTCCTTCTTAAATAAAATAACTTTACATTGTTGTCTTGTAGAACCACAGGTCTCATAAACTGAAAAGAAGAATGATTTATATATATATGCATATACCATTGGAAATATTCTTACACTAACATGCATTGACAAAACGATAGACTCACATACAGGTACATCTCAATAAATTAGAATATCTTTGAAACGTTCATTCATTTCAGTAATACAGTAATACAATTCATAATCTGCCGTCTTCCATGATTGTGTGTCCTACTGAACCAGACTGAGGGACCATTTAAAGGCTTAGGAAACCTTGGCAGGTGACACACTGAATTTACAATACTGAACTTTTTTACAATATTCTAATTTTCTTAGATTTGGGTTTTCATTACCTGTAATCCATAATCAACATTTACAGAAATAAAACACTTGAAATAGAACACTCTGTGTGCAAAGAATGTAGAAAATATAGGAGGTCACTTTTTAATTCAATTACTGAAATAAATAAACGTTTCAAAGATATTCTAATTTATTGAGATGCACCTGTAAATATATCATAAATCCAATGGAGATGTAAAGAGTTTCTCATGTAAATAGTAGTGTGGAGGGACCCCCCTGGTCCCATAGTGAAGATAGAGTTCTCCTTATAATCCACAACCGCAGATGAATCCTCAGTGTAGGCCAATCACCAACCAACACAGAGGTCAACACACAGGTTCAGCTGTAAGACACATGAAGATAGGTACACTTTCAATGGACTTTCAATACCTACAAGTGTCATCAGGCTCTCACTTGTAATCCATGGGCTGCATGGACATGTGCATCATAGGGTCAGTGAGAAAAGGCCCATACATACAGTAAGGAATTGTGTTACCATTAATGTATGGTGAAAAAGGAGCTTTCCATAGATAGTACAATTGGGTAATCTACATGTAAGATTGTGAGGCATTACCTCGTGACTTCTGTTATATGTTGCTTTTCAGTTTTACATAGACTTCTGTGGAATGCAACTTATGTAACAGCATCGGATCACATGAAAGTCATATGCAATAACAAATTATGGCGGAATCTACAATTTCAGAATACAGTATTAGATTTGAAAAATGCAGGACGCATGAGATAGTAGCTATCATACTTTATTGTGGATATGAAAATAAGAAGAGTGATCTGTTTGGTTGCGCTAGGTTTAGTAGGGTTTTCCCAAAGTATATACTTATCCTATATCCACATAATAGAGAATAAGTCTATGAATACTGGGGGTCTAACAGCTGGGACCCTAGAAATCAGGAGAAGGAGTCCCACAGGTTCCCCTGAGTGCTCCATATGAATGAAGTGGCTGTGTACACATGCTCAGAAGCAATCCCTTCATTTATATGGGACTTCTTGGATGGCTGTCTCGAGCAGTAGCATAGGAGGGAATGGTGGTTGAGCGTGTACACTAATGCTTCATTCATATGGAGCACTTGGTGGAACCGGTGGTCCCCCATTCTTATGATTGCGGGGATTATCGGTGGTCGGACTCCAGCAAGCAGACATTTGCACCCTATTTCTGTGGGTAGGAGATAAATGATTCTCTGTTATAAGTGGTGTACCCCAGGGTTCAGGGTTTTTATTGCAGATTTTAAATTTATGGCTGAAATAAATATTACTGACATATAACTCTGGTGCCTTATGTGCATTTTAACTCTTTAGCGATGTAACACATTTAGCCTTAAACCAGTAGTATTTTATCCCTCTCTGAATTCCTGCTTTCATAACTTATATTTTACTTACATTATATTTCAGTGTAGCTTTATGAGATCTTGTATATTGTGGGTACATAAGATTTTTGATCAGTTTTTATTACTTTTCATTTTTGAGAAGTGAGATGAACAGAAAACAACAATTCTGGCACCTGAATTTAACATGTAGAATAAATAATGTACTAATTTTTATTTTAGGGCTTGTTATGGATGTGGTAATACCAATTCTATGTTTTTTGGAGTTTTTTTCATTAACAAGGGGGAAAAAGTCTATTTATACTTTTTTTTCTGTATGACGACTTAGGTTCTGTGGTCAGAATTGACCACCGCATATAAGGAGTAAGATGGCAAGTATGCTTCTGACTGATAATGGGGGGGGGGTGATATCATGAACAAAGTCCATGTTACCTCCTCCCTTGGGGTCATCTAAAGTGACAGAAGAATAGTGAAATAATTTCTCTGCTCCTTGCACTCAGCTGTCCGTGTGCTCCTGTACACTGATTAAACCAAAAATGCGTCAGTGGAGTAAGAACCACCGTATCATCCGGAGCGGCTGCCACAGGGCCCGAAAGTTTAGGGATCCCGGTGGGAACCTGCCGCTTTTTTTCTTTTTTAATAGGTCGTTACCTGCTGGATGAACTGCAGCAAGTAACTGGCCCTATTTCCTTACCGATCCTTGTTCCAGCTCACTGCCATCTCCGCTTACCCTTCTGCCCTCCAGGGGGTCACGGGCATCCCATATCATGTTGCTGGAGCCCATTGGAGGGCAGAAGGCGACTGTGAGCAAGAGCGGTGATTCGTAAGTAAGACCTTGGGCCTGTGGCAAGAGTATTTGTTTAGTGAACCCCAACAAATAATGCTATTATACTCTGGGGTCTCTTCATACTCCAGAGTAGAATAATCAGAGGCCCTGGGCCTCTGATCATTATACTCTGGGGTCTGAAAATACCCCATAGTATAATAATAGTGTGTGGGTGGTGTATCCCAAAATTTCTTCTGAGCTCATAATTTTTGCAGTGTTTGCAACGAACACCGTTGGGGCCACGATGGGACATAATACTGTGTGGAGGGACCACTATGAGACATAATACTGTATGGAGGGGCCACTGTGGGACTATAGTGTATGGAGCAGGGGTCTCAAACTCAATTTACCCGGGGGCCGCTGGAGGTAGAGTCTGGGTGAGGCTGGGCCGCATCAGGTTTTCCAGAACGGTAATATGCTCCATATTGGCCCCTGCACACGTTATTATGCTCCATAGTGGCCCCTGCACTGGTATTATGCTCCATAGTGGCCCCTGCACTTGTATTATGCTCCATAGTGGCCCCTGCACCCGGTATTTTGCTCTATAGTGGCCCCTGCACTTGGTATTATGCTCTATAGTAGCCCCTGCACTTGTATTATGCTCCAGAGTGGCCCCTGCACAGGGTATTATGCTCTACAGTGGCCCCTGCACACGGTATTATGCCCCATAGTGGACCACCCATGAACTATTATTATACTCTAGGGTCTTTTCAGACCCCAGAGTATAATGATTGGAGACCCAGGGGAGAATACAAACATAAAAAACAGTTGTTCTTACCTATCCTGGACACCGGTGCACTCCTTGCAGCTTTCGGCCCTTTTTAATTGCGCACACACGTCACGTGATCAGGCCGGCGACGCGACCTGATGACGTCACCAGAGGCCTCAAGCCTGCTCGGAGTTACATCGGATCGCAGGAGGTGAGTAACATTGGTTTTTATGTTCCCTCACCAACCCTAGGCCTCTGATTATTATACTCTGGGGTCTGAAAAGACCCCGGAGTATAATAATAGTAGTATTTGCGGCCCGCGGCCGCTCACAGTGGCATCCACTTCCCTTTCTGCGTCCCATAGCAGAAGGAGAAGCGTAGGCGGCCACGAGCAGTTGCGGGGTAGAGAAATAAATAGGCCGTGACCTGCCGGGGATACTACAGCAGGTTACAGCCTATTTATATATGTATATAAAAAAAAAGTTATCTGTACCTACCTGCGATGCCTTGATGCAGCCCCTGCCTCCTCTTTTTGTCCGTGATGTCTGTGTCTCAGCGTAGGCGGTGTGATGACGTCATTGTATCGCCGCCTACGCTGAGATGCGACGTCTTGTAAACCAGACGAGGACAGGCCCCGCTCAGCTCTGTTTTTTTTTTTTTTTTTTTTTTTTAACGTGGCCTGTCCTAGGCTGGTTTACACTGAATAGAAAAATGCCGGCCCCCGGACAGTGCCGCCTGGCGCAGCCGCCTGATTGGTAGGTTCATTCAGCTCCGCACACAACACTGAAAAGTGCCATTCCTATCCAACTCGGGCCGCACTAACGTTAAACTTTGATATTGAGGTGGGGGCCGCAAACTATTGTCCCGAGGGCCGCAGTTGGCCCGCGGGCTGCGAGTTTGAGACCCCTGGTATGGAGGCTGCGATGGAACATTATACTGTGAGAATGGGCCACTATGGGACATTATACTGTGTGCAGGGGCCACTATGTGATATTTTACTGTGTGCTGGGGCCATTAGGGGACATTATACTGTGTGCAGGGGCCACTATGTGATATTTTACTGTGTGCAGGGGCCATTAGGGGACATTATACTGTGTGGATGGGCCACTATGGAACATTATACTGTGTGTAGGGGCTGATATATGACATTATACTGTGGGAGGGGCGGGCCACTATGTGACAATATACTGTGTGCAGGGGCCGCTATGGGACATTATACTGTGTGCAGGGTCGCCATGAGACATAATACTGTGTGAAGGGGCCACTATGGTACAATATACTGTGTGCAGGGGCCGGTATGGGACATTATAATGTATGTAAATGGAGAGTCTTTGTTAGTTACACCCCTGGCGAGTATATAACCTCCACTTTAACCAGTGATATCTCTAAATCTATGGGGGCTACAGACATAATCTTGGTCTTGTTTTAAAGGCTTAAAGCCAAGATTCTTGGCTTTAAAACAAGACCAAGATCAAGGCTCTAGTCCCTGCAGCTCTGGAGTTAGAGCTGTTTAACCCCTTAATGACCGGGCCATTTTTTGTTTTTGCATTTTCGTTTTTCCCTCCCCACATTCCAAGAGCCATAACTTTTTCATTTTTCAATTCACAGAGTCACATGATGGCTTATTGTTTGCGAAACAAATTTTACTTTGTAATGTCACTATTCAATATGCTGTGCAATGTACTGGGAAGCTGGAAAAAAATTCAGAATGAGGTGCAACTGGAGAAAAACTGCATTTGCGCCAAATTCATATGGGTTTAATTTTTACAGCATTCACTGTGTGGTAAAAATAACATGTTACCTGTATTCTGCGGGTCAGTACGAACACGGCGATACCAAATTTATATAGTATTTGTAATGTTTTGATACCTTTTAAAAAATTGAAAACTTTGCTAAATAGAAAAAAAAATTTTGCGTCTCCATATTGTGTCACTTGTAACTTTTTCATATTTACATGTATGGAGCTGGGTAAGGCGTCTTTTTATGCGAGACAACATGACGTTTTTATTGATACCATTTGGGGAAAGATCTGATGGTTTGATCACTTTTTATAGGAGGCAAAGTGTTGAAAAAAACGCTATTTGTCCATTTTGATTTTTTTTCCCCGCTACGCCGTTCACCGTATGGGATAAATATTTCAATATTTTAATAGTTCGGGCATTTTGGAGCGCGGGGATACCTAAAGTGTTTATGCTTACTTTTGTTTATTTACTTTTATATCTGATCTAGGGAAAGGGGGGTGATTTGAACTTTTGTGTTTTTTTTTATTTTTTCATACTTTTAAAAACTTTTTTTTTTCTACTTTTACTTGTATGATCAGACTCCCTAGGGACCTTGAAACCTAGGGAGTCTGATCGCTCATACTATTCACTGCGATACTACAAGAGGACACTCCCTTTGTCTGGAGAAAAAAAAGGTTTAATCTCAAGAGTCAACAAGGCTCTTGTTCATTGTAAGGACTGTGAATCTGTGGACTAGCCTACCCCAGGAGCTGGCCACACCAGTCACAGCTGACAGCTTCAAAAATTGATGCTTATGGAAATATATAGAATGTCATGCTCTTTCCCATCCCCTGGTTGAACTTGATGGACATATGTCTTTTTTCAACAGTAATAACTATGTAACTACCGTGTTTCTCCAAAAATAAGACCTACCCCGAAAATAAGCCCTAGCTAGATTTTTCAGGTTTTTTGGAGTAAGCTTGAAATATAAGCCCTACTCCAAAAATAAGCCCTAGCTAATCTAACCCCTTCCCGACATTTGCCATGCGATTACAGCGGATGCTTAAAGATGGTGGCCGCTCTGCTGCAGAGCGGCTACCAAAGCTACCGTATCGGGTCTCCGTGGAGACCTGGAGTTAATGCCTGCGATCAGCATCTACCCTGATCGCGGACATTGTTGAGCGTGACCCCCCCCCCCTCCTTCCCAGCAAAGTAGCACAACCGCTGGAGTTAATGCCCGTGATCACAGTAGACCCTGATCGCGGGCACTGTTAAGTGTGACCTCCCCCCACAGTCCCTGCAATCATCCCATAGACTGTATTGCAGTCTATGGGATGATTGCAGGTTCAAGCCCCGTAGGAGGGGTTGATAGTAAAAGAAAAAAAAAAAAAAAAAAGTTAAAAAATATAAAAAAACAAAACAAAACAATAAAAGTTCAACCCCCCCACACTTTCACTAGAATACATATATAACTAAAATATTACTGTGAAACACATACACATTAGGTATCCATTTGTCCAAAAACGCCCGCTCTACAAACTTATAAAAATATTTTACCTCTATGGTGAATGCCGTAGCGGAAAAAAAAAAAAATCAAAAGTGCCGAACTGCTGTTTTTTCACCTATGATAAAAATTGAAATAAAAAGCAATCAAATGTGTGATTGTTGTTCATGGAAAAAAATTAAGACCTACCCCGAAAATAAGCCCTAGCCCTTTTTTCGGAGAAAAAAATAATAAAAGATACTGTCTTATTTACGGAGAAACACGGTATAATTCCCCACACATCATAAGATTGCCTGCTAGTGTATGAGCAGCAACTTTGCATTGTTGCTCTTGCCAGAAGTCACTGTCTAGCAGACATAGTATATGCATTGAGCCTTAATCACACATCAGTATTTTGGTCAGCTACAGTGCCTTGCGAAAGTATTTGGCCCCCTTGAACTTTTCAACCTTTTGTCACATTTCATGCTTCAAACATAAAGATATAAAATTTTAATTTTTTTGGTGATCAACAACAAGTGGGACACAATTGTGAAGTGGAACGAAATTTATTGGTTATTTTAAACTTTTGTAAAAAATAAAAAACTGAAAAGTGGGGCGTGCAATATTATTTGGCCCCTTTACTTTCAGTGCAGCAAACTTACTCCAGAAGTTCAGTGAGGATCTCTGAATGATCCAATGTTGTCCTAAATGACTGATGATGATAAATATAATCCACTTGTGTGTAATCAAGCCTCCGTATAAATGCACCTGCTCTGTGATAGTCTAAGGGTTCTGTTTAAAGCACAGAGAGCATCATGAAGACCAAGGAACACACCAGGCAGGTCCGTGATACTGTTGTGGAGAAGTTTGAAGCCGGATTTAGATACAAAAAGATTTCCCAAACTTTAAACATCCCAAGGAGCACTGTGCAAGCGATCATATTGCAATGGAAGGAGTATCAGACCACTGCAAATCTACCAAGACCCGGCTGTCCCTCTACACTTTCATCTCAAACAAGGAGAAGACTGATCAGAGATGCAGCCAAGAGGCCCATGATCACTCTGGATGAACTGCAGAGATCTACAGCTGAGGTGGGAGAGTCTGTCAATAGGACAACAATCAGTCGTATACTGCACAAATATGGCCTTTATGGAAGAGTGGCAAGAAGAAAGCCATTTCTCAAAGATATCCATAAAAAGTCTCGTTTAAAGTTTGCCACAAGCCACCTGGGAGACACACCAAACATGTGGAAGAAGGTGCTCTGGTCAGATGAAACCAAAATCGAACTTTTTGGCCACAATGCAAAACGATATGTTTGGCGTAAAAGCAACACAGCTCATCACCCTGAACACATCATCCCCACTGTCAAACATGGTGATGGCAGCATCATGGTTTGGGCCTGCTTTTCTTCAGCAGGGACAGGGAAGATGGTTAAAATTGATGGGAAGATGGATGGAGCCAAATACAGGACCATTCTGGAAGAAAACCTGTTGGAGTCTGCAAAAGACCTGAGACTGAGATGGAGATTTATCTTCCAACAAGACAATGATCCCAAACATAAAGCAAAATCTACAATGGAATGGTTCACAAATAAACGTATCCAGATGTTAGAATGGCCAAGTCATAGTCCAGACCTGAATCCAATCGAGAATCTATGGAAAGAGCTGAAAACTGCTGTTCACAAACGCTCTCCATCCAACCTCACTGAGCTCGAGCTGTTTTCCAAGGAAGAATGGGCAAGAATTTCAGTCTCTCGATGTGAAAAACTGATAGAGACATACCCCAAGCGACTTGCAGCTGTAATCGCAGCAAAAGGTGGCGCTACAAAGTATTAACTTAAGGGGACCGAATAATTTGACACGCCCCACTTTTCAGTTTTTTATTTTTTACAAAAGTTTAAAATATCCAATAAATTTCATTCTACTTCACGATTGTGTCCCACTTGTTGTTGATTCTTCACCAAAAAATTTAAATTTTATATCTTTATGTTTGAAGCCTGAAATGTGGCAAAAAGTTGAAAAGTTCAAGGTGGCCGAATACTTTCGCAAGGCACTGTATTTGAAGTTTGCTGATAATAGTGTCTGTTATCTCTGTATGTAAACACAAAGATAGTGCTAGGTTCAAAAAACACTGCTTCCATTATACCTATAGGGAAACCGCCGTATATAGGGAAACTGTATAATTGACATTCCAAAACGGTTTTGGAAAAAGCAGCGTTTCCGCTGCAGGTATTTTTCTGCAATGTGTGGGTGGGAGTTGCTATAATCCCCTCCATTTTGCAGTGACTGTAAAACTGTGACATTTATGCCATGTGGGGCCCTGGCCTAAAAAGCAGTTACCCACGACTATTTAATACTGAAATCAGCTTGCAGGACGTTTCTCTCCACCTATTTTAAGAGGAATGGGGGACGGAATCCCTGAACGCTAGTGTGAACCTAGTGTAAAATTGAGTTTACTGCAAGTCCATTGTCAGTACTGGCAGCATGTAAGTTTTTTTTTCTCTTCAAACCTGTGTAATGTAATATACATTTCCTGTGTATTTGATCTGAATTTATATTATATTTATAGTAATTATAATAAATAATCTCTCATGGTAAAGGTAATGTTTATATCCACTTAGGTACTTTATAGTGTCCTGTCCAGCAAACAGTTAAAGCCTGCCCACCAGCTTGTTGAAGAATACAGGAAGTAAGAAGAAATAACAGGCAAAGCTGGTGAGAGAGGGATATGGGAAAACCCCTGTAACCTGAAGATATATTTCTTGAGAGTGTTTTTAAAATGAGATCAACTTTTTGGGGTAACTACTGTATTTGTACAGTATGGCTACAAAAGGAATGGGAAATATATAGGAAGTTCTTATACTTCTACCTGCTGCTAAATCCATTCCTGGCTTTGGCTCAAAAAACCGCAGCAAAATCTGCAACAAAAAAAATCTGTGTTTCCGCAACGTGGGGCCGTAGCCTCATAGAATAAAGATTGTGTATAAAACAAGTGGCACACTAGAGCATCATATGGAGAATTTCTAAAAACTTCAGAATTAGGGTAATAAATATTGAGTTTTGTTTTGCTGTTAACCCATGCTGTGTTACAAGAAAAAAAAAAATTACAATGAAAAATCTGCAAAGAAATAAGATTTTAAAATTTCACCTTTGTTTTGCTTTATTTCTTGTGGAAATTTCTTTACTTTTCACATGATCACCAGCAGTGGTTCTGTGATGTCACGTATACCTTCTCACATCCAGTGCCTCTGGCTCCTGGAGTAGGGTCAGCATTCTCTGATGTGGGCTGGCCTAGCTCTGCTTTTACCCGCCCCTTACCTGTGAGCGCTGATTCATGATGTCAGCATATACTGCGCATGTGTCGTGTTTATTACAAGCAGAGATCGGGCACATGCACTCTAGATACTGGTGCTGTGAGGGTACAGTGCTCACAGAAGAGAGGCAGGTGAAGGCAGAGCTAGGCTAGCCCACATCATGAAAAGCTGATGCTGCGCCAGGAGCGTTTTTAATAAACAAGTGCATAGCACAGCAACCAAAATTTACCAACAACATAAAGTACAGTGTGTTATGGATAGGTAAATTCATTATAAAGTTACTAGCACATAAAGTGACTCTTGTCAGTTTTGGAAAACGGGACTTTGACATAAAGGCGAAAGCCAGCTGCAGTGGCAATGGGTTAAGGTCAAAATGTATTCCAAATTTAATGTTCTGATTTCTGACATTTCATAGATATTCGTATAAAGATAACAACATATTTCAACTGTAATTCCAATTACAGTTAACAACAGACACAACATTATATAGCTGTAGTTTAGATTATCCAGCCAAGACTCTGTTCTGCCACTGTATTGACACCCTTGTAAACAAATAATTTACCGCAAGTAGATTTATACTGTATCTTTCTGTATAGAATAGTGTAATGTGATATGTGATATGCTATGCCATACAACATAATAAAGATATGGTGACTCATTCTGGCCCAAGATATGCCAAAAGGACACCCATGGCATATCACCCATCAGGTAAGTGGGGCCCCTTGAATATGTTTCATCTATATGGGAGATTTCCTAGAAAGTAGACCAAACATAGTTCACAAATGTGATGTCTGCAGAGCCTTACTTTGCTTTACTGCAATTTTTTTACAATAAACTAAAGAAGCCATCATTAGTCCAAATTTTTCTTCAAGCAATAATTGTCAACATAACATGGCCCTATAGACAGTTATGAATTAATGTTTATACTCTTCATCAATAAGTTAAATTGTAGCAATGGAGATGATGCTTGTAATGCGCAACTGGATCTTATTTTGTTGTGAAAAAAAGTCGTCTACAAGTGTAATGGAAGGATAATCAATTACACAGCATCCTGTATGTCTGCGGTGATACAAATAATGTACTTTTCTGTCCTTCTTACAGACCACAATGAGGGGCAGATAAAGCAAAATGCAGATAGCAGAAAGCAGCAAAGATGAAGACAAATGGGAAATTGTGAAATCATCATGTTGTTCCTCTAATGGCTTTAGTTTCAGTAGAGAATATCAATAATGACAGTACTGGAAAAACAAATACACATAAACATATTAAACATTGAAATCTAATCCATGTACATAGTAAATGGGAGTGTCCCTTTGGCATTTTGTGTTTATTTTGAAATGTAGAATGTAAAATTGCTGTTCTGCCATTTCTGTATATTTTAAATGCCAATACCAAATAAATGTCTTACAAATACTGTATAAAAATGGATATAGAAATGATAATAAATGTTCACAAATAAAATTCTTTAAATTTCAGCAATGACACTTTTGTACATCTGTACACATTTTGTACTTTTGTACAACTTAAAAGCCTACTTAATAGTTTAAGGAATTTGGAGAAGTGTTGCACTGCCTGGCCATGCTTGCTGGCATACTCCCTCTGCCTGACGCACTGTTCTTCCTGGTTGCAGGTTCTGTGTTTCAGTCATTGCATAAGCCCTTTAAGAAACTCTAAACCTTGCTGTTTCCAGCCAATTTACTGCACCTGTGGGCTATTTTAGGTGATTTGTTCCACAGAAAGCTGCCTGAGCAAAAGCTTCCTAGTTTACTACTGTGCTGTAAAGCAGTCTCCATTTAGTCTGCCTGTTTCTTGACATCAGATATGTTTCTTTTTCTTTTTTTTGTAATTCTCTTTGTATTGAGATTTCAATATGTACAAAATACAAATCCATAAACAGCAACTGGATAATGTAATGCAAGTGGGTATGGGGGGAGGTGGGTGGCAGGGTTTTGAGGAGAGCTATGTATACCAGAACACATACGGGGCGGAGTGTCAGTCTTAGAACCTTACTCAGAGAGAAGTAGGAGATTGTGTGCGTGAGAATATTGCTGGGTTAGGGTTACCTTTTCTTCATTCAGTGTAATATTTAAATCGGATTCCCAAGAGCTCAAGAAGGCCAGTTTAGAAAGGGTATCTGTTGGGCCAGGACATTTTTGGTGGACATTTCTCCTGTGAAGAATTGCCCTTTCAAAGTTGGTGGCGTCTCTCTTCATATTGGATTTGTTAGTGAGGAACCACCAGAAGTGGGGTCAATTTGATATGGGGAAGTAACTTTTGAAGCAATGACTCTGTGAGGGGTATGTCCGCCAGCACAGACACCAAATATGGGAGAAGTTCAGCTGGGTAGAAACGTGAGGATGGGGGAACCAGTTCCAGTCCGAGCTCATGCCAAATTTCACATGGGCCCCTTAGGAAAAGGTTGAAGTTGAGTTTTTTGAAAGTTTTCGGGTCAGGCAACCAGAGGAGTTTTAACAAGTCTCCTTTGTGTAGTGCATCTTCTAAGTCCAGAATGATGGAACATTTGATCGGGGAGGCTAAGGCAAGCCATCTCTTTAAGAGATTAGCGTTATGGTAGTATGTCCGGCAGGGAGATTCCACCCTCTTCCTTTTTTTTTAACCAACAACATATAGGCCAAGTGAGCTGGCTTGTATTTCCAGATGAAACGTATGAACATGGTGCATAGCGACTTGATGAAGAGGCTAGGTAGGGAGATAGCATCTGTACGGTATATAAAATCTTCGGAACAATATAAGATTGGAGTAAATTTTTTTTCCAAACCAGGAGAGGTAGAGAAGATCACATGACTTCAATAATTCTCTGATGTCCTTGAGTAGAGGTAGGAAATTCAGGCTGTAGAGGTATGTGAGTTGACTTGGCAACTTCACGCCAAGATAGGTAATGAAGTCTCTGTGCCAGGTGTATGGGGATACTCTCTGTAAAGAAGACAGTTCAGTTTGGTAAGGAGACGTTTAGTACCTCCGATTTGGAAAGGTTGACTCTGTAATTACAAAGTTCTCCGTATTCCTGCATCAAGGTGGTAAGCGCAGGTAGGCCATCGGTCTGATTTAAGACTAGAAACAACACATTGTCGGCAAAAATCACAGAGTGCAGGGATCTCTGTCCCACTGAGATGCCCCTTATATCTGGGTGTTGTCTGACTGCTTGTAATAATGTTTCTAGGGTGAGGATGAAGAGGGTCGGGGACAAGGGGCAACCGTACCTGGTTCCATTGCAGATATGAAAGCAGGGAGAGAGTATACCGTTAACTTTAAGTCTAGAATGGGGCACTGAGTATAAGGAAAAATAGCTGTTATAAAGGGTTCAGGCAGACCAAAGGCTCCCAGGGTGGCTCTCATAAAATTCCAAAAACACGATTGAATGCCTTCTCGGCATCTACGCTCAGAAGAGCTAGAGGAGATTTAGTCTTTTGCGTCAATGCAATGGTATGGAGTAGGTGGTGAGTATTGTCTTTGCCCTCCCTACCTTTAACAAACCCAGATTGCTCATCATTAACCAGTAAGGGTATCAGCAGCTTGTGCCTGAGAGCCAACAATTTAGTCCAAATATTTAAATCTACGAGGTTCTCGTAGGTTCAGCAGGGAAATTGGCGATAACTACCACAGTGATTGGGATCCTTTCTTGGCTATCGGTGAATTGCACCTCTTGCGTTTGTTTGGGGAGAGAAAGGCCCTGCAGTAAAGTATTACATATCAGGGACAGATGGGGAAGTAGGGTGGACTGAAATTTTTTATAAGGTAAGCCATCTGACCCTGTGCTCTTTCCAACTCGGAAGCTGTTAATTACTTGTTTGAGTTTTGTGAGGTAAATGGAGGAAAACAATTTCTGTCTCCTCAGTGTCAAGCTTAGGAACACAAAGGGTATTTAGAAAATCAGAGGACTTTCAGGACCGTTCTTCAAGCTCTAGCTCAGAGTCACTTCGGTGTAAAGTATAGAAGTCGGAGTTAAAAGATTGAAAATCGGCTGCAATCTTTGGAGTATCATGCTCCAGAATGCCTGATTGGGTTTTGACTGGAGCAATATGCGCTTTTTCTTTTGCTCTTTTGATGAGGTGGGACATTAATTTTCCCTCTTTGTTGCCATGTGCTTATAATCAATATTTATAATACAGCTGATGCTTGGCTGCTTTCTGATTTAAGATACATTTACGTTTTTCTCTCAAGGTCATGATGTCATGTTGTATTGCAGCTAGATTTTGTAGTTTGTGTATTCTTTCCATAGCTGAGATTAGTGCAAGTAGAGAGTCAATCCCATCCACTTGCAGGTAATGTAAAATGCAGTGTTTTGCGCTGCGTTTTCGCAACAAGGGGCCCTAGCCTTAAGACTTACAAGTCTGAGGTCAGGGCCCCATATAGTGTAAACGCTGCAGCGTTTTATGTTACCTGCAAAGTGCATGGGATTCTGGCTAATCCCATCTACACATTGCAGAAGAAAATCCACAGCAGAAATGCTGTAATTTAAAAAACCCAAGCATTTTTGCAAATTGCAGCATGCCAATTATACCTACAGAAATGCTGGTGTTTTCCTTATACAGGTGCATCTCAATAAATTAGAATATTTTTGACACATTAATTTATTTCAGTAATTCAGTAATACAATTTATAATCAGCGTCTTCCGTGATTGTGTGTCCTACTGAACCAGACTAAGGGACCATTTAAAGGCTTAGGAAACCTTGGCAGGTGACACACTGAATTTACAATACTGAACTTTTTTACAATATTCAAATTTTCTTAGATTTTGGTTTTCATTACCTGTAATCCATAATCAACATTTACAGAAATAAAACACTCTGTGTGTAAAGAATCTAGAAAATATAGGAGGTCACTTTTCTAATTTAATTACTGAAAGAAAGAAATGTTTTAAAGATATTCTAATTTATTGAGATGCACCTGTAGGTATAATAGAAGCAGAAAGTCCACAGAGGAAAACTCTGCGGACTTTCTGTGAAAAAAATGTGTTGTCACCATGGTCTTTTCCGCAGTGTTTTTTTACAGTGATTCAATGCATAGGGCCTTAGCCTAAAGCGTCCAAAATAATTGAAGGAAGATTAAAAAATTATGCCAATATAAAACAGAGATATAGTATGTAATATTTACTAACTAATTTGGGTAGTAAGACTATCTGAAAAGTAGAGTATTTCCAATCAAATTTACAATTTTTTTTTTATAAGTTTCGTATAAATTAGTTTATACTTCCAGTACATTGATGACCTGTTATTAATCTAGACAGGCTCGGAAAACGAACTACGGTCTTTCCATTAATTCCAATAAGTTCCATCCTACCATCAGACTCACTCTAAACCATATACATCAATAACACTATACAAGCTACAATCTACCATAAACTTACAGGCCGGTCAGGATATCAGAGATGGAACAGCTTTCATACACAATACATAAAAAAATCCATAATTTACAGCCAAACTCTGCAGTACACTCGGATCTGTTCAGACAGTACAGACAGGAAACAACACCAGCTAACGTTAGTCTGGTGAGAAGCTGCCGGAGTTTGGGCAGAGCCGACTGCGCACGCGTGGGATTTCAATCGCGTATAGCGCTGCGTCGGATGCCTACACAAGGCTGTAGACAAGGAGAATGTGCATGGGGGAGTGAACAGGAGGCACTAAGGGGCGGCGAGCAGTTGATGACGCTGGTGTGCTTGGAGCACAGGGGGAATGCCCCCTGTGCTCCCTGAGCATAATTTGCATATCAGAATAAACACTTTTTTACAGAAACGGCAGGGACCTCAAGAGAAGGAGAGGTAGTAGTAGAATAGCCTTTTTAAAGGCTATTCCAACGTGCCATTACTTAAAAACTAATTTCTAATTATAGAATTCCTTTAACCCCTTCCCGCCGAAGGAATTTTTCGATTTTCGTTTTTGACTCCCCTCCCCCCTTCCAAACCCCATATCCTTTCTATTTTATGAGGTCTTAATGTTTGCAGGACAAATTTTTCTTCACGTTGCTACCATTTATTATTCTGTGCAATGTAGTGGAAAGCTGGAAAAAAATTCAGAATGGGATGGATTTGAAGAAAAAGTGCATTTGTGTGATTTTCTTATGGGCTTCGTTTTTACGGTGTTCAAAATGACATGTCACCTTTATTCTATGTTTCGATACGATTCTGGGGATACCAAATTTATATAGTTTTATTTACATTTTAACCCCTTAAAAATCCAAAACTGCAAAAAAATTTTTTTCTCTAAAAGTCGCCATATTCTGACACCTGTAACTTTTTTATACTTCCGTGTACGGGGATGCATGGGGTGACTTTTTTTTTGCGGGACCAGGTGTACTTTTTAGTTATACCATTTTGGGGAATTGATATTGCTTTGATCACTTTTTATTAAAATTTTTACCAGAGGCAAAACAGTGAAAAAACGGCAGTTTGGCACTTTTGATTTTTTTTTCCAGCTACAGCGTTTACAGTACAGGAAAAATATTTTAATACATTTGTAGAGCGGGCCTTTTCAGACACAGGGATACCTAATGTGTATGCGTTTCACAGTATTTAAGTACTTTTATATGTGTTCTAGGGAAAGGGGGGTGATTTGAACTTTTAATATTTTTAATTTTTTATATATATTGTGAGTATGTGAACCTAGAGGGCGCTAGGGAGCGACCCAGGCCACCCCTGAAAAGGCCCTCAGCCACACCTTTGGGTGTGGCGCGTAACTCCCGAAGGGCTGGAGTATCCTGCAGGGAGCAGAAGATGGTGGACCAGCTAAGGACAGAGAGAGAGGCTCTGTCCCAGAAGGGCTGGGGTCCACAGGGGACTGTTGCTGGAGCTGAGCAATAGTCAGGACAGTTAGGGGCTCAAGGAGTGAGCCTAACTGTGGCTTAGGTTTTTTGTTGTTTTGCTATGTTGCAGTTAAGCTGAATAAAGCCAGTTTTATTTTACACTTGGACCGTCTGAACGCTATCTTTCCGGCGCCCAGTACCACGAACCACCGCTGTCCGGACCAGGAGTCTGCCACCATTTTGAGACTAATTCCCCTAAGTTGTTACATATGGTGCTACGGATTCGGGCATAAAGAGATCCACGCAAGTCCTGGAAGACAAGTGGTTGGTGACTGCAGTACTGCTAAGTGTGCATTGTGGCCTACAGCTGGAAGAAATCTGTGATTTCAACTGAGAAGCCCAGGAAGGGGTGAGTGAATTGCAACATAGCAAAGTGTGTGCAAAAACTGGTGAAAGTTAAATTCTGGAAGAGGAATCCAGGGAATGGACTTTGTGTATACTGTGGTACAGAAGTCTGTAAAGTGCTTGCTGTTGGCAAGAAAGTATGCAATGTGTATAGAAGCTGGATATTGCAAACAAGTCTATGTGAAAGGCTATGGTGCCATGTTGGTGTTTTCTGTGGAAGACAGAAGAAAATGCTGGTTGTTGTAGTGCCACATAAGTTAACTGTTTGAATACATGTGACTGCAGAAGATAGCAAAAAAAAAGTTGCTGCCGGTTGAACCCAAGGTTGCTGTGGAATATTGTGTAATTTTGTTAGTAAACCATGGGCAAGAAAAAAGAATTTCAGCTTGTAAAAAAACAGAGAAGTTATGCTCAGGTTTATTAGTGCAGCAGTCTGAATGCAGAGAGACACAAAACCCGAAACAGAGCATGTGGAATGCAAGTAAAGATAAAGGGTTGCATGACGGTGACTCAATTTTTCTAAAGCACCTCTGTTCTATGATGGAATATGTCTCTGCTGACTGTATGTCTCATACTGGAGTGCATGAAAGCGCCAAAGATGAAAATATTATGGTGCAGCAGCTTCAAGATGAGAATAAAACCATCAGGTTCATGTATGAGAATGAAATATCTGATTGGAAATGGCAACTTTTGGTATCAGAAAGAGAGAACCTTAAGTTAAAGGCAGAGCTTGACTCTATGAAGAGGTTATATCCTAGTCATTGTGAAAATGTGGTACTGGGTTTGCCTGGAATGGACTGTGTCACTAAGAAGGAGTTTGCTGAAATGAAATGTGCTCTATCTAATAAAGTTATACAGAGTGTAGAGCAAAAGCAAGTGCTTGAGAAGCAATTGCAGGATTTAAAGGAGCAGCATGTTCAAGACTCCATTGCCAAAGAGAGTGGCATTGAAAAATTAAGAGATGACCTTGAAACTACTAAACATGAGAGAAGTGAATTTTTGCAGAGTCAGTCAGAATGTCTGGATGACCAAGTCAGGATGTGTGAAAAACTTTCGGCTGCATTAACTGACAAAGAAAATGAAATTGCTGAGCTGAGGAAGTATGTGTCTGACCGAGAGAGTGATTTAGAATCTGTAGTGCAGACATTGCAGTCAGAGCAAAACTTGTATCAGGTTCGCCTAAATGGTGAAATCCACGAATGGCGAAGCAGAGCTGGAGTTCTGGAACAAAGAGAAAGGGAACTCAAAGCTAGAATATGTAGCCTGGAGAGGGCGCTTTCAGGATCTTGTGAAGATAATGAGAAGTTGTCTGTTTTGGTGCAAAATAAAGACAAAGAATTGATGGAGATGTCGTCTGTCCATGCTCAGAAAGTGCAAACCTTACAGGAGAGTCACAAAAAAGTAGAGACTCAACTTCAAGAGCTGCAACTAAAAGTCACAGAAGGGGACAGGTTTCAAGCAGAACTGCTAGACAAGGCAAACAGACTACAGGTGGAACTGAATAATGTCACAGGGCTTCTTTCTCAAGCAGACAGCAAGTTTATCAAACTTTCCAAAGATTTTTCTACACTAGAATCTCAGCTTCAGGACACTCAGGAACTTTTGCAAGAAGAAACCCGTCAGAAGCTTGACCTTAGTACAAAACTAAAACATATGGAAGATGAGAAAAATGGTTTCCTTGAGCAACTAGAGGAAGAGGAGATAGCAAAAAGAGATTTGACAAAGCAGATTTCAACACTACAGGCTCAGGCGACTGATATGAAGAAAAAAAATGGAGGAGAAGGTTGCTGCTTATGACAAACTTGAGAAGACGAAAATTAGCATGCAGCAGGAACTAGAAGATGTAGGTGTAGATCGTGATCATCAACGTCGGATTGTGTCAAATTTGGAAAGGAAGCAGAAAAAGTTTGATCAGCTGCTTGGTGAAGAGAAGACTCTTTCTGCTAGATATGCAGAAGAACGTGACCATGCTGAAGCAGAGGCTTGTGGAAAAGAGACCAAAGCTCTTGCCTTGGCTCGCTCCCTAGAAGAGGCCCTTGAATTGAAGGCCGAGTTAGAGAGGCTCAACAAGCAACTGCGCACTGAAATGGAGGATTTGGTTAGCTCCAAGGATGAAGTTGAGAAAAACCTGGAATCTGTGCAGATATTGTATGAGAACAAAGCTAATGCTTATGCCAAGCTGGAAAAGGCCAAGAGAGAATTGGACCTCCAGATAGAAGACATGAAGATTCAGTTTGAGGGGAACCTGTCTAATTTATCTGCTGAGATTGTAGATCTAAAAATGCTTGTTGCTAAACTAAAGGTGCAAGTGAACAAGCAGGAGGAAATTGCACGCATCAAGAAACAGCTGGAATTTCAGATGGATCTAGTGAAGCGTGAGTCAGAAATAAAGTTGGAAGAGCGCAATTTTCAGATTGAACAGTTAAAAACCGAAGTGGAATCTAAAAGAGATTGGTTCTCACACATCTCCGCCCTCTAGTGAGCCCCGCTATGGACCCCCTCCAGTTTGCTTATCGGCCGGGCATTGGGGTAGATGATGCCATCATCCATCTTCTGCACAGGGCTCTGTCTCACCTGGAGAAACCAGGGAACACAGTGAGAATAATGTTCTTTGACTTCTCCAGTGCTTTTAACACCATACAGCCCAGGTTATTGAGGGACAAGCTGGGCCTTGCTGGAGTGGACCACCACCTCTCCAACTGGATCCTAGACTACCTCACAAATCGACCTCAATACGTGAGAGCCCGAGACTGTGTGTCAGGTACCATGATCTGTAATACGGGGGCACCTCAGGGTACGGTTCTCGCCCCTTTCCTCTTCACACTGTACACTGCAGATTTTAGGTGCAACTCATCCAGCTGCTACCTACAGAAGTATTCTGACGACTCTGCAATAGTGGGTCTCATCACAGATGATGATGACAGGGAGTACAGAGAACTGAACCAGGATTTTGTGGACTGGTGCCACCGGAACCACCTGAAGATTAACGCGGGGAAGACCAAGGAGATGGTGGTGGACTTCCGCAAAGGCAGATGCCCTCCAAAACCAGTGGACATCCTGGGGACGGGCATCGAGATTGTGAACACCTATAAGTACCTGGGTTTGCTCCTTAATAATAAGCTGGACTGGGCAGATCATATGGAGGCCCTGTACAGGAAGGGCCACAGCAGGCTCTACCTGCTTAGGAAACTGAGAGCCTTTGGAATCCGGGGGGCACTTCTTAGAACTTTCTTCAACTCGGTAGTGGCATCAGCCATCTTCTTTGGAGTGGCCTGCTGGGGGAGCAGTATATCAACCAGGGACAGAAATAAACTTGACAAGCTGATTAGAAGGGCCAGCTCTGTCCTGGGGAGCCCACTGGACCCAGTGCAGGTGGTGGGTGACAGAAGGATACTGTCCGTGGTGAGCTCCATGCAGAAGAAGAAGTCCCATCCCATGCATGAGACTGTGATCGCGCTGAGCAGTACTGTCAGTGACCGACTGCTCCACCCTAGGTGTGAGAAGGAGCGCTATCGGAAGTCTTTCCTCCCCACCGCGGTTAGGCTGTACAACCAACACCAACCTAAGCGGAGATCATTACACACAGAGAACTGAAATATCTCTCTGCCTGTTATATCCCCCCCCCCTGCTACGTCCTATCTGTCTGTCTGCTATTAATGTAATGCCTCTCACCTTGGAACATTCCTGTACATGTTGTATTTGTATTTGTATCTGCTTATCTTATCTTATCTTTGCTGCTGTAACACACTGAATTTCCCCATTGTGGGACTATTAAAGGACTATTATTATTATTATTATTATTATTATTATTATTATTATTAAAAAGAGAAGAATTGGATCGATTGCAGCAGTCTTTATCCAATACTGAATAGTCGGCATCTGCCCTATCTTCAAAGCTGGCAGCACTAGAAGCTGAGAGAGACTCGCTACAGAACCTGTTAACCTCTAAAGAATCAGAGCTGCAAGGTGCACTAGTAAAAACTGAGATGGAGGCTGCTCAGAAAAATGTGGCAGTGAAGAAAGTTCTGCAGCTGGAATCAGAGATTTGTACGCTACAGAAGGCGTTAGAATTGGAGAAAGCTGCCAGCATAGAGGCAGAGAAAGGAGAATCATTAAGTCAGACAGACATGAGTGACCTGTCCACTGATGTTGATACCAATGATCAGATTATGATGAAACCACGTGATTCAGTAAAACGTCAAGTAGAGGGTATAGTTCCCCAGGAAGATGCTGCTAAAGGTGGACTTCCTGCAACATGTGAGGAGGCCAAAGAAGGTCCAACAGAAGAAGAAACTGTGATTGGTCTCACACTGCCTGTGACAGAGTGGGACCAGCTTCAAACCATTGAGGTCCAAAGCCTAGAGGGCTGTGAGATGGTAAATAAGGTGAAGGGTCATCAAAAGTGTGGAACAAGAGTCCGTAAGAAGACTGTCCACGCATATGTTGTCCCAACAGCTAAAGTGTCTGAAGCCATTGTGGATAAAGGTGTTGCTGTGCCTGTCTCTAGCCAAATGTCTGGTAGACAAATGGTGAATAATGACTCCATGTTGTCTGTGAAGGGGGAGTTTGGAAGTAATACAGTCAACCCAAAAAGAAGAGAAGAGGCAGAAGTTGTTTTACCGCCTGATGCTAATAGCAACAAGAAGAGGCTGAGATACAATGTTGCTATGTCCCTAACTAATGGAAGTAACCGTGGTAGAGGTTCTAATGCAGAGACTGAGCAGCCGTCATTTGCATGCAGAAGTAAGAGATGGTTACATGTCACCAATGATGTGACAGTTGTTAAAGACATGCCAGAAAATGTAGTTCAGCGTGATTATTATGTGAGGGTGTACTGTATGGCCCTCGTGCAGAAGGAGAAGATATTGCAGTACAGAGCTTGTGTATCTCAAACAAAGAGGAGAGCAAGCAGCCTATGTCTCCTAAACTTCTAAGCCTTGATGGTGATGGCAAAGTTTGTTTTGAGATGAAGGTTACGGAAAAAGTACCCGTGAAACAGTTATACTCTAAAGACATTGATGTGCATGAAGTACGTGTTAGTTGGTCTCTGAGCTCTTGTGGATTCATGATAGGAGAAGATGAAGATTCTTACGGCTATTCACTAAAGGAATCAAAGTCATGCAATGGGATGGCTGAAGACTATGGCGAGAAATGGGATGAAAATGATGTGATCCCCTGTATGGCGAATTGTGAAGGTGATGAAGTAAAACTTGCCTTTGCACAGAATGGCCATGATCTTGGCGTAGCAGTTAAAGTGATGAGAAACCGGAAATGTCGAGTAACCGGAATCTGGAAGAAGAGACCGCCAGATTGGGACTTCTGGAGAGACACTGGACAGGCATGCATGGTTGAAGAGGGACTTCGTCATAGGATGTCTCGTCCCATTGTAGCTCACTCCATGGGTAGTGAGCTGAAGGGGAGGGTATGTGAGTATGTGAACCTAGAGGGCGCTAGGGAGCGACCCAGGCCACCCCTAAAAAGGCCCTCAGACACACCTTTGGGTGTGGCGCGTAACTCCAGAAGGGCTGGAGTATCCTGCAGGGAGCAGGAGATGGTGGACCAGCTAAGGACAGAGAGAGAGGCTCTGTCCCAGAAGGGCTGGGGTCCACAGGGGACTGTTGCTGGAGCTGAGCAATAGTCAGGACAGTTAGGGGCTCAAGGAGTGAGTTAGTGCCCTAACTGTGGCTTAGGTTTTTTGTTGTTTTGCTATGTTGCAGTTAAGCTGAATAAAGCCAGTTTTATTTTACACTTGGACCGTCTGAACGCTATCTTTACGGCGCCCAGTACCACGAACCATTGCTGTCCGGACCAGGAGTCTGCCGCCATTTTGAGACTAATTCCCCCAAGTTGTCACAATATATATATATATATATATATATATATATTTTTTTTTTTTTTTTTTTTTTACTTTTTAAAAAAAATTTTTTTTTGTGTTTATTAGACCCCCTAGGGGTCTTGAATGTACAAAGGGTCTGATCACTAATGCAATGCATTACAATGCTAATGCATTGCAATATTTTGCAAAAAAAACAACTCTATGTAGCCTGCAATAGAAACTAATGAAAGACAGGCCTGGGAGCCTTCACAAGGCTGTCATAGTAATGGGACGCCGGACCTGGAGCTTGCTCCGGGTGCTAGCGATCCCCGGCAAAACGGCGGCGTCCGCACGCCTCCAGTAAAATGGCGCCTCGGTCAAAATACCTCACGATCCTCACCAAATTTGGCACACATGTACTTCAGGTGTCCGGAAATATTTTAGACTGGGTCTCAGCTCTAAAGGATGTACCATTCCTGAGATACAGTATTTCCAAAAAATGACCAGCATTAGCTAATACAAGCCTGCAAGTCTTTCACTCATATTCCAACTGCCATACACACGGTCACATGTCCCTTATCAGCCAATAGAAGCTTGCAGGTGCTTAGTCTCCTCAGGCACTTAGGTTTCCATAGAAACCAAGCTATTTATGACCTGTATTAGTCAATAATGGTTCGCAGGTCCTTAAATATTCAGTCATATCACGGGTATCAGCCAATATAAGTTCACATTTAATTTACCAGGTTTCCATAACAACACAGCCGTAAATAGACTGTACCTATACTGGATTCAGTGCCGTAACTAGGAATGGCTGGGCCCCAAGGCGAACATTTGACATGGGAACCCCCTGACAACCGCCCCCCCGCCACAAACTGCATTCCTAAACACACTATTATGCCCCATAGTGGCCCCTGCACACACTATTATGCGCCATAGTGGCCCTTGCACACAGTATTCTGCCCCACAGTGGCCCCTGCACACAGTATTATGCCCCATAGTGGCCCCTTCATATAGTATTATGTGCACTTCGCGCTACCTCTTCAATGTTGGACCAGATGTCACGTGAGCCAGGCATGCATCGTGATGCATAATGACGTTGGACTGGCCCACTGATGTCTGGGACGTCACCAAGTAGGCCGAAGCCTGCTGAAGTGCAGGAGAGGTAAGTAACAGTGTTTTTTATGTTCCCTCAACTCCTCGGGTCCTCCAATCATTATACTCTGGGGTCTGAAAAGACCCCATTGTATAATGATAGCAGTGCTTGTGGGGTTCACGGCCCACAGGCCTTACTTACCGATCCACATTCCTGCTCACAGAAGGTGAAGCGCAGGCGGCCGTGAGCAGGAGCGGAGATCGATAAGTAAATAGGGCCCGTTACCTGCTGGTGTAACACCAGCAGGTAACTGCCTATTCAAAAAAAAAAAAAAAAAAAACACATCAGGGGCCTGCCGGGACCCCTAATGTCCCCGGTCCTGTGGCAGCCACTACCACTGCTACCTCGGTATTTACACCACTGACTGGACTGCCATACTGGATTTCAGCATTCTTATAAAGTGAAACGTTTTTAAACTACTCATGCCCCCTGCAGCAAAATGCATGGCTGCTGCTCGAGCTAATGAAAACTCTCAGCAGACCCAAGCCCGTCTCCAATCTGAATAGGTATGTCACAGACAAAAGCGAGCTGCTGAAACAACCCAGCAGAACCAAGCCCGTCTCCAATCTGACAAGGCATTGTCAGCCACATGCACACAGCTGCACTCCATGTTTCCATAACAACCCAGCCATTTTTCTTCACTGCTGTGGGTCAGCTTTAAAGGGGCAGGGCGCTGTGAATGACACTGTTACACAAGGTCACATACACGTGTATCAGCCAATATAAGTTCACATTTCATTTACCAGGTTTCCATAGCAGCAAAGCCATAAATAGACTATACCTGTACTGGACTGCCATACTGGATTTCAAGTGCAAAACTGGCCAATTCTTATGGGGCCACTACACAAACAAAAAATGAAATGTACCCATGCGAAGCCAGGTCCTTCTGCTAGGATATACAGTGCCTTGCGAAAGTATTCGGCCCCCTTGAACTTTTCAACCTTTTGCCACATTTCAGGCTTCAAACATAAAGATATAAAATTTACATTTTTTGGTGAAGAATCAACAACAAGTGGGACACAATCGTGAAGTGGAACGAAATTTATTGGTTATTTTAAACTTTTGTAAAAAATAAAAAACTGAAAAGTGGGGCATGCAATATTATTTGGCCCCCTTAAGTTAATACTTTGTAGCGCCACCTTTTGCTGTGATTACAGCAGCAAGTCGCTTGGGGTATGTCTATCAGTTTTGCACATCGAGAGACTGAAATTCTTGCCCATTCTTCCTTGGAAAACAGCTCGAGCTCAGTGAGGTTGGATGGAGAGAGTTTGTGAACAGCAGTTTTCAGCTCTTTCCACAGATTCTCGATTGGATTCAGGTCTAGACTTTGACTTGGCCATTCTAACACCTGGATATGTTTATTTGTGAACCATTCCATTGTAGATTTTGCTTTATGTTTGGGATCATTGTCTTGTTGGAAGAAAAATCTCCGTCCCAGTCTCAGGTCTTTTGCAGACTCCAACAGGTTTTCTTCCAGAATGGTCCTGTATTTGGCTCCATCCATCTTCCCATCAATTTTAACCATCTTCCCTGTCCCTGCTGAAGAAAAGCAGGCCCAAACCATGATGCTGCCACTACCATGTTTGACAGAGGGGATGGTGTGTTCAGGGTGATGAGCTGTGTTGCTTTCACGCCAAACATATCGTTTTGCATTGTGGCCAAAAAGTTCGATTTTGGTTTCATCTGACCAGAGCACCTTCTTCCACATGTTTGGTGTGTCTCCCAGGTGGCTTGTGGCAAACTTTAAACGAGACTTTTTATGGATATCTTTGAGAAATGGCTTTCTTCTTGCCACTCTTCCATAAAGGCTAGATTTGTGCAGTGTACGACTGATTGTTGTCCTATGGACAGACTCTCCCACCTCAGCTGTAGATCTCTGCAGTTCATCCAGAGTGATCATGGGCCTCTTGACTGCATCTCTGATCAGTATTATCCTTGTTTGAGATGAAAGTTTAGAGGGACGGCTGAGTCTTGTTAGATTTGCAGTGTTCTGATAATCCTTCCATTTCAATATGATCGCTTGCACAGTGCTCCTTGAGCAAACATGGCGCTGAGTTGTCCGGCCGGTCTTTTAGATTTACCTGGATTATCGCCACCTGACAAGCACAACCTTCCAGAGTCTGCCTTTTTTACTCCGGTGTCTCAGAAGACGATTAAGGTGACCTCTCATTTTGAAATACCCTCTAGGTGATCTGTTCTGCCCTCCTTAGCGAATGCCAATACGGCGCCGGCCTCCTCTCCTCAGCTATCATCTGACGCTCCCGCTCCAACATCCCATGACTCCTGTGACGCAGTTTCCACTTCAAAGTCCTCCTCATCACAAGAAGACCCTGAGTCCCCTTCAGGGAGCCCGGTCGAACAGTGGCAAAGGAGAAATACAGCTGCGACCATGGAAGGGATAAGTGAGACTTCAAACCTTATGCTAGGGGTTTCAGAACCTCCAGATGCTTTTTTTGAGTTCAAGACTTCAAATAAAACTGTTTCAGAAAATACCTTACAGAATATGCTTAATATCCTAAGGAACTCCCTACACAAAGACTTTTCCCAATTGATAACCCCACTACAAACCACAGTCCAAGAGTTAGGGGACAGAGTTTACCATGATGAAACAAAAATGGCAGGGTTTGCTACAGGTGATAATAGCTTAGTCGATGCTTTCAATGATGCTGATGACAACATCTCTTATTTACAGACTAAACTGAACAACTCTGAGGATAAAATAATATTAAGTGTAGAGGAATACCTGAATCTGTACCTGGACCCCATCTTGAAAAGTATATTCAGGACCTAACAAAAGTGCTTATTCTTGATCTAGCTGACTATGAACTGAGCATTGATAGAGCCCATAGACTATCTAAACCTAAGAACTTGGCTGAAACAATCTCCAGAGATGTTTTAGCTTGATTCATGTTTTTCCAAGTCAAGGAAAAACTTTTATTTCAAGCCCGCAAACATCAATTTCTAATTGCTCCATTTAATACAGTTAACCTGTTCACAGGTTTATTTGCTGTAATGCTTCAAGCAAGACGGGACCTCAATCCACTTATGCAGATACTCCACCAGCACAACATACCTTACAGGTGGGGCCTCCCCACGAAGGTTTTAATAACCAGAAACAGCACCATGTCTGCTGTCAAAACATTTAAAGGAGGATTGGATTTGCTCAACTCCTGGGATATTCCTAAGATTTCACCGCCCATTGTCTCCAGGCCTACCTTGACCCACCTGGAGCAGGAGTGGCGTACAATTACATCTACCTGAACTTTTACCGATATCGTCTCTTCAACATTAGTGATCCTCTCTTCTGAGTTCATATTTCCACGTTTGTATACACCCGATACCTGGTGCTACTTACAGTACATCTGCTTTGTCTTTGTTTGTTTATGCTTGTGTTCTGTTTTTCCCATGGTTCTGGTTGTTATGATGACTCAATATTGTTATTGAAGTCTCGATAGTCAGATTTGTGTAGCTCTTCAGCATGATCTTAACGACATAGTACATCCAGCCCGAAATAGGTGCAGGGGTACCCTGGTGAGAGGAACTGTTAGCAGCTTCCACTTTAAGTCTGATGGGGTTTAAAATAGTTTCACTTAATGTAATGGGTCTCAATAGTCCCTTCAAGCACTCTTTGCTGTGGAAAGAGGCTAAATCTCTCAAAGCCAACATGCTACTTCTCCAGGAAACACATGTATGTGATAAATCCCCCCTAAACTTTTTCACCTCAATTTTCTGATGCTGATTCAGTCTACCTTCCAGAAGAAGGAGAGAGGTGTCCTTATTGCCTTTAAGTCCACTTTGGTGGTCACTGTTACCAATAAGTATGTTGACCCTCTGAGCCGCTTTGTGATAGCTGTTTGTAATGTTAAAAACATGAATTATATGATAGTATATGTGTATTTTCCTAATATGAAACAACACCATTTTCTCAAAATTTCTGAAAAAAATTGACCCCTATGCAACATGGGACTATGATCACAGGTCAACACCACTGCTCAAACCCCATACAGAGGTTTCACTTTACAGTCTTTCATTTGGAACATCTCTTTGTATGATGTCTGGAGGTTGCACCATATTTCTGAAAGGGACTATTCTTTTTATTCTGCTAGACATGGTACATACTGTGGTGTAGATGCTTTTCTTTTAGACAGATCATTGTTGGATAAAATGGATGATACGTCCATCAGAGCCATTAGTTGGTCCGACCACGCTCCTGCCACTCTCTCGGAGCGTTTTAGCACCACTTACGACTTTGTATGGAGGGCAAATACATTTATTTTGGCCCATGACCAATGCAGTAAGGAAATAAAGACTGAACTTAGAGACTACTTGAAGTTAAACACTTCTCCAGAAGTGTCCCCTTTAAACTTTGGAATGCCTATATGGCATATATTAGGGAAACTCTCATTCTCCTAGGTAGTAGGATGAAGAAAATCAGAGAAACCCAGAGTACCAACTCCTATAATATGATCAAGACACTAGAAACGCAGAGTAAAATATAATAATAATAATAATGAGAGAATGCACCTACAAAGCCTACTTTTCCAAAAATATGAAGCCTCCTTTCATAAGCTAAAATGCAAATTTTACACCCAAGATAATAAAACAGGCAGCCTACTAGCAATACGATTAAAACAGAGGGCACAAAAGTCAAGGATTGCCTCCTTAATCCACCCCATTAGTAAACATGCAATTCAGTCTCCCAGAGGTATTGCTAATGCCTTTAAGGATTATTATAAGAGTATATATAATTTACGAGATGACATTCTCACTGTCCAACTCACTGATGACCTGATTAACAGTTTCCTGGATAAACTTAGTCTTCCATGCCTAACCTCAGTTCAACTGGACTCTCTAAATTATGAAATCCCTCCCTTTATTTAAAACCCCTGTTCCAGATGGCCTGCCCAATGCATACTAATTCACAGACACATTTTAATGAAGATATAAATATCTAAAACTTCACTTTTATTGGTGTTTATTTAAAAAAAATGCAACAAAACACCCTATCAGGGCTTAAATAAATTAAAATCCACTAATATCATCCACCAAGAGCAGATCCATAAATAGCTACGCAGTCTAGATAATGCATTAACTATGCATCAACCATAGATCCCTCATATCAATGAAACCAAACTTGAATCTCCTATATAAGTTGGTCCCATAAAACTCTTGCCAGCTTGTTTGATGAAGATAGTTCCCCTACTGGTTAAGACTGACCAAACAGGTTTTGTCTATGGCAGACAGGCACTTGACAATACAAGATGTTTAATCTCATTGATACAACATTGTGGACATCTGAAGATCCCATCGACCTTTCTCACAGTTTATGGCGAGAAGGCGTTCGACAGAGTGAACTGGCATTACGCCTTCTCGGCTCTACAGAGATTTGGCTTTTCTTTCCATATTTTTTCGGCCATAATGGTCCTGTATTCCAATCCTGCCGCCAATGGTATTCTATCCTAGGAGTTTGATATCACAAATGGAACAAGGCAAAGCGTCCCCCTTTCCCCAATATTTTTCATTCTGTCCATTGAGCCTTTTGCTGAGCGCTAACCCCCAAATCAAGGAAATCCTCATTGGTGACTATGAACACATGCTAGCATTATTTGCGGATGATTTTAATTAATTCCTCTCCTAAGACTTCCTTAGATGTTATCTTTCTCACGGCTAGTAAATTTAGTAATGTTTCCTTCTACAAGATAAATGCCACGAAATCTCAGATCCTCCCTACCCACATGCCTTCATTCCACTTGAGCTGACTTAAATCGAAATTTCCCCTAGATTGGCAACACACCAAAGTCAAATATTTGGGCATTGGATTGACCTTTCCCTCTAGCAGATTATATGAATGTAACTTTTTACCCCTTCTTTCTGAAGTCTCTGAAGATATTCAGTCATTCTTAAACATAAGATTTCTTGGTTGTTTCGTATGGATATTTTTAAAATGCTTCTTTTATCTAAATTCTTATATCTATATAGGACAATTCCTATAAAATTACCCTCCAGTTTTTTGTACAGGCCAATAGCCTGTTATGGTCATTTAATTGGTCCAGTAGAAAAGGAAGGACGGCCCTCCCTGTTATGGAATTACATAGGAAAGCGGGTGGTCTGGGGGATCAACTGCGACACTGGTCGTCTGAACCACCTGATAAGGTCTGGATAAAGGTTGAGAGGTGTAGTAATGGTGGTCATCCCCTAAATACTCGACTACTGTCTTTTCTATGGGGTCTAGAACCTTTGATGTCCTACCTTTAACATTTGTTGTTCAAACTTCTGATTGGGCTTCGGAACAGTTGCTTGGTGGGATAGAGTGGGATGTACATTACCCTTTACAATGCTTCCCCTTGGAGTTGTTAGAACTGCATATTTTGGACCTAGACATTTCCTCATGGAAAAAATTGGGAATTTGTAATATTGACGATCTTTTTGACCATTTCGGGGTTTGTGATTTCAGTAGCCTATCTCAGAAAAAAAAAGCAATACTCCACAGCTTTCTTTTGATATATTAGAGTATCAAATTGATCAAATTGACAGAGCCAGTAGAATAACAAGAAGGCACTATTGGGTACCTCTAGTTGTCAACTACAATCCAAGAATGCTGAAGGGAGCCAAATTTGTTATTACAGAGAGATGACTGCATAAAATTTATAACTGTCATTTTAAGAAAATCGCAAAGTCTGCAAAAGAGACATAAATAGCCTCAAAGCTTAACAAGAGTGTTTATCTCCCTAGTCTAAATGGAGCAATGATTAGACAAGTGCGCCCATGCTCCATATGAATGGGGCAACCAGAGAAAGGAAATGATAAGGTAAGAAAACTTACTGGAAGAAATGCAGCGTTTTTTTTGTTGCAGATTTTGCTGTGGTTTTTAGAGCCAAAGTCGGAAGTGGCTTGAAAAGGAATATAAAATATAAAGGCAGCTCTTAGATGTTTCCCTTATGTTAAATCCACTCCTGACTTTGGAATCTACAACAAAAAATGCTGCTTTTCCGCTATGTAGGGCAGCTAAGGACCCACGTTGCAGAATGCAGCTAAAAAACTCTGCAGCAGAAATGTATCATGTTTTTTCCACAGAATTTTTGTTTGCGTTTTTGATGCGTTTTTCTTCCCTTATTAAATCTATAGGGGAAAAACACAAACATTTCCACAGGTAAAATGACTTATCTTTTTGAAAACACAGCTTTTCTGCTGCATTTTTTTTTTTTTTCTGTAATGTGTGAATGAGATTAGCCAGGATCTCATTCTCTTTGCTGGTACTATAAAACACAGTGTTTTTTTTCTGCTGCATTTCCACAACATGGGGCCTTAGCCTTAAGGCTAAGACTCCACAATGCGGAAATGCAAAGTTCTTGGCTAGCTTTTACAGTATCATCAAAGTGAATGAGATTTCATTACACACAAACGTGTGTACGTTTTTGAAAAACGCAGCATGTTAATTTTAGCTGTTGAATTGCAAGGATTTTACCTATATATTTGTTAGAGGAGAAAAACACAGAGAAGAACTCACTGAAAAGCTCTGCAAAATAAATAAATTCAAAGAGTTTTTGCTACGTCTTATTGCATTGCATTTTTTTTAGTTTTGTTTCACTATGTGGGGCCTTAGCCTAAGTTAGTCATTAAAAGGCATCAACTACTGAGTAGTTAGAGTTTTTATCATTTCTGAATTGGTTAGCTCAGTGCTAAAGATTACAAAAGCAATCCACTTTGGCACACTGTTCAAGTAAACATTATGTATGGGCTAGAAAGGATAGAGTATTTAAAATTCTAAATCAGCAGTATAAAACAACCTATGGGCTTCAATAGAGCTTGTATGATTTCCAGACCCCAAGCATACATACACAGGCAAAAACACATTCCCTGATTCTTTTGCTTGTCACATGGGAAAAGCAATCTCATAGTGATGGTTGTCCCAAAGCATCATCATTGCACCTTTTGAGACTAGAGAAAAGAGCTGTGAAGTCATCATTTGGTCTAGTTAGACTCATATCATCTCTACTAAAATGCCCTTAGTGAATATATAGCTCTAGAAACTAGTAAACACGGTAAAAACATTATCAAATGTTGTACACAAATAAGCAGGCAGAGATACAACTTCCTTTACATAAGTATACTGTCAGTGAAAGGAGCAAAACAGTGTAATAAACAGCATATTTTAGGTATGAGATCTAGGAGTTAAATTTTCAATACTCAGAAAGATTATGTTCCACCATTCCTATAGAGATTTTGGATTATTCCTGCCTACTCTAAACAGTTTGCTTTCTCTGTGACTCCTAATTCTGCAGTTGGATTTAGAAGTATTTTTTTTATTTAATTTATATTTTTAGTATTTTCAGTCAAGACAGCTATAACACTCAAAATACTGCAGCAAACCTTTCAAAACAATGAAATTTGAAGTTTTTATCTAGTAAAATGAAGAGAGAAAACATTTAGATAAAGCATATATGAACTTTTTGAAATTCATGTAACTTTACTTATCGTAACTTCTACACTTTAGAACTACAATATTATGGGACAGATATTTTTTCATATACTTCATGAAAAATTGATTCTTTCATTGCAATTTTGCAGAGTTTTCCTCTGCGGACTTTCTGCCCCTATTATACCTATACGGAAAATGCCATAGGTATAATTTCTGTTGGCGTTTTTGAAAATGCAGCTTTTCCACTGCAGATTTGTTTCTGCAATTTGTGGATGGGATTAGCCAGAATCAATCCTCTTTGCAGGTACTGTGAAATGCAGTGTTTTTTCTGCTGTTTCCACTACGGCCAAAACACTGCGTTTTTGTAATGTGGGTCCCCAGCCTCAAAGTAAAACTGCCATTGTTGCCCATAGCAACCGAACAGCACAGCTTTCATTTTCAATCAGCTTCCTTAGAAATGAAAGCTGCATTTTGATTGGATGCTATGGACTACAACAAGGTTTCATAAATTTGCTTCGGGGGATATGTGTTTCAAAATTGCAAATCCTTCTCTACATTTTTTAGAATAATTTAACATTAGGCTATCCATAGGAGATAATTAACGTTATTTTTAGACAATTCAGACACTCACAGTGATGCCTAATATGTAATGTGATTTTTTTAACTTTTTTTTGTTAACTTTTTCAAACTTTAAATTTTTTTTTTTTTTTACTACTGAACAAGGGGACTCAAAACAGTGATCGTTTAAACTTATGTACAATATAGCAATACTTCTGTATTGCAGTATATCTTACATACACTGCCTATCTGTCATAGGAGTCAGCCGGGAGTCCACTAATTGGCCACCTACCCTCAATCACCCAGAGGCCATGATCGCTAATGATCACAGCATCTGAGGAGGTATTCTGCTGGAGTCAGAGCATTTTCAACAGCAGATAATACAGCCAGAACCTGGAAGCAATGTAGCAGGCACATCTCTGGAAGGAATATCTGGAATGTGGGTAGTATAGTTTCCTTTGTATAAGAGGCTGGATTCCTCACACTTTCCTTGTTGTAATATTTAGTCCAACCGCTAGCTACGCCTCTGCATACTAGCTATCTTCTTTGAGAAGACCACCTCTCTAGAAGACCACTTTGTCTTGCACTTTTGGGTGGTTGTCTCAAAAAGATAAACGCAAAGATAAACATATCACAGATCCCCTGCAGAATTTTCACTACAAAACAAATCATACATACATTTACATAGCAAGACTTTATATGTTTCATTTTCAATCAATTCACCCAGATGTTCACCATATCCCAATATCTAGTCACTACTCACATACCACTAAACCAACAAACCGTTAACACAATGCTACATGCAGAACATATAAACCCTTTAGCTGGACTGTAACTGGGTGAACACTATGCACTCCCTTACACGTTGGAAAACAATATACCAGACATTAGAGAAAACAAGTTACACTATATTTAAATATTGAATTTCAAATTTTGAATTATTTAAATTTTTTTAAAAAGTATTTACTTTTTTTTTTAACTATAATTATTACAGTTATGGGGTCTGATCACTAATGCAATGCATTACAATGCTAATGCATTGTAATACAGTGCAAATTACCAGCGCTTCTATTATAGGCTGCATAGAGCAGCCTGTAATAGAAGTTAATACTAGACAAGCTTGGGAGTCTTCAATATGGTCCCGATTGTAATAGCAACAGATCGCCAGCCCAAGATCTCGTTCTGGGGACTGGTAATCCTCCCCATAATGGTGGCGCCCACACGCCACTGGGAAAATGGCTGCGCCCCTGGTGGCCTTAATGCCCGCAACCAATGTGGGCACTGATCGTGGGTATTAGCACTGGGTCTTTGCTGCATAATACAATAGAGATCCGGCAGTTATGGCGGCTACTCAGCTCCTGAGTGGCCGCCATTTTTAAATACCTGACATCTGCCGTAATAGTAGAATATTGTAGTTCAAGCTAAGAGGCTGCATTCCTCCTGTAACTGAGGCTAAAAGTATTTGGAAAAAAAAAAAATGGACATGTTGCAGATTTTAAAAAAGGTCAGTTTCTATGTGGACAAAAAATCTGCTTCTTGTGCATGAGAAATAGAATTGCTCATTGACTTTATTGCTTTAATTGATAACTATACTGCTAAGATTCCCTCTCCCGGCATACTGTTCAGGCCACTAAATCCGGCCAACACATGTAAGGCTAAGGCCCCATGTTGCGGAACAGTTTTTTTTATTTCAGATTTTCATGCGGTTTTTTAAGCAACAGCCAAGAATGGCTATAAAAGGAATGGGAAAAATATATAAAGATCTTATACTTCTCCCTTTTGCTTAATCCCCTTCTGGTGTTGGCTCAAAAAATGCAACAAAATCTGCAACAAAAAAAGCTGCATTTCTGCAACGCGGGACCTTAGCCTACAGTCACTGCAAAATGGATGGGATTCTAGCGAATCACATCAACACATTGCAAAAAAATATGCACAGCAGATATGCTGCGATTTCTAAAACCGTTGCAATTTTGGAAATCACAGCATGTCAATTATACCTACAGAAACTCTAGTGGTTTCCCTATAAGTATAATGGAAGCAGAAAGTCCACAGAGGAAACCTCTGCGGACTTTCTGTGAAAGTGTTGTGGGAACAGATGTGTTGCCACCGCATTTTTTTCCGCAGTGCTTTTTTGCTACGGCTTGCTACATGGGGCCTTAGCCTAAGAGTGCATATTCTGTACACATGGCAGTTTGGGCTGCACAACTGAGAACCACTTGGCAAAATCTTGCAGGGATTTACTGCAAATTGAAAATTTGGTTCACACTATTATAGATGATGCACATGGTCATGATCTCAACAAAAGGTATATGAAAATTTAAAAATAGCCATATATTAGTAAAATCAGAAATAGCCAGCGATTTTTAATTACAGATCTTGATAGTTTTCTTTTTCGTTATGGTGGGCTTTTTACAAAACATAAAGAGCTTTTTTAAATTTGAGTTTAGCTGTGGAAAAAAACCAGCGTTTTACAGTCACAAAATACGCGGTGTGGACATGTGGCAATTTCCAAAACCGTCGTGGTTATGGAAATCACAGCATGTCAATTATATCTACGGAAATGCCGGCGGTTTCCCTATAGATATAATTGAAGGAGAAAGTCCGCAGAGGAAACCTCTGCGAACTTTCTTTGCAAAGCGCTGCGGGAAGAACCACGATGCTTTGCCGTGGCGGCTTTTCCCGCAGCGCTTTTTTGCTGTGGGACGCCACGTGGGGTTTTAGCCTAAAACTGATATGGACAGACTTGTTGATGGACCCAGGGCTGCCTTATGAAATTTCAAAGTCCTATACAGGAGAATTTTATGGACCCACACACATGTAGTGACTGAAATAGATAATGCTTGACTGACTCCTTAAACTATAATGGATCTGTAAGGTTTCCATCGATATGTCATCTACATACTATGTCATCTGCATACTGCACTATTATGTCCAGCATTTTTGGGAGGATATACAATGGAGGCTCCAAAACTTTTGTATAATGAACATAATGAAACGAATGTTTGAGTTGTCTGAAGAATCTATATATGTGTGTGTGTGTGTGTGTCATATTCCCCCTCTGAATGTTCATTATTGTTCATGTATTTAGAGTACTCATTTGTTTATTGACAAATGTTCATTCGGGTTGAATAATAAAGCCTAAAATCTAATGTGTATAGCTAGTTTTACTGAGTTTTACAATGGCCCCTACCTTGGGCTAGGCAGCCTACTTTGTGTTACACAGATCTTAAATACTGGAAAGAGTGGGTGCTCAGCTCTTTTATGACAGCCAGATACCTGCTCTAAGAGACTGGATCATTTAAAGCTTGAATTCACAACATCTTAGATGCTACAGTCAATAGCAGCAGCACAATCTAAATGGTTTTAGAAGGATAATACTTTTTTTCCCACTCCTTGTGATCGTCTGGTACTGTTGGTTGCTATGCTAGCTGGAGTCCTGACATTGTCCTACAAAGTACTGAAGCCTATTAGCCCACCCTTAAAAAAATCCAAATTTAAAAAAAGGCAGGTTTTCCCATACATAATACATTTTAAATAGCAAAAAAAGCTATATACAATAGGTACCGTATTTTTCACACTCTAAAATGCACCTTGATTTTAGAGGAGGAAAATAGGGAAAAAAAATTATGGAGGGCCACACAACAGTTTTGCACAACCTGTGGGGCTCTGCATTTTTTGACAAACTACAGTTCCCATCATCCCAACCTGTCCAAGCATGATGGTAGTTTAGCAACAGGTGCAGGGCCACACTGACAGATGGCCCTGCAGTGGAAGTTGTTTATGTTAATGTGGGACATACCAGTTACGTGATGGAGGCACATACAGGTGGCGCAGGATTTCTTCTCCTAACGTGCCTGCACCACCTTACCCCCACAAAGTACAATATGCTCCCCACAGTAGCCTCCACAAATTACAATATGCTCCCCACATGACCCCCACACAGTACAATATGCTCCCCACAGTGGCAACCACAGGCCCCAGCAGTGACCCCTGGGGCACATGACCTCAATCACAGGCTGGAAGAGCCCCTAACAGGATAGTGGGGATCGTCAGAAGCCCAGGAGAGGTGAGTATAAGGGTTTGTTATTTTTACTCATCTCCCCTGGGCAGACTATGTGTATAGCGGTCGGGGAACCAGGCTTTCTCCGATTGCTATCATGGTGCTATGGAGCCCCGGCCACAGAACAGCTGGCCCCATACCACTCCAAGCAACCCTGCTCATGTCTCCTGTGACACTGCTCCACCGTTGCTGCCCCCCCCCACCCACTACATTCAGATTATAAGACGCACCCCCATTTTCCTCCCAAATTTGGGTGAAATAAAAGTGTGTATTATAGTCTGAAAAATACGGTATATTCATAACAGTCACAACCATGACTGATGGGCATTATGGCTCACTAAAAACAATATAAAAAATGATTAAATAGTTATAATTGCTTCAAAACAGCAAAACAAAACCACAGACATCTCTATTGAGAGAAAATTTAAAAAGTTATGGATGGATAGAGATGAGAAAACTGCTTTGTAAGAAACTGGTTTTGACACGAAATTTCCTAAAGTTTCAGTTTTTGAAGGAACCAAAACCTTTGCGATTGGTCTTGGACAAACTATAAAGGCTGCTACCACATGTAACATGAGGTAGAAGAGCAGAGGAGGAGGATCAAATGTAATCTAGGAGGCTTCTAGCATCACCTGTCACAGCGACTGCTGAGTGGTGGGTGTAGAGGTTACAGTGCTGATGTCATATCAGCATATACAGTGGCTTGCAAAAGTATTCATTCCCCTTGAACTTTTTCACATTTTGTCACCTTACAACCACAAACTTAAATGTATTTTATTGAGCTTTTAAGTGATAGACCAACACAAAGTAGCAGATAATTGTGAAGTGGAATGAAAATGATACATGGTTTTCAAAATTTTAATCGAATAAAAATCTGAAAAGTGTGACGTGCAAAAAAGTATTCAGCCCCCCTATATCAATACTTATTAGAGCCACCTTTCACTGCAATTACAGCTGCAGGTCTTTTGGGGTATGTTTCTACCAGCTTTGCGCACCTAGAGATTTTTGCCCATTCTTCTTTGCAAAATAGCTCAAGCTCAGCCAGATTGGATGGAGAGCATCTGTGAACAGCAATTTTCATGTCTTGCCACAGATACTCAATGGGATTTTAGGTCTGGACTTTGACTGGGCCATTCTAACACATGAATATTCTTTGATCTAAACCATTCCACTGTAACTCTGGCTGTATGCTTAGGATCATTGTCTTGCTGGAAGGTGAATCTCCTTCCCAGTCTCAAGTCTTTTGCAGCCTCCAACAGGTTTTCTTCCAGGATTGTCCCATATTTAGCTCCATCCATCTTCCCATCAACTCTGACCAGCTTCCCTGTCCCTGCTGAAGAAAAGCATCCCCACAGCATGATGCTGCCACTACCATGTTTCAGAGTAGGAATGGTTTGTTCAGAGTGATGAGCACTGTTACTTTTCCGCCACACATAGCACTTTGCATTTAGGCCAAAAAGTTCAACTTTGGTCTCATCTGACCAGAGCACCTTCTTCCACATGTTTGCTGTGTCTGCTGTATGGCTTGTGGAAAACGGCAAACTGCACTTCTTATGTCTTTCTTTCAACAATGGTTTTCTTCTTTCAACTCTTCCATAAAGACCAGATTTGTGGAGTGCACGACTTATAGTTGTCCTGTGGTCAGATTCTCCCACCTGAGCTGTGGATTTCTGCAGCTCCTCCAGAGTGATCCTGGGCCACTTGGCTGCTTCTCTGACCAGTGTTCTCCTTAATCGATCTGTTACTTTAGGTGGATGGCCATGTCTTGGCAGTTGTAGAATACTTTTTTTCCATTTTTGGATGATGAATTTAACAGTGCTCTTTGGGATGCTCAAAGCTTGGGATATGTTTTGATAAACAAACCCTACTTTAAATTTCTCCACAACTTTATCTCTGACCTGTCTGGTAAGTTTCTTGGTCTTTATGATGCGGTTTGTTCGCTAGTGTTCTCTAACAAATCACTGAGGCCTTCACAGAACAGGTGAAGGACTGGACTCTTAACTAATTAAGTAGCTTCTGTAGGCAATTGATTGCACTGGATTTTATTTAGGGGTATCATAGTATCGGGGGCTGAATACTTTTGAATGTCACGCTTTTCAGATTTTTATTTGATTAAAATATTGAAAACCATGTATCATTTTTGTTCCACTTCACAATTATCTGCTACTTTATGTTGGTCTATCACTTAAAATCTAAAAAATACATTTAAGTTTGTGGTTGTAAAGTAACAAAATGTGATTGGAGGAGGACTCCAGAGCATAGTTATAGTTAGATTTAACCCCTTCACGCATTCTCACGTACATGCACGTGGGAGAATGTGGTTAGTTACCGCATCCCCACGTACAGGTACGTGATGGTCATCGAGCGGGCTCAGAAGCAGAGCCTGTGCGATCACCGCGGGAGCCCGGCTGTATTTGACAGCCAGGCTCCTGCTGCAACAGCGGGGACCAGTGGTAACACTGATCCCCGCTGTTTAACCCTTAAGATGCCGTGGTCAATAGCGACCGCGGCATCCAAGGGGTTCCGCCATCTTGCCGCCCCCCGGCACCCCCCGCGGCGAGATCGGGGGGGTGCCGATATGTATAATCTGCAGCCCGGGGTCTGCCAAGTGACCCCAGGCTGCCTGGAGCCCCCAGTACCTGGTTGATCCTGCCGAGACCTCAGGAAGTCAGCGCTGTGTTTCCATAGCGCTGACTTCCTGTATAGACTGCAAGACACTTGCATGCTTGTGTCTTGCAGTCTATAGTACTGAGGCAGAGATCAAAGCATCTCTGGCTCAGGTGTCCTAATGGGACACATGAAAAAGTAAAAAAAAGTGAAAAAATAAATAAAGTATGTGAAAAAAAATTAATAAAAGAATAAAGCCCCAAAAATTCCCTTTTCCTATATAAAATGAATTATATAAAAAATAAACCTAAAAATTAATAAAAACAATACATATTTGGTATTGCCACGTCCGTAACAACCTGTACAATAAAACTGAAACCATATTTAATGTACACGGTGAAGGTCGGGAAAGAAAACGGAAAAAACCCGCCAAAAGTAATGATTTTTCGCCATCTCACCTTACAAAATATGCAATAAAAAGTGATCAAAAAGTCATATGTACCCCAAAACAGTACCAATAAAAAGCACAGGTTGTCCCGCAAAAAATAAGCCCTAAACCAACTCTCTAAACTGAAAAATAAAAATGCTACACATCTTAGAAGATGGCGATGCAAAAAAAATTGATTTATGTCCCCAAATGGGTTTTTGTTCTGCAAAATTGGTATTGCATAAAAAAACTGTATAAATGAGGTATCGCCGTAATCGTACCGACCCGTAGAATAAAGATAACATGTTACTTACGCTCTACGCTGCATGGTGAAAAATTTAAACTGTAAAATACAGTGCCAGAATTGATGGGGTTGTTTTTTAATCCACCAAGAAAGAGTTAATAAAATTTATTTAATAAGTTGTAAGCACCTAAAAATGATGTCATTAAAAAATACATCTCATACTGCAAACAACAAGCCCTCATATGGCTACATCACCAGAGAAATAAAGAAAATATAGCTCGTACAATGTGAAGACAAAAACCCCAAATCATTAGAACATAACTGGCTGCGGCAGGAAGGGAATGTATAAGCTGTGCGAGCGTATATCGGGGACAAACCAGATTTAGAGCTTACGAGGGATAATAAACCAGAAGTGACCCCCAGAGTGACCTCCCCAATAATAGGAACTACTGGGGAAATAGTAGGGAATTTAGTGTACCCAATGTACTACGCACAGCTTACATATTCACTTTTCCCCATCCGCTGTGCAGTCACGTCTGGTATACTAATGCTTACTACACCCCTTGATAAATTCTTTGAGGGGTGCAGTTTTCAAAATGGGGTCATTCCCTAGGGGATTCCACTTTACTGGTACTTTAGAGGCTCTGCAAACATGACATGGCATCCAGATCCCAAACATCTGAATCTGCGCTCCAAAAGCCACATAGCGCTCCTTCCCTTCTGCGCCCTACTGTGTGCACAAACTGCAGTTTATACCCACATGTATTACACTTGTTGTATCCAGAATAACATACTTAATGTCATATGTGGGTATAAACTGCTGTTTGGGCACAGCCGAGCACAGAAGGGAAGGAGCGCTATTTGGTTTTTGGACGCCATTGCACTTTTGCAGAACTGAAATGCCAGTACAGTGGAATCCCCTGACATGTCACCCCATTTTGGAAACTGCACCCCTGAAGGAATTTATCCTGGGGTACAGTGAGCATTTTTAACCCCCAAGTGTTGCTATAATTTATTATCCATAAATGAATACGCAGCTGATGGTGAAAGGTGAAAATGACAATTTATCCAGGAATACGACATTTCAGTGTGTAATATGTTGTGCCCGGCTCGTATCAGAGATGAACGCTCCAAAAGCTGTTGTGCCCGGGATCCCCGCTCACCAGTTTTTGGAGTGTGTGTCTGTGCAGACATAAACTGGGCACAACATATTGGGCACTGAAATGGCGTATCTATAGAAAAATTTCATTTTTAACTTTTCATTATCAGCTGCGCATTCATTTCTGGAAATTAAAAGAATGCAACACTTAAGGGTTAATAATGCTCGATACCCCACTTGATAAATCCCTTGAACGGTGTAGTTTACAAAATGGGGTCACAAGTCTGTGGATTCCACTTTACTGGCAATTCATGGGCTCTGCAAAAGTGGCATGGTGTCCAAAAAGCAAACTGTACTCCAAAAACCAAAATAGCGCTCCTTCCCTTCTGTGCCCGGCTGTGCCCAAACAGCAGTTTATACCCACATATGGCATTGTTAAGTACGTTATCCTGGGCACACCAGTGTCATACATGTGGGCATAAAATGTCATTTTGGCACACAGCAGGGCGCAAATGTGAAGGAGCGCTATGTGCTTTTGGAGCACATATTTAGATTGTTGTTTTTTTGGACGCCATGTCACATTTGCAGAGACCCTAAAATTGCCCCTACAAAATGGGGTCACTTCTTGGGGAATTCCAATTTACTGGCACCTCCAGGGCTCTGCAAAAACAACATGGCGACGAGAAAGTAATCCAAAAGCTAAAAAAACACAGTGCTCCTTCCCTTCTGAGCCCTGCTGTGTGCCCAAGCAGCAGTTTATACCCACATATTTAATTTTTGTGTCCCCGGGATAGCCCACTTAATAGTTTCAGGAGTGCATGTCTCTGATGCCACAAAGTGGCTGCAACGTATTAGGCACTGAAATTGGATATTTCTTTAAAAACTTTAATTTTCACTCAAAATCATAATATCCCTTGATACATTCCTTGAGGGGTGTAGTTTCTAAAATGGGGTCACTTTTAGGGGGTTTCCATTGTACTGGTACTTTAGGGGCTCTGCAAATGCGACACCTGAAAACTATTCCAGCCACATCTGCCCTCCAAAAGCCAAATAGCGCTCTTTCCCTTCTGAGCAACACCATGTACCCATACAGCAGATTACAACCACATATGGGGCATTTCTGTTTTCAGAAGAAATTGTGTAACAAACTGTGGGGTGTTTTTTCTTCTTTAACCACTTGCAACAATTAAAAATATGTCGCTAAATGGACGGTTTATTGGAAAAACGTAATTTTACATTTTTATGTCCCAATGATGATAAAATCTGTGAAACAGCTGTGAGGTCAAAATGCTCACTATACCCCTAGATAAATTCTATGAGGGGTGTAGTTTTCAAAATGGGGTCACTTTTTGGGGGTTTGTATTATATTGGTACTTTAGGGGCTCTGCAAATGCGACATGGCACCCGAAAACTATTCCAGCAAAATCTGCCCTCCAAAAGCTAAATAACGCTCTTTCCATTTTGAGCCCTGCCATTTACCCATGCAGCAGATTACAACCACATATGGGGCATTTCTGTGTTCAGGAGAAATTGTGTAACGAACTTTGGGGAGCTTTTTCTCCTTTGTCCTCTTGTGAAAATGAAAAATTTGGGGCTAAATTGACGGTTTATTGGAAAAAAAGTAATTTTTCATTTTAATGTCCCAATGTTAATAAAATTTGTGAAACAGCTGTAGGGTCAAAATGCTCACTATACCCCTTGATATGTTCTGTGAGGGGTGTAGTTTCCAAAATGGGGTCACTTTTAGGGGGCTTCCACTGTATTGGTACTTTGGGGGCTCTGCAAATGCGACATGGCACCTGAAAACTATTCCACCAAAATCTGCCTTCCAAAAGCCAAATAGCGCTCTTTCCATTCTGAGCCCTGCCATGTACCCATACAGCAGATTACGACCACATATGGGGTATTGCCGTGTTCAGGAGCAATTGTTTTGCAAACTGTGGGGTGCTTTTTCTCCTTTAACCCCTTGTGAAAATGAAAACTTTGGGGATAAAGTGACATTTTAGTAATGTTTCATTTATACATCCCAGTGTTAGCAAAATCTGTGAAACGGCTGTAAGGTCAAAATGCTCACTACACCCCTTGATGAATTCTGTAAGGGGTGTAGTTTCCAAAATGGGGTCACTTTTTGGGGTTTTCCTTTGTATTGGTACTCTAGGGGCTTTGCAAATGAGACATGGCACCTGAAAACTATTCCAGCAAAATCTGCTTTTCAGACGTCCAGTGTCACTCCTTCCCTTCCGTGCGCTGCCATTCGCCCAAACATCAGTTTACACCCACTTGTGGGGTATTTCCGTGCTCGGGAGAAATTGCATAACAAACTGTGAGATGCATTTTCTCCTTTAACCCTTTGTGAATGTGTTAATTTTAGGGCTAAATTAAGGAATTAGTGGGAAAAAATTAAATGTCTAAATTTCACCTCCATATTGTTTTAATTCCAGTGAAATGCTTAAAGCGTTAACAAACTTCCCAAATGTTATTTTAAATTATTTGAGGGGTGCAGTTTTGAAAATGGGGTCATTTATGGGGGTTTCTAATATATAGGCCATTATAATCCTCTTCAGAACTGAAGTGGTCCCTAAAAAATTAGTTTGGGAAATTTTCTTGTAAATCTGGAAAATCGCTGTTACACTTGTAAGCCTTCTAACATCCAAAATAAATTACAGGACGATTAAAAGATGATGCCGATATATAGCAGAGATATGGTAGATAATATGTATTGATGTATTTGGGTGGTATGACTATCTGTCTGAAAAGCAGAGCATTTCACATTTTGAAAATTGCGATTTTTTTTCCAAATTTCCATCAAATTTCCTATTTTTTTTATAAATAGATACAAAAATATTCATTAGTGTTTACCACTAACATGAAGTATAATGTGTCACGAAAAAACAATCTCAAAATCACTTGTGTAAGTTAAGTCGTCTCAAAGTTATTGCCATATAAAGTGACACATGTCAGTTTTGAAAAACGAGGCCTGGTCCTTAACGCATTTTTGGGCTCGGTCTTGAAGGGGTTAATCAGTATTTTTTTGCAATTGTAAGCTTGTAGTGGAAGATACAACTTAACTTCTTCCTCTTACATGAGTCACGTTTGATATTGATTGATGATACTATGGGAAGGAAACAAGTCCCCCTTCACCGATTTTGTGTCAATATTAAACAACAATGATATCAGATTGAGATTTACCTCAGAAATTCATGAGACTACCATTGCCTTTCTCGATTTACGAAATTATCCTAGCCTGGCAGCAGCGTCTCCACAGATGGTTTATTATTGTTCTAATGAAAAAGCTTTTCTGAAAGAAAAATCTTTTATATAATTTTTTATATAAAAGAATTAGGGCTCGTAATTATCCAATAAAAAAATTCTGCATCGTGCCTTCACCAGAGCTACAGAGAATGATCGCTCAGATCTTTTGGGAAATAAAAATGAAACCATCACTAATTAGTTGAGACAGTATTGGGATCTCACCTGTGTGGAAGTTGCATTTTCTGTAAATTCTTGCCAAAGATGAGAACCTTCATGAATCCTCGAAATGGGAAGGAGTATCCTATTTAGAATTTACTACTTACAGGCATCATTTATGCAGCACAGTGTACAAAATTGCATGTGGAAAACCATTGTAACAGCTAAGGAGATTCATTTCTCAACATATAAGTACCGTCAATAATAATGTTTATAATCCTCTGTCTAGACATTTTCTTTTTGTCCATAATGGTGATATTGGTGATTTAAAATTCTGGGTCATTTGTCTAGTGAAATTAGGCCCCAGGAAAGGGAACCTTAACCAAAACTGTTACATAATAAGGCATGTTGGATACAGAGATTGGGAAGCTTTAGTACCCATGGCCTTACTGAAGGATTCACTTTCTCAACCTTTTTCAACCTTGATTGTGATGTTATATGCTAGCTTATCAGTTTTGTATTACTATATATATTTTTATAGCTATTTGCATCTTTGAATTTGTGACCTAATGTTATCAAGATAAGATACTCATTCTATATGACCCTCCTATCTTTCCTATGCCAATGTTTACATATGTATAATATAGCATCACTCCACATTTGCTCGGCATTTGAGCTCATATTTAGTGTCAGGTATACAAATGAAGTTCTGGTAAATAACAGTATTTAATGCAATAAATAAAGTAGATTATCTTCACTTTTGGATTGGGTTCTACAGATGTAAGAGCCTGTACCCTGGTAATACGACGATTGGCTGACACTCAGGAATGGTTGACATTGTGGGTGGAACACTTATTTCTCCTTGGCTGAGTGATGTCTGATTGGTAGTTAGTTCAAACAATCATGACAATCAATCAATCATGACTTGGAAGGTGGCTGTGACACGGCTTACCTTATAGGTCGCTAATTCCGGTGGACAGTGTTAGTTCCCTGCTACCCCTGAAGATGCCCAGTCTGGTGAAACATGTTGGGGGGGGGGGGAGATTTCTAATTTTAATTAGTGTTTGCCACCATGTCATACTTTCAATTGGAGTATCAATCATAGATGTATACTGCATAATAGATGCATAATATATGGCTGACCCTGCCAAAGATCATTATTAAGCAATCCTATGATCTGCCTGACACAGTCACCTTATCAGTTATAGAATGAGCTGATTGGCTGTGAAAGACTATATAGACTTTAGTTACAGGGGATTGTACACAATAGTATAGACTAGATAGCATTTATTAGGTGTATCTTATAGCTTTAAAAATACATCAGACATTTGGTATAACTCTTTTATTTTATTTACACACTATGAGCATTAAGGTATAAAGCAAAGTTTTAGCTTTTACATGGATGGGAATATTTTTTGTTGCCAGTATGCAAATCATTTCTGTGATGAATTATTAACCTGTCATCCACGTGGGTCACCATTTTTTGTTCTACTCTAATACTCACTGGTCAAGTCACCCTTTGAGTGCTAAATCTAATTTCTTTCCTAATTTTTTTCAAATGTAAAAAAAATGCACACAGTGTCAGAATTCTATCCTCAGAAAATTACATTTGCCTTGCCCCACTTCTCTTGGACATCCTCATGGCATCTTTCAGCATCTAGCTGTCACCCAACATCCTCTTCTAGCCTCTTCCAGCCACTGGCTGACGTCTCGCACCCTGAGGTCACCACTGAGGCCACCACTGAGGCCTGTGATTGGGTCTCAGAACTCTTTGACCCAACTTCATGATATTGGCACACCCCACCTGGCCAGTGAGGCCCAATCACAGGTCTGATTTACATCACATTAGCCAGTGGCAAAAAAAAAGGCAGCTGGGGGACAGCCGGATGCTACCAGAAGGACAGAGGTGAGGCAACGCAAGTATGTTTGTTAGGTTTACTGGTCCCTAGTTATTATACTCTAGGGTGTGAAGACTTCCAGTGTGTGATGAACATATTCTGCCTAAAACAAATGGAGGGCCAAATTTCACAAATATTTGTCAAACAAATCTTGTGAGTTCACTTATCTCTAATCAGGGAGACATCAGAGGAAGAGTGTGGTGGCAGATGTGGTGGCAGCTAGGCAGCATTTGTGCTGGAGCTGCAGAGGATCAATGAATGTTGCATCTTTTATTTTTTTGTAACATAAATAAATAAATTAATGAATTAATCAATTAATTACCTGTTGGACAGCTTATTAAATGTTATTGATTACAGAAACAGCAAATATGTATTTTTTTCAATGTATTAAAATGCATGTAACTTTTCAAGAAACTTTGCATCATTAAATAGTACAGTGTGTGTACACTATTTCTGACCATTTGGTTACTTAGATTTTTTGCATTTTGCTAGTTTTTACCTCTACATACAATTTTATCCTGAGCTTACACTACAGGGCTACACAGAGCTACACTTCTTATGTTGTCCTATGGGGCTCATATGACACCCCCATTGCTATGCCCCTACATACGGTATAAGACACTATAAAGATGTATTGATATAACCTGTATTGATATAAATCAAGAACTTGTGGGAGATAGACATATTCTATTACCCTCTTGTACACTGCGATTTTTCGTTTTAGTTTTCTTTCTCCCTGCAGTCCAAAAAGCATAATGTTTTTATTTTTCTATTTATAGAGGTGTATAAGGGTTTATTTTTTGAGGGATACATTGTACTTCATAGTGGCACCATTTAATATTTAGTACAATGTACTGGTATGCTAGAAAAAACATTTCAGTATTGAGTGGAAATTAGGAAAAAAATGCAATTGCTTTTGTTTTTACAGCAATCATCATGTGGTATAAAAGCTGATCTGTGCAGGGTGTAGATGTTGGAACCAAACAGATGACATAGGTGGATACGTCATCAGTCTGAAAAATCAATTTGGTGCCAGACAACCCCTTTAATACCTTTACAAAAATTCAAAACTTGAAAAATAATTTGTCGTGTTGTGACACCCGTAACTTTTTATAGTTGGGTGTATGTCCACCTGGACCCATATACTGAATACATCTACTGCTCCATTCTTAACATACCTCTGCTTGCTGATGTTATTATATCTATCTGCTGGTATGTGTAATCCACCTGGACCCATATACTGAATACATCTACTGCTCCATTCTTAATATACCTCTGCTTGCTGATGTTATTATATCTATCTGCTGGTATGTGTAATCCACCTTGACCCATATACTGAATACATCTACTGCTCCATTCTTAATATACCTCTGCTTCCTGATGTTATTATATCTATCTGCTGGTATGTGTAATCCACCTGGACCCATATACTGAATACATCTACTGCTCCATTCTTAATATACCTCTGCTTGCTGATGTTATTATATCTATCTGCTGGTATGTGTAATCCACCTGGACCCATATACTGAATACATCTACTGCTCCATTCTTAATATACCTCTGCTTGCTGATGTTATTATATCTATCTGCTGGTATGTATAATCCACCTGGACCCATATACTGAATACATCTACTGCTCCATTCTTAATATACCTCTGCTTGCTGATGTTATTATATCTATCTGCTGGTATGTGTAATCCACCTGGACCCATATACTGAATACATCTACTGCTCCATTCTTAATATACCTCTGCTTGCTGATGTTATTATATCTATCTGCTGGTATGTGTAATCCACCTTGACCCATATACTGAATACATCTACTGCTCCATTCTTAATATACCTCTGCTTGCTGATGTTATTATATCTATCTGCTGGTATGTGTAATCCACCTGGACCCATATACTGAATACATCTACTGCTCCATTCTTAATATACCTCTGCTTGCTGATGTTATTATATCTATCTGCTGGTATGTGTAATCCACCTGGACCCATATACTGAATACATCTACTGCTCCCTTTTTATATACCCCTCCTTTTTTGTTTTTTTTTATCTTTCTGCTGGTATGTGTAATCCACCTTGACCCATATACTGAAACATCTACCTCCACTAATATACCTCTGCTTGCTGATGTTATTATATCTATCTGCTGGTATGTGTAATCCACCTGGACCCATATACTGAATACATCTACTGCTCCATTCTTAATATACCTCTGCTTGCTGATGTTATTATATCTATCTGCTGGTATGCTACTTTCCACTTTGTAATTGTATTAACTTTGAAACCCCTGTCTCCATCCCCTGCTGTTTCTCACCTGTCCCTTTCTGATGTCTCTTATTTGATCTGCATGTTTCCACTCCCACTTTTCACAACTGATCCTAATGAAACAAATATATTGCTAGCTAGTATAAATGTAAGGGAACTGGTCATTTGACCTAGGTCATTTTGCATCTTCCAAGTGCAGATTCTAAGTTTATAGACCAGAATTAGGCCAGAATTGGACCAGAAAGGAACTGAAGGTAATAACCGACTAAATGCAAACCAAACAATTAGCCACATAATGCTTCTCACTATAATCACTGTTGTCCTTCCCATACTTGTAAAAACCACTCTACCACCCCAAACCAGCCATGTCACTAAGATTATCTTTATCTCTCCTTCTATCCTACCCCACCATCTGACCTTCTCTGCGCAGCTACTCACACACCTACAAGCTTTCCACCCCAGAAACACACAACCTCCCCACACCCTCTCCTATTTACACCTGCTATCCCTCTCCCTGCTACTCCTCACTTCTGGCGACAAATCTCCCAATCCTGGACCACCCCAGCACTTCCCTGCTGTAGGATCTTTCCGCACATCTGGCAACAGCGCACGAAACCCCCTAAATCTTACCCCTATCTCACCCACTCCCCGCCCCTCCCCACGCCCTCCCCGGCGCACTATGGAACGCTCGCTCTGTACGCAACAAACTTGACTACATCCATGACCTCTTCATTTCTCATAAATTATAATTTCTCGGTATCACAGAAACGTGGCTAACACCCTCAGACACCAGCTCCCCTGCTGCCCTCTCCTATGGAGGTCTGCAATTCTCGCACACTCCCCGCCAGAACAATAAACCTGGTGGAGGCATAGGCGTACTCCTGTCTGACAATTGCTCCTTTGCCCCAATCCAACTGATACCTGCTCTCACCCTCCCCTCTTTTGAAGTGCACTCTGTTTGCATTTACTTGCCCTCCAACCTCCAACTGGCTGTCATATATCGACCACCAGGACCTACTGCTGCCTTTATCGACCACTTCACCACCTGGCTAATGCACTTCCTATCCACAGACACCCCCACTATCATCATGGATGACTTCAACATCCCCATTAACACAAACCACCCCCCGCTTCCAGTCTCCTATCACTCACTACCTCCTTTGGTCTCTCTCAATGGTCCTCCTCTGCCACCCACACAAAGGGGCACACGCTGGACCTCATATTCACCCGCCTCTGCTCTCTAGTCAATCTCTCTAACTCTCCGTCCACGCTCTCTGATCACAACCTGCTGACATTCTCAGCCCTCTCCTCTGTAACAGACCCTCCAACCTTTAAACCAACACGCCCCCGCAGAAACCTTAATCACCTTGACATCCGCACACTCTCAGACTCTCTCCTACCGCTCGCTGACATAATCTCACTCCAGGATGTAGATACTGCCACTGACTTCTACAATACCACCATTACCTCAGCCCTTGACTCTGTGGCCCCCTTCACTAACACCAGTGCCCTACCGATCAATAGGCAACCCTGGCACACCAACCTGACTAAAAAACTGAGACGTGCCTCACGGGTTGCTGAACGCCTCTGGAAGAAAAGTCACTCCCAGGAGGACTTCCTTAGGTACAAAGAGGCAGTTCTCACATTCAAGAACACGCTCACCTCTTCAAAGCAGGTCTACTTCTCCGCACTAATATCTGCCCTATCCCACAACCTCAAACAGCTATTCACTACCTTCAACTCCCTTCTCCGTCCTCCTGTGCCCCCTCCGACATCACTTATCACAGCTGACGACTTTGCCTCTTATTTCAAAAACAAAATCGACACTATCAGACAGTCTCACCCTACACCCCCAACAACCACTCTACCCAATTGTCCTGTGCTCTTCATCTTTAACCTGTTTCTCCACCATCACTGATGAAAAGCTCTCCACTCTAATCTCTAAATTCCACCTCACCTCCTGCGCGCTCGACCCCATCCAGTCACACCTTATCCCCAAACTCTCTGAAGTCATTACTCCTGCCCTAACCCATCTCTTCAACCTATCCCTAACCAATAGATCCTTCCCTTCCACCTTCAAACATGCTACCATCACACCTATACTTAAGAAACCCTCCTTCGACCCGTCCTCTCCAGCCAACTATCGCCCCATCTCACTGCTCCCATACGCCTCAAAATTGCTGGAGCAACACGTCCACTCTGAACTGTCCTCCTATCTCTCGTCCAATGTGCTCTTTGAGAGACTACAGTCAGGTTTCAGACCCCATCACTCCACAGAAACTGCCCTAACCAAGGTCACTAATGACCTTCTAACTGCCAAAGCCAAACGTCACTACTCTGTCCTCCTCCTCCTCGACCTCTCTTCTGCCTTTGACAGTCAACCATTCCCTCCTGCTTGAAACGCTTTCATCCCTTGGCATCTCTGACCTGGCCCTTTCCTGGATCTCCTCATACCTCACCAACCATACATTCAGTGTCTCCCACTTGCACACCACCTCCCCGCCCTCTTTCTGTAGGTGTCCCCCAAGGCTCCGTCCTAGGACCCCTCTTGTTCTCCATCTACACCCTAGGCCTTGGCCAACTCATAGAATCCCATGGTTTCCATTATCACTGTTATGCTGACGACACCCAAATATATCTCTCTAGTCCAGACATTACCTCCCTGTTGTCCAGAGTCCCAGAATGTCTATCATCCGTAGCTTCCTTTCTCTCCTCCCGCTTTCTCAAACTCAACATGGAGAAAACAGAGTTCATAATCTTCACCCCTCCACGCATGACCCCCTTACCTGACTCATCTATCAAAATTAATGGAACCACTCTCACCTCAGTCCCACAGGCCCGCTGCCTTGGGATAACCCTAGACTCTGACCTATCCTTCAAGCCTCATATTCAAACCCTCAAAACCTCCTGCCGCCTCCAACTCAAGAACATCCACCGAATCCGCTCCTTCCTCACCCTTGAAACTACAAAGATGCTAGTCCACGCCATCATAATCTCCCGCTTAGACTACTGTAACACCCTTCTCTATGGCCTCCCAGCTAACACTCTCGCCCCCCTCCAGTCCACCTTAACCCTCGTCAGGCTGCATAATTTTACAACATTACAGGCTCCATAGGAATAGGTACAATTGTACCTACTCAGCTGGACGAGGGTTAAACTGTGCTGCTCGCTTAATACACCTCTCCCCCCGTTCATCGGCCATCCCCCTCTGCCAATCCCTCCACTGGCTACCCATCGCCCAGCGAATAGAGTTCAAACTACTTACGCTGACATGCAAAGCCATCCACAATCTGTCCCCTCCATATATCTCCGACCTAATCTCCCGCCACCTGCCCACACGTAACCTCCGATCCTCCAAAGACCTCCTACTCCGCTCTGCTCTCATCCGCTCCTCACACAATCGTCTCCAAGACTTCTCCTGTGCATCCCCCATACTCTGGAACTCACTACCAAGACACATAAGACTGACCCCCACAATCACGAGCTTCAAGAAGGCCCTGAAGACTCACTTATTCAGGAAGGCCTACAACCTCCAATAACACTACTGTCACCACACCACCATCTGTACAGCCTCTCCCCTCGCCTTCTGTCTCTATCCCTCTTCCCTCATAGGGCCCTCTATCCCACTGTGCCAGTTAGTCACTGTTTGTATTATCTGTTTTGCATATCTGGTGTACTGTATGTAAATCCGCAAATGTAAAGCACCATGGAATTAATGATGCTATATAAACAATAATAGTTGCACAAATGGTGCTGTGTAAGGGCTCCTTCTCAGCAGAGTAAGTTGTAATCTTGTATGGAATGTATGATGTTTTGATTAGTATTTATTCAATTTTATACAGCACCTGATAGCCATAACAGCTAATCGCCACCCTCTGATACAGTTCCATGGGAGCAATGGGATGGGACCAATATGGCAACACCATTGCCTCTTAGGTGCCATGGTCACAACTGGCATCTAAACTTAACAACAGCAACAATCAGTGCAGATCTCCCCCCCCCCATACCACCTTAGCGACCCCTTGGCATAATAGTACATCATGTGTTGATAAGGGATTAAATTTCAGAAGCCTCTGCCTGTACTGTATATATCACACTCACCTTCTCCTCAGTTCAACCCACTCCCCTTCCCTATAGATGTCTATGTAATCTGATACCTCCGTGAGCTGTCAGCAGGAAAATGTTCACATCTGCGCCTGGGTGTTCACTGAAGGACAGACAAATGGACTTGCAAAACAGCAAAAACAGTGATCAACTGACCCTACTGACTATAATGGGATCCATCAGATGTCCCTTGTTTTAAACTAAAATTGCCGGATGAAAAAGTTGAACTTGCAGCACTTTTCGTCCAGGAATTTTTGACAGTCACTGCTACTGAGTCACCAAACGGAGATTCTGGCGTAGATGTGAACCCAGCCTGAGCCCAAAGTTGAAAAGTTGATTCTCCTTCTTCACACATGACAGTCTTATCCAACTGTAATGCCCCATTCTCATGTAACTTGCAATTTTTCGCAATATACAAATGATGGAAGAGTGTGTTGGGTGCGTGTTTTAGTCTCTGATCTAACTTCTGTCTCCTATACTCCACCCAGGTACAGCCTCCAACACTTGATTGATAGCCTACCTCAATCTTCCAACATCAGCAACATTCCTGGCTGCACTGTACAGCCAGTACTGTGCATGCCTGATGATGTCAGACTAGTACAGCAAGGACATGAATGTTACTGATGCTGGACATTTCTTTAATTTGCTTGTACTATAGATGTATGCAATGTTTGCAAAATAGTGACTATGTACTGTTTTTACACAATGGGAATGCCTGGTGGTCTGTTACTGACAGTAGCATGGAAGGAGTTAAATAGAGTAATTTCCTGTACATTAAAAAATATCAAATAAGTATTCCAGCAGTCACCCACTAGCAATAGTGCTGGTAGAATAGTTTCTGTGTTTGTATCATCACTGCACTACATTAGTGTGGTGTTTCAGAAGAATGACCCAAGGGAATGGGTTAATCAAGGCTATTTGTATTTGCTTATTTTTTTCTTTTTACTTTAGATTCATTAGAGATATAAAAAGGGTTGCAAAGATGAATTTATCCTTCAAGATTCTGAGAAGATAAGCCGTCAGTTTCTAAGAAGATAAACCAAAAGGTGACAACCAGTATGACTACACTTGCAATGACAATGCCTCTGTAAGTAAAATACATGTACTTATACTTTGGTTGTTGCTCTAACTTCAGGTTTACTAATATATAGCCATATTTATGTATTTGGTGGAAATCCTCTCCAACACATACTTTACATGCAGAGAATCTCATGACATTTTCCTTTTTGACTTCTTCCAGGTTGTTATGAAGACCTTGGGAAAAATTTATTAAGACTGGTGTATAATACAGAGCAAAAATCAAGAGCCTCTTCATTAATCTGTCAGAGGTCCGACGCCAGAATGGAAATCTATACCAGGTAGAAACTGGCATAGATTTCCATTCTAACTCACACCAGGAAATTGGGGTGAGTTTTAGTAAATCAGACAGGCCAAGGTGTCCCCACCTCGGTCCACCTCAACCGCCACAATGCCCACCTTCACAGAATGTGGTGGGCAAGGCGTGGATTGGGGCTAGAGGCACGCGTTTGACGCAAGAAAGGGCCTTCTAAACCTGTTTTCTGATGTAAAAGGAATAATAAATTTCCCCCTTGTGTGGATCCAAGTCAACAGCACATTTAGGGGGTGCCACACTATGTACACGTATGCAGTTGTAACTGCAGTCAGTTCTGGGGCCAAAATTACTTTCCCATATAAGTAAATGAAACACTGATTAATTCTAGGCTATTTCTCATTAGCAGCAAAACGTCACTAGTAATGAGAAAAAAACAGGCATTTATAAGAGTTCACTTATTTATAAGGTATGGCACCTGCAGTTAGAACTGCATCCAGGTACATAGTGTGTCACCTCCCAAATCTTAATTCAGTTCAAAGCATCTAACATGGGGCCTGTATTAAAAACACCCTTGGCAGCAATAATTGCAGCCAGATGCCTTTTTCCTTGATATAGTTTCCCACAACGGTGCTGAATCTAAACCTCACCATATATTGAGCTTCACCTTGTTCTATAACAAAAACATGCCACAATCAAAGGAAATTCCAGAAGAGATGAAAAAAAGTTGTTAAAATATATCAGTCCACAGAGCATTACAAAGTAACTTCTAAAGCTTTGTTACTTTACACCAATGGTCAAACATGTTAGTGGTATAGTGATGAGGAGTCTATGTACCATGCAAAAAATTTAAGAGACTATCCAGTCAACTGAACATAAGTTGAGGACTAATTAGGTGATTCAAGACAACGGTTTGAAACATAAAAGCTAGTCTATATATGAATAGCTGCTGAAATGTGAAAATTAACTCCTTAAGGATGCAGGGGTAGTTTGTACGTTAATGCTTGGCGATTTTTTCATATTTTACCTACCCGCCTTCCAAAATGCATATTTTTTTTATTTTTCTGTTGACATAACTATGTGAAGGCTTATTCTTTGTGTGACAATTTGTACTTTAAATTTGCCACCATTTTTAGGTACATATGTTTTGATTAGCTTTTAATTACGTTTTTTGAGGGTCCATGTGAAATAACACACAATTCTATCATCATATTTTGAATTTTGTTTTTAAGGCATTCACTCTGCATTAAAAATGCAGATACCATATTTATATTGGTTTTATAATTTTTTACCGCTTTTACCGTATTCTGATGCCTATATTTACTGTATTGTTGACAGAGATAAGTCAGGGTTGTTTATTTGCGGGGCAAGTTGTTCTTTTTATTAGTACCAATGTTTGGTATGTATGACTTTTTGATCACTTTTGATTGTTATTTCTTGGGGAAAGCAAAGTGACCAAAATACGTTAATTTTCGCATTGCGGTATATTGCTTTCTATGGCGTTCACTGTATGGGATAAATAACACTATTTTTGGATAGTGGGGACTTATATGCACGTGGGAATACCTAACATGTTTATATTGTGTATTTTTTAAATATAAAGGTGTTTTGTTTTTTAAACTTTTTATTGTTGTTTATTTATTATTGTGTATTTTAAACTTTTTTTTTTACATGTCCCACAAGGGGACTGAAGCTGGGATCTCAGATCCCCAGTGCAATGTCCTGCAACACAAAGTATTTCAGAGCATTACACATTAGTTCCAAAGGGAGTCAGGAGGCTGGCATGGCAACCCCTTTGGAAGCCACAATCTTATTGCAGGAGGTCCGAGGGATGACAGGGATGGGGGGTGATCTTGCCCCTGGAACACCTGGACGCCATGTTTGTAATTGATCACGGCATCCAGGGGGTTAATCAGGAGCATCTTCTGACTCCGGTGGCTGGCCCTGGTCCTCGGCTGAAAGTAATGTCACAGGCGTAGTTAACTATACGCTCAGCGTGACATAATAGTGCGGCGCAGAGCGGGAAAGGTTTAAAGACTTGGACTGGCCTAGTGCAGACGTTTTCTTGAACCTAAGAGCGATGCTGTGGCAGTCTGTATTTAAAGAAGGTTGCTCATAGGAGACAAGTGTGCAGTTCATCAAGAGTATCAAGTAACATATTTGTTTTTAATAATTTTTGCTGTTAAATCTGGTGCATGTAGTTATTATAAATCATTTGGTAATATTTGTTGTTAGATCACAATATATAATCATCTATACTAATCTAGAATATGAGTATTTTGTTCCAGCCAGTTGTCTTCCAGTCAGACACAGGGCAGTGAGGAGGAGGGCGCATGGCTAAGCTCCTGGGATACAGAAAGACTCTCTTTAGTTTTCTCAGCTTTAAAAGACCATTCGAGTTTTCTTTTTTTTTTTTTTTTACACTTATTTGACTATAGTAAGGGATCATACATTTTTCTAATATACACACATTAAATGTGCTGAGTAGAAATTTAATCATATCAGTGATGACCCTATCTTCACCATAGAGTTGTACAGTCCATATATAAGTTCTCTGTAATGTATTCATGGACTAACAGAACAGGACTAAACATCATATGACTCTTGGCACCCAGTAAGCAAGTGTGTTACATACCTGTGTTTGGCTAGCATACATGACATCTATTATGCAATAACTATTTCACCATGTGTGTATTCACATCACTGTCTTTCTCTTGGTGATTTTATAAATTTTAGTTGTTTCTCTCTAGGCGAGGACATTATGTTGTACATAAAAAGTTAACTGTAAAAAAAAATTTCAACAACCAAGGAGAGGAAACACAGGTGGAAGAATGTAAGAGCTGTTTCTACATAGGCACTGACAGAGATGATCAAAAAAATGACACTGTAGTAATACTGTATATACACCAATAGGATGAGGAGATGCTACTATAGTAATACTGTTTATTCACTGACAGACAATGATAAGATGATGCTGTAGTAATACTGTGTATACACTGACAACCATAATGAGATAATGCTGTATTATTTCTTTATATAAAAACTAACAAAATAATGAGATGCTACTATAGTAATACTGTATATACACTGTCAGACATGATGAGATGTGACTATAGTAATACTAATATACAGGTGCATCTCAATAAATTAGAATATTTTTGAAACCTTAATTCATTTCAGTAATTCAATTCATAATCTGCCGTCTTCCATGATTGTGTCTCCTACTGAACCAGACTGAGGGACAATTTAAAGGCTTAGGAAACCTTGGCAGGTGACACGCTGAATTTACAATACAGAACTTTTTTACAATACTCAAATTTTCTTAGATTTGGGTTTTCATTACCTGTAATCCATAATCAAAATTTACAGAAATAAAACACTTGAAATAGAACACTCTGTGTGTAAAGAATTTAGAAAATATAGGTCACTTTTTTTAAATTTAATTACTAAAAGAAATAAACGTTTCAAAGATATTCTAATTTATTGAGATGCACCTGTATACGCTAACAGCATAATGCTGAAATGCCACTGTAGTTATACCATAGATACACTGGATCAGGCACCTGAGTCAGTTTGCCTCCTCCCTCCTCTTCTGTGTTCACTGACATTACCTGTACTATGGAGACTGGCTTTATTATTACAATGAAGTAGTCTGGCAGCCCCAATGTCACAGGTACTACCAGTGAACACAGAAAAGGAAGGAGGAAGCGGAATGACTTGGATGCTAGTTCTAACTTCAGAGCTGGAACCACCCGGAAACCTATGGAAGAGAGTTTTAACCCCTTCTTGGCACCCACTGAAATGTTACAGCAGATGACTTTAAACAGCTGCTGGGTTTCCCTACAGCAATGCCCACAACCAGAGTCCTCCCTGATCACAGGCATTAATCATTTAGATTCCTTGGCATTTGAACATCGGCAGTGCATAGGAACTGTGCATAGGAAATGTTCGTTTGGATCGTCTTCCCCACAGCTCTGTGAGAGCCAGAAATCTTGCTTGTTTGTAGGTGACCAAATACTTATTTTCCACCATAATTTGCAAATAAATTCTTAAAAAAATCAGACAATGTGATTTTCTGGATTAGTTTTCTCATTTTGTCTCTCATAGTTGAGGTCTACCTATGATGTCAATTACAGGCCTCTCATCTTTTTAAGTGGGAGAACTTGCACAATTGGTGGCTGACTAAAAACTTCTTTTCCCCATTGTACACTCTGGATATCCCACACTTGTCACTCTCACTTGCCAAATTTACCAATCTTCTGATCTTGCACCTGTGTCTTCTTCCTTATAGTAGTTCTATCAGTACTCCCAATACTGCACAACAAATAACAGTAATAGCTGCTGTGTGCGTTTCCTTTTTTCGGTTAACTGTTTCACACACAACTCTGAACATCTCACATGCTCTTACTTTTTCATCATTTCATATACTTTTACCCATTGTTCAACTTGCTTTCGTTTGCATTCTATTCTCTTTTATCCTCCTGAACTCCCTCTATCGTTTCAAATCTTGACACCCATCCAGTGGCATTTTTGCTTTCTTAAAAAATTGTGCCCATTCCTTTCACTGCATTTTGCCCACACTGTTCTCTGACCACGTCCACCACCGTCTGTCGCCTCCCTGAAGACACCCGCCCTGAGCGGCCTTTTTGGACTGGTAAATACCCATCAGGCCCCATCAAGAGGTAATTAGTCTTTGCACCAGGCTTGAACTGGTTTAGACTAGCCTGGTAGTGGGGTACTCTTTTTTTTCTGTAGTCCAAGGTCACCTGGCACCCCAACCACAGCACTAGCAAACTGATCAGATCCAACATTGTGGTGAACCCTTTTGGGCAGTCTATATCTATCCACTTAAATTCTTCTTCACAAGAATAGGTGTCTCGGATACCCTTTTAGTCACTTCTGATGAACTCCAGTAAAAACAAATTGTGTCACTCACCACCGTTTCAAGTATTCCCAATTCCACAGACCAGAGCGCTCATTCTGGATTGTATCCCTGGACTTTTATTGGGGTTTCAGGTTCAAGAATCAAACTGTTGCTGCAGAATTTGATAGGTCTCAAAACCTTGGGTACTTGATCACTTTGTCTGTGGGTTTCAAATTATGGTTAGTAAGTTTTTCTCCCTCTGGCCTCCGAAGAGTCACTGGGATACACAGGTCAGTGGAGATTCTGTCTCAGGTCGTGACCCCTAACGTGTTTATTTATAATACAGTCCTAAGGCCCTAACCCATACAGAATATAGGTTAATCGATCATACACCTGATAAGTTTAAACACCCATTAAAATCAATGATTGCTTCAATGGGTGAGTTTTTTTTTCAGCTTTTTTTTTTTTTACGACGGAATAGAAAACCTGATAACACAACACAAATGTGAATGCAGCCTTAGTAAATACTTGTGAAATCATTCTGGAGCATATTTTCTTATAATTTTATGTTGCGATGTTGCTCTGCTATTCTTCCTTCATATTTATTCATTAATTAACAACTGGTTGATATATTTGCCTTTGCCAAATGGGTTTGCCCTATACTATGTGGCATTGTCAGCACTGGCTGGACAATGTTAGGTTGTATAGGGACACACCCCTAGCTGGTAATACTTAGTTGTCAATTTTTTCATCAGTCTATGTGAAATACAAAATGGCACAAAAGAGAAAGAAAAGAGGCTCCAGAGTTGTGATTTCAAGGTGATTAAAAGTACAATATTCACAGACATGTCAGGAGCGGCTGGAGTCTATACCATTCCTGTGAATAGATTTTAATGAGATGTGGTTGTCACCTTGCTAGAGGAAGCAGGGCATCCCTTTACCTACAAATACTTTTTTCTAATGTATCTATGTAAATTTCACTTTTCGCTCTCCTTATTTTCTTCAGTGCTGGCTGCTTAGTAGCTCAACTATGGGGTCTAATGGGAGCGTGAGGCTGTTGATCTTCCCTTCCCCCCCTATACTTTACAGTGTAGTCTGTTGCGGTCTTGTTTCATCACAAAATCTCTCATGTTCATAAATACAGTGATTCTAATAAAATTATATTAAGAAATTTCCATACGCACAATTCCTTTATCTAGAAACAAACTATTTCACAAATCTATCACAAATCGAATTTTCATACGTTTTGTACATACCTGTGCGTTTTTACGACTAAAAATAACCAATAAAAGAAGTTTTAAAAACTATAAATATATATTGATTTATAAATAAAAAAAACGTTTAAATTACTCATCTTTCCCTAGATCACTCATAAAAATAAACATACAAAAATTAACAAATCAGAAATCACCATGTCCAAGAATACATGAAGTATAAACATATTATATATACAGTGAACAGTGTAGTGGTATAAAAAAAAAAAAAAAAAAATCAAAATACACAAATTGCCATTTTATTGTAGTCTCCTCTGCCCACAAAAATTTAAGAAATAGCGATTAAAACGTCTACAAAATCTACAACTTGTCACATTGAAAAAGAGCCTTTACGCAGCACCATGCATGAAAATATAAAAAATTTATGGGTGTCACAATACGGCTATGGAAAAGAAAGGTATTTAATTTTTCCCATTTTTGAGGCTGAGGCCTCACGTTGCGGAAACAAAGCTTTTTTTCTTGCAGATTTTGCTGCGGTTTTTTGAGCCAAAACCAGAAGTGGATTGAGCAGAAGGTTGAAGTATAAGTGCTTCCTATATATTTCCCATACCTTTTGTAGCCACTCTTGACTTTGGCTCAAACAACTGCAGCAAAATCTGAAACAAAAAAAGGTGTGTTTCCGCAACGTGGGTCCTCAGCCTTAAGGTGTCATTTTTACCGCAAGGTGAACACTAAGAAAATTGTGCAATTGTGTTTTTTGCCCAGTTCCACTCCAATCAGAATTTTTTCTCCAGTATTTGTACAGAATACTAAATGGGGCCACTATGAACTAGTTCATTGACTTTAGAAGATGACCCGTCTCCTCATTAACAAACCAATTCACAAAAACATGTATTGCATACTCCAATTCATAAAACTTCACTTTTATTAATATCTTTAAAAATGAAACAACAAAAAATACCCGGTTAGGGCTGAATGGAAATAAAATCCACTAACACCAATCTATCAGAGTAACTTCATAGATGACTGCGCAGTTGTGTATTGCAGATCCGTGATATAAGTGTAACCAGACCCTTAGATCCTGCACAAAATAACCCTATATAGTACTTTCATATCAATCGTATAGAGTCTAACTCAACTGCCTCCATTCAAAGCCCAGTATACAGATTGAAGCAATTGCCCAAATGATGCATTAGATACAATAACTTTAGGAACACTGTTTCGTCCTATATCTTGAGACTACTGGCCTAGTGCCATGCCAACAGGACTCAGGAATTCAGGTTCCAACTAAACTAGTTTTGTGGCAGACCTAAACATCAATGGTGTAGGTTTAAGATTTACATTGGAGTTTCAGACAGATTCTTTAACATTCTTGGATCTTAAATTGATGCGATCCTCTGATGGGAGAATTGCTACAACAATTTACAGGAAGCAAACAGCTACTAATAGTTTCCTGAATTGGGGTAGCTGTCACCCACCACAATCAAAGCGGGGTATACCAACAGGCCAATTTTTGCAGGTACACTGCAACTGCTCGTCTTTTGGAGAATTCATCTCCCAGTCCAAAGACCTATCGAGAAGGCTCCAACAAAGGGGCTTCCCCAAAAGTATAATTGATAAGGCCTATCAAAGAGCTGTGAGTATGGAAAGAAGTAGTCTTCTCGTCCCGAAAAGAAAGGAGAAGAATGTACAACAGATTATGGTGATTGGCACACAGGTAAGGAGGGTACAAGAGATTCTGAGGAGACAAAGGCGGATTTTACAGGCCGATCAGGATTTAGAAAAGGAAGTAGGTACTAGACCTTTAAGAACCTACAGAAGGAGAAAAAATCCTACAGATCGGCTAGTGCATAGTTATCTTCCACCAAACCCAGGGGCATGCACTTGGTTGTCAAGAACAAAACCGGTGGGTACATTTAAGCGTGGCACCTGCACGGCGTGCAGTTTTATTGATCAGAACAAGACATTTACCAGCGTGTCCACGGAAATCTCCTACAGATGTAGGGATTTTGTCAATTGCTCAACAATGGGCGTGGTTTACCTCCTTAGTTGTCCATGTCCCTACAACTATGTGGGAAAGACAAGAAGACAACTGAAGAGACAGATTAGAGATCACGTTTGTGATATCCTTAATGAACGTGACACACCAGTAGCACGTCATTTTTTGCAATGTCATGCTGGACAAACCAGTGGATTGAAGTTCCAGACAATTGAGTGGATGATACCGCCACCAAGAAGTGGAGATTGGGATAATCTTATCCTCAAGAAAGAGGTGCAGTGGATCTTTCGATTGAATACATTGCACCCTCATGGGTTAAATGAGCAGTTTGATGGCACCTGTTTCATAGGTTGAGATTGGTCATCTATATTGAAATAGGAATCTAGAAATAGGACTGAAATACTGGGCATTCTGGTAGATTCATATATAGGCAGTTCATCTATGGTTATATGTCCCTCCCAAATACATCAGTTATTCAAATTCTGGAGCCTTTTTGTATACTGTGTCCTTAATGGATTATACATGATTGTTTGTAATTGTCTTATTCTCCCTTCTATATGTGATACTGTGCTGATGTTTTCTGTCACTGGACTACAGAAATTTGGGATATACCTGTTCTGTACGCTCCTGGTCCCTATGATGTAAATAAATCATACCCTCCGTTATTTATGAAGGGCATAATTGGTTCCCACGCAACCTACTCTATATTATGTTTAATAATCTGCAGACTACTGTGGTTAGATACCGGCTGTTTTCCCGTGTATATGCTGGGCAATTGTATAGTTAGGAGATGGATCTGTTGTAATACGATCAGCTGATCTCCCGTTGACACGTTTGTGGGTGTGTTTGCCCAGCGGTGTTTTGATGGGATAGGTAGAGCCTACGTAAGAGAGAGGGAGTTCCCTGTTCATAAGGGAAGGTCCCGAGTGACATTGTAATCAAAGCACAGCGCGGTTGGCTGGATCTGACAGGGGCATGATAGACAGTAAAGTCTGAAGAACAGCTGATCCCCCGTGGATGTGTTGAGCGCGATGTCCTCTAGCTGACGGGGGGATTTACCGATCATAGTCCTTACATGGCTGATCACCTGTTGTCATGGTAGATGTGGCTATTGTATAGTGGAGTCCAATTGCAGGAGTTGGAGCTAACGTCAAGCAGAGGGATTTCCCTGTGATCAGGGAGAGGACCCGAATGACGTTTTCAATGCAGGGCGGCCTGGTTGGCTGGATTCAGTAGGTGTATGGGAGGCAGTGATGGTGATTGGCCATATAGCCTTCTGAGAAGGAGTAAGATGATATATAAGGGCTGGATGGAGCTCATATCGGGACCACCATCATCAGAGCAGTCACACTGTCAAAATCTCTGCTAATATGTTGAAAAACAGCAGTTTTAACTGCTATATTGAAATTTGATATTAGCCCCTGATGAATCCTTTGGTGGAAACGCGTTGGAAAGTTGTTGCACAAGCAGAGTAGCCAGTTATTTGTGCTAGTTGCAGTATTAGAGCATAAATTGCCTTTTAGTTGGAACCTGAATTCCTCTGAGTCCTGTTGGCATCGCACTAGGCCAGTAGTCTCAAAATATAGGAGGAAACTGTGTTCCTTAAGTTATTGTATCTAATGCATCATTTGGGCAATTAATTCAATCTGTATACTGGGTTTTGAATGGAGGCAGTTGACTTAGACTCTATACGATTGATATGAAAGTACTATATAGGGTTATTTTGTGTAGGTATTTTTTGTGTGGGTATTTTTTGTTGTTTCATTTTTAAAGAAATTAATAAAAGTGAAGTTTTATGAATTGGAGTCTGGTTACACTTATATCACAGATCTGCACTACACAACTGCGCAGTCATCTATGAAGTTACTCTGATAGATTGGTGTTAGTGGATTTTATTTCCATTCAGCCCTAACTGGGTATTTTTTGTTGTTTCATTTTTAAAGATATTAATAAAAGTGAAGTTTTATGAATTGGAGTCTCCAATATATGTCACTATGAACTAGAATTTGTCCAGCAAAAAATAAGCCCTCATTTGACTCTGAACAGAAAAAAAAAAAAAAATATAAAAAAAAAATCTAAAGACTGCTCCATTTAAAAAAATGCCCTGATAGACATTTTTTGTGGTTTATTTTATATTTGTCCATAGCTTCAAAATACATCATATCATATAGACATTCAAGGCGTTATTAACATTGTTATTAACATAACTCCAATCCATCAAGTTATTTACTTTTGGAAAGGTGCCTGCCCCTGCAAGGGCACTTATAGACAGTCTGGTGTCACAACAAGTTTATAGTTTCCAGGTTAAAGACTGGAAACTGAATTGCTTATAAATTTCAGCAAAAAAAACAAAAAAACAAATACACATAAGTATCAAATATTGCAGTAAAAAAAGGTAAGATGAATGCATCACCTATATATCTGTATAGTATAAATACATGTGTATATTTATAATAATATATATATATATATATATATATATATATATATACACCGCATACACACAAACGCATAGTGCTGTACAAATATATATATATATATATATATATATATATACACACATTATATATGATGTAATAATACTAATGTAATAATACTATATACTGTATAGAATTACTATATAATACACAGTACAGTAAATTAACCAATAAAAGAATCTACCTATAAAAATATGTACCTAGGTTATTTTCCATGTCAGTCATTGTAGTGTTAAAATGATATAAAATATTAAAGCAAAATAATTTTTCCTTACATTAGTCATTTGAACGATTATGCATACTAAAAAAAGACTTTTTTCTTAAATAAATTAAACATATGACTATGAAATTTTTCCATATTTTTTTCTCTGTCTAAATAGCTTCTATTTAGAAACAAAAAACCTGAGAAACTTAGTATTTTTGATCTATTTCAGGTATGACTAAATAAAAGAAATGGTAATAGAAAAACGTATGTGACATATAACATTTACCAATGGGACAGTTTTACTAAGAAAATCATGACAGCCTGAGATTGCAGGCAAATAAACATGTGGTTCTTAGATTTATATCCAAAGGACCTCTGAGGCTGGGCTTACACTGCACTTGTTTTTTTGCTATTTACAAGGTATTTTTTTTTTTAATTGAGGTAATGAATGATACTATACATTTCACCTGTATGATGAATGCTCTGGAGTACTGGCATAGTAGAAATATGCTACTTATAACTGCAATTAAAACCTCTATGCAGTTCTTCAGTGAAAATGAATCATGTAAACCCAGCCTAACAGAATATATGTACCTAAAATTAAAAATCTATTTATCTATGTATAAATTGCATAGAAGGTTGAACAAGTGAATACTTAATATATAAAATTTTGGTTTGAGAGCAATGAAATAATCAAAGTTATAATTTAGGCATTTATCAAGAAACATTAACATCTTCAGAACAGTTTTATATAGTAGCAGTCCCAGTGTTTAGCATTGTGTAGATTCTCCAGGGTCTACCAATGAAAGTCTATACAGAGAAATGGTGGGGCAAGTTCCTCACACCTGTAATAGGATCTATTCCCATTTCCAGTGTCCATTATGGGGTGAGAAAGAAGAAGATTATTTCAATGAAGCAATGATTTAGAACCAGCTAGTACTGACCAACCTTTAAAGTGCCCATGACAAGGTACTATTAACAAAATTAACATATCTATCTATATGTGCCAGGGACATAGCACTGTCCATAGGTGGTACAGTGTGACATTATGCACCATGTCAGTCTACGCCACCATTATCTTTAGTTAATTATTGGCTGGTGAATTTTATGCCACACACACCAGGAAATCCCTCCATACCAATGGTGGACACTGAAGAATGGCAGGAGGCTGCAATAATGTACATGACACCAGCTTTTGTAAGGACTTCACAGAAGTGCTACTGCGGACTATGGTCAGGACTTTTATCTATGTGTTGTTGTATACGATTGGCACAGCGCCAGCTGAAGTAGCGCATCCATATACCGCACTCGGCTCCCCCAGGACGACAGGTTGGGGAGGGGACATGGAGGTCTGTGTGTGACGTCTTTTAGGGCGAGTCTTCCCGCCCTTCGCTTATGTGCACTATATGCCTATGCGTACACCGTCTATGAGGCAGGGTGAGCAGGCAGGCAGGCAGACAGGCGGGCGTCCGGTCAGTACCCGCTGCCAATCAGCCGCTCCCTCAGTTCAGTCCCATTGACAGCGTTGCCAGTGCTCGCCTCCTGCCCCAAGCTGCTTCATATGAAGAGTGGAGCCGCCGCGCAGCAGCAGCAGCAGCAGCAGCAGCAGCAGCAGCAGCAGCAGCAGCAGCAGCAGCAGCGCAGCAGCGCGCAGCAGCGCGCGCGCGCGCGCGCGCGCGCGCGCGCGCGCGCGCGCGCGCGCGCGCGCGCGCGCGCGCGCGCGCGCGCGCGCGCGCGCGCGCGCGCGCGCGCGCGCGCGCGCGCGCGCGCGCGCGCAGCGCGCGCGCGCGCGCGCGCGCGCGCGCGCGCGCGCGCAGCAGCAGCAGCAGCAGCAGCAGCAGCAGCAGCAGCATCCCCCGCCCTCAGCACCTCCCCTCTTCTCCGCTAGCATTCAGGCTTGTCCTATATTGTCTCCCTCCCTCTGCCGCGACCCCACCCCGTTCCCTTCACATCATCGCCGGCAGAGAAGGAGGCATACAAAGTCTGGTGGGTGGAGGCAGGAGAAAACCAAGAAGTGCTGGGTGGGAGGCAGCGGAGCTGTAGCTGGAGCCCAGAGTCTCGGCTATTCGGTGCACAGCCATCTCCCCATTCTGGGTATTACAGGGCAGAGGTGCCCGCGTCCTGTCACCATAGCTAACGAGACATATATATGTATATATCTGTTCTATAGCCAGTGCTGACATCATAAACAGAGGGGCTTTACCTCTGGATCTCTCTTCATCCCATCAGTGGGAACAGACATGGAAGATGGACCCTCTTCTGAAGGCTGCTTTAGAAGGTTTACCGACTGCTTTTTAGGCGCCAGTAAGTACCCTAGCCATCATCTGCTGTGTCAGGTGTTGTACGTATGTGGTCATGACTGTTGACTAAAGCCAGGTGTGCCAGGTGCTTGGTTAGCTAGCTCTACTATTGCCAATGTGCCCCCTGCTAGGTATGCTGGGTTTACTAGTGCTGTACCAGTTGAGGGTATAGCTAGTTTGGCTAGTGCTCTTGTGTTAGCTATTGGATAAGCTAGGTGGACTAGAGCTAAGTGCCGGCTGATGGCTGTATTATTGGAGCTGGTGTTCCAGCTGTGGGATGAGCTAGGGTTTCATGGTACTTGGATGAGCAAGGTTGCCTTGTGCTATTGTGCCAGCTTCTGGGTGTGTGCTGAAGTGTCACTCTGCTTCTGTGGATTATTTCTGCACACTGCACAGTTCAGCTTCAATCTTTTCATTTTTGTCTTGTGGACTGTCTATTGTTCTTGATATTCGCCTGGTATCACCAGCTGAATACCACTAGGTGTTTATTGCCAGTGGCACTTACTTTACTGTTGTAGTGCAAGTTTTACCTTTATTAGAATTGTTTCTGGCACTTTAGGTTGGTGATAAGCAGGATGTTTATCAGTCAGTGACTTTCTGTAGTATTTGGGCTAATAATGTGCCCATAGAATGGTGGTGCCAGTTAGATCTCATAACTTTACATTTAACTCTAAATTATTAGCCCAAGTAGTTTCCATTTTCTTTTGTATATGATAAAATTAGCTCATGACATATTGTCATTGGTATAGAGTTAGATTAGGTGCTCTGTGTAGTTATAATTATGGTGGGTACCTTGAATTTTTAGGGTGTTTCTGGTATTATGTAGATAAATCTTAGATTTAAGATTTCTACAACCACTATAATTTTTGCCTTAATTTCTCATCATTTCAAGATCTGTTTACTATCAGTGAATGGAAACCGTTCGTGTTTACATCCAAACTTATGCAGACCTGATACTTCTCCCAGATAAACATATCCAGTTTAGGCAATCTTGTCTAAGCTGAAGAGCCTGGACTCCGTCTGATACATTCCTCCTACACAGATGTATTAAACTATGGTGAAAACTGAGCTTTGGGTGTCTTTGTATCAGAGTATTCTGTATGGAATAGATTTAAACAAGTTTGAGAAGTATTAGATCTGTACTTTTTTTTTGTTTTTGTTTTTTGTTTTTAAATTTTTTGACTGTGAAATAAACGCAAATGTTTTAATTTACTGACAGCAAACTGAGATCTTAAAGTTTTCTGGCTTGAGGTATAGTAAATCTACCAACTTTAAAAAGTGGCAAATGGGGTGGCACATCTCCAGAGATGTGCCATTTCTATGCCAGTTGTGCAGGTTTTATTATTAATTAGCTTTATTTATGTGAAACCAGGAAACATTGACTTTTTTAATATAGAATTCAGATGAGAGATAAGAACATATTGACAATTTTGTGAGGTTAAATAGCATAACTGTCATAGGAAATTCACAGGTTCAGATGCAGTCTACTACTCCATTCAAGTCTACGGGATTGTCAAACATAACTGAAGGCTGTACTCTGTTAGTTTTAGGCTGAGGCCATACATTGTGGAAAATCCACTTTTTGCACATGATGCTGTGGTTTTTTGATCCAAAGCCAAGTGCAGCTTACTCCCTTCAGTTATATCCACTCCAGGCTTTGGCTCTTAAAACACTGCAGCAAAATATGCAACAAAAAATGCAGCTTTTCTGCAACGTATTGCCTCAACCTAATACGGATCAGATGGAATGGTAGCACATTACAACCGCTGCTCTTTCTAAACAGGGGACACAGGACTTGCGTTCTTTGTGGATAGGTAGTAAATTATCTTTTGTGCTTCTGTAATATTTGTTCACTTTTCTAAAGGAAGAAAAGACATGCATGCACAAATAGTAGTGTGAGAGTACCTATATTGTGGGAAAAACCTGTTAAATGTAAATTCACGCATGGAAAATATGTTTTTGTGACCACAATCTGAATGGGTTGTTTCTGCAGCATGTGTGTGTTTTTTTTGCAAGACCCATGAAAAATCAGTAGGACACACAAATTTCTGCAACAAATCTGCCAGCTGTGAATTCACTCTATGCACACGAGGAAATCCGTGCTGGAGAAAATGGTCCATACATTGAATTCCTGGCCCGAACTCAGTCAGGAGATTGGGACTCCTTGCATCATAGATCACTAGGAGCCCTATCTCTTTTCAGCTCTGCTGTCCTAAACTATCTACAGTACGGGACAGTGACTGGAACGTAGACTGGAACTAAGTCTTGTCTTTTGACTTAGTTTCAGATTGAAAATACGGTTAGTGCATGGACTGGATTTTTCGTTAAAGGTACCTAAGGGTATTTCTATGTGTGTGTGGAAATTCAGCAGTGTTTTACAGTAGCAGCAAAGTGGATGATATTTTTCAAACTTGTATTTGCATTCTGCAGAAAGGAATCTGTACATAATGTAACTTCGCCATTGATATGGATTAAAGATCTGTAGCATGCCAATTTTTGCTACAGAAATACGCTGCAGATTTCACTCTGCAATGCAATTCTGTTATGAATTTATGAATGCTTTCAGTGCCTATTCACGTGACTGAATCTGCTGCTGAAAAACTGGTATGAAACAGGGTATTTTGATGGGTATTTTTGGATGCTGTGGCCATATGCGCAGCATTGGTAAATGGTAATGTATTAACTTATTAACCTTATGTGAGGAAGGCCTAATAGAAGGCAGAATTTACAAGACTGTGTCAGAGTGCTTTGATTGTAATCGTGTAACAGTCTTCTAGATCTTTTCACCTACACGAGTCATGTTTTTTGTCCGATAAAAGAAAAAGTAATGTTTGCTCCTACCCTCAGTATATATATGAATTATATAACTAGATTAATAAATGATGAAGACATGTGAATTATTTATGCACCATTTGGATGTTTTATTACATTCCTGAAATCTCTGATAATCTTTGGCTTTAATTATTGTTATTTTGTGTTGTTGATCTCTGTGAAGTAATTATGTCACAGAATTGGAGTGGAATTCAAAAAAATAATATAATAAAACTTAACATTTATTATAATCTAATAAAAGTGGACAAGCCACTATTTATGTGAGTGTCTAAAGATATATATGGTACTGTGTTCATCTCTACTTATAATGGTCTTTCATTACAAAACCTCAGAATCAAAACTAATTTGCTTGATAATGTGGACAGCGGATCAGATTCCTGTCCAGTCCTATGCTCGGCACATTATTTGGACACAGGAAATATTTGGTAGCGCCTTGCTGTCCTGTTTAGATGTACTTATGCAGATGTACTGTTGGATAAATGAATATTGCAGAAGGCATGGAAAGGCAACCATCTCTGTAAAGAACCAATATGCTATAAGGTATGACCCACACTTGCATATAGGTGCACTGTGGTTGTTGTGTGTAATGGTGCATAATTTCAGTCTGACTGTTGGGTTTCTTCCTTTTGCTTACTGATGAATAAGAACAAGCTATCTACATAGATCTCTTTTTACTGCTTTATGTGTTGGCTACCTTGAACTGTCAGAAGTTGTATAGATTTTTTTCTTTTCACAAAAAAGAAATTCTTCTTGTAGTGTGTATGTGTTCTAACTTATTTATTTTTTGGTCAATGTACCCATATGAAGGCTTTTGTTTTTTCATAGACCACCGATGCAAGAAATCATTCTCCTGACTTTGTTTGAGCATGAAAATCCAGCCGATTTTTCAGTAGTACCATCGTTTTCATCTTTGTTTTACCTAATGTTTATTTTGATATATAAAATAACCTAGTTAGGGAAATTGCCTCCCAGGAGATAAGAAAATACTAAACTGTTGTCATTAGACCCAGCACCTCTGTCATTTCAGTTGTCTGTTGTATACACAGCACTACAACACTCATTGAGCACTGTGTATACAATGATTGAGAAGGCAGAAAGGGTAAAATATGTCTCTGTTTTCTGGGTACCCTGCTGTATGGGCAGTTGTTAAGGGGTAATTTTGCCACCCCAAAAAATAATTTTGCTCCTAAAGGTTTTATATACACTGCTCAAAAAATAAAGGGAAAACTAAAATACCACATCCTAGATATTAATGAATTAAATATTCCAGGTGCAAATCTTTATTCATTACATAGTGTAATGCGTTGAGAATAATAAAACATAAAAATAATCAATGTAAATCTAAATTAATATTGAGGTCTGGATTTGGAATGATACCCAAAATCAAAGTGAAAAATCAAATCACAGACCGATCGAACTTCGGTGGAAATGCCTCAAGAACAAAGAAATGAGTCTGTATAGTGTGTGTGGCCTCCAGGTGCCTGTATGACCCCCCCTACAAATCCTTGGCATGCTCCCAATGAGGCGGCAGATGTTCAATAGAACATTCTCCACGGCATCTCCAGACTCTGTCACGTCTGTCACATGTACTCATTGTGAACCTGCTCTTATTCCTGAAGAGCACAGGGTGCCAATGTCGAATCTGCTAATCTTGGTGTTCTCTGGCACATGCCAATCGCCCTGCACGGTGTTGGGTTGTAAGCACAAACCCAATTGTGGACATTGGGCCTTCATACTACCCTCATGGAGTCTGTTTCTGACAGTTTGAGCACACACATGGATGTTAGTGGCCTGCTGGAGGTCATTTTGCAGGGCTTTGGCACTGCTCCTCCTGTTCTTCCCTACACAAAGGAGGAGGTAGCGGTCCTGATGCTGGGTTGTTGGCCTCCTACGGCCCCCTCCACCTCTCCTGGTGTACTGGCCTGTCTCCTGGTATTTGCTCCATGCTCTGGACCCTGTGCTGACAGACACAGCTACCCTTCTTGCCACAGCTCGCATTGATGAGCCATCTTGGATGAGGTGCACTACCTGAGCAACTTCTGTGGGTTGTAGACACCCCCTCATGCTACCTCTTGGGGTGAGAGCAATGACAAAATGCAAAAGTGACCAAGGCAACAGCCAAAAAGGATGAGAACAAAGAAATGGTCTATGGTCACCACCTGCAGAGCCCTCCTTTTATAGGATTTCACAGAAGTGTAATTGACTTGGAGTTACATTGTGTTTAAAGAGGACCTTTCATGTCCTCAGGCACATGCGGTTTTACATACCGCTAGAAAGCGGACAGCGCGCTGAATTCAGCGCACTTCCGGCTTTCCCGGTATGTGCCCCGGGGCTGGAGATATCGGCGGTGTAAGTTTCACGGTTTACTGTCAGAAAGGCGTTCCTGACAGTCTAGCTGCGCTGTGAGGAACGCCCTCCCTGACTGTTCTCATTCATAGACTTGTACTGGGGGGGTGTTCCTCACAGCCCAGCGTCATCGCCGGGCAATAAGGAACCCCCCCCCCCTCTGATAGTACAGTGCTATAGACGAGTACAGAGAGAGGGGGCGTTCCTTACAGCCTAGCAAGTGCCCCCTAAACCCAATATATTTCTTGAAAGTAGACAACCTGAAGATTACATGTGTCTCAGTGGGTTATCAATAGCCATGTCCACCTTCATGTAACTTTGTGACAAATACAAATATTTTTTAAAAAATGCACTAAAACATATATTTGCACCTAAAACTCCTATTCAATCGTACATTCACACACAAAAATGCATATAAAATAATAGATCAAGGTGTACACAATTTATATATACCGCAAACATCAACTACAACAATAGCTCGTACTCTCAAAGACACTGATACAGAAGACAAGCAATATTTTGGTGTTATTCACTAATATGTTAAAAATCTATACTGCACATAGCAAACTGTGACTGTGATACCAAAATCTAACTTTTTTGAGATTGCACAGCATACTGTATATAAACACAGCTTAATATTTCATATATACAACCACCTTCATGCAATTTTGCAGCAAACAGAGATTACAAGCAAAAATTGCACAACAATTCAAATTTGCCACTAAAGTGCATATTCAAGCAATCCCTTTCTGCAGACAAAATATACTTTTCCATAACTGAAAGATGTGAGGAATTCATAAATACCACACATATATATTTACAGATGCAAGTGTTAAAGAAACGCCAAAATGTGATAACCAATTTTGTGCATGCAAATTAAATTGGGGTTTATTAAATTGATGACTTTGTGTAAGTGTTTGGTACAGCTCTTTTGGCACTGCGAGATGGACGATGGTAGACGTCTGGGTCGCAGCTTCAATATCTTCCTGGTTATGTTCAGTGGGGTATTACATAAGAATACCCTTCTGATTAGGCTCAGAGGAGTATTACATAAGAATACCTCTCTGATTAGGTTCAGAGGGGTATTACATTATCCCTCTATGGGACAATCAGAGAGCAGAAGTGTAGTATGCTCTCTGATAGGAGAGAAGTCCATACTACCCCTCCCCCTGGAGTCACATACAGGCTATGCACAGAGGATGAATCCTATCTGCAGTCTGCAGATCTACTCCTTCCCCCTCCTTCTCCATCACACAGCTCTAAAATACTGCCTAAGGCAGCAGGGGGGAAGAACACTTTAGAGCCCTTTATCACAGGATTGGTTAGGGTGACCAGGGTGGCACTTTTGTAGCAGAGGGCGTATGTAGTATGTCCTTACTACTAATGCTGATTTCTCAGGATCGGTTAGGGCTATGAAGATGAGCTTGGATTCATTTTAAAGAATAGAATCTCCTCTTTAAAATGATACAATCATGATAGCCCTTACAGATTCGGAGTGATTTGCTGTTAAAAACACTGTTGGGAATTGAAATCTGCATTGGAATCTCAATGCTAAATAGCTTTTTCACCAGTGAATTGCTCCGGATCTGTAAGGGCTGTCATGATTCTCATCTTTGAAATGAATCCAAGCTCATCTTCATAGCCCTAACCAATCCTGAGAAATCAGCATTAGTAGTAAGGACATACTACAGTACAGACCAAAAGTTTGGACACACCTTCTCATTTCAAGAGTTTTCTGTATTTTAATGACTATACAAATTGTAGATTCACACTGAAGGCATCAAAACTATGAATTAACACATGTGGAATTATATACTTAACAAAAAAGTGTGACACAACTGAAAATATGTCTTATATTCTAGGTTCTTCAAAGTAGCCACCTTTTGCTTTGATTACTGCTTTGCACACTCTTGGCATTCTCTTGATGAGCTTCAAGAGGTAGTCACCTGAAATGGTTTTCACTTCACAGGTGTGCCCTGTCAGGTTTAATAAGTGGGATTTCTTGCCTTATAAATGGGGTTGGGACCATCAGTTGTGTTGTTCAGAAGTCAGGTGGATACACAGCTGATAATCCTACTGAATGGAGTGTTAGAATTTGTATTATGGCAAGAAAAAAGCAGCTAGGTAAAGAAAAACGAGTGGCCATCGTTACTTTAAGAAATGAAGGTCAGTCAGTCCGAAAAATTGGGAAAACTTTGAAAGTGTCCCCAAGTGCAGTGGCCAAAACCATCAAGCGCTACAAAGAAACTGGCTCACATGAGGACCGCCCCAGGAAAGAAAGACCAAGAGCCACCTCTGCTGCGGAGGTTAAGTTCATCCGAGTCACCAGCCTCAGAAATCGCAGGTTAACAGCAGCTCAGATTAGAGACCAGGTCAATGCCACACAGAGTTCTAGCAGCAGACACATCTCTACAACAACTGTTAAGAGGAGACTGTGTGCAGCAGGCCTTCATGGTAAAATAGCTGCTAGGAAACCACTGCTAAGGACAGGTAACAAGCAGAAGAGACTTGTTTGGGCTAAAGAACACAAGGAATGGACATTAGACCTGTGGAAATCTGTGCTTTGGTCTGATGAGTCCAAATTTGAGATCTTTGGTTCCAACCACCGTGTCTTTGTGCGACGCAGAAAAGGTGAACGAATGGACTCTACATGCCTGGTTCCCACCGTGAAGCATGGAGGAGGAGGTGTGATGGTGTGGGGGTGCTTTGCTGGTGACACTTTTGGGGATTTATTCAAAATTGAAGGAATACTGAACCAGCATGGTTACCACAGCATCTTGCAGCGGCATGCTATTCCATCCGGTTTGCGTTTAGTTGGACCATCATTTATTTTTCAACAGGACAATGACCCCAAACACACCTCCAGACTGTGTAAGGGCTATTTGACCAAGAAGGAGAGTGATGGGGTGCTACACCAGATGACCTGGCCTCCACAGTCACCAGACCTGAACCCAATCGAGATGGTTTGGGGTGAGCTGGACCGCAGAGTGAAGGCAAAAGGGCCAACAAGTACTAAGCATCTCTAGGAACTCCTTCAAGACTGAAGGTGGCTACTTTGAAGAACCTAGAACAGGGGTCGGCAACCCCCGGCACGCGTGCCAAGAGTGGCACGCCAGGCTTATTTCCCTGGCACGGCAGCGGTGTGTTCACATATGTCCGGCACAGCTGTTTCCCTCCGGCGTGGTGCACACAAGCTGGAGGGAAACTGATGCCAGGACGGATCCCATAGGTTTCTATGGGATCGGTTCTGGCACAAGAGGCACCAGTTCTGGCGCCATATTTGTGACTCAGCCGGATGGAAAAACGTTACCTGCAGCGTTTTTCCATCCGGCTTCCTTAAAATTTCATTAGCACTGGGTGAAGATGGATGGGCAGCACCCGGCTTCTGCACAGTCTATGTACAGTAGTGAAGCCGGTAATTGCCGGCTTCACTACTGTACCTGATCGAATTGCTCAGGATTGGTTAAAGCTATAAAGAAACACTTACATTCATTTTAAAGATGAGAATCTCTCTTTAAAATGATACCAAGATCACCATGATCGTCCTTAAACATCCTGAGCAATTGGCTAGTGAAAACGATGTTCGGCATTGAAATCCCAATGCAGATCTCAATTCCCGACATCGTTTTAACAGTGAATCGCTCTGAATATGTAAGGTCAATCATGGAGATCTTGGTATCTTTTTAAAGATGAGATGCTCATCTTTAAAATGAATCCAGTTGCATCTTTGTGGCCCTAATAGATCCTTAGAAATGGGGCTCTAAAAGTGTCCCCCCCCATCCTGCCTCAGGCAGCATCTTACAGCTAAGGAAGGAGGGGGAGGAGGAGCTGCAGAGACAATGTTAACTCATCATTGTCTGTGCATAAGCTGCAGATGATGGGGTTAGCAGAGACTTCCATCCTTATCCCCTCTCCTATCAATCAGAGAGCATACTGTACTTTTGCTCTCTGATAGTCACATAGAGGGATAATATAATACCCCTCTGAGCCTAATCACATAACCAGGAAGTTATTGGCGCTGTGACCCAGACATTTACCATCGCCCAGGTTGCAGCGCCAGAAGTGTCGCACCAAACACTTACACAACACATGCACAAAGTCACCAATAAAGTTTACATTTTTTCATTGTCCCTGTCCTGTCCATATCTGATCTTTATAGAGTAAAATACGCCGCCCGCCTCTCTAGTGATATCTGTTACACGCTAAAATAATAGTAATAGCAATTATCACTAGTATTATCACCATAATACCGTGTGCAGGGGCCGCTATGTGACATAATACCGTGTGCAGGGGTCGTCAGACTTACAATTATTGACCGGCACTCCGAGTACCTCAACTTTGATTTTTTTAATCGAAATCGGCACACCGAACAAAAAAGGTTGCCTACCCCTGACCTAGAATATAAGACATATTTTCAGTTGTTTCACACTTTTTTGTTAAGTATATAATTCCACGTGTTAATTCATAGTTTTGATGCCTTCAGTGTGAATCTACAATTTTTATAGTCATGAAAATACAGAAAACTCTTGGAATGAGAAGGTGTGTCCAAACTTTTGGTCTGTACTGTATATACTCACGTATTTATTCCCTGGTCAGACATATAAATACGTGAGTGTCAGGGAAACGGTTAAAAAATCAAGCTGTCATATGGATATGTCAATGGAAAAATAAAAAAGTTATAAGACAAGGATGAAAAAGAAAGGGATGAAAAAAAAGCCAAAAGTATGTCTCGTCCTGAAGACCAAAGTATGCTGTGTCATTCAGGGGTTACGGAAATAGTGCTTCTATTTGGACTATCTCTACGAATAGTGGTGCTCAGCATAATGTACCATACAGTACACTGTTCATATGGTCTCCTAATGACAGACTGCCTTTAACCCCTTACCGACCAATGACGTACCTGTACGTCATTGGTGACATGGGGATGTATGGAGAGGGCTCAGGAGCTGAGCTCTCTCCATAAACGGCAGGTGCCAGCTGTGTAATAATGGCGTTTAAACTGCGGAGGTGCCGCCATTTTCACCGATCGCCGCCCTCCTGAACGTCATCGGAGGGCAGCGATCGGTTGCCATGACAGCTGGGAGCCTAGTGAAGGCTCCCAGGCTTCTCATTGCATGAGATCTATTGCACGCTGCCAGAGGCAGCGTGAAATAGAGAGCTAGACATTTTGCTGTTCACTGCAGTATTGCAGTGAATAGTATGTGCGATCAGACCCGCTAGGTTTCAAGGTCGCTAGGGGGTCTGATCATAAAAGTAAAAGAAGAAAAAAAAAAGTTTTTAAAAGGTATAAAAAATAAACACAAAATTTCAAATCACCCCCCCTTTCCCAAGATCAGATATAAAAGTAAATAAACAAAAGTAAACTTAAACACATTAGGTATCCCCGTGCTCCAAAATGCCTGAACTATTAAAATATGAAAATATTTATCCCATACGGTGAACGGCGTAGCGGCGAAAAAAAATCAAAATTGCCAAATAGTGTTTTTTTTTCAACACCTTGCCTCCTATAAAAAATTTAATAAAAAGTGATCAAACCATCAGATCCTTCCCCAAATTATATCAGTAAAAATGTCATCTTGTCCCGCATAAAAAGACGCCATACCCAGCTCCTTACATGTAAATGTGAAAAAGTTACAGGTGTCACGATATGGCGACACAATTTTTTTTTCTATTTTGCAAAGTTTTTAATTTCTTAAAAGGTATCAAAACATTGCATATACTATATAAATTTGGTATCGCTGTGTTCGTACTGACCTGCGGAATACAGGTACCATGTCATTTTTACCACACAGTGAACGCCGTAAAAATTAAACCCATCTGAAATTGGCGCAAATGCAGTTTTTCTCCAATTGCACCTCATTCTAAATTTTTTCCAGTTTCCCAGTACATTGCACAGCATATTGAATAGTGACATTACAAAGTACAATTTCTTTTGCAAACAATAAGCCATCATGTGAGTCTGTGAACTGAAAATTGAAAAAGTTATGGCTCTTGGAATGTGGGGAGGGAAAAACGAAAATGCAAAAACGAAAAATGACCCAGTCCTTAAGGGGTTAAACTGCATAGCTAGCTATGCTATGCTGTTTCTGTGACTCCTATTAATGTCTATGGGAGTTATGGAAACTGTATAGAACCGTTTCATTTCTTTGTTTGTATAACTCCCTGCCAATTTAGGAGACCAGAAACACAAGTATTCTCATGTCAAACTTTCAACTTTTCAATCCCTGCTTTAAGCCCCACTTCTGGATATGCCCCAGAAATTGAAGACAAGTGAATGGGACAATGTTGCAATACTTAGAACAGCCACTTTGAAAACAGAGTGTGAGCTAAGTAAAGCAGCTCCTTATATGTAAACAATAAAGAGGCTGAAAGTGCCAAAGCCCAATTCAATATCGATGGCTTTGAGGTTAAGCCATAAATCCTAAAAGTCCTGAAAACCCAAGCCAGTGATTGTGACCAGTGGTCACTTCTAGTGTTTATGACACCCTTTCAGCGAGACCTGAGTTTGAGCTCCTGCAGGGAACAGGTGAAATTAGAGATATGCAAAGGTTTCTTCCAAGCATTGTCAGTGTGCCTGGAGAACAAAGCTCAAAATTTTGTGTGAACTACACAGGACCTAAACTGCTAGCCTGGCTCCACTGAATGGTTAGACATACAGTGCATCTCAATAAATTAGAATATTTTTGAAATGTTCATTCATTTCAGTGATTCAGTAATACAATTCATAATCAGCAGTTTTCCATGATTGTGTGTCCTACTGAACCAGACTGAGGGACCATTTAAAGGCTTAGGAAACCTTGGCAGGTGACACACTGAATTTACAATACTGAACTTTTTTTTTACAATATTCTAGTTTTCTTAGATTTGGGTTTTCATTAGCTGTAACCCATAATCAACATTTACAGAAATAAAACACTTGAAATAGATCACTCTGTGTGTAAAGAATCTAGAAAATATAGGAGGTCCCTTTTTTAATTTAATTACTGAAATAAACGTTTCACAGATATTCAAATTTATTGAGATGTACCTGTAATCTTGTTGGCTTCAGCGTCAAGACTATTTCATGGCGGCAGGGCCAAAATGGTCCAGAGACTTGTGTTGTGGCAAATTTCTTCCTCTTTAAAGTTCAGCATACAAATACCGTGAGTTGTATGTCACGATCCTGTAGTAAAGCAAAATTAGGAGCGGTGCTAATGGCAAATTATAATAATTTGATTAATGTCCCAGCCCTAATCTGTCTTTATATTTACTTGGATGAACTAAGAATTGACTATAGATATGCAATGTATCATGAGTGTAGTGGTGTTTAACATCACATATTCTTTTTCAATGTGCATGCATGACTAAAAGTTATTTCTAACGTTGCCTTTATCCATATATAGTAGGTGTTAAAAAAAACAATAGTTTTTCGATCTAAGGTGAACATTCCTACAATGTGCATTAAAGCTTCATTTCTCCATATAACCTCTAGTAATCTTTTAATGGTTTCTATTTGGAGAGAGCTGTAATGCATGGTTGTAGTTACTGTATATGGTCTAATAAATATAGACTGTAACATAAGTGAAACATATTGCTATTTTCAGTGGTACTTGTTACATTGCCAATAAAGGAACTAAACTAAAACCTCATCTTGTTTAGAACTGTGGACTGCATATGTCATAGTTTAACTGCAGTTAGGTCATGTCAACTGTGTGAATACTATGCTATGATTTGAATGGACACGAAGGTCCTTGTTTGCTATGGGAGTTCAATACTAATTGATATACTATGCAATGCAAACAGCTAAGAGTGTCTGGCTTTTGGTTAAGTTGCCATTTGTCATTTTAGTGGGCATTTTATATGTCAATGCATATTGCCCTCATGTAACTTCCCTCACTTTCCCATACAAATTGGGATTGAGCCAATATAAGGCCTTTATTACGTGTATTATGATGTTAAGTATCCTATTCTGTTTTATTTTTAGGTACTACATTACTGTATTGTAAAAGTGACAGGTATACACATTTGGCACCTTTCGTGACAAGGGCGAATATGATTGCCACATTCACTGTTTTTTTTTTTTGTTTTTTTTTTTTTTTTTTTTTTTGCGCAACTAAGGTTCACTGTTGCAGTAACCCCCAGACATATTTGAGAAACATAAACATAGAAACACATTCTTGGGTTATATAGAGAAAAAAACTCCTAATCTTTGAGTTCTGAACGGGGGATTTGTTTTACCTAGGCAACGTAGGAATGCCTGTTATCACTAAATATCATCTTCAAAAAAGCTGCCCCACTTTGTTCCCTTTCATCCTATTATATCCTTAGATAGGTCAGTATAATAAATGTAATACTGTCCACTGTTAACATACGTACTACAAGCAAACTGTTTTACTGATAAACAAATTTGTTAAAAGTGAAGAATATAGATATGTTAAACATTACTCCAAGAACTTCTGGTTCCTAGATTACAGCTCTTTGTAAACAGGTAGAAATACATCTATCACATAGTGCAAAGCAGGAGAGCGCAGAAGGGAGCTTTGCATCTGACAGCTCGCCACAAGTTTATCAGTTAACGCTAGGTGTTTATCAGGTTTAAGTTTACGCTACAAGTGAAATTCAAATGCTTTGTAAAAATACTTACCTGCCTAAGGTCCACATACCTTTTGTAGTAAGAACTACCAGTTGGTAGATAAAGCAGTGCAAATGGTACGAGGACTGGAAAAACACTACTATTTTATTTATTTACTATACTATATATACTATTATATTTTGTCAACTTTAATCATGTGCAAGATCTCTGCAGTCACACAGTACAAGCATTAATGGAAACTCAGATAAGTGCTCATGTTACCTCTGGACATGATGGCTAGAGAAGTGTCTTGGCAATTTTCGTCCTCAGCTATATTGTCCTGCTAGTGTCCATCTAATTCAGCAGTGTTATTTCAAGGGAACACACTATGCTGTTTCTGCAACTCCTGTTCACCCCAACAGCTCAGAGCTGCACTGCTCAGCTGTTCCTGTAGGTCCCACCCCGGGGTAGGGTGACTAAACACAGTGTTATTTGGAAAAATGGCACTACAGTTTTTTTTAGAGCCAAACCCAGAAGTGGATTCAACAAGAAGTCAAAATAGAACTTGTTCCTTTTATATTTCCCATTACTCTTGATCCTTCTTCTGGCTTAGGCTCAAAAAACTGAATGGAAGACTGTCACAATAACTGTGCCATTTTTTCCACTAAACCTTGTATATGAAACTTACCTTCTGAAGTCTGAGAAAGGGCTTAAGGAGCCAGCAGGCAGCCAGTCTGATGGATTAGCTAGTAAATGGCATTCTCCAGTTTGTATTGTAGCTTTAGAAGACAAACAAAACTAAATTTTTACTTCAACTTAATTAAAAAAATGATTTTAGCCCAAAATACCTAGATAATGAACAAAAAATCAAATCAAAGTGTTGCATAGCCTTTAAAGTGTTGAAGCATAACCAAAGCTATAAATTTTGTATTCATAATTTTACCAGCCTGCAGTACAAAGTTATGTGCTATTTTACCATCCGATGAATACTGGAAAAAAATTAAGACCTTAAAGCAATGGTGCAATAGTTCAACTCTCCCCTTCGAATCTGCAAGGTGTTTGTATGTTCTCCCTTGTTTGTGCTTTTAGTCTTTTTTTACGCTAGGTTCACACTAGTGTTCGGGCGAATCCGCCCGAGATTCCACTTAAATTGGCAGAGAGATAAGTACTGCAAGCAGGACTTTTGTCGCCGCAATTTCATAATGAAATCGACGGAAACCCTGCGGACACCATTTTATAGTCTATGAGGTCCACGGTTAACGCCCGAAGGACGGAAACTGAGCTTTAGTGTGAACCTAGCCTTACAAATGCTTTCCCATCCATAAAGTGGACTGCAACTCGAAGACCATGTAACCATTAAATCACTCAACCTCCTCGATAGTACTACAGTGTACGCCAGAGTACAGGCATAGTGGAGGAGGCTGTGGCATGATATGAATGGGAGCGCTGTTCAAAAGAAGACACAAGCTGGCAGAAAGGGGAGCTGCAGACCCATCAGAGAAAAGTTTATATAAAGTGGCCAACCCCTTTAAATTTTTTCCAGGTTCCATTTATATCATAAATCACCAAATGAATTATATTCCAAAAAAGGAGGACATCTGTGCTCAACCAAAGAGATCCTTTATTGTAGTCCAAGTCCACACTACGTGTTTCGGGAGATACCACCTTTTTCAAGTGTATATAAAATGGCATAAAAAAACCCCCCAAAAAAACATAGGTACACACACATCCTTTTATATCTAAAAGCTGATATTGAAACCACCCCTTAGGGGAGGGATGAAAGTCCAATTCACAATAGACAGAACATTTTAGCACAACAAATTATATTAGATATTAAATGTGACAATTAGAAAGTACAACTTGTCCCACAAAAAACAAGCCCTATGCAAACAGAAAAAAATAAGTTTTGGCTTTTGAAATGCAGGGAGAAAAATTACTTTGTTAGGAAGTGGTTAAACACCAGGTTTGGACCTCAGTTTGTAAATTGGTATGTATTTTGACAACCCGCTTATCAATATCCTATCTTGAAAACTGATAGCTGGTAATGATCTCAACAGGGGTCCCGGCCCCCTCGGTCATGACAACAGGGGTCCCCTATAGCAGAAGTGCGTGTGTGACCACTGGTCTGTTAACTACTGTGTGACTGAGCACCGTATTCGATTATCTGGTCAAAGTTGGGAGGATGCCTATTGTGGTTCCCAACATGCATCATATATAGGTTGTTCACACAGGACAACCAAACTAATGATCTATTAGTTTAAGGGATGGAAAAAAATAATTTTCTTTTACCACATTCATTCAGCAGCACAAGTATACATCAGTATTTTCTCTAGGGTTTATAACCCTTGTTCAACTTGTACAGTTCCTGTGCTGATGTCATCATGCTATGATAGTGAGTATTAGTTAACCCTTAGGGTGCACTTATTCTCCAAGCTGTACAGCTGACACGCAATGCAGATTTATTACGTACAGGAAACATATTACTTTGTCTTCCTCATGGAGTCCTCATGGAATAAATTGCTCTCAGCTCCATGAGCGTCACAAATGCAAAAATAGTAGAATGTTCTTCCGCTGCAATAGTAACTGCAATTGTTGTAAGCAAAAGTATTTCTGTGACTCTTTGCAAGGAAGCATTGAAATCATAATGCAGTTTACACAGGACTCTTAAATTTGTTATTATAGTACAGTGTGGCATAAGATGACATTATATACTGTAAAGTCCTTGCAGTGTGGCAATGATTATGTAATAGCTACACCGCCATTTACAGTGGGGAAAAAAAGTATTTAGTCAGCCACCAATTGTGCAAGTTCTCCCACTTAAAAAGATGAGGCCGGCCTGTAATTGACATCATAGGTAGACCTCAACTATGAGAGACAAAATGAGAAAACAAATCCAGAAAATCACATTGTCTGATGTTTAAAGAATTTATTTGCAAATTATGGTGGAAAATAAGTATTTGGTCAATAACAAACGTTCATCTCAATACTTTTATATATCCTTTGTTGGCAGTGACAGAGGTCAAACGTTTTCTATAAGTCTTCACAAGGTTGGCACACATTGTTGCTAGTATGTTGGCCCATTCCTCCATGTAGATCTCCTCTAGAACAGTGATGTTTTGGGGCTGTCGCTGGGTAACACGGACTTTCAACTCCCTCCATAGGTTTTCTATGGGGTTGAGATCTGGAGACTGGCTAGGCCACTCCAGGACCTTGAAATGCTTCTTACGAAGCCACTACTTCATTGCCCTGGCAGTGTGCTTGGGATCATTGTCATGCTGAAAGACCCAGCCACGTTTCATCTTCAATGCCCTTGCTGATGGAAGGAGGTTTGCACTCAAAATCTCACGATACATGGCCCCATTCATTCTTTCATGTACACGGATCAGTCGTCCTGGTCCCTTTGCAGAGAAACAGCCCCAAAGCATGATGTTGCCACCCCCATGCTTCACAGTAGGTATGGTGTTCTTTGGATGCAACTCAGCATTCACTCTCCTCCAAACATGACGAGTTGTGTTTCTACCAAACAGTTCTACTTTGGTTTCATCTGACCATATGACATTCTCCCAATACTCTCCTGGAACATCCAAATGCTCTCTAGCAAACTTCATACGGGCCCGGATATGTACAGGGGGACACGTCTGGAACTGCAGGATCTGAGTCCCTGGCGGTGTAGTGTGTTACTGACGGTAGCCTTTGTTACATTAGTCCCAGCTTTCTGCAGGTCATTCACTAGGTCCCCCCGTGTGGTTCTGGGATTTTTGCTCACCGTTCTTGTGATCATTTTGACCTCACGGGGTAAGATCTTGCGTGGAGCCCCTGATCGAGGGAGATTATCAGTGGTCTTGTATGTCTTCCATTTTCTAATTATTGCTCTCACAGTTGATTTCTTCACACCAAGTTGCTTGCCTATTGCAGATTCAGTCTTCCCAGCCTAGTGCAGGTCTACAATTTTGTTTCTGGTGTCCTTCCACAGCTCTTTGGTCTTCACCATAGTGGAGTTTGCAGTGTGACTGTTTGAGGTTGTGGACAGGTGTCTTTTATACTGATAACAATGTCAAACAGGTGCCATTACTACAGGTAATGAGTGGAGGACAGAGGAGTCTCTTAAAGAAGAAGTCTTTGAGAGCCAGAAAACTTGCTTGTTTGTGGGTGACAAAATACTTATATTCCACCATAATTTGCAAATAAATTCTTTAAAAATCAGACAATGTGATTTTCTGGAAGGTTTTGGAGTGTGTCTCTGCTGACACAAACCGGGCGCAAGAAATCGGGCACTGAAATGGCGGAAATCTCTGGAAAACTTGCAATTTTCACTTATTATCCGCTGCACATTTGTTTCTGGAAATGAAATTAATGCAACACTCAAGGGTTAAAAATACTCGCTGCACCGCTTGATATGTACCATGAGGAGTTTAGTTTTCAAAATAGGGTCATGTGTCTGCGGATTCCACTTTACTGGCAATTCAGTGGCTCTGCAAAAGTGGCATGACATCCAAAAACCAAACTGTGCTCCAAAAACCAAAATAGCGCTCCTTCCCTTCTGTGCCTGACTGTGTGCCCAAATAGCAGTTTATACCCCGATATGTCAATGTTAATTACGTTATCCTGGGTACAACAGTGTCATACATGTGTGCATAAACTGCTGTTTGGGCACACAGCAGTTTATGCACACATAAACTGCTGTGTGCATTTTATGTGCTATGTGCTCTTGGAGCGCAGATATAGATTGTCGTTTTTTGGACGTCATGTCGGGATTGCAGAGACCCTAAAATTGCCCCTACAAAATGGGGTCACTTCTCAAGGAATTCCAATTCAGGCTAAGGCCCAACAGTGTGGAAATACAGCGTTTTTTGTTGCAGATTTTACTATGTTTTTTTGAGGCAAAGTCAGGAGTGGCTTGAAAAGGAAGGGAAAATCTAAAAGAAGCTCTTAGACATTTTCCATCTGTTAAATCCACTCCGGACTTTAGCTTGAAAAACTGTAGCAAAATCTGCAACAAAAAATGTGTTTCCGTAACAATGGGTCTTAGCCTTTACTGGCACCTCTGGGGCTCTGCAAAAACAATGTGGCGTCCAGAAAGTCCCTTTAAATCTATACTCCAAAAGCTAAGAAGTGCTCCTTACCTTCTGAGACCTGCTGTGTGCCCAAACAGCAGTTTACACCCACATATACAACTTTTTTGTACCCGGGATAACCCACTTAAAAGTTGTAAGTGCATGTCTCTGATGACATAAAGTGGGCACAACGTATTCGCACTGAAATGGCATATTTCTTTAACAATTACCATTTTCACTTTGTACAATAATTTTTGGAGTCACTTTTGGAGGGTTTCCATTGTATTGGTACTCTAGGGGTTCTGCAAATGAGACATGGTACCTGAAAACTATTCCCGCAATATCTGCTTTTCAAACTCTGTGGTGATCTTTCCGTTCCTTGCGCTGCTGTGTGCCCAAACATCAGTTTACATCCACAAGTGGGATATTTCCATGCTCAGGAGAACTTGCATAACAAACTGTGAGATGCATTTTCTCCTTTAACCCCTTGTGAATGTCTTAATTTTAGGACTAAATGAACTTATTATTGAAGAAAAAAATGTAATTACAACTCTATATAGTTTTTCTCCATATATTTTTAATACCAGTGAAATGCTTAGGCAGGGTTCACACTACCGTTGGAGTCCGCTATGAAGGTGTCCGTTAAAAAAAAAATAAACTGACACCTATCATAACGGACCCTAACTGATGAGCATCAGGTAGTGTCCGTTTTTTAATGTCACATACCGCTAGAAAGCCGACAGCGCGCTGAATTCAGCGCACTGCCGGCTTTCCTGGTATGTGCCCCGGGGCTGGAGATATCGGCGGTGTAAGTTACATGTTTTACTTTACTTACTGTTTGAAGGGCGCTGTGAGGAACTCCCTCCCTGACACTTCTCGTTGGTCCATAGCGCTGTACTGAGGAGGCGTTCCTCACAGCTCAGCGTCATTGCCGGGCAGTAAGGAACGCCCCCTCTGACAGTATAGGGCTATAGACCTTACAGCCCAGTGATGACGCTCAGCTGTGAGGAACGCCCCCTCATACAGCGCTATGAACGAACAGAAGTGTCAGGGAGGGAGTTCCTCTGACAGTACCCGGCTATAGACGAGAACAGAGAGAGGGGGCGTTCCTCACAGCCCAGCGATGACGCTCAAGCTGTGAGGAACGCCCCCTCAGTACAAGTCTCTGAACAAAGAGAAGTGGCAGGGAGGGAGTTCCTCGCAGCGCCCCTTCCAACAGTAAAACATTACACCGCCGATATCTCCAGCCCCGGGGCACATACCGGGAAAGCCGGCAGTGTGCTGAATTCAGCGCGCCGTCAGCTTTCTAGCGGTATGTAAAACCGCATGTGCCTGAGGACACGAAATGTCCTCTAACACTGCTAGTTTTTTTTTTTTGTTTGTTTGTTTCTCCTTTCTGAGCATGCGCAGGGAAAGTAAACGGACATAAAATAACGGACAGTAAGTGATGGCTATGGGTCCTTTATACCCATAGACTTCAATGTTAAAAAAATAATGGACACTTGCTGTCCGTCAAGAATCCGTTTTTTTCAAACGGACAAAAAGTCCTGCATGTAGGATTTTTTGTCCGTGAAAAAATAACGGACTTCTGACGGATTTGGTGTAAACGGACACTAACAGACACTAACGGACACAATATAAAAACCATTGAAATGAATGGAAATTTTAACGGATTTCTGACGGTTCAACTAGTGTCCGTTGCTAAAATCTTGTAATGGACAATAGCAACGGACACTACTGATGGACACCAACGGTAGTCTGAACGCTCCCTTAAAGGGTTAACAAACTTCCCAAATGCTGTTTTAAATTATTTGAGGGGTGCAGGTTGGAAAATGGCATGATTTATGGGGGTTTATAATATATAAGCCTTTATAATCCCCTTCAGAACTGAAATGGTCCCTAAAAAATTAGTTTTGGAAATTTTCGTGTAATCTGGAAAACCACTGTTACACTTGTAAGCCTTCTAATGTCCAAAATAAATTAAAGGAAGATTAAAAGATGATGCCAATATAAATCAAATATGGTATATAATATTTATTAATGTATTTGGGTGCTATGACTATCTGTCTGAAAACCAGTGCCTCCCACATTTTGAAAATGGCAAATTATTTTTCCAAATTTCCATCAAATTTTATTTGTTTATTTTTTATAAATACAAAAATATTGATCAATGTTTACCACTAACTTGAAGTACAATATGTCATGAAAATGTCTAAAAATTTACTTGTGTAAGGCTTGGTTCACATCTGCGCTCAGGTTTCCGTTCAGGGGGAAACCCGAACGGAAACCTAATCCGCATTAAAAAGTGGTTACCTTAGGAAACCCGCGGATCCCATAGACTATAATGGGGTCCGTGTGGTTTCCATTAGGTTTCTGCCCCAAAAGGACGAAAAATGCGGAGAGAAAAGCACTGCTTGTAGCGCTTTTCTCTCTGCATTTTTCATGTGGGGAGGGGAACAGAATCTCCGTATGAAGTACAAGCACAGATGTGAACCAAGCCTAAGTTAGTTATTTCCATATAAATTTAACATATGTCGGTTTTGAAAACGAGGCAAGGTCCTTAAGCTCAACATTAATAGTGTGGCACTGAGTAGGAGTGGTTTTAAGATCACCTCTATATCTCCTCCTCCATAACTGTAATAACTTGTATTACCCATGTGGTTACAAGTGGCATTTCAAGCGGTCTCTAAAGCACTGTGTGCATTGTTAGAATAAGACCTTATTCACACAGCCTTTCTGTTTTTTACACACGTGGACAAAATTGTTGGTACCCCTCGTTTAATGAAAGAAAAACCCACAATGGTCACAGAAATAATTTGAATCTGACAAAAGTAATAATATATAAAAATTCTATGAACATGAACAAATGAAAGTCAGACATTGCTTTTCAACCATGCTTCAACAGAATTTAAAAAAAAAAGAAAACTCATGAAACAGGCCTGGACAGAAATGATGGTATTTTGGCCCACTCCTCATGAGCAAACTGTTTCAGTTGTCTCGGGTTTGAAGGGTGCCTTTTCCAGACGGCACGTTTCAGCTCCTTCCAAAGATGCTCAATAATATTTAGGTCAGGGCTCATAGAAGGCCAATTCAGAATAGTCCAATGTTTTCCTCTTGGCCATTCTAGGGTGTTTTTAGCTGTGTGCTTTGGGTCATAATCCTGTTGCAAGACCCATGACCTGCGACTGAGACCAAGCTTTCTGACACTGGGCAGCACATTTCTCTCTAGAATCTCTTGATAGTCTTGAGATTTCATTGTACCCTGCACAGAGTCAAGACACCCTGTACCAGATGCAGCAAAGCAGCCCCAGAACATAACAGAGCCTCCTCCATGTTTCACAGTAGGGACAGTGTTCTTTTCAAGATATGCTTCATTTTTCGGTCTGTGAACATAGAGCTGATGTGCCTTGCCAAAAATTTAGATTTTGTTTTTTTTTTTTTTGTTTTTTTTTTCTCATCTGTCCATAGGACATTCTCTCAGAAGCTTTGTGGCTTGTCAACATGTAGTTTGGCAAATTACTTTTGTCAGATTCAAGTTATTTCTGTGACCATTGTGGGTTTTTCTTTCATTAAACGAGGGGTACCAACAATTTTGTCCACGTGTGTACATGACAAATTATCCATGAAAAACAGATATATTGCCCAGTGTTTAGTAGTATAATGTTGTACCGTGTTAGCCATAGAAAGTAGTGGAAGAGTGAAGAAATCAGGCGATACCTTAAATTTAGATGCTAACTGAGTGTATTTGATAAGTAAGCTTTCGAGAGTGCTAGCTCTCTTCTTCAGACATGGCCAGTGTTTGACCTTATTTGCATAACTGTTAAAAACGGCCATCACATGTCCGTTTTAAAGCCTGTGAAAATCAATGGGTGTATTAACTTTTTTTTTTTAGTCACTTTTTTTTTTTTTTTTTTTTTTTTTAATTCCCGTCAAAACGGACAGTGTCAGTGTTTTTCTTTGGACTATTTTCATGATCTGTTTAAAAATACAGCAACAAAGTTCACAGAATAAACTGCACATTATTTGTGCTTCAAAGTGTAAGTTGTTTCCAGTGAAAACACTGGGTATATTCACATATTCATTTTTTTTTTTTTTCTAGGAAATAGTCCGTTTGAACCACTAAATATTGTACTGTTTGCTATGTGACCTTTCTGGCTGTATGTATTTCTAAGCAGCTGGAGTTTGCATTTGACTTTTCCTGATTTCCCTTTGTGTTGGCCAAGCTTCTCCATAGAACAGCTGAAGTGCAACAAAAGGAATTTAGGAAGTCTACTGAAAGCCAAGGAAAATTTCCTAAAGCTTTGGGTAAACAAAGAAACAAGAATGTTTGATGCACGAGAGATGTAGCTGGTACACATGAATGTCTGTATGAATGGATAATCTGTTTTTGGCTAAAATATAATACGTTCTTTTAGCAGAAAATAAGTTCTAAATTTCTCCATAGCAGCGCAATAACTAAGCGTTGCACAGAAGATTGTCTCCTATTCATCCTGTATTGCTTTGAGTCTCAGCTTATATTTTCTATTGATATGTTTAAGCCAGAGGCATAGCTAGGGGCTCAGTACAGGGGTGGCAAATACATCCATTTGGACCCCTAACTTAGACATACCAATATTATCACTATAGTGTTAGATATCGGCTCTACACAGGGTGTAGACAATACTGCATACAGTAGTGACTTACAAGTTTGAAAACCCCGGACCCCTGCTGATCATCTGGTTAAAGTGACTGAGGCACTTGTTCAAGCATTGTGACCCCTTCTCAGTTTACAATGTATCATTAATTTCCTAGCGGCAATGCAATGTAACTACAGTCTCGTTCTTTCAATGGAAAGTCTGACCGCTGTAATAGCGATTACACACACAGCCAGGTGGAACCCAATGACTATAATGGGGTCCGTTGGGTGTCCGTCATTTTAAAATAGAAATTGGCAGATGAAAAGTACTTTGTGCATGACTATTTCATCTGCTGATTTCAGGCAGACATTGAGGCGGAGAATCTGACGCAAATGTGAACATAGCCTTAACTGGGAAGAGGTCGCTGTAATTGCACTTACGCCATGGTCCCTTAAAACAGATGATCAGTGGATGTCCCAAGTGTCAGACCCCCACTGGTTTCTTTTTAATGATGGATAGAGGATAGATCATCAGTAAAAAAATTAACTGGAAAATCCTTGTAATAAAATCCAAGTTCCACTTTAATTAAATGAATTGCTCCCTGACATTATAAACATAAGGCGGGGAATATAAATGATGCCCCGCCTTATGTTTATAATTAGAGATGAGTGAATCGATTCTGTAGAAGTGGAATTCGATCCGAATTTCAGGAAGTCTTCAATTCGCCACAATTCCGGATTTCCTGATGCTTTGTGGTAACGAATATTTAGTAAGGACCTTTGTGACATCAGACGGTCACATGATGTTCTCTAGTGATGTGATTGGGTAGGTGTATCTTTGCTTGTTAGCAGATCCTTCTACATGAATAAAAGTTGTCCGTGCTGAAGAGAGAGAGAGAGACATGACCATGGCATCCAAGGGCTTCCTCCATTTTGCTGCCCACCCCGGCTCTTTGAAGGCCAGAAATAGCTGTTTATTTGCCGCAAAGTAATTCGGATCGAAGCAAATTTTTTTGGAACTTCGAATCGAACTGCCGAATCGAACTTTTGAGAAATTCTCTCATCTCTATTTAGAATGACCCCTTACATAAATAATGCCACTTATATTCGTAATCACCCAACCCCCTTATATTCATAGTGTCTCCTAACAATCCCTTATAATATTATAAATCTACCAACTGCTTGGTAGAGGAAAAAATATGTTATAGCTACCTGCCTGCGATCCCTTGATAAACTGAGACACTGCCTCTTACTTATTTCTTACAAGACGGTGTGACCACACACTGTAAGTCGGCATGTCTGTGCAGGAGGTGCGATGCTTTGATATCATTGCACCAGGAGGCGATCATCTTGTTTGTGGTCATGATCTCTTTTAAAATGTAGGCCTGAAGTGGCTTGCGGTTTACAAGTTACAAGTGGGCAGGATGCATTTTAACTATATTGGTTTTGCCGATATAGTTAAAGGTACTGCATATGTGGGGCCCACCATGGGGTCGCTGCCCCCATGCTAGCTACACCTCTGACTATAGCATATTTAAACCTTAGGCGCACCAGGACGTATAGTTACGTCCTGGTGCACGTGACTAAACATGGCGGCCACTCTGAAACAGAGCCGACGCACTAGCTGCCGGGTCTGAGCTGTTTTTAAAAGTTGTTAAAAATATAAAAAAAATTTTTTTTAAAAACCTAAAAGTTTAAATCACCCCCCCCCCTTTCCCTAGATCACATATAGATATAAATAAATAAAAGTAAACACAAACACATTAGGTATCCCCAAGTCCAAAAATGCCCAAACTATTAAAATATAAAAACATTTCTCCCATACGGTAAACTCTGTAACAGGGAAAAAAAAATCAAAATGGCTGATTTGTCGTTTTTTCGCCAAATTACATCCCTAATAAAATGGAATAAAAAGTGATCCATACATCCCCCAACATGGTATCAATAAAAACTACATATCATCCCGCAAAAAAAAAAGACACCTTACACAGCTCTATATGCTGAAATATAAAAAAGTTACAGGGGTCAGAATCTGGTGATTCAAAGAATTTTTTTTTCTTCAAAATTTTTAATTTTTGTAAAGTTAGTAAAACATGAAAAAAACTATATAAATTTGGTATCACTTTGATTGTACTGACCTGCAGAATAAAGCTAGCATAGAATTTTTAGCACAGAGTGGAAGCCATAAAAAAAGACATAAGAAAACGGCGGTACTGCATTTTTTTTTCTCAATTCTACCTCATTCTGAATTTTTTTCCTGGTACATTATACAAAATAATAAATGGTACCACTTTGAAGTACAACTTGTCACGCAAAAATCAAGCCCTCGTATGACTATGTAAACAGAAAAATTAGAAAGTTATGGCTTTTGGAATGTAAGGAGTAAAAAACAAAAACACAAAAAAAGAAAAATGTCTGCATTTCCTAAGGGTTAAAAGAAGAAAAAAACACATTCCCAGTTTGTTTTTAACTAGTGACTTCTCTGTTTCTGATAAAATATTGGAGCCTCTTGGCTTTCAAATGATAGCAGAAGCACTTTCCTAGATACAGCAATCTGAAGTGACACCCCCTTTTGGCATTTGCTATGTGTGTATATACTGGCAATACAGGTTAAATATAGGTCAAACCATCCTAGCTATGTTTAATTATTTTGTTGCTAGAGAGAACTTTTGATCATCTTTATCTGCTAAAAGAAAGTCCAATAGGTTAATAAAGTATATTACAAAAATGATCCGCAAACCTTTTCCAACACAATAGCTGTAACGACAGTTACACTTTAAATCCTATCATTACCAAGGAACATAGGAAGAAATGGCAATCAGCTGTTTGCAACAGCCTCAGTGTTCTGGTGGCCTGGAAACTATTTCAGGCTGTCCCATTCAAGTCAGGTACCATTCATCTCAAAGCTTGTAAGCTTGTACTTTTTCTGGCTGTTACATTGTGTGTGGAGCTGTGCTAGTTCACTACAATGGGGCTCCTGTAAACAGCTGATCAGTAGGGTGTTGATCTATTGATAACCTGTCTTATAGGTCATCAAAAGTATACTCTTGGAATTCCGCATTAAAATAGTATGGTTACAAGTTAAAATACTATGTCCATCAAGTTCACCCAGGGCATCTTTTTGGGGTGTGAAATTTATCATTTATGCTCTGCTAAAAACAGATCAGAAATATTTTGTTTTGTTGAAAGGACTAGCCAAAAACGGTGTCATTACAAAATGCATCTCATACCGCAAAAAACAAGCCCTCATTTGGCTACATCACTAGAAAATTTGAAAAAAATATAGCTTGCACAATGTGCAGACAAAAACCCCAAAATTAATGAAAACATAACTGGCTGCAACAGGAAGGGAATGTATAAATTGAGTGAGTGTATATAAGGGTACACCCCAAATGTAGAGGTTACGAGGGAAAAAACACCAGATGTGACCCCCAGAGTGATCCGCCCCCCTGCAATCATATGAGCTACTGGGATATAGTAGGGAATTTGGTGTTCCCAATGTACTCCATACAGCTTACATATTCACTTTTCACCATCTGCTGTGCATTCACATCTGGGAAACTAATGCTAACTACACCCCTTGTTAAATTCTTTGAGGGGTGCAGTTTTCAAAATGGGGTCACTCCTTAGGGAATTCCACTTTTCTGGTACCTTAGAGGCTGTGCAAACATGACATGGCGTCCAGGTATCAAACATCTAAATCTGTACTCCAAAAGCCACATAGCACGCTGTGTACCCAAACTGAAGTTTATGCCCACATGTATGACATGGTTGTACCTAGGATAACTTACTTAATGTCAGTCATATGTGGGTATAAACTGCTGTTTGAGCACAGCTGGGCACTGAAGGGAAGGAGCACTATTTAGTTTTTGGAGCACATATTTAGATGGTTTGGTTTTTGGAAGCTATGACACTTTTGCAGAGCTACTGAAATGCCAGTTAAGTGGAATCCCCTGACACATGACCCCAATTTGGAAACCACACTCCTGAAGGAATTTATCCAGGGGTACAGTGAATATTTTTAACTCCCAAGTGTTGCTATAATTTAATTTCCAGAAAGGAATACGCAGCTAATGATGAAGGGAGAAAATGGCATTTTTTTCCCTAAATATGTAATTTCAGTACGCAATATGTTGTGCCCGGACACTTCAGTTTTTACTTTTCATTATCAGCTGCGCATTCATTTCTGGAAATTAAATTAATTAAACACTCAAGGGTTAAAAATGCTCGTTTACACCACTTGATAAATTCCTTGAGGGGTGTAGTTTCCAAAATGTGGTCACATGTCAGGGGATTCCACTTTATTGGCAATTCAGTGGCTCTGCAAAGTGGCATGTCATCCAAAAACCAACAGTGTGTTCATTCCCTTCTGTGCCTGGCTGTGTCCAAATAGCAGTTTATACCCACATACAGCATTGTTAAGTACATTATCCTGGGTACAACAGTTTCATACATGAGCATGTATGACCACACAGCAGGGCGAAAATATGAAGGAGCACTATGTGTTTTTTCGCACGCGATTTAGATTGTTGGTTTTTGGATGCTATGTCATGTTTGCAGAGACCCTAAAATTGCCCCTACACAATGGGTCACTTAAAGAATTCCAATTTACTGGCACCTCCAGAGCTCTGTAAAAACAACATGGTGTCCAGAAAGTCCCTCTAAATCTATACTCCAAAAGCTAAAAAGTGCAGGGCTCTTTCTTTCCCTTCTGAGCCCTGCTGTGCGCCCAAGCAGCAGTTTGCGCATATACAGTACAGACCAAAAGTTTGGACACACCTTCTCATTCCAAGAGTTTTCTGTATTTTCATGAGTATAAAAATTGTAGATTCACACTGAAGGCATCAAAACTATGAATTAACACATGTGGAATTATATACTTAACAAAAAAGTGTGAAACAACTGAAAATATGTCTTATATTCTAGGTTCTTCAAAGTAGCCACCTTTTGCTTTGATTACTGCTTTGCACACTCTTGGCATTCTCTTGATGAGCTTCAAGAGGTAGTCACCTGAAATGGTTTTCACTTCACAGGTGTGCCCTGTCAGGTTAGCTGCTAGGAAACCACTGCTAAGGACAGGCAACAAGCAGAAGAGACTTGTTTGGGCTAAAGAACACAAGGAATGGACATTAGACCTGTGGAAATCTGTACTTTGGTCTGATGAGTCCAAATTTGAGATCTTTGGTTCCAACCACGTGTCTTTGTGCGACGCAGAAAAGGTGAACAAATGGACTCTACATGCCCGGTTCCCACCGTGAAGCATGGAGGAGGAGGTGTGATGGTGTGGGGGTGCTTTGCTGGTGACACTGTTGGGGATTTATTCAAAATTGAAGGAATACTGAACCAGAATGGTTACCACAGCATCTTGCAGCGGCATGCTATTCCATCCGGTTTGCGTTTAGTTGGACCATCATTTATTTTTCAACAGGACAATGACCCCAAACACACCTCCAGACTGTGTAAGGGCTATTTGACCAAGAAGGAGAGTGATGGGGTGCTATGCCAGATGACCTGGCCTCCACAGTCACCAGACCTGAACCCAATCGAGATGGTTTGGGGTGAGCTGGACCGCAGAGTGAAGGCAAAAGGGCCAACAAGTGCTAAGCATCTCTGGGAACTCCTTCAAGACTGTTGGAAGACCATTTCAGGTGACTACCTCTTGAAGCTCATCAAGAGAATGCCAAAAGTGTGCAAAGCAGTAATCAAAACAAAAGGTGGCTACTTTGAAAAACCTAGAATATAAGACATATTTTCAGTTGTTTCACACTTTTTTGTTAAGTATATAATTCCACATGTGTTAATTCATAGTTTTGATGCCTTCAGTGTGAATCTACAATTTTTATAGTCATGAAAATACAGAAAACTCTTGGAATGAGAAGGTGTGTCCAAACTTTTGGTCTGTACTGTATATACAACTTTTTTGTACCAGGATAACCCACTTAATAGTTTTAGGAGTGCATGTCTCTGATGACACAAAGTGGGCACAGCATGTTGGGCACTGAAATGGCATATTTCTTTAACAATTTAAATTTTCACTTTGTACATTAATTTTTGGGAAGCACTCTTGGGCTCAAAATGATAATACCCCTTTAGAAATTCCTTGAGGGGTGTAGTTTCTAAAATGGGTCACTTTTGTGGGGTTTCCATTGTACTGGTACTTTAGCGGCTCTGCAAATGCGACATGGCACCTGAAAACTATTCCAGCAAAATCTGCCCTCTAAAAGCCAAATAGCAGTTTGTTCTGTTCGTTTCAGTTTGTTCTGTTCCATGCACCCCTTTGTACCCAAACAGCAGATTATGACCGGTTATGGGGTATTGCCATGTTACTTTTTTTCTCCTTTTTATTCTCTTGTGAAAATGAAAAATTTGGGGCTAAATTGATGGTTTATTGGAAAAAAAAAAGTAATTTTTCATTTTTGCATCCCAATGTTAATAAAATCTGTGAAACAGCTGTGGTGTCAAAATGCTCACTATACCCCTTGCTATGTTCTATGAGGGGTGTAGTTTCCAAAATAGGGTCACTTTTTGAGGGTTTCCATTGTTCTGGTAATTTAGCGCCTCTACAAATGCGACATGGCACCTGAAAACTATTCCAGCAAAATCTGCACTCCAAAAGCCACATAGCGCTCTTTCTATTCCAAGCGCCCCCATGTACCCATACAGCAGATTATGACCGCTTAATGGGTATTGCCATGTTCGTGAGCAACTGTTTAACTCTGGGGTGCTTTTTCTCCTTTAACTCTTTGTGAAAATGAAAACTTTGAAAAATTACTAAAACGTCAGTTTATCCCCATTTACATATCCCAATGTTAATAATATCTGTGAAACAGCTGTTGGGTAAAAATGCTCACTATACCTCTTGATAAATTCTGTGAGGGGTGTAGTTTCTAAAATGGGGTCACTTTTGGAGAGTTTCCAAATGAGACATGGCACCTGAAAACTATTCCAGCAAAATCTGCTGTTTAAACACCCATTGGCGCTCCTTCCCTCCCGCATGCTGGTGTGTTCCCAAGCATAAGTTTACATCCGCTTGTGGGATATTTCTGTGCTCTGGAGAAATGTGTGTAACAAACTGTGAGATACATTTTCTCCTTTTAAGCCTTTTGTGAATATGTTAATTTTAGAGATAAATCAATGTATTAATGAAAAAAAAAAATTAAATGTCACCTCCATATTTTTTAATTACTGTGAAATGCTTAAAGGGTTAACAAATTTCCCAAATGCTGTTTTGAATTACTTAAAGGGTGCAGTGTTGAAAATCGTGTGATTTATGGGGGGTTTCTAATATATATTGGCCTTTTATAATCCCTTTCACAACTGAAGTGGTCCCAATTAGTTTGGGAAATTTTCTTTTAAATCTGGAAAATCGCATTTGTAAGCCTTCTAATTTGTAATAAATTAAAGGATGATTAAAAGATGATGCCTATATAAAGCAGAGATATGGTATTTTTTTTTTTTTTTTTTTTTTTTTTTTTTTTTTTGTTTTTGTTTTTTTTTTTTTTTGTCCTTCTTCTTTTTTTTTTTCTTTTTTCTTTTTTTTTTCTTTCTTCTTTTTTTTTTTTATTTTTTTTTTTTTTTATTTTTTTTTATTTTTTTTTTGTTTTTTTTTTTTTCTTTTTTTTCTTTTTTTTTTTTCACACTAACCCGCCCCTTTTTTTTCTCTTTTGTGCGGGGCGCGGCCTGGGGCCTGGGGCTTTGGGCCGCGGCGCCCGGGGGGGGGGGGGGTTACCTTCCTTCGTCTTTCTTTTTTTTTTTTTTTTTTTTTTTTCTTTGCGCGGCCCCGCCCCCCCGGGTATGGGTAGGGGGGGGGGGCGGGAGTTTTTTTTAAAGGGGGGAAAAATTAAGGAGCGGCCCCCCGGGGGGGGGGGGGGGGGGGGGGGGGGGGGGGGGGGCGGGGCTCTTCCATGCCCCTTTTTTTTTGGTGGTGGTTGGTGGGGTGGGTTTTTTTTTTTTTCCGCCCCTTGTGAGTGGTGGGGGTTTTTTTTTTTTTTTTTTTTTTTTATATATAACTGTAATTTTATTGAAAAATTTTTCATTAACAAGGAATAAAGAAAAAACAAAAAAACAATAATAATCAAACAAACAGGAAGCATTGAGGTAAATAGAGGCTATCCGCCTCCTCCCCCTTAAGCAATATGCATTTAAATTAAGCAGTGAACAAGGGAGGGGGGAATGGAGGGGTTAAGAAGACAAGGGTAGGACCAAAGGGAAGGGGGGGGGGAGGGAAGGAGAGGACTAGAGATCAGAGACCCTGTGATGTACAATACATGTCCCAGGGTGCCCAAATAGCCCCAAAGGCTCCCCGTGAATTATGTAGGCCAGCAGTCAGGTATTCAAGACTCCTCACATCCTTCATTCTAGCCACAAGCTCAAGACTAGATGGGGGACTCACTTTCTTCCAGTTTCTAGCTATGAGAGTTTTAGCTGCAGTACAAAGATGCAAGAAAAGCCTGGATGACTTATTGCTCAGGTGTCTGGGGGGAAGGTTCAGGAGATAAAGAAGAGGGTCAAGAGGAACCTCTTGCAAAAAGAGAGCAGTCGTCAGAGTCCTGACCTCCCTCCAAAAACCGAGGATGAGAGGGCACGTCCAAAAGATATGGTGCAGGGTACCCACCGCAGCTCCACAGCGCCAGCACCATGGAGGAACTAATGGGTTTAAAGTATGAAGGAGAGCCGGAGTATGATACCAATGCATCAACAGCTTATACTGCGCTTCCCTAAACGTAATGCACTGAGATGATTTCTGGGCCCGAGACCATACAATCCGCCACTGTTCCTGGGAGATGGGTTTACCCACCGCCTCCTCCCATTTAAGCATATAGCGATGATTAACAGAAGAGCCTGTAGTTTGTGAGTTAAAAAGTTGGTAAATAGAGGATATAAAGCCCCTAGTGGACGTGCCTGCACGGCAGATCTTTTCAAAAGCGGTGGGGAGTGACACCTTAAGAGACCCATGGAGGGAGCGGGCAAAGTGAACCACCTACAAGTAATGGAACCATTCAGTACCTGGCAGGTTTTGATTAGCTGTAAGATGAGCAAAGGACCTGAGTTCCAAGGTTCCAGGGTCAACCATATCAGCAATCCAGTAAAGGCCAGCTTCAGACCACACTTTAGTCATGGCAGAAGTCAGGCTCTCCGGGAGAAGGGGGTTGTATAGTATGGAGACCATAGATGAGCGCGGGGACATCAGGGAGAATCTAGCACAACAGGTAGACCAGATAGATCTAGTAAACCGAATGGGGCCCAACAGGTACGAGGCAGGGGGGTGGGGGGGGGGCTGACCCACAGAAGCGCGTTAGGATGCATGGGTGCCAGCCATAGCTTCTCTATCTGCACCCATCTGGTGTATGCTGGCATAGCCGCCCAGAATGGGATATGGCGTAAGTGGGCCGCCCAGTAATAATGTTACAAATGTGGGACAGCCATACCCCCAGACCCCCTATCCGCCAGCATAACAGATCTAGGTATTCGGTGTCGTTTTGCTTGCCAGATAAACTGGAAGATAGCTTTCTGTAGGTTCCGTAATTCTCCCCGAGGTATCGCGACCGGGAGCGTCTCGAAAAAATACAGTAGCTTCGGGAGGAGAGTCATCTTGACCGCAGCAATTCTCCCCAAAAGGGAGATAGGCAAGGGTTGCCATTTGTGCAATAGGGCTCTTAGCTCACAAAACAACCGCGGGTAGTTTGCCGAGTAGAGGGTCGCATAGGAGGTGGATATATGGACTCCCAGGTAGCGGATAGAGGACTCCCGCCACTGGAAATCGTAATTACTGCGGAGGAGAAGGAGAAGGTCCCGTGGGATGTTAAGTGGGAGTGCCTCAGTCTTCGCGGGGTTCACTTTATAGCACTAAGAAAACAGCAAGCGCAGCAAGGAGGGCAGGATATTAGAAAGGGTGGGTGGAGTGAGAGCAGTATTGTATCCTAAACGAGACATATTTTATTTTTTTTTTTTGACCCTTATTCTTTTTATTTGGGGTCTCGCTTATTTTGCACGCTAGTGGTTCAATGCAGAGGCCATATTGAGTGACGGCCGGCCAACCCCACCGCCATCCAAAACAGGGAAGGAGAGAGAAGATGCACGGGGGAGGTTTATTTGTGGTGAGGGTTAGGGGTTAAAGGCCTGGATTAGTGGGAAAAACGGTCCCCTTAACAAATAATTTATTAAATTTATTTTTTAAAAAAAACAATTTAAGCAGTCAAAAACTTTTCAGCGTCCAGGCTCAAGAGAAGGGGGCCCCCCCCCCCCCCCCCCCCCCCCCCCCCCCCCCGCCGGGCCGGGGAGAATAATGATTGCGCCACCTCCCCACCAAATCCAAGCAGTCCAAGCATTCAGTCTATTGGCTAAGAGTTTGGTGAAAAGTTTCAGGTCCGTGTTCAGCAAAGCAATCGGTCGGTAATTAGCACAATCCTGCAAGTCCTTACCCGGTTTAGGGACCAATGTGAGTATTGAAGAGAGCATAGTCGGGGGTATAGGGGAACCTGAAAGGAAGGAATTGAAGAGGGACAATAGATGAGCAGAGAGTTCACCCTGGAAAACCTTATAATAATTGTAAGTGAACCCATCTGGGCCTGGGGCTTTCCCATTTGGGAGGTCCCTCAGGACCCCTTCTAGTTCCTCCTTGGTGATGGGGGGTGTTCAGGGAGGTTAAGGCCTCAGGAGAAAGGCGTGGGAGACAACAATCCTTTAACCCTTGTCAGGCTGCATAATTTTACAACATTACAGGCTCCATAGGAATAGGTACAATTGTACCTACTCAGCCGGACGAGGGTTAAATAGTCTTCCAGTAGTGTTGAGTCATCCCCAGGGAGTAGTGCTCGTGGGGGGGTAAGTCATACAGCTTAGAGTAGTAAGAGTGGAACGCGAGCGCCACAGCATCAGGGTGATGTTGAAGAGTACCCGTGGGGTCACGGACAGAGTGTGGTGTGGAAGAGGCCCGATGATCCCTGAGGGTTCTTGCCAGGAGGGTATGAGATTTATTACCTCGTTCCAAAAACCTCTGACGGGTATAAAGGAGAAGTCGTTCCACATGGCGGGTCTCCAAATCACGGAGGTCCGCCCGGGCCAGGACCAAACGGCGAAGAACCCCCAGGGATGGATGCGCTGCCAAAGTCGTCGTAAGGGACCGAATACGGGCTTGGAGGAGCTGTTCCTGGGCCTGTCTGTCCCTTTTAAGCCTAGAAGCCAATGCGATACAGCATCCTCTCATGACCGCCTTATGGGCTTCCCAGAGAATGGCAAGAGAGTCTACCGAGCCTAAGTTGTCTCTAAAATAATCTATCAAGTGTGTGCGCAGGGTCTCGAGGGAGGTCGGCGATTTGAGCAGTGTTTCGTTAAGACGCCAATGACATTGGCGAGTAGGCACTGGAGTCGTAGATAAGGTAACCACGACTGGGGCATGATCAGACCAGGTGAGAGGGCCAATGTTCGTGTCCCTAAGCAAACGAAGAGCGGGAGCATTTCCAAAGAAGTAGTCAATGCGGGTGTGAGTGTTATGAGGGTGAGAAAAGAAGGTGTAGGAGCGCGCCGTAGGATTGTCCACTCGCCAAAGGTCATACAAAGAGTGGGCGCGGATCAGCCTGCGGAACTCCCTTGCAAGTTGGGCCAACCTATGGGGGTTGGGCCCTGGGGTAACGCCAGACGATCCGCCCGTTCAGAGAAGACCATGTTAAAGTCTCCCCCCACCAGCCAAGCTGATGGTGGGAGAGCGCGCAGACGGGAGAATACCCGACGCAAGAACGGGATCTGCGCTGAATTGGGGGCATAGACATTGCATAAAACAATCGGGGCACCATAAAGGAGCCCCTCCAAGATAACAAACCGGCCACCTGGATCTATGTGGTAAGTCGTCACTGTAATTGGGCAGGATTGAGAAAGAAGGATAGCCACCCCAGCTCTGCGTCGATCGTGGAAGGCCGGAAAAGCTACGGGAAAATAATGCTTAGCGAAGGCAAAAGTACCAGCGCGGTCAAAATGAGTCTCCTGAAGAAACGCCACATTCGCTCGTTCTCTAAGGACATGGCGCCTTTTAATGTTGGAACCCAGGCCCTTGACATTAATTGTCACGCACCTAACCATTGGGACTCAGGATTGGAGGACAGTGGCGGATTGTAATAAGCTCACCCATCTCACATGACGCTGGCAAGTTTCCCTCGGAGAGGCAAAAGGGCAATCCACAAACAGGAACCCAAAGTCGAGGCAGGGTCTCTAGATCAGGGAGGGGGGGGGGAAGAGAGGGAGGGAGGGAGGCAAAAGACATCATAAATGACAAAGTAAAAATAAAAACAGCTAAACAATACTTTGTGGGCGAGGCTAAGTCACTCGCCTGGGGACCAATGAGGGCAGCCAGAGGTCCAATCAGGATCAATGGCCGCACAGTCCAAGTATCCCCTTAGGGGGGAGAGCGTAGATAGGAGGTCGGAGGGGAGGCGGTGGATCCCCAACCACCAGTAAAAAGAAGGAAGGAAGGGGGAGTCACCGGGACCCCACCCCCGCCCCCACTCCGCTAAAACAATCCAATAATAAACATAATAGATGAGACCCGTAGACCTAAAAAAGAAAAAAAGAGAAGCAAACATAACATTAAGGCATGCAGATTCCAAAGCACCACCGAGAAAAGGGAGAACGTCTCAAGGGGGGGCAGCCTCCTCAAGGATCAGTCTCCAGCCGGGGCCTCCGAGTGGTCACCACCGCGGAGGATGCATGACGTCGTCTGGGCTTCAATTGTTGCCAAACCGGTGGTGGGGGAGGGGGTGGAGAGAATAGCTCCCAGTCTGTTAAATCCGGCAGGGGAACATCCAATAGGTCATAGAAGAGAGGCAAATCCGCAAAGGAGCGAAGCGTAGCGGAGCGACCATCCCTACGAGCAATGAGAGCAAACGGAAAACCCCACCGGTAAGGAATTTGGTACTCCTGAAGAATCTGGAGGAGGGGTCGGAGATGGCGGCGTTTCTGGAGGGTGATTAGCGACAGATCCTGATAGAATTGTAGTGGAGCTCCCTGAAACTCGAAGTCTTTGAGTTTGCGCACTTTGCTCATTATAGCCTCTTTAAGGGTGAAGTCGTGGAGGCAGCAGATGACATCACGGGGTGTGGCGGAAGATCCTCTGGGTCGAAGGGCTCGATGTGCCCTATCAAACTTAATTTTGTGGGACGGGGGCTCCTGCAGTATAGTGTTGAAGACAGCCTCCAGCAGAGCAGGCAGATCCTCAGATCCTCAGGATATTGTTGCGCCGGCCCCTGTTGTCAAGATCCTCCAAGTGGCGTTGCATGTCCCGTATAGCCGAACCCTGGTCAGTGGTAGTATCATGTAGTGAGGCAACATAGGCCCTGGTAGTGTCATGGTCATTCTCCAGGGTGTCCATTCGGTTAGCAATGGAGTGTAAATCAGTGCGGAGGGTAGCAATTTCAGATCGGAAGGATGCTGTGATTTCCGCAACCATACTTTTAAGGTCTTGTTTAGTAGTAAGTTGAGGAAGAAGGTCCGCCATGGATGATGGTGCTGAAGATGGGCCTGGAATGCAGCTCTGGGGGTACAGGACTGGAGGGGGGGAGCCATAATCCTTGGGAGTGTGGGGCAGAGGAGCCCCTATGCCAGCGTCCCTCACCACGCCATCCCCCCTCTGAGCCATGGAGGGGGGGGGGCGATGGGGGAAGATAGTAGCTGGGGGGGCCACAGAGACCAGCTTTGTGGCCACAGGCTGCAACTCATCAGCGGTGTAGGAGGGAGCAGAGCCACTGACCTCAGAACTCCTTGAGAAGCTGGAAACATCCGGGGTCCTCTCATGCCGCTCTGCCAGGAGTGCTGGTGAAGCAGAATGTAGTTGCTGGGACATCCCAGGGTGAGGAGACTGTGGGAGTACTCGTGCTGGGGAAACTCTGGGTTGCCCAGGCGCCGACAGGGATCTCTGTTGAAGCGGCGCTCCGCTGGCTGACAGGGGGAGCGCGGGAGGAGAGAAGCTGCGCTGCGACCCCTGTGCCTGGAGAGCGGAGGAAATCCAAGATGGCCGCCCCGTAGCAGCCTGGCCCGGTAGAGAAGGCCGCTGGGCCAGAAAGGCGTCCAGGGTGGCCCCCCCCAGACCTCTCCACGGGCGCTGGGGTGCCCGGGGCCACCTTCCTCAGCAAGCGCTTGCCCATACTGCGCTTGCTGAGGGGTCCACGGGTCTCAGTAGCGAGCGGAGGAGCGGAGAAGGACCTGCGCGCGTGCTACTCCATGCGCGTCCAGGCCCAACACCATTAAAACCTATTAAAGAATAATTGAACCAAAGGAAAAAATGAAGTTTTTCATGCTGCACAGTTGTTTTCTGTCTAATTTTTAGGGCCTAGTAGCATTTTAAGCTTCAGAATGTGAACCTGGCAGATACCAAGAAATGGTGAGCATCTGAAAGGTGAGGCCCATCGCAGTTTGAGAAACTCTGCCATGCTGTATGCACAGTATGCTTGGAAAAAGACTGGTTACCATGGCAAGTTCTGGAAACTGGAACCTGTTAGTGAGGACCCTTTTGGAATCGGAAGTCTTATATTACTTTATAAACTTATGGCGGTGTTGCACTGCAAGGCAACAGTGCTAACAACTGAGCCACAGTACAACTATTAAACCTTGCTACAGTGAGGGATTCTTGAAACTAAATCCAACTATGCATTTTGAAGATTCCCTAACGCTAATTAACCCTAACACTAAACTAACAGGTAGTTAGTTCTTTGTTTCTTTTAAGCTTTATTAAAAAAGACCAGAAAAATGTCACCGACCAATCTCCTGGCCACAATTTGTAGAGCTTCTGGGCCCTCAATTATCAGATATTTGTGGCCAAAAAAAGAAGGAATTTGTGGACAAACCCTTTATATAAATAAGCACTATGTAAAGCCCGATGGTAGCCTTTCTTTATCAAGGCTCAGGCTTTACAGTCTTTTAGATGGCCCTATTACAGGGAAGCTAGAGCTTGCCCTTGAGAATGACATGGTGATAAAGTCTATTACATTGAAGGCTTGCCAGTAGAATTGTTTACAATTTATAGTGCTCTCATTTACTTCATCTCTTGGAGGTATACAACAAAGTCTTGCTTCAAAATGACCTTCCTGCTTGTATGAATGATGCTGTAATAATCTTACCAACCTAGTCAATATTCTGAGGTCTTTGCTAACCATTAACATGGCATTTTGTCAAACCAACTTTTTAAGGTGATCTCTAATATTCAGTGTAGCAGCGCCATAGTTTGCCCGGCAAAGGTCCCTCGAGGGAGAGGAGGTGGTAGATCTTGGACAGGTAATTGTTAATCCAGTTATGAAAGACCCAGAGGGTCTCCTTCCCTGGGAAAAAGCATTGGGTTTCCTTAATGGGGTAACAAAGGTAAATGGGGGGGAGAGGGGGAATCCTTTCACGGAGTCCCAGATCTTAAGAGTGTTTCATAATAGGATTAATAGGTGGATGGAATTCTGGGAGTGTCCACAATACTAGGCTGGGGCTATATATAAGGCTTCCAGTATGACCTATAGGAAAGGATCTTCCCTGGAGTAGAAAACAGCTAGCTGTGCAATTTGGACTGCTTAATAGAATTTAACTATATTGTGAACTCAGAGACCCTCCCCCTCCCTTAAATCTATGCTTGTATAGGATGGACTTTGTCACTCAAATCTTTCCAGAGAAAACAAAGACTTATCATATATATTGTCTGCACAATATGTCCTGGGATCCGGAGGGCCCTAAAGAAGTATAGAGGTTTAGATAAAAAAGTAGTTTTAAGGGAATTGACCCGCCCAATCCGAGAAACATGGTGGTGGTTTCAACTCTCAATGAGGACTCATTTGCAAAGAGGGGTGGTTAATTTTGGAAGTATAAAGTGGCGTAAGAGATAGACAGACCAACCGACCCCAATGTAATCTACCAAATGTAATGTAGATACCCTGGTGACCACTGAAAAGGGAAATTACAGGGGAATTAGCGAGACTGTGTCAAGTGGAAGTGTCAAATTAACATTTTAGGATTTTAGGTCATTAATAGCCAGACCCAAGATTGACCTGAACCTGGACAGCTCAGAGATTAGATTGTGAAGGGTGGTATGTGAGTAGATCAGTAACCATAATATATCATCTGCAAACATGCATAATTTGTGGTGGACAGAAGCTTGTTCAATCACTAGAATACTGTATGTGGGTTTTAGAGCTAAAGTAGAGGAGAAGGAGGAATAATGGATCTGAGCAAAATCCCTTGTAACAAACAAAAGCTTATGGATCAGCATACAGTACTCGGAACCAAGTGAAGAATGTTTTGTGGAATCGCCACCGTTGTAGTAGTGAGAACCACACAAGAGAATCAAAGGCCTTGTGACTATCCAACGTGAGTAACATGGCAGGGATTCCCCTAGTGCAACAACCAATACAATATCAGGTTAATACACTGTGTTCGAAAATATTATGCAAGTTGGATTTAAGTGTCATAAAGATTACATTTTTTGTTTTTTCAATTTAAACTTTAATGGGTTTTTAAAGTAACCCGCAGGTGTCCGATTCCAGCCTCTGCGCTGCGAAGCCGCCATTTTTGGTCAGAAACAAAGTTGGACATGCAGGACTTTGTGTCCGACCAAAAAAAGCGGCTTCGCTATCGCTCCACCACAGGTATACAAAGAAGAAACCCTCCTTACCTTATCTGTAAATGCTTACCTTTGCAGGTGAGCTGCTTCCGCCAAGTGCGATGCCAGTAGGCGTTCCCTTCAGGCCATCCCTATGTTCTGGACGCCTAGTTATGACGTCATCATGTCATTGGGCAGATAACCTCCCGCAACGTCAACCAAAGTCTCACTGCTCGGTATCCAGCGCGCTAGCGCTATAGGCAACTCTTCCCATGTCTGCATAGTGAGATGAAATAATAAAGAGAATCATCCCAACTGCGCAGGTGAAACTCTGATAAGCTCACCAGACCACTACAGTGGCGAAAATCACCGTTGCTTTGGCAATGAGACGCCGTTTTAATAGTTAACTATGCAGCAGCCTTTTTGACTGTAAGTAGAGAGGTGGTCCAGTCCAGACCAGGTTCTGGAGGTACTCCTCCAGCTTATAAATATTTCAGCATAATCTCCAGGCTAAATAATTATGTTTAACAAAGACCTAAACAAATACTCAGCTAGGGAGAAAAGGGGTAAAGGACACAATCTTTTAGACACCAAATGATCCAGCTTACTATTTTTGTCTAAATTGACGTCTTTTTCGCCCCATATATCCGAGAAATTCTTACTTATAAAGTACTAAATAACCGCTATATTGCAGTCCATACAGTTCCATACATTAACCGAGCATGTTCCAGGTTATTCCACATACCACTAAATTATCAACTGAATTATCGATTTAGATGAAGCAACAGAAATTAAGCTGCTCATTTAGACCGTCCGGAACCTCAGTGCCCAGCTTAAAAATCCACTCTGCTTCACGTCGCAGTGTAGGATTATACCAATCCCCCCCCCCCTCTTTGGGGCAGCTTCACTAGGTCAATCCCAATAAATCGCAAGCAGGTCATGTCACCTGCATGGCAATTTGTTAATGTGCCTTGCTATAGGAGTGTCCCGTTCGTTGTTAACATCGTTTACATGCTCGTTAATTCTTCTTAATTCTCTATTTGTTTTGCCGATGTACTCAAGTTTACATTGACATTTTACTGATGACCCCTAGATCTGCATGAGATGAAATGTTTGATGTTATATACAGTTTTAAATCTCTCTGATAAGAAAGACTGTCTCGTGATCAGGAAAGGACACCCTATACAACGACTGCATTTGTAGCATCCTTTTGGTGGGGACAACCAAGTGGAGGTTTTTGGAGTTAAGAAGTGACTATGCACTAATCTATCCTTCAAGGAACGTCCCTTTATAAAAGTAATCTGGGGAACGATCACCAATCACCTCCCTCAGTTCAGGGTACATAATCAAGGTCCCTAAGTAACGCCCCAATATCTCCCTTGCTTGGGATGCTCCATTGTCAAATGTAGTTATAAGGCGAATAACTCGATTAGTTTCATCAGATGTCACTTTCCTAGTCCTTAAAAGTTGCATCCTGTCAAATACCAAAGATTTCTGATATTCCTCCCTCAGTAATCTATCCAGGTATCCCCGTTTTTTGAAATGGGTTCTTAAATATTTTGCCTGGAGCAATTTCTCCTTAACCTCAGATATTGCCCTCTGGGGATGCCCTTCTTTAGAGAAGTAGGATGACTACTGCTCAACTGCAAAAACAAGTTAGTCGAAGTTGGCTTTCTATGTACTTTTGTCTTCAAATTACCCCTTTCATCCTTGGAGATCAGAACATCCAAAAAAGAAGCACTGACCTCACCCCCGCCCCAATCTCAAAGGTGAAAGAAAGACCAATCAATAGTATTCTTGGGTATAAGAGGTGTGAAGCCAAAAAGTGAGTGTAATATTTAGTGCTCGGGTGGATTTCGTAGCAGGCGTCTACAAAGTGATAGTCCAAAAAAGACTTTGTTCTGTTGATGCACTATTACTGCTAAAGCTCTGAGACAGAAACATCACATGTTAACTTTTAGATTGCCAAGAAACTAGAGTTTTGCTTGTATACTTTTACGATTGCTGGAATTTTTTGTTTTAACTTTGTACAGAGTGAGTTCCTTTCTGAGCAGGAATGTTCTTCCCATACCTGAGTGTGGACCACAGTAGATACTAATGATACCCCAAAATGACATTGTGCTAAGAGGTGCTGGAGGTAAAAATTTGAAGGGCCAGGGTACATACAGGAGGAGGTATATGTCTGTTCTGGTTCAGGTTCACAATTCAAGTTTACATAAAATTACCATGCCTACTCAATTAGTTTCAAATATGACAAGTCTGTCAGAAGATGGGCTTGGTCTGAGTTTGGATCATACTATGACACAATGGTCACAATGGTGGTTATTGGTTAGGATGGACTCGGTCTACCAGGGAACATCGTGATACAAGAAAACAATTACGCAACCTATAGTTGTTCCATGTGGCTGTCAGCTAAATCATAAAGAATTGCCTATCCAGTGCAACTCACAGTGAGGCTTTGTGACCTTATAAAAAATTAATTTTCTATGCTTTAAAACGTCCTTCATCTGGAGAGCATGCTGGTGGATCCAACTCCAGGGAAAGATAATGGGAATTTCAATGAACCATCAGGTAGCTAGAGATCTTGGCTTTTGAAACAATGTCGTTATCTGTATAGAGAGAGGATGTTTTGGGCCCTTGTCCTAATAGGTGAAGATTAGCTTAAATGGAAAGCCCCAATGATATTTGATTCATTTCCAATGAAGGTCCCTAGGTATGGTTTAAAAAGGACTCAGAATTTTGAAGTTGTAGTAAGGGCTAGGTTGGGAAATGATAATGCACATTAAGTATGACCGTAGAATGCCAAGGTAAAAGAAAATCTGACTGCCTGCAGAATGTGTTCTTTGGTACTGTAATAGTGAAGTTTCAAAACCGTTTCTAGTAGCCCTTGGATTTAGCCAATTGTCTCAATAGGGTCGGTTGTCGGTTTTCTCCAATTTGTAGGTTATATTCCTGAAGCTGTTCTACATCTTTCTCATAGGATTCCAGGACAGTGGTGGCATTGTCCATGTGTTCCTTTTAAAGATGAGGTATGTTGGTCTATTTCTATGATTTCTCTTTAGAGAGATTAGAAGTGATTTCCACTGATATCTTAGTGAGTTTTTTTCTGTTTCATGCTGTGAAAATGAAGAACCACCACTTGTCTAGCAGTAAGATTGGTCTCAGAGGGCCGGGTTTGGGGGGGGGGAGAGGTCTGCGTACTAGGAGTTATGCTACTTACCAGTAGAAGCACAAGATGATTCGTCTCTGTGGCACAGGAGCCAAGTTTGCTTTGCTTAGGTTGAGTGGGGCTGATAATACACAAGTGGCAATAAAGGTGGTGAAAATGTTTACAAGGGGGGTATGGTGGTGAGGAGGTCTTAATATAAATCCCCATGCTTGCCTCTAGCAGATGTTGGGATACCCTAAGACATGGTCACTTTGGGCCAGTCCATGTGCGATTTCAGTGGGAAGGACTTGGGTTAGAGAAAAATTCTGTAGCTGCAAAGTGGGGTCTGGTAGATTGTCAACTGCTCCTGGACTAAGTGTTAATTGTTTATCGGTAGTGTTGCAGCGCCACCTACTGGCAAATTATAGTAAAACAATCCCCACTTTAAGTTAGGACCAGATGTTTCTAGGACTCTTTCACAGGTAGAGTATAGGGTTATAATGGCTAAGTGGGGGGATGAGGGCCAGTGCAGCTATAGGTGGCTGCTTGGAGTCGGCAAAGATGGTGACCAAAATGCCCCAGTTCATCCAAAATTTACCAACAGGAGTTGTAGATGCTGTTGTGGCAAGAGTAATTTTGGGTAGGTACTGGCAGGACAGCATTGGGCTTATGATGGTGCATGGCACAAGATGGCACCCTGGAGTAGTGAAGGCTGCAATGGGCCCGACTCAGATGTGCAGGGGAGTGTCAGGAACAGTAGTCAGTGCTGTCCCTGGGCACCATAGCTCCTGGGGGAAAAGCAAATAAGTACAGCAGCTGCAGATCTTAGCAGGACTGCAGTATGGGAAGAAGTAGTGATCCTGGTGCATGGTGCTCCAGTACATCTGTCTGACTTTTTATATGTAAAGATTTTCTATATCTGTTTATCTGATTTTTCTTCAGACTTATGTTTTCATGTTTTTGCCCACTGTGGAGTCATCTGAACCAATTACTAGTTTTCCATAGGGTTATGGTCTCAAGTTACAATAGTTTTAACTTACAGTGGTCATCCAGAACAAACTAATACTGTAACTCTAGGCACCACTGCATATAATTTTTCACTCTGCAGACTGCCATGATTATTATTGATGCTCTTGGATACCGCTCCTACTGTTTTTTTGGACCACATCAGTACAGTAGATACAATGTCAAATCATATTCAACATTGCTTTTACCAATGTCTTCAGCTTTGCCATGCTTTTGTTGCTCACTATTGGAAGTTTTGGAGTGACCTCTTAGTCTATGGACACCATTATTGCATAGTATTTATTTTGGAGTGTGGTAAAAAAATATATTACAATCTTTTCATCTACATTGTAGGATGCTCAGTCCTGTTCAACAAGATATCTGTCAAAGCTCTTCTGACCGCTCAAACCTGCAGGCATTAGAAGAGAAATGGTATAGAATTTTTAGAAAATAACACAACTGCCAAGAGGTTGCTGCAATCCGCTGTACTGTCATATTTTCTGAGTGGTCGCCATGGAGAGTGGGTGTCAGTTGTTACATACCGATGACACCCGTGGTCGGAGCTAAGCTCCGATTGTAGGTGTTAACCCCTTACATGATGCATGTAAGGGGTTGTAGTAACTAATTATTTAACCAGTACAGTGAACACTATTAAAAGTGGAATAAGTAGGAAGTAATAATTTTTTGCCATCTTTCCTCCATAAAAAATGAATAAAAAGTGATCAAAAAGTTGTATGCACCCCAAAATGGTATCAATTAAAATCACATTTCTTCTCACAATAGCAAGTCTTAACCATCTCTGAAAATAAAAATGAAAATGTTATGCCTCTCAGAAGATGGCAATGCAAAAACAATTGAATTTTTTTTTTTTCTTCCCATAATGGGTTTTTCTTCTGCATCATTAGTAAAACAAGAAACAACAAGTTAGGTGTCGCTTAGAATAAATAGACACACAGAATAAATATCAGTGTTAATTATGGTGTACAGTGAACTGTCAAAAAAAGTGAAAGACGTCACTGGACCCTCTCCAGTGATCACATGGGGTGCAAAGCTTCCGGAGGCCGAGGAACGGCTCATGACCAAATGGACTATAGATTGCTGGCTTTAGGACAACAGTGACTGCAACAGGAAGGAAATGTGTAAACTATGTAAGTATACACCAGGGTAGACCGCAGATTTAGAGTTTGAGGAAATAGACAACAGAATTGAGCCCCAGAATGCACCCCCCCCCCCATTCTAGCAGAAAAATAGTAGTGAACTTGGTGTAACCAATGTGCTCAGTAGAACTTATATATTCACTTTGCACAATATGTTGTGCATTCACATCTGGAAAACTGATTAGTGATAAATTAGTGCAACACTCAAGGGGTAAAAAAGTTTACGATGCCCCTTGATATAGTTTAAAGGGGTATTCCCACGAACATAACCAATTTTAAATTTGTAGATAATTAAAAGTTAAACATTTTTTCAAATATAAGTAATTAAACATTTTGCAGAGTTTTAAAGATTTTCTCTAAATATCTAAGAGGTGACAGTCTGTTGCATTTAGGCCAAAAAGTTCAACTTTGGTCTCCTCTGACCAGAGCACCTTCTCCCACATGTTTGCTGTGTCCCCTATATGGCTTGTGGCAAACTGCACTTCTTATGTCTTTCTTTCAATAATGTTTTTCTTCTTGCCACTCTTCCATTAAGGCCAGATTTGTGGAGTGCATGACTTATAGTTGTCTTATACACAGATTCAGCCACCTGAGCTATGGATTTCTGCAGCTCCTCCAGAGTGACCATGGACCACTTGGCTGCTTTTCCAACCAGTGCTCTCCTTGCTTGATCTGTTAGTTTAAGTGGACGGCCATGTCTTGGTAGGTTTGCAGTTGTAGAATATTTCTTCCATTGTTGGATGATTGATTAAACAGTGCTCTTTGGGATGCTCAAACCTTGGGATATGGTTTAATAACTTAACCCTGCTTTAAACTTCTCCACAACTTTATCTCTGACGTGTCTGAGTTCCTTGGTCTTCATGATGCTGTTTGTTCACTAGTGTTCTCTAACAAACACCACTGAGGCCTTCACAGAACAGGTGTATTTATACTGAGACTAAATTACACACAGCTGGACTCTATTAACTAATTAAGTGACTTCTGAAGGCAATTGATTGCACTGGATTTTATTTAGGAGTATCAGAGTACAGGGGGCTGAATACTTTTGCATGTCACACTTTTCAGAATTTTATTTGATTAAAATTTTGAAAACCATGTATCATTTTCATTCCGCTTCACAATTATGTTCTACTTTGTGTTGGTCTTTCACTTAAAATCTCAATAAAATACATTTAAGTTTGCGTTTGCAAGGTGACAAAATGTGAAAGTTCAAGGGGTATGAATACTTTTGCAAGCCACTGTGTATACATGGACTCAAACACCTATGTTGGCATTGCTGTGTGAGGGCCTGTTCTATACAGGGTTGTAGGTCTTTTTTTTTTTTTGTTTGTTTTTTATATAATGTATTGCAGTTCTTATGTGTTGTATTCTTTGCTTGTGGACAGAAAGAGGTGCAAAATGTGTGGCGTGGCAAATTTAGCTTCACCTACTTCTATGTTGACTCCACCTATTATCACCCATTTTTCTTTATGCCCCCACACAGTGTAATGCTCCTACAGTCATCCTAACATATGCCCCACATTATAACGTTCCCCTCCAGTATGAAGTCCCTCTCCTCGTGCCCCAGTTTAAACTGGGGGCATCTAGAGGAGGACATTAAACTTGGGCAGCTGGAGGAGGACATTAATTTGTGGGGGTAGCTGGAGGGGGACATTAAACTGGGGGCAACTAGAAGCAGACATGTCCCCCCTTCAGCTGTCCCCATGGTTTAATTGAAAAAGATTGAAATTAAAATTCCCTCAGACAACCTGCTTTGACCGTTTTATTAAAAATAATAATAAAAATAAATAAATCATCAACTGCATCCAACAAATAGCCTGGACAATGCTTATCATTGTTTCATCAGTTTCTGGCCAGAAAGGTATGTTTCTGCTCCTAATGAAGGCCCCTACACAACACTATTATTGGTTTGGGAGGCATCTTGCACCTAACAGACTCCCTTTAACTACTTCATGCTTTTAATATGTGTTTCTTCACACCTTTTTTCTTGTGAAGCAAAACTGAACTGGATTGATTGGGTTAACTTTCTCTCCTTATTTCTGGTGGTGCCATTTTCATTGCATGTGCTGCACTCCATGCACTGATAAGATAAGACCCAAATTGTAGGAAGTCGTAAGACCTGGGGTCCCCACTGGGTCTGTGACGCACACAATTCTCTCCTGATGTCTAACAGTTGATAAGTAGCAGCCTGGCTTTTTGCCTGAGCTCTGTAATGTGAAGGAAGAAAAGGTTCTTTGTATGAGGCATGGAGGCCCTGCTGAAGTGTATTTTTCTTTAACATCTTGATGCTTTGTTTGATCCTAAATCAAATTGTATTCAGCTTAAACCTTGTATTAAATGCAGTTTATAAAAGATTTAGTTGAATGGATACTGTGCTTTAGAATACTATCTTAGTTTAGTGTATGTACAGGTAGCAATGTCACATTTTAACGAAATCACTAAAGAACTTTTTTCCCAGCTACCTGACTTGACTGCAAATATAGAAAGGTCATTTATGTTAAAAAGTAGTGTAAATTCTTTAATCCTTTAAAAAACAAACAAATAAAAAAAATGCTAATGCTATGCAATGCTAAGTAATTTAAAAACATTGGGGCAGATTTAGTATGCCTTGTAAGGCAGTTTTCTCCCACACCTTCACAGCAGCATGGACAGAAGGATATCCATGCCCGCAGGGGCAGGAAACGTCAGGAAGCCAAAACTTTAAAAAGGTCCCTCCATCCATCAGGCTTCAGTTGTATCCTGTCCCTGGTTCGCTATGAAAGTTTTCCTGTCTGTGCCGGTACCGGTCGTTTTTTTTATTTTTTTTTTTTATTAGGGAGACATGTAAAGAGTGGCAGAGCACAACTTGTTCTCATTAACAGCTGTCCATCTCAGGGAATGTGAGAATTCGGTAGCCGATTATCTCAGCAGGAATACCCTGAGAGAAGGGGAGTCGCAGTTGAATCCAAACATTTTCCAATCCTTGGCAGACAGATGGGGATGTCCTTACCTGGACCTTTTGCTTCCAAAATGAATCAAGTTCCAGTTGTTTTTTTCTCTTTCGGGAAGAGATGGAGCAGCAGCAACAATCTTGGCCAGGGGGACTTCTTTATGCCTTCCATCCATTCCAACTAATTCAAAGATCCCCTGCAAAGATTATGGATTGGCCTGGTTCCTGCTTCTTCTCAGAATATCGAGGAGAGAATTTTTGACCCTGCCTCAACTACCAGACTTGCTTCTCCGTGGTCCAGTTTGCCATCTGAACACCCATCCGTTGCATCTTACAGCTTGGCATCTGAACGTTGTCTCTATCTGAAGTTGTCTCTATCATTCTGAATTATTCTCAAACACCACCCCTTCTTTCTGCCTAAGGTGGTGTCAAAATTTCATTGTCATCAAGAAGTCACTCGTCCCTCCTTCTGTCAGAATTAATCTTTCAATGGGGAAAAATCCTCCCATAATCTGGATATACGCAGATGTCTACTCTCCTATCTCTAGCGTCCAAAAGACTTTAGAATTCAGACCATCTCCTTGTTTTTTTTCTAGGTCATAATAGGGGAGCAGAGGCTAGTGAAGCCTCCATCGCCCCCTGAATCAAGCAAAGCTATTTCTTAACTGATATGAAGTCAGAAGGTTCTTGCCTCTGTGTCCTTAAGAGCCCACTCCACTAGCGCCATGGCAGCTTCCTGGACGGAGGACGCCTCAGCCTCCATCAAATATATTTGCTGGGCAGCCACCTGGGTGAACCCATCCACCTTCTTTAAACATTACACATTAGATGTCATATCCAATAATGAACTATCTTTTGTCATAAGGTGTTTTCTGCTGTGGCTCAACCCTAATGTAACTACTGTTATTCCTCCTGTGGGTGCAGCTGTGAAGGTGTGAGAGAAAGATAATTATTGTTACTGGTAGTTGGATTTCCCTTTAACACCTACTCGCCAAAGCCAGTTTTTGACTTCTTGACAGCTCGATTTTTCAATAAAATGTTGCTTTAGTCACAAATTTTTCATTTTTTACAAGGGTTTAAAGGATAAAATATATCCAACGATTTGTTACGCAATTTCTGCTGACTACGGAAATAACCCTTATGTGGAGGAAAACTGCTGTTTTGGCACACGGCAGGGCACAGAAGACAGGGAGCACTATTAGGCTTTGGAAGGGCAGAATCATTTTCAGGTGCCCTGACAAATTTGCCCCTAAGGCACTAATGCAGTAGATAGTACCAAGAAGTGACTTCATTTTGGAATATGCACCCCTCAAAGGGTATTAGTAATGATTTTGACACCAGAGATGCTTTAAAAAAAAGAAACATACAGTAGATGGTGCAAAATGAAAATTGACATTTTTCCAAATAGGCCATTTCAGTGCCCAATTGGTCATGCCCATCTAATGGAACTGTGAAAACTCATCTCTAGTTTTTATGCTGTTTCCTGATTTTGGAAACTCCCTATATTAGGCCCTAATTGTTTGCCTAATTATAAGGGCAGGGCTCAGAAAGGAGGAAGCACCATGTGCATTTGAGGCCTAATTTGATATTTTACACTGCATTAGTGAGCAATTGCAGAGGGTCTGAGGCAAAATAAAAAAAAAAAAAAAAAAAGGACTTCTATTTTAGTAACTATTCCTCTCAAGGAATGTATCAAGGGGCAAAGTGAGCATTTTTACTCCTTGAGTATTGCATTATTTTAATTTCCAGATATAAATGTGCAGTGAGTAGTGAAAATTGCAATTTTTCCAGAGATATGCCATTAGAGTGCCCGATGTGTTGCACCCAGCTTGTGTCACACTCCAAAAACTGTTAAGCGGGATGTCCTTGGTACAACAGCTTTTGGAGAGTTCGTCTCTGACACAATCTGGGTACAACCTATTGCATACACCTGGAAAAATTGTTTTCATTTTGCGCATTAGATGCATTAATTTATGGAAAATACATTAATTCAACACTTGGGGGGTAAAAATGTTCACTGTACCTTGGGCTAAATTCCTTGAGGGGTGTAGTTTCCAAAATGGGGTCAAGTGTCAGGGGTGTCTGGCATTTCAGGAACTCCAAAAACCAAAGTGTCTCCAAAACCAAAATAGTGCTGCTTCTCTTCTGTACCCTGCTGTGTGCCCAAGCACCAGTTTGTACCCACATATGGTAGTGAAGTGAGGTATTCCAGGTACAACAACTTCATATATGTGGGCATAAACTGCTGTTTGGGCACACAAGAGAAGAAACGCTGTTTGGCTTTCATAGAGCAGCTTTAGAAGGTTTGGTTTTTAGAAGCCATGGCATGTTCGTCATGTTTGAGTCTCTGAGGTACCAGTAACGAGGAGTCCGCCAGAAAGTGACCCCATTTTGAAAACTGCACCTCTCTTATCAAGTGGTGTAGTGAGCATTAGTTTCCCAGAAGTAACTATGTAAGCTGTGCAGAGTGTATTGGGTACACCAATACACTCCAATATGAGAGCTTGATTTTTGCGGGATGAGATTTACTTTTTAATGACACCATTTTGGGGTGCCTATAACTTATTGACTAAATTTTATTAACTCTCTGGGTGTATACACAGCGATCGGGAAGGTTATAAACCTTCCCTGTCTTCTCTTTGGGAGCTCCAGCTGAAGTTACAGCAGGCTCCCTGTTTCAGCAGCTGTACGATTTTGTGCAGCTGCTGAGTTCTGCTTGGACATACTGGTAAATCCTTGCAGAACTAGACAACCATCTTCCGGACATATATACCCAATGGGCGGTCCGGAAGTGGTTCACGAAACATGATGCTAGGCTCAAGAAAGATGCGGGATTGAAACTTAGCTCCCTTCTACAAGACTTCGCTACCTTTAGAGGCTCAGCATAAGCAACCTCACAAGAATCCACACTGACCTCTCTAAGATATCGGGTGCTTGCTTGAGCACAAGCAGCAGCATCTTCACCAGCTGGACCAGCGTTCGTTTTATGAATGGGACAATAAAGCAGGACGACTCCTGGCATGAGTGGTCTGGGAGCGACAGGCTGCTACTCATGATGTCTCTCGTCTCACTGCGGACATAGCAGTGGTGTTTCGCGACTATTATGGGTCCCTCTGTGGTCTGCCCCCCCTCCCCACTCACACCTCAAACCCGAAACCTGACCTGTTGCTCTCCCTTCCCCATTACATAGCTAGCACTGCCCTCCCCACCCTAGAGCCGGACGATATTGCCCATCTGGAGGCTCCCTTTACTGCCCAGGAGATTGAGTTAGGAATCTCCATGCTGCCAATGGGTAAGAGCCCGGGCCCGGATGGCTTCACGGCTTGCTAAGGCTAAGTCCCTACAGTCTGACCTCACTTCTACTCTGCTACGGGCTTTCAATTCTATCTCGCCGGACATTGCCTTTCCTCCTTCTTTCCTCTTTTCCTCCTTATTTCCTCCTTCTTTCCTCCATGCCCATATTTCAGTTATACCCTAGGAGGGCAAAGACCCTTTACTCTGCTCTCGTTATAGGACTATATCCCTGATCAATACCGACGCGAAGCTCTATGCTAAACTTATTGCCAACAGTCTGGGTCAGCATATGGAAGACCTTGTGCACCTAGATCAGGTGGGATTTATACCCCATAGGAAGGCTCAGGATAATACCTTAAAGGCCTTTTCCGCAATCCATCACCTGCAAAGCTCGCGCACCCCAATAATGTTGCTATCGTTGGACGCAGAGAAGATCCTCGACATTTTTTAGAGCCCACACTCACCCAGATAGGACTAGGCCCTACCATGATCACTCGGATTCGAGCCCTATATAACTCCCCACAAGTCCAAGTATGTGTCAGTGGCGCTCCCCCCCCCCCGCTCACCATCCATAATGGCATCCGACAGGGTTGTCCTCTCTACCTTACGTTGTACACCCTCATCATGCAGCATCTCCTCGTGGCTATTCGCCGCAACCCAGATGCGCGATGTCTATCTCAAAATCTCAGCATTCGTTGATGATGTCTTGTTCTTTATCACTTAGCCGCTAACCTCCATCCCATCGCTCCTCTGTGAGCTATCTGTATATAGTTACTATAGTGAATACAAAATTAATTTATCCAAAAGTATGGCCCTCAATGTTTCCCTCCTGACCCCCCTGGTCCAAAACCTCTGATCTTCCTTTCCCTTCTCTTGGTACAGTGTACCCTCTGTCCTCCATGAAAAGTATCCCTCCACCTCGGATCGATGTTGGAGATGCAATGCTGATCGGGGTACGATGGCGTACATCTGGTGGGAATGTTCTCCCTTGCGCCCCTTTTTGGACGGAAGTCCGACGCATAATTCAGACGGCATCTGGTATCGCTCTAGAGGACGACCCTGCCCCTCTCCTCCTTTCCATATTTCCCAGGAATTTTAAAAGACATACCTGTAGGCTACTTGGATTTATGCTAGTTGCAGCTCGAATGGTCATCCCCAGGTTGTGGAAATCTTCGTCCCCTCCTTCCTATTGCATCCTGGCTACAGGAACTACTCCGAATTCACAGTATGGAAAACCTGCTTGCTGAACTGAAACAAGATGCTAGAGCCCACCAACAGACATGGCTCACCTTGGACACTTTTTACTTCTCTGCTGACTTTCAGTCTGCCTTTGATCCCTCTCCCTCCTAAAACCCTCAGCAATTCTTCCTTTCCTCCTTCTCATCCTTTACCTATACCCTTTGCCCTTTTACTCCCGCTGACCCTTTCCCTCCTCCACCCCTTATTCCTCTTTGGGTTGCAAACCTCCTAATGTTCACCCTCTGTTATGATTGTTTTGTTTTTTGACTTAATGTTTTACTCTGCTGTGTCAGAATATTTACTTGTCCCCTCACCCTTTTGCCCTCACTCACCCTTTCAGCAGTTGTACTCCCCCCCCCCCCCCCCGATATCCCTCTGCTTCCCTTTTCCCCTCCCCCTCCTCCATATTCAGTTGTGATTTCTGTTGTTTTTCCTTTTGTGCAAAACTTTAATAAAAACTTTAATAAAAAAAAGTCAATTTACTGAAAATTTACCAAATGTCTACTTTATATTGGCATCGTTTCTTCAATGTCTTTTTACTTTTCTAGGCTGTTAGAAGGCTTATAAATGTAGTAGCAAATTCTCAGATTTTCGAGAGCACTTCAAGATTCTGTTTTCTAGGGACCTATTCAGTTGTGAAGTGATTTTAAGGGGCCTATATAATAGAAAACAACCATAAATGACCCCATTTCACTGTACTCCTCAAATTATTCAAAATAGCTTATATGAACTTTGTTAACCCTTATGGATTTTGGTGCAGTGATTTCATTAGGATAGTTTTTAGACACCATGTTGCATTTGCAGAGCTCCATTTGAAATTCTCCCAAAACTGACCCCATTTTGGAATCTAGACCCCTGAAAGGAATTCATCTGGGGATGATTTGACCATTTTGACCACAGGCTTTTTACTGACCTTATTTAAATTTGGCCTTCAATTTGAAAATAATTTCTCCAGTTATATGTACTTCTTGATAATTTTTCCATTTTACCAGGAAATAAAGTACCTCATCTTGTTACACTTTTCTCCCGAGTACAGCAGTGCCCCATTTGTGGTCTAAATCTGCTGTTTGGGCACAGAGGAGGGCTCAGAAGGGAAGGAGTGTTAATTGTCAGATTTTACTGGAATGGTATATAGGTACCATGTCGCATTTGCAGATCTCTAGAGGTAGCACAACAGTGGAAGAACCCCAAAAGTGACCCAATTTTAAAAACTTTGCCCCTTAGGGCATTCATGTAGGGGTATAGTGAGCATTTAGACCTCACATGCATTTCCAAAAGGTGCGATGGTGCAGAGGAAGAATTGCAATTTTCAAATCATATATGGCATTTCAGTGCCTCAAACATTGTGCCCAGCATAAACCCTATAAGTTGCAGTGTGGGTTCTCCTAGGTATGCAAATTCCCTACATGTGGCTGTTGTGTGATGCCTGGCCACACGTCAGGGCTCAGAATGGAAAAGGACCATGGAATTGACAGCAGAAAAGCATTTCAGCTAAGGCATGTATATAACGCCCCTGAGGTACCAAGTACATCCGGAGACACCCAAAAAGTGACCTCACTTTAAAATGTTCACCCCCCTTAGTCATTTCTCTAGGAATATAGTGAGCATTTTGACCCCATAAGCGTCTCCAAATTGTACTGCACAGCAGATTCTACAGAATGAGAATTGTAATTTTCTAATCATACATGCCATTTCAGTGTCGGATATATTGGCAATCGGAGGGACAGGACCCCACTATTGCTTCTCATTATTAGGCTGCCTATCACAGCTCATCACAGTGCTACATAACAAATGACGGCAATCCCACATCGGGTTTGCAGCCATTAGTCTCATAATAGTCACTGACTAATAGCGGTGATTACCATTGTGGGACCGCCGTCATTTGCACCTGACACCAAGCTGTGATGGACTGCTGTTCCAGACAGCATAAACAGCTAAACAAATGTAAATGGCGGCGATTGCATATAGGCGATTGCTGCCACTAGTCACATGGGTAATGGCGGTGGTCGCCGTTATAGGATCACTGCCATTTGCACTAGCATTTGCGCTCCGGAGCAAGCTGTGATGGTCTGCTGTCCCAGACAGCAGCCAACACAGCTTAATCAGGTGAGCAAAGGTAAATGGCGGCGATCGCACATCAGCAATTGATGCCATTACCCACGATCACTGATGTAGGACCGCCACCATCTGTCACTGGCCAGCTAGCTAGGATGGTCTGATATAGCAGCCATCACAGCTTCTACACCTGATCAAAAAGAAATGGTGGTGGTCCCACTTCTGTGATTGCCGTCATTAGTCTCCTACTTGCCGGGTACTATTACAACGTGTAGAAGGAAGGGGTTAGAGAGTTGGCTTCCTCTTGTTTCCAGGCCCTGGGGGAGTGGATATTGTCCATTTACTGATAAGAGCAATTATCTTTTTTGTGCGAAAACTGCAACTTTTTCATTTCTGAGCTGTCCTCGCCACTTTCATGAAATGGGGGAGAGGTGAGGGCATGCAGAGGATGGGGCCCTGCCAGATTTTTTAGCATTTACATGAGAAAACTGGTGTAAATTATGTTGGATATGAACGCCAGCTATGAGTTGGTGTACAGGTGCATGGATAATATGAGGCGCACTGTTTTTGCAGCAGAATGCAGTACAGGCAACTCATTCTTAAAGGTGTGATATCTTGTATGGATATGTAACCCTCCTCTGTCCTTTTTACATAGCTAAAGGTTTTTGATGTTTTTAAGGCTTTTTTTTTTTTTTTTTTTTTTTTACCAAGGATGAGATGCATTGGCTGCTAGAGTATTCTTTTCCTTGTTACAAATATTTTATTTATAAGGTTAGTAATTTGAATGACCCAATTTCTATGGTAGATTTATTTTTTATATATCCAGTGGCTTTAAAAACCAAACAACCCCTAAATTCTCTTAAAGAGGACCTTTCACGTCCTCATGCACCTCCGGTTTTACATACCGCTAGAAAGCTGACAGCGCGCTGAATTCAGCACAATGTCGGCTTTCCCGTAATGTTCCCCGAGGCTGGAGATATCGGGGGGGGGGGTCTAAATTTCACCGTTCACTGTCAGATGGGCGTTCCGGTGAAATTTAGACCCCCGATATCTCCAGCCCCAGGGCATATAACGGGAGAGCCGACAGTGCACTGAATTCAGCGTGCTATCTGCTTTCTAGTGGTATGTAAAACCGCATATACATGAGGACGTGAAAGGTCCTCTTTAAGGACAGATGCAGTTTTGGCTTTAAGGACACAAACTTTTTTCCATTTTTTTGCATTCTCATTAGAAAACCATTACGACTTTTTTTTTTTTTTTTAATGTAAATAAAGATGTCTGAGGGTTATTTTGTGTCATGAGTTGCATTTTTTTTTTTATGGCATCCTTTTGGGGTGACTATAACTGACTATGGTTTATTAACCCTTTCTAGGGATGAAAATAAATATACCGGTACATTTTGTGATATACTTTATTAATCTAAAGGAAGTCGGTTAAAGGGGTTGTCCACTTGATGATGTGATGTACACACAGGTGCACAGCTCGTTACCAGGCAGATGTCTGATTATTGTGCTGTGACTATAACGAGCAACACCTCTGTGTTCATCACCTGACCATAGTTAAATTTTTATCCACTGGGTGAAAGCTGAATGAATAACAGCAAGCAGAGACCTAGAAAGCAGTGGGGATTTGAAACAGAAAGTATATTGGAAAATTGTATAACATTTCTTTTATACATTTGTCTCTTAATATTGGTCTGAAACTGACAAGCCCTTTTATAAAATATATTACAAAAATGTTGAGCCTAGCCCTCCCTATAAATAGCAAAGTAAGGCTAAGGCCCCACATAGCGGGCCAGAGCAAAAAAGAGCTGTGGGAAAAACCGAGGTGGCAACACATCGCGTTTTTTCCCCGCAGTGCTTTTCATGGGTTTCTTCTGCAGACTTTCTGCTTCCATTATACCTATACGGAAACCGCTAACATTTCCTTGGTATAATTGACATGCTGCGATTTCCAAAACCAGAATGTTTTTTTTTTAAATTGCAGCATGTCCCCTGCGCGCATTTTTTCACAATGTGTGGATGTAATTCGCTAGCTACTTTGCAGTGACTGACTGTAAAATTCCACGTTTTTTTTTCCATGACGTTTCCGCTGTGGCCAAACCATGATGTTTACACGATGTGGGGCCCCGGTCTAAAAGTGAAATGACAGTTCTATTTTTAAAAAAGTCACTTGTTTTTGCATCACCATCATCTAAAAGCCATAACTTTTTAATTTTTCCATCAACCAAACTAGTTGAACTGCTTATTTATGAGACATGATGTGCTTTTTATTGGTACCATTCTGGAATACATATAACCTTTTTGATGACTTTTTATGGAGGCAGTGTGACAAAAAAAAAGAGTATTTCAGTGTATTTATTTGTTTAATTGAATGTCTGAAAGGGAAAAGAACAGAAAACCATGTATAAAATGTTAAGGCCATCTATCTTAAGTGTTTACCATGTAGGGAGAAAGCATGCGTTAGATTTATAGTATGGGTTGTTATGTATACAGCAATACCTCATTTAGGCTGAAGCCCCACGTTGCGAAAATGCAGAATTTTACAGTACCTGCAAAGTGAATGGTATTCTGTTTAATCCCATCCACACATTGCAGAAAAAAAATCTGCATGCCAATTATGCCTGTGGAAACATTGGCCTTTCTCGTATAGGTAAAATAAGGGCAGAAAGTCTGCAGAGGAAAACTCTACGAAAACAAAATGAAAAGTGCTGCAGAAAAACAGTGGTACATTTTCTCTGTGTGTTTTTTTCAACATGGTTTTTTGTTTTTTTTTTGCTACGTGGGGCTTTAGCCTTATTTACGGTACTTCTTTATGTTTGGTGAATTTCACATAATAAAAACCTACTTTTTTTCATTAAAAAAATAATTTTCTTAGCTGAAGGTTAAGGAATTCTATCAATGGCAGCTAATATGCTATATTAGTAATGACTCTAGCAGGCATATTGGATTTCAGATTTACTAGAATGAACCAAAACGTTTAACTTCACAGTAATTGAAAAATTTGAAGTAAATTTAAGACATTTATCCCCCATCTCTTAGTCTCATTTTTGTGACAAAGGGCTGAACATGTGCGAATCACTCCATTGTACAGGAAGGCCTGTATAGGTTAACTGGTTGCATTTATTAGTGACGCACTGGAATTCAATATCCATGCTACTAAAGTCATTGCTAATCTATATATATAAAACTCAAAATCTGTAGTAGCCCGCTCTATACAAATCCACAGTTCTCGTCCGATTTGGGTGAAATTTGGCACGCCCCCTCTCCACCCACAGGAGCAGAATACTGCACATGTTACATCTTGCTAGCATCCCCCCATCATGAGATTGGGGCCCCGAATTTAGGCCCTATACATATAATGGGGAAATGTGAAATCTGTAGTAGCCCGCTCTGTACAAATCTACAGTTCTCGCCTGATTTGGGTGAAATTTGGCACACCCCCCTCTCCACCCACAGGAGCAGAAAACTGCGCACGTTAAATCTTGCTAGTGTCCCCCTGTCATGAGATTGGGGCCCCAGAAGTTAGGCCCTATACATATAATGGGGAAATGTGAAGGTGAAAGTGACAGTGCTGAGGGGAAAAAAACTGTTGTGACTGACAGGGACGGATTATAGTGACGGCGCCAAAGAGTCGCTGCTAAAGGAGCTGCACCACCACCACACACAACACACAAACATTTCACAAACACACCATACAAACCTCACACAGACAGCACACATACACCAACCCAGAACCACAACACCACACAAATGCCACAACACACCACACAAACACCAGACCACGCTAGACACACACAACACAAACACCACCCCACAAATACCACAACACCACTCCATAAATAACACATGCACACCACACACACACGAACGCAAGGACCAGACACGTACGCAAACACACTGAGATGGATGCACCCTACGCACACGGACGAACAGAGCACATGTATACTCACACCTACTGCACGCATGGACACTTGCACTGCGCACGTACAAACACATGGATCACATGCGCGCGCGCGCGCACACACACGCATACATATACACGGACCACACACGTGCATGCACACATGCATACATACACATAGATCACACGTGCATGCACACACACATACACGCACGCACTGACAAAGCATGTCTGGTATCCTTACTGGCTGCTTGCACACTACAGTATTTTTCAATGGCCTCCGGGCCATGGATTTGGCAGTTCCATAGACTTCTTTGTGCACAAAGCTGTGAATTTTGCAGGCTCCATAGAATGTTTATGGAGCTGTAGAATCCACGGCCCGGAGACCTGTGAAAAATACTGTAGTGTGCAAGCAGCCTTACTGAGCAGCAATATTGGTCATGCGAAAACTGCCTCATAGTAAGATTGTCATTATTGCTTACTATACAGGGAGCTTTCATCACTGAAGCTGCTGAGATAAAGTGAAAGCTGAGCTCTTATTGGTTGCTATGGGCAACTACACAAGTCTTCCTGTGAGGCGGTTTTCATTACTGAGATGTGAGCTCCTTCAGGTCATAGTAATACTGTGTGAGGGCTGCTCTGTATTTACTATTCATCCTATTACATCTCTTATCAGTGTCAGGTGAAGACTAAAGGGTCATAATACTAAGGACTGTTTTTTTTAAAATGCCGCCCAAAAAACGACCATCTATTGGTCAAGTTCATCCAAAAGCTAAGAACGAAAATTGTGTCAAAGAGCTGAGACAAGTGAACAACGTGACTCACGGCTTGAAAAGAAACGGATGAGGCAGGCTAAATGTAAGACAGCTGAGACATCAGAGCAACAGGAATGTCATCTTCACAAGAATCGGATAAGGCAGGCTGAAGCAAGGAATATGGAAACATCTGAACAAAAGGATGAACGTTCTGAAAATGACTGCATACGACATATGCAACGTATGCAAAGATGTAGGCAGGCTGATTTGTGTTTGGAAGCATTTCACTACAACCCAATTCAAGACTATAGGTCACATCAGAAAGTCATAATTGGCAAAATGGACATAATATGTAAACATTGTCAAGCAAAGAAGTTTAACTTGGAATCGCCTGGTATGTGCTGCTCAAATGGCAAAGTCAGTTTGCCACCTTTAGATCTACCTCCTGAACCACTTCTTTCATACATGTCAGGAACAACTCCCAAGTCAAAGCATTTTCTGCAAAATATTAGGAGATACAATTCATCTTTCCAGATGACATCCTTTGGTACGACAGCTGGACTACATGAAGCAGGATTTATGCCAACTTTTAAAGTCCAGGGCCAAATATATCACAAAATCGGTTCAATGCTTCCTGTAGCAAATGAAGATCCAAAGTTTTTACAAATTTATTTTTTGGGAGGTGAACAAATGCAAGCTGATAGACGTTGTGAAGCTATACTTGAGACAAAAAAAGAGATTGTGTTGAATTTGCAAAGATTTTTCCATCAGCACAATCCGTTAGTAAACCTTTTCAAAACAGCCTTAGAAAGAATGCCACGTGATGATTATCAAGTTGTAATAAGAGCAGACAAGACACCGTTTGGTGAGCATGAAAGGCGATTTAATTCTCCCACTGTTAACGAAGTAGCTATTGTACTGGTTGGACAGGACTTTCAAAGCCGAGATATAATTATTCAGCGACGAAGTGACAATCTTCAACGTATTGCAGAAACACATAGATCATATGATGCTCTGCAATATCCGATAATATTTTGGAATGGCCAAGATGGCTATCACTTTAATCTAACACATACTGATCCCAAGACTGCTAGGCCAACCAATAAAAAGATATCAGACATGGGTCTTCTAACCACATTTTACAATGTAGGCAACTTTTTCATCAATTTATAGTTGATATGTGGAAAGTGAGCGTCTTTTGTACATACAATTGAACCAACAAAAACTTAGAGTGGATGAATACATTCATTTAAGGGATGCTGTTGCTAATGGTGGCAACTTGACTGACATTGGGCATATGTTTATTTTACTGGCTACATTTACTGGAAGTCCCAGACATATGCATGAGTATGCTCAGGATGCCATGACATATGTTCGGTTATATGGTTGTCCTGATTTGTTTATTACAGTTACATGTAATCCAACTTGGCCAGAGATAAAGGAAGAGCTTCTGAATAATCAGGGCCCCTCTAATCGACATGATTTAATAGCAAGGGTTTTTAAAACAAAAACTGATCAAGCTCATGGATGTAATTACAAAGTGTTACATTTTTGGTGAAAGTCAGTGTTGCATGTATTCAATTGAGTGGCAAAAAAGAGGTCTTCCACATGCTCATTTACTGATATGGCTAAAGGATAAGATACGACCTGATCAAATTGACAGTGTTATTTCTGCTGAGCTTCCAAATCCAGAAGAGGATCCGGTACTTTTTGAAACTATTTCTAAAAATATGATCCATGGCCATGTGGGCCACTTAACCCAAGATCGCCATGTATGAAGGAAGGAAAATGTACTAAAAAGTATCCTCGCAACTTGATTGTAGAAACACAAACAGGAGATGATGGTTATCCTCTTTACAGAAGACGGAAACCTGAACAGGGAGGATATACTGCAACAATCAGATTAAAACGGGTTAAACAAAACACAGATCTTGAAATAGATAATCGATGGGTTGTACCTTACTCTCCACTGCTTTCAAAAATGTTTGATGTGCACATTAACATAGAATATTGTAACTCTGTTAAGTCAATTAAAATACATTTGCAAATATGTTAATAAGGGCAGTGATATGGCAGTTTTCCAGCTAGAGAATCCAAAATGTACATCTGATGAGATTATGCTGTATCAGATGGGAAGGTATAGAAGTAGTAATGAAGCCGTGTGGAGATTACTAAATTTTCCCATCCATGAAAGACATCCGAATGTAGTTCATCTCAGTGTCCATCTTGAAAATGGACAACGAGTTTATTTTACTCCCAAGAATGCAGAGGAAAGAGCTGCTTAACCACCCAATGCAACATTGACAGCTTTCTTTCTCCTATGTCAAGCAGATCAATTTGCAAGGACTTTTTTATATTCAGATGTTCCAAAATATTATACTTGGAATAAATTGAGAAAAGTATTTTGCAAGAGGAAACAAGGTGCAAGGGTCCCAGGATGGGATGGACGTTCCAGTGATGCTCTTGGACATGTGTATACAGTGCATCCAAACAACACAGAGTGTTCCTACCTCCGATTACTGCTTCACAATGTCCGTGGGCCAACTTCTTTGACAGATTTGAAAATAGTTGGAGAGCTGTATCAAACTTACAGGGAAGCATGCCGAAAGCGTGGTCTGATCGAAGACTATCAACACTGGGACATGACATTGCAGGAAGCATCTGTCACTCACTTTCCAACTCAACTAAGAGACCTGTTTGCTATAATAATTACAACCTGCACACCTTCCAACCCTGCGCGCTTTGGGAAAAATACAAAGAATATCTTAGTGAAGATATTCTTAGAGTGCAAATGAGGGTTAATCCAGATTTTGACTTAAATTTCACTGCTGACACATTCAACAAAGCTCTCTTGATGTTATCTATCAATAGTAAAACTCTAAGAGAATTAGGTTTACCAACACCAAATCGACCAGACTTTGATATTATGAACAAAGATATTCTGCATGAAAAAAGCTATTATTTGGAAAAATGTAAAGAATTTGTCATATTAAATAAGCCTCTTTTGGTTGATGACCATATCGGCCTCTATGGCAATTATGGGTCAGATTTCCAGTGGAAATGGGGGACTATTTTTCCTAGATGCACCAGGAGGTACTGGTAAAACATTTTTAATTAATTTGCTGCTTGCAGAAATTCGCTCAAACAATGACATTGCCTTGGCTTGCAAGCATCATCTGGGATTACGGCCACTCTTTTAGATGGAGGGCGCACAGCTCATTCAGCACTAGGATTGCCCTTTAATATAGCGCTGTCAAACTCCTGTCTGTAATATCACTAAGGGCTCTGGGAAAGCTAAAGTATTACAAACTTGCAAAGTAATTGCTTGGGATGAATGTACCATGGCGCACAAGAAAGCAGTCGAGGCCCTTGATTGCACCTTGAAAGATCTGCGGGGAACTGATTGTTTAATGGGGGGAGTTGTTGTAATTTTTGCAGGTGACTTCTGCCAGACATTACCTGTTGTTAAGAGAGCAACACCAACGGATGAGCTGAATGCCTGTCTAAAATCTTCTTATCTGTGGATACATATTCAGAAGCAAACTCTTACTACTAATATGGGGGTTCATTTGATGGGAAATACAACTGCGGACAAATTTACACACCAGCTACTATGCCTTGGAAATGACAGGTTTCCTATTGATTCCACTACTGGTCTCATTTTCCATTTTTGTGAAATTACATCTTCGGTAATGGAACTTATTGACCACGTTTTCCCTGACATTTGGAACAATTTTAACAACCATCAGTGGCTTTGTCAACGTGCAATCCTAGCGCCTAAAATTATAGTGTCAGCTCCATAAATCTGCTAATTCAGGGAAGGCTGCCTGGTCTAGCGACCACATACATGTCCATTGATTCAGTCATAGAGAGTGAACAAGCCGTAATTTATCCATTGGAGTTCCTGAATTCTTTGGAGCCTCCTGGAATGCCACCGCATAAGCTCACTTTAAAAATAGGAGCCACAATAATTTTGCTTCGGAACCTTGACCCACCAAAAATGTGTAACGGCACAAGATTGTGCATTAAAAGTCTCATGCCCAATGTTATTGAAGCCACAATTCTTATGGGAAACTCTAAGGGAGCAAATGTTTTCATTCTGCGTATTCCTTTGCTACCAAGCGACATGCCCTTCAATTTTAAGCGTCTGCAGTTCCCAATCCAACTTGCATTTGCTATGACCATAAACAAAGCACAAGGTCAATCACTTAAAGTAGCCAGCATTAATTTGGAGAGCCCGTGTTTTTCACATGGACAGTTGTACGTTGCTTGCTCTAGAGTGGGTAACCCCAAAAATCTTTTCATATATGCACCTGAAGGTAAAACCAGAAACATTGTTTACCAAAAAGCACTACAATACATAGATGTTTAACTGTAAACCAATTTTACTCTTTTGTCCGTGAACTACATATAGATTATACTGGAGGGAGGGGGGGAAGGGTTGCACTATGTTGTTAATTGGGTGTAAATGTATTATATGTTTGTGTACGGTGCATAAATTTTAATTTTTGATAAAAAATAGTTCAAAAAATAGTTGCTTATACTACATAATATGCATTGAATATGTAAAATCAATAAAAATGTTGAAATAAAAAAAAATGTTCACATCGATGTTACGACAAATTGCGAAAATAATAAGAAAAATTTCAAGTGGAAAAAAAGATTTACTGTAGCACTCTGAAAATGTCGATTTCAGTGTGACACTGAAAATTGTACTTTAGCAAGCATAACCAACAATTTAACATATTTACCGCGAGCGAAGCCACGGGTATTCTACTAGTCTAACATATTGCACACTCCATTTGCACCATTTTCTAATGGGTTTTGTTTTTACTGTATTTGCTGTGCAGTAAATTGGCATGTTCTCTATTTTCTGTAGGTCGGTATGTTCAAGGTGATACCAAACGTATATAGTTTTTGTTATGTTTTTCATAGCTTTACAAAAATTCAAAACTTTAAAACAAAAAGAGAAAAGATCCATTTGTTTTTCAGGGCAGTTTGTAGTTTTTATGTATACCATTTTGGGGATAGTCTGGTGTTTTTATTGCTTTTTATTCAATTGTCTTTGTGAGGCAAAATGTCAGTATGGCCATTTTGATTTTTTTTTTCCCACTACAGCATTCACCTTATGGAATAAATATTTTACTGGTGTTTTTTTGTGGGGATACCTTACTGATGGATGTTTCTGACTCAGGCTATCTAGTGAAAACTATTGAACTTGAATGCCATCTTATGATAAGATTGGCTCTATAGAGAATATCCACAATATATTGCAGGACAAGAAGCTTTATATCCTTATGGCATATACTTAATGGCAACAAACCCTTATTGTCAGTTTCCAGACCCACACTAACTCAAGACCTTCTACTTTTAGTCAACCCATGCAGACACACACACACCACCTTTTGGAACAGGACTACAACACCATACACTCAATCATTAGACCTTATGGTTGACATTGAAAACAGGACTGATACTATCAGACTTCTAGTAAGACATACCGTTAGTTTTGCCTTTTCCCCCCCACGACAGTACAAGGGTATGGAAAAATACTGTCAGGGGATGGGAAGGGGAACGCTAGGCTGTAAGACCCGCCCTTCTGACAGTGGAGAGATATCAGTGCCACAGCTAATGGCACCAGTATCTCTGGCTCAGAGACTCATACTGGAAAATCCGACAGTGCGCCGAGTTCAACTTTCTAGCAGTATATAATACCGCACATCTATGAGGATGTGAAAGGTCCTTTTTAAGGCTCGGGCCCCACGTGGAGGAAAAGCAGCGGCAAAAACCGGCGTTTACAGTTCCTGCAAAGTAGATGAGATTCTAGCAAATCTCATCTACACATTGCAGAAAAATACGCACAGCAGACACACTGCAATTTCCAAAACTGTTGCAGGTATGGAAATCTCAGCATGTCAATTATACCTACAGAAAGCATGGTTTTTCCCGCAGCGCTTTTTTTGCTGCGGCCTGCTACATAGGGCCTTTGCCTAAGTTTACCTTTAACTGCAAATGTCAAAATTGTAAGTACTATTTTTTGAATGCAAACAATGTTCTCTTGTTGGTTGAGTATTCAATAAAAAGTATTTGAGAACAGACATTTGAACAAGGCATCTTAAGGGTTAATGCCTAAGTTAGATAGCACGGACTCTGGCTACAGCTCCTGAGCGGGTGCCATATTTAAAGTCTAATCATCCACCCTTTTATTATAGTAGATGTTGGGAAAGAGTTAAACTTTCTAATCGATTAATGAACCAATAGAAATTAATGTTTGTACAGTGTTTACTCTTTAATGCTTGAAACCATTGTTGGTCTCCACATGTCACCTGCCTACTAAAAACTATTTGGTAATAGAACTAGGATATTATTTTAAACTATATATGATGCATAGCTTAGTAATTCATACATATATAAGAAGAAAGTAGGAAAAAGTAAAAAAACATGAGGATTACTGATGCAAACTTTGTCATAATCGATGTAAATTCAATGTAGCAAAGATGTAGCAAAGTTTTAAAGGGGTTTTCTAGCCACAAATGGGTTTGTCATACTGATGATCTATCCACGGGATAGGTCAGCAATATGTGATCTGTGAGGATCCGACACATGGACCCCACAAACATCAGCTGCTTTGGCAACCTCCAAGTTTGGGAAGCCACTGCAGTCTTGCATGTGCAAGCTGGCCCTCTTTAAACATTTCCCAGGGACCACCCCTATGCAGAGGATAGGGCTGGTGTCTGGAGGTGGTGTCAGACCCCCACAGATCTCATACTGATGACCTATCTTGTGGGTAGGTAATCAGTATGAAAAACTATTTAGCGCCAAAATCTTTAGTTTGACACTGAAAATTTGCTGTGTTCTGTGATACTGCTATGCCAAAAAAGCCATTAAAAAGGTCAAGTTAAAGTTATGTCAAGTGAAACTTTGTGACATATGTACAGATTATTTTAATGATGTATCAAACACGTGAATTATAATGAAAGTGCATTTGGCCTATCCTTATCCAAAACAGCCAGCATGCTATTATGTGGTTTTGCCACTGTGTTGAGAAGGAACATCCTATGTGTGGCACTGGTTTTTGGCTATTTTTTTTCTGCATATGCTGCTGTGGAATTGCCATGAACTTCATGCATACTTCCAATTGAAAAACAACTTTTTAGAAATTAATTGCACATACAAAGCTTGTTAAAGGGGTTATCCCACATAGTGAAAACAGCAAGACAGAAAGCTGTCTCTGGTACTGCCATTGAAGTCCACCAGCAGTCGTGCCCACATTCAGTCAGGCTGCAGTCAGACTAAATTCGCAGCGGGAGAAAGGTCACTTGTCATTTAACCCCTTAGATGCCGCAGGCAATGCTGCAGCACCTCAGTCATTTTACAGAAAAAAAAAATTAATTTGTTAATGAAATAAAACTACACATAATTGCTATCAACACATCCGTAACAACCCCTAAAACAAAATTAGTACATTATTTATTCTATGTGATAAACGCCATAAACCTTAAAATTGAGATACCAAAATTGATGTTTTCTGTTTGTCACCTCTTAAAAAAAAAAAAAAAAAAAACTGATCAGAAAGTCTTAGGTACCTGCAAAATACAAGATCTTGTAAAACTACATAAAGCTGGAATGTTTTTAGTGTAAGGCTAAAATGCGTTACTATAAGGTTAAAATGTATATAAGGAACCAGAGTTATTTGCCACCTATATTTATTTGAGCCATAAATTCCAAATTTTCAATTATATAGTGATATTTTCAGGAAGGTTTTTTGCAATTTTAGTGTAACTGTTAGGGGTTGAAGAAAAATGGTACTATTACAAATATTTATTTCCACTCATTAGGCTACTTTCATTTGTTTTTTCACTGTATTTCCCTTTCCTCTCTCCATGGACTTCTATGTTTGAAGTAACTTGAGTGTATCCACCCTCGGGATACGGGTTTTAGTGCTAAAAAAAAAAAGTCAGTAAAGGGAAGGGCAAGGAAAGCAGCCTGACAAATAGAAGCACTTTTTAATAATATAAGAAAATGTGTAATATATCTTAACTTGTACTCAGTGGTGCACCTAGCCTCTTTGCTGCCTGAGGCGGACTATAGAAAGACGCCCCCCCCCCCCCAAAAAAAAAAAAAAACAATTGAGTTTCCATGCTACTAGTTTAACACACTGTTATCGTCGCACAATATACACAATACACAAAGTTATAAAGCAGTTTTTAAGAATTCTTCTTCCTGTATTACTTCAGTATCAGATCAACAACACGGTATTAACAATGACAATAACTTCACACATCTTCTGCTTGGTGGATGGACAAGCCCATGTGGCCCCCATTCTCTATAATAGGAGGGCCGCAGGTTGCTGAGTACTGGACTTCGGCTATCTTTGGCACTCCCATTGAAGTGAATGAGAGCCACGCGGGTTCATCCATCCACCAAGTGACACACCTATATATATGGCTACGGTCAGGCTGAATTCCCACCCAGTGGGGGGAAAAACCCAATTTTCAGGCTCAGTGGGGGTCTCAGCAGACAGACCCCATCAATCAGGTATTTATTCTCTATCATTTAGATGAATACAGGGGAGTAACATTTTGTGACTTACAGGTGACGTCTCTGACTAATCCTTCACATTTCTCGTCTCTTCCCTTTGGACCGCCATGACCATTTCTTCCAGCTGTGACTTGTCTCTGTAAAGTTTGCAGCACAGACATCTTTGGCTCCTCACTTTTCCAGGCATCCAACCCACATTGTCCTCACCTGCACACCCATCCTGCTGCTTCCCCCAATTATAAAATATATGATATAACCCCCCATAATGAATAACTCCCAAGTGCATCTTTATATTAACAATGTCTGTGTGTATCCTGTATAAATAGTGTCCCTTATTAATAGTGCCCCAGGTGTTAACTAATTAAAAGGTTTTCCAGGTCAATAATAAACTAAGTAGGGCTCAAAAATCCAGGACCCCCACTGATCAGCTATTTGAATGGTACCTGTGTAAGCGCCATGACTGCTTCTCTGTTTACATAGTGTCATTCATCTCATAGCGGCCATGTAATGTAACTACAGCCTCGTCCTGTACATGTCTACAGTATGTGACAAGGCTGGAATTACATCACGCGGCCACTATAAACACACAGCGTATAATATAAACAGGTTCATAGTCTCAAACTAGAGACTCTAATGTACTTGTCTTGTTGCTCAGTTGTGCAGCGGGGCCTCCCACTTCTCTTTCTACTCTGATTAGAGCCTGTTTGTGCTGTCCTCTGAAGGGAGTAGTACACACCGTTGTAGGAAATCTTCAGTTTCTTGGCAATTTCTCGCATGGAATAGCCTTCATTTCTAAGAACAAGAATAGACTGTCGAGTTTCACATGAAAGTTCTCTTTTTCTGGCCATTCTGAGAGTTTAATCGAACCAACAAATGTAATGCTCCAGATTCTCAACTAGCTCAAAGGAAGGTCAGTTTTATAGCTTCTCTAACCAGCAAAACTGTTTTCAGCTGTGCTAACATACTTGCACAAGGGTTTTCAAGGGTTTTCTAAACATCCGTTAGCCTTCTTACGCAGTTAGCAAACACAATGTACTATTAGAACACTGGAGTGATGGTTGCTGGAAATGGGCCTCTATACACCTATGTAGATATTGCATTAAAAACCAGACGTTTGCAGCTAGAATAGTCATTTACCACATTAACAATGTATACCGTGTATTTCTGATTCATTTAATGTTATCTTCATTGAAAAAAACTGTGGTTTTCTTTCAAAAATAAGGAAATTTCTAAGTGACCCTAAACTTTTAAACGGTAGTGTGTATATGTGTGTGTGTGTATATATATATATATATATATATATATATATATATATATATAGGAGGAAAAAAAAGTATTTAGTCAGCCACCAATTGTGCAAGTTCTCCCACTTAAAAAGATGAGAGAGGCCTGTAATTGACATCATAGGTAGACCTCAACTATGAGAGACAAAATGAGAAAACAAATCCAGAAAATCACATTGTCTGATTTTTTTTTTTTTAAGAATTTATTTGCAAATTATGGTGGAAAATAAGTATTTGGTCACCTACAAACAAGCAAGATTTCTGGCTCTCAGGACCTGTAACTTCTTCTTTAAGATGCTCCTCTCTCCTCCACTCATTACCTATAGTAATGGCACCTGTTTGAAATTATCAGTATAAGAGACACCTGTCCACAACCTCAAACAGTCACACTCCAAACTCCACTATGGTGAAGACCAAAGAGCTGTGGAAGCACACCAGAAACAAAATTGTAGACCTGCACCAGGCTGGGAAGACTGAAACTGCAATAGGCAAGCAGCTTGGTGTGAAGAAATCAACTGTGGGAGCAATAATTAGAAAATGGAAGACATACAAGACCACTGATAATCTCCCTCGATCAGGGGCTCCACGCAAGATCTCACCCCGTGGGGTCAACATGATCACAAGAACGGTGAGCAAAAATCCCAGAACCACACAGGGGGACCTAGTGAATGACCTGCAGAAAGCTGAGACTAACGTAACAAAGGCTACCGTCAGTAACACTCTACGCCGCCAGGGACTCAGTCCTGCAGTGCCAAACATGTCCCCCTACTTAAGCCAGTGCATACCCGGGCCCGTCTGAAGTTTGCTAGAGAGCATTTGGATGTTCCAGAAGAGTATTGGGAGAATGTCATATGGTCAGATGAAACCAAAGTAGAACTGTTTGGTAGAAATACAACTCGTCGTGTTTGGAGGAGAGTGAATGCTGAGTTGCATCCAAAGAACACCATACCTACTGTGAAGCATGGGGGTGGCAACATCATGCTTTGGGGCTGTTTCTCTGCAAAGGGACCAGGACGACTGATCTGTGTACATAAAAGAATGAGTGGGGCCATGTATTGTGAGATTTTGAGTGCAAACCTCCGTCCATCAGCATGGGCATTGAAGATGAAACATGGCTGGGTTTTTCAGCATGACAATGATCCCAAGCACACCGCCAGGGCAACGAAGGTGCGGCTTTGTAAGAAGCAGTCCAAGGTCCTGGAGTGGCCTAGCCAGTCTCCAGATCTCAACCCCATAGAAAACCTTTGGAGGGAGTTGAAAGTCCGTGTTGCCCAGTGACAGCCCCAAAACATCTCTGCTCTAGAGGAGATCTGCATGGAGGAATGGGCCAACATACCAGCAACAGTGTGTGCCAACCTTGTGAAGACTTACAGAAAACGTTTGACCTCTGTCATTGCCAAAAAGGATATATAACAAAGTATTGAGATGAACTTTTGTTATTGACCAAATACTTATTTTCCACCATAATTTGCAAATAAATTCTTTAAAAATCAGACAATGTGATTTTCTAGATATGTTTTCTCATTTTGTCTCTCATAGTTGAGGTCTACCTATGATGTCAATTACAGGCCTCTCATCTTTTTAAGTGGGAGAACTTGCACAATTGGTGGCTGATTAAATACTTTTTTCCCCACTGTGTGTGTGTGTGTGTGTGTGTGTGTGTGTGTGTGTGTGTATATATATATATATATATATATATATATATATATATATTTTTTTTTTTTTTTTTTTCTTAGTTTTACTTTTAATTTTTTTTATTTTTTGATATTTATAGTGTAAACTTATACAGCGATGTTGAGAATGGTAATTATTTGTTAAATATGTTTTAGAAATATGGACGTAGATCTTATGTTCAATTACACGCCTGATGTAGCTGCACTGGGAAGTTGTGATGTGTGGGGTCTTCCTAGCTAGTACACTGCCTTTTGTCTATCTCCTATGGACCCATTTTTCATGTGGAGAGGGTGATTGTTATATGGTATTTGTTGGAGAGAATTATAGCATCGGTATTCATAGCAAAGAGAATATAACACAAATTTATTAACTTGAAAAAACACACTATCCAAGCTTTAACTATGCACTATAAGTGTTTGAAGTGATATCCTTTGTTGACACATGAGATGTGTATTAGCAGGATGGTGCACCTCAACGTTTCTATTTCCAGGTGATACCTGAGTGAAACTCTACCAGAACATTGTATCAGCCTTGCTGGAAACAATTCACCAATGGTGCACTGTCCTCCTCAATTACCAGACCTAACACCCTGCAGCTTTTCTGTGGAGCCACATCAAGTACTCAGTGTATCTGCCCCCATCCACCCAACTACAGGATCTGAAATTGTGGAGTCCATATACAAAGATATGCTGGTATGTGTCTGGACAGAATTGGACTACTCCCTAGACAGTTGCTTTGTCACCAGTGTGCATCGGGCCCACAAGACTTTAGTTACGCCACTGATTGTGAGCACTGGTATGAGAAAAAAAAAATGCCCAAATCCTGTGCTTGAATAAAAAGTGATCAAAACATCTTACATTATGCAAAGTTATATGAATAAAAATTACAATTTAGCAGTCAAAAAAGAGCCATTACATAGCCAGCCTCCCATGCTGGTAATAGCCAGGACTCAAGCTATATAGTCCACAAAAACTATATAGTGTCTACAATCTGACGAGAGCAGTCAGATTCAGCTAAGAATAGTTGTTGAACGGCTGGTTAGGCATGTCCATCAAGGTGGGGGTGCGTTGGCATGCACACTTGCAGTACCTGCTCCAGGGCGCGGACCAATGTCCAAGCAGAGGTGCTGAGTTCGAGACGTCACAGCCCATGCATTCTGGATACAATTACATGAAATGATGCAGAAGTGTACCATGGAGCAGTATTCACAACATATTTGTGGAAATCCCCTTTGAGGGTTTTGTTTTTTTTTGTTCCACTTGCAGTAACCATTTCACTGACTTACACTGCTAAGAAAACGATGAAAGATAATAACTTGTTTAGGTATCTGGATGCTTGTGAAACCATGGGAAATGCTACTGCAATCTGCTCAGATAAAATTGGAATGTCGACTATGAAGAGAATGACTGTGGTCCAGTCGTATATGCATGAAAAACATTACAGAAAGATTACTGCTGCAGAGTCCATGCATGAGAATATACTACAGCTCCTTCTAACTGGGATTTCTGACAACTCTGCTTATACATTAAAAATCTTGCCTCCTGAAAAAGAAGGTGGTCTGCCATGCCATGTCTGGAACAAAACTGAATGTGCCTTGCTGGGATTTTCTTTTGGATCTGAAACTGGATTTTCAAAATGTGAGAAATGAGATCCCTGAGGTAACCTTATTTAGGCTAAGGCCCCATGTTGCGGAAGCACAGCTTTTTTTTTTTTTTTTTGTTGCAGATTTTGCTGTGGTTTTTTGAGCCAGAGCTTTTTTGTGGCTGTTCTTGGCTTTGGCTCAAAAAAACCACAGCAAAATCTTCAACAAAAAAAGCTGTGTTTGTGCAACATGGGGCTTCAGCCATAAAGTGTACACTTTTTATTCTGCGAGAAAATCCAAGAACGCAATGTTAAAATTCAATGTTGGCAGTTACCAAATGTTTAGTAAGAGTAAAAAGTGCTTCAAAATTCTCTGTGCAAATGGTGAAGCCAGTGTCTTCAAACCAAGGGACAGAGATGATATGGTTAAGAGAATGATTGAGCCCATGACATCTGAAGGTCTGAGAACAGGATATTTGGCTTATAGAGGGTTTCCTGCAGAAGAATCTGAGTCTGACTGGGAGAATGAAAATTATATATTGAACGGACTCACCTGTATTGCTGTTGTAGGGATCGAAGACCCTGTCAGACTATAGGTCTTGGAGGCTATAAGAAATGTATGTATTGTTACAGGCCAAACACAGCCCATGCTATTGCCATAGAATGTGGAATTCTTCACCCCAGGAAGGATTTCCTGTGCGTACAAGGAAAAGAATTCAACTGGCGAATACGGAATGAAAAAACAAATTGAGAAAGAACAAAGAAAAAAAAAATTGGCCTAAGCTTTGTGTACTTGCTAGATCATCTCCAAATGACAATCTGTGAACAAAGGCAAATGGTAGCAGTCACTGGTGGCGGGGTCAATGATGGGCCTGCACTCAAGAAAGCCGATGTTGGGTTTGCTATCTGTATTGCCTGACCAGATGTCGCAAAAGAAGCATCTGATATTATTCTCACAGATGACAACTTCAGCAGCAATGTAAAAGCCGTGATGTGGGGAAGAAACATGTATGACATTACATTCCTCCAGTTTCAGCTTACAGTCAATGTAGTTGTTGTCATTGTAGCTTGTGCAGGAGCATGTATCACATAAGACTCTCTGCTTAAAGCTGTGCAGATACTGTGGGTTACCCTTATTATGGACACTTTTGCATCTCTTGCTCTGGCAACTGAGTTAGTTGGGGTGTTCACTAAAAAACTATTTGATATTGACAGTGGGTGAAATGCTCCTCTCCATGCTCCACCATCCCAACATTATTCCATTGTGTTCAACACATTTGTTATGTTGCAGCTATTTATTGAAATCAATGCAAGGAAGATACTTGGTGAAAGGAATGTTTTTGAAGGGATATTTAACATCATTTTCTGCAGCATTTGTGTCGCTGTGCTACTTTTACCATACAGATCATTATTGTGCAGTTTGATGGAAAGTATTTTGTTTGTATAGAACTGACAGTAGATCAATGGCTGTGGTCAGTTTTCCTGGGTATGGGGACATTCCTCCAGGGCCAGCTGGCAACATAATTACCAACCAGTCATTTAAAGTACTTAAAGGAAGCAGGTCATGAAGGATGAGATACTTGAAGAAGAGCTTGCAGAAGATGTGGAAGAAAAAGAGAGCTACGACGTGATGAAATCTTATGGTTTAGGGGCCTAAAAGATCTAATCTCAGATTTGCGGTGTAAATGCATATTGTAATTCTCTGTATGAAGGACTAGAAAAAGCTGATTCACAAAGCGCAATCCACAATTTACAGACCCAGAGTTTAGAATGGACTGTAAGGCTTATATTCCGCTTATTGATGACTCAGATGTTGAAGACGATGCTCCCACAAAACATCACTCTACTCCATTACCCTCTCCAAATAAAAATTAACAAGAACCAAACAAGTCAGCTACCTTTTCATCCCCAGACATTCCACTAAATAGTCCGGAGACTTCACTCTGATTGTATGATGGATTATAGCTGATTTGCAAGTTAACCATGTCACAATATGCTGGTGCAATGACAGTTTTATGTGTTTTTTTTTTTTTTTTTTTTTTTTAAGGTTTTAAAACATTAAAAATAATAGTACTATTTAATCTGTACAGTTTGTCACATAAAAATAAACACTCCTATAAATCTGTAAATGGAAAACTAAAAAAGTTATGGCTTTCGACAGGCAAGGATTAAAAAACAAATATAAAAAATGGCTGCAGTGGAAATAGGTTAAAGGGAATTTATCAATTTTCTTTACATTATAGAGGGTAGCTATCTTTATCTTTGCTTAGCTGATGTTAGTCTTTACATTAGGCATTAAACAGTCAAAAAGGAACCTTTTAACCTCTATAGGAGAGTGTTTGTATATGTATATGAATAAAATACGAAAATATATGAAAAAAGCAGCACTCCAAATGAATAAAATAAAGAGGTTGCAGCACTCCAAATATAGTGAAATTGTGCAAAAATCCTGCTCAAGTGATGCTATGTTTCAGTCCACTCTCTGGAACAAGTCTCAAGCATTGTGATGAAAATCAAGTGCAAGAACATAAACCATGCACAACTGTGGGTGTTGAAAATATTATATTTAGGGATATCCAAAAGGATAAATAGCTATACATACGATAGACTTACTTTGGTCCTACCGTGTTTCCCCAAAAACAAGACACCCCCGAAAGTAAGACATAGGAGAGGTTTTGTAGAATTGCCCAATATAAGGCATTCCCCGAAAGTAAGACGTACCGTAGGAGACGTTTCGTTTCGCAGCATTCCCGAACAGAACATACCGGTACGGTATATGGTATACCGTAACACTGCTGTCGTCCCCTACCTTCACCATTCAGCATCCTGAGCCTGTTGCTTTCCTTGTTGTCCCCCTTTGTCCCGCTGCCGTTATCCTGTACAGTACGATGTCCCTGCTGCGTTGTACCGCATGAGTGTGCAGTGGTGAGCGTTCTCCTGGTGTCGGGAAGCAGAGCCTGTCCTTGCTGTAACGATTCTGCTGGGGATGTCACTTTGCGTCGCGACGCCAGCCCGCATCACGTGACGCCGGCCTGGTCCAGCATTGAAGAAGGCCGAAGCAGCAGAGAGTGGACCGGATCGAGGAACAGGTAAGCAACGTTGTTTTTTTATGTTTCTATCCTTCCCTGGGTCTCCGATCATTATACTCTGGGGTCTAATAATTGTGCATGGGTGGTCCACAATGGGACATACCGGTATAATACTGTGTGCAGGGGCCACTATGGGACATGATACTGTGTGCAGGGGCCACTATGGGATATGATACTGTGTGCAGGGGCCACTATGGGATATGATACTGTGTGCAGGGGTCACTATGGGAGATGATACTATGTGCAGGGGCCACTATGGGAGATGATACTGTGTGCAGGGGCCACTATGGGGAATGATACTGTGTGCAGGGGCCACTATGGGGAATGATACTGTGTGCAGGGGCCACTATGGGACATGATACTGTGTGCAGGGAAATTAATGGTTTGGATTGTTATGATGATGTCCTAGAAGATGATGACATAACTGTCATTGAATAAATTTTACTTTCTATGCATACTGTAAATATTGGTAAATGTACCATACTGTTAATTGTTGTACATGGAAATAATGGTACGGTAGTAAGAAATTCTTGATAGGATTCACAGTTTGTCTGGTTATGCTGGTTTGTGATGACAACTACTGTACAGTACCGTATATAATAAATGTTCATTTTTTTGTTCAGCAATAAATGTGAATTCTTCTTCATTGAAAAAAAAATAAGACATCCCCTGAAAATAAGACACAGCACATCTTTGGGAGCAAAAATTAATATAAGACGCTGTCTTATTTTCGGGGAAACCGGGTATATTACCTTTTATGTGGAATAGAAGACCTGAGGAGACCGACTTTCATCAATATCTCCTTATCGCTGGAGTCCTACTCAGTCACTATTCACTTAGAGGTGCCATCATCTCCGCAGCACTACTCAGTACTATAATGCCTATTCAGAGCACTAAGACCACCCCCATGGATTCAGTTGTGCATGTGAATTAAGTGTCCCACATATGTGAACAGACAACCCAGTCATGAGACTTGCTCCACCAAGGTGGTACTCCATTAAAATAGATATATATATAATTTTTTTTTTTTTTTTTTTTTCAATAATAATCCAGCATTAGAGGAATATAAAGTTGAAGTTACTATCATAATCTAAAGAAGAAAATAGTCCATATGTTTCCATTTATGTTTTTATAAAATCATTTAATATATAACTAATACATCGCTGTAATCACTGAGGAGGACATAATAGAACAATATCTGGTAAATCTGTAAATTCCACATTAAGACATTTAGTCTTGAAACAATACAATTCAAAAATCCAAGTAAATTTGGATCATGCTCTATATGTCCCCAGTTCTTTTTTTTCACCTGTTGGCATAATATCACTGGCCTTTTAAAATAATTTACACATTTTTTAATGTGTTATTCAGATTATTCACGTGATTATGTAGGTAAAGTTGTTTAATACATCTTATACTTGCTTTATGTAGTAATAAATACATTTGGCTATCACATTTCACATTTTTGAGATTGAATAAATATATTATTAGCACTTGGTTCCTATACTTGCATATACTGGGTCTAATAGACTAAATGTCAGTATTAGGCTGAGGCCCCACGTTGCGGAAATGCAGCTTCTTTTGTTGCAGTTTTTTGAGGCTTATATTAGGGAAAAAGTCCTTCCCTACTCTAAATCCGGCAATCAACCTACTATCCTCTCTCAAGATATCTAATACAGTGAATTGCTCCAAAAGACCACTTCTTTGAGAAGACCCACCTTTATCCAGACCACAGTTTCTGTGCTGGATTTTCAATTTTCCTTACTAGTCATCTTTGAGAAGAATACCCTATAAAAGACCACTTTTTAACCCTTTAAGGATGCAGAGTGGTTTGTACGTTAATGCAAGGCGACTTTCTTTCATATTTCCACCCCCCTTTCCAAAATTTATAACTTTTTTTTTTTCTGTCGATATAGCTATGTGAGGACTTATTCTTTGCTTGATGTTGTACTTTCATTTTCCACCATTTTGGGGTACATATGTTTTTGATTAGCTTTTATTTACATGTTTTGGGGGTTCATGTGAAACAACACAAAATTCTATCATAAATTTTTTTGGTATTTTGTTTTTACGGTGTTCACCCTGCATTAAAAAATGACATGGCAGCTTTGTCTGGTGGGTCATTACAGTTACAGCGATACCATATTTATATTGGTTTTTATTACGTTTTACCGCTTTTACAGATATAACTTTTTACCGTATTGTTGACGGAGATATATCAGAGCTCTTTAATTGCGGAGCAATTTCTATTTTGTATTGGTACCAATGTTTGGTATTTTTGACTTTTTTAGCACTTTTATTGTTATTTTTTGAGGAAAGCAAAGTGACCAAAATATGCTAATTTGCGCATTGCAGTATATTTCATTTTGCAGCGTTCACTGTACAGGAAAAATAACACTATTTTTGGATGGTGGGGACTTATACAGTACAGACAAAGTTTGGACACACCTTCTCATTCCAAGAGTTTTCAGTAGTTTCATGACTATAAAAATTGTAGATTCACACTGAAGGCATCAAAACTATGAATTAATACATGTGGAATTATATACTTAACAAAAAAGTGTGAAACAACTGAAAATATGTCTTATATTCTAGGTTCTTCAAAGTAGCCACCTTTTGCTTTGATTACTGCTTTGCACACTCTTGCCATTCTCTTGATGAGCTTCAAGAGGTAGTCACCTGAAATGGTTTTCACTTCACAGGTGTGCCCTGTCAGGTTTAATAAATGGGATTTCTTGCCTTATAAATGGGGTTGGGACCATCAGTTGTGTTGTTCAGAAGTCAGGTGGATACACAGCTGATAGTCCTACTGAATGGAGTGTTAGAATTTGTATTATGGCAAGAAAAAAGCAGCTAAGTAAAGAAAAACGAGTGGCCATCATTACTTTAAGAAATGAAGGTCAGTCAGTCCGAAAAATTGGGAAAACTTTGAAAGTGTCCCCAAGTGCAGTGGCCAAAACCATCAAGCGCTACAAAGAAACTGGCTCACATGAGGACCGCCCCAGGAAAGGAAGACCAAGAGTCACCTCTGCTGCGGAGGATAAGTTCATCTGAGTCACCAGCCTCAGAAATCGCAGGTTAACAGCAGCTCAGATTAGAGACCAGGTCAATGCCACACAGAGTTCTAGCAGCAGACACATCTCTACAACAACTGTTAAGAGGAGACTGTGTGCAGCAGGCCTTCATGGTAAAATAGCTGCTAGGAAACCACTGCTAAGGACAGGCAACAAGCAGAAGAGACTTGTTTGGGCTAAAGAACACAAGGAATGGACATTAGACCTGTGGAAATCTGTGCTTTGGTCTGATGAGTCCAAATCTGAGATCTTTGGTTCCAACCACCGTGTGTTTGTGCGACGCAGAAAAGGTGAACGAATGGACCCTACATGCCTGGTTCCCACCGTGAAGCATGGAGGAGGAGGTGTGATGGTGTGGGGGTGCTTTGCTGGTGACACTGTTGGGGATTTATTCAAAATTGAAGGAATGCTGAACCAGCATGGTTTCCACAGCATCTTGCAGCGGCATGCTATTCCATCCGGTTTGCGTTTAGTTGGACCATCATTTATTTTTCAACAGGACAATGACCCCAAACACAACTCCAGACTGTGTAAGGGCTATTTGACCAAGAAAGAGAGTGATGGGGTGCTACGCCAGATGACCTGGCCTCCACAGTCACCAGACCTGAACCCAATCGAGATGGTTTGGGGTGAGCTGGACCACAGAGTGAAGGCAAAAGGGCCAACAAGTGCTAAGCATCTCTGGGAACTCCTTCAAGACTGTTGGAAGACCATTTCAGGTGACTACCTCTTGAAGCTCATCAAGAGAATGCCAAGAGTGTGCAAAGCAGTAATCAAAGCAAAAGGTGGCTACTTTGAAGAACCTAGAATATAAGACATATTTTCAGTTGTTTCACACTTTTTTGTTAAGTATATAATTCCACATGTATTAATTCATAGTTTTGATGCCTTCAGTGTGAATCTACAATTTTTATAGTCATGAAAATACAGAAAACTCTTGGAATGAGAAGGTGTGTCCAAACTTTTGGTCTGTACTGTACGCATATGGAGATACCTAACATGTTTGTTTTCTTTTCTTTACATTTATGTATTTATTTAAATATAAAGGTTTTTTTTTTTCATTTTTATTGTTTAGTGTGTATTTTAAACTTTTTTATTTATTTTTTAACATTTTACATGTCCCACAAGGGGACTTGAAGCTGGGATCTCAAATCCCCAGTGCAATGTTCTGCAATACAAAGTAAAGCTGTGTAATCTTGCTCCCGGAACCCCTGGATGTCCTGATCACTATTGATCACGGCATCCAGTGGGTTAATCCGACAGAGTGTGAGTATCCCTTGGCTGGTAATGTGCCAGAAGTAGTAATAGTATGGTGCTGTAATGTGCCCGCGGCATTACAGTGCTATACTATTTCGGCGCTGAGCGTTAACTATATGCTCAATAGCGCGGCGCAGAGCAGAAGGGGTTAATTTTGAGTGGTCACATCAGAGATTTCACTATCCTAAAGCATCTGATAGATCTTTTGAGAATCCAGGCACCTCCTTGAATGTCCCGTAACAAAGAGTTCCAAAGTCTCACTGCTTTTACAGTAAAACAAAAAAAAAATTATTTTTCATGATATAATTATCTGAATAGCTTGTGCTGTATGGTAGAATAATAAAATGTAGCTGGTTGTCCATCTTTCATAGATTTGGCTTTGCATTCTCTGGATTTTTTAATCCTTTTATAGCATTTTATTTATTTTTTTTTAAATCAATCATACTAACTGCATTACAGTGCAATTCAGGAATCAGTGGTGCCTAGCCAGTGCCAGATTAAAATGAAATATTCTGAATATCTACATGTGATCTTGTGGTCCATTATGGGAATTTAATCTTTGTCACGTTACATAATTTGTTTTAGACATTTGTGTGAAATTGATATTTTAAAACTGGTATTTGTAATGACCTGTACTAAAATCCACCTCCTAAAAAAAAAAATGGTGTATTTATGTACAGTACTGTACAAATGTTTTAGGCAGACGTGAAATAATGCAGCAAAGTAACAATTTTTCACAAATAAAAGTGTTAATAGGTAATTTTGTGAACTGAGAAAAATAGCATGAATGAGCAAAAAAGAAATCTAAATCAAATCAATATTTGGTGTGACTACGCTTTGGAGGATGAGTCCTGGATGTGATGACGTGGCCCCCACAGAGCCCTGATGTCAACATCATCTATTCTGTCTGGGACTGCATGACAGGACAAGGGTATGAGGAAGCCTACATCCACAGAAGATCGGCGCTTAGTTCTCTTAATATGTTTGGAACAACCTCCCTGTCAAGTTCCTTCAAAAACTGAGTGCAAGCTTAACGTCCCTCAGAAGCGTAATCAAATTTTGTACCAACTTCACAAGAAACGTTCCCATATTATTATCTTGCAGGAGACCCACTTTAAGAAGGATCATGTTCCGGATATCCACAACCGTCACTACCCAGTTTGGTTCCACAGCGTCAACTCAGTCGCCAAGTTCAAGGGAGTTTCCATCGCACTCCAAAGATCTCTGCAACATGAGGTACTAGACACCCTGGTTGACCCTGAGGGCAGATTTGTGTTTCTTAAATTGCGCATTGCGGGCACCGTGCTCACTGTGGTTGGCTGTTATCTCCCGAACCAAGGGCAGCTACTGTATTGCAAGAACTTAGTTGGCAGGTTGACGGAATTTAGTGAAGGGGTGGTGGTACTTGGGGGCGACTTTAACTTTGTTTTGGTTCCATTACTCGACTCCTCCCCTTCCCGCCACGCCACAACTTCCAGCTGGTAGACGTGTGGCACATCCTGCATCCTCGAGACCGGGACTATACCTTCCATTCTCTGGCACATAACTCCTATAGCCGTATAGACTTCTTTCTTGTCAGCCATCACGCCCTCACCTGGTCTCGCACCACCTGTATCGACTCGGCCCTTTGGTCTGACCACACTCCAGTGTTCCTGTCCCCTGAGGTCCCGGGGTTAGCGCGTCGTTCTTTCATGTGGTGATTGAATGATAGCCTTCTTAAGGACGCCTCTTGCAAGACGGACATCAGCGTGACAATTAGAGACTTCGGCCTCAACCATGCTCATGACCCCACTCATCTCCCACTAAAGTGGGAGGCGCTGAAGTGTGCGATCCGATGTGTGCTGATCAAACACGGAGCATGCCTTAAAAAGGAGCGCGAAGCTTGGGTAGTTACGTGTCTTGCGCACATTCATTCTCTCGAGCTGACTCATAAAGAGACCTGTTCCCAGGAGGCGTTGACTGAACTTATTAATGCTAGGGAGGAACTGCGTTCCTATCTTGACTAAATATATCTGCATACTAAAGACCGCGTTAGAAAGCATTACGACGAGTTCGCGGATAAGTGCGTCCGCTCCCTCGTTCGTCGCCTCCACCCACGTGGCAATCTAGCACATATCCCTCGACTGCGTGACGGGTCAGATGCCACGGTCCATAACCCTATTGATATAGCTGCGGCGTTCCGTTCTTTCTACTATGATCTATATAACATCCGCGGGCAGTACGCCGACCTCGCCCCAGACTCTCTCTGTGCTAAAACCCAGGAGTACGTGACTGACACGTCTCTTCCCACTATCGCAGACCCTGACAGGGTTCTCCTCGAAGCACCTTTTCCTGAGGAGGAACTTTCCCTCGTCATACAGTACTCCCCGACGGGTAAGTCTCCTAGCCCGACTGTTTACTACTCGCTTTTACAAATGTTTTAGGGATCTCTTATCTCCTACAATGGCTCGGGTATTTAATAGTGTCAATGACTCTTACCCCTTCACGACGCAGTCCCTCTCGGCCCTGATCACGATCCTTCCCACGCCAGGTAAGGATCCAATCAGTTGTGCCAGCTACCGCCCAATCTTCCTCATTAATATCGATGTCAAATTGTTTTCCAAGTTGCTGGCCGATAGTTTGTCCCCCCCTAATGCTGGGCGTGATTCACACTGATCAGGTCGGCTTTATCCTCGGTCGCGAGGCCCGGGATAATGTATGTAAGACCCTTTTGGCAATCTCACTGGCTCGTTCTGACAACTCTCCTATGTGCCTGCTTTCTGTAGATGCCGAAAAAGCGTTTGATCGGGTACACTAGGGCTTTTTGCGTGCGACGCTTCAGCAGGTGTGTGGGTCCTGTTTTCTTGAGTAAGGTGCTTTCCCTCTATGGCGATGCGAGGGTTAGGGCCAACGGGATACTCTTTGATCCTTTCCCAGTACAGAACGGCACTCGGCAGTGCTGCCCCCTGTCGTCGCTGCTGTATGCCCTAGTTATGGAGCATCTGGTGCTGGCAATACAGTGGTGTCCGGACATCCGTGGCCTTCAGATGGGCAGTCACCAGGTTAAGGCGGCGCTGTATGCTGATGACCTTCTTCTATACGTCCCTCAGCCATGCGTGTCTTTTCCGTCTATATTACGCGAGTTTAGCCGATTCGGTCACCTTAGTAACTTTAAAGTAAACCTTTCCAAAAGCAAGGCCCTTAACATCACGATACCCCATGCAGAGGTTGCCCATCTTGCAGACAACTTTCCGTTTAAGTGGCAGACCACTTGTCTCAAATACCTGGGGATTCATATCCCCCCTGACCCTTCCCACTTGTATCGTCTCAACTACCTCCCACTGCTCGAAACTCTTGCGGCGGACCTCCAGAGATACAGTACACAGGCCCTTACTTGGTTCGGCCATATTCACGCCCTCAAGATGGACGTGGTCCCTCGACTTTTATATCTGTTCCAGACACTCCCCATTCACCTCCCGCGCACCTTTTTCACTGGAGTCCAGTCCCTGTTTGGGAGGTTTGTGTGGGGTTCGGCGCAGAGTAGGATAAAATACCAGACGTTGACCCGCTGCAAGGACAGGGGGGGTCTCCGTCTTTTTGACTGGCGCTACCGCAGCATGGACAAGCAATGGGTTTCTATCAAGGCTGATCAGCTATCGGTCCTCCTCCCCTCATTGCCGTGGATTCTATCTCATTTCCGCCTGAGAACCGTCAGGTACTCGTTCCTCTATTAACACTTCCTTAAGACCTGGGATTCAGTTTGTTCCAGCGGGAGAGTGGCCAGAGTGCCTGGCCCCCTTAGTCCTCTTTTTAGCAATCCTATGTTTCCACCGGGTTGCTCCGCAGCTACAGTGCCTTGCGAAAGTATTCGGCTTGCACAGTGCTCCTTGGGATGTTTAAAGTTTAGGAAATCTTTTTGTATCCAAATCCAGCTTTAAACTTCTCCACAACAGTATCACGGACCTGCCCGGTGTGTTCCTTGGTCTTCATGATGCTCTCTGCGCTTTAAACAGAACCCTGAGACTATCACAGAGCAGGTGCATTTATACGGAGACTTGATTACACACAGATGGGTTATATTTATCATCATCAGTCATTTAGGAAAACATTGGATCATTCAGAGATCCTCACTGAACTTCTGGAGTGAGTTTGCTGCACTGAAAGTAAAGGGGCCGAATAATATTGCACGCCCCACTTTTCAGTTTTTTATTTTTTACAAAAGTTTAAAATAACCAATAAATTTCGTTCCACTTCACAACTTGCTGTTGATTCTTCACCAAAAAAATTTAAATTTTCTATCCTTATGTTTGAAGCCTGAAATGTGGCAAAAGGTTGAAAAGTTCAAGGGGACCGAATACTTTCGCAAGGCACTGTAGATTTCTTTGTTGGCGAAGTGGCGACGACGTTAGGCTTAAACAGGTCGCCCCTTCCTCCGTTGGTCCAGCTGCGCTCTTCTCACCCGGACCTTTATTTATCCTGGCTGGAGTATGGTCAACTTACGGCCTTCCTGCGGAAATTCTCTTTGTCCCCTCTTCTTTCCTCTACCATGACTGAGTCCGGCCTTTCCCACACTGACTCTTCCCTGTGTGCACTCTCGGTTCTTTACAGCGTTCTTCTCCAAGATGCTCCCCACGAGGTCCCCCTCTTATACAGGCCCCTGGGACTCAGACCTTTGCGCGGGCCTCTCCCCTGCCGACTGGGATAGGGTTTTCCTGTTCACACATAAGCTTCCGTTGCTCTGCAGTGCGCAAGAAAAGAATTTCAAGATCCTGTCTCGGTGGTACCGGTGCCCTGATTTCCTCCACACTATCTATCCTGCTGTGACTGACCAGTGTTGGCGTTGTTGTACTGAGAAAGGCACCCTATATCACATCTGGTGGGAGTGTGACGTTTTCAGGCCCTTTTGGGAAGCTGTGTTCGCTCTGTATGCTAAAGTGTGTGGTCGCACCATCACAGCAACTCCCCAACTGGCGCTTCTTTCAGTTATTCCGGGCAGGATCTCTGCGTTGAAGAAGGACCTCCTGCGACACTTTCTCACGGCTGCTAGAACCGTCATTCCCAGGCACTGGCGGAGCATTGTTGCACCCTCCCTGGTTGAATTTCTTCAGGAACTTCTCCTCATAAGGAGAATGGAGGTTCTGGTGGTGAAGGATTCCCCCCGACCCCTCCAAATTTGATGCTCTCTGGCGGCCTTGGGTGGTGGTCCAGGAATCGTTTGAGTTTTCTTCTTTCTTTTCCTGATATAGTGATACCTTGCTACTTCTTTCTTCCCTTTTTCTCTCTTCCGTCCTTTGGAGGAGGTTATTGGTCGCTCTTCCATCCCACTGTTCCCCTCTCTCCCTCCCTTTTTCTCTCTAGTATATGTTTTCCTGATCGTAGTTCCCATTGTGTGTTCCTTTGTCTGTTTGTTCTTCTCCCATTACCTTTAAGATGTTGCTTTATGGTCCCGTATATCTGGGCCTTCAGTTCCTCTGTTATTGTACTGTGCTCCACAGCATTAGCTTGGATCTTACCCCAAGCTTCTTGTTTACAGGCGAGGCCTGCATGCCTTTGCGTCATTTGTTTGCTCACACTATTTTTTTTTTTTTTTTTTTTCCCACTGTACTTTAAAAAATCTTTAATAAACTTTGATTAAACTGAGTGCAAGTGTACCTAGAAGAACTGATGGTTTGAATGCAAAGGGCAGTCTCACAAAATATTGATTTGATTTTAGATTTTCTGCTTTTTTATTAATTTGGTTAATTGATAAAAAATATGTATACGTATTTTTGAAAGCATTCTTACTTTACAGTGATTTTCTCCCACACATGCCTAAAACATTTGCACATTACTGTTTTTTCATGTGTTTTCTTTCTTCAAACGTTTATAATTTTTTCAGTAGCAATAACAGTTTATGGTGTTTTTTTGTTTTGAGCCTTATTTTTAAATCTAATTTAAACGTATAACAATTGTGAATTACATTTTAGGAGTCGATGAACACTCATGTAAGCAGACTGTATGCTTTCTGTTTATCCTTGTAATTGTTAGGGAACACTAGAACTTCCGTCCCCTACAGAACTAATTAACTGCTGCACGTTCTGCCTCTGTTTATGAAAACAACTGTGCGCTCCCCAGAGGAGGACTTTTTTTTTTCACGTCTCTTTGCATAATTATTTCTGTTGAGAAACTTTTTAGACATAGATTCTTGCACTTACAATGTCTCACACTACAATCTGCACTTCCTAAAACCTAAAACAGACAGGCAGTGAAAGCATACTGTTTATCTATTGGTTGCAGATGGTGCAGAAATTCTTTTTTTTTTTTTTTCTTCTTACTGTTATCTGCTTTTGGTGGATTTACTGCATTTTGTCCACAATAAAAGGAAACCATTCTTCAGCAAAAAAGAAAATGACTACATGTAAATGTCATTCACCACAGGGTTCTATGGTAAATACAGTAGAATCATAGGGAGATTTGGGTCTTGCAGTCATAACATATTCATCTAAAACAGGCCTTAGAATAACTGTTGACATGCAGTCTAATGTAAAAATGCTGATAACTCATGAATATCATCATGAAAAATGGCTGATACAGTTGTGCTAAAAAGTTTACATATCCCGACAGATTTTTTGGTTTTTTGGCCATTTTTCAGAGAATATGAATAACACAAAAACTTTTTCTCCATTCATGGTTAGTGGTTGGTTAAAGCCATTTATTGTCAAACTTCTGTGTTTTCTCTTTTTAAATCATAATGACAACCAAAAACATCAAAATGACCCTTTTCAAAAGTTTACATACCCTGGTGATTTTGGCCTGATAACATGCCCAGAAACAACTCCACGGTCAGGTAGACCAACCAAAATTTCAGCCTCAACTGCCTGGAAAATTGTTCGGGATGCAAAAAAAACCCCACACATAACATCAGCTGAAATACAGGACTCTCTGAAAACTATCGGTGTGGCTGTTTCAAGATGCACAATAAGGTGGCACTTGAAGAAAAATGGGCTGCATGGTTGAGTTGCCAGAAGAAAGCCATTACTGCGCAAATGCCACAAAGAATCTCACCTTCAATACGCCAAACAGCACAGAGACAAGCTTCAAAACTTCTGGAACAAGGTAATTTGGAGTGATGAGACAAAAATCAAACTTTTTGGCCACAACCATAAACGTTACACTTGGAGAGGTGCCAACAAGGCCTATGATGAAAGGAACACCATTCCTACTGTAAAGCACGGAGGTGGATCACTGATGATGTGGGGATGTGTGAGCTTCAAAGGCACAAGAAACTTGGTCAAAGTTGAAGGAAAGATGAATGCAGCACGGCATGTTATCAGCAAATATTGGAGGCAAATTTGCACTCATCAGCCAGGAAGCTGCGCATGGGACGTACTTGGACGTTCCAACACGACAACGATCGAAAACACAAGGCCAAGTCGACCTGTCATTGGCTACAGCAGAAGAAAGTGAAGGTTCTGGAGTGGCCATCTCAGTCTCCTGACCTCAATATCATTGAGCCACTCTGGGGAGATCTCAAGCACGCAGTACATGTAAGACATCCCAGGAATTTACAGGAACTGGAGACTTTTTGCCAAGAAGAATGGGCAGTTTTACCATCTGAGAAAATAGAGCCTCATCCACTACTACCACAAAAGACTTTAAGCAGTCATTGATGTTAGAGGGGGCAATACACGGTATTGTAACTGGGGTATGTGAACTTTTAAACTGGGTCATTTTGATGTTTTTGGTTGTCATTCTGATTTAAAAAGAGAAAACAGAAGTTTGACAATAAATGGCTTCAACCAACCACTAACCATGAGTGGAGAAAAGGTTTTTGTGTTATCATTCATATTCTCTGAAAAAAAGCCCACAAAAACAAAAAATCTGCCGGGGTATGTAAACTTTTAAGCACAACTGTATATATGTGCACACAGCACAGTCACCGTTATAACCTTCACCTGCAGATACATATGGGACAAATCTGGTGCAGCAGACATGTTCTTACTGCTGGGGCATCAGCCCTGCGAGAGTTCTTTGCTGCCTCTTTCAACTAAATCTACACAGATTTCTGTTAGGGTCCATAGGTTTTATAAACCAAAACCTTTCCCTCCTGAATACAGAGTATAATGGTGACTAAAGAGGTAGCACAGTTAATTCGCAGTTTGCACCAAAGGACTGGCATTCTACATAGAAGAAATGAATCACCAAGACAAGCTAATAGGTCCAGTATATTGCAATAGTCAATACAGTATATTCATAGGGACCCTCTTGTGTACCTTTACTTATCCTCTTTTTACCTTCTTCAGTAAGTCACATGATCACAGTATGACCCTTTTTTGTAGTATGGATTACTATCAAACAGGTGGTCTACCATGTGCTACCATGTGACCTGATATTAATGTCCCAGCCCCCATTCCATTGCCGTACCTCTTTTGTCAAAATGCCTCCCTGCTCTTCCATTGCCTTTTACATAATCAGCTCACTATAGTCCCCCACTCACATAATACTCATAGTTCCCTTGTCCATCACTGTTAGGTCACCATGCCCCCATTACCTTTCCAATGTTACTGAAAGAGCTGCTGCAGCTTACAGGTCGTGTGGTGAGATCATCCTCAGAGTAAGGTCCTGGAGTAGTATTAGCTCTGAGGTGATGGCTGGGAGAACAAAAATCCAACTGTAGAGAGCCACCACAGGACCACCCACCTAACAGTAGATTAAGACAAACGTTGAAAGGGAGGGGGGTCATAGGGAGTACACGGTGTATGGGACACACATAACCACAGACACGACTAGGACAGAGGGGACACCCTGGGGCAATGGGGGGAGGAAGGGGGAGGAATGGAAGGGAGCAAAGCAACCCCACATCAAGAAAAGAAAGAGGAGAACTCCGAGGACTCCTGGAACATCATCCACGGCCGCCAGAGGGACTCAAATTTAGAGGGGTCGGGCGAGTCCTCGGCCACCACAGCCTCCATTCTCCTGATAAGGAAAAGCTCCTGAAGAAACTCCACCAGGGTAGGCGCGGCAGTACCGCGCCAATGCCTGGGAATGACCATTCTGGCGGCCGTGAGGAAATGTCGCAAGAGGTCCTTCTTAACAGCCGAGACCCTCCCTGGTATGATGGAGAGAAGTGCAAGCTGAGGCGAAGGTGTAACAGATCTGCTGCTCACTTTAGCATAAAGCGTAAAGACAGCATCCCAAAAGGACTTGAGGGCAGCGCATTCCCACCAAATATGATACAAGGTGCCTCTTTCGGACCCACAGCGCCAACACCGGTCAGAAACACCAGGGTAGAACCTATGCAAGAGGTCAGGACAGCGGTACCAGTGGGTCAGTATTTTGTAGTTCTTCTCCTGCGCACCGCAGGGCAACGGGAGTTTATGCGTGTACAGGAAGGACTTATCCAAGTCGGCAGTGGAGAGGCAGGTACCAAGGTCAGATTTCCAGGGGCCAATGTAGGAGGGGGGCCCGGGTGTAGTGTCCTGGAGAAGGATACCATAAAGAACAGAAAGGGCACGCAGAGTGGTGTCAGTCCGGGAAAGGGCAAACTCCAGGTCGGTTACAGAAGATGAGAGCGTGGGAAGCAGGGAGAACTTACGGATGAAGGCAGTGAGCTGGCCATATTCTAACCAAGACAAACGGAGATTGGGATGGGAAGCTTTCAACTGTGCCAGAGAGGGAAGGGAAGCGCTGTCTGTGACCTGATGTAGGCGAACGTTATCCCTGGCCAGCCAGCAAAGGAATTTGTCAGTGTTTTTCATCATTTTAGAGAAAATGATGAGAAGATCTCCATATCCAGTATGTGCTGCTACAGTCTCTGATAGCCACAAAAAATTCCAGAAACAAAATTATGTAGATTTATGTAGATTTTTTTCAATAATTTGCTAAAGGCTTCAAAATACTAAGTCTGCAAGTGTATAGAGCAATTGGTCAGACTGAGTGTATAAGGATCTAGATACAGTTGGTAATGGAGCTGTATACATTTTCTTCTTTATTACAGAAAAGTCAATTTCACTATGCATTTGCTGGTAATCCAGTATATAGGATAGGATATATTTGTGAGGGGTATCAAAGTGTGTATTGCCACCTATGAAACGGTTACTATAAAGTTACTCTCTTTGGAAAATATAGCTTTTATTCCCAGAAATTAACCTCATGTTCTGTCATTTTTATTTTAGATTTGACAGATGAGAAAGTTAAGGCATATCTCTCTCGCCACCCCCAATTGCTGGATGAATTTGTATCAGAAAGTGTTGCTTCTGAAACTGTAGAAAAATGGATGAAAAAGAAGAACTTAAATGAAGGTAAGCATTGGTTTTACCAAGTAACTGCTCCCCTGGCTCTCATATTCTTTATCTGGTGTAAGATAGACAGACTGAGAGATCAAGAGCAACCAAAGCATAGCACTTCTAAGCTTAAAAACAATTATGCACACAACTCATAGACTGTTCTGCTTTACTCCCAACCTTCAATCTTTTTGTGCATAAACCCCCTGTCTTGTCCACCCAGTCTAGCTTTGCCAAACTTGGTTCATATTTCACATCTTGCACTAATTATGCCTGGTCATCTTTCCAAGGCATTTTATGTGAAATGATCTGTTTATATTGTGAACCTCTGTAACAAGTACTGTGATAATTTTTTAGCTTTTTTTTTTCACGCAAAAAAAACAAAACAAAAACACAAATATCATTATTTTCCTTACTTGTATAGCGCCATCATATTCCACAGCGATTTACAGATCTTGTCAACACTGTTCCATATAGCGCTCACAAACTAAACTCCCTATTAGTATGTCTTTGGAATGTGGGAGGAAATCTGAGTTTCTGGAGGAAACCTACGCAAACACAAGGAAAACATACAACCTCCATATAGATGTTGTCCTTGGCTGGATTCAAACCCAGGACTACAGCACTGCAAGGCAACAATGCTAACCACTGAGCCATCGTGCTGCCCTAGAATTACAATACTAGAGTGAAAGGATACAGTTATTGGGGAAGTCTGTACAATTGAATGGAGTTGCAGTATCCTGTTGGGCCGCCTCTAACCTAGATACAAGATCAGATATGGTTGGAAATGCTGCATGTATGTGAGCTTTCTCCTGGTGAAAATCGAAATGGCTGGGGTTGAGAAAGGCGTGTATAATGAAGTTACCACCTATGTTGACAAGGAAACGTTGTGAATTGTACATGCTTGTTGGTAGATCAAACAATCCTCTCTACTGGTGGTTTATATGGACCATCCAAAGCTTGTTTGCTATGTGTGTGCCCTCACGTAACCACTGCTCCCAGCACCTTCTAACAGCTAGTTTAGAACAGCGTAGATGATGGCAATTTGTTGAAACGACTATCCTGCTTTTCTTGGTCCAGTCCCAATATCTAATCAGACCACACCTGTAATGATGTACATAACTGCCTGACACATAACTGCATGCTGAGTTTTGCAACAGTGCAACATTTCTATCTGGATGCGTGTGTTTTTTTTTTTTGTTTTTGTTTTTCCTCAGTGAGTGTATTTTGTACTTTTATAAAATTCTTATGTATACTTTTGTTGTTACCAAAGTCTCGTTGGTGATTACTCTCTCTTTGGTAATAAATATTTCTGAAGATAACTTTTTTTTTTAATAAAAAAAGAAATGCACCATATATTTTTTTATAAATTGTAATATTTATTAAAGTGTTTTACAATATAATATACAACAATAAACAGGAATAAAGAAGAGCCACAACATGCAGTAGGTGTCCCAATGCGACCAGATAGAATCAAAGGCCTCCACTGTGTGGTTCAGAGCAGCAGTCAAAAATTCTAGGCTACGAATATCCTTCACGTGGGCTATTAGCTCGGACCTCATGGGAGGGAGAGCACTCCTCCAGTGACGGGCAATAAGGGTCTTCACTGCAGTACATAAATAAACAGCTTAGACGTCCCCTTGCTTAGATGTTTAGGGGGTAAGTTGAGCAAGTAAGTCATAGGGTCCAGCAGTCATAGGGTCCAAGAGGGCCTCAGTGAGGAGTTTCACCTCCATCCAAAAAGGACGGATAATGGGGCAGTCCCCATAAGGTATAGCGGGATTGAGGGTATGGAGCAAAGCAGGTGTGTGGTACCAATGCATAAGGATTTTGTATTGGGTTTCCTGAAACGTAATACAGGACGAGGATTTGGCAGCACGGGACCATATGATCTGCCATTGTCTGGGCGAGACCCTTTAATTCAGTGCCTCATCCCACTTAGCCATGTATTTATGGGATGGGGGGGATCGTCCCTCAGGAGAGGACAGGAGCCTATATATACTGGCTATGAGACCCTTTGTAGAGGTACCAGCTCAGCACAGTCATTCAAAAGCTGTAGGCAGAGAGACTTGCTTGGACCCTAGCTGAGCCTGAACAAAGTGACATATTTGTTGGTAATGAAACCATTCATTCCAGTGGATTATAGAGAAATTAAATCATGGAGGAGGAATGAGAGGCTAAGGCAAATAACTTAGAGCATGTGACCCAAATTGCCCGTGTAAATCTAATAGGCCCCAGGAGGGGGATGTCAAGTGGGGGGGGGGGAGCGGGACCACAGAAAAGCATTCGGGTGTGTAGGGGCCAACCAAAGCTTTTCTATTTCAACCCATTTAGTGTAGGCCTTGGCGGCCACCCAAAACGGAATAGCCCGGAGGTGGGCCACCCAGTAGTAATGCAGAATGTGTGGGACCGCCAACCCCCCTCAGCCTTGCCAGCCAACATCACCGAGCGGGGAATGCGCTTGCGCTTAGCCTTCCAGATAAACTGGAAAATAGCTTTTTGAAGGGACCGCAGTTCATATCTCGGTACCACCACTGGAAGTGTTTCAAAGTGGTAGAGGAGCTTAGGGAGAAGGGTCATCTTAACCGCCGTAATCCATCCCATCAGGGAGATGTGAAGGGGGTGCCATTTATGAAGAAGTGTGTGGAGTTCATTGAATAAACGGGGATAGTTAGCCAAGTATAAGGAGGAGTAGGCCGAAGAGAGCTGGACGCCCAAGTAACGGAGCGAGTGCTCTCTCCATTGGAAGTTGTAATTAGCTTTAAGCAACTGCAAAATGGCGTCTGGGACGTTAAGGGGGAGAGCCTCAGTTTTAGTAGGATTAACTTTGTACCCTGACAGGTTACCGTAGTCTCTGAGAGTACTTAGAAGATTAGGAATGGTGGTGTGGGGGTTGGTGAGAGTCAGAAGTACATCATCTGCAAATACTTTAAACTCCCTATCACGGACCGCAACTCCGGTAATACGGATTGGACCTAATCCGGGACGCTAGTGGCTCAATACAAAGGGCAAAGAGAAGGGGGGAAAGAGGGCATCCCTGACTGGTTCCGTTGCGAATGGGGAAAGGGGGAGAGGTAGCATTGGGAAGCTTGACAACTGTAGAGGGGGCTGAGTACAAGGATCGAATTGCAGTTAGAAAAGCTCCTGAGAATCCAAATCTCTCAAGAGTTGCCAGCATAAAGGACCAGTCGAGGCGATCAAAGGCCTTTTCCGCGTCAAGGCTTAAAATAAGGGTGGGAGTGGCTGAACGGTTGGCAACATCAATCAGGTCCACAGCCCGTCTGGTGTTGTCTCCCCCCCTGACGGCAGGGGACGAAACCCACCTGATCCTTGTGGACGAGGGAGGGAAGCCAACCGCTGAGTCTATTAGCTGGGAGTTTAGTGAATAGTTTAAGGTCAGTGTTTAGGAGGGCAATAGGGCGGTAATTAGAGCAGCCCGGGTGGTCTTTACCCGGCTTGGGAACTAGGGTAATGTGGGAATGGAGCATCGTTTGAGGGACGGGGGGTGCCACCTAGGAACGAATTAAAGAGGCTACACAGGTGAGGGACCAATTCTGCCTGGAAGGCCTTATAATAAGAATTAGGGAACCCAAATGGACACAGGGCTTTACCATTGGGAAGGCCCTTCATTACATTCATTATTGTATATCAGTAAGTTCTTCGCAAGTGATGGGGGCATTCAGGGAGTTGACAAACAGTAAGATAAGCATCCAATTTCTGCCGATAACCGAAGGAGGGAGATTGTACAATTTGATGTAATACTTGTGAAAAAGGGATGCTATGGTGTCAGGGTGGTGATGGAGAGCTCCCTCCGAGTCACGGACCGCATGAGGGACAGAGGACGCCTGACATTCCCGAAGGGTTTTAGCAAGAAGGATGTGGGCTTTATTACCCCTCTCATAGTATCATTGTCTGCTATAAAGTAAAAGGCGCTGGGTGGCCCGAGTTGTGACATCTCGCAGGTCAGCTCGTGCTAGGACTAGCTGACGGAGGAGAGACATAGAGGGGCGGACCACCAAGCGCTCTGTCAAAGATCATATTCGGGCCGTCAGGGACACCTCCCTAGCCGCTCTATCTTTTTTAAGTCGAGTAGCCAGGGCTATGCAGTGCCCCCTCATCACCACTTTATGAGCCTCCCAGAGGGTAGTAGTGGACGGGACTGAGCCTATGTTAGCAGTAAAGTATTCCAGGAGATGTGTACGGAGTGTTTCACGGGAGGGGAGGAAATTTAGGAGGGACTCATTAAGACGCCAGTGACAGCGCCTGGTAGGGAGCAGAGTGGAGGACAGGGAAACCTGGACAGGGGCATGATCAGAACATGAAATGGGGCCGATGTCTGTGCCAGTCATGAGACGAAGTGTAAGGGTATTGCCAAAAAAATAGTCTATTCTGGAGTGTGTGCTATGGGGGTGCGAATAGAAAGTGTAGAAGCGAGCAGAAGGGTTGTCGACCCTCCAGAGGTCATACAGGGCTGCGGATCTGATAAGGTGAGGGAACCCCCGGGCCAGGCGTAGTTGGGAAGCACCCGGAGAAGTATCAGCAAGGGACATCCTGTCCATCTGCTCAGAGAAGATCATATTGAAATCTCCTCCCAGTAGCAAGGCCGCGCCAGGGAAGTCCCAAAGCGCCTGCTTAAGAAAAGGGATCTGAGAGGAATTAGGAGCATATATGCTGCAAAGGACTATGGGCCGGCCATGAAGAAGACCCTCTAAGATGATATAGCGGCCCTGGGGATCTAAGTGGGAAGTCGTGATAGAAATGGGGCAGGAGCGGGACAGTAAAACAGCTACATCCCCCTTCCTACGATTATCATACGCTGAATAAGCAGTGGGATAGTAATGACGGGCAAAGTTAAAAGTGCCAGTGTGGTCAAAGTGGGTTTCCTGCAAAAAGGCAACATCCGCCCGGAGGGACCGAAGTTCATGTAGCACCATGCGCCATTTAAGATTAGAGCCCAGGCCCTTCACATTCAAGGTGATACACTTAGCCATTGGGTGTGTTGAGTTAGGCAGTAGCAAATGCGGTATACAGTATAGCAAAGGTAGGTCTCACCCAAGAAGCAGCAGCAGGAAAGAAACTCAGGAGGAGGAAGCTCAGGAATACGAACCACCCAGGAGATAGCCAAGATCGTGGGACTCCAGACCTAAAAGGAGGGAAGGACGAGGAAAAAAGACAAACAGGGGAACAAAGAACAAAAGACAGAACAACATAAGTCAAAGGCATCATGGACAGGACTAAATCTCCTGACCGGAGGCTGGGGATCAGAGTCCAAGGAGGTGCAAACCTGTACACCAAGCGAGGCCTACAATAGGGCTTAGCAGCTGTACTAAGCCCCCTATTGAGGGGTACGGTAGCGAACCGTCAGTAAACAGTCGGCAGGGGTCACCCGGAGGTGAAAGAAGTGGCAAAGGGAAACTACAAACGTATAAGAAAGGGAAGGTAAGAATCTGCCCCACCCACTAGGTAGGCAACAGGAAGAATAGCGGCTATGGGACCAACCAGTCATAGGCAAAAGTCAATAAATGGCACCATTTAAGGGGAAGGGGTGTAGAGAGAGGGGAGAGGCAACCAGAGCAGAACAGGGAGGTGGAGGGCCCACCCGTTGTTTTCGGGGACCTGCACCCGGGGAGGGCTGATGTCGTCGCCGGGATGTCCGCACAGTCCAAACAGGAGGGGGTCGCGGTAGAGGGGCCACCGTCTCCCAATCCAGTAAATCTGGAGGAGGAATGTCCAGGGCATCACAGAACTGCCCCAGGTCTGCGTGGGTTCGTAGGGTAGCAGAGCGTCCATTAGACCGGGCCGTGAGGGCAAAGGGAAGCCCCAGCGGTAGGGTATTTGACGATCCCGTAGAAGCTGGAGCAGGGGGCGAAGGTGCCTCCGCTTCTGGAGGGTGATGCAGGAGAGGTCCTGGTATAGCTGAATATTTGCGCCATCAAAGTCCTTGAGACGTCTAGCTTTAGCCAAGATAGCTTCCTTCAAAGCAAAATCATGCACGCAGCAGATGGCATCTCGAGTGGGACCAGTGCCCTTAGGACGCAGAGCCCGGTGTGCCCGATCCAGCTTAATCTTGTGGGATGGAGGTTTCTGCAGGATGGAGTTGAATATAGCCTCCAAGGTGACATGTAGGTCCTCTGTCTGGGTGGCCTCAGGAAGGCCCTTGACTTTGATGTTGTTGCGTCTGCCTCTATTGTCCAAATCTTCCATATGGCATGCCGCTGTTACTTCAGAAACAAGAGAGTGAAAGTCAACTCTAGAAGGTAAATTAATAAGCAGCTGGTGCCACTAAGATGGGATTGGGGAGGCTGGAGGAGCAGTACCCTGGTGAGTCCCTGGTGGAGGAGTAGAGGCAGAGGACCCCTGGGAGCCTGCTGCATACGGGGACAGAGAGGGGGTTGCCCCAATGTCCAAGTCCCCCTCCCAGGAGGGTACTGGCGAGGTCTGGGGGGGCTGCTGCAAAGACCTTGGTAAGGAGGAAGCCCCAGTTTAGCAGAAGTAATCTACCCCTCCATCTTCAAAGCTGTGGTTGTGGCAGCAGGAGGGGAGGAGGCAGGGAAGCGGGGCCCTTGAGGTACTGGTAGCCTGGATGGCGGTGGGGGTGCTCCCTCCAGGCTTGGGAGGAGAACCTGGGGAAGATGGCCACCTAGAAACAACATCGCCAGTCGGTGGGGAAGGGGGAGTACCTGTGGAAGAGAACTGGTTCTGGGGCGCAGGAGGCTGCTGGGCCGCTGTAGCCCTTGCCGGGGCCTCTCCAGAGGCGTAGCGTTCCAGATCCAGGGAGTGCTGGGAGGTAGGAGCGGTAACAGCGCTGGAGGAGCCGGGTGGGACCACGGAGGGACACTGCTCCGGAGCGTTGCTGGTGGAGGCCGGGGCCTGGTAAGATGGCTGCTGCCTTGTTGATACCCGCACGGGAGAAGGCGCCGGGCGGAGGTAGTTGGTAAGCGTCGGCTGGACAGCCATCACAGGGGCAGCAAGGGTCCCTGAGGATGTCGCCCGGAGTAATTTTTTCCCCATGGGCACAAAGGAAAGCTGGGTTGGTCCTATCAGGTTAGCAGGCAGGGCAGGAGCTCGGAGAAGAAGCGTCCGCACACATCAAGGTTCAGGCCACGCCCTCAAATGCACCACATTTAATATGTTGCGTGTACATATATATGTTCTCGTTTCTAGGTATCAATCTGCCAAATCGGGCATATTATTTTAATATAGTAGTATTCAATTATGGTTAGAAGTATTACAAAAGATATATATTTTCTCAGCTCTTAAACTGAAGGTTGTGACTCTTGATAGCTAGATTTCTTTTACTGGTTCTTTGCTTGGTTTGGTCTTTTTGCTTTCCTTTTGCTAGGAAATTATTTGTGATTTAATGGGATTTGAACATAATCCCATGAATATAACTATATTTAAAGTTATAGACAATATATCATAAATATCACAACCATATTAGTAGTGACAGGCTTTTATCTTATTAGGTTGCCATTGGATACAACCATGAATGCAGGAACTTTCAATAACCTGGCACTTTTCAGACCCCCTGTCAGAAGCCCAACCAGTATTTCCTAATTGTGGCTGGGTTACTGGGTTAACTTCTTGTGCATGCATTGTCCCTGCCTGATAACTCGGCTAAAATAAAGAAATCATAGCTGGGTTTTTGGCAAGTGCCAGACCATAGAAAGCTCCTACATTAATGGTTGTATCCAAGTCAAAAGACTAATTACTAAGCTAGTTAGAGAAAAATCTTTGATTATTTATATTTGCAAAAATGTTCATTTTTCATTGTCTTCGAACTTAGATATGGTTATATTTGTGTAAAATATAACGAGGATTTTACGTAATGGCAGTGCTATAAGTGGTTGAAATCCCACGCATGGGCAGTCTGCTCTGTCCGAACCTGAAGTGGCAGAGCCGACTGCACATGCGCGGGATTTCAACCGCGTATAGCGCTGCGTTGGATGCCTACGCAAGGCTGAAGAGAAGGAAAAGATGCAGGGGGGAGTGAACAGGAGCCATTACGGGGCGGCGAGCAGTTGATGTCACTGGTGTGCTCAGAGCACAGGGTGAACGCATAATTTGCATATCAGAATAAATGCTTTTTTACAGAAACGGTGGGGACCAGAAGAAGGTAGGAGTAGAAGAGCCTTTTTAAAGGCTATTCCAACGTGCCATTACTTAAAAACGTAATTTTCTAGTGATAGAATCCCTTTAAGCTATTTAGGTTAAAATTGATTGAAACCCTTTAACTGAAAAGGTTATATACCCATTTGTACTATGGCTCAAACATGTGGCTACAGTATTTCTCATACCTGGTGCACAGACTGCCTTGATAGATGCATCATTAACAGTGTATCTATATAGTTTATGTTTGATTAAAAAAAAAAAATCTTAACACTAAGGAACAAAAACAAATCTATATACAGTCATATGAAAAAGTTTGGGCAACCCTATTAATCTTAATCATTTTTAGTTCTAAATATTTGGGTGTTTGCAACACAGATTGGGTGTTTGCAACACAGATTCAAATAGGAGAACAACTTGCAATTGGCCACCTTAAATACCTTTTCTCATGATTGGATACACCTGGCTATGAAGTTTAAAGCTCAGTGAGGTTACAAAACCAATTTTGTGCTTCAGTAAGTCAGTAAAAAGTAGTTAGGAGTATTCAAATCAATAAAATGATAAGGGTACCCAAATTTTTGCACCGGTCAAATTTTGGTTTAATGCATATTGCACATTTTCTGTTAGTACAATAAACCTCATTTCAATCCTGAAATATTACTGTGTCCATCAGTTATTAGATATATCAAATTGAAATGGCTGTTGCAAACACCCAAATATTTAGAACTAAAAATGATTAAGATTAATAGGGGTGCCCAAACTTTTTCATATGACTGTAGCTCCAAGATTTTCAGCAGCCCCTATAGCTCTTTTACAGGGAGTGATCAATTCTCAAATAATTGGGAACAAATTTTCCTAAGATCATTGTCGCCACCTTCACTGTATTTATATGCAGTGGATCATTGCTACTGTATGGGAATGAAGAGTTTGCATTTGTTTGCATCACATTTCCCCACATAAATAGGGTGGGGCATTGTGCTGCCAACAATCTAGCTTCTATTATGTTGCATAAAAGGTTTACACATTTAAATAGACTAATTTTTGGGAGCATGCTTTTACAATTCAGAGGGTACTTAAAAATTTGATATTAAAGAGTGACAAACACATTAACAGATTTTATGGTGTGGGTGGTAAGAGCATACAAGTGACTGGAATATAAGGAGCAAATTAAACACTGGAGTCAACATAAGCCAAGACAGCAAACTTGCTGCGTAGGAACACACACTGAAATGGCAAAATCAGGTTTAGTGGATGGTGAAAATGCAAGTAGTTGCATTTTTGAAAGATTCTGCTGCAGATAGAGCGAGGACGCTATGTTAGAGACAGACAATCTTTGGTGTTTGGTAGTAGTGCAGAGGTATAATTGAGTTTCATAAGCATGCAACATACTACATGCAAACGACCGTATTTTTCACTGATCAGTGTGTGAGCTGGTATTCCGCACTGCGTCAGATAGCACAGGTCCTATTCTGTTCAGTTTTTGCGGAACAGACTCGCCTATGGGAGACTAAAAACCTAGGATGGCACACTGATGTACTCAGTGTATCATCAGTGTGCCATCCATTTTCATGGACAAGCTAGTGATATAATTAGATATCACCTGTGTTTTTTATGGTGGATCTGTAAACTAGGATCACACACTGAAGACATTCTGTCAGTTTTTGCAGACATAAATCACTGATGCTGAAGAAACACTGAACACACACTGAAGACACTCTGGCCGCAAAAACTGAAGACTAATTACTAGTTTGCGGACCACAAAATACCCATGGTCGACTGCAACTAGCCTAAGACCAATAGAGTGGAGCACACTGAGTATACTAGGAATTTAGATTTAGCTGTCAGAGAATCGTTTAATTTCGCTAGAATCCAGATTGTGTTCTCAGCAGGCCCCCAAGTGCCCTTTGCCGCAAGAAACCCATTGAAGTTATCAGTCATTTCAATTTCCCCTAGGAACTGCCTGACTACAGAAACAGGGCTAATGGGCTAATTGCAAAAGGTGGTCTCCATTAGTCATTTATTCAAATGGGAGCTCATGTAATAATGAGCAATCAACAATATATTTATTTTAGGTAAAGGTTATCATTTTAATATTTTCTTTATTAGGCTGAGGCCCCAAGTTGAGGAAATGCAGCTTTTTTTGTTGCAGATTTTGTTGCGGTTTTTTGAGCCAAAGCTAAGAATGGCTACAAAAGGAATGGAGAATATATAGGAAGCTCTTATACTTCTACCTTCTGCTCAATCCACTCCTGGCTTTGGCTCAAAAAACTGCCACAAAATCTGCAACAAAAAAAGCTGCGTTTCCGCAATGTAGGGCTTTAGCCTAAATCTGACTTCTAGTTACTTTTGAAGTAAAGAATATGCTATAATATTGCAGTGGACTTCGAATTGTCAATTGGCTAGGGACTGCTTAAGAAGTATGTAAAAGTTGTCCTTAGTTTGCGTTTCTTATCTGGATGACGTCTGATAGCAGTTAGTCTTGTGCGTAATGCAACTTTGACTAAACTATGAGCTCCCAGCTGTGTTTATTTTTAAGTCTCCGATTAGCATTATAACATGAAAACTGGTTCATGTAACATGCCATAAGCAACATTTATTTTAACAGCAGCAGAAAAAATAGACTGTACGAAGTGAAAAACAAAACACAATACTTTTTTTTGTACTTGCAGTCAGTTTCTTTATCAAAGATTTATATGCTAGGACTAAATAATCTATTTTTAGTAATTTAATATAGTTATTTATTTTTTTAGGCTCCATGCACAAAACCATAAATTTGATCAACAATTGTGGATCAAAGTACGCACATATTCATTGTGGCTGTATGTACAGGCTGTAGTGAAGAGCCGCAAAATATGAAGCGGGTCCTATACCTGTCAGTATTTGTGGCTCGGTCCATTCATTTCAATGGATGGGTCAGTGAAAACCACGGAAGACACACAGATGTCAATCCGTTTGTCATCGGTGCCGTTTTTACTGACCTATACACTGCCCTTGGTTGTGTTTATGGGGCCTTACTGCATTAAAAATGGATTGTTCTTTTTAAGAGGGAGGCAGCATGTATTCTTGATGATATGTGCCTGCATGTTTAGAAAAGAGACAACAAGTGAATAATCTTTTTGATAACTTCATACATGACAGACTTCTTGCAGAAATTTCTCTGTTCCTTACTATATCTCATTAAGGAGACGTACATGGACCATACATGGCCTGCTAAAAATTCTAGTAAAGGAATATGCAAATATATTCCCAGCTTTAGTGTGTATAATAATGAGAAAGATAGATTTGTAGTGCTAAACATTGAACATTAATGTAAGACATTGGAACTTACTCAACTATAGGAATATATATAAAGCTACAAATCTACTCTTTAAGGCTAGGTTTACACTGCATAATTTGGAGAGGAATTTGAGGTGGTCTTTTGCCTCCGATTCCTCTCTAAATTCCAGCCCTGTGGAACCTGTGGCAAAAAGTTTGCTTACTGAGCCTTGCATCACAATTTCTGTGGCTGAATAGGCCACAGAATGCCTGGAAAAATCGACCAGGATGCTTAGTTTTTCAGCACCCAAGATCCATCACTGCCTGCCTTTGAAAAAAATGGGAAGCAGATCCTAGCTTAAATTTGGAGCCAATTTTCAGAAACAATCCACTTCAAAATCAGCTACAAATTTCTTCATGTGAATGTAGTCTAAGAGGGAACAGAATGTAGAGACCAGAAGGGTATAGCATCAGAAAGGGAACAGCGGTGGATCATTATGATAGTTATTGCTGCCTTATTTTTCTATGTTTAAGTAGGGCTGGTCAATTTATGACCTAAATCAAACTCGCGATTAATTAGGCATTTTACCTCAATGGCGATTATTAAGGTCACCCCATTTTTAAAACCACGTCCTTTTTACAGTATGACTAAGTGTTGGGTGAATCTCACGAAGTACGCCCTCGGTTTTATTCGGACCAAACCGAAACTGCTATTATACTCCGGTCTCTTCAGACCTCAAAGTATAATAAGCAGAGACCCAGGATAGTTGAGCAAACAAAAAAAAAAACTAAACAAAACAGCGTTACTCATCTTTCCTGGGCTCTGAAGCGACTCCCTGCTGTCTTTGGTGCTTCTGACTGACGTCATGGACTGACGAGGCCTGTGATTGGGCCTAAGCGTTACATGGCGTTGCGATGCATAGACGCAAGCGTCACAGTGCCACATGACCGCAGTCCCTGACAACTGGCCACTTAAGACCACTCAAACACCCTAGGAATATATATAAAAAAATAATATGGAATAAGAGGTCAGATAGTGAGAAAGCTACGAGCAGAAGGACCCGAAGACAGCAGGGATTTGTGCCAGAGCCCTGGAGAGGAGAGTAACACTGTTTTCTATGTTTGATCACCTCCCCTGGGCCCTCCGCTTAATATTCTCTGGGGTCTGAAGAGACCCCAGAGTATAAAATTTGCAGTTTCGGTTTGGACGTGTTCGGTCCAAATGAAACTTCAAATTTTATAATAACCGAACCACAATAACTGAAGTGAACAAAGTCTCGTTGGTTATCATGGTTGATGTTTGGTTTCGGTTATTTTTCGATTAATCATCCATCCCTATGTTTGGGCCATTTTGAGCTATTAGTTAGTCAAACACATTAGATAAAGATTAGATTTTAACACAATCTTGCTTGTATGAGAGCAGCCCACTTTATTCCTTTAAGTTATGTTTATTTATCGGAGCGCTTTCATATACAAGTGTTAGTTATCTTTAAAGATTATTTGGCAAGCAGTTCAAGATATTTTAGGCCATATCTCTAAAATACAATTACATGAGTCCAGGAGTGCAACCAAATTACATGGGGTATATGTGAGTTCCTGAAATTTTCCCCACAAAATATCCCAGAGGAAAGCGAACATGTTAATAATAAAAATAATTAATTATGTATAGCTCCAACATATTCCACAGCACTTTACAAATTAGAACATGAACAGGCATTATCAGGTATTACATTGTTACAAAATAATCAACATATCAAACCGTAGGAGTGAGGGCCCTACTCGCAACAGCTTACAGTCTTATATAATGTGAACATAGCATTATCATTCTTTGGTCCTGTGAGGAAACCCAATTGAAACATTATTATTTTTTTTTTTTTTTATAATAAAGCCTAGGAATTGTCTGCATAATTGTATTCTTTCCCTGTGCATGTCATAGCTATTAACTGTCCCAAACTACAATAGCTAAGAGCTTTTTTTTTTTCCTATGAAGTGATCACGTCAAATAATGTCTTAATGTTATAGGACGTCATGGGCGGGTGCCATTTAATGCAAAATTATGTGCTATTAAGTCTTGGAGATGGTGTCAACTGTACCACACAGCTGGCATCATGCTCTTAGCATGGCTGATAACATTGAAAACTTTGTATACGGCCAGTTAACCCCACAATAACCCCTTTTTTGCCCCCCCCCCAATCCACACCCCCTGCACTGCGACCATGGGATGCTGATAGGTTGTCTTGGTGATGAAGACCCCCATGTCACCATCATAAGTAAACCTATAAGACTCTGTCAGAGGCAGACTCCAGTAGATTTATTTTTAGGCCAGGGCCCCATGTGGCATTTTACAGTCCCTGCAAAGTGGATGGGATTCGCTAGAATCCACACATTGCAGAAAAATACACGCAGCAGAAATGCGCAATTTTTAAAACTATTGCGGACTCTGCAGACTTTCTTTGAAAAGCGCTGCAGGAAAAAATGTGATGCAGTTTTGCCACAGTTTTTCCACAATGCTTTTTCGCTGTGGCCAACTATGTGGGACCTTAGCCTTAGTTTCACTTTGTAAAGTATAGTACATTAGAATGTATTGCAATGCACTGTACTAGCACTTTCACGACATAGTGTTCAAGTCTCATACTAAGACTAAATACAAATGTAAAAAAAAAATTAAAATAAAATGTTGTAAAGTAATAAATAAAAAAATACATAGTCATTTTCACAATATTGTTTTGTAACCCAAAGAAATATTATTACAAACATAAGTCACATTTGGAATTGATGCATTCATAGCAATCCATGATGTAAAAATAAATGTTATTTATCCTACGCAATAAACACCATAAAAAAAACAAAAACAAAAAAAAAAAACTTCAAAATTGTTTCTTTTTGGTCATATTGCCAAAACAAATTATATAGTTATATTGCATTTTGTTATTTTTAAAGATTCTAAGATCCTTTGAAGATCCATGTCTTGTGTATGTATAAATAGTGTGAATTTTCAGTTTCTTGTATAACACCATGTCTGAAGAAGAGAGCTAGTACTCTCGAAAGCTTACCATCAAATATACTCAGTTAGCCTCTGAAGGGTATCGCCTGATTTCTTCACTATTCAAAAAGTTATATATATCTGAAAATGTTACCAATAGAAACGACAGCTAATTCCACAAAAATCAAGTCCTCACACAGTTCTGATGATGGAAAAATTAAAAAGTTATAGCTTTTTGTGTTGCAGATGTTGCTGCGTTTTTTTGAACCAAAGCAAGGAGTGGATTGAGCAGAATGTAGAAGTATAAGTACTTCTTATATATTTCCCATTCTTTTTGTAGCCATTCTTGGCTTTGGCAAAAAAAAAAAAAGCAGCAAAATCTGCAACAAAAAAGCTGAGTTTCTGCAAAGTGGAGCCTAAGGCTAAGGCCCCATGTAGTCTTCCGCAATGCTTGGGGAAAAAATGTGGCGGCAATGCATTGTGGTTTTTCCCGCAGTGCTTTTCACAGAAAGTTCGCAGAGGTTTTCTCTGCGGACTTTCTGCTTCAATTATACCTATAGGGAAACTGCTGGCATTTCCGTACGTATGACTGACATGCTGCGATTTCTAAAACTGTGACGGTTTTGGAAATAGTGCGTCCGCTGCGCGTATTATCCCGCAAAGTGGGGATGGGATTCACTAGAATCCCATCCACTTTGCTGTGACTGTAAAACGCACCCCCAAAATTTAATCAGTATTCTAAATGTTTACAAAATGGTGCAATACAAAAGTACAACTTGTTCAAAAACAAGCCCTTATGTGGCAATATCAGCTTTGAAATGAAAAAGTTATGGTTTTTAAAATATGGCAACGGGAAACCAAACCTCAACCACTTAAGACCACTCAAACACTGTAGGAATATAAAAAATAATATGGAATAAGAGGTCAGAGGACAGGTAGTGAGAAAGCTACAAGCAGAAGGACCCGAAGAAAGCAGGGAGTTGCGCCAGAGCCCAGGAGAGGTGAGTAACACGTTTGTTTTTGTTTGATCACCTCACGGGGCCTATACTACTTATACTCTGGGGTCTAAAGAGACCCCAGAGTATAATAATAGTTTTGGTTCGGACATGTTCCATCTGTACAAAACTGCAAATATTATAATAAACGCACCGAAATAACAGACTTAGCAAATGCAGTGCAAAATCAATGTATAATAATATCAGTGTTAATCTGCTTATATGATATGTACTGGTGTAGTGACAATAATGGCTAAATTAAAAAAGCAAAAAAGGATCTCATCCTTAAGTATCAAACGATGCTTCTTCCGTCAGTGGTTAACGACGTACAAAACATGATAAACTCAAGCTGTGCTGGCAATGCGATACACATTCAAAGCTCAGGATAGTGTTAACTGAGGGTAAAGAAGCACAATAGCATGGAGAAAAGATGTCTATGGTTAGTAAGTTTTCTCATTTGTTAATATTGACTTGCCACTAATGAACTAGATAGCTGGTTGCCTACTGACAAGTTGCAACTTGTTTATGACCATTTTACAGTTCAAGAATCCTTAACTTTTTACTGCGTTTGAGCAGCTGGCCTTGACAGAAAATTATGGAGTGCTGTAACAGTACATCAACTCATTTCTAGAAAAAAATTTTTTTTATAAGGAATGCTGTTTTTTTTTATTTAGTTTATTCTTTTTTTACATTTTGAAAGTGCCTTGTAAATTTTGGATTCAATGTATCTAACTATTCACTCGTTCAGAACTAATTTAACAGGTTTTTCTGGAGGGATACATTTTTAAGTATTTATTCATCTTCAAAAAGGAATCATCTTGTTCAACTACTATTCCAACAATGTCCAGTCCCAGCTGCTGTCTATTTCCTGGTCTCTGGCTGAGCGGGTATTTCCTGCACCTTGAGACAATCAGTGGCCACAGTGGTGATCTGCCTCAACCACGTATTGACTAAGTGGACGTTCCCAAATCATTTCCTGCCTGTTAAATGGAATCTGTCACCAGAACCCAGCATATCAACCCAGCCCCGCAGATAGGTTTTTCCCTTACGAATAGATGTCTCTGCTGCAAATATATCACAGTTTTTTTCAATATGCAAATGAGCTCTTTGGAGCAACAAAGGCATTGCCGTTGTTCCAAAGAGGTAAGACTCCCACCACTCTGTTCTGCCCTTGGCCCCTCCCTCTTGCCTCTGATAGACCGGGTCTAGTAGTTTATGCCTAATCACGTCTGGTTATGAGTTCTGCGACGCATGATTTTTGGCACATGTGCAGTACATGTGGCTCAGACCAGGCAAGCAACATGGCAGTACTGCACAGGCTCTAACAGTGGGCAAGAGTGCAACAGAACTCAAGGCCAGGCAAGACTAGGTATACACTGCCTGGCCCTGTCAATCAGAAGGAGGGGCAGAGGGCTGCACAGAGCGATGGGAGACTTACCTTTTTGTACCCTGCATCCATTTGCTTACTACTTATACTCTCTATTTTATATAGCTTATACTGTATAGCTTTTCCCTCTTGTCTTCCAAGTATATTTTCCTGTACCTGTTATTCTGTTCATCCTCCCCTTCTATTTTCCCATGTTTGGCTTGTTTAACTACTCCTTCTATATATGTATTGCTGTCTTAATAATGACCCGTATTTCAATGTACACACTATTATATATGACCAGCCTGTATTTATGATACCATGCACTGACATCCTACTTTCTCTAACCCATATAATGTGGTACAAACCCCTGATGTGTCTGCTGGATCCGAGTATATAAAGCATACAATATTTTTTTTATATTATGGTAACATATGTACCATAATATATGTTTATTGTAATACTATGCATACCCATTTGTACCATGCTTTTGTTATTCTATAGTTTTACATTGTACCCCATTCCACCTACAGATTGGGCCTGAGAAAGGTCTTAACATGACTGAAACGTTGCCTCTATAATCTGCCTTTTCAATTTGTGGATATTTAAGGCAAGAGATTTCTATATACTGGTGGATGATTGCTCATTATGATTTGTTTCATACAATTAACTTTTGTTATATTTGTATTATTACAGCAATGCCTTTGTTGTTCCAAAGAGCTCAGTTGCATGTTGACAAAAAGATGAAGATTTCACTTACTTCACTTACCGGTAATTGCATTTCCCTTTTAACCTTCACAACAGCATTGCTAGGAATGCTCTTTCGTTCCCAGGGACAGGAGACAACCAGGAAACATTTACGTGGCCCCTCTAACATACCTGTTTCTGTAATTACTGAGAACCTTGTGATGCTCAAAGAAAAAAATAATTTAATCCAAAGTCATACAAAAGACAATCTTCTCAAAGTAAAGCAAGGTAAAAAAACAAACAAAAAAAACACGAACAAAGATGATATCAAACATAGCAACATAATAGGGAGAGAAATCCCTGGCTCATTGTAGAAGATAAAGGGGAAATCCAGTAAATCGGTGTAATCTTCATCTTTCCCCCAAACCTCCACAATGGCACTGCCAAAAGAATTAACAAAGGAGCTGTATTTTATTGTGGGATTGCAGCTGAGAGGACCTTAAGGCCAAAGGACAAATCCTTATTTAAGACAATATCCAATTTGTAATGTTTATAGAAAGCTAAAGGATTAGCCCAGTTGGCAGTACAGCATATCTGTTCAATGGAGGCCAAGACACATTCTGCTCGGGAGGTCGTCATGGCTCGAATGGAATGTGTCTTGAGATCCACAGGAGCTGGAATGTCCTGAGACACATAACAGAGGGAAATGGCTTGTTTGATCCACCAAGCAATAATAATTTACATGTACCATTCCCTTTATACTTTCCTTTGTTCTGTAGGAGAAGTTGGTCATAATTTCCGTATTCTTCTGTTCTGCATGGATAACCTAAAACACACCTATGGACATCCAGAATATAGAAGGACTTTTCTTTTTCTGAGGGAGGAAAATGATGGAAATATAACCTCTTGAACACAGTGGGACCTGGACACCACTTTGGATAGGAAGGATGGATGATGCTTAAAAAGGACCTTTCACCACCTCCACAATTCAAGTTCTTGGTATCTGTTAATAGGTGTCACTCCACTGATTCCAGCGCAGTTTGAATTTTTTCTCTAACATTCACCATTCTCAAGCAACATGCGTAGTTAGTTTTGGTGCCTGATGTGCTTTTTAAGCTCTGTAACGCCAGAAGAGCAGTGTCAGACAGGGGGTGTGATTCAGAGTTCCGATCAGAGGCAGCCAGTGTCTGAGCTCAGAATTACACCCCTTGCCTGCTCCTGCCTGACCACACCCTCCTGACAGTACAGAGCCTAAATGCCATATCAGACACCAAATATAACAGCATTGATTGCTTGGGAACTGTGGGGGCTTGCATCTCTCCCATGTGTCTAGCAGAAGTTATTACCAACTTTTCAGAGTTAGCATTTTCAGAAATGTTCATAAAGCTGCAATATGGACTTTGAGGGTGTTTGGTTTTAACCCCTTGTCAAGATCCAACTGCAAGAATTTTAAGATTAAAGCCGTCTTAGGTTGATCATTTGGACAACATCTGTATTAGTAAATTTGAGGAAATTGTTCAGGGTTCTGACATAGATCTTGGAGGTCATAGGTTTTTTGGAGAGTAATAGTGTAGAAACTGCTTTATCTGAGAAGGCCCTCTGTTTCAGTAGGGACCTCTCAGTCTCCAGGCAGTTAGATGAAGCTGGCTGACTGTTGGATCCCTTGGCCCTGGGATGTCCGATCTTGACATTGAGGTACAGTCTTCAGGAGTTGTAGGAAAAGCAGAAAACAAGACCTCTTACAGTTGTGCTAAAAAGTTTACATAACCCGGCAGATTTTTTGGTTTTTTGGCCTTTTTTTCCAGAGAATATCAATGATAAAACAAAAACTTTTTCTCCACTCATGGTTAGTGGTTGGTTGAAACCATTTATTGTCAGACTTCTGTGTTTTCTCTTTTTAAATCATAATGACAACCAAAAACATCAAAATGACCCTGTTCAAAAGTTCACATAGCCCAGTTCTTAATACTCTGTATTGCCCCCTCTAACATCAATGACAGCTTGAAGTCACCTGTAACAAACAGTAACAGTAACGTGACCTGTTTGCTCGTACTCAGTGTGTGCATAAAAGATGAGTGAGTTTCTGGGATCCAGACAGACTGTTGCATCTTTCCTCCAGCCACTGACGTTTCTGGATTGTGAGTCATGGGGAAAGCAAAAGAATTGTCCACGGATCTACGGGAAAAGATAGTTGAACTGTATAAAACAGGAAAGGGATACAAAAAGATATCCAAGGAATTGATAATGCCAGTCAGCAGTGTTCACACTGTGATTAACAAATGGAAACTCAGGGTCTCTGTTAAAACCAAACCACGGTCAGGTAGACCAACCAAAATTTCGGCCACAACTGCCTGGAAAATTGTTCGGGATTCAAAGGAAAACCCACACCTAACATCAGCTGAAATACAGGACTCTCTGAAAACTATTGGCTGTTTCAAGATGCACAATAAGGAGGCACTTGAAGAAAAATGGGCTGCATGGTCGAGTTGACAGAAGAAAGCCATTACAGCGCAAATGTCACAAAGAATCTCACCTTCAATACGCCATACAACACAGAGACAAGCCTCAAAAGTTCAGGAACAAGGTAATTTGGAGTGATGAGACAAAAATCGAACTTTTTGGCCACAACCAAAATCGTTACATTTGAAGAGGTGTCAACAAGGCCTATGATGAAAGGAACACCATTCCTACTGTAAAGCACAGAGGTGGATTACTGATGAGGTGGGGATGTGTGAGATTCAAAGGCACAGGAAACTTGGTCAAAGTTGAAGGAAAGATGAATGCAGCACGTTATCAGCAAATACTGGAGGCAAATTTGCACTCATCAGCCAGGAAGCTGCGCATGGGACGTACTTGGACGTTCCAACACGACAACGATCCAAAACACAAGGCCAAGTCGACCTGTCATTGGCTACAGCAGAAGAAAGTGAAGGTTCTGGAGTGGCCATCTCAGTCTCCTGACCTCAATATCATTGAGCCACTCTGGGGAGATTTCAAGTGTGCAGTACATGTAAGGCAGCCCAGGAATTTACAGGAACTGAAGACTTTTTCCCAAGAAGAATGGGCAGTTTTACCATCTAAGAAAATAAAGAGCCTCATCCACAACTACCACAAAAGACTTCAAGCTGTCATTGATGTTAGAGGGGGCAATACAGAGTTTTAAGAACTGGGCTATGTGAACTTTTGAACAGGATTATTTTTATGTTTTTGGTTGTCATTCTGATTTAAAAAGAGAAAACACAGAAGTTTGACAATAAATGGCTTCAACCAACCACTAACCATGAGTGGAGAAAACGTTTTTGTGTTATCATTCATATTCTCTGAAAAAAGGCCAAAAAAAACAAAAAATCTTCTGGGGTATGTAAACTTTTTAGCACAACTGTAGATAAAAAGGGGACGATTATCACTTGGGCCCTTGACTCCTGAATCTTTGCCAGTATCCAGGGAAGGAGAGATAAGGGAGAAAAGACAACAGGTCATTTACTTTTGAGGCGAAGAGATCTATACGTAGAATATCCCACATATTTACAAGAGTTTGGAACACTTTTCGGTTCAGTCTCCATTCTCCCTCTTTTATAGTGTGTCTGCTAAGAAAATCTGTTATCTAATCAGGTTTTTTCTGTCCACCTGAAGATCTTTACCAAAACTTGAGAGAGAGATTCCTTGTGTGTCATTGCCTGTTTATATAGGTTATGGCCGTCATTTTTTCTAAAAGGATCTATTATCCCCTTTAGAACTTGTTCCATGTTCTTTAAAGCTTCTCAAATAGCAGACAGCTCCCACAGATTTTAAGAAGCTAATCACAGTGAGTGGTACCATTCTCCCTGGGTTACCATGAATGATGTATGAGCTCCACAGCCACTATGGCTGGGGTCTATTGTGACAACTATCTGATGATGAGGTCTCCAGATGACTCCACTTTGTACAATGGGTAAAAAAAGTATTTAGTCAGCCACCAATTGTGCAAGTTCTCCCACTTAAAAAGATGAGGCCGGCCTGTAATTGACATCATAGGTAGACCTCAACTATGAGAGACAAAATGAGAAAACAAATCCAGAAAATCACATTGTCTGATTTTGAAAGAATTTATTTGCAAATTATGGTGGAAAATAAGTATTTGGTCAATAACAAAAGTTCATCTCAATACTTTGTTATATATCCTTTGTTGGCAATGACAGAGGTCAAACGTTTTCTGTAAGTCTTCACAAGGTTGGCACACAATGTTGCTGGTATGTTGGCCCATTCCTCCATGCAGATATCCTCTAGAGCAGTGATGTTTTGGGGCTGTCGCTGGGCAACACGGACTTTCAACTCCCTCCAAAGGTTTTCTATGGGGTTGAGATCTGGAGACTGGCTAGGCCACTCCAGGACCTTGAAATGCTTCTTACGAAGCCGCTCCTTCATTGCCCTGGCGGTGTGCTTGGGATCATTGTCATGCAGAAAGACCCAGCCACGTTTCATCTTCAATGCCCTTACTGATGGAAGGAGGTTTGCACTCAAAATCTCACGATACATGGCCCCATTCATTCTTTCATGTACACGGATCAGTCGTCCTGGTCCCTTTGCAGAGAAACAGCACCAAAGCATGATGTTGCCACCCCCATGCTTAACAGTAGGTATGGTGTTCTTTGGATACAACTCAGCATTCACTCTCTTCCAAACACGACGAGTTGTGTTTCTACCAAACAGTTCTACTTTGGTTTCATCTGACAATATGACATTCTCCCAATACTCTTCTGGAACATCCAAATGCTCTCTAGCAAACTTCAGATGGACCCAGATATGTACTGGCTTAAGCAGGAGGACACGTCTGGCACTGCAGGATCTGAGTGCCTGGTGGCGTAGTGTGTTACAGGCGGCAGACTTTGTTACGTTAGTCCCAGCTTTCTTCAGGTCATTCACTAGGTCCCCCCGTGTGGTTCTGGGATTTTTGCTCACCATTCTTGTGATCATTTTGACCCCACGGGGTGAGATCATGCGTGGAGCCCCTGATCGAGGGAGATTATCAGTGGTCTTGTATGACTTCCATTTTCTAGTTATTGCTCCAACAGTTGATTTCTTCACACCAAGCTGTTTGCCTATTGCAGATTCAGTCTTCCCAGCCTGGTGCAGGTCTACAATTTTGTTTCTGGTGTCCTTCCACAGCTCTTTGGTCTTCACCATAGTGGAGTTTGGAGTGTGACTGTTTGAGGTTGTGGACAGGTGTCTTTTATACTGATAACAATGTCAAACAGGTGCCATTACTACAGGTAATGAGTGGTGGACAGAGGAGCCTCTTACAGAAGAAGTTACAGGTCTGTGAGAGCCAGAAATCTTGCTTGTTTGTAGGTGACCAAATACTTATTTTCCACCATAATTTAAAAATCAGACAATGTGATTTTCTGGATTTGTTTTCTCATTTTGTCTCTCATAGTTGAGGTCTACCTATTATGTCAATTACAGACCGGCCTCATCTTTTTAAGTGGGAGAACTTGCACAATTGGTGGCTGACTAAATACTTTTTCCCCACTGTAGATTCTTCTTTACCTGCCACCAACATAGAGATTTTTTTTCACCGGCTTCTGCACCTTCACACTCTTATCTGGAGGGACTGGTTCTTGTCTTAAACGGACAGGAGACATTTCTGAAGCTGCCTTGTGGTCATGAGCCCAGGGGACTGCTGGGATAGTAGATGTTAGCGAACCTAGGAGCTTCAGTCTATCTCGGATGATTACATCAGGTACATAACCTCCATTCTCCCACAAGAAAAACAGCTTATCAGATGAGAATCTAGAAGTATCCCCAGAAAAATATTTAGATAACTTGGAGAGAAGTTAAAATTCTCATTGTGAATCACCCAACCTAGGGCTGAAAAGCATTTCAAGGTTAGTTGAACATGGGAATTTAGGGTCTCTTGAGAAGAGGCTATTATCAGGAAGTCATCCAGGTATGGTGTAATCTGAGTGCAGCCGAGGGGTCGCAAAGTAGGGCGTGGTACCAGGTGAATGGGGACATAATAGGTGTCGCTAAGATCTAGCGACACCATAAAACAGTTCTGGAAATAACAGGTTTACTGTAGCATTGTTGAATTACTTGTATTTCAAATAGCGATTTTAGGAATTTTAGTTTTATATTCTCTCTCAGGGATCCATTTGGTTTCTGGCCAAGAAAAGAATGAGAGCAAAAGCCTTTTCCTTCTTCTGAAGCTGGCACAAGATCTAGGTCGTTTTTTTTTTTTTTGTTTTTTTGTTTTTTTTGTGAAGAAGGCTGATTTCTGTTTCCATCTCCACATGGCCTGGAGAGGAAAGGTTCTTTTTCTCTTTACTGCTGGTTTTCTAACTGGTCCAGTCATAGTCTGTGATCTGGTAGTACAAGTTGCTGTGATTCTTGGTCTTCGCAGAGCTGCTGAGGTGTCCCAGCTTCTTTTTAAGGTCCCCTAACAGTAGAGCCATGTCTTCAAACACAAGAGAAGATTGATTTTATTTATTTATTTTAATTGTGGCCATAGGTGCATTGACCTTTGGCTTGTTATACCATAGGATAGCATTTTCTTCCGCAAAAGCATACTTCCTTTTAAACGTCTAGGTCATGGGTTGGCAACCCCCGGCACGCGTGCCACTCTTGGCTTATTTACCTGGCACGGGCAGCCTGAGTCCTCATTCAGCAGTTTAGATCGGACCAAACATGGCCGAAACGAAACTGCTATTATTATACTCTGGGGTCTCTTCAGACTCCAGAGTATAATAAGGGGAGCCCCCGGGAAGGTGATAAAACATAAAAAATAATGTTAACTCACCTTTCCTGGATCCGCAGATGCTCTGTGCTCTTCGGGCGATTCTGCCTGATGTAAGAGACTGCTGACAGGGCCTCAGCGGTCACGTCCAACGTCATTACACATAATGACGCGACGTGACCCCTAGACTCAATCAGCGGTCGCTGAGTACAGGCAGAAGCGCCTGAGGAGCACAGAGCGGCTGCGGAGCGCAGGAAAAGGTGAGATAACATTGTTTTTTATGTTTTTCATCTCTCTTTGCCCTCCACTTATTATACTCTGGGGTCTGAAGAGACCCCACAGTATAATTATAGCTAGTGAGTGGAAACAATTGGAATATTATAAAAGTTAGAATATTATACCGTGTGCAGGGGCCGCTATGGGACATATACCGTGTGCAGGGACCACTATGGGACATAATACCGTGTACAGGGGCAACTATGGGACATAATACCATGTATAGGGCCACTATGGGACATATACCGTGTGCAGGGATTAAATTTGGTGCCAAAACCATGGAGAGAGTGTGCCTCTGTTCAAGCCCCGCCCCAACTTACCTTGTCATAGCTTGAATTGGAAGCACTCAGAGGCTGTTCCATCCCTATAGTACAAGCCAGGGAGGCAGAGCCAGAGAGAGAGCAGTCGTGCTCTAGCAAAAGCTCAGCATGGAAACCAGCTGAGCATCAAAAATTGCTAAATGTGCTAAAACTTTTCCTCCATCCATGTACAGTGAAGGAAATAAGTATTTGATCCCTTGCTGATTTTGTAAGTTTGCCCACTGACAGACATGAGCAGTCTATAATTTTAAGGGTAGGTTAATTTTAACAGTAAGAGATAGAATATCAAAATTAAAATCCTGAAAATCACATTGTATAAATGTTATAAATTTATTTCCCTCTGGCAAACAAGACTTAATACTTGGTAGCAAAACCCTTGTTGGCAAGCACAGCAGTCAGATGTTTTTTGTAGTTGGTGATGAGGTTTGCGCACATGTCAGGAGGAATTTTGGTCCACTCCTCTTTGCAGATCATCTCTAAATCATTAAGATTTTGAGACTGTCACTTGGCATCTCGGAACTTCAGCTTCCTCCATAAGTTTTCTATGGGATAAAGGTCTGGAGACTGGCTAGGCCACTCCATGATCTTAATGTGCTTCTTTTTGAGCCACTCCTTGGCTGCTGCCTTGGCTGTATGTTTTGGGTCATTGTCCTGCTGGAAGACCCAGCCATGACCCATTTTTAATGTCCTGGCGGAGGGAAGTAGGTTATCACTCAGGATTTTACGGTACATGGCTCCATCCATTCTCCCATTGATGCGGTGAAGTAGTTCTGTGCCCTTAGCAGAGAAACACCCCCAAAACATAATGTTTCCATCTCCATGCTTGACAGTGGGGATGGCGTTCTTTGGGTCACAGGCAGCATTTCTCTTCCTACAAACACGGCGAGTTGAGTTAATGCCAAAGAGCTCAATTTTTGTCTCATCTGACCACAGCACCTTCTCCCATTCACTTGCAGACTCATCCAGGTGTTCATTGGCAAACTTCAGACGGGCCTCCTCATGGTCCTTCTTGAGCAGGGGGACTTTGCGGGCACTGCAGGATTTTAATCAATTACGGCGTAATGTGTTACCAATGGTTTTCTTGGTGACTGTGGTCCCAGATCTCTCACCTTCCTCATGATCAAGGATACCTCATGAGGTGAGATTTTGCATGGAGCCCCAGATCGATGTCGATTGACAGTCATTTTGCATTTCTTTCATTTTCTTACTATTGCACCTACAGTTGTCTCCTTCTCACCCAGCGTCTTAAATATAGTTTTGTAGCCCATTCCAGCCTTGCGCAGGTCTATGACCTTGTCCCTGACATCCTTAGAAAGCTCTTTGGTCTTGCCCACGTTGTAGAGGTTAGAGTATGACTGATTAATTTAGTCTTTGGACAGGAGTCTTTTATACAGGTGACAATATAAGAGAGCTGTCTTTAATACAGGTAACGAGTTGATTAGGAGCGTCTAACTGATCTGTAGGAGCCAGAACTCTTAATGGTTGGTCGGGAATCAAATACTTATTTCTTTCTGCAAAATGCAAATAAATTTATAACATTTATACAATGTGATTTTCTGGATTTTAGATATTCTCTCACTGTTAAAATTAACCTACCCTTAAAATTATAGACTGTTCATGTCTTTGTCAGTGGCCAAACTTACAAAATCAGCAAGGGATCAAATACTTATTTCCTTCACTGTACATATAAAATTAGTCTGGTCAGCAGAGAAAGGTCACTCCTACTGCATTAATGTACATCTTTTATATCCATATTAAAGGGAACCTGCCACCTCAACCAAGCAAATTCAACTGCTACCACTGCATTACAGGGAACATTACAGTGATCCTCATACATTTGTTATGTATATCACTTTTATAGATTTGGAGAAAAACAACTTTGAATCAGTATGCAGTAAGGCAGCTAGCCCACTTGGGGCATGCCTTCAGCTCCAAGAGCAGCTCTTTTGCCACTTGGACCCCTTCCTTCTCTTGCCTGTGCTGCCCCTGTGAAATGTCTTACTACAATGACTCATCCTACTTGGAGAAAACTCAGGTAGGTGTGGGGAGGGGTCAAATAAAGAGAATATGCTTTTGGGGAGGTAGTAGACAACCTTTTAAAACTATATTTTTATACTCTATTATCTTTATAAGTCTATTTTTTATATGTTGTTTTTTTATATCCTGACTTCTCTTTTTTTATTGTATAATTGTTTCAAATACTGTTCAATTGTGTTTTCACAGTATTCAGCATTTTACACTGGCAATGACTATTGTCAAGAGATTTACTGGAAATTAAAAAGACAGACCTTTGCACTCAGTTGAACTTTCATTTCCTAGTGTTGCCAATTAGAAGGCATGTAGCCTGCAACATACAGTATCATTTCATCATTTTGTTGCCAATACAATGTATATGTTGTGTGGATGGAATTTTAAAAAAATCATGATATATTAAAATATATAAATAAATTATTATAAAGGGATGCTAATTACAGTATCCTAACCTTTTTCTGTGATCTATACAGTGGTAGATCGTGATCTTGTCCACAACATGGTGGTTCTTAAGTCTTCATTCTAGGATCAAATAGCATTATGTATTCAATTAGCAAATTAATTTATTTATCTATAGTTTTTAACTGTAATTTTTTTTTTGTTATTGGTTTGCATAAACTTCTGTAATAGTCGTTTTTTATGTAAAAATATGTTTGTTTTTCTTTACATATAGATGCCTCTGTATCAGTGAGCCAAAACATTAAAACCTCGTGCTTATTAGAATTCTGAAGGTGTCCTGTATTATCTGACGCCAAGACTTTATTGACAGATCCTTTTACGCCCTGCAAGTTGTGATGCGGGACCTCCATGCATTGGACTTGTTTTTCTAGCACAAATCAGAGATGCTCAATGAGTTTGAGATCTGGGAAATTTAAAGACAAACCACCACCTTGATCTATTTATCATGTTCCTCAAACCATTCCTAAACATTTTTTGCATTGTGCAGGCATGATATCTCAGTAAAACATTGCCCAAGGCATTACACTCCTTTTAATAGTTTTCATCTCATCCTCAGTGACACATATACACCTACCTGTGACGTCCCTGGTTCCCTTCCTGAGGCCGCTGATTGGCCTCAGCAGTCACGTGACCGCTAAAGCCAATCTGCGGCTTCAGCGGAAGGGATCTGGAACATCATCTGGTGACAAATTCATCAAAAAGAAGGCAGCAGACCAGACTGCCTATGGAGGACATCGGAGCATCGGGGAGAGGTGAGTGTTTTTTTTTTTTTTTTTTTTTTTTTTTTTTACCTCCCCCCGGCCTAATTAGAAAATATTATTTAGTTTGGACAACCTCTTTAAGTGCTTATTGGGTGTAAATGCTCTGTGTACTGACATCTTCCTGTCATAGCTAGCATTTCCTTTTTTGGCAGTTTGTGCTACAGTACCTCTTCTATGAGTTCAGAACATTTGAACAAATATACTAGCCTTCACTCCTTGCATGTATCATTGAGCATTGTGCAACCATAATCCTATTGCCAGTTCAATGATTAGCCATCTTTGGACCATTTTCTCTCCTCTTTGGCTGAGTTCACACACTGTATTTCTGTGGCATTTTTGTTATAGTTGTTGTTTTTTTCCATCAAAGCATCTTAAGAACTGCATGCAATTTTAATTGCAGTAATGAGTAGCACATTTTACTATGCATTTCAGCAGTAACACATAGCCATTAAATTGAAAGTCTCTGTTTAATTTAATGGTCAATGACTTAAATGTGAAATGACTATTACGGCGGATGTTGGGTCTTTAAAGATGGTGGCTGCTCTGTATTGTACAGTGGATATATGGCACTAATGCCCGCGATCACTCTGATCGCGGTCATTGCAGGCTAGGACCTGCCTCCCACCCAGGTCACGGGAGCCGACCTGTTCCTCTGACAGCTGGGAGCCTACCGAAGGCTCCCAGGCCTGTCATAGGCATATTACTATTGAGGCTGAAGTTGTATTGCAGACTATGGGACTTGCCATCAAATGATTGCAGGTTCAAGCCCCCTAGGGGGAGGGCTAATAAAATTTAAAAAAAAAGTTCAAATCACTTCCCCTGTAGGTATCCCTGTGTCTGAAAACGCCTGGTCTACAAACTTATCAAAATATTTTTCCCGTATGGTGAACGCCATAGCAGGGAAAAGAAAAGTGCTGAACCGCTGTTTTTTTGCTGTTTCGCCTCTGACAAAAATTTGAATAAAAAGTGATCAAAGCAATAGACATTCCCCAAAATGGTAGAACTAAAAATTACACCTGGCCCTGCAAAAAAAGACTCCCTATGCATCCCTGTACACAGAAGTTATGGGTGTCAGAATATGCCGATTTTTAGAAAAATAAGACATTTTAGATTTTTGTTAAGGGGTTAAAATGTAAATAAAACTATATAAATTTGGTATACCCAGAATCGTACTGAAACATAGAATACAGATGACATTTCAATTTGGCTGAAGAGTGAATGCTGTAAAAACGAAGCCCATAAGAAAGTCACACAAATGCATCAGTGGCCCTGGACTGGACGTGGCTACATTCAGCTCTATGGCCATAGGTGCTCTCACTTTTATGCAAGTGAAACATACCGTATTTTTTGGACTATAACATGCACCCCCCTCCCACTCCCAAAATTTGGGAGGAAAATGGGGGGGGGGGGAGTCTTATAGTCTAAATGTAGTGTGTGTATGTGGGGGTGGGGTGGCGGTGGTGGAGCAGCATTCTCTTCAGGGCTCTTCTGGCCTGAGACTGAAGTCACGTTCCCAAGCAGACCTGTGGGTCACTCTGGCGTAATGACTTCAGCGCGCCCCACATGACCACTCAGGCCCAATCACAGGCCCCAGCATGTGACCTCAGTCGCAGGCAGAAGAGGGCCAAGCAAGGATGCCCAGGAGAGGTGAGGTAAGGTGAGTATAAGTGTTTTTTTTTTTTTTTTTTACATCCATCACCTCCCCCGGGCCTCCGATTATTATACACTGTGGTCTGAGGCGACCCCAGGGTATAATAATAACACCGAGCATATTATACTGTGTGGAGGCCAATGTGGAGCATATTATTCTGTATGGGGGACACTGTGGAGAATATCATACTGTGTGGGGGCCACTGTGGAGCATATTATACTGTGTGGGGGCCAGGTGCTTCAGGCATGTTAGGAGAAGAAAGCCTGTGGAGCCCGTACGAGCCTCCATCACGTGACTGGTGTGTCCCATATTAACGTATGCAAATTCCACTGCAGGGCAATCTGTCAATATGGCCCTGCACCTGTTGCAAAACTACAACAACTATCATGCTTGGACAGGTTGGGATGATGGGAGCTGTAGTTTGGCAACAGCCGAAGAGCCACACAGGTTGTGCAAATCTGCTCTCCCCATACAAGAGTGTTACATGTGGCCCTCCAGAAGCAGAGCTACGCCATAACAGTGTCAGCAGCAGATCCTCCCATAAATTCTTTTTCCTATTTTCCTCCTCTAAAACCTAGGTGCATCTTATGGTCCAGTGCATCTTATAGTCTGAAAAATATGGTGCTTAATTCCAAGCTGTTTCTTATTACTGACTGTGAAGTTTTGCTGTTGTGACATGGTCAGTAATAAAAAATAGCCTGGAATTAATCATGTTTCACTTAATAAGGGAAAGCACCTGTGGCCTTAGAGATGAATGCAGTTATAACTGGTTTCGGAACACTATGTGGCAGTAACCTTAGGCGTCATACACTTGGGAAAACAGTTTGGAAATTTTGGTCCTTGTATTGGCTGCATTTCCCAGCATGAACCCAGAGTGTAGACCCCGACTCCAAGTATTATAGTCATTGATGATGCTAGGAATTCCTGCCTCTCTACTGTCAATACTGTACAATAGATCCATGGAGAGGCAAGGACTTCAAGCACCATAGGTAACAATATTCTGGGTATAGGCCAGGAAATCTGGCCAATAGTGGACTGAATATTCCCAACTAGTGTTGAGCGAACCCAAACTGCACAGTTCGGGTCCGTGCCGAACTTCGTGTGTTCGGGTACTCTAACTCGACCTCAATCCTCAGTGCTGAAGTTTGGGTCCAGTTTCGGCTCATCCCTAAAGCTGGTTGATTGACTTCTGAGCAGCCAATCAATCAGCTTTAACCCCTTCACACATTGTCACGTACATGTACGTGGGAGAATGTGGGTAGTTACCACATCTCCACGTAAACGTAACTGATGGTGATCAAGCGGGCTCAGAAGCAGAGCCCGTGCGATCACCGTGGGAGCCCAGCTGTATCTGACAGCCAGACTTCCGCTGCAACAGTGGAGATGGTGATAACACTGATCGCCGATGTTTAACCCTTAAGATGCCACGGTCAATAGCAACCGCGGCATCTTAGGTGGTTGTCATTGAAACTAAATGCCGCGGGCGGCATTGGGAGCGGGTGTTAGCTGTAACTGACAGCTAACACCCTGCTCCAAACATGACCACAGCATCCAAGGGGTGCCGTCGTGCTAAATGTCCCCCTTGGCACCCCCCCGCGGCGGGATCGGAGGGTGCCCATATGTATCTTCTACAGCCTGGGGTCTGCAGTGACCCCAGGCTGCTAGGAGCCCCTAGTACCTGGTTGATCCTAACAAGAAGAGAAGAAGTCAGCCTATGCATCTGTATAGACTGCAATACATGTGTATTGCAGTCTATAGTGCTGAACCAGCGATCAGTGTATCGCTGGTTCAGGTCCCATAGTAGGACATCACTAAAAAAAAAAAAAAAAAGGTTTACAGCCATTTTTGGGCAAAGTTCGGCGGAACGCATCGAACTTGAACTTCGACGGGTTCACTTAACACTATTTCCAAGATGTGTCAGACACCATAAGAAGCTTTGACTGAATAAAGGAAGAGAGGAAACAAAAACACAACAGAAATGTGCTGTGGGAACCAAGTCTTTAATGTCATTTAACCAGGCACCTGAGCTTCTGGTGCTTAAGTCTCAGTAAACCAAATGGTAAATACACTTTTCTTATGTTAAAACATAGGATCATTGATCCATGTAGTTAAAGCATTCCAGGCACTCAATAACATTTCATAGCTCCATATAATGATGGATAATGACCAGCTGACTCTGCTTGTTCTCCAACTATTCAGAATGGAGGAAAAGCTGTGTATTGTGCCTGTTTGTGTTTGTTCCGTATATGCATTTTAATCTAGAAAGCGAACTGTTTTTATCCATGGGGTGAATGTAGTGTACCCTAAAACAGCTTCAGGTCTCCTGTTTAATTTTACTTGGGGTAAAGTCTTAAGGAGTGAAACATGATATTCTCCTTTCATGTAAACAGATTACTGTTCTAGAGGAGGCAGCAGAACGGAAACTGTTGTTATAGCTTTATACATGCAGAATTGATAGACCATAGGGTGAGACTTGAGAGAGAGAGTATAACCTGTCTGTTGCCCATAGCAACCTAATAAATTTCTTTTATAGTGCTGTGAAGTGTGACCGTTTTGAAAGCTGTGATTGGGCAACAAAACCATATTTATTTATTTATTCATTTGTTTGTTTTAACATTTTCATAAATTTCCCCCTAGTGCATAATATTCTAAAATATTTTACTATGTATGTGTTAATGTTAATAATGTAAACATACGGTATATGGGAGAAAAACATTTGTACTTTCAAATAACGTTAAAACAGTTTTCTTTCTTATTTCATTTTGTGAGGTCTGGAAGTTACTTGATTTGTAAATCGTAGTGTAGCCACAAGCCATAAAGACAAATGTTTTTGGTTTTACGTGTCTTAGCAACATCAATAAAATCCCACAGTTGTGCATTAGTGTCCCTGAAGCCAGCCAAAAACTAATCTCAAACGTAAATGTGCGCAAGTTGCAGTTGCTTTGGATAATTTTCCCCTGGTACATCTGTTACTCGGTGGATTGCTCCAACCTCTGGTGAGAATTGACTTTATGTTGGACACTAATTATTCTTCTTCTCTTTACTGATGTTGGCTACCAATTCCCATATGAAACGGTAATTTATATACCTCTTGCTTCCTCATTAGGTGAATATGACAGTTGATGACGCATTAAACATTGATTAAATATTTTAGCAAGTTGTCTCAACAGAAAATATTGAATGGAATAACAAACATACTCATTTGTGTGTTTTTTTTGTTTAGTTTTTTTTGTCTGTCTGTTTTGTGGGGTGGTGGGCCTTAGTGAATGTGCTTTCACAAATCTGAATACAGTTTGAATTTTATTAACCACCTCCCTCATGGTATAGAAACAAGATATAGTCTGAGTGGGATAGGCCCATTTCTCTCCTCTCGGATTGATCTTAAAATCTTTTCTAAGGCCCTGGCCAAAAGATTGGTATGAATTATGCATGAAGTGGTGCATGACGATCAAACGGGTTATACAACACCACCTCTATAAATATTAGACACTACTACCTTAATCTCCAAGGGATATTCCTTGTTGACCCTCATATTCACTCGCGGTGGAGCCTCTAGCATGTAGGTTGAGAGTTTCTCCAAATATCAATGGTTTCCTATGTGGCTCCCTAGAATAATGTGTATCTCTCTGTACATGGACGACATACTCTTATTTCTGGGTGATATTGTGTATTCTTTAGACCTGGCCATTGTTATTATTAAAGAATTTGGACGATGGTCTGGACTATTAATAAATTGGGACAAATTTTACCTGTATATACCCTGCTAATTTATCACTGCTAATTTCTCACTGGGGCACACTCTGCTTTTCGTAGTCGGGAAGTTTAGATACTTGGGGGTTTATCTCCCTTGCTGGTTAATTTTTTTCTCCAAATCAGATGCTTGGCGTCATCTTCCTATGTCTGTAGTGTGACATTAAAATAATTTTAATGGCCCAAGTTCTGTATATTGTACAATATACCCCAGTATGGTGTCAATGCGGGACCTTCCAGGGGCTGGTTATCAGGCAAGTAAGACACTGGAGGAGTGTGTGTACAAGTTCACACTGGTGCTTTGGCAGGAGTTCACAGAGTCCATAACATAAATAGCTTCCAGCAGCATAAGGCAACACAAAACAGAATGGCTTGTTTCAGCCAAGAGGCAGAAAGTCCAGCAACACAAAAATAGTCTTTAAGACAGAAACAATCCAACAGGCTCACCAAGTTAGCAGTTTTGGTCTCCACTTTCTGTCCTCCACACAGGCAGTGTGTTTGTGGCTCAGAGCCACCATCAGAACAGACATACCCTCCTACCTGGTCAGTGTTAAGGCTTCAACCTGGCTCTAACAATACCCAGGACTAGAGCTTTGAGCCCGGGTCTGTAATCACATCCAAACCCTGGACATAGATTCCAGTCCATTACCTAGTGGAGAGAAGCCACCTTAGTGGGAGGTATCTTCCCTCCACAATCTTACCCTCTGCCTGCTTACAATGGATAGTGTTCCCTAATTTCTACAGAGTCAACTGTATTTTCTGTGCTTTCGTATGGATAAGAAACCCCCAGGATTACATTTGAGTACTTCCAGAGGGGTAAGGAAGATGGGGCTTTAGGTGTGCCCAACCCTTGTTTTTATTTCTTTACTGCCTAACTACAGCACTTGCAGGGTTGGGAGATGCAAGTGGAGCTGGGCATAATGGGTTGACTTACCATGCAAAACACGCTTTGGATTGCCCTGGTGCATGTATTGGAAGTGGAGAAAGGAACTAATAATGGTACTTGTTGCCCATCTCTCTGAATGATTTACAAAGTATGGGACAGTGGGAAGGAGATAGTGGGCACGGTAGGGTTCACTGACTTTATACCACTGTGCCACAACCATTGCCTGACTGAATTCTTTAACCTCCTTAATACGGTATTCTGGAAGGCGAAGGATATCTAAATGCTTGTCTCTGTGCAGGAGGGGGATTGTTTCTATAGCTTTGAACAACTCAAGGCCTGCTATGAACATCCACATATCTCTTTTTACAAATATCTTCAATTTAGACATGCAACAGAACTCAGAAGTTATAACAGTAGTTATGACAATTTAAAAAGCTGAGTTATTGGAAACAATCATGACATAGGAGTCCTCTAAGGAGCTCATATCCTATATTTATAGAAACTTGCTACACTTTGGGTCCATTGTCAGAGGAGCAGTGGAGCAATTTCTTAATTGTAATCTTTATGCTTTCTCTCTGAAAGGCCCAACATATGCTACAGATACTTTTTTTTTTATATGCAGAGCCTATAAATCACCTTGGCTCCTGCAGAAGATCAAGCTCAGAATTGATAAGTGTCAGAAGAGTGGCTGTGCAGCAGCACATATCATGCGTATGATGTTGGAGTGTGTCTCGCTGGGTCCTTAACAGAGGGGGGTGTTGGCTCTTATAAGGTTTACGGTATCAGGTTACAGACACATACTCCAGGGTGATGGGTATATAACGCATTTTGCTCCAAGCTAGAAAGTTGATAGCCCATTGGATTCAGCAGAACTCACCCAAACCTGATTCCATCTGAACACAATTATATAGCTAGAAAAGAGTATATATATGAAATGAAAAGCTGTGAACAAGTTTGATAATATTTGGGGCCTGTGACTCAACACTCCCGGTCTACTGTCTAGAGCTTTTGTTTTTACGTTACCCCTGGCAATGGCGTACTTCAACCACTCCTAGATTATACTGACACATATCTCTAAAGTTACAGTTTTTTTTTTTTTTTTTAATATGTTGTTCCTTCTTGTATGGGGTTACTGAGATCCTAACTTATACCATGCTATACTCTTCAATAGGACTACGTCCAGAAGGCGGGGAAGAAGGAGTTCCCTTTTTTGTATATGTTCTTGTGTTCACTGCTATGCCAGTACTATGTGTCATTGTTATGCTTCGTTCACACTTGCGCCTGGTATCCGTCGTGAATCCACCTTAAGATCAGAAAAACTGTTTGGAAACGTTTTTTTTAAAAACCCATTCATTTCAAATACGTTTTGAGCCTTTCTATCATGTGTCTGCTCTTTTGAACGGAGACCAAAGTCAGACTTGCAGGAATTTGTGTCTGTACAATAAATAAGGATACACAACTGACCGCCTCAAAACCGTTTTTTTTAACATTGAGGTCTATGGAAGGCGGATTACAATGGATAGTCATCTGTTTGTGTCTGTTTTGCAATCCGTTTTTCCCTCTGTGCATGATCAGAATGAAGAAGGGAAAAAAAAAAACAAAAAAAAAACGGATTGGTCACAAAAGGACACAAACTGACAGCAAACTGACACAAACGGTCCATTTTTTTGACGGACACCCATTGACTATCCTTCTAAAAAGACAGATTTGGTTATTCGCTTTGTAACAGTTTGGAATCCTTTTTGTACCAAACAGTTTTTTATTTTTAAATGGTCTGCAAGCGGACGGATACCAGGCGCAAGTGTGCACGAAGCATAAAATGTGCTTTCCGTGTTAAAATTGAAAATATTCAGTGGTTTTTTTGAATAAAAACAATCTTATATAAAAATAAACCAGATATAGTGGGTAGCCAAGGATAACATCTGCAAGGAGTTTGTATGTTCTCCCTGTGTTTGCTTGGGTTTCCTCCGGGTACTCCAGTTTCCTCCCAAACTTCAAAGACATACTGATAGGGAATATAGATTGTGAGCCCTATATGGGACAGTAACTGTCAATGTCTGTAAAGAACTGCAAAATATGATGGCGCTATATAAGTAAGCATAATAAAATAATAATAATAATAATAATAATAAGTAGCAGTAACTGGGTAACATATGCACTTTAAATCTGTTATTTTGCAAAAAAAAAAAAATTGATTTTAAAATATGCAGATGAGTGTCTTATTTCATTGGAGGACAAAGCACCATGGGTATAGACCTGGCCACTAGGAGGCTGACACTAGGAATAACAAAATATCTCTGGGTTATACACTCTCTACAGACTCTATGCTAGCCAGTTTTAGCCGAGTGTCAGTAGGAGGCCGACATGACCTGCATCAGGAGGCCGACATGACCTGCATCAGGTCTTCTGTTTTCCACTTTTTTTTTCTCTTTTCAGGTGCAGGGGGGTCTTCAGTGTGAACACCATACTAGTCACCCCCACCCCTGCAGGCGCCTCGTCGGTCACCCAGTCCCCACTGCTGCATCAGCAGCCGGAATGCTGGTGACCCCACTACCATGTGCAAGGTCACTGAAGGAATAACTTATGCATGAACAAGGGCTAATACTGCACCAATCCAAAAACAATTGTGAACCATGCGATAACAACCACATCCAAAAAATCATGACCGCTAAATAATAAAACAATTGCATTTTATTAATAAATACATGAAACAACACAAATAAAGAGGGGAAAGGCGATGTGAGTAATGGAGATACCACATGATAAAGGCCAAATGAGAAATACAGGGGTATATAGATATAAATGTAGGACAATATTGGAGCAGGGTCTGTGAGAACCACTTAAACATTAACAATCACAGTCTATCTAGTACATCTTTGGGAAAACAGGAGCCCCAAATACATAGGAATATATATGGTAACAATCAGTGATATAACTCAGATCCCATAAGCTCAAAACATATGTATAGAATAACAAACATCCCTGTATAATCTCACCTGGCCTGCACTCTACCCCAACGTGCGTTTCGCCAACAGGCTTCGGGATCTGAGTAATATCTTAATTAATAAAATTGTTTTATTATTTAGTGGTCATGATTTTTTGAATTTGAAGGTCACTGAAGGAGTACTGCGGATCAGGTAAGTATGCCGCTTTCACTGGCTAATCAACAAGGAGAAGTCCTGGTTCGTGCCTTCCCAGCGCATGGAATGGGCATGATCCTCGACATTCACTAGGGCAAGATTATTCTCCCAGAATCCAAAATCTTTGCCCTCCAATCCGGTGTGTCCAGTCTTCGGAAAAACTCTCCACGTTCACTTCGTCTCTGAATGTGGATCCAAGGCACGATGGTGTCAACCTTTGAGACCATAGCTTACGCTCATTTCCACTAGTGTCCTCTGCAATTGGTGATTTTTAGCCTGCTGGGACGAGTCTCTGTCCAGCCTCCAACACCTGATCCTTATGCCTCCCCGGGTTCGCTGGAGCTTTTTTGGTGAATCTCCTCCCCAGGGTCTTCTGCTTTCTTTACCTCTTTCCTACTCTTCCTTTTTCTCCCTTGGGTTCTCAAAAATGTCAAGGCTAAGGGGGTTCCAGGCATCTTGGTGACTCCAGATTGGTCCACAGGGCCTGGTACACGGATCACATGTTTCTGTTGGCGGACGCTCCATGGCTGCTTCCTCTGCAAGTCGACCTCCTGTATCCAGACCATGCTCAAGGCCCAAAAGCACCAGTCTTCTAAGCTCTATCATGTCATGTGGAAGACCTATTTGCGGTGGCGTGAGAGTAATGACTTCCACTCTCTACCTTCCCAGAATCCTGGCCTTTCTCCAGTGCGGTCTGAACCAGGAACTCTGTATTTTTTTTCTCTTAAAGGGCAGGTGTCTGCCCTTTCCATTCTATTTCAAAAGACCCTGGCCTTCCGGCCTGAGGTGAAGTCCTTCCTGTGGGGAGTGGTGCACCGTGCTCCTCCCTGCCGTCCTCCCGTGGGACCTCAATCTCATCCTTGAGTCGCTTCAGTCTCTCCCCTTAGAGCCTTTCCGTGAGATCTCTCTTCGCCTTGTGTCCTGGAAGTTTGTCTTCCTGGTGGCTGTTACTTCCATCCACAGGGTCTCCGAACTGGCTGCCCTGTCCCAGAAGCCTCCTTTTCTTGTTCTCCATAAAGACAAGGTTGTCCTTTGTCCGCCACCTTTCCTGTCTAAGATGGTTTATTGTTTCCACATCAATGAGCACATTGTTTTCCTGTCTTTCTGCCTGATCTGGGTCTATTTGTCTCTCAAGGACCCCTTCCGTCGTTCAGACACCTTGTTTGTTCTCCCGAAGGGCCCTCGCAAGGCCTGGCTGCTCTCAAGGCTTCCATCTCCAGGTGGATTCGGTCTGCTATCAGGAAAGTCTATCGGCTGAAGGGTAGGCCACTGTCTCTCCATGTGACGGCTCATTCTATGAGAGCTGTCGGAGCCTCCTGGGCTGTTCAGCATAGGCTTCCACCGCCCAGGTCTGCAAGGCTGCCACCTGAGCCTCTGTCCACACGTTCACATTTTCACTTTCAAGTTCTACAAAATCCATTCTGTGGCCTCTGCCAATGCCAGCTTGGGTTGGGAGGTTGTGTAAGTGGCTGTGCTCTAGGTTGCTTGCATGGCTGTGCTTTAGGACATCCCATGGTGCTGCCCCCCCACCCCAATTAAATAAGTGAGAAAAATGGACTTTTGTACATACTGTAAATCCTTTCATTATTGTATTCATTGGGGACACTGATCCCACCTTTTTTTTTTTTTTTTTCTTGTTGTTCCTGCCTCTGGCTTTTTTGGTTTGTTTTCAGTTTTAGGACATGGTGTCTGTTGGAGTCACTCCTGCACCTGAAAAGAAAAAAGAAAAACGATGGAAAGCAGAAGACCTGAAGCAGGTAGAGTCTGCCTCCTATGGACACTAGGCTAAAACTGACTAGCATAGTGTCTGTAGAGAGCATATAGCTCAGAGATCTTTTATTATTCCTAGTGGTGGCCTCCTAGTGGCCAGGTCTATACCCATGGTGCTGTGTGCCCCAATGAATACAACGAGAAAAGGATTTTATGGTGGGTACAAAAATACAATTTTTTTTTTTTTTTTTAATGCCAAAATGATAGCTTTGGTTGCAATAACAAAGGTACACCTCTGACGCTGTCATCATGCCCTACAAACCACTATATTAAGTTTATAGTTTATATACCATTAGGGAGGTGGTAGACTCTTTATAGCTGAAGTTAAGCAAAGCACTTGTTCATAAATTGGTCTTAAATTTTATGTGGCCAAGGCTTAGTCTGGTAGACAAATGTAATAGTTTTGGTGGTGGTTTTATTAGTTTTACACCATAAGTGCATGTGACCTTTTTAAAAGGGCTTCTTTTTTATGTATGGTTGTATTTTATGGAGTAGCTTTTGCAGTCGTGAGTTGCTGCATAGACCACTTCATGCAAGATTGGACCTGTCATAGCACCCAGTCCTTAAAAAGGGAAGGGCTACCTTTGTCAACCTAACAAATACCTTAATATACAGTATCTCCTTTAATTGTCTACTTGTATGACATATTACTCAGATGTTTTTTCTTGGGTGCAGTTCAGACCTTATTTATACATATAGTTGGCAGAATATTTTTGAAACCAAAAAAGTTATCATGATATATTAGACTGTACCCATAGACTTGCAGCTGTGTATTCATCACATGAACATGGACTAATTTTTATCCACTGGAAGTAATCAGAATGAATGACAGCAAGCAGAAATCTAAAAAACCATAGGGATTTGATTCAGAAAATATATTGGAAAATTGTATAAATTTTCATTATACAAACAATACCATTTGTCTCTCAATGTTTGTCTGAAAGTGGACAACCCCTTTAAGTATTTGCTACATTTTCTGTTATAACTCTTACTGTATTGATTTATTTTATTTTGCTTTACAGATGTGACCTCCACAGAAGTCAGCAGGGTAAGTAACTTAATTTGTTTTATTTCTAGTATTTAAGTCTGTTTTTAGGTCATCCACAGATGAAAACTATATAAGGTTCCATGCCCACGACCATGTACTTCATCCATGTTCTATCTGTGTATTTAATGGATAGCACAATGACCCATTACTTATTTATTATTATGATTTCATGTAGGGCGTCAAGAGCTTGGAGCCCAGTATGTACAGTCATATGAAAAAGTTTGGGCACCCCTATTAATCTTAATCATTTTTAGTTCTAAATATTTGGGTGTTTGCAACAGCCATTTCAATTTGATACCTCTAATAACTGATGGACACAGTAATATTTCAGGATTGAAATGAGGTTTATTGTACTAACAGAAAATGTGCAATATGCATTAAACCAAAATTTGACCGGTGCAAAAATTTGGGTACCCTTATCATTTTATTGATTTGAATACTCCTAACTACTTTTTACTGACTTACTGAAGCACAAAATTGGTTTTGTAACCTCACTGAGCTTTGAACTTCATAGCCAGGTGTATCCAATCATGAGAAAAGGTATTTAAGGTGGCCAATTGCAAGTTGTTCTCCTATTTGAATCTCCTCTGAAGAGTGGCATCATGGGCTCCTCAAAACAACTCTCAAATGATTTGAAAACAAAGATTGTTCAACATAGTTGTTCAGGGGAAGGATACAAAAAGTTGTCTCAGAGATTTAACCTGTCAGTTTCCACTGTGTGGAACATAGTAAGGAAATGGAAGACCACAGGGACAGTTCTTGTTAAGCCCAGAAGTGGCAGGCCAAGAAAAATATCAGAAAGGCAGATAAGAAGAATGGTGAGAACAGTCAAGGACAATCCACAGACCACCTCCAAAGAGCTGCAGCATCATCTTGCTGCAGATGGTGTCACTGTGCATCGGTCAACAATACAGCACACTTTGCACAAGGAGAAGCTGTATGGGAGAGTGATGCGAAAGAAGCCGTTTCTGAAAGCACGCCACAAACAGAGTCGCCTGAGGTATGCAAAAGCACATTTGGACAAGCCAGCTTCATTTTGGAAGAAGGTCCTGTGGACTGATGAAACAAAGATTGAGTTGTTTGGTCATACAAAAAGGCGTTATGCTTGGCGTCAAAAAAACACAGCATTCCAAGAAAAACACTTGCTACCCACTGTAAAATTTGGTGGAGGTTCCATCATGCTTTGGGGCTGTGTGGCCAATGCCGGCATCGGGAATCTTGTTAAAGTTAAGGGTTGCATGGATTCAACTCAGTATCAGCAGATTCTTGAGAATAATGTACAAGAATCAGTGACGAATTTGAAGTTACGCCGGGGATGGATATTTCAGCAAGGCAATGATCCAAAACACAGCTCCAAATCTACTCAGGCATTCATGCAGAGAAACAATTACAATGTTCTGGAATGGTCATCCCAGTCCCCAGACTTGAATATCATTGAACATCTGTGGGATAATTTGAAGCGGGCTGGCCATGCTCGGCGACCATCAAACTTAACTGAACTGGAATTGTTTTGTAAAGAGGAATGGTCAAAAATACCTTCATCCAGGATCCAGGAACTGATTAAAAGCTACAGGAAGCGACTAGAGGCTGTTATTTTTGCGAAAGGAGGATCTACTAAATATTAATATCACTTTTCTGTTGAGGTGCCCATTCTTTTGCACCGGTCAAATTTTGGTTTAATGCATATTGCACATTTTCTGTTAGTACAATAAACCTCATTTCAATCCTGAAATATTACTGTGTCCATCAGTTATTAGATATATCAAATTGAAATGGCTGTTGCAAACACCCAAATATGAACTATATTTAGAACTAAAAATGATTAAGATTAATAGGGGTGCCCAAACTTTTTCATATGACTGTATTTGTGGAGGGCATGGATAGTACACTGATATCAACCATTTGTCATCTTTGCAGTTTTCTCACAAACCCATACATGCACATGTTTGTTTCTAGGTAGCCTAAGGTCTTGCGGTGGAGAAAAGTTCTGTGAACTGAATGCTATACCCTGATTGTGTCGTTTTTCCAGAAAACAGCAGTGCAGAATTTGAATTGAAGCAAAATGCAACTCATCTTTATGTCTTAGTACTGACTAACTTGGGCTCATGCACACACTCCCTTGAACATTTTATAAAACTTTATTTATTTTATTAAATTTTATCGTGTCTAAGGTATTTATTGAATGGAAAAAGAAAAAACTGTCACAATATGTAAGTACAGCGGAGAGCAGATAGCCTAGAAACAATGTACAAGAAAACTTGTAGTAAACATAAACTAGCAAAGGGTCCATGTGTCCTATCACTGTTGTTAAATGGAGGTTAGGATAATACATGTCAAAAATACATATGACATACACAAATAAAGCAAATGAACAGCAAAAACAATCAGTATAACATGCAACTGTAAGAATTTGAACCATGTTATAAAAAACGCTCGCAAATTTACATGAGGGGTAAGAATGCAATGGTAAGGGCCTCCGCCATGTTGGGGGTCAGTGGGTCAAAGACCTCAAAGACTAAGAGATTAGACATCCTCCATTTAGATGCTATGTGAATCTTAGCAGACATCAATATGTATTGGTGTAGCTTATAGGGCACAAAATAAAGGCATACAGGTTTAAGACCAATTAAGAAAACGGGCACCAAAAAGGGCGCTGATGGGCCTAAAAGGCGCTGGATCATTCTATGAACAGTATACCAGTGGGCAGGTCCACTATTTATGTAAGCAATCATCACGACTATGGTAACCTCAGAAGCACAAGGGTGAGATCTGAGGATATATAAGATATAGTATGAATGGGACCGAGTAGATCCTATGTAATATTCTCAGGGATGTTTCCATGAGAATCACCTGCCAAATTCCCTTACTAATAAATGTGCAACAGTCTTGCTATTGAATCAGGGTTAGTGAAGTTTCTATAGCTCTCTCCCAAGCCGTCATGAAATCCAGTTTAACAGTGGATGGTGTGGGGTTCAGTTAACCATAAATGTAACATTGGGAACAGCTTAAGAGAATGCAAAAAGTGAAAAATCTGATGGGTTCGATAGGTCTCACTCGGAGGTGGTGTGTTGATACGAATGAAGTATTCTTTAGTTACTACATGTTTGTCATGAGGAAGTCATTGAGGAGCCTAAATCTAGCGTGCCTCCACCAAGTGAAGGACTCTGGAAGTGAGGCCCGCCAGGATTATGAAAAAATGGAAGTACGGGTGAGATGCGGCCCTGCAAGTTGTACTGAAATCTTGTCATTCTCCAGAGAGGTAACATGAAGTCTGTAACTTTGGCAGAGTGGGTAAGAGAATGATCGTGGGGACCAGAGTAGAGCTTGGAGCGGGGCTGGGGCCATCAAAGACAATTCCAGGGACACCCATTGTAGGCAGTCCGTAGTATTGTAGATGGAACATACTTGTTCCATCTACAATACTGATCCGACCAAGTGCAGGGTACATGGCGGGCATAGACAAGGGTACACAAGTAACCAGTCAATTCTGTTGTAGTGATGTTGCACAGAAAAAATAAGTATGTATAGCCCCATGATTGCAAGGGGCTGAAAAGCACAACAAACCTTCCCCTTGCTTTGGAAGGTAGCATGTTGGCTGAGGAGGGAAGAATGATCTAACATTGCGTTGCGGAAAAAAATTAAACCAACCTATCATAAGTCTGGATGGAAGCATAGGAATTAACTAGACATAGTTGTTGGTTGTATTGTTCTTGGGAATCTGTCGAAACAGAGTTGACCCTAATAGAGGCTGAATTTCTTGTAAAAACAGCCACTCCTCTACTCTTAGTCTGGTTAGGTGTGTGGCCTAGGAGAGTGTAGTGCGAATGGAAGAATTTGAGTATGGAAGAGTCTGTGAAGTGTGATTCCTGGATGCATATAATATCTGTGAGTAGTCTATCATACTGCAAGAAGGCTTTACATCTTTTTTTTTTTATTTTGTGAGGAGTTAAAACCACTCACATTGTGGGAGATGATCTTACACATGAGGGTGGCAATGTGAAACGTAAAGATGCTTGCTAGGGAGTAGAACAGAAGGGCACAATACCCCCATCAAGGAGAGGATTAGACCATCCCAGGCGTGCATTGGTATACAATCAAGGAGACAGAGCTGGTAATACAAACATAACAGTATAGCAAAACTAGCAAACAATAGAAACCAAAAACGGTACTACGGCGAGCATGCCGGGTTGAGGAGGCACACAACCCATCCCCATGAAGCCTAAAGTTTAGGGGGGACATGGGACCCCAATGCCACAGCTAAATCCTCTTATGGTGGGGGGATGGAATATGGGTGGCATACCTGATAGAGGTTGAAGGTTACAAGCTGCAGACAGGAGTTGGTCTCGTAATTCTGGTTAATGTATTTTAAAAATAGTGTCTCTGGGTACATTAGGACTTTTCGGGGCTCTATGGATATGGTTCATGTACAATGAAGTAGGATCTGTTTGCAGGAGTCTAGTGGCTAAAAAACTTTACATTCCTTATCTCAGATGCCATGTCACGTCTGCTACATTCAGGGACTTGCGGCAATACTGTAATGAAAATGAGGATGTTTTTCTTTTCATTGGGAATCACTGACCTATGCCATCATATTAGAGGATTCTTTGTTTGAATTGTGTTTTTTTTTTTTTGTTTGTTTTTTTTTATATATAAACTGAATATCGGAATTTACCCTGCTGTCTCTTATGTTTGTGATGTGTTCTGCTGCAGACGACAAGCTCTTCCTTTCTTTCTCAAAGCTGTTCTCTTCCTATCATTCTGCAAGAAACCATGAAACTACTTATAAGTCGATTGTACAATTACTTTTTAGTCTATGAAAATGGTATGTGAAAAATGTATTTTTTTTTCTAAGTAATGAAGCACAATAAAACTAAATAACTAACATAAATTTATTTTAGAATTTAATTATAATTTTGTGATACTCAGTGGTTAGTGGATCTAGTGTGTTACCAAACAGTTTGACATTGGGCGTTGTTATAAGTGGTCAGGTAAGGCCCTACGTCCTTGCAGAATTTATGTAAAGTCTGGGGAACAAGCATTAGGTCAGATCAAGCTGGACAGATTTGGATGTCAGACAATAAACATATATGTGTGCTGGCCCTTTAAGAGGGACAAAGGAGCCACGTGCACCCTATGGGTTGTTACAACTGGGCAGAGAAGAAGGAAAGCAATTCTGTCATCAACTGGGAGGAGGAAGGACCAAGCACCAGAACTGGGGTGTGATCTCTGGGCTGTGACCGCTGGGAGGAGTGGGATGCAGTTGACTATGCGCCACCATTGTTACAAATTGCTCTGAATAAATTAGTCATAATAGTACTGACTTGTAGAATAAACTTAGTTTTACTGCACAATAAATGATGGAGAAATAAACACACACCTCTCCATAATTGGCAGGATTACATGGGTATTTTTTTTCCCTGTGCTACACAGTTTTTTTTTATTTTTTTATACAGATTCTACTTATTATGCTATGTGGTGCTTATTATGCTATATAGTCTCTTCAGACCTCAGAGTATAATAACCGGAGCTCCAGGGGAGATGACCAAACATAAAAAAACAGTGTTCCTGACCTCTCTGGCGCAATCACAGGCCTCACGGTCTTTGATGTCTGGAAGAAGCGCCAAAGAGACCAAGGAGTTGTGTCGGAGCCCAGGAGAGGTGAGTAACACTGTTTTTTATGTTTGATCACCTCCCTCCGATCATTATATTCTGAAGATTTGAATGAAACTACAGCTAGAACGTCTCAAACATTGTAATAACTGAACCGAATTAACCAATGGGAACAAAAACAAATTTGGTTATCCTGCTTGACATTCCAATTTGGTTATTTTTTGATTAATCGCCCAACCCTAACAATTAAAACCTGTCTTACAGAAGACAAGCCCTCTCATGGCTATATAAATTGAAGAGTAAAAAAGTTATGGCTCTTGGAAGTTTGAGACAAAAAGTCAGGAGGTGGATAATATTTTAAATCTACATGCATAATATTTTGGATGAGTAGATAAAATGAATAACTGAACATTTTTATTAATGATCCTGGTCATATTTAATTGTGTTGTATGTTTTGCATACTATAAATATTAACAGATAGTTTTAGTATTGCTTTAGGGAACCGCTGTAACAGAGAAACCTGTAAGAGATTCATCAGAAAGCCATAATTCATTTCATATTCCTCAGTGGTATGAGGATCTAAAGCAACATTTCAATGAAATATGTCTGCTCCTTAAAACATCTGTTCCAACTGCTGCATGTACAGGAAGGTGTGCTTTGTATTATCACAGGTCCTATATGGGGCCATTAGCCTGGGACAAAACTCCTATACCTGTTCTTCTTGCAGGCCCAGGTTCACTGCAGGAAATGAATGGATCCATGGAGGCACAAGTGACATGTGGAGATAATCCATGTACTACTTGATCCATTTTACCTTGGACAAAGCACATTTTCTGGCCAGTCCTGACTTGTGTAGAATTATGTATTGACTTCATCGTGGCACCTGAATCACTGAAAGGCTAAGACCACATGCTGCAGAAACTCTGCTAAAAAACACAATGGGAAAAAACGCAGTAGAAACGTATATGCCCATCAGCACCTGTATACAATTGAACCCGAGGGGGAATGGGAGCTGGGTCAGAATCCCTCTTCTGCATGGCTGAGCAAAGCAAAGCATTTTCTTCCCTTATAAAACACAAGCATATCCATAGGTAAAATTGACATGCTGCGGTTGCATCTTAGAAAAACGCAGTTTTTCCTGCAGCGTTTTTTTTTTCCTGCAGTGAGTGGATGGGATTAGCCAGAATCTCATTCACTTTGCTTGTATTGTAAAACAAAGTGTTTGTTTTTTCTGCTGTGTTTCCACAATGTGGGGCCAGATTTTTGTTCTTTCCTGTTCTGGTGATTTTATGAAGATGATATGAATGAACTTTTATAAAAATGTATTAGCATTTTTTTTAATAAAGCATACATATGAAATTGCATGAAGGTTTCTGTTCATATACAGTGCCAAATGTGCATTATTACAATGACACAGGTGTCTACTTTCAGAAAATATATAGGTATGGGGTAAGGGTTAGTATGATTTTTTTAATATTGCAATTTAGGTTGCACATTTCAAAAGTGTGAAAGTTGTCCTGGCTACCAGAGGTGCAAAATGTCCAAAAACCCCTGGCAGTGAAAGGGTTAAAGCAAAGCCACTTGGCCGGTAATTTAATCCAGCTGGAATTAGTCAGTGCTTTCACTTACAGAGAGGTAAAACAATGGCACGCAGAGCACTGAATGCAGCTATAGCCATACCCAGGTACACATTCACCACAGTAACTCCCTTGGGTACATTGTGTGGCACCACCCTTAGGCTGGAGCTATACTGTGACACTGTGACTTTTTGTAGTGCTACTGATTCACTTTAAGCATTGAGTGACAGATTCAGCTCACAAAATTCATTGTAACTCTGTGCATTCATTGAACTGCAGCTGTAAGCTCAATAGTTAAAATCAGTAGTGGCACTATAAAAAGTCTCAGTGTATCCATTCCCATCATATTGAGAAATAGGAGCAAATGTAAATCAGACTCTTCTACAGCGGGCCTTATATCTGATATATATCGTATTCTTTTGGACCCAACTCCGGAGGTGACTTCTTGGCACTGCTATATGCAGAAGTGGGAAGGTTATTTAGGTGAATCTCTGTAGGACATGTCCTGAACTATCATATGGAGGAAGGGGTGAGGACCTCTTAGTGCATCACTTATAAAGAAAATTTTTATAAGATGCTGCTTCACTGGTACCACACCCCAGCCATTATCCACTCTTTTAATGCTACTGCTCCTGATGTGTGCTGCCAGCAAAGCCCACATTTTGATCAAAGCCCTTTGATCCAACCCTTCTGGCGCCATGTCCAGACTTTGATAGAGCATGTGTTTGCCTCCCCCTCCTTCCTCATACATATCTCCTCAACTTGCCACCCGACAAATTGCAGAACTCTTTACAATTGTTATTACATATCCTTCTATTAGCCCAATGCCTCATAGCTAAGCATTTGAGACAGACCCTCCTTCCTTCACTGGAGGAGTTGTATACTAGACTGAGAGACTCTAGGACCCTTGAATGTCTGACTGCCCTCCTGAATAAAGAGGATGACCAATTCCAGGCCATTTGGCAAACCTGGGATCCATTCTGAACACAATATTTAACCTCTAGAGGTCTTCTTTTCCTTTTAAGCTTCCCTCACCAGGTAGAGGCACTAGGTTACTTACGGTTATCTTTATTCTCCTATTCCTGTCTAGTCCTGTGTTTCCCCCTTTTCTTTGTTTTATTGATATTACTCCATTTTGGCTGTAATTCCTGTGCCTAGTTACAAGCACTGTTTCCTTTTATCATTTTTTTTTTGTTGTTGTTTTTTTTGTTTTGACTATGCCATTTAACTGCCTTGTATCCCTCCGTATTGTGCATTTCTAATTATGACTTTTTGTTAGTTTTCTTAAACTGTTAAAATTTTATAAAAATTTACAATTGAAAAAGAAATAGCAGCAAGTGTGTAAAATTTCTGCAAATCGATAAGCACTTCAGTTGGTTAACTTGCAGCAGTTGTTGGTAGCAACTATGTAAGTATGTTGTAACAGTGTTTCTTCTCTCCCTTCAGCAGTACCAGGATACTAATATGCAAGGAGTTGTGTACGAATTAAACAGTTACATGGAACAGCGACTAGATGCTGGCGGGGACAACAAATTACTTCTCTATGAATTAAGTGATATTATCAAAACAGGTACTGAAATACATAAATCATGATATTTTTAATATAATATATTTTTATATATTTAAATATATACAGTACAGACCAAAAGTTTGGACACACCTTCTCATTCCAAGAGTTTTCTGTATTTTCATGACTATAAAAATTGTAGATTCACACTGAAGGCATCAAAACTATGAATTAACACATGTGGAATTATATACTTAACAAAAAAGTGTGAAACAACTGAAAATATGTCTTATATTCTAGGTTCCTCAAAGTAGCCACCTTTTGCTTTGATTTCTGCTTTGCACACTCTTGGCATTCTCTTGATGAGCTTCAAGAGGTAGTCACCTGAAATGGTTTTCACTTCACAGGTGTGCCCTGTCAGGTTTAATAAGTGGGATTTCTTGCCTTATAAATGGGGTTGGGACCATCAGTTGTGTTGTTCAGAAGTCAGGTGGATACACAGCTGATAGTCCTACTGAATGGAGTGTTAGAATTTGTATTATGGCAAGAAAAAAGCAGCTAAGTAAAGAAAAAAGATTGGCCATCATTACTTTAAGAAATGAAGGTCAGTCAGTCCGAAAAATTGGGAAAACTTTGAAAGTGTCCCCAAGTGTAGTGGCCAAAACCATCAAGCGCTATAAAGAAACTGGCTCACATGAGGACCGCCCCAGGAAAGGAAGACCAAGAGTCACCTCTGCTGCGGAGGATAAGTTCATCCGAGTCACCAGCCTCAGAAATCGCAGGTTAACAGCAGCTCAGATTAGAGACCAGGTCAATGCCACACAGAGTTCTAGCAGCAGACACATCTCTACAACAACTGTTAAGAGGAGACTGTGTGCAGCATGCCTTCATGGTAAAATAGCTGCTAGGAAACCACTGCTAAGGACAGGCAACAAGCAGAAGAGACTTGTTTGGGCTAAAGAACACAAGGAATGGACATTAGACCTGTGGAAATCTGTGCTTTGGTCTGATGAGTCCAAATTTGAGATCTTTGGTTCCAACCACCGTGTCTTTGTGCAACGCAGAAAAGGTGAACGAATGGACTCTACATGCCTGGTTCCCACCGTGTAGCATGGAGGAGGAGGTGTGATGGTGTGGGGGTGCTTTGCTGGTGACACTGTTCGGGATTTATTCAAAATTGAAGGAATACTGAACCAGCATGGTTACCACAGCATCTTGCAGCGGCATGCTATTCCATCCGGTTTGCGTCTAGTTGAACCATCATTTATTTTTCAACAGGACAATGACCCCAAACACACCTCCAGACTGTGTAAGGGCTATTTGACCAAGAAGGAGAGTGATGGGATGCTACGCCAGATGACCTGGCCTCCACAGTCACCAGACCTGAACCCAATCGAGATGGTTTGGGGTGAGCTGGACTGCAGAGTGAAGGCAAAAGGGATAAGCATCTCTGGGAATTCCTTCAAGACTGTTGGAAGACCATTTCAGGTGACTACCTCTTGAAGCTCATCAAGAGAATGCCAAGAGTGTGCAAAGCTGTAATCAAAGCAAAAGGTGGCTACTTTGAAGAATCTAGAATATAAGACATATTTTCAGTTGTTTCACACTTTTTTGTTAAGTATATAATTCCACGTGTTAATTCATAGTTTTGATGCCTTCAGTGTGAATCTACAATTTTTATAGTCATGAAAATACAGAAAACTCTTGGAATGAGAAGGTGTGTCCAAACTTTTGGTCTGTACTGTATATATATAATATATATATTCACTTGACTTAGTAGTTAATGCTCATGCCTCATCATATGGCCTATTTCTTGGTGTTACTATCCTAACTGTTCTTTCTCTCTTATCTTTGCACCTTTTCATAAAAACATTTATAGACCAAATAAAAATGTAAAACACATAAATACAAAAGTATAATATGGAATACAGTTTGCAATATTCCTATAAAGCATCCACTAAGGCCCTGGAACCAATTCATAGGGTTAAAAATAGAAAAGGTATTTACCCACCAACTATACTTGTTGATGTCATGTTCTTTTAATCAATTTTTCCCTTAATGTCTTAACATTATCCACACCTGCCTTGATCTGAAGATTGCCAGCAGGTTCTTTTATAGCGGTAACAAGTAGGGTCTATAATGTGACACAGACCTCTTTGTGTTGCAGTGAGGTAGACTAATACCATAGTGTGTTGTTTACTCATTAATTTTTTAAACCATATTAGTTTAGCCCCAGTACTCTATGAATAATCATCTAAATAATTTGTTGACTCTGCAAGCTTATCCCACATCTTTATTAGCATTAGATAAAATAATGCCTCATTTGTGACTCCTAAGCTGTAGCTTTTGTTTAAGAAACTTAACCTTAGTCATATTCCAGCAGTGTGGCTGGAACATTTCTTGTTCTGTAACTCGGTAAAGCAAGGTACGGCATAATCCTAACAGCTACAGGGCTATGAGTACATATCCAGAAGTTCCTCAAATCAGACTGGGAACCCTTAAGTCCTTTCATAATTTCTTCATGATGTTTTATAAATTTATTGTCCCAATCCTCTTTTAAGCACATCATTCAGCGTCTCCACCAGGGGCAACATCAGGACAAACCACGTGAGGGGCCACATCATGAGAATAAGTTTCCAGATCCAAAACCTTTTTGCAGTGACCCACGTGAACCTCTACCTTCCAATTTTACAGATGTGGCAGTGGTCAGTTGCACCTAGTATGGGTCATCAAACCTTGGGTCAAGGTTTCTTCTTATATACAATCACCACTCAATCTCCTGTCTATAAATCATGTGATCCTTTAAATCTAGGTCAGGGATGGGAGAAAACATAATTAAAAGCATTTTTCAGTTTGGTTAAATTTTAGTTGAATCCCCATGCAATGCTTGCATCTGCTAAGGAAGATACAAGTCTGTTCTGGGAAGGAGTCACAATCAAGTATCCCTGTGCCATCTCCTCTTTCCTCTGGTCTTGCTCAACCTGTGGAACTTGTTTCTGCAGTAGACTTAAGATAGACAGATCCACTCTTCCCTGTTTATCTGTATACTCTGAACCACTGTCATGGGGAGGGGCTACAATGCTGCAGTCTTTGGCAACCTCATCCATCATCATGTTACCCGTGACTTCTGAACTGGCCACCAACCACTACAATAAGACTCTAAAAACGACCCTGGATAAAGTAGCACCCTTGACCGTCTGAAAATCCCAACACAGACACCGGCAACCTTGGCACACTCCTCAAACACGTTTTCTTCATCGATGCTCAAGATGTGCTGAAAATCCAACACATCTGCAGATTTTCTTCACTTCAAGTTTATGCTCAAAGCCTATAACTCTGCCCTTCACTTCGCCAAACAAACCAATTTAACCTCTCTCATCTCTTCTCCCTCCAATAACCCTAAACGACTCTTTGACATCTTTCACTCCCTCCTTACTCCAAAGGTGCAGGTACCTGTCACAGACGTCAGTGCTCAAGACATGGCCAGGTACTTTAAAGACAAAATCTACAACATCCGCTAGGAGATAACCCAATCTCCAAGCTGCCCTCCCTTGCTCCTCATTGTGAACTCTCATTACTTGACCCAGTAACAGAAGTCGCCTCCCAGCTCCTTTCTTCTTCTTGCCCTACTAATTGCACAAGTGATCCTATCCAGTCACTCCTCCTCCGGTCTCTGTCCCCCTACTGTTACAACTCACCTTACTAATATTTTTAACCTCTCTCTTTCTCGTGGAATCTTTCCCTTTTCCTTCAAACCCTCCCTCGACCCATCCTGTGCTGCTAACTACAGACCCGTCTCTAACCTCCCCTTCATCTCTAAACTCCTGGAATGCTTGGTCTATTCACGCCTTATTCCCTATCTCTCTGCTAACTCTCTTCTGGACCCCTTACAATCAGGTTTTCGTGCACTACACTCTACAGAAACAGCCTTCACAAAGGTCTCCAACTATCTCCTGATGGCTAAATCTAAAGAGAACTATTCACTAGTTATTCTTCTGGATCTCTTAGCAGCATTTGACACTGTAGACCACCAACACCTCCTCACTATGCTTCACTCTATTGGCCTTAGGGATACTGCTTTCTCTTGGTTTTCTATCATTCGCTGGTGCAATTTCTTCTCCTCTGCCCCTTGTGGTTGGGGTTCCTCAGGGCTCGGTCCTAGGCCCCCCTCTTCTCTCTGTACACAGCCCCAATTGGTCAAACCATCAGCAGATTTGGTTTTCAACACCATATTTATGCTGATGATACCCAGCTTTATGCCTCATCCCGTAACATCAGCCCTGCACTGCTACAGAACACCAGTGACTGTCTCTAACATCATGTCTTCTCTTTATCTGAAATTGAATCTTTCAAAAACTGAACTTCTTGTGTTCCCTCCATCTAACCGACCTAACCCTGATATCTCTATTTCTGTCTGTGGTCTTACAATTACACTGAGGCAGCATGCCCGCTGTTTGGGGTTGTATTTGACTCAGATCTCACCTTTACCACTCATATTCAGATACTTGCACACTCTTGCCACCTGCACCTCACAAACATCTCTAGAATTCACCCTTTTCTCACTATGGAAACATCAAAAACCCTCATTGTCACTCTGATTTTCTCTCGTCTTCACTATTGCAACTCTCTTCTAATTCGGCTTCCTCTTACTAAACTCTCCCCTCTACAATCTGTCCTAAATGCAGCCGCCAGACTCATCTTTCTGTCAAACCGATACACAGATGCATACCTTGTGCCAGTTGTTGTACTGGTTGCCCATCCATCACAGAATACAATATAAAATGATCACACTATCCCACAAATCCATCCATAGCGCTGTGCCCCCCTATATCGCTTCTCTCGTCACTATCTACTGCCCTAACCATTCTCTCTGTTCTGCCAATGACATTAGACTTGCATCCTCTGTTATCCAAACATCCCACTCCCGTCTCCAATACGTTTCTTGAGCTGCACCGCTGCTCTGGAACGCTTTACCCTGGACAATCCGATTAATCCCCAACTGCTGAAAAACTGCCCTAAAATCACATCTGTTTAGTCAGGCTTATCACATGACCTGAGCACAGTGTAGTGTGCAGAGGTGTAGAACCATAACATTTTTATCTTTCCTCCCATCCTGTCCTCTCCATCTAGAAGTTACACTGCACTCCAAGCACTTAGTATCTGTTTATTCACAGATACCGGCTGGTGATGGGCTCATACAGCTTCAGTTACACAACCTTTTCTATTAATACCATTGTATCAAACAAGCCCTCTGACCTCTTGTGTCTCCCTATTTCCTCATAGCATGTAAACTCTTGCGAGCAGGGCCCTCACTCCTATTGTTTGATATGTTTATTTCTTCACATTGTAATGTTTCATATTGTCTGTTCATATGTCCTCTGATTTGTAAAGTGCTGCAGAATATGTTGGTGCTATATAAATAAAGTTATTATTAGTATTTATTTATTACTTTTGGGGTTGTCCACAGCTTGATAGCCACCTTCTTTGGTAGCTCTAGGAAATGGGTTAAAAAATCTACATGTTAGATTGGTTTGCCCGAGGACCCAACAAAATCTCTACTACACCAGATGAGCCCATAGCTGTGGGCAATCCCAAAAACGTACCTGTTTTCCACATACACATTGGCAGCTTTTCCTTCAGCTATCTTAAATGCCTCAGTGACTGCCTTCACAGTTACAATTCAATCTGCATGGCTGCAACACATCCTTGTCTTACGTGATCCTTCTTTGTAGAATTTGGAACAATCTATGAAAAACGCAAAATCTATGTTAGGAAATAGGTCCTATTTTACATTTTCTAAATCCTGTGTTCCTCTCTTTATACATTCTAAACAATCATATGCCATGTCAAATCAGTGGCGTAACTAGGAATGGCATTCCTACGCACACTATTATGTGCCATAGTGGCCCATGCATATGGTATTATGCCTCATAGTGGCCCCTGCATACAGTATTATGACCCATAGTGTCCCGTGCACACAGTATTATGCCCCATAGTGGCCCTGCACACAGTATTATGCAACATAGTGGCCCCTGCACACAGTATTATGCCCCATAGTGGCCCCTGCACACAGTATTATGCAGCATTGTGGCCCCTGCACACAGTATTATGCCCCATAGTGGCCCCTGCACACGGTATTACGCCTCATAGTGGCCCCTGCACACGGTATTATGCCCCATAGTGGCCCCTGCACACGGTATTATGCCCCATAGTGGCCCCTGCACACGGTATTATGCCCCATAGTGGCCCCTGCACACGATATTATGCCCCATAGTGGACCACCCATGAACGATTATACTCTGAGTTCTTTTCAGACTCCAGAGTATAATGATCGGAGACCCAGGGGAGCATACAAACAAAAAAAACAATGTTACTTACCTCTTCCGTACTGCGGTGCACTCCAGTGCACTACTTCGATCATCTTCAATGTTGGACCAGATCTAGCGTGAGCCAGGCCAGCGTCGCAACGCATAATGACGTCGGCTGACGTCTGGGACGTCACCAAACAGGCCCGAAGCCTGCGGAGCAAAGGAGAGGTAAGTAACGTTGTTTTTTATGTTCCCTTACCTCGCCTGGGCCTCCGATCATTATACTCAGGGGTCTGAAAAGAGGGGTCTTCTAGAGCTCCTCCACACACTCCAGAATTACAAACAATTCAACGTGGTTAGTAAATACACAATATAGTCTAAATTTTTCTCAATCAGTGCTACAGAAGAAACAGGAGAGCATAAAATATGGAATCGGTCAGTCCATTTTGTGGCCCCTTGACCTCCTAATCCATCAACCCACCATGCAACATCTACTCAAATCCATAACAGAAACAGAATTTCTAGACCATATACATGACTTTATCCTACACTTTTATGCAAATCAAATAATTCATTCAGTCACACACATAAATTCCTTGAAACTCTCAACATAACAGAAAATGCTCATTATACACAAAACAACATTACAAAACAGATATGTGAATGAGTTCTAATTCACATTGTCAGCACTGAAACAATGGATTTTCTTCTACAAACGTGTGCAGAAGACACTGGATTAGGCCTCTTTTGTTTACTATATTGTGTACTTTCTTCAAGAGGAGGTGGCCTCTATCCCTCCTCCCTCTATAGTTTTCATTTGAATAGGACAATGTTCAAAGGACACAAACAAGGGGTGCATATGGGTAACTGGGTTGCCTATTTCCTGGGCTTCCCACACTGTTGTGAATAATGACTATATTTATTACAATTCCAACATTGGACTTGTGATAAATCTCTTTTCCTTACTCCCCCTTGATTAGATTGATTAGATCTCTGCTCTCCTTGTCTCCTATATCCCCTATTGGGCTGTGCAGCCATCAGTCCAACTTTCTGTTTTTTAGGGTGGTTCTGCCCTATTCCCTTCACTACCTGAAGTATCTCTTTTGGATCCATATGTCGATATTCAGGCCTGGCAATAAGAAGGGCATCACAAAGAGGTTTACACAAGCTGTAAATAAAAGCTTATTTCAAAATCCTAATACTCATCACTTCTCTGGGTGAGTATTCCATGTCAGACCATCTTAATTCCAATCTAGTAAAATACTTTTCCACTGGCTCCCCTTTCTTGTGTCACATCTGTCAGTTAATGAGACTGTTCAAGTAACTTAGTTTGTGCCCAGTCTTTTAGTGCCTTGCGAAAGTATTCGGCCCCCTTGAACTTTTCAACCTTTTGCCACATTTCAGGCTTCAAACATAAAGATATAAAATTTAAATTTTTTGGTGAAGAATTAGCAACAAGTGGGACTCAATTGTGAAGTGGAACGAAATTTATTGGTTATTTTAAACTTTTGTAAAAAATAAAAAACTGAAAAGTGGGGCGTGCAATATTATTCGGCCCCATTAAGTTAATACTTTGTAGCGCCACCTTTTGCTGCGATTACAGCTGTAAGTCGCTTGCGGTATGTCTCTATCAGTTTTGCACATCGAGAGACTGAAATTCTTGCCCATTCTTCCTTGGAAAACAGCTCGAGCTCAGTGAGGTTGGATGGAGAGCGTTTGTGAACAGCAGTTTTCAGCTCTTTCCACAGATTCTCGATTGGATTCAGGTCTGGACTTTGACTTGGCCATTCTAACACCTGGATACGTTTATTTGTGAACCATTCCATTGTAGATTTTGCTTTATGCTTGGGATCATTGTCTTGTTGGAAGATAAATCTCCGTCCCAGTCTCAGGTCTTTTGTAGACTCCAATAGGTTTTCTTCCAGAATGGTCCTGTATTTGGCTCTATCCATCTTCCCATCAATTTTAACCATCTTCCCTGTCCCTGCTGAAGAAAAGCAGGCCCAAACCATGATGCTGCCACCACCATGTTTGACAGTGGGGATGGTTTGTTCAGGGTGATGAGCTGTGTTGCTTTTACGCCAAACATATCGTTTTGCATTGTGGCTAAAAAGTTCGATTTTTGGTTTCATCTGACCAGAGCACCTTCTTCCACATGTTTGGTGTGTCTCCCAGGTGGCTTGTGGCAAACTTTAAACTGAGACTTTTTATGGATATCTTTGAGAAATGGCTTTCTTCTTGCCACTCTTCCATAAAGGCCAGATTTGTGCAGTGTATGACTGATTGTTGTCCTATGGACAGACTCTCCCACCTCAGCTGTAGATCTCTGCAGTTCATCCAGAGTGATCATGGGCCTCTTGGCTGCATCTCTGATCAGTTTTCTCCTTGTTTGAGATGAAAGTTTAGAGGGACGGCCGGTTCTTGGTAGATTTGCAGTGGTCTGATACTCCTTCCATTTCAATATGATCGCTTGCACAGTGCTCCTTGGGATGTTTAAGGTTTGGGAAATCTTTTTGTATCCAAATCCGGCTTTAAACATCTCTACAACAGTATCACGGACCTGCCTGGTGTGTTCCTTGGTCTTAATGATGCTCTCTGCGCTTTAAACAGAACCCTGAGACTATCACAGAGCAGGTGCATTTATACGGAGACTTGATTACACACTGGTGGATTATATTTATCATCATCAGTCATTTAGGACAACATTGGATCATTCAGAGATCCTCACTGAACTTCTGGAGTGAGTTTGCTGCACTGAAAGTAAAGGGGCCGAATAATATTGCACGCCCCACTTTTCAGTTTTTTATTTTTTACAAAAGTTTAAAAAAAACAATAAATTTCGTTCCACTTCACAATTGTGTCCCACTTGTTGTTGATTCTTCACCAAAAAATTAAAATTTTATATCTTTATGTTTGAAGCCTGAAATGTGGCAAAAGGTTGAAAAGTTCAAGGGGGCCGAATACTTTCACAAGGCACTGTATCCCCAGATTCCTCAGTCTGCAGATCAAGTCGGGGATACCATTGTCTAGTGGGTTTAATGCACTGGTGAATAATGCGACCCAAAATGCCCCCTGCTTTTGCTTGAAGCAGAGATTCAACATCCTGCCTGGCACACATAAGATTGAGAGGTCCCAAGTGTGGTCTAGGAATTTCACATTTAGAACAAGCCTCTTGCCAATCAGAATTTTTCTGTCCACATACTTTACCTGTCCTTTTCCTGGAACTATTGGAAGCAGGAATTTTATTGGTGGGAATTGTATAGGGAAGGGGTGGTGCTATAGCACCAGCCTTGCTAGGCTTGCAATCATTATAACACTGGTAATAGCATTTGTCTCCCATCATAGTTTCTCTATACCCTCCTCTTTCTACTTCCTCTGAAACCTTCAACCATTGACTAACTTGCTTAGACACCTTATTATCTGAAATCCATTCTCTTTGCTCACTCTAAAAGTCACTTCATTTTTCAAGATCCAAACAACTATCTTTTGGCATTCCTACTTTTTCAATATTTTGAAACTTTCATTTAGTGCATCTTTACCTTTTCTAGCTTTTACTATCTGCTTAGCTGTTTGTGCCCCTACAGGTGGGTTATTTTTTGCCCCAAAGAGCACGCATTGCTCTTGGCTAGACTCTCACCCTAGGTCTGGGCAACTTAATGCCCTATCTGTCTGACTAGCCTACCTTGGTCAGATTTATCAATACAAGTCTGGGATACACCACTTTACATCCCGTTTTGAACAAAATCTACCTTCTGTCCTCGTCAGGAATTAACACACTATAAGGGAAGGCTCCAAATAGTACTCTCACCCTCTATATTATATAGGCAGTCAAATACCCCCCCCCCCCTTCAAGTTCGCACAACAAAAAGTATATACAGTGCTGGCCAAAAGTATTGGCACCCCTGCAATTCTGTCAGATAATACTCAATTTCTTCCAGAAAATGATTGCAATCACAAATGCTTTGGTAATAATATCTTCATTTATTTTGCTTGCAATGAAAAAACACAAAAGAGAATGAAAAAAAAAAGTCAAATCATTGATCATTTTACACAAAACTCCAAAAATGGGCCGGACAAAAGTATTGGCACCCTCAGCCTAATACTTGGTAGCACAAACTTTAGACAAAATAACTGCGAACAACCGCTTCCGGTAACCATCAATGAGTTTCTTACAATGCTCTGCTGGAATTTTAGACCATTCTTCTTTGGCAAATTTCTCCAGGTCCCTGAGATTTGAAGGGTGCCTTCTCCAAACTGCCATTTTGAGATCTCTCCACAGGTGTTCTATGGGATTCAGGTCTGGACTCATTGCTGGCCACTTTAGAAGTCTCCAGTGCTTTCTCTCAAACCATTTACTAGTGCTTTTTGAAGTGTGTTTTGGGTCATTGTCTTGCTGGAAGACCCATGACCTCTGAGGGAGACCCAGCTTTCTCACACTGGGCCCTACATTATGCTGCAAAATTTGTTGGTAGTCTTCAGACTTCATATATCCAATTTGGCTTTTTGACAATTCTTTTTGTGGTTTTCCATTGAAGACAAATTAAATGAAGATATTATTACCAAAGCATTTGTGATTGCAATCATTTTCTGGAAGAAATTGAGTATTATCTGACAGAATTGCAGGGGTGCCAATACTTTTGGCCAGCACTGTAGAATGAGATGCAGACAAAATCACTGTCTCCAATAACACTTCCTTTCATGCATGCTGAACTAGAAATGCTAACTAACCAGTGCTAACCAAATTACAATATACTGGGATATAAATATTGTAGTTAATTCTTCATTTTGTGCATATTTACTGTATAGTGCTCAGGGAAATGTCTGATAACACCGGCAATTATTGGACCATCTCTTGCCGTCCTCTTACCAAAACATACAGAAGAATACTGCAGAGTTGGGTCGCGGACGCTACGCAGTACTTCTTGCTTACAGTAAAGCCTCCTAGCACCTTACCCTTTATGGGGCTGAGTGTGATTACCAAAACAAGGACCTTTCTGTCTCTCTCTGTTATAAGCATGGTTAGTAGTACATTTTCAACAGAAGGTATCAATAGTTTCTTGGGAAGCCCATACAGCCTTACCCAGAAAACTAGGGAAACCTCCTTGAGAGCGAAACTTAGTGTAATAATTAAGCATTCTCACCATGCTGCAGCATTTGGTTTCACTGTTTTGGGCTGTCTCCAGCTCCAATTTCCAAAGTAAGCTGTTTTCTGAATTTTTCCCGAGTGAAAAGGCACCAAGTTCTGTTGAAGCAATGTGATATGCAGACCAAATTCTTCTGAATACCTTCTGTGAAAACCTAATTAATAAAACAAACATAGATCATGGGCCCGAGAGACAGACATACAGCCTAATGGTATGTATAAATGTCCCATTTTATTGTAACTGAGTCCAGCTTATATACCATTTTACAGATAAGACAACACAATGAACACAATACATGGGCCAGATTCCTAGGTTGTACAAAATCTACAAGTGTCTCTTTGCTGAGTCATCAAGTTAGCTTATTTGAGAGGCAAATACAAACAGTTGGTCTTTGACATAATACTTTTGTGTAACCAGTTATTAACACACCTTTTTTGCACCTTTTGGAAAAAGGGGGCATTTTATAAATGCAGTGTAAAATTTTACTCCAGAAATACCACACCCACTTTCCCCAACAATAAAGCAAAGTGACAAGCCTAGTATAACAGCCTTAAAAATAGGCACAAACACATGATAATGGCAGCATGAAACATTAAAAAAGGGTCGAAATAAAAAAAAAAAAAAAAATAGACGCAACTGTAACATGTAGCTCAGAAACTGAAATGTTCATATCTATTAGTATGAATTTTTATGATGTTTTGTGTCATAGATTAGTTTGAAATTAAATTTAATAAAACATTAAAATATATATATTTTTAACATCAGAGAATCTCTGTGTCCTATACTTTTTCCCTCACATCTTGCAATAAAATAAAATAAAACTTCTTCCCGCTGGAGGAATTTTTTGATTTTGACTCCCCGCCTTCCAAACCCCATAACTTTTTTATTTTTCAATTCACAGAGCCATATGAGGGCTTAATGTTTGCGGAACAAATTGTTCTTCATATTGATACTATTTATTATTCTGTACAATGTACTGAGAAGATGGAAAAAAATTCAGAATGGGTTACAACTGAAGAAAAAGTGCAACCTTCTTACGGGCTTCATTTTTACAGCGTTCACTCTGCAGCCAAAATGTCACTGACATGTCACCCATATTCTATGTTTCGGTACGATTCCGGGGATACCAAATTTATATAGTTTCATTTAACATTTTAACCCCTTAACAAAAATCTACAACTTTGCAAAAAATGTTTTTTTTTTTCTAAAAGTCGCCATATTCTGACGCAGTAGCTTTTTTATATTTCCGTGTATGAGGATGCAGAGGGCATCTCTTTTTGTAGGGCCAGGTTTGTTTTTTAGTTGTATCATTTTGTGGAATGTCTATTGCTTTTTATTAAAATTTTTGTCAGAGGCAAAACAGCAAAAAAACAGCAGTTTGCACTTTTTTAGACACAGGGATACCCAATGTATATGTGTTTCTTAGTAATTTTTCACTTTTATATGTATTCTAGGGAAAGGGGGTGATTTAAACTTTTAGTTCCTTTGTTGTTTTTTATATATTTTTTTTTTTTTTTACTTTATTATTTATTTATTTATTTATTACATTTATTAGACCCCTAGGGGTCTGACCATTATTGCAGTGCATTATAGTGTTAATGCATTTCAATGCATTGCAAAATATTGGCATTTGTATGACAAGCTGCATAAAGTCTGCACAAATGTATGGCAGACAAGCCTGGGAGCCTTCAATAGGCTCCCGGCTGTCATAGCTGACGATCCCCGACAAAATGGTGCCTTAATGCTCGTGATCAGTGAGGGCATTAGCGCCGGGTCTCTGCTGTAAAATATAGCAGAGACCCGATGGATATGGCAGCCATTCGGCTCTTGAGCAGCCTCCATATTTAAATACCTTACTATCACAGTGGATGTCGGGAAGGGGTTAAAGTATAACTAAACTTTTGAATGACTGATTTCTTGCAGCATTTGTGTCATTAATAAATTTTGTAATATAGTTTATTAACAAATTTCTGTGAAATCCTGCATTTTATTCTTTCCCTTGCTTCCCTTTTGAGAGCTGTTCCCTGCTTCTCACTGTGTTTGGGCTTGTGTGTAATGAACAGAAAAAGAGGGTGGGGTTCACTTCAAACAGTTTTTTGTTGCAGATTTTGTTGCGGTTTTTTGAGCCAAAGCCAGGAGTGGATTGAGCAAAAGATATAAGAAGTTCCTATATATTTCCCATTCCTTTTGTAGAAATTCTTGGCTTTGGCTCAAAAAAAAAAAAAAAAAAAAAGCTGCAGCAAAAAAAGCTGCGTTTCCACAACATAGGGCCTCAGACTTACTGAAGAACTATATAAGATTTTTAATTGCAGTAATGAGTAGCACATGTTAATATACATTTCACCTGTATGCTAAGAGTCATTAAGCCTCATGCACACGACCTGTGCAATGTACGAGTCAGTGAAAACAGAATGGATCACACACGGACGCCTTGAAATTGGCATCAGATTCTGCCCTGCTTCCACCTCCCGTTGTCTTCAAAGGGAGGTAGAAATCGAACCAGGATGCTAAAAACATAAGCCAGGGAAGGCGGAAAATGAAAAGGAATCTGAGGCAGATATCCGCCGCCAAATTTCTCTTGGTTCATAGAATACATAGAAAAGAGGAGATTTATGAAATTGTCTAAGAAACACTGACGTTGTTGCCCATCATGATACAGCTTTCATGTGTTATCCTGCACTTGAAAAATGAAATCTGTACTATGTTTGGTTTGTATGGGCAACAAGCAATTATTTTTTTTTTTTAACAGTTTTGTAAATCTGCATTGTTTATATAGATAAAAAAGAGAAATAAGCCTACAAAATAAGACCAGTACAAATTCTTTAGCAGTAAATTTACCTTCAACATTTTTTAAACTTTTTCTTTTACTCTCTCTCTCTCTAGCAACAAAAGCTGATGGATTTGCACTATATTTCCTTGGAGAATGCAATAATGTAAGTTTTCTTCTGTTGTGTGTATTGTCAGATATTTGCCTAATGCTTTAATGAAGCTTCTATAACGTGTGACGGATCTGTTATTGATGACCTACCATAAAGATTTGTCATCTGTATTTTTAGCCCGCAAAACCCCTTGAGGCTAAGGCCTCATGTGGCGTCCCGCAGCAAAATCGCTCTGCTGGAAAAACCGCGGCGGCAAAGCATCGCGGTTCTTCCCGCAGTGCTTTAGAGAGAAAGTTTGCAGAGGTTTCCTCTGCGTATTTCTCTTTCAATTATACCTATGGGTAAACCGCTGGCGTTTCCGTAGGTATAACTGACATGCTGCAATTTCCAAAACCGTGCCGGTGCTGGAAATCGCTGCGTGTCCGCAACGCGGTTTTTACCGCAACGTGGGCATGGGAATCGCTAGAATCCCATCCACTTCGCTCTGACTGTAAAACGACACAATTTTTTTTTCGCGGCATTTACAACACGTGGGGCCCTGGTCTCAGGCTAAAACCCCACGTTGCAGAAACGCAGCTTTTTTTTGTTGCAGATTTTGCTGCGATTTTTGAGCCAAACCCAGGAGTGTATTGAAGGTAGACAGAAGGACAGAAGGTAGAAGTATAAGTACTTCCTATATATTTGCCATTCCTTTTGTAGTCATTCTTGCTGCAAAATCTGCAACAAAAAAAATGGGCTAAGGCCCCACGTAGTGATCCACAGCCGAAAAACGCTGTGTAAAAGACTGCAGCGAAAACACATCACGTCAAGTTTTTCTCTGTTCACATATCTATTATACCTAAATGTAAAAAGTAAGTGTTTCCATAGGTATAATTGACATGCTGAGATTTGCAAGTTTTTGAAATCACAGCATTTCCGCTGCTGATTTTTTTTTTTTTTTTTTTTTTTTTCTGCAATGTGTGGATGGGATTAGCCAGAATCCAATCCACTTTGCAGGTATAATATGAAGCTTTTTTGCCACAGTGTTTCTGCGGCAGCCAAAACACTGCATATTAGCAACATGGGGCCTTGTCCTAACACAGTCTCATTTTACAACCGTTCAGACACAAATTAGACAGGTTTTCTCCAATTGGGCTCTTTGTTATTCCTACTGAATTAATTGATAACTGGCAGTGATTATTGTCCCTGCCAAAGAAGTGTCACTGTCAGTATTGTTATAGGTCATGAAAAATGGTGTCAATTTTTTTTTTTCCATAACAAACTACTAAATATAAAAACCCTGTTTGAATATTGTAATCATATAGACACACATAATAGAAGTTAATATGTGATTTCTATCACACAGTCCATTGTCCTTAAAAAAAAAACAAAAAAACAATCCCAATAACAAGGGTATGACCCAAGTCACTGGAAGATGAATGGTTGCTAAATTTTCAACAGACTTTGCATAAATTAATAGTACAAGAGAATAGAAGAAACATATTTGGAAATCTCTGCTGAAACTACCTTGACTTGTTATAATCTATGGGGCCCACGCTTAACTGCTGTTTCGGCAGTCTGGCTGTCCGTTGTTCAGATCCCCCCGACAGACTTCAACAACTGAGACCCATGCGCAGATGTGAACCTAGTCTAAGCATAAACAAAGTGACATAAATACTGTTGCAGTTCTCTACAATTCCCAACTGTTTCATTTGCATCAATAGAGCCTACAGAGGGAAAAGCTGATAGAATATGCATATACCACATAAAATGGCCAGGGGCAGTGGTATTTCCCATGTACACACATGGCAGCAGATGAAACATCATCTGAACATGTAGGTACAGTGGGGAAAAAAAGTATTTAATTACATGTGTCAATTATAGGCCTCTCTCATCTTTTTAAGTGGGAGAACTTGCACAATTGGTGGCTGACTAAATACTTTTTTTTCCCCACTGTACACTTTAATTCTTTAATACAGAAATGATTGTTTTGTGATATAACAAAAGGGTTATCCAGGATTACGATATTAATTTGTCTTGGCCTCTTCACTACTTGCCAAGCACATTGCAGTATATTGTATTGTGACTGTGCTTGGTATTGAAGCTCGGCTCCATTTATTTGAATGAGACTGAGCTATAGTATAGCTATGTGACCAATGCACTTGATGCCACTGGCATGCATATGTCCCAATGTTCAAAGGATAGAAAGAGGGATAGTATGTGTGGAGCGCCATGCGCACCGTGGCAAATTTAGCTCTGCCCACTTCTATGTCGCCCACTCTAATCCATTTTTCTATGTGTAGACACAGTATAGTGCTCCTACAGTCACCCTAACATTATATGCCTCCACATTATAATGTTCCTCTCCAATTGCCCCACAGTATGAAGTCCCTCTCCTGGTGCCCCAGTTTAAACTGGAGGAAACTAGAGGAGGACATTAAGTTGGGGCAGCTGGAGGGTGACATTAAACCGTGGGGGCAGTTGGATGGGGACATTGAACTGTGGACTTCTGGAGGGGGATGTTAAACCATGGGGGTAGCTGGAGGGTGACATTAAACTGGGAGCAACTAGAGACAGAAATGTCTCCCTCCAGCTACCTCCACGGTTTAATGTCCTCCTCCAGTTGCCCCCATTTAACGTCCCCTTCCAATCTGCCCCCAGTTTAATGTCCCCATCCAGCGACCCCCACTGTTTAATGTCCTTCTCCAGCTGCCCCCAGTTTAATGTCACGCTCTATCTGCCCCCCCAGTTTAATGTTCCTCTTCATCTGCCCCAGTTTAATGCCTCCCTACATCTGACCACAGTTTAATGCCCCCTTTTCATCTGCCCCCAAAGTTTAACCTAATAAAAATCACTGATACTCACCTCTTCCCGCTCCCCTGCTGCTCTGTCTGAAGTCTCACTCTCCGGAGTATTCAGGGAGCTGCAGGCGTGATTAGAGTGACGTCATCACATCGCGCCTGCAGCTCCCTTTGCCAGAGCTCACAGGGATGTGCTTCACACAGAGCTGTGGAGCAGGAGCTGTCTGCGGACGGCTCTTGCTTCATCATTGTATTTAACTCATCTGCGTCCTCTGGACTGACCCGCTGAATCTGGGATGGTTGGGACTTATGGGCATCAGAAGTGGAGCTTGGTATCGTAGTCCTAGACAACCCTTTTAACGGACAGATCCAAACAAGCTAAATATATAAATAATGATAATATAATAATAATATATAAAATAACATAGGGAAAAATTCACCATTCAAAAATCACAAGAAACATGTTGTTTTGCACCTAAATTTGAATTGGAGTAGGTGGTCAGAAATGCGAGCCTTCACTCAAAGGGGTTTTCCATCATGGAAAGTTAACCCATGTTCACAGTATAAGGGATAACTTGCAGATAACCCCTTTTGGTTAAGGCCCCACGTTGCAGAAACAAAGCGTTTTTGTTGCAGATCTTTCTGCGGTTTGACTTTGGCTCAAAAAAACGCTGCAAAATCTGCAACAATAAAAGCTGCGTTTCTACAACATGGGGTCTCAGCCTTAATGAATTTTTAGAGATTTTTTTTGCTCCATTTTATTAAAAGTTTTAATTAAGTTTTACCTTCTTATCCAGTGAATGGAGTTAATATCATACGTGGAAGAAATATTTACAGGTTTTAGTCTGTCCATAGCAGAGCTTGAGATGCACAAAATCTTCTAAGGGGGCGTTCACACTACCGTCAGTAGTGTCCGTTGCTATTGTCCGTTACAAGATTTTAGCATCAGACACTAGCTGAACCGTCAGAAATCCGTTAAAATTTCCATTAATTTCAATGGGTTTTTTATATTGTGTCCGTTTGTGTCCGTTTACACCAAATCCGTCAGAAGTCCGTTATTTTTTCGCGGACAAAAAATCCTACATGCAGGACTTTTTGTCCGTTTGAAAAAAAACGGATTCTTGACGGACAGCAAGTGTCCGTTATTTTTTTAACGTTGAAGTCTATGGGTAACGGACTTATAACGGACAGTAACTGATAGCCATCAGTTACTGTCCGTTATTTTATGTCCGTTTTTTTCCTGCACATGCTCAGAAAGCAGAAAAAAAAAATGGACAGTGTTAAAAAACGGACACTAATTGATGCTAATGTGTCCGTTTTTTTAAACTAATCCATTAATTGGATAAGTTAAAAAAATGGACACATTAACATCAGTTAGTGTCCGTTAATGTCTGTTATGATAGGTGTCCGTTTTTGTTTTGTTTTTTCCTTTTTTTAACGGACACTATCAGAACGGACATCAACGGTAGTGTGAATCCTGCCTAAAAATAAAACTTTGGGCATACAGTATCTGCCTATGTCTACATGCACATATCATCACATATTTACCAGATCTGAATAGATCAAAAATCTGTCAGGGGGCAGATACTCTCTCTTACTGGTAGGAGGACTAATTTCCCCATGTTTGCGTGGGTTTCCGCTGGGTACTTTGGTTTCCTCCCACACTCCAAAGACATACTTCTAGGTGGTAAATTTAGATTGTGGGACAGTGTCTGTAAAGTGCTATGAAATATATTGACACTATACAAATAAGAGACATAAATAACATGAAGAAACATTCCTACCCCACCTCATTTGGTTACTGGATACTGTGCAGGGGAAGAACAGACTGTGGCCTGTGTTCTTTCATTTTGTTGTCACTTTCGGCTTCTCTGTTTTACCAGTCCCACTCCTCTCTAAAAAGTCCAGAACCAGGTAGTAGAATTTTTCACGCTACATCTTGACTTCAAATAAGTGCTGTGACCTATATGTGATTTGAAAGCTAAGACAACCAAGATAACTTATGATAAAAAGATCTAAGATTGAGCCCTAAATTGTAGCCATAGTGACCATGTAGTTTTAAAATTAATCTACAGAAATGTTCTCCAAAAGCACAGCAAAGACCTTGCGATGCATGTGGATTTTTCTGCACCGTCTGCAGGGCAACATTTTAAAAGATGCCACACAATGCATTTGAAAATAAGGAGGTGTACCAGCCATTTATCTTCACACATACTAGGACATCAGAGTATCTTTGATCACATTTTCTGCAGTTTTTACTATAACAATCTTTATGGTCACCTGTCACTTTGTATTCACATGGCTACATTCCAATAAAGTAACCAAAAATCTGAAAGTAGGTATAGTTTATACAATAAATCAGTTCAAGTTTCTAGTTTAGAAAGAAAAGAAAAAGCTTTATAGGTCACTCACTCTTTTTGCAAGAAAATTTATATGCCCAGTCTTCTTTATTGCAGGCTTTTAGCACCATCTATTGGGCTTAAGTGCATCCTGCATTTTATTGTATTAGAATTGTCGACAGGTGAGCCTTGAGGATATAGGAATTTTATTTTTTTTTTTTCAAAGAGTATATTTAAAACACCAAGAAGGAGTTGTTGGAATAGATTGAAAGTCTGTGCCATTGTAACGATGATATAGGTCAGTGGTTATAATATTGGAGCAAAAGAATGTTTACTGGGGAAAACTGTACAATGGAAACGAGGCTCTAGCACCCTATTGGGCCACCTCTAACCTTGTCATAGGAGGCAACACATGTGACCAATGGACGCCCTCCAGATATTATTGAGTCCATTCTATCACTCCTGGGTGATTGACTGTGATATGCAATGGGTCCCCAGAACATCACATCAGCAGGTGTGGCAGTGTGTCGCTCCAGGAAAGGGAGGATTGAAGTGTTCATCACGAGGCCTCCATATTGAAATCCAACTGTTATCAGATCAGAGATAGGTGTGTGTAATGAAGATGCCATTTCTGTTTGGATGGTGGGCAAGAAAACTGTGGAAACTGCTTGTCGACAGATCAAATCACTGCTCCCAATAGAAGGACCTAGATGGTAGGCAGTTTGTCAGAACAACCATCCTGCTTCTTTCAGTCCAGTGATGCATCCTCTCTCAAAGTCTGTGCATCATAGAGGCATGTCTAGCAGTTTATAATCTTTCTCCAGAAAGATAGTGCAGAAGTGCACTACCTAAAAGTAGCCCCTGGCCTCTGAGTTCATTTTTTAAAGGGCACTATTATGCCCTCTTCTGGCAAGACTCAATGTCTAATCAGACCACACCTGTAGTCATTTACATATCTGCCTGAGACATAACTGCATGTTGAGTGTAACAGAAATTAGACAATTCTGGATGAGTTGTTCTGCACTGGGTTCTCTGCCGTTTGGGTCCAGAGAGCCCGACTGCTAAAACAGCGGACTCCATAGACTATAATGGGGTTTATTGGGTGTCCACCGTTTTTTAGGCTAAGGCCCCATTTAGCAGGCCACAGTCAAAAAGTAGTGTGGGGGAAAAACCACGGCAGAAACGCATTGTGTTTTTTCCCACATTGCCTTTCACGGAAAGCACTTTCTGCTTCAATTATACCAATATGGAAATTGCCAGCGTTTCCGTAGGTATAACTGACATTTCCACTGCGGGTATTTTTCTGCAATGTGTGGATGGGATTTGGGATTCTTTCCCTTGTTTCTGTATTGAGCGGTTTCTGCTTCTCACTGAATGTTACTGTGAACAGGATTACGGGGCTGTGTAAAATGTGGAAAAAATAAGGGTAGGGGAGGGTCACTTTAAACAGTTATCTCGGACATTGTGAAACTTACAATCTTTCATAGAGCACTAAGTTTACAATGCTATCTATATCACTGGTTGAAAACACAGTTGGGATTAGGATATTTTTACTGTATGAAGCTGCATAATATACATGATATAAATATCTCAATCCCCCAATGTTCAAGATATAACTGTTAGACGTGACCCTCCCCCACCCTCATTTTCTCTACATGTTACACAGCCCCAGTACTCTAATCCCATACTCCATACACAGTAACATTCAGTAAGAGGCAGGAACAGCTCTCAGTACAGAAGCAAGAGAAAGAGTAAAAAAATGCAGTATTTCATAGAAAAGACAAAATCTGTTAATAAATTATATAACAAAATGTATTAATGACACAAATACTGCAAGAAAAACAAAAGTTTTCTTAAAGTTTAGTTACGCTTTAAAGCTTCACCTTCATAAACAAATCACCCAGGACATATCAAAATTCAGATTTCAGTATCACATTTGTCATATTGAGCCCCCCTTTACAGTAAAATGACCATTGCCCCTCAACACCTCCCCCCCCCAGAAAATTGTGCATCAACTACTGAAAAACCTTGCCTTCCTCACCTCATCTATATATAAAATGCACTTGCTGCAGGAAAAGGAACACAACGTTCACAGCATCTGTGCTCCTCTGTGTCTAGGGTTCTCAAGTACCATCCCCAACGCTTCCCACCAGTCTGTCAGGAAGCATTGGGGGCTGTGTCGCGGCACCCCTGAAGTGTTCTCACAGCACCATGGTTGCAAACCGCTGCTAAATACAATAGGGGACAGTCAAATTGCAGGGAGACACAAGCTACTAGCATCATAGATCACTATGATGTAGGGAGTCCAAGCTGGGAAATCTGACTGATGTACTGACTGTATTTTCTGGCCCAGATTACCCTGTGTACATGTGGCCTCATATGTCTCCTCGGTTGAAGCAAGAATGGAGTGGTTAAAAGACAGTTCTTCCAAATAGGTGCGTTAGCTGTGCAGTCTGTCAGGCTTCCCCTGCCAGCATGTTATAGCTAACAAACCCATCACCTAGGCATTGTCAATTGTAGTGTGGTCCAAGGAGTAACTAACTGTGACGCTCCTAGATGCCACACTAACCCTAACCCAACTGGTGTGATGTGGACATGGGGTGGTGCCTACAGCTCCACCTACTGGATCTACACTACTCCCATTCTAGCGTCTACCCTGTCTCCTTAGCTTCCCAACTCTACTTCCTCCAGAAAGAGTGCTGAATACTACACAGTGCTGCAGGTGCTGCATAATAACTGGGCATTACTCATGTCTAAAGGATGTGTCCCTGCACATCTGTATTATCAGAATACCTACATACCCTAACAAGGTAATCAGCTACTTACACATTTTCAGCACAATGCAGAGTTATGATTTTTTATGCAGGGTTTACTAGAATAGCTGACCACTCACTTAAGGAAATGTGGCTATTGACCAGGTAACTGAGATTTTGGGCATTGAAATCAGTTGAAGCAAATGAGCAGTTATTTAGAAGGTTAGTTAGGATGCCCGCACACTTTGGTACTCAGATGCAAATTTACAATACTTCTGTACTTGTTTCTGGTTTAACTTCCAAGTATAGGTGCAGCCTGGTATTGTGCAGTGTATGGATCAGTGAAAACAGATGGCACATGGATTGTTATCAGTGTGCCATCCATGATTTTTACTGACTCATTTATTTGACTATACTGAGCCACAAATATGGACAGGTATAGGATCTGCTCCATATTATGCTGCTCTCTTCTATGGCCTAACAGACATTTGTAAAGACTATCGATATGGTATGTGGCCATAGAAATTAATCAGGTTGTATATCATCTGCAATTATGGATCTGTAATTGTGTAAAATATATGACAATTCACTATGGTCTTGTGCATGGGGTGTTTTTATAGCTTCCAGACAGCCGGGTCTTTAGATCATCTGGCCTCAATAGTGCAGAAATATTTTAAAACTTTTTGATGTGTGGTGGTTTTTTCTTCCTGACTTGGTGTCATTTTCCGAAAACAATATTAAATATACGTTGAAAGCTTTTATTTTTTTAAATTTGTGTATGCAATATGCAAAAAGGCAACCTGACAGAACATGAGTATGCGTAAGTGAGGGGAAACTCCATTTGTCATTATGGTTGTTTTGTGCATTCCTTGAAGCTGAACCCCTGGATCGCACAGATTTGTATAAAGCATTGACATCGAAGTACCAGATGTATACAATTATAGTGCCAGTTCAAAAGCTAACTACAGAACAGAAGGAGCATACTAAGAGCTTTGGGCAGATCCCTGTTTAAAGATTAAATACGTTAGTAGAGAGGTCAACAAAGCATGTTAATCATGTACATTTTATATAATATATGAGTGTGTGTATAATATATACAATGTGCTTTTTTTTTTTTTCCTTTTTTACATATACAGTTTTATGTACAAATGTATAAATTTGCCTTAAATTTTCACTTCACCTTCAAGCTCTGTTCAGACTGGTCTCCTGGCTTCACTTATAATGGAGCCGTGGCATTAAAGGGAATCTGTCACTGGAACCCAGCATATCAACCAGCAGATAGATAGGTTAGGGTCACCTGAATTAAGTGGTGTTTTCCCCGTGTGAATTGGTGCCTTTGTTGCCAAGATATGTTGTTTTTGTCAATATGCAAGTGAGTTCTTTGGAACAAAAAGGTCATTGTCATTGTTGCAAAGAGGCAAGTAGCAATATCCTCATTCCTACACAGCTCATTTGCATATTGAAAAACTGCAATATCTCAGCAATTGAGGCACCAATTCACAAGGGGAAAATATCATTTGACCTATCTGCAGGGCTGAGTTGGTATACTGGGTCCTTTTAAAGGTGAATCTGTTTTTGAACCCATGGAATTGTGGCAAACATTCTCTCTTTTTTTTATTTTTTATCTAATTTTAACTTTAGTGTAAGCAGTGCCATAGCATGTTTTTGCACACTGAAATATGGTTTATCATGCCATTTCTGATTTAGTAATTTCCTCATTCTTTTTACAGACCTTATGTTTGTTCACCCCTACCGGAACAAAGGGAGGACAGACACAACTTACTCCCGCTGGACCAGTTGAATATGGCACCACAATAGCTGCCCATGTAGCCAAATCTCGAAATACTTTGTTACTAGAAAATATTATAGGGGTAAATGTCATTTCCATGTACAAATTCATTTTCTAGCACAATTTGTTTTATATGTGGGGTCTGTTATTGTTTTTCTCTTGTAATATGTAGTTCAGATATATTCTTTGTATGGAGTCTAGCAATTTCTGAGCAGCCATAGAAGTTACAATTCACAGTTCCTTTATACTGTAGTGTAAAGCTAAAATATGCTATGAAAGAAGCCTTGAAATGATGTAATCTAAGATAAGAGGAACCAGTTCAGTTTGTTGGTTGTTACATCTAATAATATAATATAATACAAAACAAAATGAATATTGACAGAAGCATTTAAAGCACATCCTTCCTTTTCCTTTTAAATCCATACTAATTTTGTACAGCCCTTTAAACTGTTACCAATTGTATATGTACCAGTAAAGTAATGTCTACTTAACCAAATTTATTTTAGGATGAAAGGTTTCCAAAAGGTACTGGACTGGACTCAGGGACTAGTATCCTATCTGTTCTATGCTTACCTATAGTTACCGCAATTGGCGATATCATTGGAATTCTAGAACTTCATAGGTATTGGGGAAGGGAAGGCTTCCGTTTGTGTCATCAACAGGTAAGCTTTGTGTGATAATGGCTATTATACCTGCATGTATTTGCAATTTGCACAGTTAAGTATTTTAGTCTTGAATTTCTATGCGCAATGTATTGTAAAGTTTGTATCTAGGTTTCACTCATTGCTAATAACAATCCTCTTAGTTCCAGCATGTCTGTAGCTGTGTGAAAATTTATATTACAAGGATGCATTATATGATCGAGGCAGGAGCGTAACTACCGGGATAGCAGTGGTAGCGGCTGCCACAGGGCCTGGGACATTCGGAGGCCCAGAGGGTCCCCCGATGCTTTTTTTTTTTTTTTTTTTTTTTTTAATAGGCCGTTACCTGCTGGAGTAAGCCCAGCAGGTAACGGGCCCTATTTACTTACCAATCCCCGCTCCTGCTCATGGCTGCCTCTGCTTCCCATTCTGCGGAGGTGACTGTGAGCAGGAGCGGGGATCGGTAAGTGAGGCCGCGGGCCGCGAACCCTACAAACACTGCTATCATTATACTCTGGGGTCTTTTCAGACCCCCGAGTTTAATGGTCGGAGGCCCAGGGGAGGTGAGGGAACATAAAAAACACTGTAACTTACCTCTCCTACACTCCGCAGGCTTCGGGCTTGTTTGGTGGTGTCACGTGGGCCGGGCCTGCATTGTTATGCGTCGCGACGCTGGCCCGGCTCACGCGAGATCTGGTCCAACATTGAAGATGGCCGAAGTAGCAGGGAGTGCGCCGGAGCCAGGGAGAGGCAGGTAACATTGTTTTTTTTTTGTTTGTATCCTCCCTCGGGTCTCCGATCATTATACTCTGGGGTCTGAAAAGACCCCAGAGTATAATAATTGTTCATGGGTGGTCCACAATGGAGCATAATACTGTGTGCAGGGGCTGCTATGGGGCATAAACGTGGCAGGGCCCACTATGGGGCATAATACTGTGTGCAGGGCCCACTATGGGGCATAATACTGTGTGCAGGGGCCACTATGGGGCATAGTACTGTGTGCAAGGGCCACTATGGGGCATAATACTGTGTGCAGGGGCCATTATGGGGCATAATACTGTGTGCAGGGACTACTATGGGGCATAATAGTGTGTGTAGGGGCCACTATAGCGCATAATAGTGTGCGCAGGAATGCGGTTTGTGCGGGGGGAGGTTGGAGGGGGCGGTCTGAGGGGTTGGGGTCGGCGGTTCGGGGGGGGGGCATGTCAAATGTTCGCCTTGGGGCCCAGCCATTCCTAGTTACGCCACTGGATTCAGGGGTAAATTCCCTGCAGCAGCACAGTTTGACAATAAAGGATGGAGGTGACATTGTCCCTTGCAGCAAAAGTAGTTTTGCTGAGAAACTTTGTTTGATCCTCTGGGGTAGCAGCTGTCCAGCCATTATAGGAATACAAATAGTAGTCTCTGACAAAGAGGCATAGTCTCTGGCCTAGTCTAACACCTGATATAAAGGTGTTAGAGGGAGTCCATGGCACTTTCTCTCTTCAAAGCTATCTGTAGCTTTAGCCCAGGGTATCCTTAAGGCTCGCACAATGATCCATGTCTGGGATAAAATATCCTTGATGGATCTTTTTGGCAACCAGTTTAAGGCAAAACGTGTTACACTTGCAACAAGGTCCAAGTAAGGAACCTGACACACTTATGCCCATGAGTTCTCATGTTCTGTGCACCAATCACTTTTTAGCACAATGCAAATTAGTCGTCCTTGATGGAAAAATAAAAAACTTGCTCTTATGAACTCTCTATAGATTAATGCCTAGTTTTGAGGAAACCTAGATAACTTAATCTGGGATTAAAGCCAAACCAGAATATCTCCTCCAAAAGGAACAGAATACCATATGCAAAGGGATATTTTAGGGTTATTGTCCCCCTTCAGTGCGAAAAAGGCTGGCTGACTGGATGAGAGGTCATAGATGAGGGTCAGAAGCAGTCAGTGGATCTGAACCATGTCTATGACCTCTGACCTAGCCAGCCAGTGCCCTGCTTCCCACTAGAGCTAGTTTTCCTTTCTCTGTCAAGAACTTTTTTCTTAGAAGAAATTTTTTTCTTAGAATCCTTAGTGGGGCACAATATGGTCTAGAAGTCCTTGTACACTGAAAGGTGGACTGCGAGGGCAGTCTCCTTAAGGAGACCATTTTGTAGCACAATGTAATTGGTCACTAGATGGCAGAATAGAAATGCAAATATGCTCATAATAGACTATATATACATATTTATAAAATGCAATATAACTGTGCTAAGCATTTATAATAAACCATCATAAATATATCTCTAAAAAAACCATTAGCTTAGTCACCACACTACACACGTCTGGTTTTGGAAAAGTGCAGTAAGCAGTTCACACTTGAATAAAGTACATTGTGCTACAGTCCTGGAGCATAGAAACAAGTAAGAGGAGGGTCTCTTTCTGGGGTCTTCTGGTGGATGCCATGTGGTGGTAGCCCTGGCCACTATGCTTAGTTTATACAAAAGTGTATGAATGACAAAATTGTTACTAGGTTATTCATATCAATAAGTATAGTGCAGAGTTTCGTTCCATCTATGCATTGATTTGTAGAAAGTATTTTATTTATTTGCTACTATAAAAAATAAGTAGGCTGATCCCTCTTTTGTTTACTTTTGTTTATGTATAAGGTGGCAACAGCTAATCTTGCTTGGGCTTCAGTAGCAATACATCAAGTACAAGTAAGTAACTATGCTATTTTTTCTTTCATTAAGCTTCTGATATAGTTTTGCATTTAGTTTATAGCTGTAGTTTATTAGCAGCAGTAGTTGCAGGTTGACTGTTTGGGCTGCCCTGATCTATTGTATATGGTCTATGGATAGTTGGTCTTGGAACTTTTTTAAACTCCTCCCATGATTTGACAAACATTTAGGTCATAATGCATGGCAATCCCCATTTGCAGGGGGTGGTGTCTATATTTTACAGCAGGCATCTGCCGGTTCCAGCCATGAACATTGCCAGCACGATCACGACTGTTAACCACTTAGATTTTGCAGTTAAATGCAATCATAGCACCCTGTTAAAAGTAGGGTGTAATAGAAGTGCAGTCAATATATAGCATACTGTAATACAAAAGTATTGCAGTATGTTGTATGAGCAATCAAATCCTGTAGGGGGACTAAAAATAAGTTACAATTCCTATCTATAACCCTACAGTGTTGAAAAGTAAAAAGAAAAAAAAAAGTTTTTAAGAATGTTGAAAATTGTTAAAAGAAAATCAAATCACATTTCTGGTATACCACTTGGTATCTGGAATATGAACTACTGGGTGACCCTCTCATTTTAGTATCTTAAAGAGGACCTTTCAAGTTCTCTATGATGTGACACATTATATACTGTTGCAAAGCTGACAGTGTGTCATTGCTGGGCGGTGAAGAATGCTTCCGATGGTACACTTCTATAGACCTTGTACTGTAAAGAGTTTTTGTTCACTGCCCAGTTATGTGGAATTGTGAGGCCAGTCCCTCTGCCAGTGCAGTGATATCTGTAGCAAAACTAAAGGCACCAATAACCGTGGCACCACATACCCGCAAAACTGTGCGCTGAATTTACTGCACTTAGCTTTTCAGCAGTACATAATATACATAACATTGTAGAGGACATGAAGAGTCCTCTTTAAAGCCAAAAGCACAGGAGCATTTTGGGACCCACGGGCAGAGTACCCTTTCCCTTCCCTCTTGTTTAGTTTGTTCATTTTGCTTTTAGGATATGCCTTATCAAGGTAGCATAACTTTCCAGGACTACTTTTGGACTTACTATCTCAACCAGAGTGTTAACCTTTGCATATGCTGAGTTTGCTTGCACAGACCATTGTTGTACGTCTTCCATGCTCATGACTTTTAATGTTTCGTACTTGTATTTGAATAAAGACCATTAATAAATAAATAAAAATCACCCCCCTTTAACAAATACTATATATATAGTAACATTTTAATATAAACATATTGGGGGAGATTTATCATGCCCTGCATGCCAGTTTTCTGGCTTTTTTTTTCTCTTCTGCTGCCTTTACTGAAAAGAGGTGTAACAAGGGAGTGGCCCCCAGATTGACAATCAATTACTCCTGTTTAGTGGCATAAATGATGCCTGAAGTATAAACTTGGTATCGTCATGATCATACTGATCCACATAATAAAGGTAGATTACATTTTTTTCCTCAATCCCACTTTCCAAATTTGTTTTCCAGCTTCCTAGAGTATTGTAAGGGAAATGGTGCCAATAGGAGGTACAATTTGTCCTGCAAACCCTCATATAGCTTGGTGAAGGAAGAAATTAAAAAACGTTTATGCCTTTTGGAAAGCTGGGGAGAAAAAACTTAAAAATGTAAAATCGATAATTCACTGTGGTTGGTAGAGGTTAATATTTTTTCCTCTTCTTTTTTTATTTTAGGTGTGCAGAGGATTAGCAAAGCAAACAGAACTGAATGACTTTTTACTAGATGTGTCCAAGTAAGTACATTACTAATGTTCCATTACTGGTTAACTTGTTACTATAGCAGTAGTTGAGTATTGCTTCAAGGAACATGAATGAAGGCATTAGAGCCTATATATATATATATATATATCTCAGTAATACTTTGTCATTAGGTAACATTTCATTAGGTAATGAGAAAATTGTGCCTAACACGAGTAACACAATGGAAGATTCATATTCAAGCCACACATTGGCTAAATTCAGAGCACTAAGGCATTGATTTATCATGAGGGGAATGTTGAAAGTTAGCGAAAGTTAGCTAAACTGGAGTCTGCATCGAATGTTGCACTGTATTTGATAAATTTGGAGCATTTTTAAAAGGACACTCTGGTGATTTTTTTTTTTTTGTGAACTGCTTCTATTTTTGCTTCTTTCTTCGGTGATGAATAGGGAAATAGGAATTTATTTTTATGTTTTTATTTTTTCATGTTATCTATTTATCTTAATGTCCAAGAAAATGTGGACAAAAAAGGATGGCAAATGTCTTGTTTTTAATATTTTTTTGTGGGTTTTTTTTTGTGTGTTTAATAGCAAGAAAGAAAAAAAAATTAGTTTTTCATCTCCGTTAAGGTAATTTATACTATTGTTGTGTCACTGGGGCCGAGGTATTTCTTTTGTAACGGGGGCTGAGGGGAGCCACAATTTCGTGCAGCTGGCTAACATTGCAAGGACATATATATATTATTTATTTATATACATCCTTGGCAGGGTTAGAGGTGGACCGCCTGAACGTATTACGTCTATGGGTGGTCTGGAAGAGGTTAATGGCCTGAAAATAATGCAAATAAGCAGTGCTGAAATTTAAACAGGATATATATTAGGAAGTGTTTTGTATTGATGCATTCTGTTATTTGGCCCATATTATTTAAAAACTGGATAACCTCTTTATGCTAAGGCCCCACGTAGTAAGCGGCAGCAAAAAAAACGCTGCAGAAAAGACTGTGGTGGAAACATGTTGCATTTTTTTCTACAGTGTTTTTTTAACAGAATTTCTGCAGAGTTTTCCTCTGTGGACTTCCAGCCCTTATTATAGCTATACGGAAACGCCAGCGTTTTCGCATGTATAAATTGACATGATGCGAGTTTCAAAAACTCAAGCAAAACTCAACCCAGCTTTTCCGCTGAGGATTTTTTCTGCAACATGTGGATGGGATTAGCCAGAATTCCATCCACTTTGCAGGCACTGTAAAAGGGAGTGTTTTTTTTTTTCTGCAGTGTTTCCGCTAGTGGTGATTTTACTGTGTTTTATCTCCAGCAAAATCTAAAGGTGACCATATATACTGTATATTAGGTGTCATTGCCTGAAATGGCTGATTTAGCCTTTGCGGACAACAATCTGCCATGCAAATGCCGTGAATTGTTGTTTGCCCCTGACCAAAAATACATTATTGGATGCTTTTAGACAATTATCAGCTAACTTACTTGCACACACTGCCCCTGGGTTAGCTACCCAAATATAATTTTTATAAAATGACCTAACTCAACGCAGGAGTAAGATCTAAAGTTCCTGGTAAGGAGATCATGTGATGTTCAGCTCCTTCCCATAACCCCCCACAGCAGCATAAACTTATAGAATGTGAGATCTTGATGCTCTGGCTAAAAGAGAACTTTCAGCAGTTATCAATAAATAATATAACAATAAAACTTAGGGAAAAATGGCACGTGTGATTCAAGCCTTAGGGGCAAAATATCCCTTTTTCTCTGCCTGAATGTCTGTAATAATCACATGATGATGGGGGGGGGGGGAACGTTAAATACTGGTGCACAGGAAATTGATGTGCAAGAATAAGTGGCCTATTTTTTTTTCTTTAACAGAATCTGTCATGTTCAAAATGCCTCTCAAGCCAATAATAGTGATGTGTATGGGCCTTTAATACAAGCAAAAACATTTGTAGCCACAAATAGATGAAGCAATGCAAAGATAATCATCATTTTATGGATATGCAAATCAGCCTCAAATGCATCGGGGAAGGGTCTGATTTACCAGAATTATTTACAGATAGTTATAACTGAGGCTGAAAATGACATTCACTGCTAAAGGGGAGATTTTGGCCAGAAATTTTAGAGGACATTTAGAGAACTTATGGCAAATATGGTAAATTGAGCCCCACCTCAAATCACTTGTGGCTGATTTGCATATTTATAAAAAAGATTATTACCTATGCATTGTCTATTCAGTTTCTGGACCTAAAGGTATATTTCTGCTCCCATTATAGTCTCCTACATGGCACTGTTATTGGTTTGGGAGGTATTTTAGAACTGACAGACTCTCTTTAATACTGTCTTGTTGCAAAGTTCATTATTTCTCCATCATCACTGCTCTTTGTTCAATGGCTGGCTTGATATTGGTGTGGGACTCCTAGGCAGGTCAGTAAGCAAATCATTGGCATCTTTGCTTGGTGAATGGTCATGGCGCTTTATCAACCTGTAATGGTGAAATGCTGCATTGGTAACTTTGCACGTTTTTCTTCTCTTGCAGAACATATTTTGATAACATAGTTGCAATAGATTCTTTACTTGAACATATTATGGTGAGTAACTATTTTGTAGAATTCTTCAGTAACTGACTCCTTTTTTTACTATTGTATTGATCATTCTGATCAATCGCTTTAATACCAAATTTTTGCTTGTAAATGCAAGCCAGTTGCTTGTGTCTTTTTTTAAATCTTTAGTACCACTTAGGGGGCGTTCACACTACCGTTGGTGACCGTCAGTAGTGTCCGTTGCTATTGTCCGTTACAAGATTTTAGCATCGGACACTAGCTGAACCGTCAGAAATCCGTTAAAATTTCCATTCATTTCAATGGGGTTTTATATTGTGTCCGTTTGTACCAAATCCGTCAGAAGTCCATGATTTTTTAACGGACAAAAAATCCTACATGCAGGACTTTTCGTCCGTTTGAAAAAAACGGATTCTTGACGGACAGCAAGTGTCCGTTATTTTTTTAACATTGAAGTCTATGGGTAACGGACTTATAACGGACAGTAACTGATAGCCATCAGTTACTGTCCGTTATTTTATGTCCGTTTTTTTCATGCGCATGCTCAGAAAGCAAAAAAAAAAACAACAAAAAAAAAAACGGACAGTGTTAAAAAACGGACACTAACTGATGCTAATGTGTCCATTAATTGGATCAGTTAAAAAAACGGACACATTAACATCAGTTAGTGTCCGTTAATGTCGGTTATGATAGGTGTCCGTTTTTTTTTCTCTTTTTTTAACGGACACTATCAGAACGGACATCAACGGTAGTGTGAACCCTGCCTTATTGTAGATTTTTTTGTAACTTTTAATACAAAAGGTCTGATTTTGAAAAATACCTAATTTTTAGTATGGCCAACGTTCTTGACCGAAGCTTGTGTTTCAGATTTATAAAATACTTACTAAAGATGATTGTTTTTCTTGCAGATATATGCAAAGAACCTGGTGAATGCAGATCGATGTGCACTCTTTCAGGTAGACCATAAAAATAAAGAGTTGTATTCTGATCTTTTTGACATTGGTGAAGAGGATGAAGGGAAGCCGATTTTCAAGAAGACCAAAGAAATTAGGTGAAGCAAGAAATATTAGGAAACGTAAACCTTTGTCTCCTTTGTTGTACTTTTTCAATAATCGTATGTGCCTTTTCTAATTGTCTTTATTTCCCCATCGGATTCCTATAGATTTTCCATTGAAAAGGGTATAGCTGGTCAGGTGGCCAGAACTGGTGAAGTTCTGAACATTCCTGATGCTTATGCAGATCCACGCTTTAATAGGTAATAAGAGTATTTTTTGCATACCTAATATAATCTATTTGTTCGTGCACACATGTATGTATGTATGTACGTATGTATATGTAGGTATGCAGGGCCGTTTTAACAGATTTGGGGGCCATGTTGAAAAGTTTTTGTAAGTGAGCCACCCCTCACATAATTTAATTTCCCCTCAACTAGCCCCCTGCTCCCTCAGACACCAATATTACACAAAAAAACAAACCCCACGGTCCAACAGACCTGCAGGCTCTGGCTGTAATGATTTATATGGCTTGGCGCTCATCACACTTCCCTGCCGCGGAAATCACCAGCTGAAGGATGAATAATGGAGCAGGAATCTGATAGCTCCATGCTCCACTATTATATTCAACCTTGAAATCGCTACCTGCTGCCCGGAAAAGTAGGACAGCACCATAAATGCGGGACTGTCTTGCTAGATCCAGGCCAACTGAGGGAGGCCCCCAGTGCCCTATGGTTAAAGTGGCCCTGTAGATATGGTACCCTTACAAGTGTTCATCAGAACGAGCGTTCCAGACCTGGATGATTTTTTCCAACATTACTTCTATTTTGTAAAGAGGTGGACCCATTACCAATATATCAACATAAAAAGTGTGCTATACAGTAAAACTAGTCAAACTCTGGCTACCACAAAACATAAAAATGGCAAACTCAGTACCAAAATTTAAAAGGGGATATACCTGTATTTCAGTATTACGGGTGTCAAAGATATACAGTCATATGAAAAAGTTTGGGCACCCTATTAATCTTAATCATTTTTAGTTCTAAATATTTGGGTGTTTGCAACAGCCATTTCAATTTGATATATCTAATAACTGATGGACACAGTAATATTTCAGGATTGAATGAGGTTTATTGTACTAACAGAAAATGTGCAATATGTATTAAACCAAAATTTGACCGGTGCAAAAATTTGGGTACCCTTATCATTTTATTGATTTGAATACTCCTAACTACTTTTACTGACTTACTGAAGCACAAATTGGTTTGTAACCTCACTGAGCTTTGAACTTCATAGCCAGGTGTATCCAATCATGAGAAGGTATTTAAGGTGGCCAATTGCGTTGTTCTCCTATTTGAATCTCCTCTGAAGAGTGGCATCATGGGCTCCTCAACACTTTCACTGATCTGAAAACAAGATTGTTCAACATAGTTGTTCAGGGGAAGGATACGTTGTCTCAGAGATTTAACCTGTCAGTTTCCACTGTGAGGAACATAGTAAGGAAATGGAAGACCACAGGGACAGTTCTTGTTAAGCCCAGAAGTGGCAGGCCAAGAAAAATATCAGAAAGGCAGAGAAGAAGAATGATGAGAACAGTCAAGGACAATCCACAGCCACCTCCAGAGCTGCAGCATCATCTTGCTGCAGTGGTGTCCTGTGCATCGGTCAACAATCGCACACTTTGCACAGGAGAGCTGTATGGGAGGTGATGCGGGCCGTTTCTGAAAGCACGCCACAAACAGAGTCGCCTGAGGTATGCAAGCACATTTGGACAAGCCAGCTTCATTTTGGAGGGTCCTGTGGCTGATGAAACAAGATTGAGTTGTTTGGTCATACAAAAGGCGTTATGCATGGCGTCAAAAAACACAGCATTCCAAGAAAAACACTTGCTCCCCTGTAATTTGGTGGGGTTCCATCATGCTTTGGGGCTGTGTGGCCAATGCCGGCCCGGGAATCTTGTTAGTTGAGGGTCGCATGGATTCAACTCAGTATCAGCAGATTCTTGAGATTGTACAAGAATCAGTGACGATTTGAAGTTCGCCGGGGATGGTATTTCGCAAGACAATGATCCAAACACAGCTCCAAATCTACTCAGGCATTTATGCAGAGGAACATTACAATGTTCTGGAATGGCCTTCCCGTCCCCAGACCTGATATCATTGAACATCTGTGGGATAATTTGAAGCGGGCTGTCCATGCTCGGCGACCATCAACTTAACTGACTGGAATTGTTTTGTAAAGAGGAATGGTCAAATACCTTTATCCAGGATCCAGGACTGATTAAAGCTACAGGAAGCGACTAGAGGCTGTTATTTTTGCAAAAGGAGGATCTACTAAATATTAATGTCACTTTTCTGTTGAGGTGCCCATACTTTTGCACCGGTCAAATTTTGGTTTAATGCATATTGCAATTTTCTGTTAGTACAATAAACCTCATTTCAATCCTGAAATATTACTGTGTCCATCAGTTATTAGATATATCAAATTGAATGGCTGTTGCAACACCCAAATTTTAGACTAAATGATTAAGATTATAGGGGTGCCCAAACTTTTTCATTGACTGTAATTGTTCAGAGCCAGACACATACAGTAATAGCCTGAAATCTGCAGTAAAATCTCTATCTTTTGCATAGGAATGTAAAATCTGCAGCAAATCCAAGACCAAGAGGGCATGTTGTGGATATGACTTTAAGTAACTGACATTTTTGTATTTCTGCAGAGAAGTTGACCTTTATACAGGTTATACAACAAGGAATATCCTGTGTATGCCTATTGTAAGCAGAGGGAGTGTTATTGGTGTTGTTCAGATGGTGAACAAATTAAGTGGAAGTGCCTTCTCCAAAACAGATGAGAACAACTTCAAAATGTTTGCTGTTTTCTGCGCTTTAGCCTTACACTGTGCAAATGTGAGTTTATGGGTTTGTGGGTTGGTTATGGTAGAATTTCTTCTTTTTGCATCAAGTAAACATAATTTATTCCTGTGACTTTGTAACTGAAATGATGGAAGGATTCACCCAGAAATTGGTGTTTAACTTAACTCTGTGCTAAATTTGTTATGTGATAATTTGGTCTCTGAACTAAAAACTGATGTTTATTTTAATGTTTTTTTTACCATGTTGTTTCATATGCTAGATGTACCATCGAATACGTCACTCTGAGTGCATTTACCGTGTGACTTTAGAAAAATTGTCCTATCACAGCATCTGTACTTCAGAGGAGTGGCAGAACCTCAAGAACTGTATCCTTCAGGCACCTCTTTGTAAAGAGATTGAATTGTAAGTAAAGTTTACAGGGCTGTAAATTCGATGTTTTCATTTTTGGAACAGAAAAGAGGACTGGAAATTTACATCCTTTTTGCTTTAAGATGGCCATACATATTAGATGAATGGCAGCTGAACCGATGATATTGATGGCACCAGTTGAACAGCTAAACTGAAGCATATGACTAGTTTTAATATATTTTTAGCTAAATGGGTATTCCATTTATGAGCTATTCTTAGGATGGATATAACATTGATGAGCTATTCTTAGGATGGATCATTGATAGCAGATCGACAGGGGTCCAACTTCCAGCCCCACTAAGTTGTTTGCAGCTGTGACATATCCTGTGGATATGAAAAGGCAAAGTATCCTTAAGGATACATAGTTCTCCTTCTTGCCTAGATTATTGTGCAATATATTTGTAAAATGTAATGTAATTATGTATCTTCTCTCTTGTATCTTTTAGATACCACTTTGATATTACACCTTTTGAAGACCTATGGCCAGCCATTTATGTGCATATGATACATCAGTCTTGTGGTAAAACTTGGTAAGATGATTTTTAAAAATTTTGTTTTGTATTTGTTTTGTTGCGGATGAACATGAACATAACTATATTTCAATTTGTAGATAAATAACACCTTAATGACGATTGCCATAATAGTACAGCGCTGTTGTCAGTGCCTTAACATAACTGTACTATTACGTTGGCAGCATAAGCGTTGGCAGCTAACACCCTGCTCCAGCATCCCCGATTGGAGCAGAGTTCTGATCGGGGGTTTTAATCCCTTAGATGTCACAGTTAAACATGACTGCGGCATCTAAGGGGTTTTGATCTTACCTAAGTTTATTGACCTCACCCCCACCCCGCAGCAAGTTCAGGGTACCGATACAGTATATGTATCTTTGCCAGCCCAGGGTCTGATCAGTGACTCCGGGCTGCCAGAGCCACATACATGGTTGATCCTGCTGAGAGAAGAGGAAGTTAGCCTAGGCTGGCAGCGTATATTACTGAACTGAAGATGATTGCTTTGAGACAACAAGGGAATGTATAAGCTGTGCGAGCGTATATCAGGCTACATCCCACATTTAGACCTTACGAGGAAAAAATTCCAGAAGAGACCCCCAGATTACCCCCCCCCCATCAATCATAGGAGTTACTTGGGAAATAGTAGGGAATTTGGTGTACCCAATGTACTTCGCACAGCTTACATTAAATTTTCACCATTCACTGTGCATTCATGTCTGGAAAAACTAATGCTCACTAAGCCCCTTGATAAATTCTTTGAGGGGTGCAGTTTTCAAAATAGGGGTAGTATTCCCTAAGGTATTCCAATTTATTGGCACCTCAGGGACTCTGCAAACATGACATGGCATTCAAATGCCAAACATCTAAATCTGCACTCCAAAAGCCACATAGCGCTTTTTTACATCTGCGCCCTTCTGTGTGCCCAAACTGCAGTTTATGCCCACATGTATTACACTGTTGTACCCAAGATAATGTACGCAATGTCATATGTGGGTATAAACTGCTGTTTGTGCACAACCAGCCTGTGATGAACCGACCCTCAGTTTTATATCTTTCTTGGAAGTGTGTTTTACTTGCTTAGGTCAGTCCTTCCCCCACTTGGAATGCGGTGCTTTAGCTGAGTCCACATTGCTGGACGATACGCTTCACTGGTTTTATGTGTGTTCATTGGAGATGGCTTGCTATAGCCAGGCACTTTTATTATCCCTGGCCAGATGGGATGGGGGATAGCAAGCCTTAACTTCACCCTTCTCTCCGAGGGTTCTGCAAAGGTGGGAGAAGGGGGGCTGCCTGGGAGCAAGGGGTGGGTGGAGCACTAGCCATATGCTGTGGGCAGACCTGGATTCTGGGGTCATTCAGCAAAGAGGCAGTAAGGAGCTCTGATCTGGGAGAAGATGAGAGGGCCTGCCCTACTGAGGAATGCTTTGAGGGCCTAGTTCTGGACAGCATGTAGAAGGATTGTTTTATGCAACTTGCTTAAGCTTGCGCCCTAGGCCCAAAACTCTGCTGTGGCCTAGAGAAACGGACTACGAGTCATTGTGTTGAGCCTGGAAGAGAGACAGCTAGGACAAAGCTGTGTGCTCAGGTATTTTTTCAAATCTTTATTTCCCTTTATTTTGGTGTATTGTATCATTGCCCTTTTGCTTGTATGTTTATGCTTGATCATATTAATATTGTATATTTCTGTATATGCTATTAATTCATACCGACCCACTTGGGTTATTAAACATATAAAATTTATATCGCTCATTTTGTTTTATCCTATGACCCGGTCTACTCACGGTGTGTGAGTGGGAGGTTAAGAAAGAAGTTTGATCACAGGCGTGCCAGGCGGCTGGGCGAGGCGATATTCTTCACAGTGGTGGCAGCGTGGTGGGATATTAGGGTAACAGTGTGTGGGTGTGGTATCACGCAGACACTGGGGATTGCGGCAATCCTATGGAACGAGCGCGGTATGAGATCAAGCTTAAAATACGGTGAAAGTTTGGTACAGTACTGTTCCCTCCCTTCTTCTTTTTTCTGTCCTATCTTTTATTTGGCAACGGCTTCCAGTGGATGGCTGGTGGGACCAGAAGCATAACCAAACGTCTGCAGGACTTGGTTGCTGCTGAACTCCAGGAGATGGCGGATATGGAAGCTACCATAGCCATGCAGGAGGCGGAGCAAGGTCCTGAGAGGCTGGCACCAGACAACATCACCATGCCAGACGGTTCCGCAGGTGCCCGGACCCCAGAGGTAATTGTGCCTGGAGGGACCAGTAGCCCCAGTTCTGTGGGGGTAACGGACTTATACTTGCAAATGGCCTTACAGCAGATAGACGCCAGTGACTATAGCACCCGTCTGCAGGTGATTCTCCAGTACCAAGAAGCTGCAGAGCGCCGGGTGGAGAGAGAGGCCGCTGCTGCTGCTGCAGAGCAACGGGCGGAGTTGGAGCATCAGCTTGAGCTAAAAAAGCTGGAACTTTGCCAGCAGGTGCAACCTTCCCCTGCACCAACTCCAGGAGCCCGAGCACTAAAGATCCGATCCGAGGACTTTCCAATCTTGGAAGATAACGGGGACTTGGACTCGTTTTTGCGGGGATTTGAGCGGGTGTGTAAGCAGCATCATATTCCCCAGGCAGAATGGGCCCGTTACCTGTCTCCCCGGCTGAAGGGAAAAGGCCTGGATGTTTCCACGAGCTTACCAGTGGACGCGGACTATGAGACCATCAAAGCGGCGCTGATCCGGAGATACCGGCTCACGCCGGAGGTGTACCGCAAAAAGTTCCGGAATATCCAGCAGGGTCCCACAGAGAGCTATGCGGATGTTCTGCACCACTTACAGGTTACATTCTGGCAGTGGATCAAAGGACTTACTGTCACCACGTTTGAGGGAATTGGGGATCTTATGATAAAGGAACAATTTCTCCAGGTGTGCCCTCTGGAGGTCCGCCAGTTCGTGTGTGATTGGAAACCCAAAACAGCAGACAAGGCTGCAGAGATTGCTGACGACTATGTGTCCACCAGGGAGCAAGGGATCAAGAGAGGAGCCACACTGCAGAGACCCCCAAGCGGGAAGGAGGGGCAAAGTTGGAGTTCACCACAACCTGCGGTCTCCAAGTGGGGTAAGACAAACTCTGTCCCGGGTGCCCCCTCTACTTCCCCTGTCCCAAGAACTCTGGGCGCCCCAGGGACCACCTCCAAATCCCAAGGAGAGGCCCGGCGGTGTCATGCCTCTAACCAGCCAGGACATTTCAAGGCGGAGTGCCCCAACCGCTCTAAGAACCCCCCCTGTTTCCCCAGCCACGGCAGCTGGCCCATCTGTATACTTGGTGGGGAGGGAGGGGTTGCAATCCGATGCCAACAGTCAACAGGTCATTGTGGGGGGTAAAGTGGTCATGGGATTTCGGGACACTGGGGCGCAGATTACTCTGGTGCAACCTGACTTGGTCCCTGTGGACAGTATTATCCCTGGAAAAACTCTGACCCTGAAGGGTATTGGACAAGAACGTGTAACTGTGCCCATGGCTTGCGTCCATTTGGACTGGGGTGCGGGAAAAGGGATGCGTGATGTGGGGCTAGTGTCTGATCTGCCTGCCAATGTACTATTGGGAAGAGATTTGGGGCCCTTGGTGTCCCAATATGGGGTGGGAGCAGCCCCACCTCGCTGTGACAAAATGTCTGTACTGAAGGATGATTTTAATGAGGTGTTGAAGCCTGTCACACAGGCAGAGGGAGGGGTCAGCCTTTTGTCTCCCCTTGCTGTGTGTCCAGCTAAAGTAATCGGTGAGCATGTGAATGAGACATTGTGGAATGCTGACCTGGCTGTAGCCCCGCCCACATCTGCGGGTGATGAGAGCCCCCTCAGTGTGACCCTGGCTCAGCCATTCACCCATGCAGTTCACTGTGAATCAATCAATGAATGCAATGTCAATGTAATTGCTAATTCTTGCCTTGCAGGTTTACAGGGTAGTTCTTCTGAGATGCTGGGGGCAACCCCAACTGAGGACAATGTGCCAGGTGGTCAGGTGGGTCACGGGGATCTCAGGGCCGATCCGGATGAGGAACGGACTGCTGGTGTTGCAGTGGTAACCCGCAGCCAGAGTGCTAGAGGGGTGGAAGGCGCTCCGACCCCTGAGCCGTTCCCTCTGTCACCCGGAGATGGCACTGAGGCCGCCGTGACTAACTTCCCCACACTGGAGCCGGAGGAGCCCGGCGGGTATGTGACATGCACATCTCTTCTGTCTGGTTCCAGTCAGGAGTTCAGGGACGCTGTCCAAGCTGACCGCAGTCTGGATGCATTGAAGGAGCGTGCTGGTCAACCTCCCTTGGAGTCGGACAAGGACCGCGTGTACTGGGAGCAAGGGAGGTTGTATCGGGAAACGATCCCCACAAAGGGAAAAGAAAGTCGGCTCAGGGAGAAACATTTGGTGGTACCCCAACCCTATCGGGTGGAGTTGTTGCGGATTGCTCATGATAGTCCACTGGCAGGCCACCTGGGGATCGCTAAGACCAAGGCTCGCCTCAGCCACTTATTCTACTGGCCTAAGATGGGGACAGATGTAGCTAAATACTGCCGTTCATGTGACACTTGTCAGAGGATGGGCAAGGCGGGGCAAGGCTCCAAAGCACCAATGATACCTATGCCCATCATAACCGAACCTTTCCAGCGGGTGGCTGTGGATCTCATTGGGCCCCTGTCCATTCCCAGTCGCACCAGGAAACGTTTCATATTAACGGTAGTAGACTACGCTACTAGGTACCCGGAAGCTGTCGCGCTGTCTTCCACCCGGGCTGATGTAGTGGCCAAGGCTCTGGTAGGCATCTTCTCCCGTGTTGGATTTCCCAGAGAGATTCTCACAGACCAAGGTACCCAGTTCATGTCTGCCTTGATGCAAGGCCTGTGTAAGGTAACAGAGGTGCAACATCTGGTGTCCAGCCCGTATCACCCACAGACCAATGGCCTGTGTGAACGGTTCAATGGCACCCTGAAGCAGATGCTCAGGATGTTAGTCGAGTCCCACGGGCGCGACTGGGAGCCTTATCTCCCGCACCTGCTGTTCGCTTACCGGGAGGTGCCGCAAGCCTCAACGGGGTTCTCCCCCTTTGAGCTCTTGTACGGGAGACGTGTACGTGGGCCCCTAACTCTTGTGAAAGAGTCCTGGGAAGGAGAAACAGCCATCCAAGGTGTGCCAGTCGTGCCCATGGCCCAAGTGCAGACGGCATGGGGTGCTGGAGGTGGGACCCAAGAAGGGGGTGTGTCAAATGTATTACCTGTCAATGTATTGTGGAGGGATGGTTTGGGGAAGCATAATCTTAGTCATTTGCCCAAGGTATCACCATCACCCACCCAAGTACAGGAGGAACAGGGTGTAGGCCCAAAGGGGCAAGGCGTCTGGGAGGGAGGACAGGGTCCAAACATACCTGTGCCAGAACCAGAGGTGCCCCTAGCTTTGGTAGCAAAGGGGGAGGTGCAGAATCCCCTAGAACTCTCCCAACTAGCGGCTAGTGTGGGAGAGACCCTGAGAGACTGCCGGGAAGGGGTCTCTAAACTGGTATCACAAGGGCCTGGTGTTGCGAGTGTGGATCTGCGGGATGCCAGCACTCAGCACGAGGTCCCAGTGCAGGCCGGGGGTAGCCAGGTGGGTGGAGACTGCCGGGATGGGGTCTCAGCACCGGTACCACAAGGGCCTGGGGTTGCGAGTGTGGATCTGCGGGATGCCAGCACTCAGCACGAGGTCCCAGTGCAGGCCGGGGGTAGCCAGGTGGGCGGAGACTGCCGGGATGGGGTCTCAGCACCGGTACCACAAGCGCCTGGGGTTGCGAGTGTGGATCTGCGGGATGCCAGCACTCACAACGAGGTCCCAGTGCAGGCCGGGGGTAGCCAGGTGGGCGGAGACTGCCGGGATGGGGTCTCAGCACCGGTACCACAAGGGCCTGGGGTTGTGAGTGTGGGTCTGAGGGACGCCAGCACTCGGGGGAGGGACCCAGAGCAAGCAGGAGGTAGCCAGGTCTACTTAATTCAGAGCCTGAACCTTAGAAGAGTCTCCATTCAGACAGGAGAGGAAGAGGGTATCAGTACGCCAGGAATATGGTCAGGGACCAGCGCAGGTCCCGGCGGGGTGAGGCCGCCAAGGTGTCCGCGGAAGGCGATCTTAGGATCGTCCTTCCTCCCGACACGCTCTAAAAGGGGGAGGTGTGATGAACCGACCCTCAGTTTTATATCTTTCTTGGAAGTGTGTTTTACTTGCTTAGGTCAGTCCTTCCCCCACTTGGAATGCGGTGCTTTAGCTGAGTCCACATTGCTGGACGATACGCTTCACTGGTTTTATGTGTGTTCATTGGAGATGGCTTGCTATAGCCAGGCACTTTTATTATCCCTGGCCAGATGGGATGGGGGATAGCAAGCCTTAACTTCACCCTTCTCTCCGAGGGTTCTGCAAAGGTGGGAGAAGGGGGGCTGCCTGGGAGCAAGGGGTGGGTGGAGCACTAGCCATATGCTGTGGGCAGACCTGGATTCTGGGGTCATTCAGCAAAGAGGCAGTAAGGAGCTCTGATCTGGGAGAAGATGAGAGGGCCTGCCCTACTGAGGAATGCTTTGAGGGCCTAGTTCTGGACAGCATGTAGAAGGATTGTTTTATGCAACTTGCTTAAGCTTGCGCCCTAGGCCCAAAACTCTGCTGTGGCCTAGAGAAACAGACTACGAGTCATTGTGTTGAGCCTGGAAGAGAGACAGCTAGGACAAAGCTGTGTGCTCAGGTATTTTTTCGAATCTTTATTTCCCTTTATTTTGGTGTATTGTATCATTGCCCTTTTGCTTGTATGTTTATGCTTGATCATATTAATATTGTATATTTCTGTATATGCTATTAATTCATACCGACCCACTTGGGTTATTAAACATATAAAACTTATATCGCTCATTTCGTTTTATCCTATGGCCCGGTCTACTCACAGTGTGTGAGTGGGAGGTTAAGAAAGAAGTTTGATCGCAGGTGTGCCAGGCGGCTGGGCGAGGCGATATTCTTCACACAGGCACAGATGGAAGGGGCACTATTTGGTTTTGGAGCACATATTTAGGTGGTTTGGTTTTTAAAAACTATGCCACTTTTGTAGAACCTCTGAAATGTCAGCAAAGTGGAATCCCCTAACACGTAACACCATTTTGGAAACTACACCCCTGAAGGAATTTATCTAGTGGTATAGTGAACATTTTTAACCCCTAAGTGTTACATTAATTTATTTTCCAGACATGAATGCGCAGCTTATGGTGAAAAGTGAAAATGACAATTTTTTTTTTTACAAAAATACATAATTTCAGTGCGTAATATGTTGTGTCCAGCTTGTGCCAGAGACTAACACTCCAAAAGTTGTTTTTGGAGTATGTGTCTCTGCTAACAGAAGGTGGGTGCAACATATAGATTACTGAAATCTCTGGAAAAATTGCAATTTTCACTTTTCGCTGCATATTAATTTCTCAAAAATTCCAAAATAGTCATGTGTCTGCAGATTCGCCTTAACTGCCAATTCAAGGGCTCTGCAAAAGTGGTATGATGTCCAAAAACCAAACTGTTCCAAAATCCAAATGACACTCCTTCTCTTTTGTGCCCCGCTGTGCCCAAACAGCAGTTTATACCTACATTTAAAATTGAGTACGTTTTCCTGGGTTACAACAGTGTCATGAATGTGGGCATAGACTGTTGTTTGGGCACACAGCAGGGCGCAGATGAGAAGGAGCACCAATTTGCTTTTGGAGAATAGATTTAGATTGTTGGTTTATGGACACCATGTCATGGTTGCAGAGACCATAAAAAGGCCACAAAAAAAGGGGGTCACTTCTTAAGGAATTTTAATTTATTGGCAAGAAAACAGTCCCTCTGTATCTATACTCCAAAAGCGCAGTGCCCCTTCCCTTGTGAGCCCTGCTGTGTGCCCAAACAGCAGTTTATGCCCGCATATACAACTTTTTTGTACCTGAGATAATCCACTTAAAAGTTTTATGAGTGCATGTATCGGGCACTGAAATTGTATATTTCTTAAATTTTCAATTTTTACTTTTCAATGGAGACTCCAGAACAGATATGAACTTAGCCTAAGTCTTCTAACATTCAAAATAAATTAAAGGATGATTAAAATGGGGATGTCAATATAAAGCAGACATACAATATAATTTATTAACATATTTGGGAGGTATGTCTGAAAAGATGAGAATTTTGCAAAATTTCCATCAAATTTCCTATTTTTTTATATAAATAAATGCAAAAACTATTGATCAGTGTTTACCACTAACAGGAAGTACAATCTCAAAATCACTTGGGTTAAATTAAGTTAAAGCATCTCAAAGTTATCGCCACATAAAGTGACACATGCCAGATTTGAAAAATGAGGCTGTCTCTCTAAGGTAGTTTTAGGCTTCGTCCTTAATGGGTTAAAAGTTGAACGTTTTTGCAAATATAAGTAATAAAAAATTTTGCTGTGTTTTTAAATATTTTAACCATCTAAGTTTTAACCATTAGTGGTGTCAGTTTTTTGTCTTGATTGGTTACCAATGAATTTGACCATGAATGCAGGAACTTTCTATGGTCTGGGTCATGTAAGAAACCCAGCCAAGACTATTTCAGGCTAAGGCCCCAGTTGCAGCAAGGCAGCGTTTTTTGTTGCAGATTTTGCTGTTTTTTTTAACCATAGTCAAGAGTAATGGAATAGTCAAAGTCATAGTCAAAAGAAATGGAAAATATAAAGTAAACACAGACATTTTCCTTTCTGTTAAATACACTCCTGACTTTGGCTCCAAAAAACGCAGCAAAATCTGCATCAAAAAACACTTTGTTTCTGCAGCGAGGGGCCTTAGCCTTATTGTAGCTAGGTTATCAAGGTTTCTGACAAGTGAGATACCATAGAAAATTCCTATATTCATGGGCAACTGTTCAAGACTAAAGGCTAAACAACTTTGCAAATACAGTGGGGAAAAAAAAAGTATTTAGTCAGCCACCAATTGTGCAAGTTCTCCCACTTAAAAAGATGAGAGAGGCCTGTAATTGACATCATGGATAGACCTCAACTATGAGAGACAAAATGAGAAAACAAATCCAGAAAATCACATTGTCTGATTTTTAAAGAATTTATTTGCAAATTATGGTGGAAAATAAGTATTTGGTCACATACAAACAAGCAAAATTTCTGGCTCTCACAGACCTGTAACTTCTTCTTTAAGAGGCTCCTCTGTCCTCCACTCATTACCTGTAGTACCAGTGTAAAAGACACCTGTCCACAACCTCAAACAGTCACACTCCAAACTCCACTATGGTGAAGACCAAAGAACTGTGGAAGGACACCAGAAACAAAATTGTAGACCTGCACCAGGCTGGGAAGACTGAATCTGCAATAGGCAAGCGGCTTGGTGTGAAGAAATCAACTGTGGGAGCAAAAATTAGAAAATGGAAGACATACAAGACCACTGATAATCTCCCTCAATCAGGGGCTTCACGCAAGATCTCACCCCGTGGGATCAAAATGATCACAAGAACGGTGAGCAAAAATCCCAGAACCACACGGGGTGACCTAGTGAATGACCTGCAAAAAGCTGGGACTAACGTAACAAAGGCTACCGTCAGTAACACACTATGCCGCCAAGGACTCAGATCCTGCAGTGCCAGACGTGTCCCCCTGCTTAAGCCAGTACATATCCGGGCCCGTCTGAAGTTTGCTAGAGAGCATTTGGACGTTCCAGAAGAGTATTGGGAGAATGTCATATGTTCATATGAAACCAAAGTAGAACTGTGTGGTTGAAACACAACTCGTCATGTTTTAGGAGAGTGAATGCTGTGTTGCATCCAAAGAACTCCATACCTACTGTGAAGCATGGGGGTGGCAACATCATGCTTTGGGGCTGTTTCTCTGCAAAGGGACCAGGACGACTGATCTGTGGACATGAAGGAATGAATGGGGCCATGTATCGTGAGATTTTGAGTGCAAAGGGCATTGAAGATGAAACGTGGCTGGGTCTTTCAGCATGACAATGATCCCAAGCACACCTCCAGGGCAACAAAGGAGTGGCTTCGTAAGAAGCATTTCAAGGTCCTGGAGTGGCCTAGCCAGTCTCCAGATCTCAACCCCATAGAAAAACTTTGGAGGGAGTTGAAAGTCCGTGTTGCCCAGCGACAGCCCCAAAACATCACTGCTCTAGAGGAGATCTGCATGGAGGGATGGGCCAACATACCAGCAAAAGTGTGTGCAAACCTTGTGAAGACTTACAGAAAACGTTTGACCTCTGTCATTGCCAACAAAGGATATATAACAAAGTATTGAGATGAACGTTTGTTATTGACCAAATACTTATTTTCCACCATAATTTGCAAATAAATTCTTTAAAAATCAGACAATGTGATTTTCTGGATTTGTTTTCTCATTTTGTCTCTCATAGTTGAGGTCTACCTATGATATCAATTACAGGCCGGCCTCATCTTTTTAAGTGGGAGAACTTGCACAATTGGTGGCTGACTAAATACTTTTTTAACTTAACTTTTAATTATCTGCAATAATTGAAATATGGCCTCACGTAGCGTAAACTGCGGTGTTTTACAGTACCTCCAAAGTGACTAATCCCATCCACACATTGCTGAAAAATATCTGCAGCGGACATACTGCGATTTCAAAAACTGTTGCGTTTTTGGAAATTGAAGCATGTCAATTATACCTACGAAAATGTTGGCGTTTTCCATATAGGTATAATTGAAGCAGCAAGTCCGCAGAGGAAAACGCTGCAGACTTCCTGTGAAAAGCAGCTGCGTGATGCTTTGAACTGCTTGTTTGCATATGGATTAAAAGTTGAACTCTAAACAACAGAATCAGAAACTAGTAAAACAAAAACATATAACTTTTATTAGTGCAATGATAAAATACATATCATACCACCAATAACAGGCAGGATTATGGTACCAAAACACTATGATGGGGCAAAGTTATATAACCTCACAAGGGAATGTATCGAACAACTCTCTGTAGAACCAACACTATCCCATTGAGCATATATCCAGCCACTAACCAGAGAAGACTCGCTAAGTAACGATATATTCAAATAACCATAGAGACACGAGTCACTCCAAATAGACTATAACACAAAAAACATATGATCCCTATACCACTAGCTGTTGCTATGATTGTATATAAGTCCTTTTAGAAGAGATTTTGTGATAGACTCTCTTTTAAAGAGGTTATGCCAGAAAAATTATTTATTCTTTATCCATAGGATTTATTTTATTTATTTAGCTTATGGTCCATTCAGATCATGTTTTTTTTTACATTCGTTTAACGGATGCAAAAAACAGATTAAAAAAACGGACGCAAATGGAGGAAAACAGATGGCCATCCGTTTCAATAGACATCAATGTTAAAAAAAAAAAAAAAAAAAAAAAAAAAATCCGTTGCTGTCCGTTTTTTGAAGGACACAAAAACTTAGTATACCATACTTTTTGTCCATCCAAAAAAACGGACAGCAACATTTTTTTTAACATTGATGTCTATGGAGACAGGTGGCCATTTGTTTGCGTCCGTTTTTTGCATCTGTTAAACTGATGTAAAAAAAAACATCATCTGAACGGACCCTTACTTGTATAACGCCATCATATTCCGCAGCACTTTAGAGCCATTGACAGTCACTGTCCCATATAGGGCTCACAATCTACATTCCCTACCAGTATGTCTTTGGAGTGTGGGAGGAAACTGGAGTACCCGACGGGAACCCAAGCAAACACGGGGAGAACAAATTCCTTGTAGATGTTGTACTTGGCATGCAGCACTTTCCTCTCCGCTTGCTTCGTGCCCCATTATAGTCTATGGGGTCCACGGGTTTCCCAGGTAAACCGCTTTTTATGCGTATAGGTTTCCATTTGGGGGGTCCCCAAGTGGACTCCCCCAAACGGAAACCCAAACGCAGATGTGAACCGGGCTGAAAGATATGTGTGTTTTATCATCCAGTCGTCAGCCACCGTCATAAATGTAGCATATTTTCACTTACTGGCTATTAGTAAATCTGGGCCACTGAGTGATTTTGCAAAGTATAAATTGTTTAGCATGTATATGCAGAGCCAGTTAAAGAGGTTTTCTGGCCCCAAATCGAAGCTGTATATTGGTACTTCTGGGGAACTGCAGCACCAGTCCTATTACTTGAATAGGGGCGGCATTACAATGTGTACAAGGCTGTGCTATCCTGTGGATAGGTCATGTGTATGAAAACTGGATTTGGAACTGGAAAACTCTTTAACGTCTATGATCAAATAATTACTACATTTTTTTTTCTTTTAAGCTTTGAACTTGAAAAGTTGTGTCGATTTACCATGTCTGTGAAAAAGAACTATCGGCGTGTACCTTATCACAATTGGAAACATGCAGTAACAGTATCACATTGCATGTATGCTATATTACAGCATAACCAAGACTTATTCACAGATTTGGAGGTAGGCCATCATTTATATTCCATGTTTTCTGTGTTAAATCACTTACTGCACACTAGTCAATCAGAATGTGATTCAGGTATGTGATTCACATGTCAGTGATAGCGATTTAATAGCATATGGTTGGTGACATACTGTATGTCTTGGTCAATGGCAGTGAGAGACAGGATGGCTTGGATGTAAAATAACTGAACCAAAATAACAAAATTAAGCAAGCTTGGGTCAGTTAATTGAGCTGATTTCAGTTATTAATTGACCAGCCCTAAAACCTTGAATAATACAGTAGTTATCATCTTTAGTCTTTGTGAAGAAAAAAAAAACTGAATAAAATTTTAAATAGATGAGGAATTCCACTTGGAATTTACAAAAAGTTTTAGATATATACAGAAAATAAATGTGTGTGTGTGTGTGTATGTATGTATGTATGTATATATATATATATATATATATATATATATATATATATAACAGTACAGACCAAAAGTTTGGACACACCTTCTCATTCCAAGAGTTTTCTGTATTTTCATGACTATAAAAATTGTAGATTCACACTGAAGGCATCAAAACTATGAATTAACACATGTGGAATTATATACTTAACAAAAAAGTGTGAAACAACTGAAAATATGTCTTATATTCTAGGTTCTTCAAAGTAGCCGCCTTTTGCTTTGATTACTGCTTTGCACACTCTTGGCATTCTCTTGATGAGCTTCAAGAGGTAGTCACCTGAAATGGTTTTCACTTCACAGGTGTGCCCTGTCAGGTTTAATAAGTGGGATTTCTTGCCTTATAAATGGGGTTGGGACCATCAGTTGTGTTGTTCAGAAGTCAGGTGGATACACAGCTGATAGTCCTACTGAATGGAGTGTTAGAATTTGTATTATGGCAAGAAAAAAGCAGCTAAGTAAAGAAAAACGATTGGCCATCATTACTTTAAGAAATGAAGGTCAGTCAGTCCGAAAAATTGGGAAAACTTTGAAAGTGTCCCCAAGTGCAGTGGCCAAAACCATCAACCGCTACAAAGAAACTGGCTCACGTGAGGACCGCCTCAGGAAAGGAAGACCAAGAGTCACCTCTGAAGCGGATGATAAGTTCATCCGAGTCACCAGCCTCAGAAATCGCAGGTTAACAGCAGCTCAGATTAGAGACCAGGTCAATGCCACACAGAGTTCTAGCAGCAGACACATCTCTACAACAACTGTTAAGAGGAGACTGTGTGCAGCATGCCTTCATGGTAAAATAGCTGCTAGGAAACCACTGCTAAGGACAGGCAACAAGCAGAAGAGACTTGTTTGGGCTAAAGAATACAAGGAATGGACATTAGACCTGTGGAAATCTGTGCTTTGGTCTGATGAGTCCAAATTTGAGATCTTTGGTTCCAACCACCGTGTCTTTGTGCGACGCAGAAAAGGTGAACAAATGGACTCTACATGCCTGGTTCTCACCGTGAAGCATGGAGGAGGAGGTGTGATGGTGTGGGGGGGGCTTTGCTGGTGACACTGTTGGGGATTTATTCAAAATTGAAGGAATACTGAATCATCATGGTTACCACAGCATCTTGCAGCGGCATGCTATTCCATCCGGTTTGCGTTTAGTTGGACCATCATTTATTTTTCAACAGGACAATGACCCCAAACACACCTCCAGACTGTGTAAGGGCTATTTGACCAAGAAGGAGAGTGGTGGGGTGCTACGCCAGATGATCTGGCCTCCACAGTCACCAGACCTGAACCCAATCGAGATGGTTTGGGGTGAGCTGGACCGCAGAGTGAAGGCAAAAGGGCCAACAAGTGCTAAGCATCTCTGGGAACTCCTCCAAGACTGTTGGAAGACTATTTCAGATGACTACCTCTTGAAGCTCATCAAGAGAATGCCAAGAGTGTGCAAAGCAGTAATCAAAGCAAAAGGTGGCTACTTTGAAGAACCTAGAATATAAGACATATTTTCAGATGTTTCACACTTTTTTGTTAAGTATATAATTCCACATGTGTTAATTCATAGTTTTGATGCCTTCAGTGTGAATCTACAATTTTTATAGTCATGAAAATACAGAAAACTCTTGGAATGAGAAGGTGTGTCCAAACTTTTGGTCTGTACTGTGTGTGTGTAATATATATATATATATATATATATATATATATATATATATATATATATATATATATATATATATATATATATATATATATATATATATACACGTGGACAAAAATGTTGGTACCCCTCCTTTAATGAAAGAAAAACCCACAATGGTCACAGAAATAACTTGAATCTGACAAAACTAGAATTTGCCAAACTACATGTTGACAAGCCACAAAGCTTCTGGGAGAATGTCCTATGGACAGATGAGACAAAAATCGAAATTTTTGGCAAGGCATATCAACTCTATGTTCACAGACAGAAATATGAAGCATATCTTGAAAAGAACACTGTCCCTACTGTGAAACATGGAGTAGGCTCTGTTATGTTCTGGGGCTGCTTTGCTGCATCTGGCACAGGATGTCTTGAATCTGTGCAGGGTACAATGAAATCCCAAGGCTATCAAGGGATTCTAGAGAGAAATGTGCTGCCCAGTGTCTGAAAGCTTGGTCTCAGTCGTAGGCCATGGGTCTTGCAACAAGATAATGACCCAAAACACACAGCTAAAAACACCCAAGAATAGCTAAGAGGAAAACATTGGACTATTCTGAAGTGGCCTTCTATGAGCCCTGACCTGAATCCTATTGAGCATCTTTGGAAGGAGCTGAAACATTCCGTCTGGAAAAGGCACCCTTCAAACCGAGACAACAGGAGCAGTTTGCTCATGAGGAGAGGGCCAAAATACCTGATGAGAGGTGCAGAAGTCTCATTGACAGTTACAGGAATTGTTTGATTGCAGTGAGTGCCTCAAAAGGTTGTGCAAAAAAATATTAAGTTAAGGGTACCATCATTTATGTCCAGGCCTGTTTCATGAGTTTTTTTTTCTTTTTTAAAAATTCTCTTGAAGCATGGTTGAAAAGCAACGTCTGACTTTCATTTGTTCGTTTTCATAGAATTTTTATATATTACTACTTTTGTCAGATTCAAGTTATTTCTGTGACCACTGTGGGTTTTTCTTTCATTAAACGAGGGGTACCAACAATTTTGTCCACGTGTGTATATAGCAAATTACTAAAATGTTAATTTAGGAAAGTAAACAAACCACACAATACATTTAATATATTTATAGTGATCACTAAATGGTGTAAATAAAAATGTTGCAATTGTTTAATTTTATTATCCAGTAAAAATCTGGGATCTGATAATAATATATGGGGTCTGAGTGTGCTGTATTTAGTTGTGCTCTTAAATAGAGGCTACGTCCCTTGAGGGCACTCCAACCGTGATCTGACTTCTACGAATTGCCCTGTGAAGGGTTGATATCTCAGCTACTGTCCAATCATTGGGGATACTGTTTACTTTCTAATTTGGCAAGGATCCTGAGGTTTCAATAAATTTAGATTTTTCTAAAATGTGCCTTCTTGATGCATGAGCCCCTTTAAACTGCTAGTATAGTGTAAGGAGAATTTCTATCTCAAAAATATAAAAGCTTGCAAATGAAATCATAATTTTCAGGTTAATGTAATAATGTGTCATGAAACAATTAACTTGTATTTAATATAATTCTTTTTTGTTCTAGAGAAAAGGGCTTTTGATAGCATGCTTATGTCATGACCTAGATCACCGGGGATATACAAACAGCTACTTACAAAAGTTTGATCATCCCCTGGCAGCATTATATTCCACCTCAACAATGGAGCAACACCACTTCTCCCAAACTGTGTCTATTCTGCAGGTAAGAACAGTGAACATGTCCTCTGGGGAGTCAGGTAAAAGTAGTAAAAAGGCAACATAATGTTGACTTGGCTTTCTTAGATAGCATTGCTTGTGAGCATGAGGACTGGTCACCAATCCTGACACATCTGTTTTAAGAAATATATTTCCGTTTTGGAGCATCTTATCTGACAACTCCTGTGTCCTGCTGTTCCCATTGTTCCTCCTGAATATTCATTAATAAATTAACAATTGGGCATTACCGTTACTCTTGTCAAAAGGGTGCGTCTCTACATAATCTGGCACTCTTAGCACTAATTGGACTAAGGCTATGTAGGGGCATGCCCCAGCCGATGTCAAATACCCAGTTGTCAATCTATTAATGTATCCTTTGCAGCAATGGGGTCTTGGGTTTCAATCCGACCAAGGACAACATCTGCATCGCATTTGTAGGTTCTCCCTGTTTGCATGGGTTTGCTCTTGGTGCTCCAGGTTCCTCCCACATGCCAAAAATATACTGATAGGTAAGATTGTCTTCCCGTAAAACAACTGACACTTGTGGGTGTTGGGGATGACCTGTACAGCAGCCACTAGTTCCCTTGTGTGAGAAAAGCAGATTACAAATGTTTGTCATTAGTTATAAATTTATTGCAGGAATAACACATAATTCATAGAAAATCTGCTCCAGAATTATTGTTGTTTCATAATGAATTCAAGTATTTCCCAAAATGGACACATCAGGAGAGGTTGTAGATCCACTTTATGAAATGCCTTTAGAAAGCTTGTGTAGCATTAGTTAACAACCATTTAACATGCTGTTGCCGTTAAATATAATAATGTTTTTTTTATAGGTGGCCCAGAATCACACTTTGAGCTGTAACACACTGGTCTCTTGTAATAGATTATGCAGTACAATAGTACCTACCAGTCCACAGCCTGAGAGGCTCAAAAAATTTCTGTCTGCTGCTTTAAAGTTTTCCCATCTCCCTCTCTCAGCAGTTTGCCTTCTCTCTTTTCTTCTCACTTCCTGTATTCATCCACAAGCTGGTGGGCGACTTTGACTGTTTGAGGGACAGGACACTATGAAGAACCTCACTAGATATAGACATTGCCTTTACCATCAGAGATTATTTATTATCATTACTAGATATCTAATAGACATGCAGATCAAATAATAAGCACAGTAAATGTATATTACATTACACAGGGTTGTATAGAAGACTTAGACAGACAACGGACTTGCAGTAAACTTATCTTTGTGTTTACATAGAGAGATAACAGACATGGAGACTTTATCTGCAAACTGCAATTTTCAGACTTGATTGTCCAGCCGGGAGATCTGTATATAACAGCTGAGAACTCAACCCCCCCAGAAAACAGTGACTCATCCCTCTGACTAGTGTTATCAGATATAGGACGGATGACTTGACAACAATGTGTTTGCCTGATATGAGATTATTCCTCTCATGTTTACAAAGCATACTTTCTAAAACAATGTATTTAGAAAAAGTCTTACATTTACATAAACTAGAAGATGGAAACCAAAAGGCAGCAAAAAAAAAAAAAAAAAGACTACCCAGTCCGGACGTCACATGTTTCACTCGAACCTAGACTCTAGACCAGCTGGTCAACATACTGTAATGAAGCAGCACGATTTCCTAACACAGGTCAAATACTTGCCCTGACTAGAAGATGTGATCTTAAAGGGAATGGGTCGCCAAAATTGGCATATTTTTTTAACCAAGTTTTTATGTGAAGAATTTTTGATGTTTTTATTTATTTTCCATGCCACTATCTATAGTTAAAAAAAAAAAAGTTCTGTATCCTGCAATTTTCACTCTGGCTACGAAGTTTAATAAACTGACAGTTGCCATTTCTGTATGGATTTTTATTGCAGCAATCACTTTCTTTACATCACAGACAGAATCACAATGGAAGTTCACACCTCTACAAATAAGACCCATAGTGACCCATTATTGAATCCTCTACAGAGTATAGATGATGTCACAGGTTATCTACTCCCCCTCCCTGCACAGTGCATGTCTAGAGAACTCTCCCATAGACCTAAATGAGTCAACATCAGACCACTGTCTGTGGCCATGACTATGATGTTAAGAATATCACTAAATACTCTTTACTAAGCAGAGGAAAAGCTCAGGGACCATGGCAGCCCCATGTACGGAAAAATTAAAAAAATATCTGAATATAAAAACAGATTAGAAAACATTGATATATTTCACCACCTGATTTTAATAAATAAATTTAGTGATTCATTCCTTTTAAGCACCTATTTCCCAATGTGTATGTGTTTTTTGTTTAGTACATTCAACATTTTAGGTGGACTTATCCCTTTTAGAGTTTAAAGAAATAGTAAATTCCTAAGAAGGCAATAAAACTGCATATCAATCTGTACACCTTTTGTCACATAGTATAATTATCCTATTCATATTTCCATGAAATTGCTCTAAAAAGAGAATGTGAAACTAAAAGGCATTGTTATAAACATTACATATAGGTAGGTAATAAACCTGCATATATGAAATGGGCAAGTATGAGAAATGGTATACAAATGGGCACATGGCACTTGGATGCCATGTGTATATTATTCTAAATTCTTTGTGATAGGGGATAGTTTGCATAAATAATACAAAAAAAAATTAAAACAATGTGTTAGAGGTGTGTTGTAAATTGGTTTCTGTTAGAGGGTAGAGAAATAATTCAATAAATATGCCGCAAATCCATAATAGAGTTTAAATATCATACTTTATGTACTGTATCTCATCTGTTTATATCACCCCAGTGTATACTGTATAGCCTACGGCATCCAATATCTGCCTATGACATTTTAAATATTTCACTTGTCACAACTTGCTGATTATAATACCATGTCTCATACTTATTCTTTAGATACATTTTAGATAGCAGCACTTGATATTTATTATATTGTTGGAAAAAAACAGGACATTGTGCTTTTTATCTATGTTTTATTGTTTCACATAGCTGGAAGGGCACAATATCTTCTCTAACTTGGGTTCCAATGAGTATGAACAAGTATTGGAAATAATCCGTAAAGCCATTATTGCCACAGACCTTGCACTGTACTTTGGAAATAGAAAACATCTAGAAGAGCTTCACCAAACAGGGGCCCTCAACTTTAACAACCAAGTGCACAGGTAATAGGTATAGCTTTTGCCCTGGCTTTATAGGGTGTAGGTGGTGAAAGTTATTGAATACTAAGCTATGTGTCAAATGATGCAGTTATTTATAATGGCTTTATTACAGCCAGATCCAAGCCTGGAAAAGTGCCTGGAAAATCACCAAAAAACATGTTGATCAGGACTAATTCCACAGGCTAATGCAAACTCAGTGGGGAAGGAACGATCTATACTTTAATCAATTATTAGCAGCCCATGCTCTGTACATGCAGGGTGATGTGATGCCAATAATCTGTGTCTTTTACCCTGCATAAAAGTTGCATTTATTTTATTATTTTGCTTACTTATATAGCCATCATATTCTGTAGCACTTTACAGACATTACGGTCACGTTCTCATATTGGGCTCACAATCTACATTCCTCATCAGTATGTCTTTAGAATCACCAGACTAGCAAGCATTAGCTCTCAGCAGTACTATTAGACAGGAACAAGCATTCATAGGAGTGCTCATTACCAATAATAGATTTGAATATCATCCCATCTTATAGGGCCCCAAGTTCACAATACAGCATTTGGACCAGGAACTGAACAGGAGTGGATTCTTATTAGGACACACGTTAGATATACCTAGATATCAGGGACTAGAATAGATTAAAAAGGTTGTCCAGGCAAATCATTTTTTGTTTTTTATAGGCCAGGGGGGAGGTGAAAAAAAAACCACACTCACCTGTCCCCAATGCTCCAGTGTCCTCCCAGCACGGTCCTTCTGCTCCAGCGTCTTCTCAAGGTGAAACTGTTCACTGGCTGCGACGTCACGAATCCCTTCCGCTGAAGCCGCTGATTGGCCTCAGCGGTCACGTGACCGCTGAGGCCAATCAGCGTCCTCAGGAAGAAACCTGTGATGTCACAGGTAGTGACATCACATGCCTTTCGCTAAGGCCACTGATTGGCCTCAGTGGTCACAGGTGGCTGGGACTTCCGTAACATGTCAACGCTGGACCGAGAAGACCAGTCCACGCTAGGAGACACCGGAGCATCGGGGAAAGGTGAGTATGAATTTTTTTTTTTTTTTCAATACCCCTGGCTCATTTAAAGCTTAACTGGGTTGTTCATTTTTGCCTGGACATCCCCTTTAAGGTTGGGGCCACACAGGAAATGCAGAAACACTTGCAGTGTTTTACATTCCAGCAAAGTGGAAGAAATCTCATCCATAGATTGCTCGAAAAATCTGCAGTGGAAAACAGTGTGGTACATTTTTTAAAAATGCAGCATGATGCTTATTGCTGATGAAATGCAAATTCAAAAATTTGATCTGAACAGGAAGAGAAAGCTTTCAGTGAATGATCAAAAATGTGGAGAAAAACACTGGGGAAATCAGAGCAAGAATACAATCCAAAGAAAGCTAGCATTTTGTACAATTTTCTCCTGCATTTCTACAGAATTTGGACCTCTGTGTCCTTTGCTGCCCTGTTCTGCTGGAGTGCTGCTCTATTCAAACTCCCCCTCACTGCAGTTGTGCAATGCAGAGTTTGGAGAGCTTAGAAATTTCTCACCTATTGTGTCGATAGGTGGGAAGATATCTTTTAAATGTTACATTTCTCTGTTACATCACACAAAACAATATCACTTATCTTTTTGGAATAGTTTTTTAAAGCTCTTTTAACTAGATACTACTGTTGGATAGTTATGTCTTTCCCTGGTGTTGTTCTGATTGCCTCTCAGAACGATCACCCATTACCCTTGGTCAAATGTGCAGCAACTTGGTCCTGCTGCCCACACCCTTTTGTACATGAGCAGATGCTGCTATTGTGCAGGTTATCATATAAGAATCAGTTCACCAGATACAGCCACTTGCCAGGACTGGACACATGCTGGAGGTGGACACCATAAATCAAAAGAAGACATGGGGGAAAGGACAGCATACAGAGTACGTAACAACAATTTATAGACACCTGAGCATATATTTTTCATGTTTTCAATTGAAAAAAAAAGTGTTAGCGTGATCTAACAGAAAAAAGTAATAAATCTTATTAATATTTAATGATGAAGACATCCTGTTTTAACTGTTCTACCATTGGTTTTCTTTAGGAATGTGCCACATATTTTATACATATTTGTAACACTGTAATACCTTTTGAAGTTACTGCATTAATGCTTTTTTTGGGGACATACAGTGGGGAAAAAAAGTATTTAGTCAGTTACCAATTGTGCAGGTTCTCCCACTTATGTCAATTATAGTCCTCTCTCATCTTTTTATGTGGGAGAACTTGCACAATTGGTGGCTGACTAAATACTTTTTTTTTTTCCCCACTGTAAATTATATTATTCACTGTGAAGCTGGCAATAGATGATTGTCAGCCAAACCTGTCGATTTCAACAGGTTCTAAACAACCATCTAATGTTCTCCTGCCGACCTGATGGTAGATGTCAGGGTCAGGCCGCTGGACTCCAACTGCCCAATTCTTTTGCTGAGAAAGAAGCCACTGCCAGAGGTGCTTGACCACAGCTTTCTCCCTTCGCCTATTCAGGACATATGCACATGAGCTTACATATTTAGGGGCAGAGAAAACTGTTGGCCAAGTTGTTTTCCAGCCACAGCTATAGTTTATATCTAGAATAAGTAACCCATGTAGTACAAATCAACAAACATCGCTAATAGAAAAAAATAGCTATTACTATGATAATTATGTGTAGTATATACAGTACTTTTATAGATGTAGTTAATAATCCTCAATGAATTTGTATGTTTTGGGCTTTTATATTTTTAAGCTCAGTTTGTATCTTGTTTCATTTCAGGGATCGATTGATAGGTTTAATGATGACAGCTTGTGATCTTTGCTCTGTAACAAAGCTCTGGCCTGTGACCAGAATGATCGCTGATGATATATATGCTGAATTCTGGGCAGAGGTATATTTTTAGAAATAAATACAAAAAAAACTTGGAAGTGACCATGTGTAGAGTAATGTTAGGACATGAGCATGGTAGTTCACTTTTATTTAATGCATGCTGTATATACAGTAGAGAATGAGCCTCTAAGTAGAAATGATTTTATCCCAGGTACACTACACTACATATATGCCATTCCTTACCAATGGAATAGGTACTGTAGATTTTGTGTGGTATAATGCAGCACTCCGTAACAGTATCATGTACTTTAAGACATTTGTTCTTGCTTTTTGAAAATCCAGATTCAGATGTGGTTTACAATTAATATTTGACTTCTTCTATGTATGTTTTCAGTGTTGTCTGGTTTTGTGTGTTACTTTACTTATATTTGTCTACTTTAGTCATTTCTTATGTTAGTGTGCATGTTTTGAAATAAACTGTATTTTTTAAAGGGCGATGAAATGAAAAGGCTTGGTATTTCTCCAATACCAATGATGGACAGAGATAAGAAGGATGAAATTCCTCAGGGACAGGTAATTTAATATTGAATTTCTTACTTTTGTAATGATCTTCACTAATATTTTGTATACTTAGACTGTTAATCAGGTAAAGGTTTAACATATAATGTAAATTAAATTGTCTAAAATGTTGTTGCTAGCATTGAAAATATAAACTTTGTAGAGCAGATTGTTGATCCTTCCATCCACTCATGTGTCAAAGTGTGCATGTTTATTTACTAGGAGGATGAGACAAGCCTCTCTAGACTCTTTAGATAGCAGCTTATCTGCCACTGGAATTAAGAGTCATATATACAGGAATTCTGTCATCAGGCAGCAGCTGATATACCACCATACACTTTAGATTTTTGATATCTTTGCATATCAGGAAAAACTGAGCATGCATGTGTCATCAATGGCGAGAGTAGAATAAATTGTTCCCATGTTCTCATGTTGTAGTGTAACATGCCTTATCCTTCTTTAACTGTACATGTGCTGTAGGGGAAAATTATGAATGCACCCATAAATATTAGATGGTCAGCTGGTTCACATTAAATTTGCAGATTTGGCTGATATTCATCTAATGTGGATGGTCAGCTGTAGAAGCAATACCAGGCATCACACCATGGAAAAGTAAAGCCTTATTTACACATCAGTGTTTTGGTCAGTGTTTGTGTGCCAAAACTATGAGTGGGTCAACCCAAAACAGATTAATATCTTTCTATTGTAACTTATCTCTGTCTTCACTCCTGGTTTTGGCTCATAATCACAGATTCAAAACACTGACATGTGAATAAGAACTAAGATTCCGTTTCTTATCCTGGGCATCTTGATTTATATGCTTGGTAATTGATCGGCATTATCAACCCTTCAGTAACTTGTCTTTTATTTATATTGATATTTTGTGAAAATGATATTTCATTGCTGCAGTTAAGTAAATGAATGTGCTTTACAATCAGAAATGCTTATTAGTAACTATTCTATATTTATCTTGTAAATAAGTTGGGACTGTAATAGAGAGGTATTTCTGTTCATATTTAGTTTGCAGTCCATAATGTACAGTCAGATACTATGGATATGCAATACAATAACAGAATATTTTAGGACAAATATTTAGTCTTGCTGTGTGAATATACTGATACGTTCATTTCTTTTATATAGATTGGATTCTATAATGCAGTAGCTATTCCCTGCTACACAACACTATCACAGATATTTCCTACTACAAGACCACTTCTTAATGCATGCAGGTAACAATTTTATATTGGCCTATGTTACATGCCAAATGTGAAGATTATTGTAATAAAATAGTGGTAGTTATAATGGTTAGAATTGGCTAGATGAGATAGAAGCCAATAAATAAATTAATTTTGTAAGCTTTTTGTTTGCAGAGATAATAAATACATAATTATCTTTACATAAGCAACTTTAACTTTCTGTAGGTATATTAAACCTCAATGTTGTCAACTATTATTCTGATCCCAGCACCGACTACTCCAGTGACGCATGGTGTTAATCTCTATTGGCTCTATCTAGACTTGGGAATCTCGGACTCATAGGGCACTGGAATGTTGACTGTAGATTCTGCCTATGTCCCAATGGTGTCCAGATGCACACTATTTCATATTTTACTTAAGAAAGCAATGTTTTGTTGGATTTGTTTTATTTTGTTGTACACAGTGCAATGTACTGTATTATACAGTATGCTGGCACTATAGAAGTAAGCAAAACAAACAAATTAAATACATTGTGCTGTGTTATAAGGGTAACCTGTTAAATTTATCTTTATCCTCAAGACCTTAGCTCCTGTCTTGGGTTATCCTATGTAGACTGTTTTGTTTCTCAATTAATATTTTATTTTAGACACCACAGGCACTTTTTTATATTCATTTGGGGATGATTGACAGCCCTGTTTAGGGGTGAAATCATAATATACATGAAAAGTGAGCAACTTACTAAAAATTATGCACTTTCTATAAAGGATCAGACACCGCAACATTTTTTGTTGTCTGAATGGCTTCTAATAATGCTCCCATTCATTACAGTTTTTTGGACAGTCTTTCCCTTTTCAGGCCCCCATATTTCTCCTCAATCTTAAACCTCCTAATTTGAAATACACCCAATTTAAGTTAATCCAATATATTTTATTAGCCGCCTAAATTCACTTTGCCTCCAACTGTAGAAAATCCTTTCTCTCAGTGGCTGATGTTATGAGACGGGTTGATACCATTATGCTTCATGAGAAGATTAATTCCACTATTTCTGATACCCGCTCGATCTTTGATTGAGTTCTCATTCCCTCCACCCCTCCCCTCAGGCGACTCCTTAGCCATCACTTTTCATTGCCCATGTACATTGTAGCACTACTTCTCCCTCTCTTCTCCCCTTACTCAGGTTTTTTTTATGTTTTTATTTTCTCCTTGTTTTTCCCCTGTATTATATGTATGTTACTTTTGGATACAGTGGGGAAAAAAAAGTATTTAGTCAGCCACCAATTGTGCAAGTTCTCCCACTTAAAAAGATGAGAGAGGCCTGTAATTGACATCATAGGTAGACCTCAACTATGAGAGACAAAATGAGAAAACATATCTAGAAAATCACATTGTCTGATTTTGAAAGAATTTATTTGCAAATTATGGTGGAAAATAAGAATTTGGTCAATAACAAAAGTTCATCTCAATACTTTGTTATATATCCTTTGTTGGCAGTGACAGAGGTCAAACGTTTTCTGTAAGTCTTCACAAGGTTGGCACACACTGTTGCTGGTATGTTGACCCGTTCCTCCATGCAGATCTCCGCTGGGCAACACGGACTTTCAACTACCTCCAAAGGTTTTCTATGAGGTTGAGATCTGGAGACTGGCTAGGCCACTCCAGGACCTTGAAATGCTTCTTACGAAGCCACTCCTTTGTTGCCCTGGCGGTGTGCTTGGGATCATTGTGATGCTGAAAGAACCAGCCACATTTCATCTTCAATGCCCTTGCTGATGGAAGGAAGTTTGCACTCAAAATCTCACGATACATGGCCCCATTCATTCTTCCATGTACACGGATCAGTTGTCCTGGTCCCTTTGCATAGAAACAGCCCCAAAGCATGATGTTGCCACCCCCATACTTCACAGTAGGTATGGTGTTCTTTGGATGCAACTCAGCATTCACTCTCCTCCAAACACGATGAGTTGTTTCTACCAAACAGTTCTACTTTGGTTTCATCTGACCAAATGACATTCTCCCAATACTCTTCTGGAACATCCAAATGCTCTCTAGCAAATTTCAGATGGGCCCGGATATGTACTGGCTTAAGCAGGGGGACACGTCTGGCACTGCAGGATCTGAGTCCCTGGTGGCGTAGTGTGTTACTGATGGTAGCCTTTGTTACGTTAGTCCCAGCTTTCTGCAGGTCATTCACTAGGTACCCCCGTGTGGTTCTGGAATTTTTGTTCACCGTTCTTATGATCATTTTGACCTCACGGGGTGAGATCTTGTGTGGAACCCCTGATCGAGGGAGATTATCAGTGGTCTTGTATGTCTTCCATTTTCTAATTATTGCTCCCACAGTTGATTTCTTCACACCAAGCTGCTTGCCTATTACAGATTCAGTCTTCCCAGCCTGGTGCAGGTCTACAATTTTGTTTCTGGTGTCCTTCCACAGCTCTTTGGTCTTCACCATAGTGGAGTTTGGAGTGTGACTGTTTGAGGTTGTGGACAGGTGTCTTTTATACTGATAACAATGTCAAACAGGTGCCATTACTACAGGTAATGAGTGGTGGACAGAGGAGCCTCTTAAAGAAGAAGTTACAGGTCTGTGAGAGCCAGAAATCTTGCTTGTTTGTAGGTGACCAAATAATTATTTTCCACCATAATTTGCAAATAAATTCTTTAAAAATCAGACAATGTGATTTTCTGGATTTGTTTTCTCATTTTGTCTCTCATAGTTGAGGTCTATCTATGATGACAATTACAGGCCTCTCTCATCTTTTTAAGTGGGAGAACTTGCACAATTGGTGGCTGACTAAATACTTTTTTTCCCCACTGTGTATGATGGTCTTTGACATTTATTGCCATCTTTTTATCACCTTGTACCTGTATTTTGTTTGATATGCTGTGTACCAGGTTTTCTATTGTTGCTAGAATTTAATAAATACCTTTGCAACTAATAATGCTCCCATGTTTATTCCCCCTCAGATTGTTAATGTCTTGGTCGGTTCAGACCCTCTCAGACACAAGGCATTCTATTCTGTATGTAATGAAGAGCCACAACAAATAATTGCAAACACAGCAAAGCCTTTTATGCTCTTTGTCCTTCCTGCTGCCGTGCACAGTCTTTCTGTTGCTATATCAGCTTATATTAATGTGGGATGATTCTTTAATACTGAAGTGCTATCTCTTATTCTTTGTTTTTATCCTTTGTATAGGGATAATCTTAACCAGTGGGAGAAAGTGTCCAGGGGAGAAGATACAACAATGTGGATTCCCACCCAGCCAACAGATTCATCAGATTCTCTTCCTGTTAAGATTGATGATTAATCTGCAGTGGCATGAAAACAGGCAACAAGTATCACAGAAGGGAGAACACCAACTTTGTACTACCATACACATTTCCCTAACTTAGCTATAAATAGACCAGGTCCTTATTTAGAAATTGACTGTGTTGTATTCAGTAACATAGCTCCTAGCTACTTATGTTGGCTGCATACTTCTCTATGGGTACTTTTTACTTTAAGGTCTACCTGGTACTAAAATGCTGGAGAAACAGTAAATATTGTTGAGGTCTAAAGACACATTTGCCGAATATCATATCAGACATATAAAGGTTTTAGTTGTTAACTGTGTGAACTTTGGTAAAGGCAATGTTTCTTATTTTTAGAAAGGTTTCTTATTTGATCCTTTTTCGGGAGAATTCTCGACACATAGTAAATCTGTGAATGGTTTGGCTGTTAAGTATTTATATTTTGTACTGTATGTAGGTTAATATGAGCACTTGTTTTTACTTTGAGGTCAAACTGTTTGTAAAGACTGTATAGCCTTAGAATGTAAATCTGTACCCGGTCAGGCTTTCATTAATGGGGCATTTTCCCTTTATACATTTAGCTTTTACATGCAGAAAGAGAAGATGAATTTAAAAAGACTGTGTGGCCTTATAAAAGCTGGTCAGCCTAAATACCCCTCCAAATCTACTGAAGTGTCATGAAAGTAGAACATCAAAGTAACACTGAACCCATTGCTATTGCTTTTAAACAATGCAAAAAATTGAGCTGTGATAGGCAGTATTTTTATATGTGCATTGTGATACAGCATATCACAGCTGGGTGAGGTGTGATATAGAGAGTGCTAATATGTAAACGCCCATCACTATAAAGAGGACCAAGTACAGAATGCTAAATGAATTTGATTTCCCCTGATCAGCTTGGCATTTTTATTTCTAAAATCTGTTCAAAAGTTATGGCCCCTGGAAGATTATTTGTAAATTGGCTCTTTTTCACCAATTGGGAGGTAACAGTTTGTTTTTCTCATAGAAAATAAAGGGTTCTTGCCCACTTGGTGAATAAGAGCTAGTTTACATATAACCCTCCAGGGGCCATATCTTTTGAATGGGTAGACAGATGTTAGAAATAAAACACCAAACTGATCAGGGGCACATCGAGAATCCAATGAGGCATGCCATTTAGCATTTTGTACTTATGACAGATACTCTTTATATACAAAATTGCAGCCTGTGTAACCAGTCAGCCAGAGTAGCATGGCACACGTTATTTTATATATTTAAACCTGCAACTCAAGTTGGTCACAAATGGACTAGTACTGAATGGGTACTTATTGAAAAACAAAAATGCTTGGTGCAGTTTCAGCCTGTGCCTTTAAAATAATATATTTTTTGCCATCAGGGGTTACTGTCAATTTGCCTGAAAACCATTCCCATCCAAATTCTACTCTTATCTACAGGTATGTAAAGTAGAGTATGCCATATAGTTACATATCTGTAGTTTTCCAGGCTCACTGATTTCTCTTTGGCTCTAGCTTTAGCATTAAATTTTGTTGCGTTAGACACCTTTGAAATTAAGTTACTTCATTAAAGCATGTGTTTATGTCTGTAAAATGGTGTTTAGAAAGTCTATAGAGGATAGACCATCAATCTTAGAAACCAAATAACCCCTTTAATGAATCTGGTGGAATGCTCCGCCCCTTACCTTCTTCACAGGTAATTACATGTGCTATGGGGGCTGACTGACTATAGTAAAGGGGAGAGGGTGGAGAGACCAGGGGGTCTGAGGATGGTTCTGATCACTTGACCCAGGGGTGGAAACCAGACCGTAACCCCTTGGTCCATCATCAATAATTTGCCGGATGAATTAAGGTAATTTTAAGTTCCCTGGACAACCCCTTTAAATAGGACTTTTCACCACCACTTCTGTACATTGTTTAATAGGCTTTGCTCCATTGATTCCAGGGCAGCTGGAATTTTTTGTCTAGTCTTCACCATCTGTTCCATCCTAGGACTGTCCACCTTACAGTAAAAAGCCTGTACAGCTGTACTCGGCTATTTTCGGTATTCCCATTGAAATGAATGGAGCAGACGCGCTGGTCAAAATTGCCGCTCCTTTCAAACTGGGGTGCAAAAAAAATACATTTCTCATGATTATCAAGTTACCCCCTATCCTATAGATGCATCTGGCCAAAACATTAGATTACATTTGAGCAGATCTGTCATTGTAATGCATACAGGGACATCTTGACAGATGCCTGTCTGCATATTTAGAGGTGAACGAGAATCGGACATTTTAATTTCAACGTGTCTGAATTTTTTTTTCTTGTACAGGCTGGTAATGAACCATTTCAAGAAGTGTCAAGGGATGCTGGTTTTTTACTTCCTTTCCTTGAAAGTAACCAATATGCAAATTACTAGAGCCAGTGCAGCTCTAAGCTAAGAACAGTAAATGCAGCTGTGAACAACAATATAGTATGTATCTCAATACCAGCAGGAGAAAAGTACTGCAGTGTTAGAAATCATGTTGAGTTTCTTTTAAAATGTATAAATGGCATAAAAAGCCAAGGGCAATCTATAAATAATGTGTACTGGTTGTCTATACAAGATTGTCTGCTGTGCTATGAGAAGAATATAGGCAGCTGTAAATGTTGTCAAGTATTCTGCTGACTAGTATACAGGGCAACAGCAGAGTACCACTACACTCCCCTGTTATCAGATCTTGCATGTCTCTCTTTATATACCACTAGGACCAAAGATATTCATTTTGCTGACTGGTGACTACTACAAACATCTATAGCATCAGTTGCAACTAAAATCAAAACCAATCTGCAAACTTTTCTGAAAACACTGCTAGTTGCAACGAGTCATATACTGACAATAAAATATGCACAATGTCATTGTATTGTTTGTATGTGAATATAAAATTAATCATTTTGTTGTATAGATTACTTTAGACTATACACAAAGGAAGCACTTAAACTAATAGATGTCACTCTTTTTTCCCCAGAGTAGTCTGTTCCATCTCTTGTTGTACAGTACTTTGATTTATGGAGAGTAATATCAAACTCAGATTTTCAGCATCTTCCCTATTCTGATACAGCAGCTTACATAATTTAGCTTCTCTTAGCATTTGCATGTCTGTACTTGGAATTGGAGGAGCACCAATCTGCAGCCATAACATAACGTTGACACTGCACTGTTTGACTACTGACCCCATAACATTTTGCATGAATCTGTATAATGGTTTTTACCATTTAACAGTAACCATATTTTTCAATAGTGACTATGGTGAAGTCCACTTTGGAAGCTAACCTTTTCACTGGCATATGTAAAAAGCACTGGTACTGAAAAACTGTGATCCACAATTCTCAATGTGTGCTGATTTTTTATAAGTTTAACTTATTTTTGTGAGTCCGTCATTAATATGTTAAAGGGGTTAACCAGTTTTTTAAAATGAATGGTTTGTCATCGAGATAAGCCATACATTTTAGATTGGTTGGGCCTAATTGCCGTAAATCCTGAACATCAGCTGTTTCCTCGGTTGTACGGCTTTGGCAGTGTTTACATGCTGAGTACTGCGGCGTTCACCTTGGTAGTGGTGGTTGTCTATGGGACACCGCTGTAATACCCACACTGTTGCTATCACAGTGAGTGAGCAATGAAGCGCCTGACTTGTAAATAATGGAAGGAGCTGTATTCCCAAAAAAACAGCTGATCTGCAGGGCAATCACACCGCCACCAATCTTAATACCAAGCCATCACTTTTGAAAACATTGATAACTGCTTCTAAAACTCCTGGTCAAGAAATATAATCTCTAAAGAAAATGTTCACATATGATGATCACCATATTACAGTTTATATATAGAGCTTATCTGCAGAAAATTAGGAGTATAGCTGGAAATACACAAGATGCCTGTCTGAACACTTCTTTTGTAAACTGCTATTTTTCCTGTTTTTCCACACACACACACACATGCTTGCTTTACTCAGCTTAGTGTGCATACTGTATGTCTTGACTAGAGAAAGGGTAGAAAACTACTGCCAGAAACATCAAACATGTTAAAATCCAATATGCCTGATCCATTATGGTCAGGAGAGATCTTTAAGGCCTTATATGCATTATATTGCCAGCCAACACTGCTGAAATTATAGGGTTAGGCTGACTTTCATCTAATGTGTTTGGCCATCCTAATCTTGTAAATACATTGCATTACTTATCCTGTACTTCATGCCAAGTTACAACCTGCATAAGGCAACATTCACATGTTGCCTTATATTGCTATAAAACTGCATGCTAGTTGTCATTGAGGACAGTGAACAGACTTGTTTATCTGAGCTTCTATAATGCAGTCACAGTTGCTTCTTCCGTGCATTAGATTATTGTACAGTATGTGATGTTAAGAGCACACATCCTAGAATGTAAATTGGCAGAGAATGGTGGGAGAAGGGAAGCTGTATCTAATGTGAAAGCAGCATGGTATAGAGAAGGAGCTGAGCAGGTTGATTTCTAGTTTAGAGGGGAAAGATTAAACTTGTATTTCATTCATTTCAATCTCTGCTCTTTTAATACTAAGTCCATTGGTCAGTTCCACCCAGTGTCATGAGCAGTCTTCCATGTATGATTCTGCATACAGAGATAGCTGACTGTCACTAAGTAGGATCACCCACTGGTCTCCTAAGCATTGCACATGCAGGAATTTAACCCGTTCCCACCACAACCATTTTTTGTTTTAATATTCCCCATCTTCCATAAACCATAACCTTTTCATTTTTCTATTCACAGAACTGTATGACGACTTATTTTTTGCAGGATAGATTGTACTTCATAGTGGGAACATTTAATATTATGTACAATGTACTGGGAAGCTACAAAAATTTTAGAATGGGATTATAAAAAAATTGCATTTGCACCATTTCTTATGGGTTTATTTTTACAGCATTCACTGTGCAGCCAAAATTACCTGAGGGTTGTTAGGATTGCAGTGATATACTTTTTGGGGAAAAAAAATCTTAGAGTTGCCATATTCTGATACTCGTAACTTTTTTTTTCTATTTATGTATATAGGGATACATAAGGCATATTTTTTTGTGGGACCAGATGTACTTTTTATATACCTTTTTGGGGAATGTCTGATGTTTTGATTGTTTGTTTGTTTTTTATTTACATTTTTTGGAAGGCAAAATTTCATAAATATGGCAGTTAGAAAATATTTTCATGCCTTTTATAGTTTGGACATTTTCGCATGTGGGAATACATAATTTGTTTTGGCTTTGTTTATTTTTATTTGAGATTTAGGGAAAAGGGGGTGATTTTTGAACTTTTTAATGTTTTTTTAAATTTATTTTATATTTTAATTTATTTTTTTTTTTTGTAGCTATTTCTTTAGCAGCCCTAGTGGGCTTGAACATGCAATCATTAGATTGCTTGTCCCATAGACTGCAGTACTACTGTATGGGAGATTCACAGTGTAATTAAGGGAAGCTTCATTAGTTCAATTAGAGAGAGGGGTGGAATTTGGGGGCAGATTTACAAGGGGAAATGCCTGCAATCAGAACGATATATTTAAAGAAGGGGTTAAATGATGTACATGTTGTAAAGGAGATTAATGGAGTTAACCTCTTCCCGCCGAATTTTTTGATTTTTGTTTTTGACTCCCCATCTTCAAAATCCCATAACTTTGTTATTTTTCCATTTACAGAGCCATATGAGGGCGCAATATTTGCGGGACAAATTGTGCTTTATAATGATACCATTTAATATTTTGTACGAAGTAATGGGGAGCTGGAAAAAAATCACAATAGGAAGAATTGGAGAAAAACTGCATTTGTGTCTCTTAGTTTTGTTTTTACGGTGTTCACTGTACAGCCAAAATGACATGTCACCTGTATTCTATGGGTCATATGATTCTGGGGCTACCACATTTATATAGTTGGTTTTTTTGGTTGTTTTTTTTTTTTAATACATGACAATATCCTATTGGCCTTAGTAACAGCTGATTGACATTGCATGCTGTTATTTAATCTATGATCTACAAGTACACCCAGGTCCTTCTCCACCAGTGACTCCCCCAGCTTTACTCTCCCTTGGACATATGTTGCATGCAGATTATTTTTACCCAGAATACATAATTTTACATTTATCCACATTGAACCTCATTTGCCACATCTGCTTGTAACCTACATGCAGTCATGGCCAAAAGTGTTGGCACCCCTAAAATTTTTCCAGAAAATTAAGTATTTTTCCCAGAAAATTATTGCAATTACACATATTTTTTTTATACACGTTTATGTCCTTTATGTGTATTGGAAGAACACTAAAAAAAAAAACTGAAAAAAAACAAATTGGACATAATTTCACACTAAACTCCAAAAATGGGCTGGACAAAATTGTTGGCACCTTTTCATAATTGTGGGTAAATACCTTTGTCAACAATCTCAAGGTTACAAGTTCATCTCCAGAGATCTTGATGTTTCGTTATCTGGAAAAATGTTTTGTGGACAGATTGAGGCCAAGTTAGCTTTTAGGTAGAGCACATCATTCTACTGTTTACTGAAAATGGAATGAGGCCTATAAAGAGAAGAACACAGTACCAACAGTTAAATATGGTGGAGGTGCAAAGATGTTTTGTGGTTGTTTTGCTGCCTCTGACACTGGGTGTCTTGACTGTGCGCAAGGCTTTATGAAATCTGAAAATTGCCAAAGCTGGGTTTGCGTCCTAGGTCATGAGTCTTCCAGTAGGGCAATGACCCCAGACATACTTCAAAAAGCACCCAGAAATGGATGGAAACAAAGCACTGGAGAGTTCGGAAGTGGCCAACAATAATTCCAGATCTAAATCCCATTGAACACCTGTGGAGAGATCTTAAAATTGCTGTTGGGAGAAGGCACCCTTCAAATATGAGAGACCTGGAGCAGTTTTCAAAAGAAGAGGGATCCAAAATTCCAGTTGAGAGGTGTAAGAAGCTTGTTGATGGTTATAGGAAGCGATTGATTTCAGTAATTTTTTTCCAAAAGGTGTGCAACCAAATATTAAGTTTAGAGTGCCCGTAATTTTGTCCGGCCCATTTTTGGAGTTTTGCGTGAAATTATATCATTTTTGGCTTTTTTTTCCTGTTTTTCTTTTGTGTTATTCCAATACACACAAAGGGAATAAACATGTATATAACAAAATGTGTGTAACTGCAATAATTTTCTAGGAGAAATACATCATTTTCTGGAAAAATTTCAAGGGTGCCAACACTTAAGGCCATGACTGTACATCCTCCATAGACAGCACTGTACTACGTAGCGTGGACAGTGACTGCTATTATTCCCATCTTCTATATAACTAATAAATAAGTTTAAATAACTTATTAATTGACCACAACTCTCTGGATTTGATCCTTTAAGCAGTTTTCAATAAAATTACAAACTATATTTTCCAAGCCAATGGACCTGATTTTGTCTATTAAATGTCTGAGAAGGACAGTTTGGAACTATATATCCACAGCCTCCCCCCTGTCCAGACTTCTACTCACCTCTTCAGAAAAACAAATCAGGTCAGTCTGACAACTTTTGTCCTTAGTAAAACCATGCTTTCTGAGACTTATTACGTAAAGTCAGATACTCCTGTATATAGTCACTGAAGACTCTCTCAAACAGTTTCCCCACAATGGATATTAATTACCTGGGGAAGTCCTAGATTCCTTTTCTGAAAACAGGCACCACATATGCTTTTGCAAGTGCCTTGGCACTGTACTACTCTTTAAATATTAAGAATAGGGGTACAGCAACGACTGGACTGACTTCTGTGAGTATTCGTGGGTGTAATCCATTTGGTCCATCTGAATCTATTTAACTTAGCTTGGACCATTTCGATGTTTATCCAGTTTAGTATATTGGTTGATGTATTACCAACGTTGGTGCAACTATAATGTTTTTCTGTATATACAGAGCTAAATAACTTATTTAGTAGCTCTGCTTTTTCTTGACCTACTCATTGAACTCCTTGAACTTTTCATTACTATTATTTAGTGGACCTACCTGTTCTGACCTTTTGTTGTGTGTGTTTTTTTTTTTTTTTTTTTGCATTTATATATTTAAAGAATTTTTATGGGGTTTTATTATTGCAGCTTGAGCTGTCTTTTTTTTTTTTTTTGAAATGACCTTTTAATATGCAGATAATCATGTAGGTAAACCGGAGGTGTCTCCATGCGTGCTGGTACACACTTTATACTTTTGTGTACTACAGTACTGTACAAAAGCCTTGCTTGATTCGTCTGCCATGTGTGCAAGAATTGAAGAGTGGGCCCATGATTATGGTTCTGGGTAAGCAAGATCTAGTTTTAAATAGGGCACTATTTCACAGCTCTGGGTAACTTGGTAAAAGGAAAAATTGTGCTCCAGCAGACTTGGAAATGCCCCTGGTGCACAAACTTTATCTGCAAATTCACAAAACTGACAAACTGAGCTGCAATAATAAAAGCATGTTTAGAATGCTTATACAATACAGGCCTTATAATTTAGTTTACATACCATTAGGGAGGTGGTTAATTCCCTTTAAATCCTTGCTCTTTCAATTCATAGGGGTCCAGTGGATGTTAGAGTGATTGAGGCTGAAGCCCCACAAAGCAAAATGCAGCCCCACTACGATAGAAACGCATCACGTTTTTAATTGTGATTTCACAGAGTCTTCCTCTGCAGACTTTCTGCTCCTATTATACCTATATGGAAAATGCCAGCATTTCCACAGTTATAATTGACATGCTGCAATTTTCAAAAACGCAGTTTTTCCGCTGCAGATTTGTTTAGCCATAATCCTATCCACTTTGCAGGTACTGTAAAACGCAGCGTTTTCACAATGTGGGACTTCAGCTATCTCTGTATGCACAATCATAAATGAGAATTGTTAGCCACTGAACAGGACTCTTATGCATTAAAACCTATATATAATTCATCTCAGCTCCTCCTCCTGTGTAACAGTTTACTTTCAGATGGGACTGCATGTACAACATGGTCGGTTCCATGTAAGTCGGCGGATTTGTGAACACAGCATTGGTTATTTTAGCATTCATTATTTATAAAACTATACAGCAGTCAGTATTTTTTGACACTGCTCAGATTTGTAATGCTGTAAATCTCTGAAATTATTTGTAGAATGCTTAGATGCTTGTGTCCACAATTTCCAGGAAGGAATGACTGAGGCTTCATGCACACGAATGTGTGCATGTTTTGGGTTCCTTGGTGCTGCCCATGCCTCCATGATTTCTCTATTAATTTCTTTCAGTGAGTGTGGGTTGCAAATCGGACAGGTATAGGACATGTCCTGGGCTCATGGCCCCAAACACTGACCTGTGATAATACATGGGCGTGTGTTTCGGGCCATAGAAAATAATGAGTCAGCCAGTAAGTTAGACACTGACAAAGGACATGTCCATATGCATGGAGAATTTCTGATAGTTGTTCATTGACTGCACTGATGTTGTTAGAAGACCAATTTGAAAGAGGCTTTAGATGTAGCTCATGCATGTTTTGCATATGTCTATATATGACTGTAACTGGTCCTCATATTCTCATGTGAAGATATGCTATTTAAAGTTTGCTTAATGTGCGTAAACTTGCAATAAGATCTTTCAAAAGCCTAACCTAATTTGCAAGTTTTGGAACTAAAATTTTAGCCTTAATAGATTAACTTGCAAGTCACTTTTTGTAAACATGCAATACGACATTTAAATTCTATTAATATGGGAGTTTTTATTTGTTGTAAGGACTACTTTGGGGGCAGGATTCATTAAATTCAGATGGCTTACCCAGAATATGCAAAGCATAAGGAACATATGTACTTATCCTGCTGCATATATAGAAAGCACATCCAAAGCATGTAAAGTGCAGTACTTAGAGAGGTTATCCAGCTTCCAAAAAATAATTTCACCCACAGCAGTGCTAAATACTCACTGTTCCCTTGTGCACCTTTTGCTCGGCTTTATTTTACTTGCTGCTCCTTGTATCACTGTTATTTACATGCAGCGAATCTATGGATAAGATACATTTCCCATGATTCATCTGCCTGCTCTCTCACTCTGTGTACCTCTCCCATCTCCAGTCTCCTCTGTATGCAGATTCCCTCCCTGCTACAGGGTCTGTTTTGTCAGTGTCTTCTTATGTGTCACTTCTTAAGTCCATGAAGCCGCTCTCCTCTGCATATCTGACAGGTAATAAATCACTCCCACAGAGGTCAGTATAAGTGGCTTCAAACTGCAAGGAGGTCACATATTGCTGTGACATTTTGTTTGCTAGCTGAACTGCTCACAGAGAGGGGTAGTGAGCTTGTAAACAAAACTTCACAGCTGTGGTCAATGACTTGAAAATAAATCAGATAAATGAACGTAAACAGAATATATGTTAGTAAGTGTTTTGTATTGATGCATCCTGTTGTTTGGGCCATATTTTTTAAAAACTGGATAACCCCTTTAAAGTCCTGCTCCCCACTTTGCTATAGTTAGTGCTCCAGAAAAGTTTTTAGGCTAAGGCCCCACGTAGCGAGCCACAGCCAAAAAAACACTGTGAAAAAGACCAAATAATGTTTTTTTCTGCAGTTTTCCTATGTGGACTTTCTGCTTCTATTTTATAACTATACAGATTATTTTTCTGCAATGTGTGGATGGGATTAGCCAGAATCCCATCCACTTTGAGGCAATATAAAAATTTGCATTTCTTTTCTACGCTGTTTCCGTTGCGGTCAAAACGCTGTATTTTTACAATGTGGGGCCTGTGCCTTAATGTGTTGTTTTTTTTTTTTTTTTTTAATGAGCTTTATGCTTATTTAAGAAATACATGTCCTTCATTATTGTATAGACATAGCTCCCACTTAACACTCAGTAACATAATATTATGTCACACTGAGAGTCTAGTTAATGCTCAGCGCCATACTACAGCACTGTCATGTTGCAGGCACTGGACAAAATAGCAGGGAACTGTTTCTAAAAAAATACTGCTGCTCCTGCAGCTTAACCTCTCGGATGCTGTCATGACTAGCAATCATAGCATCTAGGTGGTTAAGTATCGAGATCACCCCCTACCTCCCCAGTTCTCCTGCAATGAGATTGTGGGGGTCTGAGGGGTTGCCATGGCAGCCAAGAGTCAATTGAAGGCCTCCTGTCTGCCTTTCTCTATAATAAATACCAAATCTATGTGCAATGTACTGAAATACAGAAGTACTGCAGTACATTGTACAGGAGATCAAGTGATATCAGATTCAAGTCCTGATAAAAAGTAATATTTTCACAAATTAAAAAACAAAACATAAGTTTAAAAAAAACTTACAATTTTTTTTTTAAAAAGTAAACAACTTAATCAAACCTATTAGTTGTCCCCTTGTGCGTATAAGTCTGCACTATCCAAAATATCATTTACTGTACACTGTAAAAAATAATACAACACAATGCACAAATCAATGTGTTTTGGTCTCCTCTTCTCCCCAAAAAATAACAATAAAAAGTGATAAAAAATGTATACAGTCATATGAAAAAGTTTGGGCACCCCTATTAATCTTAATCATTTTTAGTTCTAAATATTTGGGTGTTTGCAACAGCCATTTCAATTTGATATATCTAATAACTGATGGACACAGTAATATTTCAGGATTGAAATGAGGTTTATTGTACTAACAGAAAATGTGCAATATGCATTAAACCAAAATTTGACCGGTGCAAAAGTATGGGCACCTCAACAGAAAAGTGACATTAATATTTAGTAGATCCTCCTTTTGCAAAAATAACAGCCTCTAGTCGCTTCCTGTAGCTTTTAATCAGTTCCTGGATCCTGGATGAAGGTATTTTTGACCATTCCTCTTTACAAAACAATTCCAGTTCAGTTAAGTTTGATGGTCGCCGAGCATGGACAGCCCGCTTCAAATTATCCCACAGATGTTCAATGATATTCAGGTCTGGGGACTGGGATGGCCATTCCAGAACATTGTAATTGTTCCTCTGCATGAATGCCTGAGAAGATTTGGAGCTGTGTTTTGGATCATTGTCTTGCTGAAATATCCATCCCCGGCGTAACTTCAAATTCGTCACTGATTCTTGTACATTATTCTCAAGAATCTGCTGATACTGAGTTGAATCCATGCGACCCTCAACTTTAACAAGATTCCCGGTGCCGGCATTGGCCACACAGCCCCAAAGCATGATGGAACCTCCACCAAATTTTACAGTGGGTAGCAAGTGTTTTTCTTGGAATGCTGTGTTTTTTTGACGCCATGCATAACGCCTTTTTGTATGACCAAACAAGTCAATCTTTGTTTCATCAGTCCACAGGACCTTCTTCCAAAATGAAGCTGGCTTGTCCAAATGTGCTTTTGCATACCTCAGGCGACTCTGTTTGTGGCGTGCTTTCAGAAACGGCTTCTTTCGCATCACTCTCCCATACAGCTTCTCCTTGTGCAAAGTGTGCTGTATTGTTGACCGATGCACAGTGACACCATCTGCAGCAAGATGATGCTGCAGCTCTTTGGAGGTGGTCTGTGGATTGTCCTTGACTGTTCTCACCATTCTTCTTCTCTGCCTTTCTGATATTTTTCTTGGCCTGCCACTTCTGGGCTTAACAAGAACTGTCCCTGTGGTCTTCCATTTCCTTACTATGTTCCTCACAGTGGAAACTGACAGGTTAAATCTCTGAGACAACTTTTTTTATCCTTCTCCTGAACAACTATGTTGAACAATCATTGTTTTCAGATCATTTGAGAGTTGTTTTGAGGAGCCCATGATGCCACTCTTCAGAGGAGATTCAAATAGGAGAACAACTTGCAATTGGCCACCTTAAATACCTTTTCTCATGATTGGATACACCTGGCTATGAAGTTCAAAGCTCATTGAGGTTACAAAACCAATTTTGTGCTTCAGTCAGTCAGTAAAAAGTAGTTAGGAGTATTCAAATCAATAAAATGATAAGGGTACCCAAATTTTTGCACCGGTCAAATTTTGGTTTAATGCATATTGCACATTTTCTGTTAGTACAATAAACCTCATTTCAATCCTGAAATATTACTGTGTCCATCAGTTATTAGATATATCAAATTGAAATGGCTGTTGCAAACACCCAAATATTTAGAACTAAAAATGATTAAGATTAATAGGGGTGCCCAAACTTTTTCATATGACTGTATATACCAAATAACTGTATCAGTAAAAACTGCAAGTTGACCTGCAAAAAAGGAGCCTTCACATAGCTCCGTCAACAAAATGTAGAAAAGTTATGGATATTAGAATACGGTTCCCCATGCAAATTGTTTATTTCCATAAAATTTTTAGTAAAACCAGAAAAACATAATAAAACCAAGATTAATATGTTATCATCGTAATCTTAATGACTCGCTGGACTAAGTTGCTATGTCATTTTTTAATGCAGAGTGAACGCCGTAAAAACAAAATGCAAAAAATGTCAATAAAATCTAATCAAAACATTATACAGATGTAGCAGTGTTAACCCGTAATTCTGCAGTTGGTTAAACTGCTGCAGCATGATATCTGATCACAAAAAACAATGAAAACTCATTGAACAAAGTTTTAATTGGTTTTTATTGTCTTCTGTGGAAAGATATCATGCTGCAACAGTATAACCAATGGCAGATATTCGCCCTTAATGCCCAACCTGCAGTGCATCCTAGGGTTAAAATCCAAAACATTTATCAGCTGATGTATGATGAAATATTATGTGTATATAAACTGTGTGCTTTTGTTTGGTCTCCATTTGCTAATAGAGATGTCTTTTTCAAGTAACGCTTAGGGATCACGTTGCCAATAAAATTTGGAATAGGCATGAAATACTAAATGATCTTGGTTATAACTTGGCTTTAAATGCTCATTTTAGTAACAATGTACCGATACATACATGTGTTTCTCTTACTACTAAAAGTAATCTCACCACTATGCAGATATGTGGAGTATTTCAGTAGTCATTAATGAGCAATGGCAGTTTCTCCTTTTTTTTCCTTCTTATATGTAGAGAATATAACCTTTTTGAAGCACCAAATATGAGATTTTGTTTAGTTACTAACTTTTAACTATTCGCTGGGGTGACAGTCATGTTGCACAATTTGCCCCAATACAGGGTGTAGATTATGCATTATTAATTTATCAAGTGGTTGGTTTATCCATTAAATGTAGTAAGTGGATGACACTTAAGCTGTTACCCATGTCGCTGACCTGACTTTCAGTAAAATGTATTCACTTAGATTATATCGTTTTGGTAATGATGTTTTGTTAATGGTTTTGATTGAAATATGGGTTGAAGTAATTTGCACTACTGTAATCAAAGATGTCATCTGCTATCAATAATTTAGCACTGTCTAGTATATCTTTGTTAAAGGGATTGTCCCACAAAGTGAACTCAGCAGGACCTTTGTCCCACTCCACATTCAACCTGAGTGCAGAAAGGCTGAATGTGGACGGGACTGGTGGTGGTCAGCACTCCCATTCAGTTCAATAGGAGTGCCGGAGATATCTGAAGTATAGCACTCTACTATCTCTTCTATTGAAGTGAATGGGAGCGCCATCCGTCACCAGTCCCGCCCACATTCAGTCTGGTTGCACTCAACCCCTATTCATTGCCATATGATGTACCCAAAATTTTTCTGACCTGTTGATGCTATGTTAAATAACAATGATGATAAATGTCTTAATTGGCCTATTTACACATTCCAGTAGCCATTAATGAGCAATTCCAGTTTCTCTTTTTCCTTCATTTCTGTAGAAAATTAAAGTTTTTTTGAAGCACCAAAAATATTATTTAGTTTAGTTACCAACTTTAACTATTCACTGGGTGATAATCATGTTGCACAATTTCCCCCAATTAAAGTATATGGTTCAATGATAAACTTTACCCCAGTGCCATTAATTTCATGTAAACTAAAACCTTTTGAACCATTTCACAGAAATATTAGTAGAAATGTGAACCTACCCTTAAAAGTCTATTTAGTCAGTTTTTCTGATCTGTCATTGGATCAATATAACAGACTGAAAAAGTAATAAAATGAGAGATGAAACTGATGAGAAATGCCTGTGCACATCTTATTTTGTTTAAAGTGACTTGTGTAATCCTTCAGAATTGAAATGAATTTAAGTGGTGCCTCTGCTGGGCCAAAACACACACAAGACACAAAAAAGGTCCCAAGTTAATGTTATACGTACCCGATACAAACGTTAGTGGAAGGTGCATTGGTTTGTCAGTATTCACTTCATGGGTTCAAGTAACATTGATTTTTGTGTACCTCAGTACACATTCATAAGTTACGTTATAAAGAATTTATATAATTTTTTTTAAACTTTATTTACAAATAATTCCAAAAAGTGACGATGAGCCTGGAATCACTTGCAGTTTTTGTGATGTTTCATGAGACAGAGGCTGTATCACACATGCAGTTTATTATACTGTTTTAGATGTAGAGACTACAGAGAAACAAGCACATGTCTGGTTGTTTGGATTCCAGGACATTTTTTATAAGTCAGTTATGGACCAATTTTATGTAATTTGTGGGTTTATTTTTTTTTTTTTTGTAATTCTTACATGCTGAATTTAAGTTATTGTGCTGTGTAAAGTCTTTTTTTATCACAGCAATTTAATTCTGTTAATTGGTTGACTTTCTGTAACCTAGGAGTGATATTGTGTTGTCCCTGGTAGCATGCTTACTTGGTAGTCACAGTAACATCCTTTTACATGGTGCATGGTTTTTCAAGTGACGTCTGCACGCACTGTTTGACATATTGAAAGGAATAAGGGACACTCAATTAGAAGATCTTATTTTTGGTTTTCAGAGATGATCTTATTATTTCTCCCTGCCATGCATTGCACAAAAAACATTTTGTAGATAGTTTTCCTTTTATTAAATAAGAAAAATATGTATGTTGCGTTGAAATATGCTAATATTTCTATACTACTCACGTACTTATTTTCAGGCCTAAATTTTGTAAAAATGTCTCGAAATAGCAAAACCAATTATTCAGATAAAAAGTAAACAAAAAAAATCATTGTAGTTTACGTTGCTTGCTTGCTGACCAAATACTGTGCTCAATATTTAGAAATACGGGTTATGTTTCATTAAAAAAAAAGAAAAAAACCTTATGAGTTAAAAAAAATATATATTTAAAAAAAATCTGACTCATAGATTCTTTTATGTAAGCAGACTACAATATATGTTTTGGATCTAATGATCTAAAGTAATATGGAGGCTGCATACTTATTTTTTATATAAGTATGTGTATATTATTAAAATAATAGCGAACAAAATATGCAAGTGCAATAATTTCAAAATGTCTTAACTTTGCATATGACTTATAAATAATGTACATGTGTATTTTATTTGTTTTCTATTTATGTTTGTACAGTAGAAACTAATTCTGTAGTTGAATTGTAAATACATTTAGCAAAAAGGAAAATGCTGACCTATATGTGTGTGTGGGTGTGTATAATATATATATATATATATATATATATATATATATAAATATACACACACATTATTTGCGATCTAGAAAAGATTTGAAACTATGTGGATATGTAATAATAAATACAAAAATATATTTTATGTATTATACTTGTAGACATACATATTTCAAAATGCTCTTAGTTTTAAAAGCAATTTATTTGGCAGTGAAAATGAATACAGAGCTTTTTGTATATTTTTTTTATTGAATATATTCTTTGCTGGTGTGAAAATTTAAAGTATCATGAAACATGTGTTATAAAAGAAGCAGTTAAATTTGAACTTTTATTTCTGTCCATTTTAAGTAAGTAACAATGCTACTTTGGGGAAAGTCAGAGTATCTTCTGGTAATTTTGTGCAACACATGAACATTCCCTGTCCACATGTTTTATGATACAATTTCCAAATTTTAGCACATTTAGTGGAATCTTTAGACACTGATGCTGTGATTTTTATTTCTAATTACAGTAAAGAATTTAATAAACTGAACTTGTGTATGTGTGTTTTTTTTTTATTAAATTTCTGTAAGATCTCTCATAAATTTTGGTAAGATTACCTTAAATTAAAACAAGAATAAGAAAAAAAAGTTCAATAGGATTGTATTAGTGGCTTTTAGCCTTTGTTCATTGACCCTCTAGGCTACTGATCTAAAATACTATCTATGTGGTCCTGCTCCCTGCATTTAGACATCAGCACAGTATATGCAAAGAGAATGGAACAGGCAGACACAAATGGCAATGTCACGGTACACATAATTTACTTACTAAAAACAGATTTGATACAACTAGCACCACTTCTGTTTTTTGATGCAATCAGTAAATCCATGTCTAGATTTTTTTGTGAAGGGTTTGGTTGTTCTTTAATTATAACCATGTGGGTTGCTGGGACAGGAAGAGTATATACACCCTATTACAGGTATATCATTCCTTCCTCCTCAACCAACTTATGATCCATGTCATGCATTAATATCTGAATTTAAAATTGCAATAAGTACAACACCTCCTGTTTAAAGGAAATGTGTCACTAGAATATTACCTATTTTTTAAACCAAGTTTTTATGTTAAAAAAAAATTGTGACAAAAAAGTGAAAGTGGAAACTTAATAAACAATCTTAAATATATTTAAGTACTAGATTCTTCAATTTTCACTTTGGCCATTAAGTCTAATACATCACCAATAAAACAGACATGACTACAATAGAAGATAATACTTCTATACATGACACCACTGACTTATCATTGCATCCACTACAGTCAATAGATGATCACCAAAGATTCCAAAATTCAGCCCTCCAGTATTCAGAGGATGATTAATTATTAATTTAATTAATACTTTTTGTTCACAACATGGATTAAAATCCCCACAGCTCAGATGCTGGCATGTTTTGAACCAAAGTTATTCCTCATTGCATAGCATTCTCAGGAAAAACTTCTAGAAGGCTAATTAGGTGAATAGCACTTTAAAAACATACAATACCTCTATCAGAAACAAAATACCAAAGCAAAACTTATCCTGGCAAAATGAATCCTGGATTAACACAGCTAGAACAGTGATTCCAAATGTATATGTAAAGGTCACACACACACACACACACACCTACACTATTAGCCATATTACTACATATGGAATGCACATCACTCCTACATCAGGAGCGTCAAACTCATTTTCACCGAGGGCCACATCAGCCTTATGATTGTCTTGAAAGGGCAGTTAGTATTTTGGCGACTGTATATATGTAGCTTTGCCAGTTAGGAGTAGCTACATTAATAGCTTGTTAAAGGCAACCATAAGGCTGATGTCAACATATTGGTAATACACTTAGGTAAGAGTGTCCCCCACACATAGGTTACCTCCACAGGTAATAGTTCTCCGCACCCCAAATTACATCACATACACTCCAGGCAACACAATTTCATACATACCTCTTTTTCCTGCAAAGCGTGGATGCGTCGCACAACTGTATACCTCTTCTAGTGTGCTGCCAGCTATCCTGTTACCTGCACTATGGTACCACACGCAATACAATAGGGTGGGAGATAGCATGGTCAGAAGGACATCAGCACTTTGCAGGAAGAGGTAAATATGAAATCCCCTACACCTGGAGACAGTAGTGTGGTGAGGGAGTTTATGAGGCCCCCTGTTTAGGGGCCCAGTCGCAAGGGCAAATGCTGTAACCCCCTAATAGCTGGCTGTTCTGTTTTTGGCTGGAAGGTCCACAGCACTTCCCAGCTATAGTGTACTGGGGACCATCCGGCTGAAGACAGAACTAAGTGATGTCACATAACGTAGCTTACTAGCTTGCAACACATAATATGCCCCCCCCCAGTGGTGCTAAATACTGCTCCCTTGTGAATCGTTTGCTTGGCTTTCTTTTACTTGCTGTTACTTGTATTACTGATATTTACATGCAATGAATCTGTGGATAAGCTACATTTCCCATGATTCCTCTCCCTGCTCTCTCACTCTGTGTTCCTCTCCAATCAACAGACTCCCCTGTGTGCAGATTCCCTCCCTGCTACAGGGTCTGTTTTGTGTCACAGTGTCTTCTTGTGTCTCACCTTTTCAGTCCAAGAAGCCGCTCTCCTCTGAATATCTGAAAAGTAATAAATCACTCCCATAGAGGTCAGTATGAGTGACTTTAAGCTGCAAGGAGGTCACATTTTGCTGTGACATTTTGTTTGCTGGCATATTGCTCACAGGGAAGCGGTAGTGAGCTTGTAAACAAAACATCACAGCTGTGGTCAATGACCGGAAAATAAATCAGATAAATGTTGCTGAATTTAAACAGAATGTATATTAGAAAGTGATTTGTATTTATGCATCCTGCTATTTGGCCCATATGTTTTAAAACTGGATAACCCCTTTAAAGTCCTGCACTAAACTACATTTCCCATGATTCATCTGCCTGCTCTCACTCTTGTGTGCAAATTCCCTCCCTACTACAGGATCTGTCTTGTGTCTCAATTCTTCAGTCCATGAAGCAGCTCTCTTCCACATATCTGACCAGCCAATAACTCACTAATATATAAAAAATACATATATATATATATATATATATATATATATATATAAATTATATACACACGTGGACAAAATTGTTGGTACCCCTAGTTTAATGATAGAAAAACCCACAATGGTCACAGAAATAACTTGAATCTGAAAAAAGGTAATATATAAAAATTCTATGAAAATGAACAAATTAAAGTCAGACATTGCTTTGCAACCATGCTTCAACAGAATTTAAAAAAAAAAGAAAACTCATGAAACAGGCCTGGACATAAATGATGGTTCCCTTAACTTAATATTTTGTTGCACAACCTTTTGAGGCAATCACTGCAATCAAACGATTCTTGTAACTGTCAATGAGACTTCTGCACCTCTCAACAGGTATTTTGGCCACTCCTCATGAGCAAACTGCTCCAGTTGTCTTGGGTTTGAAGGGTGCCTTTTCCAGACGGCATGTTTCAGCTCCTTCCAAAGATGCTCAATAGGATTTAGGTCAGGGCTCATAGAGGGCCTCTTCCAATGTTTTCCTCTTAGCCATTCTTGGGTGTTTTTAGCTATGTTTTGGGTCAGTATCCTGTTGCAAGACCCATGACCTGAGACCAAGCTTTCTTACACTGGGCAGCACATTTCTCTCTAGAGTCCCTTGATAGTCTTGAGATTTCATTGTACCCCAATGCGGAAGAAGGAACATCACAAGAATAAGTGTCTATAATTTCCTTCCAGATGGACTTTTATTCTTATGAGAGAAATGCAGAAAGGTACAATCAATAATTACAGTCCCCAAGGTAAGAAAAGAGCAATCTGATCAAGCAGGCAGGGCCGGCCTTAGGGGGCAATTGCCCATGGCCCCCATCCCCAAAGGGGCCCCTGGCATCCGGAGCCTGATGACTCCGGATGCCGGAGTCAGGCCCCGCCATATCAATAACAGGGACAAAATGTCATGTGCCGCAGGGTCCCTTTCCGAGGTGAGTAAAAATAACAAACATTTTTACTCACCTGTCCTTGGCGTCCGGCTTCACCTTCTGGCGTTCTGGACGTCACCGCTGCTCAGCGGTTATGTGGGGGCGTGCTGATAGCGTGCCTCATGTAACCGCTGAGGCCTGTGATTGGGCCTCAGCGGTTACGTGAGGCATGCTGTCAGCACGCTGTCGTGACGTCCTTAACGCATGACGTCAGCCGCAGAGAAGAGGAAGCCTGTGACGGGAACAGTGAAGCAGCGCGAGGAGGCCCAGGAGAGGTAAGACAAGGTGAGTATAACTGTTTGTTATTTTCACTTGCCTCTTCTGGGCCTTCGATTATTATACTCTTCGATGTTATATTCTGTGGGGCTACTTTGGAGCGTTATACTGGGGGGTCCCTCTGGAGAGCATACTATACTGTGTGGGGCCACTATGGAGCATTATACTGGGGGAACCTCTCTGGGCAATATATTATACTGTGTGGAGGCCATTCTGGTGTATGTTATACTGTGTGGGGTCACTGTGGAGCATTATTTTGGGGGGGCATCTGCAGAACATATTATATTGCTTGGCGCCACTGTGGGGCATTATTCGGGGGGGGGTTAAGGAGCATTATATTTGGGGGTCCTCTGGGGAGAATATTATACTGCGTGGGGCCTACTGTGGAGCATTATACTGGGGGGACGCTCTGGGGAGCATAATATATTGATTGGGGCCATTGTGGAGTAAAATACTTGGGGGGGCACTGTGGAACATTATACTAGAGGGGCCCTTTGGGGAGCATATTATACTATGGACCACTGTGGAGCTTTATACTGGGGGAAGGGGCAGTGTAGGGAACCTGTTATACTGTGTGGGGCCACTGTGGAGCATATTATAGTGTGTGGGGCTGCTGTGGAGCATATTGTACTGTCTGGGGCCACTAAGGGGTAGTATACTATGTGGGCCACTGTGGAGTATTATACTGTGTTGGGGCTCTGGGGAGCATATTATACTGTGTGGAACCTTATATACCATGTGGGGCCACTATGGGGGGGGGGCTCAGGGGAGCATTTTATACTGTGTGGAAACTGTGGAGGGCTCAGGGGAGCATTTTATACTGTGGAGCATTATATACCACGTGGAGCATTATACTGTGGGGGGAGGGGCTCAAAATTCCTGCTGGCAGCCCTGAGTGCTATGTCTGCATCACAGCGCCTTCACTATAATCTTGCACATTTGTGTAGTGCTCCATGGCAATGTCATTCGCCATACAGTACTGTGCATGAACTAGCCATGGAGTTATTGGGGTCTGCACAGTACTATAGGGGCTGACTATACTGGGAACATACTCAGTAACACCAGATAGTCAGCACATATGTAAGCCTTCAGTGAAGGAGCCGTGGTGTAGGCTATTAGCAGGAAGCTGTTGGATGGGGTCCCAGAACAAGTTCCTCTGGTAGGCCTAAGGCCCTTCAGACCGACACTGTATAATGGAGAACTATTATATATAAGGGGGCTCTTATTTATAAGGGAGGAACTATTATATATAAGGGTGGGTTACTATATATAAGGTAATTGGGAAACTTAAATATGAGGGGGCTATTATAAGGGGGAAATATTATTTATAAGAGGGGAACTATTATTTATAAGACGGGCTATTATTTATAAGGGGGGAACTATTTATAAGAGGCCTATAAAAAGGGGGAAACTATTATATATAAGGCATCCATTATAAGGGGGAGCTATTATTTATAAGAGGGGAACTATTTGTTAAGTGGGCTTATTTATAAAAGGGGCTATTAGTGATAATGGGGACTATTATTTATAACGGTAATTATTATTTATGAGGGGGCTATTAATAAGGGAGCAGTATTATTTTTACGGGGTGACTGTTACTGATAAGGGGGCATATTACAGGGCACTATTTATCATTTATTAGGGAGCTATTACTGATAAAGGTGTAATATTATTTATAAGGACACGCTATAATAACTGATGACTGGGTGCAAAAATCTATTAGACGGTACAAAGGTGCTCATTTGAATTGTGTGTGGGAAAATGGGGGTTTGTTATTACTTTTTTGTTGGCAGAAAGGAGGCGTTATTATAAGGGTTGCCACTGGAAGACGATGGTGTTTGCATATCAGCATTTGGGGCCCCGCTTTTAATTTTGCCCAGTAACCCACTTTGTCTAAAACCGGCCCTGCCAGCAGATTATAGACTTGTAACTTTTGAATGGGTATATTAAAGGATTTTGCTATGATGTTGGCTTCTTCTTTAAAAGGAGTTATTGGTTCTTTGATTTCGCATGAGCATCTGGGATTTACGCCGAGGCGGCAAACAAAGCACACGATGAGAAAAGTGACAGATCTTATTGAGATATTTGATGCAATGACCTTCTGGGCACGGGATGTCACTTTTTCTGGGCGGCCGACACCACCTCTTCTTGACGTCTGTCGGACGCCCACACCTGCGCAAAAGAGCTGTAGTGCCGGCATGCGCAGTAGCTTAGTTTAGATTAGAAAGATCAATTTATCCAGGCCAACCCCTTTAATGAGAATAAGTGTAACATTGTTCCCATTAATACATCTTTCTCAGAGGCATTTTTAGAGGCCCTGAGATAAAATAATTCACCCCCAAAATATGATCTAATTTTAAAAACTACACCCCTCAGTTAATTTCTTAAGAAGTATTATCATTTTGAGCCCAAGGGTGCTTCCAAAAAATAAATTAACAAAGTAATTTTTTTTTTTTTAAAGAATAATGCCATTTCAGTTCCCTTTGTATTGTACCCACTTTGTGCCATACAAAAAAGTTGTATGGGCGTAGACTGTTGTTTGCGCATTTTAATTTTTGGAGTAAAGATTTAGAGAGATTGGTTTCTGGATTCCATAATGTTTTTGCAGAGCCCTAGAGGTGCCAGTAAATTGGAATTCCCCAAGATGTGACCCCATTTTGTAGGTCTCTGCAAATGTGACATGGTGTCCAAAATGCAAATAGCAGTCCCACATGACACACTTGTACCCAGGATAATGTACTTAATGTCATACATGGATATAAACTGCTGTTTGGGCACACAACTGGGCACAGAAGGGAATGAGCATTATTCAGTTTGTTGCGCACAGTCATGCTGCTTTTGCAGAACCCCTGAATTGGCAGTAAAGTGAAATAAGCAGACACGTGGCCCAATCCCTTTAAGGGATTTATCAAGCTGCAAAGCGAAAATTTTAAACCTTGAGTAATGCATTAATTTATTTTCCAGAAATGAATGTGCAGCTGATAATGAAAAGTGAAACTTGCAATGTATCCAGGGGTATGCTTCATTTCAGTGCCCGATATGTTGTGCCCAGCTTAAGTCAGCAGAGTTATACACTCCAAAACTGTTAAGCAGGTTATCCCAGGCACAGCAGCTTTCGGAGCATTTGTCTCTGACAGAAGGTGGACACAATATATACTTTTCACCATCAGCTGCGCATTCATTTCTGGAAAAAAAAGTTAATGCATTTTCCAAAATGAAGTCACCAGTCAGGGGATTCCACTTTACTGGCATTTGAGGGGGTTTGCAAAAAAGAATTGGTGTCCAAAAACCAAACCATCTAAGTTCAGCTGTGTGCTCAAACAGCAGTTTATATGATATTATTAAGTATGTTATTGTGGGTGCAACAGTGTCATACATGTGGGCATAAACTGATTTTGGATGCCATGTCACATTCGCAGTGCCCCTGAGGTGCCAGTAAGGTGGAATCCCCTAGGGCAGTGATGGCGAACCTATGACATGCCAAGACATTTTGGGTGAGACACATCGGCAGCTACTTATTGTGTTATTGCAATAAGTGGCTGCCAATAATTTTTACTCACCTGTCCATGCTCCTGTCCTGGCTGCGCTCCACTGCCTCCTCTAGGTGGCGCTACACTTACGTACAACACTGAAGTACGTTGGGAAACTATGTACAGCATCCCGGCGTTCTTTAGTGTTGGCTACCGTGGAGGCAGCAGCAGTGGACGACCAGGACTGGAGCGTGGACAGGTCAGTAAACATTTCTCAGCCACTAGTTTGTGTAGGGGTGGGGGAAAAAAAGGGGTCATATATTGCGGGTGGGCTTTAAATAAGGGATTATATACTGTGTGGGTGGTATAAAAGGGGGTCATACTGTGTGGGGGCCATAAAAAGGGGTCATATACTGTGAAAGGCCATAAAAAGCGGGGTCATATACTGTGGGGACAAGAAAAGAGGGGCCAAAAAAGGGGGTCATATACCGTGTAATTGGACAGAAAAAGGGGGTCATTATTTGTGATTGGCCAGAACAAGGGGGTCATATAACGTGTGTATAACGGGCTAGAAATACATATAATACAAATACATATCAAAAATATAAAAAAAAATTTATTAGAGCTACAAATATCACAAAATTATGGATATTTCTAGATGTGACACCTGAGTTAAGCTAGTTTTTTTTTTACAAATTTTGACACACCGAGCTCAAAAGGTTAGCCATCACTGCCCTAGGGAGTGACCCCATTTTGAAAACTGCAGCCCTCAAAAAATTTATCAAGGGGGGTAGTGAGCATTAGTTTTCCCAGGTGCAGTGAATGCACAGTGGATGGTGAAAAGTGAATATGTAAGCTTGTGTCATATTGTATAAGCTATATATTTTTATTATTTTTCTGGTGAGCTAGCCATATGAGGGCTTGTTTTTTCGCGGGATGACATGCATGTTCTAATGACACCATTTTGGGTTGTCTATAACTTATTGACAAAATTTTATCCTGAGCAGGATTGAAAAAAAAAAAAAAACATCAATTCTGTCATTGCTTTTTAACATTTTAAATTTTTTGCTCTTCATTAAATTACGGGGATTCCTAATTTATATCGTTTTATGCGTTACTAATTTTGCAGAATGAAAATCCATTTGGGTAAGACATCATTTATTTTTGCATTCCATATTCATATTCTGAGGTGTAACATTTTTATTTTTGGTATTGACAGAGCTGGTTGAGGGCTTATTTTTTGTGGGACGAGGTGTGCTTTTATTGGTATCATTTTGGGCTATATATGAATTTTTGATCACTATTTATTCCATATTTTGTGCAGCGAGAACAGGGCTGCAGAATAAGTGTGTGAGCTTGTGACATTACAATGACGTAATAGTACATAATGGATCGTTAAGGTGTCAAATAACATGTGTGTGGAACAGAGTAGGCGACTCTGTCCTGGATCGTGAGAGTCTGGCCTCTTACATACAACCGATTGTGCAGGCCAAGGCTCTTCCGGGGAGGAAGGTTTAATTCCAGTTACATGAACCGAAAAAATAATTTTTATGGAGACAACTCATATAGCAAAAATATAATAGCAATTTTATTAATGTAAAATACATATATTAGAGATAAAATACATATATAATTACAAAGAGAGTATACAAATAAATACACTGGAATGTACAGCGTATGATCCCAAACCCTCTCTCCTTGAAGAGTAACAAGATAAGGCCCACAAAAAGTCACCCAGTGGATAAGATGTCATAAAATATGGGATCAAGAATTGTATATGCAATATCGCAGCCTAAATATAATGAAATATATCAGCAAAGTGTCTTAATGTACAATAACTAAAAACTTCAAAACTCCAACAAGAAATTATAAAGTAGTATAGATCATATCCAGTCCCAGCTAGTAACAATCAAACATATCTCACTGGTTACAGGTAAATAAAAACTTTAATTTATGCTGGGATAATGCATATGGACAACTGAATATAATATATATTGTAAATAGTCAAATAAAGGACTACTCTATATAAATTGAGTAAATGAGGCAGAATAGTAAATACCAAGATCGATAGTAATATGTAAACCTATAAAATAGTCTAAGGTCTAACACATGGCTGGATCTAGTACATAGCCGAATAGTATCAAAAACACTTACATACCCAGTGCCATAATAAAGTTGTATAGGAGTCCAGAATCACACTACACCTCATGGAGGAAATAGCGCTCATGCCAGACGCGTGTTTCGCCACAAAATGGCTTCATCGGTTACATTCTGAGGATTATAGAGTAAATCCTATCCTGCTCCATGACATCGAAACAAAACCCCCCATTGAAATCAATGGGAGACAGAACACTTGGATGTCATCTGTTACCCGCGTGCATTCCTCTAAAAAATCTGAACTAACTCAGCTTGCACACTCTGTCGTGTGCATAAGGCCTAAATGTTGTTAAGCTCTTTTGATCTCTAAGATTCTATACAGGTTCCATTGCCTTATATTTTATCTATCAGTTAAATACATTAATATTTTGCACAGACTGACTAATTTTATTGAGCTATATTTAATAATAATAGTCCTTTAATAGTCCCACAATGGGGAAATTCAGTGTGTTACAGCAACAAACATAAACAGATACAAATACAACATGAACAGGAATGTTCCAAGGTAAGAGGCATTACATTGATAGTAGACAGACAGATAAGAAGTAGCAGAAGGGGGGGGGGAATTTACCAGGCAGAAAAATATTTAAGTTCTCTGTGTGTAATGATCTCCGCTTAGTTCGGTGTTGGTTGTACAGCCTGACCACAGTGGGGAGGAAAGACTTCCGATAACGCTCCTTCTCACACTTAGGGTGGAGCAGTCGGTCACTGACAGTACTGCCCAGTGCAATCACGGTCTCATGCATGGGATGGGACTTCTTCCGCATGGAGCTCACCACAAACAGTATCCTTCTGTCACCCACCACCTGCACTGGGTCCAGTGGGCTCCCCAGGACAGAGCTGGCCCTTCTAATCAGCTTGTCATGTTTATTTCTATCCCTGGTTGATATACTGCTCCCCCAGCAGACCACTCTGAAGATGGCTGATGCCACTACAGTTGAAGAAAGTCCTAAGAAGTGCCCCCCGGATTACAAAGGCTCTCAGCCTCCTAAGCAGGTAGACCCTGCTGTGGCCCTTCCTGTACAGGACCTCCATGTGATATGCCCAGTCCAGCTTATTATTAAGGAGCAAACCCAGGTACTTATAGGTGTTCACAATCTCAATGTCCGTCCCCAGGATGTCCACTGGTTTAGGAGGGCATCTGCATTTACGGAAGTCCACCACCATCTCCTTGGTCTTCCCTGCGTTAATCTTCAGGTGGTTCCACTGGCACCAGTCCACAAAATCCCGGTTCAGTTCTCATCATCGTCTGTGATGAGACCTACTATTGCAGAGTCGTCAGAATACTTCTGTAGGTAGCAGCTAGATGAGTTGCACATAAAATCTGCAGTGTACAGTGTGAAGAGAAAAGGGGCGAGAACTGTACCCTGAGGTGCCCCCGTATTACAGATCACGGTGTCTGACACACAGTCCCAGGCTCTCACTTATTGAGGTCAATTTGTGAGGTAGTCTAGGATCCAGTTGGAGAGGTGGTGGTCCACTCCAGCAAGGCCCAGCTTGTCTCACAGTAACACCGTCTGTATGGTGTTAAAAGCACTAGAGAAATCAAAGAACATTATTCTCACCGTGTTCCCTGGTTTCTCCAGGTGAGAAAGAGCCCTGTGCAGAAGGTGGATGAGGGCATGATCTACCCCAATGCATGGCCGATAAGCAAACAGGGGAGGGTCCATAGCGGGGATCACTAGAGGGCAGAGAAGTGTGAGAAGCAATCTCTCTAAGATCTTCATCAAGTGGGATGTCAGTGCTACAGCTCTGTAGTCGTTGAGGTCCATAGGGTGAGGTTTCTTTGGAACTGGTACCACACAGGAAGATTTCCATGGTTCAGGGACTATTTCCTGCCTAAGGCTCATATTAAACATATATGTAATTTATACTACACAGCTGATCCCCACAAGTCTTAATTAGCCTCGCACTGATCTGGCCCTGCGGCTTTCCTCGCCTTGATCTTTTTCAACTCCTTCCTCACCTGGGCCCCTTTGAAGGTCAGACTGTGGTCAGATAAAGACGGATTTCTGGATTTACTGGTCTGGTGGGAAGTAGCCGCATGGGGGTAAAGTCATTGTGGTGGGGGGAACTGAAGGACATACTGGGGTGGGAAAAACTTGTGTGTGATCAAATCTATTGAAGAATAGGTTTAGTTCGTTAAGCCAATTAACATCTGCCTCAATCTGGCAGACAGACTGTTTATGACCCGAAATTGACTTAAGCCCCTCCCAGATCCCCCCTTATGTCTTTTCTTTCCATTTGCTTTTCCATTTTTTCCTTTATAATTGGCTTTTCCCTGCCTGATTTGACGCCTCAGCTCCTTTTGTACTTCCCTCAGCCCCTCCTTATCTCTTGTCCTGAATGCCATCTTTTTTCTCCTTAAGTAGTGTTTTTATATCAGAATTAATCCATGGTTTGTTGTTGGAGAAGCACCTCAACCCTTTTGTGGGTACTGTGTTGTCCACACAAAAATTAATGTAGTCTGTTATGCAGTGTGAGTCCTTCTATATCTTCTCCATAAGAATCCTGCAGAACTTCCCATGCGGTTGTGTCAAAACAATCCCTCAGAGCCTCATCACTCTCCTCGGACCATATCCTCACTTTGCGGGTGACAGTTGGTTCTCTACGTACAAGTGGCTTGTACACAGGTCGGAGATGCACCAGGGGCGGTAGGGCTGATGAGTTATATGCCTCCCTCGCATTGGCAAAGAACAAGTCCAGTGTTTTATTGTCTCTTGTGTGGCAGGTTACATACTGTGTGAAACTGGGCAGTGTGGATGATGGAGAGACATGGCTGAAGTCTTCAGACACAAGAAGGAGGGCCTGGGGGTGTCGCAACTGCAGCTGGCTCACCGTGGCTTGTAGGACCTCACAGGCAGCGTCAGCTTTCGCAGAGTGGGGGACATATGCAGCTGTCACGATGACATGTGCTAGTTCCCTTGGTAGATAGAAAGGTCTCATGCTCACAGCTAATAGTTCAATGTCTTTACAGCAAGTTTGCTCCTTAATCACAATGTGCCTAGGGTTACACCATCTATCATTCACAAATATTGCCAGCCCTCCTCCTTTCCTCTTACTGCTGTCCCTTGTCCTGTCCGCCCGAAGGAGTTTAAAGCCATCCAAGGAGAACAGAGTGTCCGGAGTAACTTCAGTGAGCCAAGTCTCTGTAAGCAGCATCATGCTGCACACCCGAAACTCCTGATGATGCCTGGTGAGTGCCGTTAGTTCGTCCATCTTGTTTGCAAGAGATCTCACATTGCCCATAATGATGGAGGGGAGAGCTGGTCTGAAACGTCTCTTTTTAATCCTCTCCTGGACTCCAGCTCTACACCCCCCTCCTTTTCCTTCTCCAAAGCTCCTGGGGGATGTCTGGTCTATTGGTATGCAGCCCTGCTGTGTGTCTAAGCTGCAGAAGTTCATCCCTGTAGTAGACAAAAGAATTGTGGCCATATGCAGTGTCTGCAGACACAATAGTTCCCATTTGAAGCAGAGCAAAACAAACAAAAAATATCACAAAGGTCCAATTCCAAGTCTTCATGTGTTTCTTCATGTGTTTCTTCTTTATTACCCTTAAACGAGAGAAAGAAAGAAAAAGAAGAGAAAGACTCAGAGCTGCTGAATCAGGCTGCCACTCCAGTGGCGCCATCTTGAAAAAAAAAAAATTTGGAGAAAGAAATGTCTACGGGCAGAAAAGAAGATTATTTACTGTTACTGAAGGTAGGGGTTTTCCAGATTTGTATATCTATTATTTAGCTGCCTCTTTAGAGATTATTATGCTCTGGTGGAAACATGATGTTTATTCTATCTGGATTGAATTGGAGTAGGGATTTTTGGGAGAGGAGTGGACATTTAGGGAATACATCATAGCCTGTATGACGAGGTTCTCATTGTTTGTAATTAATGGATAATAGGGAATCTAAGTAAAGTATGGAAGGCTTTCATTTTAGGTTAATTTTGGTTATACTTCTAGCTGCTTCTGGTCTAGCTACGATGGATGGATTTTCCATTTGGTCATTGGGTAGATAAAGGTATTGCTGTCGCATTGCACAATAATCTCTGTATAAAAATTATATTGAGACTTTAAGTAAAATTCAAATGAGATGTCATTATTGCCCTACAGCTGTTAGTAAATTTTAAAATAGGGTGCATTCCTGCTTGTTGGAAAAGTTGTGGGAAGGATGGCAAACTGCTACACTGTTGGTGGGCTTGCACTAAACTCTGTCAGTACTGGTTCAATTTATTTTACATAAATTTCCAGACAGCCTAATAAAGAAATTGCTAATCTCTCACTGGCTTTATTAAGATGCCGGGTCTTTAAAATATGTCGGCCACTCTACTTTAGTCACCGGGTCTCCATTGTATTGCACAGTGTTGACCCAGAGCTAATTCTTGCAATGCCCCCCTACCCCAAAGTAAATTTTTGTCTCCTGGGGCTGGAACCTTTTCCGTTGCAGGATGACTCCCGCATGGCAAGATTGTGGGAGCTGTGCTGTTCCTATGGCAGCCAGGAGCTTGATGAAGACTCCCAGGCCTGCCATAGGACTATAGCTATTGAGGCTGGTCAGAGAAATGTAGCTTAATACACCAATTACCCCAACTAGGGTGATAAAAACTCAATTTATATCATACAATAACGTATAAGTATAATGACCAATAAACAAGGAAACTCCTAAAATGTAACATTTATTCCTGCATTAGGCAGAGGCCCCACATTGCATAAACAGAGTTTTTTTGTTGCATTTTTTGTGCCAAAGTCAGAAGTGGATTGAGAGTAGTATAAGTGCTTTCTTTTTATTTCCCATTTCGTTTGTAGCCACTCCTGGGTTTGGCTCAAAAAAAATAAATAAAAAACACAGCAAAATTTGCAACAAAAAAGCTGCGTTTCCGCAACGTGGTGCCTCAGTCTTAAAACGATTTATAATTGGAGACTGGTGTTGTGCATAATCTCAGATACTAAGTATACATGTATGCCTATATCATATTTCTATGTGTGTATGCAATCAGATTCTATGGACAGGTCTGTAAACTGTTTAAATAAATGGTGAAACAGTGGAATATGTGTTGTTCATCTGAGGTTGTACAGTATTCAGCAAATTTTAAGACCTTCTAATGACCAGACATGTCCTGACGTGTAAAACCATAGTCTCCTGAAGAGGGTGTTGATCTTTAAGGCTGAGGCCCCATGTTGCGGAAACGCAGCTTTTTTTGTTGCAGATTTTGCTGCGTTTTTTTGAGCTAAAGTCAGGAGTTGATTAAATAGATGGGAAGTATCTAAGAACATCCTATATATTTTCCATTCCTTTTCAAGCCACTCCTAATTTTGGTTTAACAAACCGCAGCAAAATCTACAACAAAAAAAGCTATGCTTCCGCAACGTGGCGCCCCAGCCTAAATCATGGATTTAAAAAAAAAAAAAAAAATTATTGCATAAAAACACCCATGAGTGTAAAGTGCCAGGTTCCATTTTAATAAAGTGCCAGATATATACTTTAACCCATTAAGGACACAGGTTAGTTTGTACGTTACTCCTCGGCGACTTTTTTCATATTTTTCCTGTCTTCCCAAATTCATAAAGGTTTTATTTTTTTTTTGTCGACATAGCTATGTGAGGACTTATTTTTGGCGTAACGAGTTGTACTTTCAATTGTATATATTTTTGTACATATAATGTTTTGATTAGCTTTTATTTACGTTTTTTGGGGGTACATGTAAAATAACACACAATTCTATCATAATTTTTTGCATTTTGTTTTTACAGCGTTCATTCTGCATGAAAAATGACATGGGGGCTTTGTCCGGCGGGTCATTGTGATACCATATTATATTTGTTTTTATTACGTTTTACTGCTTTTACAAATAAAATGACACTTTTTTGAAAAAGAACGATTTTCCTGGGGTCACCATATTCTGACGCCTATAACTTTTTTACTGTATTGTTGACAGAGATACAGCAGGGCTCTTTATTTGCGGGACAAGATGTACTTTCTATTGGTATTGATATTTATTTGAGTCATTAATTAAAATTCTGTAATAAAAAAGTCACATTTTCAGGGCAGGTTTTGTTAGGGGGTTAATAACGCCTAACTACCTATTTCATACCACTTATAAGGCTCCCAACTACACTAAAAAAGGGAAAAATAAAAATTATACTCACCTGCCTGTGATCCCTTGATAACCAGATCCACTGCCTATTCTTACTTCTGCGTCTCAGTGGAGGAGGTGCGATGATGTGATATCATCACACCCAACTGTGCCAGGTAGCAGATATCTTGTCTGTGGTCATGGCACCTCGCAAGCCTCAGTTCTTCAGTGGCTTAAAAGTTACAGAGTGGCAGAGCTGGAAGCCGACTGCTTCCATACTTACCATTCATTTCAACTATATCAGTGTCCTGCGGACACAGATATAGTTGAAACTACTACAGCCTGCAGTAGGTTTGGCCTACCGACTGCACAGCCCTGTAGGGGAGCTTTTATCATCATAAAATTAGCCTCCCTAGGGCCTGTAAGAGGATTTGGTGCTAAAAGAGTGCCGACCATCTTGGGCCTCCCCCGCCCAAGCCATCTCCACATTGCTAAGGCCTGAAAGGTTACACATGCATATCTGACCTGCGGCTCTATTCAACCTGGGGTACCAAATACCCCAGTTCTCGAGATCAGTGGGGGTCTCCTGATCAGCAAGTTACCCCTATCCTGTGGAACGAGGGTAACTCTATTGTAACACTGATAAACCCCTTTAAGAAAATATAAACTGTACATATGGTAGTATCCTAAACATGATTTCCCCACGCCTGGCTTCATGTTTCCATGTATCTGCTTCCTTTGGAACAGGGCCGGCGTTAGGGGGGGGGGGGGGCTAACTGGGAAAATGCCCAGGGCCCCGTCCCCAAAGGCTGATGACTCCGGATCCCGGAATCAGGCCCGGCCATATCAATAACAGAAAGGGACCCAGCGTCATGTGCCGCAGGGCCCCTTTCCAAGGTGAGTAAAAACAAACATTTTAACTCACCTGTCCTTGGCCTCCGACGTCATCTTCTGGCGTTCCGGACATCACCGCTGAGGCCTGGCCACAGCGGTCACATGGGGCGTGCTGACAGCGTGCCTCACGTAATCGCTGAGGCCCAATCACAGCGATTACGTGAGCAAGTTATACTGTTTTGGCCACCATGGAGCATTATACTGGGGGGGGGGGGGCTCTGGAGAGTATATTATACTGTTTTGGGCCACTGTGGAGCATTATACTGGGGGGGACCTCTGGAGAGCATATTATACTGTTTTGGGCCACTGTGGAGCATTATACTGGGGTAACCTCTCTGGGCAGTATATTATACTGTGTTGAGGCCATTCTGGAGTATGTTATACTGAGTGGGGTCACTGTGGAGGATTATTCTGGGGGGGCCATCAGCAGAGCATATTATATTGCGTGGCGCCACTGTGGGGCATTTTTCGGGGTGGAACTAAGGAGCATTATAGTAGGAGGCCCTCTGGGGAGCATATTATACTGTATGGGGCTTACTGTGGAACATTATACTGGGGGGACACTCTGGGGAGCATAATATATTGCGTGGGGCCACTGTGGAGCAAAATACTGGGGGGGCACTGTGGAGCATTATACTAGTGGGGGCCCTCTGGGAAGCATATTATAATATGGCCACTCTGGAGCTTTATACTGGGGGGAAGGGGCAGTGTGGGGAGCCTGTTATAATGTGTGGGGCCACTGTGGAGTGTATTCTATTGTGTGGGGCTTTTTGGGATTAGATTATACTCTGTGGGGCCATTGTAGAGCATTATACTGGGGGGCACTGTGGGGTGCATATTATACTGTATGGAGCATATTATATTGTGTGGGGCTGCTGGGGAGCATATTGTACTATCTGGGGCCACTAAGGGGTAGTATATTGTGTGGGCCACTGTGGAGTATTATACTGTGTGGAGCCTAATATACCATGTGGGGCCACTATGGGGGGGGCTCAGGGCAGCATTTTATACTGTGTAGGGCCACTGTGGAGTATTATATACCATGTGGGGAAACTGTGGAGGGCTCAGGGGAACATTTTATACTGTGGAGCATTATATACCATGTGGAGCATTATACTGTGGGGGAGGGGCTCAAAATTCCTGCTGGCAGCCCTGTGTGCTATGTCTGCATCACAGCTCCCTCACTATAATCTTGCACATACGTGTAGTGCCCTATGGCCATGTCATTCCCCATACAGTACTGTGCATGAACTGGCCATGGAGTTATTGGGGCCTGCCCAGTACTATTGGGGCTGACTATACTGGGAACATACTCAGCAACACCAAATAGTCAGCACATGCACACGTGGACAAAAATGTTGGTACCCCTCGTTTAATGAAAGAAAAAACCCACAATGGTCACAGAAATAACTTGAGTCTGACAAAAGTAATAATATATAAAAATACTATGACACGCCACAAAGCTTCTGGGAGAATGTCCTATGGACAGATGAGACAAAAATCGAAATTTTTGGCAAGGCACATCAGCTCTATGTTCACAGATGGATAAACACTGTCCCTACTGTGAAACATGGAGAGGCTCAGTTATGTTCTGGGGCTGCTTTGCTGCATCTGGCACAGGGTGTCTTGAATCTGTGCAGGGTACAATGAAATCTCAAGACTATCAAGGGATTCTAGAGAGAAATGTGCTGCCCAGTGTCAGAAAGTTTGGTCTCAGTCGCAGGTCATGGGTCTTGCAACAGGATTATGACCCAAAGCACACAGCTAAAAACACCCAAGAATGCTAAGAGGAAAACATTGGACTATTCTGAAGTGGCCTTCTATGAGCCCTGACCTAAATCCTATTGAGCATCTTTGGAAGGAGCTGAAACATGCTGTCTGGAAAAGGCACCCTTCAAACCCGAGACAACTGGAGCAGTTTCCTCATGAGGAGTGGGCCAAAGTACCTGTTGAGAGGTGCAGAAGTCTCATTGACAGTTACAGGAATCGTTTGATTGCAGTGATTGCCTCAAAAGGTTGTGCAACAAAATATTAAGTTAAGGGTACCATCATTTCTGTCCAGGCCTGTTTCATGAGTTTTCTTTTTTAAAAACGGAGAACTATTATATATAAGGGGGCTATTATATATAAGGGTGGGTTACTATATATAATTGGGAAACTTAAATATGAGGGGGCTATTATAAGGGGAAACTATTATTTATAAGATGGGCTATTATTTATAAGGGGGGAACTATTATATATAAGGCATCCATTACAAGGGGGGAGCTATTATTTAAAGAGGGGAACTGTTTATAAGGGGGGTATAATTGTTAAGTGGGCTTATTTATAAAGGGGGCTATTAGTGATAATAGGGACTATTATTTATAAGGGTAACTATTATTTATGAGAGGGCTATTATTAATAAGGGAGCAGTATCATTTTTACGGGGTGACTATTACTGATAAGGGGGAATATTACTGATACAGGGCACTATTTATCATTTATAAGGGAGCTATTACTGATAAAGGTGTAATATTATGTATAAGGAGGCTCTATAATAACTGATGACTGCGTGCAAAAATCTATTAGGTGGTACAAAGGTGCTCATTTGAATTGTGTGTGGTAAAATGGGGCTTATTACTTTTTTGTTGGCAGAAAGGAGGTGTTATTATGGAGGTTGCCACTGGAAACCGATGGTGTTTGCATATCAGCATTTGGGGCCCCGCTTTTAATTTTGCCCAGGGCCCCCCTTTGTCTAAAACCGGCCCTGCTTTGGAAATCAGTACAAGCTGCAAGTGTCCATACCAGTAAAGAGCACTAGTGACAGCTTAGGTTATTGTATGGGGGTCTGTACCTGCCACTGAAAATCTGTGGAAAGTGGCGGAGAATCTGTGAGCGCCTTAAGTGCATAAGGCTGGCACAACTTCTGTGCTCTGAAGCCACCTGAGTCCTATTTCCCTCCATTTCATGACGCATCACACTTGTACCTATCTCTTTCCATTGGCTGGTTCTCCTGCCGGCGTCCAGTACTCTATTTACAGGAAATCACGCTGCTTGTGAATATTCATATCACACGTAAGATAAACGCATTCTACTCAAAGCATGCATGCACATCAGTGCACAGGTGGCGTTTATGTGGTGTAGACGCTCCGTGCCCATCACTCCAGGACTGTACAAGCAGCAGTGGCCGGCATGTATCAGGTAGCGGAAGGAAGTACCAGGACTCCCGGCTCTGTTTACGTCGTCACTATGACAACCATATAGTCAGTGAAGCTGGGCGGAAACTGCAGGCGCTGTGGTGGCTGCCGGTGAATTCTTCGAAGAGTGAAGTGTAGAACAAGCGCAGGTACTGTGGAGCGGTCAGTGCATGCTCTTATCACGGGCAGTATTGCCGCGGTCATGCATTGTAAACTGGCTGAAGAGCCTGTCTTCAAGTAGAATGCGGCAATTCCATCACACAGGGTGCGCCATTGCAATAGACCTTAAGCATCTTCTGACTGCCTGACTGTAGGTTATGTTGCATAAACGTTAAGCACGCTGGTGGGTCATCAAATGACCCAATATTTTTTTTTATAGTTTTTTTTTTTGTTACCTACAAGGTAGCTTTAAATTGGTTGTCTCTCTTTCTCTTCCCCCCCTTCCTCCCCCCCCTCTTCCCCCCCCCCCCCCCCCCCCCCTTTCTCCCCCTCCCCCCCCCCCCCCCTCCCCCCCCCCCCCTCCCCCCCCCCCCCCCTTCCCCCGCCCGCCCCCCCCCCCCCCCCCCCCCCCCCCCCCCTCCTTGGCCCCCCCCCCTTCTCCTCCCAAATTGGACCCCTCGGTGGCCTTCCTCACCCCCCCACGGGGGGGGGCCTGTGGGTTGTGCTCACCCTTTCATCTCCGTGAGGGTGTTTTAAAGCCCCAACACGGGGGGGGGGTTTTTCGGTTTTCCCCCCCTTTTCTCCCCCCGCCAACCACCCCCCGCGAAACACCCCCAACGCCGGCGCCGGCCCCGGGCCCGGGGGAGGGGCCCCCTTATCATGGATTTAGCATCAGTCTCTCGCGTATAAATCCTCATAGCACAGTTAACCCGTCACGTATCCCCGACAAACTGGTCACGGAGGTCCGATCGGGTTCGCCCCCCCTCTTTCCTTCCTTTGATATCTCGGGCGTTCTTGGGCAATTGGGGGGGGGGCCTTCTCCTCCCCCAAAAACCCCCCGCCCCCCCCCTCTTTTCTTTTTAACCTTCTATTTTCTTTTTTATAACCCCCTCACCCCCGTTTTTTCCCCCCCCTTTAATTCAATATTCTACTCTACTAGTACTTCTGGTGCGGTCTGGTCTTCGCTGTATCATTCGTATCTGTTCACCCATAGTTAATGGATATTAATGACCAGTATCAGATAAGGTAGGGTTTTGGCACCCAGATGGCATCTACCACAACCACATTGTGCACTGGTCAGAGCTTATCCTTGGCTGCTGGAAGCCTTATATAAGGTATATGGACAGAATCAACTCTGTTCCTATTGAAGTGAGTGGGTGCCGAGCCACAGATTCCCTCTGCCACTGCTACAGCATATGGAGATGTACACTGTAACAGTGGCACCAGGGAACTGCAGCTCTGCTCCCTTTCACTTCAGTAGCAGCAGAACTGCATCCAGCCTCATACTTTGCACATGGCTTCTGGCTGCCAAATTGGAGTGGGTTCTGGGTGTCAGACCCCACCGATCTGATATTGATGACCTATCCTATGATCCCGATCTCCCGGAGGCCATCATAGGGTACGTTCACATATGTCAGTTGCGTCAGCATTAATTTTTTTTTTCCCCCGAAACTGATGTGAAAATGTCATCAGGCTTTTCACAAATTTCTACTCCAAAACCATCAGTTGTCATCAATGTATTTCATAAGGTTTTACCATAAAAAGGAAGTCTAGGCTCTGAAAATGAACCAACTTCAGCAGAGTGGTGTGTGATGATTCTGCTTAAATATGGCTATAATTCAGAGCTGTATTTTGGTCTCTGGGTAGCGTATTTCTCGCTAGTTCCATTTACTCATAAGGTGCGCAGCCATAATCATAGGTGTATATTGGCAGTAGTAGCAACCTGGAACAATAGGGCTTTGTATCCATCACAGCAGGGCTCCATTGTATTCCTACACAGCTCTGAGTAATCAAAGAAACATGCATTGTCCAGTCTTCACTGGTTGATCAGATATGGCTGATAACATTGTATCATTTCACTTGGTCTCAGCTCTTTGCAAAGAATCTGGACTTGAGTGCATTAATCCATCAGACTTGCTGCCGCCGATGACCTCATTCTGGGAGGTGGTATAAAAGATGAGGTAAGAGGTCTGTGGGGGGAGATTATGCTATGGAGATGGGGGCTGTGATTGTGCTGAGACTACAGGATATTACAGACAGACCACTGTAAAGAGCATGCAGGCTGGATTATTGTATTAATGCCACATGCTAGGAGTTAATACCACATGCCAAGAAGCCTCCACTGGTGAACTCCACATGTTATGTGTGAGTGTTGGACTATAGAGTCACATCCAGGAGATGTGTGGTAAAGTAATTATTTCAAGGTTATTCCCTTTTTATTTTTATTGTACTGTATATTGTAACTAGTAACTGTTAATGCTTGCATACATCTGCATATCTGTTCTGAACTGCATGTGTTAGATGTTAATACCGACCCATTTAGGGGTTAATAAATATATAAAATTTAGAAAGCTTGTCTTGTATTTATCTTGTGAACCCAACACTCACTGGCGGTGAGTGTGGTTTTTATATGAAAGAAGACTCAGATGGGGCCACTGCGGTGTTGGCGCACTGAGGATCTTTCACATTGGTGGCAGCGTAGTGGGATCTTAGGATAAACGGCGTGTGTTGGTGACCTTTATCACTCACATGCTGGGGATTATGGTAATCCTATGAGACAAGCTCGGTATTAAAGCAAGCATTAAGATACAGTGAAAGTTTGATACAGTGCTGTTCCCCTCCCTTACTCTTTGTATTCTATCCTATCTTTTATTTGGCAAATACCAGTGGATGGCTAGTGGGCTCAGAAGCAGAGCCCAGAACTGCAGAACCAGGCTTTTGGAGATCTTGAGCGTATGGCTGAAATGGAGGCAGCCACAGCTATGCAGAGTCCTGATTTTGGGACTAGGCCAGGAAGGGCAGCAAGCAGCCCGGTCCCAAGGATTACTTCACCAGGAGAGACCGGTAACCCCAGTCTTGTAGGGGGAATGGTTTCATACTGGCAATTGGCCCTGCAGCAAGTAGGCACCAGTGACCCTAACACATACCTGCAGGTGTTGGACCGTTTTCTGGAAGCTGTAGAACAAGAGCGACAGGCAGAGAGAGAGAGGAAGGCTGCTGAGCGAGAGGCAGAGGAAGAGAGGAAGGCTGCTGAGTGAGAGGCAGAGAGAGAACGGAAGGCTGCTGAGTGAGAGGCAGAGAGAGAAAGGAAGGCTGCTGAACGACAGGCAGAGAGAGAGTATCAGCTTGAGCTGAAGAGGCTGGAAATCTCCCAGCGGGCACAAACCACCCATGTGCAAACTCCAACAACCCTGCACAGATCCTCAAGTTGGAAGGAGAAGCCAGGCCGGAGTTCAACACAGCCGTCTGTCGTCAGGTCGGGTGAGACAAACTATTCCCCGGGTGGTCCCTCCCCTGTCCCAAGAACTCTGGGCACCCTAGTGACCTTCCCCAAACCCCAAGGGGAGGTGCGGCGGGGCCATGCCTGTAACCAGACAGGACATTTCAAGGAGGAGTGCCCCAACCGCCCTGAGAACTTCCCTGCTTCCCAAGCCACAGCAGGTGGCCCATCTGTGTATCTGGACGGGGGTGCAGGAAAAGGAATGCGGACTGTGGGACTATTGACTGATTTGCCTGCCAATGTTCTGTTGGGAACTGATTTAGCACCTGTGATGTCCCAATATGGGGTGGAGAGCACCCCAAGTTACTGTGATAAACTGTCTATGATTAATGTTGATAATGTGTCTGTCATATCTGCAGAGAGGGCCCGTAACCCCCCCTCTGAGATACTTCCCATGGCAGTAAGTGTACATGCTAATGAGTTGCCTTCAGCTGAGAGCAGGGAAGATGCAACTGAACTTCCTGCAACCCAGCTCAGCAAAAATGTTATTGATGCTTTGTTCACCCCCGTGCTAGAAGCCAATGAGACCTTGTCTGTAGACACACCCACATCTGCGGGGGCGTCTCCCTCCCAGCTTGTTAACATGTCTACTGCAGATCTCATTGAGGCCCGGTGTGAATTAGCAATTGCTGATGAATGTTCTGTCAATGTAATTGCCAATGCTTGTTGTGAAAGTGTATAGGGTAGCTCTTCGGAGTCACTGGAAGCGACTTCTACTATTTCGCCCAGTGCATCCGATAAGCACCCAACTGCTGACCATGTGCCAGGTGGTCAGGTAGGCTATGTGGATCTCATGGCCGATCCAGGTGAGGGACGGACTGCTGGTAGTGCGGTGTTAACCCGCAGCCAGAGTGCTACAAGGGTGGAGGGCGTTCCGACCCTTGAACCGTTGCCTACACCACCTGGAGTCGGTGCTGAGACCGCCATGACTAGCCTCACTCCCTTGAAGCCGGAGGAGTCCAGCCGGTATGAGACAAACCCGTCTCTTCTGTCCAGTTCTATTCCAGGCCCATGGCCCAAGTGCAGATGGCATGGGGTACTGGAGGTGTGATCCAAGAAGGGGGTATGTCTAATGTATTAACTGTCAATGTATTGTGGGAGGATGGTTTGGGGAAGCATGATCTCAGTCATTTGCCCAAGGTATCACCATCACCCACCCAAGTACAGGAGGAACAGGATGTAGGTTTGGAAGCAAAGGGGGAGGTGCAGACTCCCCTAGAACTCTCCCAACTAGCGGCTAGTGTGAGAGAGACCCTGAGAGACCGCTGGGATGGGGTCTCTAAACTGGTATCCCAAAAACCTGGGGATATGAGTGTGGCTCCACAGGGTGCCAGCACTCAGAAAGCGGACCCAGAACAGGCAGGAGGTAGCCAAGTGTACGTGGCTCAGAGCCTGAGCCTTAGAAGTGTCCCTAGTCAGACTAGAGAGACAGAAGGGGCCGGCAGCTATGTAAAGCTATGTAACATGCACCTCTCTTTTGTCTCACTCCAGCCAAGAGTTCAGAGATGCTGTCCAAGCTGACCTTAGTCTGGACATATTGAAGGCGCGTGCCGCTCAACCACCCTTGGAGTCTGACAAGGCCCGAGTCTGCTGGGACCCTGGGGGAAGGTGAGGGAGCCTTGGGGCCAGAGCCTGAGAAGTTGGAGGTGGAGGTGCTTTCAGAAGAGGGGCGTAGGCCCCTACTTCCTGCAAGCCCCAACTAAAGGGGGAGGTGTGATGATTCTGCTTAAATATGGCTATAATTCAGAGCTGTATTTTGGTCTTTGGGTAGCGTATTTCTCTGTAGTTCCATTTACTCATAAGGTGCGCAGCCATAATCATAGGTGTATATTGGCAGTAGTAGCAACCTGGAACAATAGGGCTTTGTATCCATCACAGCTGGGCTCCATTGTATTCCTACACAGCTCTGAGTGATCAAAGAAACATGCATTGTCCAGTCTGCACTTGTTGATCAGATATGGCTGATAACATTGTATCATTTCACTTGGTCTCAGCTCTTTGCAAAGAATCTGGACTTGAGTGGATTAATCCATCAGATTTGCTGCCGCCGATGACTTCATTCTGGGAGGTGGCATAAAGGGTATAAAAGATGAGGTAAGAGGTCTGTGGGGGGAGATTATGCTCTGGAGATGGGGGCTGTGATTGTGCTGAGACTACAGGATATTACAGACAGACCACTGTAAAGAGCATGCAGGCTGGATTATTGTATTAATGCCACATGCTAGGAGTTAATGCCACATGCCAAGAAGCCTCCACTGGTGAACTCCACGTTATGTGTGAGTGTTGGACTATAGAGCCCCATCCAGGAGATGTGTGGTAAAGTAATTATTTCAATGTTATTCCCTTTTTATTTTTATTGTACTGTATATTGTAACTAGTAACTGTTAATGCTTGCATACATCTGCATATCTGTTCTGAACTGCATGTGTTAGATGTTAATACCGACCCATTTAGGGGTTAATAAATATATAAAATTTAGAAAGCTTGTCTTGTATGTATCTTGTGAACCCGACACTCACTGGCGGTGAGTGTGGTTTTTATATGAAAGAAGACTCAGGTGGGGCCACAGCGGTGTTGGCGCACTGAGGATCTTTCACATGGTGTATGCTTTGTACAGGGACAGTATACTGTATGGGGTGCAATAATGGGGCAATATACCATGTGGCGGGGGGGATTAGTAAAAGGGGCAATATACTACAGTGCCTTGCGAAAGTATTCTGCTCCCTTGAACTTTTCAACCTTTTGCCACATTTCAGGCTTCAAACATAAGGATATAAAATTTTAATTTTTTGGTGAAGAATCAACAACAAGTGGGACACAATCGTGAAGTGCAGGGGTCCCCAAACTTTTTACACAGGGGGCCAGTTCACTGTCCCTCAGACCGTTGGAGGGCCGGACTATAAGAAAAACTATGAAAATCCCTATGCACACTACACGTATCTCATTTTAAAGTAAAACAAAAAGGGAACAAATACAACATTCAAAATAAAGAAATAGTAAATTTAAGTCAACAAACTCACCATTCGCAGTGATGAAATATTTAGCTGCTTCTGCTTCACAAAAGTATTTTGCAGAGTTAATGAATGTTTCAGTTTTAATATTTTATCTTTTCTTACATCTCCAACCAATCATATTTATCTTTATGTTGAGTTTGATAATGTCGACGCAAATTGTATTCTTTGAACACAGCCACTATATTCTGACATATCAAACACACAGCTTTTTCCTTGTACTGCATGAAAAAGTAATCATAAGTCCACTGTTCTTTGAATATCCTACACTCCGAGTCAATTTTTCTCTTTTTTGACGTCATTGTTTCCTAGGGATTCCAAATTGCCATTAGTAAAATACCAATAGATATATATACAGCCCTACAAAAACAATATATGCCAACAATAATACTGTACACACACTGTACCTCAGATTATAACACTTACATACACTGTACTCCCCAAATACAGCACAGTGCACCTCTGAAATGTGCTTCTCTCTTCCCGCAAATAGGTCCAGCACTCTGCCCCATATAAGTCCAGCTCTTTCCCTCATATAGGTCCCATGCTCTCTCCCCCATATAGTTTCCATGCCCCCCCCATATAGGTCCCATGCCCCCCCATATAGGTCCCATGCTCTTCCCCCATATAGGTCCCATGCAGTCTCCCCCATATAGGTCCCATGCAGTCTCCCCCATATAGGTGCCATGCTCTTCCCCCATATAGGTCCCATTCAGTCTCCCCCATATAGGTCCCATGCAGTCTCCCCATATAGGTCCCATGCAGTCTCCCTCATATAGGGCCAGCTCTTTCCCCCATATAGGGCCAGCTCTTTCCCCCATATAGGTCCCATGCCCCCCCCCCATATAGGTCCCATGCAGTCTCCCTCATATAGGGCCAGGTCTCTCCCCCATATATGTCCAGCTCTCCCCCATATAGGTCCCATCAATCCCCCATATAGATCCAGCTCTCTGATCCCCCTCCATGCCCAGTAAAAAAAAAAAGTGAAAATATACTATACCTAGCACTGCAGCCGCTCCCGCGCTGTGGTCCCGGCTCCTCTGTCTTCGGCTGTAAGGCCTAGGTGAGCACGTCGTGCGTCATGACGTGATCATTCTAGGTCCGGACGACGAGCGCCGAGCGTCTACACAGGAACGAGACTTCCCGTGTAGCGCTCGGCGGGTTATTTCAATTGTAAGCGCCTGTGCGACGCGGGCCGGGTAAATGGCCTCCGGGGGCCGGATGCGGCCCGCGGGCCGTAGTTTGGGGACCCCTGGTGAAGTGGAACGAAATTTATTGGTTATTTTAAACTTTTGTAAAAAATAAAAAACTGAAAAGTGGGGCGTGCAATATTATTTGGCCCCTTTTACTTTCAGTGCAGCAAACTCACTCCAGAAGTTCAGTGAGGATCTCTGAATGATCCAATGTTGTCCTAAATGACTGATGATGATAAATATAATCCACCTGTGTGTAATCAAGTCTTCGTATAAATGCACCTGCTCTGTGATAGTCTCAGGGTTCTGTTTAAAGCGCAGAGAGCATCATGAAGACCAAGGAACACACCAGGCAGGTCTGTGATACTGTTGTGGAGAAGTTTAAAGCCGGATTTGGATACAAAAAGATTTCCCAAACGTTAAACATCCCAAGGAGCACTGTGCAAGCGATCATATTGAAATAGAAGGAGTATCAGACCACTGCAAATCTACCAAGACCCGGCCGTCCCTCTAAACCAGGGGTGTCAAACTCATTTTCTCCGGGGGCCACTTCAGCCTCACGGGGTACCTTGAAGGGCCAAGATTATTTTACACGTGTATAAAAGTAACTTCTCCTTAACAGTTAAGCGAGCTATTAAGGAGTAGTTACATTTGTACATTACTACTGTTACATTCAGCCCTTTGAGGTCAACCAGGAAGAACATAATGTATTCTTAAAACCTAAGACATTGGCATGTTACATACTATCCTCATCCTTTTCTGAATATATAAAAAATTAAGCACTATACAAATACTGTTTACGCCTGCAAACGGTATTATGCTCTATAGTTGCCTCTGCACACGGTATTACGCCCCACAGCGGCCCCTGCACACGGTATTATGCTCCATAGTGGCCCCTGCACACAGTATTATGCTCCATAGTTGCCCCTGCACACAGTATTATGCTCAATAGTGGCCACTGCACACGTTATTATGCTCCATAGTGGCCCCTGCACACGTTATTATGCTCCATAGTGGCCCCTGCAATCGGTATTATGCTCCTTAGTGGCCCCTGCATTGGTATTATGCCCCATAGTGGCCCCTGCAAACGGTATTATAGTCCATAGTGGCCCCTGCACATGGTATTATGCCCCATAGTGACCCCCCCACCCATGAACTATTATTATACTCTGGGGTCTTTTCAGACCCCAGAGTATAATGATCGGAGACCCAGGTGGTGACAAACATAAAACCAGTGTTACTTACCTGGGCCCCGGTGCGCTCCCTGCGTTCGGCCTTCTTCAATGTTGCACAGACCGGCGTCGCGACATAATGACGTCGGCCCGGCTCACGTGACGCCTGGGACGTCACCAAAGAAGGCCGAAGCCGGCTGGGAGCAGCATCGGATCGCCGGAGAGGTGAGTAACTCTGGTTTTTATGTTTATCACCTTCCCGGGGTCTCCGATTATTATACTCCGGGGTCTGAAAAGAACCCAGAGTATAATAATAGTAGTATTTGATGGGGTTCACCGGCCGCGGCCTCACTTACCATCCCCGCTCCTGCACACTGCCACTTCTGCATCCCATAGCAGAAGGGGAAGTGGGGGCGGCCACGACCAGCAGCGGGGATCGGTAAGTAAATAGGCCGTTACGTGCCGGAGATACTCCAGCAGGCAACGGCCTATTTATATATATATATAAAAAAAAACTTATCTTCACTTACCAGCGATGCCTTGATGCAGCTGCCTCCTCTTCTTGTCTGCGTGTCAGCTTAGGAGGCGCGATGACGTCATTGTATCGCCGCCTGCGCTGACATGCAGAGGTCTTGTAAACCAGCCCAGGACAGGTATCGCGTAGCTTTGGTTTTTTTTTTTTTTTAAGCGGCCTGTCCTGGGCTGGTTTACATTACATAATGTACATACACAATAAAAAATGCCGCGGCCCTGCGGACCAGCTAAGTGCCGGGCCGGATAACAGAAGGCAGCGGGCCGGATTCGGCTCGCGGGCCTTGTGTTTGACACCTGTGCTCTAAACTTTCATCTCAAACAAGGATAAGACTGATCAGAGATGCAGCCAAGAGGCCCATGATCACTCTGGATGAACTGCAGAGATCTACAGCTGAGGTGGGAGAGTCTGTCCATAGGACAACAATCAGTCGTACACTGCACAAATCTGGCCTTTATGGAAGAGTGGCAAGAAGAAAGCCATTTCTCAAAGATATCCATAAAAAAGTCTGATTTAAAGTTTGCCACAAGCCACCTGGGAGACACACCAAACATGTGGAAGAAGGTGCTCTGGTCAGATGAAACCAAAATCCAACTTTTTGGCCACAATGCAAAACGATATGTTTGGCGTAAAAGCAACACAGCTCATCACCCTGAACACACCATCCCCACTGTCAAACATGGTGGTGGCAGAATCATGGTTTGGGCCTGCTTTTCTTCAGCAGGGACAGGGAAGATGGTTAAAATTGATGGGAAGATGGATGGAGCCAAATACAGGACCATTCTGGAAGAAAACCTGTTGGAGTCTGCAAAAGACCTGAGACTGGGATGGAGATTTATCTTCCAACAAGACAATGATCCCAAACATAAAGCAAAATCTACAATGGAATGGTTCACAAATAAACGTATCCAGGTGTTAGAATGGCCAAGTCAAAGTCCAGATCTGAATCCAATCGAGAATCTGTGGAAAGAGCTGAAAACTGCTGTTCACAAACGCTCATCCAACCTCACTGAGCTCGAGCTGTTTTCCAAGGAAAATGGGCAAGAATTTCAGTCTCTCGATGTGCAAAACTGATAGAGACATACCCCAAGCGACTTGCAGCTGTAATCGCAGCAAAAGATGGTGCTACAAAGTATTAACTTAAGGAGGCCGAATAATTTGGCACACCCCACTTTTCAGTTTTTTATTTTTTACAAAAGTTTAAAATATCCAATAAATTTCGTTCCACTTCACGATTATGTCCCACTTGTTGATTCTTCACCAAAAAATTAAAATTTTATATCCTTATGTTTGAAGCCTGAAATGTGGAAAAGGTTGAAAAGTTCAAGGGGGCCGAATACTTTTGCAAGGCACTGTATGTGTGCAGACCAGTAAAGGGATTTTATACCATGTGGGGACTACTAAATGGGGTATTATACTGGAGGGACCCAGTCAAAAGTTTTCCTGCTTACTCCCCTGTGTATGGATACTGTATAACCCACAAGCCGCTAATACAATGCCCATACATACTTTGTCCACTTTTGGCAAGCTATTCCCAGTGAATGACACAATGGGGCAAATTTATTAAGTCTAGTGTATCGTACATCAGTCTTATTAAAGGCCCCTACTGGCGCAGGGACCAATAGATTTATGAAGAGGCTGCGGCATTTTCATAACTCTCTCAATGTCCCTGCGTCTGAATGGAAATGTACGAACTGGGGTAAATTTCTATTATAACTCAAGGCTGAAAACTGGAGCTATAATGAATCTGTTTGGCCTAGGCTTCCCCGTCCTGGTACACCACGCTCACATTTGAACAATGTGAGCGAGGAGCGGATTGGAATTTGTGGTGCACATTTGGCGCCAAAAATATTTGGCGCCAAATGTGTGCCACAATAGCATCCCTCTATGCCAGAAACCTGGTATACAGGGATTGATAAATTCCTGCCACTGTACCAAGTTTAACCTACCAACATTACAGTTCATCATTCCCTCTACATCAGTTTTCTGGTGCAATGGGATGATATTGAAGTGCATGTTTGGCACAATGTCCTTTCTTGTAGCAAACGTGGACCACAAGTCCTAGTGTAACGTCCTTGCCTGTCCGGGCTTTGGCACCGTCCTCCGGGCGCACGCTGCGGCGCAGGAGGCGTGCCCGGTTGTGATTCTTTTCTTTGGGTTTTTCTTGTACTGTCTGAACACTGTCCTATTCCCTCACCTCCTTAATTGATTTTCCACCACGCCCTTCTCTTTCACCTTGCTCTCCCCCTGCTCCACTAAGAGTTACTTTGGTCCTGCCTTGGTGATTGACAGCCTATCCTCCTATCAAGTCTGAGGCGAGTTCTTTCTCCCTATTTATTGTTTGCCCACTTTCCTATGGGCGCCTGCTATTGCTTTTGCTTACTGGCTTTACTTCTTGTTGTTTGTTGCCTGCTCTTCTTATTTTCTGACCACTGGCTTTGACTTTGACTATTCTCTTGGATCTCGATTCTGTGCTGCTATTGCTCGATTGTTACTGACCCCTTGGCTAGCTGACCTCCCTTTGTTGTTGTGCGTCTTGTCTGCGTTCTATGTGATCACTTATTATAAGGAGGGACTGTCGATGTGGTTGCTGGCTGTCACCTAGGACAGATCGGGCAAGTTAGCCAGGGACAGTGGGGGGGATTCAGCTTAGGGTCCACTGTCTCGTTGTGCCCCTCCCCCCTAGTTCTCCAGCAGCTTCTGGGGAATCGCTCCTCTAGTGATTCCCTTACACCTAGTTTGTGCCTTGCCAACCACCTTCTGTGAATTTGTGTGGGTGGGGGGTAATTAAGCTATTCTCCATGTGTTAATAATGACATGATAGCTTTATTCCGCAGGTCGGTACAATTATGGTGATACCAAATATAGTTTTTTGGGGTTTTTTTTTCATGTTTTAATACCTTTACAAAAATGTAAAATTGTGACACCCATAACTTTTTTTTTTTTTTATTCTTTGGTGTATGTAAGGTGTTTTTTGGATTTGTAGTTTTTATTGATATCGTTTAGGAGAATGTATGATGTTTTATTACAGGGCTAGGAAGATGCTGGGGCAGACAACCTGTGTGCACTGTCTATTCTTCTGGCTCCCAGGCTGGAAGAGCAGACCGTGTACATAGACTGGGTGCCCCAGCAGCTCCCAAATCCCATGAACATCGCATCAAGGTTCATTTCCCGGTAAGTGATGCAGGTTCCATGTCTACTATTTCAGGCAGTGAGCACAGCCTGTCCTGTATGCCCCCCCATTTTCACTAGGTGGCGCCACTTATTTCCTCATGGCAGGTGCACCCCAGAGGCCCCTCCACACCCTTCCCTTTTACTTTTACTTCCGCCGAGTGCTACAGAAGAGTGGATATGACAAAGCACAACTTCACTGTTTCAGCGTTACAGGGAACATTTTTTGATCAGTTTCCTACAGAGATCTGCCGCAAAAACTGAAGTGACTTGCACAAAAAAAACAGATCCCATAGAAAACTATGGGGTCCGTTCTAGCTTCAGTTTCCCTGTGGCTTATGTGTATCATTAATTATTGCTAACTGATGCTAACATTGGACATATATGAACTCACCCTTATAAAAAAGTTATGAAATATGGTATAAATGGAAAAAATAGGGCAAGAATCAAGTGCTCATATTTAGAAAGTAAACCCAATAGCACAAAAGTGAAAAAACTAAAATAGAACTTTTATTAATATAAACTAAATGGTCCAGGTCAGACCAGAAACATTAAAATAGATAGTATGTGTATACAGTATATAAGGTGGTCTTGTTACAGCCAGGTCTTCCAGGAATCCTCATATATAAAGGGTAATGATACAAAATACCCCAATATAGAGGAATCCGTAAAGAAAACACAGGAAAACCTCAGACCACATAATCTAACTAATCGGCTTAGCCCTCAGTGGGAGAGCTATTATATACTTGAACAGGTGAAAGGCAAATTACCACCTGAACATACACACTGAGCAGGACACTTGCCCATTCAGATAAAGTGAACTAGACAGGGTAGCAAACCCTAAAAAGGGTAGCCCAGCTAGCCCCCCCTCACTAAAGCCCCTCAACGTGTTCCCCTCTATGGGTTCATCAGGAGGGTATAGATTTTAAAATACATGAATTCAGCGCACTGTCGGCTTTCCCGTTATGTGCCCCGGGGCTGGAGATATCGGTGCCGTTAGTTTTCTGCTCCATCGTCAGAAGGGCATTCCTGACAGTCTAGCTGGGCTGTGAGGACCGCCCCCTCAGTACAGGGTTATGGATGAGTACTGTCAGGGGGGGCGTTCCTCACAGCTCAACATCATCGCTGGGCGGTAAGGAATGGCCCCCTGACTGTACTCGTCCATAGCCCTGTACAGCCCCTATATATTTTTGAGATCTGGGAGATAGGGTGATTTGAATTTTTATGTTTTTTTTTAATTTTGTAAATATTTTAAAAGCTTTTAAATTTTAAATTGAAGCTATGATCTTTAGGTCACTTGTACCAAAGACTACAATCCAGCAGTATCAAAATCCCTAGGCAGTCTTCAATATATTACTATATATGGTTTTAGGGGCATTGCTTTCCATCAATGTGCCTTACTATCTGCTGCTGTTAACTGCTGCTCATTTCCGCCCACTAACTCTACTGTGCATGTCTGATGATGACACACTTAACCCGAAAGTGAAGGAAGCTGGTTTCAGATGAGGGCAGGGTGTCATCATCAGACAACCATAGGGTGGAGCTGAGCAGTAGTTAGCAGCATCAGATAGTAAAGCTCACTAAAGCAACACCCCTAAAGTCATTTTCTGCTCATTTGCATAGGATAAAAGGACAATTTTTACAAGAATGGAGAAGCAGTCCTGAATAAGAAATACATAATTGTAAACTGTGCTGGCAGCCCTACAAGGTACTGTGATTTTTCCTTGGCCCATTGTAAAAGACATAACATTTTTATTTTTTCATTGATATTCCGTATTTTTCAGACTATGACGCACTTTTTTTCCCCCAAATTTGGGAGGAAAATGGGGGGTGCGCCTTATAGTCCTAATGCATCGCCCCACTCCTGCCGCCGATGGCTTCCTGCAGCGGGACTTCCTGTAGCTGCAGGATTGTGGCGATGCTACAGACCCGGCGCTTGCAGGAGAGGGTGTTCCCAGCCGCGCAAACCAATCTGTAAAGACAATGGCGGTTGCTCTGCTGCAGAGTGGTCGCCATAGCTAGCAGTCTCCGTTGTAATGTACAGCGGATATCGGGAGCTAATGCCCGCGATCAGAGTGGACTCTGATCGCGGGCATTACTACCTGTAATTTCCCCCCCAAACTGTCCCTGGGACCAGTGGGTACCTTCTTGTTGCAGGCCGGCTCCCCGCGCGGCGAGATCCTGGGAACCGACCTGTTCCTGTGACAGCCGGGAGCCTACTGAAGGCTCCCAGGCCTGTCATAGTAATATTACTATTGCGGCTGGTCTATGAGCAATTGTATTGTAGTCTATGGGACTTGCAATCAAATGATTGCAGGTTCAAGCCCCCTAGGGGGGCTAATAAAATAGTTTAAAAAAAAAAGAAAAAAAAGAAAAGTTCTAAATCATCCCCTTTCCCTAGAATACATAAAAAAGTAGAAAATTACTGTGAAACACATACACATTAGGTTTCCCTGTGTCCGAAAACGCCCGGTCTACAAACTTATGAAAATATTTTTCCGTAGGGTGAACGTCATAGTGGGAAAAAGTATCAAAAGTGCCGAACTGCCGATTATTTCACTGTTTCGCCTCTGATTTGAATAAAAAGTGATCAAAGCAAATAGACATTCCCCAAAATAGTAGAACTAAAAAGTCGACCTGGCCCCGCAAAAAAAGACCCCCTATGCTTCCCTGTAGAGCTGCAGGGCCACCTGTCAATGTGGCCTTGCAACTGTTGCAAAACTACAACTACAATATTTTACCACATTTATTGCTTCAAAATTTTCTTTCCTATTTTCCTTCTCTAAAACGTAGGTGCGTCTTATAGTCCGAAAAATACAGTAGCTGTTTGAAGGCTTATTTCTCGTGATTTTTCAATACAATCATTTTGGGTAACTTATTAACTAATTTTTATTAACTCTGGTATAGATAGTGAAAAAACCCTACCAATTCTGGCATATTATTTTTAATTTAAAATGTTGTGTCATTCAATGTACTGCATGAATAACATGTTATCGTTATTCTAAGGATCAGTACAATTATAACAATTCCTAATTTAGGCTAAGGCCCCCACGTTGCGGAAACCAGCTTTTGTTGTTGCAGATTTTGCTGCGGTTTTTTGAGCCAAATTCAGGAGTGGATTGAGCAGAAGGGAGAAGTATAAGTACTTCCTATATATTTCCCATTCCTTTTGTAATCACACTTGGCTTTGGCTCTGGCTCAAAAAAAATGCAGCAAAATCTGCAACAAAAGAAGCTACATTTCCGCAACGTGGGGCCTTAGCCTTATATAGGTTTTTTTTAACCTGTTACTGCCGGTGACAATTTGATTTTGGTTTTTGACTCCCCACCTTCCAAACCCCATTACGTTTATTTTTGGTTTTTCTTTTCAGAGCTAAATGAGGGGTTAATTTTTGTGGGACAAATTGTTTTTCATAGAAGTGCCATTTATTATTCTGTACCATGTACTGGGAAGCTGGAAAAAAATATTTTTATAAGTTTGTAGAGCAGGCTTTTTCGGACACATGGATACCAAATATGTATGTGTTTCATGGTCATTTTTTAGTTTTGTTTGTATTCTTGGGAAAGAGGTGATTTGAACTTTTAGTGTTTTTTTTTTTTGTTTGTTTTTTTATATTTTTTTAAAAACTTTTTTAAATTTTTTATTACTCCTTTATTACTTTAAAGACTATTACGGCAGATGTCGGGAAGAGGTTAATGATTAGCTATTGCCATTTAATAATACCTTTTTGTTTTCTTTTTTGAAAAATTGATTTGGCGCTGCCATGCTGTAACAGCAATAACTTTTTTTTTTTTTTTTCCAGAACCAAACTAGTTGAGAGTTTATGTTTTGGGTAAATAATGTACTAGGTTTATAGTACAGGTTGTTACGGATGCATCAATACTAAATTTATGTAGCTTTTTTTATTCTTGAATAATTGTACATATTAAAAAAAATATTTTTGCATTTCCAACTTTTTTAACTTACTTTTCCACTGAAAGAGCTAGTTAAGGGCATATTTTTGCAACTACAGTCATGGCCAAAAGTTTTGAGAATGATACAAATATTAATTTTTACAAAGTCTACTGCTTCAGTTTTTCTAATGGCAATTTGCATATACTCCAGAATGTTATAAAGAGTGATCAGCTTAACAGCAATTACTTGCAAAGTCAATATTTGCCTAGAAAATGAACTTTATCCCCCAAAACACATTTCAACATCATTGCAGCCCTGCCTTAAAAGGACCACCTAACATCGTTTCAGTGATTGCTCCATTAACACAGGTGTGGGTGTTGATGAGGACAGGGCTGGAGATCAATCTGTCATGATTAAGTAAGAATGACACCACTGGACACTTTAAAAGGAGGCTGGTGCTTGCCATCATTGTTTCTCTTCTGTTAACCATGGTTATCTCTAAAGAAACACGTGCAGTCATCATTGCACTGCACAAAAATGGCCTAACTGGGAAGAGTATTGCAGCTAGAAAGATTGCACCTCAGTCAACAATCTATCGCATCATCAAGAACTTCAAGGAGAGAGGTTCCATTGGTGCCAAAAAGGCTCCAGGGCGCCCAAGAAAGACCAGCAAGCGGCAGGACCGTCTCTTAAAAGTGTTTCAGCTGCGGGATCGGGCTACCAGCAGTGCAGAGCTTGCTGAGGAATGGCAGCAGGCAGGTGTGAGTGCATCTGCACGCACTGTGAGGCGGAGACTCTTGGAGCAAGGCCTGGTCTCAAGGAGGGCAGCAAAGAAGCCACTTCTCTCCAGAAAAAACATCAGGGAAAGACTGATATTCTGCAAAAGGTACAGGGAGTGGACTGCTGAGGACTGGGGTAAAGTCATTTTCTCTGATGAATCCCCTTTTCGATTGTTTGGAACATCTGGAAAACAGCTTATTCTGAGAAGAAGAGGTGAGCGCTACCACCAGTCTTGTCTCATGCCAACTGTAAAGCATCCTGAAACCATTCATGTGTGGGGTTGCTTCTCAGCCAAGGGAATGGGCTCTCTCACAGTCTTGCCTAAAAACACAGCCATGAATAAAGAATGGCACCAGAATGTCCTCCAAGAGCAACTTCTCCCAACCGTCCAAGAGCAGTTTGGCGCTCAACAATGCCTTTTCCAGCATGATGGAGCACCTTGCCATAAAGCAAAGGTGATAACTAAATGGCTCAGGGAACAAAACATAGAGATTTTAGGTCCATGGCCTGGAAACTCCCCAGATCTTAATCCCATTGAGAACTTGTGGTCAATCATCAAGAGACGGGTGGACAAACAAAAACCAACAAATTCAGACAAAATTAAAGCATTGATTCTGCAAGAATGGACTGCTATCAGTCAGGATTTGGTCCAGAAGTTGATTGAGAGCATGCCAGGGAGAATTGCAGAGGTCCTGAAGAAGAAGGGTCAACACTGCAAATATTGACTTGCTGCATTAACTCATTCTAACTGTCAATATAAGCTTCTATTACTCATAATATGAATGCAATTCTATTTCTGTATGTGATAAAAACATCTGACAAACACACATAAAAACCAGAGGGCAGCAGATCATGTGAAAATATTAATATTTGTGTCATTCTCAAAACTTTTGGCCATGACTGTATACTTTTTAGTAGATGCCAGCACTTCCAATGCACATAAATGAAACTTAAATGTCACATGATAATGTGAGGCGCACAGCGCCAATGAACAGCCTATTGTTTCATTTGTGTTTATTTCAAGTGCTGGCATCCACTCCTCTCATGGATTGTAAGGTTAGGTTCACACCAGAGCCTGGATTCTGAGGACTTTTCTCTCCACATTTTTTGGGCAGAAACCCAGTGGGTCAGTGGGTAACCGCTTTTTAAGTGGATTGGGTTTCCGTTTTCAGGTCCCCAAGCGGACCCGAAGAACGGAAACCGAATGCATGTATGAACCTAGTGTGAGAGTGGATATTTCATTAGCATTTTACAACTGTGCTTTTTTTTTAACATATCTTGCAATGGCCGACTTGCACCCTGCACAGCCATGTATCATCTAATCTAATTTGATAGGGAGATACAGGGAGAGTTTTGGGACTTTCCTTGTTAGGACAGGAGCCATTGTGGGACATAGGTGAGAGATAGGGTATAATTATACCAGCCCTTCATCTGTAAGTCCCGTTGAGTCCCCAACATCTCTCAGTAGGTCCGGGTAAGACTGTTCCCTTTTCTTATCTAGAGCACGGTTTGTTTTGTGCACATTAATTGGTGATATTCTCTGACCGTCTTAAATATTTATTATTATAATTTACATTAAAGGTTAAGTTTTATGATTTCTTGGATCCTGTGCTTGTGACAATTGATTGTTGGATCATCAAGTTTGTTTGATAACGTAATTGTATGCTTTGGCCATTCCTGCCATTAGTATAAACACTATATGGAATACAGAAGTTTATTTTAGCTCTTAGAATATTCAGATACAGATATATTTGTTATAATACAGTGTATTTTTATTCTCCAGCCCTGGCAGGACATCTTTATCAAAACAATGATCCAAAAACTGCTATTATTATGTTAAAAACAAAACAAACCAAAAGCATACCCCTTCATGTACTTTTGGATGACGTGGAGCAAGCAAATAAGAAAGATTCTTGGGATTATACAGGTGGACATCTAAATCATAATCATCTTTTTAAACCACCACTTCTAAAAGAGAAGAGTTTCTGGAAAAGTAGACAATTACCAGATCAAAAGTATGAAAACATGGAAAACATGAGTAAAATTAAAGACTCCTTTCTAAACCTTACACTCAAGACAAGTTTAGTAAATAGGGGTACAAAAGTCAAGTCGTTGTATGCACGTTCTCCAGTCATAAAACAAACTGGCCCATGTACGCCAATAAACACACCATTTGCAAGTTCTGTTATGAACACTTGGTCACAAACAACATGCCAAGAAAATCCACAACACGAATATAGAGAGTCACCACTAAAGAATAAAGATCTTGAACTGCTAGAATTACCAATGTGTGAAAGACCACAGACATCCCAGGATCATAGTATGGAATATAGATTTCTCCCAGCCTACTTTACTGGCCTCACAAAAATGGACCAGTTCAACATATTCCTGAAGTCTGATTGTGATATTCTGCAAAAGCAAGACATGTCAAAAGACTTCTACAAGAACGTGACTGTTGAGTGCTATGAGAAAAAGCTAACCAAGGTATGAACATTAGGATCTCATATAATCAGAGGATCTTCGTTTCTTAGAATTATTAGTGTATATTTAGATAAGTAGATTTTAAAACTTTTTTTGGGGTGATTATAGCAAATTGTGGCAAACCGCAACACATTTTCTCAACCTGTGTAGTTCTGGCTTGATTTTGACTAGAGGAAATTCCTGGGGTTTTCCTGCATTCTGTTTGTCTGGAGGGAGACTGCAGACAAAAAAAAAAGTGATCGGAGTCAGTGTAAATGCATATTTAGCATATACCTTAAATGGTTGCTATGGGCTGGTACTTTTATGAATTCCACAGATATAGCACATTCAGAGATCTGTATGAGACAAATGCTGCACTATTACCTCTTACTGCAAGCCTTCTGTGAAAACAAATTGTAGATTTTAAAGGGGTTGTCCGGGATAAATAGATATTTCTAATGTAAGCCAAACAACCCCCCCTCTCCCCACCTACCTTCTAAATTACAGGTGTATCTCAATAAATTAGAATATTTTTGGAACATTCATTAATTTCAGTAATTCAATTCATAATCAGCGTCTTCCATGATTGTGTGTCCTACTGAACCAGACTGAGGGACCATTGAAAGGCTTAGGAAACCTTGGCAGGTGACACACTGAATTTACAATACTGAACTTTTTTACAATATTCAAATTTTCTTAGATTTGGGTTTTCATTACCTGTAATCCATAATCAACATTTATAGAAATAAAACACTTGAAATAGATCAATAGATTTGAAAAATTATTTGTTTTCCTGGAAAACCCCTTTAAAGATGAGTTAATCTGTTTACATCTATAGTTTATTTTACTATGAATGCAATCATAAAGGGTTCAGATCCTTTTATTGTCAGGGTTTATAGTAATATTCCACTGTAGTATAAGAAATACAGTTCCAGAGTGTTTTGTATGTGTTGTCCAAGTGTGACAAATTCAATGTGGATTAGTAAATGGAGAGGTGATTTTCTAAATTTCCTTGGTAATATTGTAGCAAAAGATTATGACAAAGTTATCACATATCTGTGGCAGGGGTTTATTTACCACATGAACGACCTGTGCAGCTACACAGGGGCTTTGCAGATAAGAAGGCCCATGGCCGCCTTCAAGGGAAACCAAAAGAACTTTCAACTAGAGTCAACTACATTAGATTGCACATCAGGGACTCCTCTAATGATTCCTGTGGTTCACAATGCCAGTGCTTGGGATCCACCATTGAACAACAGCTTTTTGAAGAGCCCTGAGGTAAATGCTCTCTGTCAAGAATCCTACACACAAATAAGCTGTTGGAAAGCAAGGGACTTAAATATTGCCCTTGGGGCATATTCTCATGTGGCAGCTATGTTGCAGAAGTGTCTGTGACTGTCTGCTCACTTGAACGGAGCTTGTGGAATCCATGCCCATGTTGCACGGAACTAATGTGAAGTTGCAGAAATTCAGAGGGAAATCCTTTCACAAAGTATTAATGTGAAATAAAAAGCTCTCCTAAGAATTTGATAAAAAAATACAAATTGAATAGTTAGAGACCCAGTGTGGTATATTTGTAGATTGGTAGATATTACAGGTATCAGAAACCTTCAGCTGAATCTACAACTCCCAGCATGCTGCAGTCGCTTCCATGGATGTTCTGAGAACATGGATGTTCTGGTGGGAAGTGTAGTTTCAGTTTACTGATTCCTGATTTCTACTGCATACTAAGTATTAACTCAATGACATGCTGTAAAATCACTAACTGTTTGTAACTTGATTCTGTAGTAAGATTTTTAGACTTTTGGTTTCATATTGTATGGTTAAGGATATGTTCACATTGGCCCTTCGGTTCGGTTCCATTATAGGAGCAGAACAGTGGAAGTTCTGGATATTTAAAATGATGGACACCATTGGAGCCTAAAATATTCTTTTGATTTAAAATAATAAAGAGTTACATAGTAGTAGAAGATGAGGTTGGATGAAGATACAGGTCCATCAGGTCAACCTATAACCCTACAGTGTTGATCCAGAGGAAGGCAAAAAAAAACATGAGACCTATGACAATTGCCCCATGTCAGGGGAAAAATTTGCTTCCCAGCTCCAATCCGGCAGTCAGTATAAAACCCTGAATCAACTTGGCCTTACCAAAATCTAAAACCCATTACCCAGGCCTTCTTTACAATTACACCAATTACAACTTACACAATTAATCCACTATCACCACATCCTATGGCAGTGAGTTCCATAGCCTCGCTGTTCTTACAGTAATGAATCTCCTTCTATGTTGCTCGTGAAATTTGTTCTCCTCTAGATGTCACTGGCTTAGGAGTAAAAAGATCTTTAGAAAATTCTTTGTGCCGTTCCTTCATGTATTTGTACATTGTTATTAGGTCTCCCCACAGGCGTCTTTTTTTCTAAACTGAAATGCAGGACTTTGTTTGTAATTTTTTACAGATTCTGTAGAGACTCCAACACAGATCTGAACTTCGCATACTCTGCAGGCTCTACAATATTTGCATTTGTTTAGTTTTGCTTCATGAATTGAAGGGTTTAGAATTTAAAGTTGTGAAACCTTTAATTTGTTTTCTTTTTTTGTCATTGTCAATTTAGGAACTTATGACTATTACCCACATTAGGTCTCCTCATTTTGCCCGTCTACAGATCTTCAGTGAAACATTTGAAATAATCTGTAAAGACTTTTCTATTTTTGGAAATGTTCTAAGTAAAACTAAGGTAAGCTTGTTATTAGGGAAACAGCTCACAAATGTTTATATATATATATATATATATATATATATATATATATATATATAATATTACTAGCAGAAGGACCCCCTTTGCACAGGTACATTTCATTTTTTGTTTGTGTAGTGGCCCCATAAGAATTGGCCAGTTTTGCACTTGACATCCAGTATGGCAGTCCAGTATAGGTATAGTCTATTTATGGCTGTGTTGCTATGGAAACCTGGTAAATGAAATGTGAACTTATATTGGCTGATGCACGTCATATGACTGAATATTTAAGGACCTGCGAACTGCTATTGACTCATACAGGTCATAAGTAGCTTGGTTGTTATGGAAACCTGGTGTAAAGCTGTGTGTATGTCAAGACTGAAGAACCTGCAATTTTCCATTGGTCCATAAGCGTCATGTGATCATGGTTGTCTCAGTTTGAATATCAGTGAAAGACCTGCTATCAGTTGCTATGGAAAACCTGAAGTAAAACTGCGTGTATGTGACCTTGTGTAACAGTGTCATCCACAGCGCCCTGCCCCTTTAAAGCTGACCCACAGCAGTAAAGAAAAATGGCTGGGTTATTATGGAAACATGGAATGCAGCTGTGTGCATGTGGCTGACAATGCCTTGTCAGATTGGAGACAGGCTTGGGTCTGCTGAGAGTTTTCATTAGCTCAAGCAGCAGCCATATGTTTTGCTGCAGGGGGCATGAGTAGTTTAAAAACGTTTCAATTTATATGAATGCTGACATCCAGTATAGCAGTCCAGTCAGTGGCTTAAATACCAGGGTAGCAGTCTTAGCGGCTGCCACAGGGCCCGGGACATTAGGGGTCCCGGCGAGCCCCTGATGTTGTGTGTTTTTTTTGTTTTTTGTTTTTTTTTGTTGTTTTTTTTTTTTAATAGACTGTGTAACACCAGCAGGTAACAGGCCCTATTTACTTACTGATCCCCGATCCTGCTCACGGTCGCCTCGCTTCACCTTCTGCGGAGGCGACTGTGAACAGGAGCAGGGGTCGGTAAGTAAGGCCTGCGGGCTGTGAACCACACAAACACTGCTATCATTATACTCTTGGGTCTTTTGAGACCCCAGAGTATAATGATCAGAGGCCCCGAGGAGTTGAGGGATCATAAAAAACACTGTTACTTACCTCTCCTGTGCTCCAGCAGCCTTCGGGCCTCCTTAGTGACGTCCCAGACGTCGATGGGCCAGTTCGACGTCATTATGCATCTAGACGCATGCCTGGCTCACATGACATCTGGTCCAACATTGAAGAGGTAGTGGGGAGTGTGCATAATACTATATGAAGGGGCCACTATGGGGTATAATAGTGTGTCCAGGGGCCACTATGGGGCATAATAGTGTGTGCAGGAATGCAGTTTCTGCAGGGGGGGGGTTGCCGGGAAGGGGGGGCGGGTCCCATGTCAGATGTTCGCCTTGGGGCCCAGCCATTCCTAGTTATGCCACTAAGTCCAGTATAGGTACAAGCTATTTATGGCTGTGTTGTTATGGAAACCTGGTGAATTAACTTATATTGGCTGATACACGTGATATGACTGAATATTTAAGGACCTGCGAACTGCTATTGACTAATAGCGGTCAGAAATAGCTTAGTTGCTATGGAAACCTGTGTGCCTGAGGAAACTAAGCGCCTGCGAGCTTTTATTGGCTGATAAGGGACATGTGACCATGTGTATGGTAGTTGGAATATGAGTGAAAGACTTGCAGGCTTGTATTAGCTAATGCAGGTCATCTTTTGGGAATACTGTATCTCAGGAACAGTACGCCCTAGAGAGCTGAGACCGGACACCTGATGTACCTGTATGCCAAATTTGGTGAGGATCGGTCCAGTCATTTGGTCGCGCATAAAGAACAGACAAACTCATTTTTATACATATAAGAGATTATACATGATAGTTTTAATAGATTTGTAGCTGGAAGATTTAGTATCATACTCTAGTACTGTATTAAACTGTCTAATACAGAGTGGCTTGTTGGTGATCCCTATCCTTCTTTCCAATGTGCCCCCGGTTTTAATTGTACCCCTATTGATCCTTGCTTAAAGGGGTTTGCCGTTAAAGTGGTTGTCCAGGATAAAACAAAAAAAAAAAAAAACTCACGTACTCACCTGTCCCCAGTGCTCCGGTGTCTCCCAGCACAGTCCAGTCCTGTTGCACCAGCAGAAATCCCCTCCACACTTGACTGCTGAGGCCAATCAGCGGCTTTAGCAATGGGCTACCTATGACGTCCCCGGGTCCTTTCTTTAGGCCACTAAGGCCATTGATTGGCCTCAGTAGTCACGTGGCCTGGGATGCACTTCTGCTGCAAGAAAACATTGCAAGGAGCAGCACTGGACCGGAGCGCATGGGAGAGGTGAGTATGTTTTAATTTTTTTCACCATCTCCAGCCTTATATATATATATATATATATATATATATATATATATATATATATATATATATATACACACACACACACACACACACACACACACACACACACACGTGGACAAAATTGTTGGTACCCCTCGTTTAATGAAAGAAAAACCCACAATGGTCACAGAAATAACTTGAATCTGACAAAAGTAATAATCTATGAAAATAAACAAATGTAAGTCATTGCTTTTCAACTATGCTTCAACAGAATTTTTTAAAAAAGAAAACTCATGAAACAGACCTGGACAGAAATGATGGGACCCTTAACTTAATATTTTGTTGCACAACCTTTTGAGGCAATCACTGCAATCAAACGATTCCTGTAACTGTCAATGAGACTTCTGCACCTCTCAACAGGTATTTTGGCCCACTCCTCATGAGCAAACTGCTCCATTTGTCTCGGGTTTGAAGGGTGCCTTTTCCAGACAGCATGTTTCAGCTCTTTCCAAAGATGTTCAATAGGATTTAGGTCAGGGCTCATAGAAGGCCACTTCAGAATATTCCAATGTTTTCCTCTTAGCCATTCTTGGGTGTTTTTAGCTGTGTATTTTGGGTCATTATCCTGTTGCAACATCCATAACCTGCGACAGAGACCAAGCTTTCTGACACTGGGCAGCACATTTCTCTCTAGAATCCCTTAATAATCTTGAAATTTCATTGTACCCTGCACAGATTCAAGACACCCTGTGCCAGATGCAGCAAAGCAGCCCCAGAACATAACAGAACCTCCTCCATGTTTCACAGTAGGGACAGTGTTCTTTTCAAGATATGCTTCATTTTTCCGTCTGTGAACATAAAGCTGTTGTGCCTTGCCAAAAATTTCGATTTTTGTCTCATCTGTCTATAGGACATTCTCCCAGAAGCTTTGTGGCTTGTCAATATGTAGTTTGGCAAATTCCATTCTGGTTTTTTTATGATTTGTTTTTAGCAATGGTGTCCTCCTTGGTCGTCTCCCATGAAGTCCACTTTGGCTCAAACAACGACGGATGGTGCGATCTGACACTGGTGTTCCTTGAGCTTGAAGTTCACCTTTAATCTCTTTAGAAGTTTTTCTGGGCTCTTTTATTACCATTCCTATTATCCTTCTCTTTGATCTGTCATCAATTTTCCTCCTGCGGCCACGTCCAGGGAGGATGGCTACAGTCCTATGGATCTTAAATTTCTGAATAATATGTGCAACTGTAGTCACAGGAATATCAAACTGCTTGGAGATGGTCTTATAACCTTTACCTTTAACATGCTTGTCTATAATTTTCTTTCTAAGCTCCTGAGACAACTCTTTCCTTCGCTTCCTTTGGTCCATGTTGAGTGTGGTACTCACCATGTCACCAAACAGCACAGTGAGTATCTGTAGCCCTATATACAGGCCCACTGACTGATTATAAGATTGTAGACACCTGTGATGCTAATTAATGGACACAACTTGATTTAACATGTTCCTTTGGTCACATTATTTTCAGGGGTACCATCATTTCTGTCCAGGCCTGTTTCATGAGTTTTTTTTTTTTTAAAAAAATTCTGTTGAAGCATAGTTGAAAAGCAATGTCTGACTTTCATTTGTTCATGTTCATAGAATTTTTATATATTATTACTTTTGTCAGATTCAAGTTATTTCTGTGACCATTGTGGGTTTTTCTTTCATTAAACGAGGGGTACCAACCATTTTGTCCACGTGTGTATATGCTTTGTTGGCAATGACAGAGGTCAAACGTTTTCTGTAAGTCTTCATAAGGTTGGCACACACTGTTGCTGGTATGTTGGCCCATTCCTTCATGTAGATCTCCTCTAGAGCAGTGATATTTTGGTGCTGTCGCTGGGCAACATGGACTTTCAACTCCCTCCAAAGGTTTTCTATGGGGTTGAGATCTGGAGACCGGCTAGGCCACTCCAAAACCTTGAAATGCTTCTTATGAAGCCACTCCTTCATTGCCCTGGCGGTGTGCTTTGATCATTGTCATGCTGAAAGACCCAGCCACGTTTCATCTTCAATACCCTTGCTAATGGAAGGAGGTTTACACTCAAAATCTCACAATACATGGCCCCATTCATTCTTTCATGTAAACGGATCCATCGTCCTTGTCCCTTTGCAGAGAAACAGCCCCAAAGCATGATGTTGAAACCCCCATGCTTCACAGTAGGTATGGTGTTCTTTGGATACAACTCAGCATTCACTCTCCTCCAAACACGACGAGTTGTGTTTCTACCAAACAGTTCTACTTTGGTTTCATCTGACCATATGACATTCTCCCAATACTCTTCTGAAACATGCAAATGCCTCTAGCAAATTTCTGATGGGCCCGGATATGTACTGGCGTCCCTGGCGGCGTAGTGTGTTACTGGCAGTAGCCTTTGTTACGTTAGTCCCAGCTTTCTGCTGGTAATTCACTAGGTCTCCCCATGTGGTTCTGGGATTTTTTTTCTCACCGTTTTTGTGATAATTTTGACCCCACGGGGTGAGATCTTGCGTGGAACCCCTGATCGAGGGAGATTATCCGTGGTCTTGTATGTCTTCCATTTTCTAATTATTGCTCCCACAGTTGGTTTACACAGCTTCATTGGCAACTTCAAGATATCTCATCTTTTTCTGACTTAGACTCTACACTAGCCTGTCTGACTTTCATTTGTTCATATTCAGAGAATTTTTATATATTACTTTTGTCAGATTCAAGTTATTTCTGTGACCATTGTGGGTAGCAGATGTAGCAGATTCCAAGTGAACCTTAGTCCTGTGTCATGGTGCACTATCCCATTTGTGTGAGGCAGCCGCTTTTATACATGTGATATGTAACTAGTGTAAACTCAATCTGATCTTTCTTTATTGTGCCGCACTAGTTCATAGACCCTCCATCTGTACATGGACGACTATGTGGTGGTTCATACACCACCTGCACCATCTGTACATCGACGAAAATGTGTAGTTTGTATGAATTATGGTAACTATGTAATGAAATAATCGGAGAGAAAATATGACAGTGGACACGGGAAAAACTGATTTTATACCATTTATTAGTAATAAGCAGAGGAGCTATTAATAATAAGGGCTTGTATTATATCCAATAAATGATGGGGGTTGTGGTTCTTATCTCAAGTCCATGGAGTCTGATCTCCTGTAATGGTCCATCTGACCATCCATAAATAAGGTCCTGAGATAAGAGCCCCAACCCGTTGATCCAAAGGAAGGAGAATAAAAACCCCAGAAATCTGAGTCTCGGGGAAAAAATAATTCCTCCCTGACCCCAAATATGGCGATCAGTGATATAACCCTGGATCATGTCTATCCATCTGCCTACTGTGGACAAACAAAGGAAGAAAGCGACTGGATAAGAAACATGCATCCAAAATTATGCAAAAATAATAAATTGTATTTAATAGACGTAAGGACATAAAAGAAAAATTAAAAAGAATTAAAAACCTAATTGGGAGTGACCCATGGTATCGTAACCATCCCCCAAGCATCAAGACAGACAGAACCATAGTATACAATCTGTCTCAAAAACATTCTTCCAAATGATATCCCGATAAAAACTCCAGTCAAATGACACTAAATACACTAAATATGCATAAATATCAAATTTATAATAAATATGTATAATCCATAAATAAACATATAAAAGGATTACATAAATTCATAATTCCCCATAAATACCAATAAATAAAGAAGGATCATACAAGTATATAAAATCCATACAATAACAAATATGTATATATAGCCGAAGAAAAAAATGGAAGTTAACATATGGGCGCTTTTACTCCTAGTCTGTGAGAATATAAATAGAAACTGGATGCACCTAATGAACAATGACATAAAAAATACAATCTGTGAATTTACAATTGTGCTATGCATCTGTTTTGTAGTAAAAAAAATATGGAAGGTTTTGTAGATACAAACCACTAGGAGTACAACTGGAAGAAGTTTTAGCAATGCCTGGGGTGAAACAACCCCACACGTATCACCACTGCCACTGGCAGCTTCCTCAGGGGTATAGAATGTACCCAAAACGCGTCCTTAAAGGGGTATTCCCACAAACATAACTATATTTAAATTTGAAGATCCTGAGAAGTTAAACAAGTAATTAAAAATTTAGCAGAGTTTTAAAGATTTTCTCTAACCATCTTAGTGGTTTGTTTTGATTGGTTGCCAATGGATATGACCATGAATAGAGGAACTTTCTATAGTCTGAAATCCAGCCATGATTTCCTTACTGTAGCTGAATTATCTTATCGTGCACCTAGTGTCTCTCCTTGATAACCTGGCTACAATAAGGACATCATGGCTGGGTTTTTGATAAGTACCTGACAATAGTAAGTTCCTGCATTTGTGGTCGTATCCATTGGCAACCAATCAAGACAACAGACTGTCTCCACTAAAATTATTAGAGAAAATCGTTGAAACTCTACAAAATGTTTAATTTATTATATGTGCAAAAATGTTTAACTTTTCAATGTCTATGAATTTATATATGGTAATATTCATGGGAATACCCCTTTAAATATAAAGTATAATGAAAGACAGGTGTGTGTCTGGAAAACGTCTAATTGTACCTGATTAGACAATAGTCCAACTCCTCATTTCCAAAATGGAGCAGAGGAAGTGAAACCTATGCTCCCCGCACATGCACATTCCTCCAAATTTCCAAGTTTGGGCATGTAGTCCAATCCTCCAGGTGTTGGCATATTCTGTTTAAAAAAAAAAATGTCCTACCGATCCTCAGTCTTTGTGCTTTATTAATAAAGAATCGTGATGTAAGATGATGCTTCATAGATTTTCCAGTGCAGATATAGATAAAGTATCGAACAGTCGGGATAATGCTAACAATGTTCAAATCTGAGAAAGCAATAATTAACTCAGATTTGCATACTACATTGTAAATAGAGCTGAAATCCGGATTTCCTAATGCTTCGCGGTAACGAATATTTAGTAAGGACCTTCGTGACATCAGACGGCCACATGATATTCTCTAGTGATGTGATTGGGTAGGCATGTCTTTGCTTGTTACCAGATCCTTCCACATGAATAAAAGTTGTCCGTGCTGGAGAGAGAGAGACATGACCGCGGCATCCAAGGGCTTCCGCCATTTTGCCGCCCACCCCGCCTCTCTGGAGATAGGAAAAAGCTGTTTATTCACCGCAAATTAATTCGGATCAAAGAGAAGCGTACTGGAAAATTTGGCGAAGTTGCCGAATCGAATTTTTTAAAACTTCGCTCATCTCTAATTGTAAACTATCCGAAATGGAAGGGCACAAATCTGGAAGTTACATAAATATAGAAGAAAAAAAAAATTTAAATATAATTGTTAAAAAAATCCATCTGCCTACTGCTGCCCCATACTAGAAACCTGCCCCAAAGAGCTTACAGACTAGGAAGTACATATATAAATATAATATATAAATGTGTATATAATAATAATCATAATATCTCCCCCTGTAATGATGGGGGTTAGCCTGCTTTGGAGAGCTTACATACTCAGAATATTGCCCCGAGGCTTACAATGTGTATAGTTGTAGATACATTGTGTATCTCATCCCCTGTAATGATGGGGCTTATCCTGCTCCTAAAAGCTTACAGACTATAGTAAGGAATCCTCTTTATGATGATACATAATAAATGATGACCATGATGGCCGCTTATCTCTAGGACAGAGGTTACACGGCGATTACAGCCACAATAGACATCACATAGTCAAAGATCACCTTGTAGTGCAGCCAGCTTCTCAGCCAGTGAACGTGAGTGCAGTTGTGTCTCACTGACTCGCAACAATCCAGGTCATTTTCAGTTTAGGACTTGAACATCAGTTGCAACCACTGCTGTAACAAAATTGCGTATATTAGCAGATTTGCAGATGTTCACTTGCTCGTCATAATGCAGCCACATTCGCTTCCATTAGAGTTAATGGAAGAAGTCCTACACTGCGATCTCCAACCACATGACATATGCCGCAGCCAAGGCCGCCATGTAGCCCTGACCTCAGAGATACAAGCCATCCTGGTCATCATTAGACCTAGCCTAAAGAGAGGGTTCCTGCAAATAAAGTCATTCTCTAGATGTCTATTGCCTGGAGATTGACTTCATGGCTTACAATCTATTTTGGTAGTGTTCCCTCTGACCTTCCATGATAAGACCAACCCTGCTCTTTTGAGCTTACAATCTAAAGAAAATCACCATTGATCTTTTAACCCCTGAACGAACAAGGACATAATAGTACGTCCTTAATCTTATGGGGATGAATGGAGAGGGCTCAGGAGCTGTGCTTTCTCCATACAAGGCGGATGCCAGCTGTATAGTACAGCCAGCATTTGTAACGTTTTGATACCTTTTAAAAAATGAAAAACTTTGCAAAATAGATCTTTTACCAATCGCAGGCCTCCGGAATGTGATCCAAGGACGGTGATCGGTTGCCATGACAGCTGGGAGCCTATTGGAGGCTGCCAGGCTTTTCATTGCCATGGTTCTATTACACGCTGCCATAGGCAGCTGAACATAAAAATAAAAGAAGAAAAAAAAAAGTTTTTAAAAGTATAAAAAAAAACCCACACAAGTTCAAATCACCCCCCCCCTTTCCCTAGATCACATAGAAAAATAAGTAAACAAAAGTAAACATAAACTCTAGGTATCGCCGTGCTCAAAAATGCCTGAACTACTAAAATATTTATCCGATACAATGAACAGTGTACTGGGGAAAAAACACTTTGCCTCCTACAAAACTTTGAATAAAAAGTGATAAAACCATCAGACTTTCCCCTAAATGGTATGAATTAAAACATCATCTTATCTTATGAAGATGCCATACCTAACTCCATACTTGTAAATATGAAAAAGTTACAGGTGTCAGAACATGGTGAAAATTTTTTTTTCTATTTTGCAAAGTTTTTCATTTTTTAAAAGGTATCTAAACATTACATGTCATTTTTATCACAGTCAACGCTGTAAAAATTAAATCCATATGAAATTGGCGCAATTTTCCTGCTTCCCAGTACATTATACAGGATATTGAACGGTGCCATTACAAAGTACATGTTGTCCCGCAAACAATAAGCCATCATGTGACTCTATGGACTGAAAAAAAAAAAAATAAAAAATTATGGCTCTTGGAAGGTGGGGAGGAAAAAACGGATACGCAAAAACGAAAAATTGGCTCAGTCTTTAAGGGGTTAAGGAACACCATTATGAGTTTCAACCAGCAGCCACGTTAAAACTAAAATTCTGCAGCTTCGTGCAGGCTGTGAGCGGTTACGGCTTCATCTACGGTCACCCCAAAAAATCATAGGGGACAATTTATGAGAAAAAAACAAAAGAATTGTAGACTATGAAGGCGCTCATGCTATGAAGTATAGTTGGAGTGGCCATTAAAAGGTTAATGTCTACCCTGCCCCGAGGAGCTTACAATCTAAAAGAAGGAACCTTCTGATCCCTAGACTAATATAAGATGTGTTCTGTGATTTCTTGGCTTGCGATGAGAACTTTTTATTGCGTTGACTTGTTTTGTAGAGATGATTTTCTTCTTGAGAAGACTTTGCGTAAAGAATTTACGCTCATTCAAAAGAAAGAAGAAAAACAAAATCAATAATTTCCTCTTATCATCTGATTGTCCTAGCCCCACCTTTTCACTTTTCAGTCACACCTCATCTCTACTATTAGCATTTACACTTAATAAACTGCATTCAGATTGCATGGTGTGGCTGCTAACACCTCGGGAATTTGTGTGATCTCTCTTTCCAGTTGAAAAATGCTCCTTAGAAAATCTATGATTTTACTTTGAGGTTTACTAAAACAAAGGCTGTGTGTTCTTTGTATCCTGCAGCGCCTCTGCAGGAAAACTGGAGAATTACATCTGCAATTACTGATACAACAGGACCCTGATAATGTAACCCCCCCTATTCTCCTGGGGGCTCACATCTGCCTATTGTAGGTAATCAGTCCAAACCCCTGTGTCTAGTTATTAAGACAGAAAATCTAAAATAATAATATGATATAAAAATAGTATAAAATCTATTTATAAATGAAGACGATAGGAATGATAAATGTTGGGTATAACGCTCTGCTGCTTACCTCTAAATGCCTGTAAAGGAGGCGGCTCCATCCATGTGCTAATGGACAGGCTGAAATAAAGTCATATATAGAAAATTAGTGATTGTTAAACATGAAGCTGTCATCATCACACAGATATCAAGTCATTCACAATATAAGGACATGAAGAGCAATGGAAAGTGAGGCCACATAACCACCCACTGAGACCAGCCACAGGAAGTGACATCACATGTGAGATACATGACTTCCCAAAAAAAACGCCCACATGAAGTGACATCACATGTGAGTGGGTTGTTGTCTCCATCTATTAAAACTATTTGTTGGTGGAATGGACATGAATATTATATTTACTAACCCCCACCCTCATGTATTACACCATAAATGGCTTCAAAATCCACGCTAGAAATCTGTGATAAATCTGCCATGTCTCAAGTTTCCCTATTAGATAGAAAAATCCGTCAGTCCCTAATATTTTCTAATATACAGTGGGGAAAAAAAGTATTTAGTCAGCCACCAATTGTGCAAGTTCTCCCACTTAAAAAGATGAGAGAGGCCTGTAATTGACATCATAGGTAGACCTCAACTATGAGAGACAAAATGAGAAAACATATCTAGAAAATCACATTGTCTGATTTTCTAAGAATTTATTTGCAAATTATGGTGGAAAATAAGTATTTGGTCACCTACAAACAAGCAAGATTTCTGGCTCACAGACCTGTAATTTCTTCTTCATGAGGCTCCTCTGTCCTCTACTCATTACCTGTAGTAATGGCACCTGTTTGACATTGTTATCAGTATAAAAGACACCTGTCCACAACCTCAAACAGTCACACTCCAAACTCCACTATGGTGAAGACCAAAGAGCTGTGGAAGGACACCAGAAACAAAATTGTAGAGCTGCACCAGGCTGGGAAGACTGAATCTGCAATAGGCAAGTAGCTTGGTGTGAAGAAAACAAAAATCCCAGAACCACACGGGGGGACCTAGTGAATGACCTGCAGAAAGCTGGGACTAACGTAACAAAGGCTACCGTCAGTAAGACACTACGCCGCCCTGGACTCAGATCCTGCAGTGTCAGACGTGTCCCCCTGCTTAAGCCAGTACATATCCAAGCCCGTCTGAAGTTTGCTAGAGAGCATTTGGATGTTCCAGAAGAGTATTGGGAGAATGTCATATGGTCAGATGAAACCAAAGTAGAACTGTTTGGTAGAAACACAACTCGTCGTGTTTGGAGGAGAGTGAATGCTGAGTTGCATCCAAAGAACACCAATGACGTCAGTGCGTCTCCACGTGACCACTGAGGTCCAATCAAAGGCCCCAGCGGTGACGTCTGGGTCACGGAACCAAGGAAGATGGGAAAGACAGAAGGACGGAGCAAGGATGCCCCGGAGAGGTAAGACAAAGTGAATTTGTTATTTTAATCACTTCTCCTGGACCTGTACTTATTATATTTTGGGGTCTGAGGAGACCCCAGAGTATAATAACAGCACCGGCTCTGGGGGGAGGGGGTGCACTGTGGAGCATCTAATAGTGTGTGGGGGCCACTGTGGGCATGTAATACTGTGTGGGTGCCACTGTGGGAATATAATACTGTGTGGGGGCCACTGCGGAGCATATAATACTGTGTGGGGGCCACTGCGGGGCATATAATACTGTGTGGGGGCCACTGTGGGCATATAATACTGTGGGGGGGGCCACTGCGGGGCATATAATACTCTGGGGGGGGGGGGCTGCGGGGCATATAATACTGTGTGGGGGCCACTGCGGGTATATAATACTGTTTGGGGGCCACTGCGGGCATTTAATACTGTTTGGGGGCCACCGTGGGCATATAATACTGCGTGGGGGCCATTGCGGGCATAAAATGCTGCGTGGGGGCCACTGCGGGGCATAAAATGCTGCATGGAGGCCACTGCGGAGCATAAAGTGCTGCGTGGGGGCCACTGTGGAGCATAAAATGCTGTATGGTGCAAGGGACCTGGGACGTCACAGCCAGTGAGGACTTCCGGCAAAAGAAGACAGCGGAGCTGCAGGACCGGACCGTGCTGGGATCTGCTGACACCAGAGCACCGGGGACAGGTGAGTATGTTTATTATGTTTTTGTTTTATTTAGGGGGAGGGGTTCACCTCCCCCAGACTAATTATAAAAAGAAAAAAATTATACAGGACAACCTCTTTAAAGTATGGCGTATTAGGGGGGGTATTTTAAAGGGGTTGTCCAGGAATAATTTGTTACAGTTTATCCTCATGTTAGGCCAAAGATACCTGATCTGTAGGGGGCTGACCCCGGACCGATCAGCTGTACGGAGCCACTTCTGGTGCCTGTCCTGTACACAATATGGGGCCAGAAGCAGAAAGTTCTGTCCACTGTGTATTAGCCGGGCACCTTCACTGCATCTCAGCTCTTATTGAAGTCAGTAGGAGCTGAGCTGCAGTTAAGGTGCCGGGAAACTAAACAGCAGATGGATCTTTCTGCTTCCGGCCCTGTGTTGTGTACAGAACGAGCGCTGGAAGTGGCTCTGAACAGATGATGGGGCTGTGTGTAAGACCACTACTGATTAGGTATTTATGGCCTATCCTGAGCATAGGCCATAAAAAAGGTTAACCCCGGACAATCCCTTTAATATGCATCACACAGTTTGTGTCCTCCCCACAGGATGTTAGCCCCCATCACTTCACCCACACAATATAATGGCCCCATCACTGTTCCCCATGCAGTATGGGGGACCAGTGAAGTGGCCATAAAAAAATTTGGCCTAGATAACCCCTTAAAAGAGGTTGTCCATAAACTGGAGCGATCACTGTAGCAGCTGCCAGGGAGGTGTAAAAATAATTTTTTTTTAAAAAAAGCATACTCGCCTGTCCCCAGCACCCCGTTGTCCCCTGCCTGTGTCTGTTCGGTCTCATGGCGGCGCCTCATTTCTGGAAATCCTGTACCTAATTGGTCTTAGCGGTTACATGAGGTGCAGGACTCCCAGCAAGGAGGCGCTGGCACAAGACTGAATGGACACTGTCAGCGGACAACGGAGCGCCAGGGACAGGTAAGTATGTGTTTTTATTTTTTAATTTTTTTTTTATTTTACACCTCCCGCACAGGACATGGGTTGCTCAAATTCCTGGACAACCTCTTCAAAGGATTTATTGATGGCCTGTCCATAGGATAGGCCAGCAATATTACATCTGCGATGATACAACAACCAGGACCTCTGCAGATCAGCAGTACAGCTACAGGTTATGGTAACAATTCTAGGAGCCACGCTGTTCACTTGCCATACAGGGTGTAGCAGTAGGTTTATGTAGTGCAGTGGTGCACATGGTATGGCGGGTGAGCAGCATGGCTCCCGACATGTTACTATCTTTAGCCGCCCTGTCTTGGTATCGCTGATCTGCAGGGGTCCAGATGGTGGGCCCCTAGAAGCAATTCCACTGGTGGGCCCTAGACATCCCAGTCCGACACTGATTACAATGCTAATGCATTGAAATGCATTGCAAAAAAACAGCATTTCTATTGCAAGCTACATAGTGTAGCCTGCAATAGAAACTAATGAAAGACAGGCCTGGGAGCCTTCAAAAGGCTCCCGCCTGTCATAGCAACGGGACACCGCCCTCGGAGCTTGCTCCAGGTGCCGGCGATCCCTGGCAAAATGCCCGCGCGGTGCCGGTAAAAGGCGCCTGAGGGGTTAATCGTAGGCATTAGCACCAAGTCTCTGGACTCGGGAGTCGTGTGGCCACCATCTTTAAACACCCGACATCCGCCTATTACGGCGGATGTCGGGAAGGGGTTAAAGTAGACACCTGCAGCATTGTCAGAATGCCACTTGGTACTGTATGCAAACAAGCACGTTTATGCAATTTTGAATTAAATTGAATGTTTTATAAAAAAAAAATTGCAAATGAATGTATATTAGTTGCTAAAAGTGGAAACCAAACACAAAGTTATATGCACCAAACCTCCTAAAAATAAGAGTTCAACATGTGCAGAGTTCACTCATATTACTATGGCCTACACCTGCATGCACATGTCTTCAAAAAAAATCACTAGAACTGGCAGTAACAAAAATCTGCTTTGAAGCTGGAAATGTGAAAAAAGTATCATCCTATAAAATGTAGGGATTACACAACGTGGAAAGCAAGTGCACTCCTAAACCCTATATATTTTTTGAAAGTAGACAACCTGAAGATTATATGTGTCTCAATGGTTTATCAATAGCCACATCCACCTTCATGTAACTTTGTGACAAACGCAAATAATTTTTTTTAAAAAATGCACTAAAGCACATATTTGCACCTAAAACTCATATTCAGTCTTACATTCACACACAAAATACATTTAAAATAAAGATCAAGGTGTACACAATTTATATATACCGCAAACATCAGAGCTCGTACTCTAAAAAACACTGAAACAGAAGACACAAGCAAGGTTTTGCTGTTTTTCACTAATATGTTAAAAATCTATACTGCATCTAGCAAACTGTGACTGTGATACAAAAATCTAACTTTTTTAAGATTGTACAGCATACAGTATATAAAAACACAGCTTAATATTTAAATGTTGGGAATTGAGATCTGCAATGGGATCTCAATGCCGAATAGAGTTTTCAACAGGGAATTGCTCAGGATCCTCATAGCCCTAACCAATCCTGAAATATCGGCATTAGTAGTAAGGACGTGTTAGATACGTCCTCGGCTAGGAAAGTGCCACCCTGGGAGGACGTATAGATACGTGGTTGGCAGGGAAAGGTTTAAAGTGTTACTAAACTTTCGGACAACTTTTGATTTTCTGGCAGTATTTGTGTCATAAATAAATTTAATAAATACTTTATTAACAAATTTTGTTTCCTTTCTGTAAAATCCTGCATTTTTTCACTCTTTCCCTTGTTTCTGTATTGAGTGTTGTTTCTGTCTCTCACTGAATGTTACTGTGTATGATGTACAGGAGTATAGGGCTGTCTAATATGTAGAGAAAATGAGGGTGGGGGAGGGCACTTCAAATGGTTATATCGTGGACATTATGAAACGTACATACAGTACTTGCTTGGTGTCTTATGAAAGAGGAGATTACATGTAATGTAATGACTCAAATACTGCCAGAAAATCAAAAGCTATCCGAAAGTTTAGTTACGCTTTAAGAATTTAGATATACATTATTAAATTGATCTAATAAGCAGAAAAAAATCACTTTATCTTAGTTATTTTTTTGCTTTGAATTTCTTTTTTATCTATATTAATATACTATTTCCTTTATTAGGCTGTTTACGACTTATATGTTAACCACTTGTTGGATGCTCAGTCTTCACCAGAACATGAGGTAAAAAGCTATTGAATTGTATTTGCTACAAACTATCTTCATAATGTTTTGTCTAGAAAAAAAACTAATTTGTCTAATATTTTAGATACTAATGTCTGAAATTGCTGGTATGAATAAACGACCTGTAAAAACAGAAGATGTAGAAAAGGTCATGCAGAATGTGAGGGAACTTGAGCACAAGACTTTTATTGCCTTAGAACACAATGACCAGTGAGTAGTAAAACATTTTTTTGTTTTGTCATTTTTTCACATCCGAATGTCTGTAATATAATCTTGATTTACAGAAAAAAATCATTGAGACAACTTCATGATGTGCTAAAATACATTTTGCCAGGGAGTTCAGATTTCTTTACACTTTATAGTCTCATTGAGATGAGTATCTAGGTAACTCCTATATGGACTCTGGGAGTTTTGGGAGTACTTTTATAGTGCCACGCTGCTAAGATAAATAAATCATGGTAAAGCATCAAGAGTGGCCTACATATTCTTAATTCCAATTTACTATAGCTGAAGAAGATTGAGAGGAGAAAATTAATAGACTGTATTTTCGGAAAAAGAAAAGGCCCTTTAACCCTGGACATTAAGCTCCTAGCCATAACAGTTTTCACAATTTTGACATGTACACAGGGGTGTAGAGGTAGTAATTGCTACCAGGCCCTGGAGCCTGAGGGAGACCATGGGCCTCTCTACAATAGAAGTATAGACACGAGTATTATAGATAACAAATGGTTATTGGGAGCTTTGTTACAAATTTTGCACTTGGACCCAGGAGCTTTAAGTTACGCCTCTGCATGTACAAATAACACCTAAATTGCAAAACATTTTACCTACATCTTCTTTAAAAGTAGATATGTAACCCATTGTTAAAATGCCACTCACATATTATATATACAGGCACCTTTCTGCAATTTTGTATCATATTCCATAAAAATACCTAAAAATTGATATTTGTATTTATGAACCAGTCAGAAAATAAGACACCTAAAAAACAATTTAAGATGTGTAGAGTTCACTTATGCATATTGTGAGTATGTGAACCTAGAGGGCGCTAAGGAGCGACCCAGGTCAGCCCTGAAAAGGCCCTCAGCCACACCTTTGTGTGGGGGCGCGTATCTCCAGAAGGCATGGAGCAGGAGATGGTGGACCAGCCTAGGACAGAGAGAGAAGGTGTCTCCTAGAAGGGCTGGGGTCCACAGGGGACTGTTGCTGGAGCTGAGCAATATTCAGGCTAGTTAGGGGCTCAAGGAGTGAGTTAGGGCCCTAACTGTGGCCTAGGTTTTTTGTTGTTTTGCTATGTTGCACCTATGCTGAATAAAGCCAGTTTTATTTTACACTTGGACCGTCTGAACGCTATCTCTCTGGCGCCCAGTACCACGAACCACTGCTGTCCGGACCAGGAGTCTGCCGCCATTTTGAGACTAATCTCCCCAAGTTGTCACAATATATTTCCACACACATAATGTATATTTAGAAAATCATCTTGCCGTGCAATGGGGACTGGGAATAGTAAAGTGCCCATAGCACAGGTATTTAAACCCGTCTTACCACAGCCATTTTTCAATTTTCATTTTCGACTCCATACCGTTGAACTTTTTATTTTTTTCATTCAGAGAGCTGTATAAGGGCTTAATTTTTGCGGAATAAATTGCACTTCTTAATGGTACTATTTAATATTCCATATGATATACTGTGTTTGCACGACCTTCTTACAGGCTGTATTTTTATGACATCCACTGTTCAGCCAAAGTGACATGTCACCTGTATTTTGTGGGTCAGTATGATTACAGTGAAACCAAATCTATATAGTTTATTTTATGTATAGTTTATTTTAACCCCTTAAAAAAAAAATCCAAAACTTTTGAAAAAAAATAATCTTGGAGTATTCTGTGTTTCGATACAATTCCAGATATACAAAATTTATATAGTTTTATGTACATTTTAACCCCTTATCAAAATTCTAAAACTTTGCAAAAAATTATTTTTTCTTAAAGTTGTCATTTTCTGACACCTGTAACTTTTTTTTATGTTTCCTTGTATGGGGATATATAAGGCATTTTTTTATTTTTTTTGCAGGGCCAGATGTACTTTTTATTTATGCCATTTTGAGGAATGTATTTCGCTTTGATTTGCTTTTTATTTAATTTTTTATGGAAGGAGAAATGGTAAAAAATTCCCATTCCCATTATGGCGTTTACAATATGGGAAAAATATTTTTATATGTTTGTATCTCGGGCATTTTGGACGTGAGGATGCATAAATTGTCTGTTTGTTTGTTTATTTTTTGGTTATTTATTTTTATTATTATTAAATTTATTTAGGGTAAGAGGAGTATTTTAAAAAAAAAACAAAAAAAAAAAAAACTAAGTACCCCCTAGTGGGCTTGAACCTGTGATCTTTGGGTTGCTTGTCCCATAGACTGCAATGCTACTGTATTGCAGTCTATGAATAAATCGCTATATACCTTGTCCTCTCTTCTCCTTGGTCCAAAACCCACTAATCCTCTGTCACCCCTAACTCTAATTATTAGTGATTTGCTATCCGGGGGAAAAAGAAAAAGTGACATACTCTTTCACCCCTTTCCCATGTCCATCATAATAGTACGGCTAATGTTGGGTATTTAAGTTATTAGTATTGTACAGCAGAGACCTGGCACTAATGCTGATTGTGTGGACATTAAGGCCTCTGGCGTTTCGGTCACGGCTGACCGAGGCACCATTTTCCTAGCGGAAATGCCAAACCCCGGCTTTTCCACTGTTTCATCTCTGATAAAAATGTTAATAAAAAGTGAACAAAGCAATAGTCATTCCTCAAAATGGTATTACTAAAAAGTACACCTGGCCATGCAATAAAAGATGCCCTATGCATCTCCATACACGGAAATATAAAAAAGGTTACAGGTGTCAGAATATGACAACTTTAAGAAATAATTATTTTTTGCAAAGTTTTTGAATTTTGATAAGGGGTTAAAATATAAATAAAATGATATAAATTTTGTATCTCTGGAATTGTATTGAAACAGAATACAGATAACATGACATTTTGGCTGCACAGTGAACGCTGTAAAAACAAAGCCCATAAGAAAGTCGCACTTTTTCTCCAATTCCCCATTTTGAATTTTTTTTCCAGCTTCCCAGTACATTGTACAGAATACTCAATGGTACCATTATGAAGAACAATTTGTCCCGAAAACATGAAACTCTGATATGGCTCTGTGAACAGAAAAAATTAAAAGTTATGGGGTTTGGAAGGAGGGTTGTCACCGCGGGAAGGGGTTAAGTTTACTGTTTTATTGGGTTGAAAATTTTGTTTCTTTAGTGCTTATGCAGACATTTGCAATAATCCAATTTGCTTTATATCTTGAGACTTAGAAATGACTTGAAGACTGAGCTGAGTAATACATACATCAGTGAAACAGTGTCTAAAAAAGGTAAGCCTTTTATGAGAAAAAAAAATAAACTATTCACTTTTGTTCAATAAATGTCTCTCTTCATTACAGAGTGCAACTTTCACTGTGTTCAGTGAGTACAGTCATGGCCAAAAGTTTTGAGAATGACACAAATATTATATTTTCACATGATCTGCTGCCCTCTGGTTTTTATGTGTGTTTGTCAGATGTTTTTATCACATACAGAAATATAATTGCATTCATATTATGAGTAACAGAAGCTTATATTGACAGAATGAGTTAATACAGCAAGTCAATATTTGCAGTGTTGACCCTTCTTCTTCAGGACCTCTGCAATTCTCCCTGGCATGCTCTCAATCAACTTCTGGACCAAATCCTGACTGATAGCAGTCCATTCTTGCAGAATCAATGCTTTCATTTTGTCTGAATTTGTTGGTTTTTGTTTGTCCACCCGTCTCTTGATGATTGACCACAAGTTCATAATGGGATTAAGATCTGGGGAGTTTCCAGGCCATGGACCCAAAATCTCTATGTTTTGTTCCCTGAGCCATTTAGTTATCACCTTTGCTTTATGGCAAGGTGCTCCATCATGCTGGAAAAGGCATTGTTGAGCGCCAAACTGCTCTTGGACGGTTGGGAGAAGTTGCTCTTGGAGGACATTCTGGTACCATTCTTTATTCATGGCTGTGTTTTTAGGCAAGACTGTGAGAGAGCCGATTCCCTTGGCTGAGAAGCAACCCCACACATGAATGGTTTCAGGATGCTTTACAGTTGGCATGAGACAAGACTGGTGGTAGCGCTCACCTCTTCTTCTCCGAATAAGCTGTTTTCCAGATGTTCCAAACAATCGAAAAGGGGATTCATCAGAGAAAATGACTTTACCCCAGTCCTCAGCAGTCCACTCCCTGTACCTTTTGCAGAATATCAGTCTGTCCCTGATATTTTTTCTGGAGAGAAGTGGCTTCTTTGCTGCCCTCCTTGAGACCAGGCCTTGCTCCAAGAGTCTCCGCCTCACAGTGCGTGCAGATGCACTCACACCTGCCTGCTGCCATTCCTCAGCAAGCTCTGCACTGCTGGTAGCCCGATCCCGCAGCTGAAACACTTTTAAGAGACAGTCCTGCCGCTTGCTGGTCTTTCTTGGGCGCCCTGGAGCCTTTTTGGCACCAATGGAACCTCTCTCCTTGAAGTTCTTGATGATGCGATAGATTGTTGACTGAGGTGCAATCTTTCTAGCTGCAATACTCTTCCCAGTTAGGCCATTTTTGTGCAGTGCAATGATGACTGCACGTGTTTCTTTAGAGATAACCATGGTTAACAGAAGAGAAACAATGATGGCAAGCACCAGCCTCCTTTTAAAGTGTCCAGTGGTGTCATTCTTACTTAATCATGACAGATTGATCTCCAGCCCTGTCCTCATCAACACCCACACCTATACAAAGAGAGCTGTTTCTCAGTAGGGAGAGAGCATATGGAGTCTTACAAGTCTTTTTTTTTTGTGTTTATTTTTCATAGTCACATGAGTGCTTGTTTCTTTGAGATACATTAACTTTTACTAGTACTCTTTATTGTATTGTATCATGTATTTCAAATGAAATGGGAAAAAAACGCAATTCTGCCATTGTTTTATCGGTCCTATTGTTATGGTGTTTAAATTTAAAAAAATTACTCGTCATCTTATTCTGGGAGTGACTACAATTAGTTGATAGTAAATTTATATATACATTTTTTTTTAAATAAAGAAATAAAAGTCATATACAAAACAAATTTTTCTTTGCATCGGCATATTTTGACATGACATCTATAACTTTTTTATATTTCTTTATACAGAACTGTTTGAGAGCTCAGATTATGCAGGACAAACTGAAATTTTTATGCAGACCATTTGGGGAATGTATCACTTTTGATCACTTTGTATTCAATTTTTGCGAGAGAAAGTGACTTTAAAAAGGATCATTAGTTTAGACATTGTGGGATGCAGCGATGCCTAATATATTTATTTTTTTATTGTTTATATTCTTTTATATGTAAAATGGCGTTAGAGGGGTGATTTAAACTTTTTTTGTTTTTATATTTCGAAAAACTTTTTAAACATTTTACTTTATCTCCTGTTTGCTTACAAGATCACGATCATTGCTTCCCTTGACGACACAGGAATTCTGCCCCCACCATCAACTCCCTCTACAGTTCTAACAGGTCTTGGCCAATAAGGTCCCACAGAGCTGCATAGAGCTCTGCTGTGAGACAGTCACTGCATGGGGTCTTGTCGGGCTTGAAGAATTTAGTGGTGGTGTGCAGCTTCTCCATTGTCAAGGGCACATCCTTGCTGACACACCTGCAGGATCAAGGGGTTAGTGATACCTGACAGGAACTTGTTGGCAGCATCCAGATCGGTTTTCTTTGGAAAGTAGAGGTTGCTGAAATACTCATCTTACACCACTGACTGTGGTTTGCTGATAAAAAGAAAAAGAATTACATTTCTCATCCAGGTTCTCCACTGGTGGAGGTCTTGCAAGGATCCCAGATATCTCTGCAGATTCCTCAAGTTCCTCTTCCACTCACATGCTTATTGTCTGCCCTTTGTATGAAGGAAACCGCAGCAGACAACTGTTTAAGGGTGACTGCTTCTCAGTAGTACTGAGTAGATAACTACTTTGGTGGGAGTGAAGCATTTGTGGGGATCTGGGGTGTACTGTTTCTACCTAAGAAGAGTGACATTCAAGGTGTATAGGGTCTATCAATGAAAAAAAAAATTGTGCTTCTTCTGCCATCTATTGGAAGGTTCAAAAGATACAGTTCTGAGAAGAATTATGATATTGGTAATCATGAACTGTTAGCTATTAACCCTTTCCCTGCCAACCACATATCTATATGTCCTCCCAGGGTGGCACTTTCCTAGTATATAATACGTCCTTACTACTAATGCCGATATCTCAGGATTGGTTAGGGCTATGAAGATGATTTTGGATTAATTTTAAAGATGAATGATCTTAATGATAACCCTTACAGATCCTGAGCGATTCACTGTTGAAAACACTATTCGGCATTGAGATCCCATTCCAGATCTCAATTCCTGACAGTGTTTTTAATAGTGATTCGCTCCGAATCTGTAAGGGCTATCATGAAGAGCTTGGTATCATTTTACAGATGAAATCCATCTTCATAGCCCTAACCAATCCTGAGATATGGGGTTCTAAAGTTTCCCCCCCCCTCCTGCCTCAGGTAGCATCTTAAGAACTGCGGTAGAAAGAAGGAGGGGGGAGGAGCATTACCAGTATTTGACCCCAAGGGGGGAAGCATGTACTTCTGTCCATGTTGTACCCTTTCCTATCAATCAGAGAGCATACTGTACTTTTGCTCTCTGATTGTCACATAGAGGGATAATGTAATACCCCTCTGAGCCTTATTAGAGGGGTATTCTTATATAATACCCCTCTGAACATAACTAGGAAGTTTATTGGCGCTATGACTCAGATGTTTACCATTATCCAGGCCGCAGCGCCAAAAGAGTTGCACCAAACACTTACACAACACATGCACAAAGTTATCAATAAAGTTTACATTTCACCCTGTCCATGCCTGATCTTTCTAGAGTAAAATATGCCTCTCTAGCGATATATCCAATACATGCTAAAATAATAGTAATAACGATTATCACTAGAGATGAATGTATAAATTGCTACAATTTTTATAGGGGGATAGAAAATTATATTTTTATGTAAACACCTATTTAATTAGCATGCACAAAATTGGTTGGCGCATTTCTGCGATTTTGGTGTTTCTTTAACACCCGCACCTGTAAATATATATATATATATATATATATATATATATATATTGTAAGTATGTGAGCCAGAGGGCGCTGTTGAGCGACCCAGGCCAGGCCAGAAAAGGCTCTCAGCCACGCCTTTGGGTGGTGGCACGTAACTCCAGGAGGGCTGTAGTGTCCTGCAGGAAGTGCTGGACCAGCTAGGACAGAGAGAGAGGCTCTGTCCCAAAAGGGCTGGCGTCCACAGGAGTGGACCAGCTAGAACAGAGAGATAGGCTCTGTCCCAGAAGGGCTGGCGTCCACAGAGGACTGTTGCTGGAGCTGAGCAACAATCAGGACAGTTAGGGGCTCAAGGAGTGAGTTAGGCCCTAACTGTGGCATAGGTTTTTTTGTTGTTTTGTTATGTTGCAGTTAAGCTGAATAAAGCCACGTTTATTTTACACTTGGACCGTCTGAAAACTATCTTTCCGGCGCCCAGTACCATGAACCACCGCTGTCCGGACCAGGAAAAGCCACCATTTTGAGATTAATTCCCCCAAGCTGTCACATATGGTGGAGAATCGCGCGCATAGAGATCCACGCAAGTCCTGGAAGACAAGTGGTTTGTGATTGCAGTACTGCAAAGTGTGCATTGTGGCCTGCAGCTGGAAGAAATCTGTGATTTCAACTGAAGAAACCCAGGAGGGGGTGAGTGAATTGCAACATAGCAAGGTGTTTGTAAAACCTGGTGAAAGTAAAACTCTGGAAGAGGAATCCAGGGAATGGACTTTGTGTATACTGTGGCACAGAAGTCTGTGAAGTTTTTTGCTGATGGCAAGAAAATAAGCAATGTGTGTAGAAGCTGGATATTGCAAACAGTCTATGTGAAAGGCTATGGTGCCATGTTGGTGTTTTCTGTGGAGGACAGAAGAAAATGCTGGTTGTTGTAGTGCCACATAAGTTAACTGTTTGAATACATGTGACTGCAGAAGATAGCAAAAAGTTGCTGCCGGTTGAACCCAAGGTTGCTGTGGAATATTGTGTAATCTTGTTAGTAAACCATGGGCAAGAAAAAGAGAATTTCAGCTTGTAAAAAAACAAAGTTATGCACAAGTTTATTAGTGCAGCAGTCTGAATGCAGAGAGACACAAAACCCGGAGCAGATTAGGTGGAATGCAAGTAAAGATAATGTGTTGCATGAGAGTGACTCAGTTTTTCTAAAGCACCTCTGTTCTATGAAAGAATATGTCCCTGCTGACTGTATGTTTATGACTATGACGTCTCATACTGGAGTGCATCAGAGCGCCAAAGATGAAAATATTATGGTGCACCAGCTTCAAGATGAGATTAAAACCATCAGGTTCATTTATGAGGATGAAATATCTGATTGGAAATGGCAACTTGAGGTATCAGAAAAAGAGAACCTTAAGTTAAAGAAAGAGCTTGAAACTATAAAGAGTTCATATCCTAGTCATTGTGAAAATGTGGTACTGGGTTTGCCTGGAATGGACTGTGTCACTAAGAAGGAGTTTGCTGAAATGAAATGTGCTCTATCTAATGAAGTCATACAGAGTGTAGAGCAAAAACAAGTGCTTGAGAGGCAATTCCAGGATTTAAAGGAGCAGCATGTCCAAGACTCCAGTGCCAAGGAGTGTGTCATTGAAAAGTTGAGAGATGACCTTGAAACTGCTAAACGTGAGAGAAGTGAATTTTTGCAGTGTCAGACAGAGTGTCTGGATGACCAAGTGAGGAAGTGTGAAAAACTTTCGACTGCATTAATTGACAAAGAAAATGAAATTGTAGAGCTGAGGAAGCATGTCTCTGACCAAGAGAGTGATTTAGAATCTGTGGTGCAGACATTGCAGTCAGAGCAAAACTTGCATGCACTAAAGCAGGTTCACCTAAATAGTGAAATCCATGAATGGCGAAGCAGAGCTCGAGTTCTGGAACAAGGAGAAAGGGAACTCAAAGCTAGAATATGCAGCCTGGAGAGGGCACTGTCAAGATCTTGTGAAGATAAAGAGAAATTGTCTGTTTTGGTGCAAAATAAAGACAAAGAGTTGATGGAGATGTCGTCTGTCCATGCTCAGAAAGTGCAAGCCTTACAGGAGAGTCACAAAAAAGTAGAGACTCAACTTCAAGAGCTGCAACTAAAAGGCACAGACAGGTTTCAAGCAGAACTGCTAGACAAGGCAAACGGTCTGCAGGTGGAATTGGATAATGTCACAGGGCTTTTTTCTCAAGCAGACAGCAAGTTTATCAAACTTTTCAAAGATTTTTCTACACTAGAATCTCAGCTTCAGGACACTCAGGAACTTTTGCAAGAAGAAACCCGTCAGAAGCTTGACCTTAGTACAAAACTAAAACAAATGGAAGATGAGAAAAATGGTTTCCTTGAGCAACTAGAGGAAGAGGAGATAGCAAAAAGAGATTTGACAAAGCAGATTTCAACACTACAGGCTCAGGCGACTGATATGAAGAAAAAAATGGAGGATAGTATTGGGTCCTTGGACTCTCTTGAAGAACTAAAGGAAAAGTTGCAAAAGGAGCTAGAAGCTACAAATCAACGGTTTGAGGAGAAGGTTGCTGCTTATGACAAACTTGAGAAGATGAAAATTAGACTGCAGCAGGAACTAGAAGATGTAGGTGTAGATCGTGATCATCAATGTCGGATGGTGTCAACTTTGGAAAGGAAGCAGGAAAAGTTTGATCAGCTGCTTGGTGAAGAGAAGACTCTTTCTGCTAGATATGCAGAAGAACGTGACCGTGCTGAAGCAGAGGCTTGTAGAAAAAAGACCAAAGCTCTTGCCTTGGCTCGCTCCCTAGAAGAGGCCCTTGAATTGAAGGCCGAGTTAGAGAGGCTCAACAAGTAACTGCGCACTGAAATGGAGGATTTGGTTAGCTCCAAGGATGAAGTTGAGACAAACCTGGAATCTGTGAAGATATTGTATGAGAACAAAGCTAATGCTTATGAGATGCTGGAAAAGGCCAAGAGAGAATTGGACCTCCAGACAGAAGACATGAGGATTCAGTTTGAAGGAAACCTGTCTAATTTATCTGCTGAGATTGTAGATCTAAAAATGCTTGTTGCTAAATTAAAGGTGCAAGTGAACAAGCAGGAGGAAATCAAGAAACAGCTGGAGTTTCAGATGTGTCAAGTGAAGCGTGAATCAGAAATAAAGTTGGAAGAGCGCACTTCTCAGATTGAACAGTTAAAAACCGAAGTGGAATCTAAAAAAGAAGAATTGGATCAATTGCAGCAGTCTTTATCCAATACGGAACAGTCGGCATCTGCACTATCTTCAAAGCTGGCAGCACTAGAAGATGAGAGAGACTCGCTGCAGAGCCTGTTAACCTCTAAAGAATCAGAGCTGTTATCCCTGAAAAATGTGATTCAAGAAATAGAGTCTTTATTCAACCAAGAGCAAGATTAGAGAGCCACTGAGATACGGGACTTGAATGAAAGACTTGACAAAAAGTCTGCAGATGAGCAGAAGCTTTATCAGAAGATGTTGGAGGATCAATCCAATATAATTCAGGGAACAGTGGGGGAAGCAGAAAATATTATCCAGGATGCTGACCTGACAAATGTTAGAAGAACATTGTAGAATATCCTAGAATTAGGAGGCGTAGTGGATAAAGAGATGGCATCTACATCTGCTGCCATAGAAGATGTCAGGAAGATTGAGGAAGTTCTGCAAGTTGCAATAGTAAAAACTGAGATGGAGGCTGTGCAGAAAAATGTGGCAGTGAAGAAAGTTCCGGAACTGGAATCAGAGATTTGTGCGCTACAGAAGGCGGTAGAATTGAAGAAAGCTGCAAGCATAAAGGCAGAGAAAGCAGAACCATTAAGGCAGCCAGAACGTGTAACCCAAAAGCATCAGGGTACTGACAGAAAAAACTGTGATGGTGAAAACTTGGTATCCTAGTCCTCCGGTGTTAGCACAGGGAATGAAAATAACTTGAAGAATGTTGAGATGACGATATCACCAGCTCCTGTACTGTCAGAAAAGGGTTGGCACGAAAATTCTTGCAATCTATCACAGTATCGTAACATGCCTCCAGAAAGTTATGCGTATGAGAGAGAGGAATAATCAAACACAAAAAAGGGCTAATAGCTAAGCATGAAAAACTCTGTAGATCATGTAAAACCATAGAACACCATAATAGCATGACCACAAAAAAATTATAATAAAATATCATTTTATTAACATAAATAATGAAACAAACATATATGGGGAGATAAAAAATGATGGAACACCATAATAACGATAGGGAGGGAAATGGGGGCCACAATAATAATAAATAGGGGGATATACACCGCTGGTACAAATAAATATGTGTAAGGATGGTTGAAAACAACCTATATAGCACTATATATGCATAAACATACCATAAACAGTATAATAACCCAAAAAAAAAATCTAGTGAAAACTAGAAAAATGGAAATAAATATGAACATAATAAGCCACCATTGTAACCTCACCTAGTCACACTCAACCCCAACGAACGTTTCGCCCCCTTGATGAAGCCGTCTGGCGAAATGTAGATATTTTTGCAAATTTATTAAAAAAGAAAAATTGAAATATCACATGGTCATAAGTATTCAGACCCTTTGCTCAGTATTGAGTAGAAGCACCCTTTTGAGCTAGTACAGCCATGAGTCTTCTTGGGAATGATGCAACAAGTTTTTCATATCTGGATTTGGGGATCCTCTGCCATTCTTCTTTGCTGATCCTCTCCTGTTCCGTCAGGTTTGATGGTGAACGTTTGTGGACAGCCATTTTCAAGTCTCTCCAGAGATGCTCAATTGGGTTGAGGTCAGGGCTCTGGCTGGGCCAGTCAAGAATGGTCACAGAGTTGTTCCAAATCCACTCCTTTGTTATTTTAGCTGTGTGCTTAGGGTCATTGTCTTGTTGGAAGGTGAACCTTCGGCCCAGTCTGAGGTCCACTCTGGAAGAGGTTTTCTTCCAGGATATCTCTGTACTTGGCCGCATTCATCTTTCCTTCAATTGCAACCAGTCGTCCTGTCCCTGCAGCTGAAAAACACCCCCATATCATGATGCTGCAATCATTGTGTTTCACTGTTGGGATTGTATTGGGCAGGTGATGAGCAGTGCCTGGTTTTCTCCACACATACCACTTAGAATTAACGCCAAAAAGTTAAATCTTCGTCTCATCAGACCAAAAGAATCTTATTACTTATAGTCTGGGAGTCCTTCATGTGTTTTTTGGCAAACTCTATGCGGGCTTTCATATGTCTTGCACTGAGGAGAGGCTTCCTTCGGGCCACTCTGCCATAAAGCCCCGACTGGTGGAGGGCTGCAGTGATAGTTGACTTTGTAGAACTTTCTCCCATCTCCCTACTGCATCTCTGGAGCTCAGTCAAAGTGATCTTTGGGTTCTTCTTTACCTCTCTCACCAAGGCTCTTCTCCCACGATTGCTCAGTTTGGCTGGACGGCCAGGTCTAGGAAGAGTTCTGGTCGTCCCAAACTTCTTCCATTTAAGGATTATGGAGGCCACTGTGCTCTTAGGAACCTTGAGTGCTGCAGAAATTCTTTTGTAACCTTGGCCAGATCTGTGCCTTGCTACAATTCTGTCTCTGAGCTCCTTGGGCAGTTCCTTTGACCTCATGATTCTCATTTGCTCTGACATGCACTGTGAGCTGTGAGGTCTTGTATAGACAGGTGTGTGCCTTTCCTAATCAAGTCCAATCAGTTTAATTAAACACAGCTGGACTCCAATGAAGGAGTAGAACCATCTCAAGGAGGATCAGAAGGAAATGGACAGCATGTGAGTTAAATATGAGTGTCACAGCAAAGGGTCTGAATACTTATGACCATGTGATATTTCAGTTTTTTTCTTTTTTTATAAATTTGCAAAAATATCTACGTCTTTTTTTTTTTTCTGTCAAGATGGGGTGCTGAGTGTACATTAATGAGAAATAAAATGAACTTTTTTGCTTTTAGAAAATGGCTGCAATGAAACAAAGAGTGAAAAATTTCAAGGGGTCTGAATACTTTTCGTACCTACTGTACATTTATTTGCATTTTTTTTAAAAATTCACTTTAAATCAAAATTGCATGAAGGTGCCTGTTTGCATACAGTACCAAGTGGCATTCTGACAATGCTGCAGATGTCTACTTTAAGAAAATATATAGGTATGGGGGGTTAGCTTGATTTTTTTAATGTTGCAATTTAGGTTTTATTTGTCCATCTCAAAACTGTGAAAATTGCTCTGGCTACCGTAGGTGCAGAATTTCCGGAGACCCCTGGCATTGAAAGGGTTAAATGGGCTTTTGAAGAATGGCGTCATTTTTTGGAGGGGACTAGAAATAAGATTACAGCTCTAACAGACCATAAGAATCATAAAAAATTTTTTAGAATCAGCCATGAGACTCATTCCCAGACAGGCTAGTGGAGCATTATTCTTTATCAGATTTGATTTTGTGATAACCTACAGACCTGAATCTAAAAATGTTAAGGTTGATGCCTTGTCTCAAAGTTTTTGTTCCTCTCAAACCCCTGACCAGAGTCTGAACCGATCTTTTCAGAAGGCGTCATCTGATCTCGCAATTAGTCCCTCAAAATACCACAGCAGTTAAATTATGTGTACCTCCCCAAATTAGACTAAGATTATTGAAAGAGTTACATTATTCAGATTTGTGTGGTCATCCAGGGATGTCTGTTACAAAAAAATAGTTTCTCACATAATCTCGAGATATAATTTATATCTTTTTTTTTTTTTTTTTTTTATAAATTCTTTATTTATAAAAATCAAAACAGAAGCAAGGGCCATAAACAAACATCTCAAACAAATGAGAATAGTTACAATACAGCACAGTGAAGTATATCGGTAGAACCAAGGCACAAAAATAATAACATGACAAGGGAGAAAGGGAGAAGAAGAAAAAAAAAAAGGAAGGAAAGAAAGAAAAAAAAAGCGGGGGTGGGGGCAGGGAAAACCAGAGGATCCAAGGCGTCCAGGCATCAATGAAAGCCTCATACACGGTGACATCCTCCATTCTCTGGCTATCCTCCGCCTTACTGATCCAATGGATGAGGGAAGGTGCATTCTGCGACTTCCAGAGCGCAGGAATACGTGCTCTGGCGGCGTTAACCATATTTCGTAAAGAGGATTTACGGTAAGCGTGGAGGGAGTAGTTTGAGAGGTGGAGTAGATTAAGGCCATTGGCGTTAACGGAGAACAACACCAAGGAGTCCATGTCAGGCAGCATAACTTATATCTCTGTCTGTGATACTTGTCCCTTGGGTCTGTCTGGTGGGCCAACTTTTTCCTCTCCCAGTTCCTCAAAAACCATGGACCCATCTCTCAATGGATTTTATTACTGATCTGCGATCTGCCAGGGGAAATCTGTCATTTGGGTAGTTAATCTTTCAATAAAATGTGTCATTTAATTTCATTATCTCAACTCTTAAATGCCAAGGTTCTCTCCAGATTATTTATTGACCACATTGTTCGTTTACATGGCATTACAGGTAATATAGTTTATGAGGTATTCAATTTGTCTCTAAATTTTGGAAAGTCTTTTGTACTAAATTGGGATTTAATTATCTTTTTTTTTTCTCTGCTTTTCATCCTGAGTCCAATGGTCAGACTGATCATTTTAATGGAACACTGGAGTAATACCTTAGGTGTTATGTTATTGATAATCTGTCTGAGTGGGTAACCTATTTACCTTTAGCAGAATTTGCCATTAATAATTATAATCATAATTATAATCATCATCATGTCTCTATAAATACTTTGCCATTTTTGTGTAGTTATGAGTTTCATCATCATTTCAGTTTGTTGTCCCCGACTACTGAAAGTCCAGTAGTTAATATGGAATTGGATAAATTGTGCACAGTTTGGGCTCAGGTTGAATCGAACCTGAAGAATTCCCAGTGTCTAAGAAACATGCATGCAAAAGACGGTCAGCAGGTCATGGTTTTTGTTGTAGGGGGAAAAGTGTAGCTCTCTTCTAAAAATCTGTGTCTGACAATTCAGTCTCATAAGTGGGTCCAAGGTATATTGGTCCTTACTTAATTCTTGTGCTGATAAATCTTTTTGTTTATGTCTTCCTCTGTCAAAATACATAATGTTTTTCATAAATCTCTACTTGATAAATAGATGCTATCAGTTACCCCGCCCAATAAAGCCCTTCCCCCTGTTCAAGTGTAAGGGGACCCAGAATTTGAGGTTCATAGAATTGATGACTCACATAGAGTTAGAGGTGCTCTCCAATACTTAGTTCATTGGAAGAAGTATGGTGTATAGAACGTACTTGGTTACCATCTCGTTTTGTTCATGCCGAGAAACTAGTTAGGAATTTTCACAGAAATTTTTTTTTCGAAAAGTGGTCCAGAAATTAAGGGTCTGGTGACCCCTCATGAAGGTGGGGGGGGGGCTACTGTCAAGGATCTTAGTTCATCTACTATTGCTTTAAGATTAATATGCCAACCTGGGAAGCTTCTACAGTGTCAGAATTCTCTATCCAAATTAGTAACTTAGGAGGCATATTTAAACTCTCTTCCTTCTCAGAAAAGTGCCTACAATTTGTTGTACCTAGTCTAGCTTGCATTGTTTGTGCAGCACAGCTTTATACCGATACCAGAAAACCACTTGTCTCCTGATTCTGGCTCTGATGTTTCCTCCTGAACTGTCTATTGGCCTGGGCGTTAACTCTCCTGATGTATCCTTCTGAGTCTGATCTGCCTTGTAAGTTTATTGTGGGTTCTGGTTTGATTTCTGATAGTGGAGCAATTAATTATTTTACGGTTTCTGTGGTGATAACTTAGACCACAAATTTAGTTCACCTGGTTTTGTGGCTGGCGCTGGTGAAGGCGTTTGGATGCCTGGGACCTATGTCATATGTGTGTGTGTGTGTGTGTGTACATATATATATATATATATATATATATATATATATATATATAAGTGAGGATGTGAACCTAGAGGGCACTAGGGAGCGACCCAGGCCAGCCCTGAAAAGGCCCTCAGCCACACCTTTGGGTGTGGTGCGTAACTCCGGAAGGGCTGGAGTATCCTGCAGGAAGCAGGAGATGGTGGCCCAGCTAAGGACAGAGAGAGAGGCTCTGTCCCAGAAGGGCTGGGGTCCACAGGGGACTGTTGCTGGAGCTGAGCAATAGTCAGGACAGTTAGGGGCTCAAGGAGTGAGTTAGTGCCCTACTGTGGCCTAGGTGTTTGTTGTTTTGTTAGGTTGCAGTTAAGCTGAATAAAGCCAGTTTTATTTTACACTTGGACCGTCTGAACGCTAGCTTTCCGGCACCCAGTACCAAGTACAGACCAAAAGTTTGGACGCACCTTCTCATTCCAAGAATTTTCTGTATTTTCATGACTATAAAAAATTGTAGATTCACACTGAAGGCATCAAAACTATGAATTAACACATGTGGAATTATATACTTAACAAAAAAGTGTGAAACAACTGAAAATATGTCTTATATTCTAGGTTCTTCAAAGTAGCCACCTTTTGCTTTGATTACTACTTTGCACACACTTGGTATTCTCTTGATGAGCTCACCCCAAACCATCTCGATTGGGTTCAGGTCTGGTGACTGTGGAGGCCAGGTCATCTGGCGTAGCACCCCATCACTCTCCTTCTTGGTCAAATAGCCCTTACACAGTCTGGAGGTGTGTTTGGGGTCATTGTCCTGTTGAAAAATAAATGATGTTCCAACTAAACGCAAACCGGATGGAATAGCATGCCGCTGCAAGATGCTGTGGTAACCATGCTGGTTCAGTATTCCTTCAATTTTGAATAAATCCCCAACAGTGTCACCAGCAAAGCACCATCACACCTCCTCCTCCATGCTTCACGGTGGGAACCAGGCATGTAGAGTCCATTCGTTCACCTTTTCTGCGTCGCACAAAGACATGGTGGTTGGAACCAAAGATCTCAAATTTGGACTCATCAGACCAAAGCACAGATTTCCACAGGTCTAATGTCCATTCCTTGTGTTCTTTAGCCCAAACAATTCTCTTCTGCTTGTTGCCTGTCCTTAGCAGTGGTTTCCTAGCAGCTATTTTACCATGAAGGCCTGCTGCACACAGTCTCCTCTTAACAGTTGTTGTAGAGATGTGTCTGCTGCTAGAACTCTGTGTGGCATTGACCTGGTCTCTAATCTGAGCTGCTGATAACCTGCGATTTCTGAGGCTGGTGACTCGGATGAACTTATCCTCCGCAGCAGAGGTGACTCTTGGTCTTCCTTTCCTGGGGCGGTCCTCATGTGAGCCAGTTTCTTTGTAGCGCTTGATGGTTTTGGCCACTGCACTTGGGGACACTTTCAAAGTTTTCCCAATTTTTTGGACTGACTGACCTTCATTTCTTAAAGTAATGATGGCCACTCGTTTTTCTTTACTTAGCAGCTTTTTTCTTGCCATAATACAAATTCTAACACTCCATTCAGTAGGACTATCAGCTGTGTATCCACTTGACTTCTGAACAACACAACTGATGGTCCCAACCCCATTCATAAGGCAAGAAATCCCACTTATTAAAGCTGACATGGCACACCTGTGAAGTGAAAACCATTTCAGGTGACTACCTCTTGAAGCTCATCAAGAGAATGCCAATAGTGTGCAAAGCAGTAATCAAAGCAAAAGGTGGCTACTTTGAAGAACCTAGAATATAAGACATATTTTCAGTTGTTTAACACTTTTTTGTTAAGTATATAATTCCACATGTGTTAATTCATAGTTTTGATGCCTTCAGTGTGAATCTACAATTTTTATAATCATGAAAATACAGAAAACTCTTGGAATGAGAAGGTGTGTCCAAACTTTTGATCTGTACTGTATATAATTTTTTTGTCCCCATTTAGACCACTTAGACACCATAGACTAATTTTTCATTTTTACGTCCCAATGTTAATAAAATCTGTGAAACAGCTGTGAGGTCAAAATGCTCACCATACCCCTAGATAAATTCCATGAGGAGTGTAGTTTCCCAAATGGGGTCACTTTTGGGGGTTTCCATTGTATTGGTACTTTAGGGGCTCTGCAAATGCGACATGGCACCTGAAAAGTATTCCAGTAAAATCTGCCCTCCAAAAGTTAAATAGCGCTCTTTTCATTCTGAGCTCCACCATTTACCCAAACAGCGGATTACGACCACATATGGGGCATTTCTGGGTTCAGGAGAAATTATGTAACAAACTGTGGGGAGCTTTTTCTCCTTTGTCCTCTTGTAAAAATGAAAAATTTGGGGCTAAATTGATGTTTTATTGGAAAAAAAAGTAATTTTTCATTTTCATGCCCCAGTGTAAATAAAATCTGTGAAACAGTCCAAAATAAATTAAAGGGCGATTAAAAGATGATGCCAGTATAAAGCAGAGATATGGTAGATAATATTTATCAATGTATTTGGGTGGTATGACTATCTGTCTGAAAAGCAGAGCATTTCACATTTTGAAAATTGCAATTTTTTTCCAAATTTCCATCAAATTTCCTATTTTTTTTTATAAATAAATACAAAAATATTGATTAGAGTTTACAACTAACATGAAGTACAATGTGTCACCAAAAAACAATCTCAAAATCACTTGTGTAAGTTAAAGCGTCTCAAAGTTCTTGCCATATAAAGTGACACGTCAGTTTTGAAAAACGAGGCCTAGTCCTTAACGCACTTTTGGGCTGTGTCCTTAAGGGGTTAAATGTATAGGTGGCCAATAAAAACAAAAAACGCCCAGGTGTAATGTAAACCATAAAACTGGCACATACCTAATGTATTGAATGCGACCTGAAGCGGTGGAAGCAAACAGCGCATGCGCGAGAATGACAAAATACCGCAGGACAAGTAAGTATATACAAATGAATGAGGGAAATAAAAACAAAGCTGTGCATGCATGTAGCCCTAAATGGTATTGCGGGATAAGCGTTACTACATCAGAATACACATATATAACTGTTCAAAGAATAGAAATGGTAAAATAACGCATGCGCAGATTGAAAACCCATGAAAAAATTGTTTAAGTGAAAATAATGAATGTATACAAGTAAAAGAATAAAACCACCCTGAAAAAGTAAACAATTCTAATATGAAAGGGAATAAAATCCCTTAATTGTGAGCATATACAAATATACAGTGTTGTCAATCACAAAAATATTCAAAACATAAATAAATAATAGTGATAATGATGTCAATTGCATATCAAAATATACACAATAAACACAAAAGTGTAAAAATAGTATCAACTGCATATAGTAACATACTCAATAAACACATCAGTGCGAAAAGAGTATACAGCACAGTATACACAGAAAATGAAACAAAACAAAGTGAAAAACATAACAGTTCAAAAAGTGCCGGCGCGCAGTGCAAGTGAGGCAGTGACAAAATTATTATGTAATGTGTATATATACACATTATCTGCACTAATGAATACGTCAATGGCAGACAACTCTAGAATCGACCATAAAACAGCTCCCAATATGACAGAACATGGCCCAAATTCAGGCAAAAAAAGACACAAAACAAACAGTTAATAAAAAGCGTAAAGCAAACAATGTAACTCCTATGCCTCACCCTGAGGGAGATGAAAGCAACATAAAACAATAAAGGAGACACCCTATAAAAGGATAAACTATATATACAGTGGGGAAAAAAGTATTTAGTCAGCCACCAATTGTGCAAGTTCTCCCACTTAAAAAGATGAGGCCAGCCTGTAATTGACATCATAGGTAGACTTCAACTATGAGAGACAAAATGATAAAACAAATCCAGAAAATCACATTGTCTGATTTTTAAAGAATTTATTTGCAAATTAAGGTGGAAAATAAGTATTTGGTCAATAACAAAAGTTAATCTCAATACTTTGTTATATATCCTTTGTTGGCAATGACAGAGGTCAAACGTTTTCTGTAAGTCTTCACAAGGTTGGCACACACTGTTGCTGGTATGTTGGCCCATTCCTCCATGCAGATCTCCTCTAGAGCAGTGATATTTTGGGGCTGTCGCTGGGCAACATGGACTTTCAACAACCTCCAAAGGTTTTCTATGGGTTTGAGATCTGGAGACTGAAATGCTTCTTACGAAGCCACTCCTTGGTTGCCCTGGCGGTGTGCTTGGGATCATTGTCATGCTGAAAGACCCAGCCATGTTTCATCTTCAGTGCCCTTGCTGATGGACGGAGGTTTGCACTCAAAATCTCACGCTACATGGCTCCAGTCATTCTTTCGTGTACACGGATCAGTCGTCATGGTCCCTTTGCAGAGAAACAGCCCCAAAGCATGATGTTGCCACCCCCATGCTTCACAGTAGGTATGGTGTTCTTTGGATGCAACTCAGCATTCACTCTCCTCCAAACACGACGAGTTGTGTTTCTACCAAACAGTTCTACTTTGGTTTCCTCTGACCATATGACATTCTCCCAATACTCTTCTGGAACATCCAAATGCTCTCTAGCAAACTTCAGACGGGCCCAGGTATGCACTGGCTTAAGCAGGGGGACACGTCTGGCAGTGCAGGATCTGAGTCCCTGGCGGTGTAGTGTGTTACTGACGGTAGCCTTTGTTACGTTAGTTCCAGCTTTCTGCAGGTCATTCACTAGGTCCTCCTGTGTGGTTCTTGTGATCATTTTGACCCCACGGGATAAGATCTTGGGTGGAGCCCCTGATCGAGGGAGATTATCAGTGGTCCTGTATGTCTTTCCATTTTCTAATTATTGCTCCCAAAGTTGATTTCTTCACACCAAGCTGCTTGCCTATTGCAGATTCAGTCTTCCAAGCCTGGTACAGGTCTACAATTTTGTTTCTGGTGTCTTTCCAGAGCTCTTTGGTCTTCACCATAGTGGAGTTTGGAGTGTGACTGGTTGAGGTTGTGAACAGGTGTCTTTTATACTGATAACAATGTCAAACAGGTGCCATTACTATAGGTAATGAGTGGAGGACAGAGGAGCCTCTTAAAGAAGACGTTACAGGTCTGTGAGAGCCAGAAATCTTGCTTGTTTGTAGGTGACCAAATACTTATTTTCCACCATAATTTGCAAATAAATTCTTAAAAAATCAGACCATGTGATTTTCTAGATATGTTTACTCATTTTGTCTCTCATAGTTGAGGTCAACCTATGGTGACAATTACAGGCCTCTCTCATCTTTTTAAGGAGAACTTGCACAATTGGTGGCTGACTAAATACTTTTTTTCCCCACTGTATATATATGGTGTACAAAGATCAATAAAAGGAAACTACAGATTACAAAAAGGAAGCAAAACTGTAGTTTGTCTCTTCAGTATGATTTCTGTTTTGCATTTGAGCAATTATTCATTTCCCATTTTTTTTAAACATTTGTGCAGCTTCTCAGTTATATTCAAGAAAGACAGTTCCAACCAATAAACAACATCAAGCAAGTGAGACAAAGGTATTTGTGGCGAAGAGAAGCGAAGTACTAAAGACACTGATGGAAGTAAACGCTTTGGAGGAAGATATTAAAAAGAACCTGACCCATTCTTTAAATGTGGAGGTTAAAGAACAATATGTTAAAGATATTCAGGTAAAATATCCTTTTCAAGACAAGTCAAGGACACTTTATTTTAAGGGTGATTTTTTTTGTGGCACTGATACTTTATTGTGGTACCAAACAGATCCATTAAGTTTTCATTTTTTTTAGTTTTATGTAGGAAGCATTAAGAAAAAAAATGCAAATTACTTTTGTTTTACTGTAAATTAAACAGAAATTTAATGATATTACGTTAACCAAACAATTTATATGACTAAGTAATCTTCATACTCTCCATTGTAACAAATATGTGTACTTTATCCAAGTCAAAATCAAAGGTCTCCAAACACAGAGCTCACAGTGCTCCACCCACCCCTGCTTTTTACCAACTTTCTCCATATTATTTTGCATAGGAAAAAATCTGTCACCCAACAGCAAGGGGTGGGGGGAACCCACATATACTGAATAGATCAGACTCTCACTTCACAGCGCTATCCACTCTGCAGTCAGCAGTAGGTTTGGGCAAATAACACTATAATCATAACATAAGACACATTGTTCAGATAACTGTATCTGTCACTTCTGCATGCTGCTCTCAGAAACGGCAGTATGAAGTAGCTGATAATTTTCCTTTAAGATCTATATTCACATTTTAACCGGTTGACGACCACCGGCCGTAAATTTACGGCCTGCGGACCTGGTCTCTGAAGTCCGGCCAATAGTAAATTTACGGCCTGCACTTCAGAGACCCTGTGACCGGGATCGGGAGCGGGTGTTAGCTGTAACTGACAGCTAACACCCTGCTCCATAACCCTCGGTCGGAATTTAGTTCCGATCGGAGGTTTTAACCCCTTGGATGCCGCGGTCAAACATGACCGCGGCATCCAAGGGGTTCCGCCATGTTACCGCCTCCACCGGCAACCCCCGCGGCGAGATCGGGGGTTGCCGATGTCTATTTTCTGTAGCCCGGGGTCTGGCTAGTGACCCCAGGCTACCTGAAGCCCCCACTACCTGGCTGATCCTGCCGGGATGTGAAGAAGTCAGGCGATGCGTCTACATCGGCTGACATTCTTGTATAGACTGCAATACAAGAGTATGCTCGTGTATTGCAGTCTATAATACTGAGCCAGGATCAGAGCATCGCTGGCTCAGGTGTCCTTATAGGACAAGTTAAAAATGTAAAAAAAAAGTTAAAAAAAAAAAAAAAAGTGTGTAAAAAAAAAAAAATAATTTATAAAGTTATAAAGCCCCCAAAAATCCCTTTTCCTATATAAAATGAATTATATAAAAAAAAAAAAAAAAATTTATAAAGACAACACATATTTGGTATCGCCGCGTCCGTAACAACCTGTACAATAAAGCTGAAACAATATTTAACATACATGGTGAACGTCGAAAAAAAAAAAACGGCAAAAAAATGCTGGAAGTAATGATTTTTGACTATCTTGCTTACAAAAAAATACTATAAAAAGTGATCAAAAACTCATATGTACCTCAAAACAATACCAATAAAAAGCGCATGTCCTCCCGCAAAAAATAAGCCCTAAACCAAGTCTGTCAACCTAAAAATAAAAATGTTATGCCTCTCAGGAGATGGTGATACAAAAACAATTGATTTATGTCCACAAATGGGTTTTTGTTCTGCAGAATTAGTAACGCATAAAAAAACAATATAAATGAGGTATCGCCATAATCGTACCGACCTGCAGAATAAAGGTAACATGTGACTTATGCTGTACGCCACACGGCAAAAAAATTAAAAGGTAAAAACCAATTCCAGAATTGATATTTTTTTTTAATCCACCCAGAAAGAGTTAATATAATTTATTCAATAAGCTATAGACACCCCAAAAAATGGTGTCATTAAAAAATGCATATCATACCGCAAAAAACCAGCCCTCATATGGCTACATCATCCGAAAAATAAAGAATATAGCTTGTACAATGTGAAGACAAAAACCCCAAAAATCACCAAATCATTAGAACACAACTGGCTGCGGCAGGGATGGAAAGTATAAACTGTGCGAGAGTACATCAGGGTACAAACCAGATTTAGAGCTTACAAGGGATAATAAACCAGAAGTGACCCCCAGAGTGACCCCCTCCCCCAATCATAGGAGCTACTGGGGAGTAGGGAATTTCGTGTTCCCCATGTACTCCGCACAGCTTACATATTCACTCTTCACCATCCGCTGTGCATTCATGTCTGGTATACTAATGCTTATTACACCCTCTGATAAATTCTTTGAGGGGTGCAGTTTTCAAAATGGGGTCACTCCCTAGGAGTTTCCACTTTTCTGGTACATTAGAGGCTCTGCAAACATGACATGGCGTCCAGATACCAAACATCTGAATCTGCACTCCAAAAGCCACATAGCGCTCTTTCCCTTTTGTGCCCTGCTATGTACCCAAACTGCAGATTATACCCACATGTATGACACTGGTGTACCCAGAATAACGTACATAATGTCATATGTGGGTATAAACTGCTGTTTGGGCACAGCCGGGCACAGAAGGGAAGGAGCGCTATTAGGTTTTTGGAGCACAGATTTAGACAGTTTAGCTTTTGGACACCATGACACTTTTGCAGAGCTCCTGAAATGCCAGTAAAGTGGAATCCCCTGATACGTGACCCTATTTTGGAAACTGCACCCCTGAAGGAAATTATACAGGGGTACAGTGAGCATTTTTTACCTCCAAGTGTTGCTATGATTTATTTTCCAGAAATGAATACGCAGATGATTGTGAAAGGTGAAAATGACAATTTTTCCAGGAATATTTTATTTCAATGCATAATACGTTGTGTCCGGCTTGTATCAGATGTAAACGCTCCAAAAGATGTTGTGCCCGGGATACCCACTTAACAGTTTTTAGAGTGTTTGTGCCTGCTGATATAAGCTGGGCACAAAATATTGGGCACTGAAATGGCGTATCTCTGGAAAAATTGCAATTTTCCCTTTTCATTATCAGCTGCGCATTCATTTATTGAAATTAAATGAATGCAACACTTAAGGGTTAAGAATACTCGCTACCCCACTTGATAAATCCCTTCAGGGGTGTAGTTCCCAAAATTGGGTCACAAGTCTGTGGATTCCATTTTACTGGCAATCCAGGGGCTCTGCAAAAGTGGCATGGTGTCCAAAAACCAAACTGTGCTTCAAAAACCAAAATAGCGCTCCTTCCCTTCTGTGCCCGGCTGTGCCCAAGCAGCAGTTTATACCAAGTACGTTATCCTGGGTACACCAGTGTCATACATGTGGGCGTAAACTGCAGTTTGGGTACACAGCAGGGGGCAGAGGTGAAGGAACGCTATGTGGCTTTTGGAGCATAGATTTAGATTGTTGGATTTTGGACACCATGTCAAATTAGCAAAAACCCTAAAATTGCCCCTACAAAATGGGGTCACTTCTTGGGGAATTCCAATTTACTGGCACCTCTGCAAAAACATGGCGTCCAGAAAGTCCCTCTAGATCTGTACTCCAAAAGCTAAAAAGCGCAGTGCTCCTTCCTGTCTGAGCCCTGCTGTTTGCCCAAGTAGCAGGTTACACCCACATATATAATTTTTTTTTCCCCTTGGATAGCCCACATAATAGTTTTAGGAGTGCATGTCTCTGATGCCACAAAGTGGGTACAACGTATTGGGCACCAAAATGGCATATTTATTTAAAATTGTCAATTTTCACTTTGTATATTAATTTTTGGGAAGCATTTTTAGGCTCAAAATGATAATACCCCTTGATACATTCCTTGAGGGGTGTAGTTTCTAAAATGGTGTCACTTTTGAGGGGTTTACATTGTATTGGTACTTTAGGGGCTCTGCAAATGCGACATGGCACCCGAAAACTATTCCAGCAAAATCTGCCCTCCAAAAGCTAAATAGCGCTCTTTCTATTCTGAGCCCCACCATGTACCCATACAGCAGATTACAACCACATGGGGAGTATTCCTGTATTCATGAGAAATTGTGTAACAAACTTTGGAGAGCTTTTTCTCCTTTATCCTCTTGTGAAAATGAAAAATTTGGGGCTAAATTGATGGTTTATTGGAAAGAAAGTAATTTTTCATTTTCATGTCCCAATGTTAATAAAATCTGCGAAACGGCTGTGGGGTCAAAATGCTCACTATACCCCTTGATAAATTCTGTCAGGGGTGTAGTTTCCAAAATGGGGTCACTTTTAGGGGGTTTCCATTATATTGGTACTCTAGGGGCTCTGCAAATGGGACATGGCACCTGAAAACTATTCCAGCAAAATCTGCCCTTCAAAAGCCAAATAGCACTCTTTCCATTTCGAGCCCCGCCATGTACCCATGAAGCAAATTACGATCGCATATGGGGTATTGCTGTGTTCAGGAGCAATTGTGTAACAAACTGTGGGCGGCTTTTTCTCCTTTAACCCCTTGTGAAAATGATAACTTTGGGGATAAAGTGATGTTTTAGTAATTTTTCATTTACACATCCCAATGTTAATAAAATCTGTGAAACGGCTGTGGGGTCAAAATGCTCAGTATACCCCTTGATAAATTCTGTCAGGGGTGTAGTTTCCAAAATGGGGTCACTTTTAGGGGGTTTCCATTGTTTTGGTACTCTAGGGGCTCTGCAAATGAGACATGGCACCTGAAAACTATTCCAGCAAAATCTGCTTTTCAAATTCCAAGTGTCGCTCTTTCTTTTCCATGCACTGCCGTGTGCCCAAAAATCATTTTACACCCACATGTGGGGTATTTCTGTGCTCGGGAGAAATTGCACAACAAACTGTGAGATGCATTTTCTCCTTTAACCCTTTGTGAATGTGTTAATTTTAGGGATAAATTAATGTATTATTGGATAAAAATGAAATGTCTAAATTTCACCTCCATATTGTCTTAATTCTTGTGAAATGCTTAAAGGGTTAACAAACTTCCCAAATGCTGTTTTGAATTATTTGAGGGGTGCAGTTTTGAAAATGGGGTGATTTATGGGGGTTTCTAATATATAGGCCTTTATAATCCCCTTCAGAACTGAAGTGGTCCCTAAGAAATTAGTTTGGGAAATTTTCTTGTAAATCTGGAAAATCGCTGTTACACTTGTAAACCTTCTAACATCCAAGATAAATTAAAGGATGATTAAAAGATGATGCCGATATAAAGCAGAGATATGGTAGATAATATTTATTCATGTATTTGGGTGGTATGACTATCTGTCTGAAAAGCAGAGAATTTTACATTTTGAAAATTGCAATTTTTTTCCAAATTTCCCTCAAATTTCCTAGTTTTTTATAAATAAATACAAAAATATTGATCAATGTTTACCACTAACATGAAGTACAATGTGTCATGAAAAAACAGTCTCAAAATCACTTGTGTAAGTTATAGCATCTCAAAGGTATTGCCATATAAAGTGACACATGTCAGTTTTGAAAAATGAGGCCTGGTCCATAAGGCACTTTTAGGTCCGGTCCTTAACCGGTTAATGTACACTCTAGTGTCAAATTTATAAAAGTCATGTGGTAGATGAGGAAAAGACTCATTCACTGAATAACTGTTCTGTAATTACACAGTTATCAAGGTTGAAAACAGACACAGTTCAGTCATGTCTGACCTACAGAGTTCGTGATTGGTCCTTTGTCGTGCATGCGCATTTGGTGGGTCAGCTGTGAGTGGAAAACGACTTCATTGACTGGGTTAATGAAAGTGGGCGTGACAAAATGTATTTGAGACCGCCAACTTCGCTGCCCCGTGCGGCCAAGTATCTGTGCCGATGGGGAAGCGGGGTTGTATGTTGGGAAAGGTTGATATACCTACAAAATAGTACTATAACATACTTACCTTAGTGGCTCTTTGAAGTATAAGACACATACCTCTGATGAATGTGTCGGTATCAGCGTATATTCCGACATAGGAAACGCGTTAGGTGTGTCAGTAGGATATCACAGTGAACGCTAATCACTGTGATATAGTTGTGTCAGTAGGATACTATAGTGAATATTAGTCGCTGTGTTAGAAGGTGTGTTAGCAGGATATTACAGTAGATGTTAATCGCCTAATATAGGATACTACAGTGAATGCTAATCGCTGTGTCAGACTGTTTTTAGATGTAGCACAGAAGTGTTGGTAAATAGAACACTGTGGACGCTAGGCAATGCTTTTTTGAGCTTAAGGAATTGTATGCTTTAGCAGTCCAAACATGTGCTCTTGAAATTATAGGGTGGAAAGGGTTATCCAGGCAGGTGCACATTGTTTAAATCTATACTGAATAGTAGTGGGACATTGTTGTTTCCTATCTGTGAAGCTAAAATATAGCTCTGTAACATTCTGGTTTGGCACCATAGTGAATTAATTGCCTTTCCACCCAGAGTTCGATAATTATTATTTATGTTGTAGTTGTTCCCCAGTTGAGAATTTTAATAAATATTTAATAAAGTTATTATTTTAATGCGTCCAGATATTAGTGGGTGACTCTCCTAATTTAAGATAAAACCTAAAGTATAGGTCTTCAATTGATAGGCCCCCGAAAACCCCTTTTAAAGAAAACATTGGTCTTGAATTGCTATTTACAGTTTGATAGAGCACTTATGTTCGGGAAAGGTATTCAGAGATGAAAAAAGAAAAAGTAAAACTTAACTTTTATTATGATTAAATAAATAAACACACAGAGAGTCCAGACTTATAATATAAAAGTCTCTCAGACAGCTTAATGCCCTAATGGATGTGTAACTACAAGGGACCAAACTAATGATCTCCATTCAAGTATTAGGTATAAGGAGATGATTTCATAAACATAAGGCTGAGTCACTTTAATATACGCCCATGTCTCTTTCCTAAGAGTAATTTCAGGCATGTGCTATATTCTATCAGTGCTGGAAAGCAGTTTGCATGACCTGCCACTAACATCCAAACAGCACAGCCTAGTGTCAACCTTCACATTCAATAGGGTATATAACAAGCTGCTGAGTGAATGTTCCCTGTTGAGGATTTGTTTATCAGGGAAACATAGACACAGCAATGAGTTGTATAACCGTATGTCACACTACTTCTGTTTAGGAGCTGAGGCTGTGTGAGTATTATACAGCTGTGTGGTCTGATGAGGGCAAAGCTGTCCCTGGAGGGGGGGATTAATTGTGTAAACCCTGTTAGGGGTATATATACAACATTATTCCTCTCCCTTATATTAGCAGCCCCTATTAGCAGACTATTACATGCGGCTAGTCTATCTGATGTAGAGACACAGCTAAAATAACCATTCCTATGTGTTTCCCCAGCATTTCATGCTGGATCTTCAGGGGAACAAACAGATCCCAAACGGACCCGAGGACCAGAAAGCCAAACACAGGTGTGAATCTAGCGTAAGCCAGACTAAGTCTGCTTGTAACCTATGTATATCCTCTATAGACTGCATTGTACTACACATAGTATTAGCTGGTGATGCCGAAGGTCAGGAGGGAGTTCCAGAGATGCTTGAGGTGTCCCGTGACAATTTTGGGACTGCTCAAATCAGAGATCCTAATCTGTCTGATGCCAGAGAAAACGTGAAGGTGGTAAATGGTGAACCCCAGTATCCAGGGGCTGACAAGGAGTTTCCCTATATGTCCATGAACCAGGACCTACTGTATAGGGTAAACCAGATAAGGGGAGAAATTGTCGAACAATTGGTGGTGCCCCGGCCCTATCAAAGAGTGGTTTTCGATTTGGCACATAAGCATGTTTTAGGAGGACACCTGGGGTACGAAAAGACCAAAGAGCACATTCTACAGCGTTTCTATTGGCCAGGAATTGATAAGCCTATTCAAGAGTATTGTAACTCCTGCCCAGAGTGTCAGCTAACCGCTCCTGTGTCACACTTCAGAAGTCTTTTGGTACCCCTACTCATTATAGAGGTACCCTTTGAAAGAGTGGCCATTGACTTGGTAGGTCCTGTTGTAAAGTCTGCTAGGGGGCATCAGTATATACTAGTGGTGTTGGATTATGATACACAATACCCTGAAGCCGTATCCTTGAGACATACTTCGGCTAAGTTAATTGCCAAGGAGCTCTTTTATATGTTCTCTTGGACAGGTATACCCAAGGAGATCCTGACTGACCAATGGACTCCTTTTATGTCCAAGGTAATGAAAGAAATGTGTAAGCTCCTGAAAATTAACTACCTGCGAACCTCTGTGTATCACCCCCAGACAGATGGCCTAGTTAAGAGGTTCAATAAAACCCTTAAAAGCATGTTAAAGAGGGTGGTTAGCAAGGATGGCAAAGATTGGGATTGGCTACTACCCTATTTAATGTTTGCAATACGGGAGGTACCCCAGTCCTCCACAGGTTTTTCCCCATTTGAGTTGGTGTATGGTAGACACCCACGTGGTCTCCTAGACATAGCTAAGGAAACCTGGGAACAAGAGCAAACTCCTTACAGAAGTGTAATTGAACACATTACCCTGATGCAGGACAGAATTGCAGCAGTAATTACCCTTGTGAAGGAGCATATGGAGCAGGCCCAAATGGCTCAGAGTCGTGTCTATAACAGAACAGCTAAACTTAGGACCTTTAATCCAGGTGATCGGGTGTTGGTATTGGTTCCCACGGTAGAAAGTAAATTTCTGACCAAATGGCAAGGGCCATATGAAATTATTGAAAGAGTGGGAGAAGTGAATTGTAAGGTATACTAGCCGGGCAAGTGGAAACCCGAACAAATATACCATATATATATTTACTAAAAGCCTGGAAGGACAGGGAAACCTTGATATCAGTAGGTACCCCTAGCAAGGCTACTACTGAAGGGGGAAATACTTCTGGTAAGGCTTCACCCGAGGTGCAAATATCAGAGTCCCTATCTAAGGCACAGAAACAAGAGACAAAAGAATGTGTACAGAAAAATAATGTTGTGTTTTCTGAGTTGCCTGGATGCACCAATGTGTTAGAACATGACATTGTCACCGAGCCGCAGGTACAGGTTAATTTAAAACCATATCAAATACCTGAAGCTCGCAGAAAAGCCATATCTGAGGAGGTCAAAAACATGTTGGCACTTGGGGTAATTGAGGAGTCCAAGAGTGACTGGTCGATTCCCATTGTTTTGATTCCTAAGCCAGATGATACCATAAGGTTCTGTAATGATTTTCGTAAGCTGAATGAAGTTTCAAAGTTTGACGCCTACCCGATGTCCAGAGTGATGAGTTAATCGAAAGGTTGGGACATGCCAGGTATTTCTCCACCCTCGACTTAACCAAAGGGTACTGGCAGGTGCCACTCACTAGAAAGGCCAGAGAAAAAACTGCATTTGTCACCCCAGATGGCTTATTCCAATACGGGACCATGCCGTTTGGGATACATGGGGCTCCAGTGACCTTTCAGAGGTTGATGAACAGAGTCCTTAAGCCCCATCAAAGGTACGCTTCAGCTTACTTAGATGACATTGTCATCTTTAGTACAGACTGGGAAAGTCACTTGCCAAAAGTTCAAGCCATACTGAACTCCCTCCGGGCAGTCGTTTTAACAGCCAACCCAAAAAAATGTGCTTTGGGTCTGGAAGAGGGCAGGTACCTTGGGTATATAATAGAAAGAGGGATGATAAAACCCCAGGTTAACAAAGTGGAGGCCATTCAAAATTGGCCCCGACCCTTGAATAAAAAGCAAGTGAGAGCTTTTCTGGGAATTGTCGGGTATTATCGCAGGTTCGTCCCAAACTTTGCAACTATTGCAGCCCCACTGACAGACCTGACTAAGGGAACGAGTTCCATAATGTTCAAGTGGAGTGAAGAGGCTGAACTGAAATTCCAGGAGTTGAAGTCAATTCTCTGTAAACAGCCGAATTTGGTCACACCTGACTTTAAGAAAGAATTTGTGGTTCAGACTGATGACACGTCTGATGTGGGGATGGGCGCAGTGCTGTCCCAAATGGTGGGTGGTGAAAAACACCCAGTCATCTACCTGAGTAGGAAACTTACACCACCTGAGAGAAATTACAGCATTGTGGAGAGGGAGTGCTTAGCCATTAAGTTGGCCCTAGAATCTCTAAGGTACTACCTTCTGGGCCGACACTTTAAACTGGTCACTGATCACTCTCCTCTTACATGGATGTGCCGCGCTAAAGAAAGAAACGCCAGAGTCACCAGGTAACTTCTGACCCTGCAAAATTTTAAATTTACTGTGGAACACAGGGCAGGCAAGCTGCAAGGGAATGCCGATGCCCTGTCCAGGACCCATTGTATGATGGCTAAAAGTGTCCGCCCCTTACATGTCCGAACAAAGGGGGGGGGTATGTGAGAAGGTGACAGGCAGAGTGCTGGAATCACGGTATAGCTCCCCCAGGTGTCTGACATATGTATGTTCCAGATTGGAGCTTGAGTAGGCCTCAGCCCCAGGTGGAGGTCCTAAGGCTCGTTACTGGGCCATAAAAGACCTCAGAGTCTGCACTTTAGGGCAGACCCTGGGAATGAGAGGAGCTGTCTGGATCTGTCCTGCTACACTAAGTCTGGTGAGACTATATTGTGCTGATTTGTTTGTTTGTGTGGCTGGTAGTAAACCACACATATAGTTAGTTTTGTACTGTTTAGTTTAGAGCTTGGACGAGCAGGAGTTTTGTTTATTTTCCTTTTGCCTGAAGTTAAGGTTATATTTTACTTTGCTCCTTTTGTGCCTGAAGCGAAGGTTTATTTATTTTGCTGTTTTTTTAAATAAACCTGTTTTGCTACAGTTTTGTGTCCGTCTCTGACTGGTTGGGTCTGCACCACTGCTGCTACCGAGCTACCTCCCCCAATATATATATATATATAATATAGTTTTTTTTTTTTCTTTCTTTTTTTTTAAGGTCCCCCAGGGGGCTTGATCTTTCGATCTTTAGATCGCTTGTCTCATAGACTGCAATACTACTGTATTGCAGTCTATGAGTAAATTGCTATATGCCTATTGAGGCCTGCCACATCAGTATCCAGCACTTTCATGTATGTAACTGAGTGCATCATAGTCTGGTTTTGTGCTCTCCTTAGATACAGTGGGGAAAAAAACTATTTAGTCAGCCACCAATTGTGCAAGTTCTCCCACTTAAAAAGATGAGAGAGGCCTGTAATTGACATCATAGGTAGGCCTCAACTATGAGAGACAAAATGAGAAAACATATCTAGAAAATCACATTGTCTGACTGTTGCTGGTATGTTGAACCATTCCTCCATGCAGATCTCCTCTAGAGCAGTGATGTTTTGGGGCTGTCGCTGGACAACACGATCTTTCAACTTCCTCCAAAGGTTTTCTATGGGGTTGAGATCTGGAGACTGGCTAGGCCACTCCAGGACCTTGAAATGCTTCTTACGAAGCCACTCCTTCATTGCCCTGGCAATGTGCTTGGGATCATTGTCATGCTGAAAGACCCAGCCACGTTTCATCTTCAATGCCCTTGCTGATGAAAGGAGGTTTGCACTCAAAATCTCACGATACATGGCCCCATTTATTCTTTCATGTACACAGATCAGTCATCCTGGTCCCTTTGCAGAGAAACAGCCCCAAAGCATGATGTTACCACCCCCATGCTTCACAGTAGGTATGGTGTTCTTTGGATGCAACTCAGCATTCACTCTCTTCCAAACACGAGGAGTTGTGTTTCTACCAAACAGTTCTACTTTGGTTTCATCTGAGCATATGACATTCTCCCAGTACTCTTCTGGAACATCCAAATGCTCTCTAGCAAACTTCAGACGGGCCCGGATATGTACTGGCTTAAGCAGGGGGACACGTCTGGCACTGAAGGAACTGAGTTCCTGGCGGCGTAGTGTGTTACTGATGGTAGCCTTTCTTATGTTAGTCCCAGCTTTCTGCAGGTCATCCACTAGGTCCCCCCATGTGGTTCTGGGATTTTTGCTCACCGTTCTTGTGATCATTTTGACCCCACGGGGTGAGATCTTGCGTGGAGCCCCTGATCGAGGGAGATTATCAGTGGTCTTGTATGTCTTCCATTTTCTAATTATTGCTCCCACAATTGATTTCTTCACACCAAGCTGCTTGCCTATTGCAGATTCAGTCTTCCAAGCCTGGTACAGGTCTACAATTTTGTTTCTGGTGTTCTTCCACAGCTCTTTGGTCTTCACCATAGTGGAGTTTGGAGTGTGACTGTTTGAGGTTGTGGACAGGTGTCTTTTATACTGATAACAATTTCAAACAGGTGCCATTACTACATGTAATGAGTGGAGGACAGAGGAGCCTCTTAAAGAAGAAGTTACAGGTCTGTGAGAGCCTGAAATATTGCTTATTTGTAGGTGACCAAATACTTATTTTCCACCATAATTTGCAAATAAATTCTTAAAAAATCAGACAATGTGATTTTCTAGATATGTTTTTTCATTTTGTCTCTCATAGTTGAGGTCTACCTATGATGTCAATTACAGGCCTCTCTCATCTTTTTAAGTGGGAGAACTTGCACAATTGGTGGCTGACTAAATACTTTTTTCCCCGCTATACGTGTAAGGACTTTGATTCAGTAAAAAAGCACAATTTATCTTGCCTTGACTACACCTTGGCTCCTACTTTCGGAACTGGGTGAATTTATTATATGAGTCCTTTAGAGCTAGATTCAAAGAAATATAGAGTGATTCTTTTTGGGAAGGTGGACAATACAAGGAAGTCCCCTTTCTTCATTTCTGTCTATGCTAGCTATTGAGCTTGTAGCATTGGCAGTCCTCAACCATTAACCATAGTTCCCTACAAGAAAGAGAAATAGTATACAGACAGTAACTTAGTCAATCTGACTGATGATGACTTTACCTTTTAGGGTATTTTCACATGGCATCTTTTGGAGAGGATTTTATGGTAGTCTTCTGTGTCAAAATCCTCTCCAAAAACTATCCTTCATCTACCTACCACTGATTTCCATGGAACACTTGGGTTTTCTGCTGTGGAACAGCTTCTGAAATGACAGCCACACCCAACCCACACCAGAAACTAGAAGCTCTGCCTCAGCAGGTTTTGGAGCAGGTTTTTATGGTAGAATACCTCCTCGATATCCTCTCCAAAAGCCGACAAGGGAACATACATTTAATGATTAAATCAAATTTATTCTCAAACCAAGAAGTATTTGGTCTGCAAATTATTGCCCTAACTGCACCCCAACCAGTTGCTGTTTAGTTGGTTAGCCTCGTCAGCTAATTTAATACCTTGGAATTGTTGTCTCCTTAGATTTTTGCAATTCATTACACACAGACCTATTATTTACTATTGCCCCATACTCCATGTATTATCAAGGGTCCAGGTAGGTCTTCGTGAGCCAAGTGGCAAAACTCAAGACAGGTCCTCTTCCTACCCATTTTTTGGCCCGGGCTCACTGCAAGAATGATTAGGTCCGTGGAAGGCAAGGGCAGCAAATAGATATCATCCATGTGCTGTCCAGGCTGTTTTACTAAAGACCTGCAGATGCACATGTTTGGGTGTATATAGCCTTAATCTGGAACCATTACTATTGTCCACTGTGCTACATGATTACTATACTAACCACTGTTAACTGTGGGTTGTTTAAACCTGGTTAGAATGACCTCCCCTTCCTTAAGTTTCTATACTTTTTTTGATGCCTCACCTGTAATGAATCAGGGCCCATACTTCTGACCTTTTTTTCAGATGACATGTAACCATTGATACAGTGCCTTGCGAAAGTATTCGGCCCCCTTGAACTTTTCAACCTTTTGCCACATTTCAGGCTTCAAACATAAGGATATAAAATTTTAATTTTTTGGTGAAGAATCAACAACAAATGGGACACAATGGGAAGTGGAACGAAATTTATTGGTTATTTTAAACTTTTGTAAAAAATAAAAAACTGAAAAGTGGGGCGTGCAATATTATTTGGCCCCTTTACTTTCAGTGCAGCAAACTCACTCCAGAAGTTCAGTGAGGATCTCTGAATGATCCAATGTTGTCCTAAATGACTGATAAATATAATCCACCTGTGTGTAATCAAGTCTCTGTATAAATGCACCTGCTCTGTGATAGTCTCAGGGTTCTGTTTAAAGCGCAGAGAGCATCATGAAGACCAAGGAACACACCAGGCAGGTCCGTGATACTGTTGTGGAGAAGTTTAAAGCCGGATTTGGATACAAAAAGATTTCCTAAACTTTAAACATCCCAAGGAGCACTGTGCAAGCGATCATATTGAAATGGAAGGAGTATCAGACCACTGCAAATCTACCAAGACCCGGCCGTCCCTCTAAACTTTCATCTCAAATAAGGAGAAGACTGATCAGAGATGCAGCCAAGAGGCCCATGATCACTCTGGATGAACTGCAGAGATCTACAGCTGAGGTGGGAGAGTCTGTCCATAGGACAACAATCAGTCGTACACTGCACAAATCTGGCCTTTATGGAAGAGTGGCAAGAAGAAAGCCATTTCTCAAAGATATCCATAAAAAGTCTCGTTTAAAGTTTGCCACAAGCCACCTGGGAGACACACCAAACATGTGGAAGAAGGTGCTCTGGTCAGATGAAACCAAAATAGAACTTTTTGGCCACAATGCAAAACGATATGTTTGGCGTAAAAGCAACACAGCTCATCATCCTGAACACACCATCCCCACTGTCAAACGTGGTGGCAGCATCATGGTTTGGGCCTGCTTTTCTTCAGCAGGGACATGGAAGATGGTTAAAATTGATGGGAAGGTGGATGGAGCCAAATACAGGACCATTCTGGAAGAAAACCTGTTGGAGTCTGCAAAAGACCTGAGACTGGGACGGAGATTTATCTTCCAACAAGACAATGATCCCAAACATAAAGCAAAATCTACAATGGAATGGTTCACAAATAAACGTATCCAGGTGTTAGAATGGCCAAGTCAAAGTCCAGATCTGAATCCAATCGAGAATCTGTGGAAAGAGCTGAAAACTGCTGTTCACAAACTCTCTCCATCCAACCTCACTGAGCTCGAGCTGTTTTCCAAGGAAGAATGGGCAAGAATTTCAGTCTCTCGATGTGCAAAACTGATAGAGACATACCCCAAGCGACTTGCAGCTGTAATCGCAGCAAAAGGTGGCGCTACAAAGTATTAATTTAAGGGGGCCAAATAATTTGGCACGCCCCACTTTTCAGTTTTTTATTTTTTACAAAAGTTTGTAATTTTATAAAATTTCTGAAAAACTCAAAAATTTAAAAAAAAACATATCCCTCTGTTTAACATACTGTATATAAACAAGTGCCCATGTAAGTTTAAATTTTGGTGTCGGCTAGTGTACCATGATTTTGTTTGGTATGTATAATTTATTATAGATATTCCTAGCAATCTATATTCCTTGTCAGAATTTACCTGCACAGGTCAACAAAACTCCCATCTTTCAAGATAATTCGGTTGTACTCGTCACACTATGTGTGCATATGTTTATGTTCTTTTTGTTTTGTGTTTATTATAAAATCACAAAAAATCCTTTATTCATTAAAAAAGAGCACCTGCCAGTTGTCTTTACCTGCCTGTTTTGTTAAATAATTGTACTTCTCATAAGATAATAAATAAATACATTGACAACTGGGTTTTATAAGCTTCTGGTGTTTCCAATGAGTTCTGTCATTCAGAGGGTAGGGATTTACCCCTTTGGCAAAAGAGATTGTCAAAGTGTGGATTTCTAACGAAAGATGCTCCAGAATTGTTATTTCATTGGGAATACAAATTTTGCTTTAACAGTGAAATTAATGCTGCCGTTTGCGCCTGTTAAAAAAAAAACAGACATCACACAGCCAGTATTCACTATTGTGTGAATCTAGCCTCAGTGATACATATACCAAAAATCAATCATGGGGACAAAGCAGAGGCGTAGCTAGTGGGGGGGGCAGAGGGGCGGCTGCCCCGGGCCCACTGACTTTTGGGGCCCACCCTGGGGCCGCCATTAATACATCCTTTATTTCTAACTAGATCGGTGTCTGCAGACACTGATCTAGTTACAATGCTTCCTGGTGCTTAACTGTCTTGTAAACCGCAAGCCAATACAGGCCTGCGGTTTACAAGACCCCGAGACCACAGACCGACATCTTCTTTTAAGCACAGGCGGCGCAATGACGTCACAACATCGTGCCGACCGCGCTCAGACACAGACGTCATGCGCGTGGACTGGGAGGAAGTGGCGGCTCCGTTCATCAGCATTGCAGGTAGGTGAGTATGACTTTTTTTTTGTGGGTATATTAATAGAATAAGGGATGGATAGGAGGGGGAAATCTAACTATAAGGGAGGATTCATTAGGGGGCATTATGACGATGGGGGGGTCATTTATATAAGGGTTATTACAGGATATTATAAATACAAGGGGGGAGGTTATTTATATAAGGGGCCATTAGGGGGCATCATTTATATTAGGAGGCATAATGAACATAAGGGGGTGGTCATTGATATAAGGGGTCTTTAGAGATGCAGTATTTATGTCAGGGGGAATTGGGCATAATATGAGGGTCAATTAATGTAATTAAATTTACACCTTATTAAGACTAAGGCTCCACGTAGCGGGCTGCAGCAAAACATGCGCTGCAGGAAAAATCGCGGCGGTAACTTGTTTTTTCCCACAGCGCTTTTCACAGAAGGTCCGCAGAGGTTCTACCTGTGGACTTTCTGTTTTCAATACACCTATATGGAAACCGCCGGTGTTTCCATAGGTATAACTGAGATACTGCAATTTCCAAAACCGCAACGGTTTTGGAAATCGCAATGTGTCTGCTGCACGTAGTGTATAGATGGGATTTGCTAGAATGTTGCGGTTTTTTTCTGTGGGTTTTCGCCACATGGAGCCCCCATCCCTACTTTGCAGTATAATATGCACAGCAGATAATCTGCGATTTCCAAAATAGTCGGTGTTTTGGAAATCGCAGAATGTCAATTATACCTACTGAATTGCTGGCGGTTTCTCTATAGATATAATTAAAGCAGAAAGTCTGCAGAGGAAACCTCTGCGAACTTTCTGTGCAAAGTGCTGCTGGAAGAACCACAATGCATCGCCGCCGCGGTTTTTCCCACAGCTGCTTTTTGCTGCTGGATGCCACATGGGGCCTTAGCCTTAAGGTGTTTTCCAGCTCATTTTTATTGATGATCTATCCTCAGAATAAAACATCAATAAGAGATTCCCCACTGTTCAGCTGTATGAAGGGGCTATGGCGCCTGTTTATATCACACGCTGTCTGTTTATAGTGACCGTGTCATGTAATTACAGCCTTGTCACATAGACGTGTATAGGATGAGGCTGTAGTTACATGACATGGCCGCTATGAGATGACACTATGTAAACAGAGAAGGGGTCACGGCGCTTACACAGGTACCACGGTTCATTCAAACAGTTGTTCCTTGGGGGTCCCAGGTATTGGAACCCCAAAAATTTTTTTTTCCCTTTTTTTTTCCTTTTTAATTAGGAAACACCTGGGGCATTATTAATAAGGGGCAAATTATTTAAAGAGGACCTTTCACGTCCTCATGTATATGCGGTTTTACATACCGCTAGAAAGCTGACAGCGCGCTGAATTCAGCACACTGCCGGCTTTCCCGTTATATGCCTCGGGGCTGGAGATATCAGGGGTCTAAATTTCACCGTTCACAGTCAGAAGGGCGTTCCGGGGAGGCTGAACACTGGATCTTCCGCATAACTCCATGTTGAGATAAGTGTGTGTTTATCCATCCCAGGTGCTTTGGTCTCAGAGGACACAGACCCATATTCCTTGGCCCTCATTTTTCCTCCTTCCTTATCCTTTCCCTCCTTTCTACTGTACTTCTTCTTTGCACAGGTGACTCTTCTTAACAGAGACTAAATGGTTCAAGAGGGATCTCCATGTCCCTGGTACCACTGTTTAAGAGACTCAGATTGTCGGCCCATTAGAACTCCAGCTTCATTTCACTTGTGGTAACATCAGTGCTTTTGCTGTGGGTAAAGGTGCTGAGCTTCTATATACCCTGTGCTTAATATTAACCATCTTTTTTTACAGCGAGGGTACCCCAAAACATAACTTCACTATGTTTTTTGTTAAGCACCCTGACTGACTAACATCATTGTCCAGCTTGAAAGGGTTGGCACTCATTGGTTGCTTTCTTCCCTTTTTGCAAGTTTGTTATGTTAATGTTATAAGTGTAGCACATAAAATCAAACTCTATACATATCAGGTACATGTAACTCCAACACCTCTAGCAGTGCTTTATGGGGAAATGTAAGATATATGTTGGCTAGTCTTAATCTGCCAACATTCACCACATGTGCTGTGCCTGCAGGAGACCCACTTTACTGCAGATACTATGTCTAGTTTGCACAAGTCATGGGTACAATTGGCGTATCACTCTTTTCATACCACATATTCCCATGGGGTATCTCTCCTAATACGCCACTCTTTGTAGACCTGGAGGGGAGATATATCTTCACCCATGCCTATATCAATTGTATTTCTACACATGTGCAATAACATTTTTTGGATAGCGAATCTGCCTAACCAATGTGACTCATTGCTGGATCCCAACATGAAGCATTATTAATGAATCTAGCTCCTTGAGTTGTGAATATATGAATATAAAGCCGTGTCCACCTTCCATTTTTTGGAGAAATTAGCTTCTCCACAATTGATGATCTACTGTTTGTCGTCTGGAATCCACATCCCATGGCGAGTTGATGTCCTACTGCTAAACCAATACTGACAATTATCTACATGCTGCTATAGTGGTTGCGACTGTTCACAACCCCTGAAGGTGAGGGTACATCTAGACCACTTATAATTTTGTGCTAGTGCATTCTCACCTTCTTTCAGTTTTCACTATTTTGAGCACCCCCTGAGCTAATCCAAACAGGATTACACTATATGCCACTCGGCGTCTTTTTTTGCTTATTTATAGATATCAATTGTATATCTTTTGTAATACTCGCAGTGTACATGCCTCACCCTGCTGACCTCACAATTCTACAGGGAGCAACATGTTCTGAGGTGAAGGTTGTTTGTATGGGAAATTTTAATATGTTGCTGGATCCTGTGAAGGACAAGTATAAGCCTCATAAGCCCTCGGGAGTAAAGTGGGGTCCCCCCTAAGGAGACTAACTGAGAAATTGAGATGATTAGAATTGTGGAGGGAACGACAGCCCCATAGAGAGGAGTACTCTTGTTTCAACCCTGCTAGAGGAGCCTTGTCTACAATAGATTACATTGCAGGATCTGGATGGCCATAGAGGTGTGGTGTCACTGCAAAATATTTTGGAGGGCAGTGTTCTAGAGCTCCTGCAGTCCAGTTTTTATAGATACTTGCTGCTGCATAAATGCACAATTGTCTGCAAATTACCCCCCACCCATATTTAAGTTCCCTCGAATTGGGATCCTCAAGACATAGGGCCCTCAGGGTATGACCTCTGCACTTTATATGTATCTGCTATGTGCCAGGGTGGATACCCAGCGGCTGGCAGTAGAGGACTGATGGAAAGAATTTATTCCCTCTCTTTCAGCAGAGGATTGATCCGAGGCCTTAGATTTCCATTTACATTTCTCTCCTTCAGTGAACAATAAACCTATACAGTTATATATCATCCACCACAACTATTTAACTCCCACCCACTTGCACAAAATGGGTAGGATATCCCAAACTGAATGTCATAGATGCAGATCCCAGGGAGCAGATTTTATCCATTTACTGTGGAGCTGCCCTATAGTGAGATCCTTTTGGAGTGAGGTAATTTCATTTTTATCAGATCCCTTACAGTTGCTTGTTCCTGATACCCCAGGGGTGTGCCTGTTGAGTTTATTGCAGGAAGACTATGGCTTCACCACACCAGAATATTTCTTAAAGGTTCAATTGGAACCTGCTTTAAGTGATCCTCCAGACTGGCAGCAATTGTGGATTTTTTTGATCCACCTCCCCTTAAACAATGTGTATGGTGTAGTAATAAGAAGAAGGCCTAATCCAGGGTCTTGTTTAACAATGTTTGAAAATACCTTGTTTCAGTGCTGACTATTAGAAATGGATGTAACTTACATTTCTGTTTGTAATGTCTTTTGTTTATAATGTGCATTAATACTGTTACGGTGACAATTTAAAGGAAGTCATGTGGATAACTGAATGAATCCTATAGTTTGAAGAAAGTGGAGCCATGTATATAGTCTAGAAATATCCAACTAATTTATTAGATCAGGCTATCATACCCCTATATTTAAGCAACTTAATACAATATATGTTTTAAGTGTTCATTAAGGCAGTGATAATTTCTAGTGGTGCCAAACTAGTTTGAGAAAGGATGAAGAGAAAAAGCCCAGATGTTTGTGTGGTAATGAAGTATATGTGGAGCTTGGAGGTGGGGGGATAGCATTTTAGCTTGCCCAAGAACAGGAACAGTTTGACATTATGCATGAACATGATTGTTATGAACAGTGAAACAAGGCTTAGAAAATATAAAAGACGATCCATTCCTAATGCAGATTTTGAGTTTTTCTTAAATGTTTCCAAATTCTACAAAAATGGATCATACAATACAGGATATGTGGTAACCATGCAGAATGAAGTGCTGTTGTAAAAAAAACAATTCCATTTGAAGTATTAACTTACTGAGGCATGTAAGGTGGCTGCACATAAAACTGCAAATGTGTACTTGGATCATAGGTACGCTTTTTGGTGATGCCCATAGTTATAGACTGATCTGGTGCAGCAGAGACTTTGTAGGGTCCTCGGGCAAACCAGTCAAGAATGCAGAATCTTTAACACATTTGTTAAAAGCCCTACCAAAAAAGGTGGTTATCTTAAAGTATTAAGCCTATATAAAGGAGACAACCCCAGAAGACAGGGGTAACCTGATGACAGATGAGGCTGCCAAGGCTTGTTGCCCCTCCCAATGACATTGGTACACAATATACAGGTAAAGCAAGGGGAGAGTGAATCTGTGGTGTCATTTTATAAATTCCACCCAGGTGATGCATTTTGACGTATGGGTTACTGTATAGGTTACCTGACCATGTGTATTTGGTTTGCAGCCACCAGGCATTCAAATGGATACCCCTGAGGGCTGGAGGCACTTACACATTGGCAGAGTTAACTCCAGTCATATTCACTGTACCTCATAATGTAGTTGATGTTAGTGTTATCCCCAAAACTACCCTATATTGGAGAGCTTCCGTTAATCATAGTTTCCAGATGGTAAGCCATCTGTAGTGATGGTAGTAGTCATAAATGAGGCATTTAGCGCTCTTTGTATATTTAATGTTAATGCAAATGTGAGATAAGCTCGTAGCTCAACAGAGTATTTAGATGACCAAATATTTAGAATCCTGGGATAGTGAACCAAACTAACACTGGTCAGAATCAGATTATAGTAGTAACTAACCAACACACTATATATAGTATTAGATTATCTGACTGCCGTACAAGGGTTGTGTCAGATTATAGGCCCAATTTGTTGCCACTATATAGACCCTGCTGACACTCTCCAGGTTAAGACAGATGTGGATAAGATTAACACTTAGACTTCACTAATCTGGTTATTTACATCACTATCTGATACCCAGTGCTGTAGTCAATTAAAGTCAGACACCTGTGATTTACAACTGCTCCTACAATAATGATAAATCCGTAATCTCCATGCAGAAGTTATTGTTACACTTTGATAAGGGAAGCTTTTAGGACTTTTATCATCACTTTTATCAACAAAATTTAACTCTTTATGGTGACCATAGTAAAGTGAAACAGCCTTTCCATTCACATTGTGCTAGAAAAAACTTGTTAAAAATAGTTGATATATGTAAAGTCATTAAAAAGATATTGCTGTGTAAAGCAATGCTTGCCAAAATGCTAAATTTGGCCTGAGCATTGGGGCATCAATGACATTTGGTCCTGAAAGGGTTAAGAAATTATTGGAAAATGAAGTCAACAAGGATAGTTGGTGAAAATACACTTTCTATTTTCAACCCTATTAATTGGTTCAAGGGCCTAAGTGGATGGTTTGTGGGAATATTTCAAAGCTTATTTCTAATTGTGTTGTGTTTATGTCCTTATTTGGTTATTAAACATTTGATTTGGTTTATAAATATGAATATATGGCAAAACTAAGATAAAACAGGACAGTAGCACCAAGAATAAGGCCATATGATGAAGCCTATCCTATGAGCATGAACTGCTAACACAAGTAAATACATATGTATTCATGGTCACAGTTTTTTTTTTCTTTTGTTTTTTTTAACCTTGTTGACTTCATTTTTGGTTGTTATGTGTGTAAATTGTGGAACTGTGAGGAATGAGGTGAAGACATGAGAAGTCCTCAGGGAATGACTAGCTTTTCCCAATGTACTCCAGTTATAGTTTATATCATTTTCAAGAGGAGAGAATTGATAATGAAAGGTCACATAGTTGTAACATGTGAAAGAATATTTGTTTGTATTTGTCTTTCAGACAAACTAATTTGACTCATGAGACCCTGGTTTGTCTGTTTCTAGACTTTATATAACCTTGTAATATAGCATATGTATTGTATTTTTTATCTGTAAAATGATATAAAAGGCTGGACTCTCTTACCATAAAGTGGGACATCCTTACATTTCTTCTGTGTGTGTATGTGTATTACCCAAGCTCCTACTCTGTCTTTATTTTAATTAATTAGGTTTTTACAGAAGGTATTTAGCAGAATTTGGTCTGCACATCAAATTGTTAGAACAACATCAATATAAGAATTTATAAAGAATGCAATTTTTTTCAACTTTTTGTTTGCCCATAAAAAAAAGTCTTCATAGCACAGTTGTCTGAAAAGCAAGGAAAGAGATTGAAAGGCTTGCAATTGTGTAAAAAAAAAATCTAATCTTTTTTGTATATTAATTTTTGCTAAACTATTGGTATAGGATCAAACATACAGTCGTGGCATTTTTAGTATAGTTTTTTTTAGCCAAACACAGGTAGGTAAAAGAGAAGCATCAGTCTTTTTTTGTTTTAAATTTGGCTAAAAAAATTGCAACAAATACTGCCCTGTGTGACCCAGTCTTATTGTTATATATCATTATGTAATTATTGCTGTGTATTAATATTGTATTTTTTAGAGTACACATCATTTATTATTTTCATTTCAGAAAGAGATTGTGAAATTAAAGTCATCAAATGATTTTCTTCAACGAGCAAATAAGGTATGCCTATTTCTTATAAAGCAGGTTTAAAAATAGTAATTTGATATATGAAAGAGTAAGGCGGATCACCTAGGATCTTCAGGCACAAGATGTCGAGAGCTCAGATCTTAATACAGCAATGCTCATAAAACAAGTATTTTTTAACTAATTTTGGGCAAAAACAGAAAACATTGGAAGTTAAAGACAAACACATTGGGCATAGTTTCTATCACAATGCACTTGGATATCAGGTATAACCACCTCACAATTATAGATTGTTGGATATCATAGGTTTTATGTGGATGGATTGCTAATGTTATAAACTTATACAGAGGGTTGCTAATAGTACAACATAGAGATTCAGGTTGGTTGTTGTGTCCCTGCATTAACTAATACAGATATCTATTTATATTTGGTATACCTAATGTACTCTTCTTACATATTCACTTTTCACCATCCACTGTGCATTCACATCTGGGAAAACTAAAGCTTACTATGCCCTTTGATCAATTCTTTGAGGGGTGCAGTTTTAAAATGGTGTCACTCCCTAGGAGATTACACTTTACTCTCCCATCCCATGCATGAGACCGAACTGTGCTAGCATTGGGCAGTACTGTCAGTGACCAACTACTTCACCCTAAGTGTGAGAAGGAGCGCTATCGGAAGTCTTTCTTCCCCGCTGCGATCAGGCTGTACAACCAACACTGACCTAAGCGGAGATCATTCCACACAGAGAACCGAAATTTCTTTCTGTTGTGATATCCCCCCCTCCCCCGCTACTTCTGTACCTTTCTATCTGTCTGTCTACTATCAAAGGCATACCTCTAATCTTGGAACGTTTTGTATATATTGTGTATGTATTTGTATTGCTTATCTTGCATTGCATATCCTTGCAGCTGTAACACACTTAATTTCCCCGTGGTGGGACTATTAAAGGATTATTATTATTATTCCTGGAACCTCAGGCACTCTGCATAGCCAACAACCTAAATCTGCACTCCAAAAACCACATAGTGACCCTTCACATCTGCGTCCTGCTGTGTGCCTGAACAGCAGTTTATGCAAACATGTATGGCACGGTTGTACCTAGAATAACATACTTAGTGTCTTATGTGGTATAAACTGCTGGGAATGAGTACTATTTGGTTTTTGGAGCACAGATTTAGACCGTTCCAGTAAAATGGAATCCCCTGACATGTGACTCCATGTGGAAACTACACCCCTTGAGGAATTTATCCAGGAGTGCAGTGAACATTAATCCCCAAATGTTGCATTAATTTATTTTCCAGAAATGAATGCACAGCTGCTGGTGAAAAGTGACAAATGACAATTTTTCCTGAAATAGATATCAATGTGTTGTGCCCAGCTTGTGTCAGAGACAAACGCTCCAAACGGTGTTGTGCCTGGGATAACCGCTTAACAGTTTTTAGAGTGTGTGTCTCTTCTGACAAAATGTAGAAAGAAATGGAAAAAACAGCGCAGAGCACTAATAGTGTAAAACCAAAGGATGATAGATATCAGAACACTGATACAAATTGCTCACCTTGGTGGGTCATGATCAGCTCACAACAACTTTGTAGGCATGTAAATTCAAATCATCTTCAGTGGGTCCTTGTAAAGCAGCTGCTAGCCTCGAAATCGTGGTGTAAAGCACATGTGGAAGAATCTAGATGCAGGTAGAAAAGAGGAGGCAGATGAGCTCTGGTCCAGAATAAATGTAGTCTTTAATCCAATTGAATAAAACATACGACGCGTTTCGGGACAATCCCTTTTTCAAGTGTGCATAAAAACATAGCATGGGTAGCATAGCATATATATACTTTACAAAAATAAAAAAATGGGACAAAAACGGGCGGTAGCCACGTCCCTTCACGTGTGGGGTCGTGGGTAATGGGTCAAAACTAAATACAATAAATTAAATTTAAAAAAAAAAACTAAATAAAAAGAAACGATTGTATGTTGTGGGTAGAAAAGGAAAAGAGAGAAGGATCCAACGTGGGAATAATAGTGTATTTCGATAGTACTGTCAAAGGATCGCTTCACAGCCGTGACAGCGATCAGCTGTTGAGAAGGAAATATAGAGCGCATGCGTGATCTGTGCTTACAATGAATGAGAAGGAGTAGGAGGATTGCTTCGCAACACCAGGCTCTGTGCTGCGACAGCGATCAGCTGATAAAACAGATAAACAAAGTGCATTCATAATGCGCTGATTCTAACAAGTGATAAAAGGAGTGGCTAGCATTGTGGGCTAAGGAACAGAGCGTATATCTTGTGCTGTGTAAGTATAAATATGTATATAGCGCTAATTGTACAAAAATAGCGCTAACTGTACAAAAAATACGCTTCAGTCGTAATTGAAGTGTATGATTAAGTACTAATAATATACAGTCATATGAAAAAGTTTGGGCACCCCTATTAATCTTAATCATTTTTAGTTCTAAATATTTGGGTGTTTGCAACAGCCATTTCAATTTGATATATCTAATAACTGATGGACACAGTAATATTTCAGGATTGAAATGAGGTTTATTGTACTAACAGAGAATGTGCAATATGCATTAAACCAAAATTTGACCGGTGCAAAAGTATGGGCACCTCAACAGAAAAGTGACATTAATATTTAGTAGATCCTCCTTTTGCAAAAATAACAGCCTCTAGTCGCTTCCTGTAGCTTTTAATCAGTTCCTGGATCCTGGATGAAGGTATTTTTGACCATTCCTCTTTACAAAACAATTCCAGTTCAGTTACGTTTGATGGTCGCCGAGCATGGACAGCCCGCTTCAAATTATCCCACAGATGTTCAATGATATTCAGGTCTGGGGACTGGGATGGCCATTCCAGAACATTGTAATTGTTCCTCTGCATGAATGCCTGAGTAGATTTGGAGCTGTGTTTTGGATCATTGTCTTGCTGAAATATCCATCCCCGACGTAACTTCAAATTCGTCACTGATTCTTGTACATTATTCTCAAGAATCTGCTGATACTGAGTTGAATCCATGCGACCCTCAACTTTAACAAGATTCCCGCTGCCGGCATTGGCCACACAGCCCCAAAGCATGATGGAACCTCCACCAAATTTTACAGTGCGTAGCAAGTGTTTTTCTTGGAATGCTGTGTTTTTTGGACGCCATGCATAACGCCTTTTTGTATGACCAAACAACTCAATCTTTGTTTCATCAGTCCACAGGACCTTCTTCCAAAATGAAGCTGGCTTGTCCAAATGTGCTTTTGCATACCTCAGGCGACTCTGTTTGTGGCGTGCTTTCAGAAATGGCTTCTTTCGCATCACTCTCCCATACAGCTTCTCCTTGTGCAAAGTGTGCTGTATTGTTGACCGATGCACAGTGACACCATCTGCAGCAAGATGATGCTGCAGCTCTTTGGAGGTGGTCTGTGGATTGTCCTTGACTGTTCTCACCATTCTTCTTCTCTGCCTTTCTGATATTTTTCTTGGCCTGCCACTTCTGGGCTTAACAAGAACTGTCCCTGTGGTCTTCCATTTCCTTACTATGTTCCTCACAGTGGAAACTGACAGGTTAAATCTCTGAGACAACTTTTTGTATCCTTCCCCTGAACAACTATGTTGAACAATCTTTGTTTTCAGATCATTTGAGAGTTCTTTTGAGGAGCCCATGATGCCACTCTTCAGAGGAGATTCAAATAGGAGAACAACTTGCAATTGGCCACCTTAAATACCTTTTCTCATGATTGGATACACCTGGCTATGAAGTTCAAAGCTCAGTGAGGTTACAAAACCAATTTTGTGCTTCAGTAAGTCAGTAAAAAGTAGTTAGGAGTATTCAAATCAATAAAATGATAAGGGTACCCAAATTTTTGCACCGGTCAAATTTTGGTTTAATGCATATTGCACATTTTCTGTTAGTACAATAAACCTCATTTCAATCCTGAAATATTACTGTGTCCATCAGTTATTAGATATATCAAATTGAAATGGCTGTTGCAAGCACCCAAATATTTAGAACTAAAAATGATTAAGATTAATAGGGGTGCCCAAACTTTTTCATATGACTGTATATTAAATAAATAAATATATAAATAAATGGATTGTATGTGAAAGAAAAGAAAAAAAAAAGGAACTGACTGATAAAAATTGATTTGAAAACACAGAAGCAATAGAAAAGTTCACAGTACATTATATGAATAATTCATAAATATGTAAAATATGTTAAGAATGACTAAGCATACAATAATATAAGTACAAATGATAAAATATGAAAAATAATCAAATAATAAAGATCAAGGACTGTGGGTATTGGATCAAATGGTCCATGGAGAAAGGAGAAGAAACTTGGAGAGGTAATGCAAGGAATGAAGTGTATAGAATGAATAACTATAAAAAATTAATTGGAAAACATAAAAAAAATAAAATAAATAAAATAAAAAAAATAGAAAAAGTTGTCAATACATTGTATGAATAATTCATAAATATGTAAAATATGTTAAGAATAAACAAGGATATGATAATATAAATACAAATAATAAAATAATAAAACGCATTATGCTTTAATATAAATTGAATACTGTCCAGGATAAAAGTTTGTTGATTGTTAGGCATGGTCGGATCAGATGAAAGGTACTTGGAGATGGTGGATAGCCTCTTCTCGTGTGGAATATTGCTGTATAAAGCAGCTACATCCAGTCAAGCTTACATGCAACTCATCCTTTGTCATCTATGTTATTCACTGTCAGTGTGGCTTACAATATGTGGGGCGCACCACTATGCATCTCAGGGAACGTTTAAATAAACATCGGGCCAACGTTCTTAAGGGTTTTCAGAAACATAGTGTTTCTAGACACGCCTCCAAATATCATGATTGTGAATTTAATGTATTCAAAGTCACTCCAATAGATCAAATTACTACTACAAATAATGAGTTACTTAAAAGAAAAGAATTCTTTTGGATCTATAGACTGAACACAATGGTACCAGTAGGTCTAAATGAAGCATCAGAAAAAAATTTTTGAGCATCAATCCAAGTTCATACGTTAAACCAAATTGATGCAATGTACTCTTGATTTCCTCTTGTTTTGAGCTTCCCATTTTATTCCCCACTAAGGAATCCCAATAACCACATTCTTTTATCCTCCTTAATATTTGATTATTTTATATATTTTATTATTTGTATTTATATTATCATATCCTTGTTTATTCTTAACATATTTTACATATTTATGAATTATTCATACAATGTATTGACAACTTTTTCTATTTTTTTAATTAAATTTTTTTTTTTTTTTGTGTTTTCCAATTCATTTTTTATAGTTGTTCATTCTATACACTTCATTCCTTGCATTACCTCTCCTAGTTTCTTCTCCTTTCCCCATGGACCATTTGATCCAATACCCACAGTCCTTGATCTTTATTATTTGATTATTTTTCATATTTTATCATTTGTACTTATATTATCGTATGCTTAGTCATTCTTAACATATTTTACATATTCATGAATTAATGTACTGTGAACTTTTTCTATTGCTTCTGTGTTTTCAAATCAATTTTTATCAGTCAGTTCTTTTTTTTTTTTCTTTTCTTTCACATACAATCCATTTATTTATATATTTATTTATTATATATTATTAGTACTTAATCATACACTTCAATTACGACTGAAGCATATTTTGTGTACAGTTAGCGCTATTTTTGTACAATTAGCGCTATATACATATTTATACTTACACAGCACAAGATATACACTCTGTTCCTTAGCCCACAATGCTAGCCATTCCTTTTATCACTTGTTAGAATCAGCGCATTATGAATGCACTTTGTTTATCTGTTTTATCAGCTGATCGCTGTCGCAGCACAGAGCCTGGTGCTGCGAAGCAATCCTCCTTCTCATTCATTGTAAGCACACATTGCGCATGTGCTCAATATTTCCTTCTCAACAGCTGATTGCTGTCACGGCTGTGAAGCGATCCTTTGACAGTACTATCGAAATACACTATTATTCCCACGTTGGATCCTTCTCTCTTTTCCTTTTCTACCCACAACATACAATCGTTTCTTTTTATTTAGTTTTTTTTTTTTATTTCATTTATTGTATTTAGTTTTGAACCATTACCAACGCCCCCACACGTGAGGGGGCGTGGCTACCGCCCATTTTTGTCCCATTTTTTTATTTTTGTAAAGTATATATATGTCATGCTACCCATGCTATGTTTTTATGCACACTTGAAAAAGAGCTTGTCCCAAAATGCGTTGTGTGTTTTATTCAATTGGATTAAAGACTACATTTATTCTGGACCAGCACTCATCTGCCTCCTCTTTTCTACCTGCATCTGGATTCTGACAAAATGTGGGCGCAACATATCGGGCACTGAACTGGCGTATCTTGTCCCAAAATGCAATTTTCACTTTTCATCAGCTGCACATTCATTTCTGAAAACGAAATTAATGTAACACTGAAGGGTTAAAATGCTCACTATGCTGCTTATAAATCCCTGTAAGGGGTGTAGTTTCCAAAATGGAGTCACATGTCTCAGATTCCACTTTACTGGCAAATCAGAGGCTATGCAAAAGTGGCACGATGTCTAAAAACCAAATAGCGCAACTTCCCTTCTGCACCTGGCTGTGTGCCCAAACAGCACTTTATACCCACATATGACATTACATATATTATCCTGTGTACAACAGTGTCATGCACACGTGGACAAAATTGTTGGTACCCCTCGTTTAATGAAAGAAAAACCCACAATGGTCACAGAAATAATATATAAAAATTCTATGAAAATGAACAAATGAAAGTCACACATTGCTTTTCAACCATGCTTCAACATAATTTTTAAAAAAAGAAAACTCATGTTGCACAACCTTTTGAGGCAATCACTGCAATCGAATGATTCCTGTAACTGTCAATGAGACTTCTGCACCTCTCAACAGGTATTTTGGCCCACTCCTCATGAGCAAACTGCTCCAGTTGTCTCAGGTTTGAAGGGTGCCTTTTCCAGACAGCATGTTTCAGCTCCTTCCAAATATACTCAATAGGATTTAGGTCAGGGCTCATAGAAGGCCACTTCAGAATAGTCCATTGTTTTCCTCTTAGCCATTCTTGGGTGTGTTTAGCTGTGTGTTTTGGGTCATTATCCTGTTGCAAGACCCATGACCTGCGACTAAGACCAAGCTTTATGACACTGGGCAGCACATTTGGAATCCGGGGGGCACTTCTTAGGACTTTCTTCAACTCGGTAGTGGCATCAGCCATCTTCTTTGGAGTGGCCTGCTGGGGGAGCAGTATATCAACCAGGGACAGAAATAAACTTGACAAGCTGATTAGAAGGGCCAGCTCTGTCCTGGGGAGCCCACTGGACCCAGTGCAGGTGGTGGGTGACAGAAGGATACTGTCCGTGGTGAGCTCCATGCGGGAGAATAACTCCCATCCCATGCATGAGACTGTGATTGCGCTGAGCAGTACTGTCAGTGACCGACTGCTCCACCCTAGGTGTGAGAAGGAGCGCTATCGGAAGTCTTTCCTCCCCACCGCGGTTAGGCTGTACAACCAACACCGACTTAAGCGGAGATCATTACATACAGAGAACTGAAATATCTCTCTGCCTGTTGAATCCCCCCCCCCCTCTGCTACGTCCTATCTGTCTGTCTGCTATTAATGTAATGCCTCTTACCTTGGAACATTCCTGTACATGTTGTATTTGTATTTGTATCTGCTTATCTTATCTTATCTTTGCTGCTGTAACACACTGAATTTCCCCACTGTGGGACTATTAAAGGACTATTATTATTATTATTATTATTATTATTTTTCTCTCTAGAATCCTTTGATAGTCTTGAGATTTCATTGTACCCTGCACAGATTCAAAACACCCTGTGCCAGATGCAGCAAAGCAGCCCCAGAACATAACAGAGCCTCCTCCATGTTTCACAGTAGGGGCAAGTGTTCTTTTCAAGATATGCTTCATTTTTCCATCTGTGAACATAGAGCTGATGTGCCTTGCCAAAAATTTTGATTTTTGTCTCATCTGTCCATAGGACATTCTCCAAGAAGCTTTGTGGCTTATCAACATGTAGTTTGGCAAATTACTTTTGTCAGATTCAAGTTATTTCTGTGACCATTGTGGGTTTTTCTTTCATTAAACGAGGGGTACCAACAATTTTGTCCACGTGTGTATATGTGACCATAACACTCAGCAGGGTTCAGATGTGAAGGACTGCTGTTTGGTTTTTGGAGTTCATATTTAGATTGTTTAGTTTTTGAACACCATTTCATGTTTGCAGAGACTGTAAAATGGCCCCATTCAAATGGAGTCACTTGGGGAATTCCAATTTACTGGCACTTCCAATATGGCATCCAAAAACCAGCCTTTCTAAATCTATACTTCAAAAGCTAAAAAGCACAGTGCTCCTTCCCTTCTGAGACCTGTTGTGTGCCCAAACAGCAGTTTATGCACACATGTACAACTTCTTTGTACCTGGGCTAACCCACTTAAAAGTTTTATTCTTTGTTGACACAAAGTGAGCCCAACATATTGGGCACTGAAATTGCATATTTCTTAAAAAAATTTGCATATTCATTTTTGGTAAGCATTCTTGTGCTCAAAATGATAATACCCCTTGAGAAATTCTATAAGGGTTGTAGTTTCTAAAACGTGGTCATATTTTGGGAGTGAATTATTTATTTTATCTCTGCAAATCCAATGAAGGCCTCAAATATGCATGGTGCTCTTTCACTTCTGAGCCCAGTTGGATATCTAGGCAAAAGATTAGGACTGCATGTAGGGTGTTTTCAAAATCAGGAAACAGAGCATAATAACTTGAGAGCTAACTTTTCACAGTGCCACAAGCTGGGCATGACATATTGGGCACTGAAGTAGCATATATCTGGGAACATTTCTATTTTCATTTTGAATCATCCACTGCACATTTCTTTTCTGAAACCATCTCTTGGGTCAAAATTTGCATAATACCCCTTGATAAATTCCTTAATGGGTATAGTTTTCAAAATGGGGTCACTTTTTGGGGGTTTCCATTGTTCTGGTACTTTAAGGGCTCTGCAAATGCAACATGCACCAGAAAGGTAATTCAACAAAATCTTCCTTCCAAAAGCCAAATAGCGCTCTTTCCATTTTGAGAACCACCATGTACCCAACATTTTTAAAACCACATATGGGGTATTGCTATGTTTGAGAAAAATTGTATAATGAACTATGCAGTACTCTTTCCCCTTTAACCCCTTGTAAAAATGAAAAATTGGGGTTATATTGACTGTTTATTGGAATAAAAGAAATTTTTCAATTTCATGTCCCAATGTTAATAAAATCTTGGAACTGCTGTGGTGTTAAATTACTCACTATACTCCTTGATAAATTCTATGAGGGGTGTGGTTTCCAAAATGGTGCATTTGGGGGGGGGGGGGTTTCCATTGTACTGATACTTTAAGGGTTCTGCAAATGTGACATGGCACCCAAAAACTATTCAAAATCAGCACAGTTCGCTATAACGGGATACTCAGATCCAGCGAAAATTATACCTATACATAATATATACAAAACCAGCACATAGGAAAATATGAATAGAAGATTATAAAACTTAACATTTATTAAATAGATCAAAACACGGCTGCCATTTTCACACACAAACAGAAATACATGATATCACTCAGTTATATCAAGAGACCAGTTGTGTCCTGACATGGGATACTCTCAGACATAAATAAGTATCGGACAGATTTTACCAAATTATCAAGGTGAGATTAGGTCCTCAAGCTCTATACGGTGGTCACTAGGTGGCAACAGCGGTGATCCATACAGATAAAGGGCTACTCCACCAAATCTGTGGGAGTCACCAAACCAAAGAGGCTCTAATAACTGACCCTAGAATCCTCACCCTATGCCCCAAATAATTCCTGCCCTGACAAGGGCAGTACCCAGGCTCTCCCTTACTCCGTTTCTCTATAAAACCCTGGGATGGGATGTCTAGGGCCCACCAATGGAATTCTTTCTAGGGGCCCACCATCAGTACCCCTGCAGATCAGCGGTACCGAAACATGTTGGGAGCCATGCTGCTCACCCGCCATACGATGTGCACCACTGCACTACCTAAACCCACTGCTACACTCTGTATGGCAAGTGAACAGCGTGGCTCCTAGAATTGTTACCATTACCTGTAGCCGCACTGTCCTGGAAAGCTGATCTGCAGAGGTCCTGGCTGTTGTATCATCGCAGATGTAATATTGATGGCCTATCCTAAGGAAAGGCCATCAATATTAGAAAGATGGATAAATCCTTTAAAGAGGTTGTCCAGGAATTGGAGCAACCCATGTGCCGTGCAGGAGGTGTAAAATAAATAAATAAAAAAGCATACTCACCTGTCTCTGGCACTCCATTGTCCACTGCCAGTGTCCATTCAGATTTGTGCTACTTGCTGGGAGTCCTGCACCTCATGTGACCACTAAGACCAATTAGGTACAGGATTTCCAGAAATGAAGCGTCACCATGAGACCAAACAGACACAGGCAGGGGACAACGGGGTGCTGGACAGGTGTGTATGCTTTTTTTTTTTTTTTTTTAATTATTTTTACACCTCCCAGGCGGCCGCCACAGTTGTTGCTCCAATTTATGGACAACCTCTTTTAAAGTGTTGTCTGGGCCAGATTTTTCTATGGCTACTTCACTGGTCTCCCCATAGAGTGGCCTCTTCACTGGTCCCCCATACTGTGTGGAGAACAGTGATAGGGTCATTATATTGTGTGGGAACAGTGGTGGGGGCTAACATCCTGTGCGTGGGACAGTAAACTATGTGGGGCATATTAAAGTGGTTGTCCAGGGTTAAACTTTTTTATGGCCTATGCTCAGACCCAACTTTCAACAGACTCAGAGCATCTGGAGCAGCTGGGGGTTGTAGTTATCAGAGTGGTCAGTGAAATTGGAAGATTTGGGGGCAAAATAGGAGGAAATTTTGTTTTTTGTTTAAGGTGTGCTGTGGTTAAGTTGTACTTAACTTTCATACTGCTGGTCTGGGCTCCTATGCAGAAAGCGCCGCCGCGCACAGCGTCAGTACGTCAGTGACGCTTGCAGCAACAAGCTGCAACTTAATTGGTTCCAACCAGTGGCGTAGCTAGGGATTCGGCACAGGGGGTGCAAACATGTCCAAGTGGGCCCCCAACCCAAGTTATACCAACATTATCACTATACAGTAGTAGTAGTAGTAGTAGTAGTAGTAGTAGTAGTAGTAGTAGGTAGTAGTAGTATATACCAGCTCTACACAGGGCTCTGCAGACCATTTAGGTGAATACAGGGCAGTTACATGTAGTTACTTACAGGTGATGTCTCTGACTAATCGTTCACATTTCCTGTCTCTTTCCTCTGGACCGCCATGACCACTTCTTCTAGCTGTGACTTGTCTCTGTAAAGTTTGCAGCAAAGACATCTTTGGCTCTTCACTTTTCCAGGCACCTGACCCATATTGTCCTCACCTACACAAAGCCCCCATCCTGCTACTACCCCTAATTATAAAATATATAATATAAAAATCCCCTATAAATGAATAATACACCTGTATGTATCTTTAAATGAATGCTGCTGTGTGCCACTAAATAATACCGCTTGTATGCTGTCTTAGAGGTTGTCCAGGATCAGACATTTTAATGTATGCAGCAGGGGAGAGTTATAAAATAAAAATTCGCTAACGGTTACCTGTATCCTCCCCTCTGTTCCTGGGCTGGGCCGCCTGTCACCATCACTGCTCTGTATATGGAGCGGCTACAGCAGTGACGTCAAGTTAACAGGACCGCTACAGCCAATCCCTGTGCTCAGCAGTACAGCAGTATACAGTGTTTGGCTGCCCATGGTCTTGTTGACATCACTGCTGCAGCTGCTCTGTATACATGCAAAGTGACAGCCAACCCAGCCCCGATAAGGAGAGGAAGATGCATTATAACCTTCCCCTGCTGTCTGCATTAAAAGTTTAAACCTTTAATTTAAGAGTGCCCATCAATTAATAATGCCCCTTGTGTTCCTCCTAATAATAATAATACTCCTGCATATCCCCTTAAAGGGGCTGTCCAGGAAAAAATGAACTCAAATATTATTTTTTAAATCGGCTGGGGGTGGTGTAAAAAAAAACCAAAAACATACTCACCTGTCCCTGATGCTCCGGTGCCTCCCTGCGCGGTCCAGTCCTGCTGCTCTGTTGTTGTACCCGACCGCTGAGGGAACGTCACAGGCGCGACAAATTCCACAGCAAGAAAGCAGCCAAGCTGCAGGACTGGACCACCCTGGGAGGACACCAGAGCACCAAGGACAGGTGAGTGTTTGTTTTTTTTTCGACCTCCCCTGGCCTAATTAGAAATTTATGTTTAGCCTGGACAACCTCTTTAAAGGGGTTTCCAGGAATTTCAGCGAGGATACCGAGGAAGGTGAAACATTTAAAAAAAAAAAAAAAATCATACTCACCTGACACCAGTGTCTGCTGCCACTGTCCGCTCCAACATGTGCTGTTCCTTTCCGGCAGAAGTTCTGCGCTGCACCTGACTGCTGAGGTCAATCAATGGCCACAAGAAAGGAATCGGTGACGTATGTAAGTGACATCATCAGTTCCTTTCCTGTGGTCACTTACTGGCCTCAGCAGTCATGTGTGGCAAAGGGGCTTCCACCGACAAAGCTGCGGTTTGCGCTGGACCGGTCAGTGATGGCAGACACTGGGGACAGGTATGTTTTTTTTTTTTTTTTTTTTTAATGTTTCATGTTTCACTGTCTCCTCCCTGACTTCTGCCCCCAGTTTAATGTCCCCTTCCAACTTGACCCCAGTTTAAACTCATGCTCTATCAGCCCCCTCCATCTGTCATAATAAAACACTGATACTTACCTCTCATCACATCACGCCTGCAGCTCCTAAGGCCAGTGCATCGGAGTACAGTGATGTAGCAGAGGTTTTCCGCTCAAGCTTCATCGCTGTTCAACGCAGATAAGTTGAATTCGGGACATACCTCCTGCTGACCAGGACTGCGGTACAGGACCCAGACTGTCCCACCGAATCCGGGACGGTTTGGAGGTATGTTATTAGTCCTCATTTTGCCAATGCAAATGCATTGGTCAGGGGCCCGATCGGGATGGTGAGGGGCCCGGCCCCTGACCTTCCTGATCGGGCCCCTGACCAATGCATCTGCATTGGCAAAATAAGGACTAATAGTCGGGGCCCACTGGGGAATTCACTGGTTCCCCAATGGGCCAGTCCGACCCTGAACATACTGTTACTCATCAGGGGACCTTCAAACACTAGAACTCTATAGCAATATTGTAGGACCCGCACCATGTATGAGATACACGGTATAACTTCTGTCAAGAGTAGTTTGTGTTCCTTGATACTATAGTTCCCAACTGAATATCCTATTGCTATAGAGTGCACTGCCTTGTGCACAAACAAAATGTCTAAATTTCACTTCCATATTGTTTCAGTTCCCTTAAAATGCTTAAAGGGTTAACAAAGTTCCCAAATGCCGTCTTGAATTATTTGAGGGGTGCAGTTTTGAAAATGGGGTGATTTATGGGGAGGTTCTAATATACAAGACTTTTAAAATCCCCTCAAACTGAAGTGGTTTGGGAAATTTTCCTGTAAATTTACTATTTTTTTTTTTATAAATAAATGCAAAAAATATTGATCAGTGTTTACCACTAACAATGAAGTACAATGTGTCACGAAAAAAAAAAAACAATTAGTCTCAAAATCATTTGGGTAAGTTAAAGCATCTCAAAGTTATTGCCAGATAAAGTGACACATCAGTTTTGAAAATTGGGGCCGTGTCCTTAAGGTGGCTAAATGCACTGATGCTATTTGATAAATTTAGTATGAATGTGGTTTAGATTTGGGTTGGCAGTAGCACAAGAAATAATCCAATGCACTGCTGCCATGTGATAAATTTGGTAATGTGAATGTGGTATAGAACTGGGCTGGCAATAGCACAATAAATAGTTAAATGTACCACTGTGGTATGGTAAAATCAGTAATGAATGTGGCTTACAAATGGCAGTGGGAATACTACAGGAAATAATACAAAAATGGTGAAACAATCCAATGGAGAAATAATCCATTGTGGCAGACTCTATGTTAAAAAAAAAAAAAAAAAAAAGTAGTGTGATTTCACTGAATTGCCAGTACTTTTACACATACAGAGCCTGTTCTAGACTGTCACACTAAGTCCTTTTTCATACAGTGTTGTTTTTTCACGGACCTAATATAGGTGAAAAACATTTGCGTCGGTTTTATGAGGCCCTTGAAAGAACGTATTCACATGCCAATCAAAAACAAAAAAACAGACAGAATAGACCAATAAAAAGACTGCTGCTTTGTTTTTTTTACTGCTGTGTCAATAAATCCTAACTATTCATCTTCTCCTCTCTCTCCAGTGTCTCCTCTATCTCCTGTTTCTATTTTTTGTAGTAAATCTTTTTCTTTTTTTTCTTTTTGCTTGCTGACGTCTGTACTTGCTCTGTTTGTCTTTTTCTGCATCATAAGTGATCTCTGTACCCGCAGCTCCTCATGATTGGCTGAGAAGCTGTTGCAAGGGATTATTGGAAAGCTCATCTCTGCATGTTTCACATTGCTGACAGACAGACAGCAACCAATCTGTTTTTTTTTAAACATTGAGGTCTATGGAAAGCGGATTACAAACGGATTACAAACTGATAGTAATAAGTTTGTGTACGTTTTGCAATCTGTTTTTCAGTCTGCGCATGCTCACCGAATCCAAGACCTTACAGGTCGTATACAACAATAGATTATCCCAAAAAATATATAATCCAAAATGATAATCCCAATAATACAAAAATTAATATATAACTTTTAATTAATTAAAGTTAAAAATCACAACAACATATAACCACCCTAAAAGCATAACAATTAATTAGTCCTCAAAATATCAAAAAAAAAAAAAATATAATTTAAAGACAAAAAAAGCAAACAAAACAGGCGCGGCAGCATGGAATAGGAAAAACCAACCAGACACTTACCGTGATTCAGATGGTGCCTGTGTTGCTGAAGCAAATACCAGAAGGGGAGAGGGGTGACATAGTCCACGGTTCAATAGTAACACCAGTAACAACGGGCTAAATAAGGAAACACCTGTATCTAAAATATCCCTATAACACCCTATATAAAACACTAAATAGACCCTAAAGTCCTAACTCGGGGCCACCGCCCTAATTAGCAAGTACCCCCGACTGGAACCTGGCCCTAGAATAAACTATCCCTATCAAATCCCTTCAATACAATACAAATAGATATAAAGAGAACAAAAAACACAAAAACAAAACAAAACTAGGTACGCCTAACACACATATATATAGTTAACCAAACATGCAATCCCAACATGCATGTTTCGCTAAACTCATCAGGGGATAGAGTTGGTTAATAAAAATTTCAAATATACAAAATACAGAATGGAGCCACAGTAAAGATACCACCCTGTGCCAAGTATGGAAGAAACAAGCACTAAGGTCAAGTGTTAACCATCAAAAAACATAGCACAAATATAAGTAGTACATAAAACTCCTAATGGTATTGCAGATATCAGATAACTAATCACAGATACAAAACAACACCATGGTATATCAAAAAGTGGCCATAATATAGCAAGCAGATTAGCAGCATGTCTCCCAAGTTTGATAAATCAGGATCAAGTGGGGTTTGTTAAGGGGAGGCAATCATATGACAACACTAGACGTATCTTAAACCTCATACATCACATTGACTCTAGGAAGGAAGAAGCGGTGATCCTCGCATTGGACGCAGAGAAGGCGTTCGATCGCATTTGCTGGTCGTATGCCTTCTCGGTACTTAGAAATATGGGGTTCTCTGGAGCTATTTTAAGAGCGATAGAGGCACTATACTCTGCACCCTCTGCAAAAGTGTTCACCAATGGAGTAGTGTCGAATCCTTTTTTGATAACAAATGGGACCAGACAGGGATGCCCCCTGTCGCCCCTGATATTTGTTCTTTCTATGGAACCATTAGCTCAAGTACTTAGATTGGATCCGGGAGTGGGGGGCATTGCCATAAAGAACAAAACTCATCTAATATCACTCTACGCTGATGATATTATTCTCACTCTGTCCAAACCGCAAACATCTATCCCTCGCCTTATGGATACTAGTAATAATTTTGGGCAGTTATCATTTTATAAGCTAAATATGGCTAAATCGCAGGCACTACCTCTGAATGTTCCCTCACCTACGCTTCAACATTTGCAATCGACATATAATTTTGATTGGAGGGAGGATAGAGTTCAATATTTGGGGACACAGATGACAGCGTCCCCAGGGACTCTCTATAAAAGCAACTATATCCCAATGTTAAAAATACTACAGGAAGAAACAGAGAGAATGTCAAAGACAGACGTTTCATGGATAGGACGGGTAGCGGCTTTTAAGATGTTGCTATTGCCTAGACTATTATACCTGTTCCGCACACTCCCCATACCCATCCCTGTTTCCTTCTTTGAAACGGCACAAAGGGTGATCTCGAAATATATATGGAATGGAAGGAGACCTAGAATAAATAAAAGTTTTCTGTTTAAGCAACGGGAGGCGGGAGGCCTGGGGGTACCTGTAGTGAGGAGCTATTATATAGCAACGCTGGTCACTCAATGCGCAAGGTGGAAGTCAATGGATACCTCGGTTCCATGGCTGCACATAGAGCAGGCGTTTATATCCCCTCTAAAACTGGAAGATGCACTGTGGTTGCCTTTTTGGAATATCCCGGCCCCTAAATCCTTCTCCCCAGTCATGTGTGCCTCAGTAACGGCATGGAAACTACTTCATAGGAAAGCAAACCCTACGAAGCATTCTCTCATTACTGAAATGCCCTTATCATTAATGACCTGGGTAATTGAGAATTTGGAGGTCTCCGATTGGGAATCGAGGGGGATTACGCAGGTTTCTCAAGTATACTCTGACTCTAATCACCTTATACCGTTTGCAAATTTACAACAGCAATACGGAATTCATGTTGGTGATTTCCTTAAATATTTTCAAATATGGCACTTCGTGTCTAAACATCCTACGACGACAATACCCCATAATAACTCCCTTTTCACGTGGCTGTCGACTAGCATGAGGGGACTGCGATTTTTATATGACAAAATGGATGAAATATCGACTTTTACTAGGTCTACCCCGTTTCGTTGTTGGGAGAGAGATTTGGGGATAGCTATTACCTCAGACGAATGGCAGCAAACAATTAGACTGATCCATTTGTCTCTAAAGTGCAGCACCCACATAGAGACGGCCACAAAAATTATTTTACGATGGTACAGGACCCCGTCTACTTTACAGTTAGCATACCCCTCTCTGTCTGGGAGTTGTTGGAGAGGATGTGGGGGCAGAGGAACACTTCTCCACATTCTGGGAAGTTGCCCCATGATTCGAGATTACTGGGATAAGGTCTTTGACCTGCTCTCGGAGTTGTTTAATCTCCAAATCCCCTATACCGCACTTATGGCTATCTTACTAATTGGAATTCCCGGTGAACTGAGCAAATATAAGCAACTCATCTGTAAAATTTTGACCATAGCCAAATTAATGTTGGTGCAGAGATGGAAGACGGTGGCCCCTCCGCCAGTGTCGGCTCTGGTATCAGCTATAAATAACACATACTCCTATGAAAGGGTGATTGCAATGGGAAACAATTCCTTCTATCGTTTTGAGAAAATTTGGGATGCGTGGCTCTACTCTAGATTAGCTGTTAGAGGGAACTGAGTTGTCACCGGAAGGTTGTGTGCTATCTTTCGTATTTGAGCATAAATTTCGTGACTAAGGGAAGGTTGTACACAGAGAAATCTCCCTTGATTTGGTTATAGTAGCCCTATGATTGTGCCTAAATGTTAGTTACTGTTTATTCTATAAGTAATCTTTCTTATATGTTTCATTGATGTACGGGATACAGAATGAGTTTAAAAGATGTACACTACACTGTATGTCATATGTATATTGCACTGTATGTCAATGCTGTTCTTTCTTTTATTCTTTGAAAAAATTTTTGAATAAAAATTATTGAAACTAAAAAGTGGCCATAAGTGTTCATAAGTGAAGATAGCACAGTTCAAACGCTAAGTATTCCTACACCAGGTATATGGAGTGCCAAACATACCTAATAAGTGCAAGAGACGCTACCTACTTAAATACTAAGTGCTACAGGTGGAATAGACATGCGCAATAGCAGTAAAGAAACGCGCATGCGCATAACAAAGGGAACTCAAAGTGCATACTGCGCATGTCCAAATAGAAATCACAATGCAAATGCGTGTATCCGCTGTACATTAGCGCTCGCGCATATGATAATGAAACCAAAAGAACAGGAATGGATAGAGTGTTATCTTAATCCAAACCTCGTTAAGCCCCTATTAACTGATCAAACAATACTGCAGATAGATAAACAGAAGCAAAGCTCTGCAAATAAAACCTAATAGAATCACTTGCAGAGTACATAAAAAGGTATTTTAGAGGGAGATGATAACTAGATATAGAATACAATGCACATATGGACTAGACAAATAACCATCCTGAATATAGAATGAAACCCCTATCAAATAAATGAGGCAAAACTCAATTGTTCATTTAACCCACCCGGGGCAACAGTTTGCAAGCGGAAAATCCATTTTGTTTCTGCCTGAGTAACAAGTTGATCCCAATTACTGCGGCGTACAGGGTGCTGGATCAGATCAATACCCATAAATTTAATGCACAAAGCATTACCCTGATGTTCAAGTCGGATATGCCGGGCGATTGGTGTATCACGATGATGTCGGATGTCACCTAGATGCTCGCCTATTCGGCGCCGTAACTCACGGATTGTTTTGCCAATGTTTTCAAGGCCGCAGTTACAGGTGGCCTTATAAATAACGCCCTTGGAACGACAATTAATAAAAGACCTGATTGCATAAGAAGCGCCGGTAACATTGCTAGTGAAGTTTCTACCACTTGTGACGTATGGGCATACAATACAGCCACTACAGCGAAAACAGCCCACAACTTTTTTTGTTAACAGCCAATTTTTGGCAGTGGTAGGTTCGGAGAAATGACTCACTACCACCGCATGCTCAGAATGAAGAAGGGGAAAAAACCCCCAAAAAAACAGATTGGTCAAAAACGGATACAAAAGGACTCAAACTGACACAAACGGTCAGTTTTTTTTGAACGGACATCCATTGACTAATCCATCTAAAAAGACGGATTTGGGTATTCTCTGAGTAACCGTTTGGAATCCTTTTTGTAGCAAACCTTTTTTTTTTGTTTTGTTTTTTTAAACGGTTTACAAGCGGACGGATACCAGGCTCAAGTGTGAACCTGACGTAAATGTTCCTTGAATTCTAAATAAGTCACCCACTATATGACCAGTAAAGTCCTCCAATGCCATAACACCCTCTTCACTATACTTGACGGTAGGAGCCACATGTATAGAAAACATCTTCTTACCTGTGTCTCACAAAAACATGATGGAACCAAACATTTCAAATTAACCAAAGTGCAAAATTTCTAATGGTCTAATATCCATTCCTTGTGTTTCTTGACCCAATCAATTTTATTGTTGTTCCTCAATAGTGGCTTTGTTGCAGAAATTTGACCATAAAGGCCTGATTTTCACGGTCTCCTCTGAATAGTTAGTCTGGTTATGTGCCTGGTACTTGATCTCTGTGAAGCATTTATGTGGGCTCTAATTTGATGTGCTGTTATTTTATGGTTTCTTAGGCTGGCAGCCCAAATTAATTTATATTCTACAACAGAGGCCATCCTCATGAGAACCAGTTTCATCCTATTGTTTGACTGTTTTCAAAACTGCACTTGAGGATACCTTCAAAGGTCTTGAAATTTCCTGAGTTGTACTGATCTTCATGTCTTAAAGTAATGTCATTTCTCTTTACTTGGTTAACACTAGAAGTCCCAGAGAGGGGTCATTTAACATTTCTACCTTTGGAACCCAGAGACGGGTCGAATGACCTGAAGGATTTTATCTAACATCCTATAATCACCGTCTTTTGTTCTGTAATTAAGGCCATTACTGTCACACCACAGGAGGTTGTTGTTTTCCATTGAGTTTAGCCATTTAGTGTCTAGTTAGTTCTATTCAGTGTATTGTATTTGATAATATAAAGACTATACATATTGTATTAAGTTTAGTTTTATTTGAGCAAAAAAGCACTGAAACAATTAATCATTTTTTATATATTTTAAATAGAATTAGAAATTTTAGAGCAAGGTACAGCTGTGAGTAATGACCAGAAGCATTTGTCTAAGGCAGGGGTAGGCAACCTTTTTTGTTCGGCGTGCCGATTTTAATAAAAAAATCAAAGATGAGGTACTCGGAGTGCCGGTCAATAATTGTAAGTCTGACGACCCCTAAACTAAAGTCATATACCACAAACCATAACACAGAAGTGCTGCCACCAGATGCTTTAGGACACATGCGTTTACTGCTATTTCCTGGGACACTCCTGTACTTTCTGATTAGAAGCAATGAAAGTCCATGTGCAGCCCCCAATTAGTGGTAAATTTATTGTGTCCAGGAGCCCCGTATGGCGGCATCCTTATGGTGAATACACACTATGTATCTGGATGCAGCTATATTTGGAACTTTTTCATTCAATGTAAAACTGGTGCATTTTTGCACAAAAAAAAACAAAGCCGGAGTTTTCTGTGCAAAAACACATCCTTAATATAGAAAACACACCGTTATACAGAATAATGTCCCATAGTGGTCCCTGCACACGGTATTATGTCCCATAGCGGCCCCTTCAACATGGTATATGTCCCATAGCTGCCTCTGCACACGGCATTTGTCCCATAGCTGCCTCTGCACACAGTATTTGTCCCATAGCAGTCCCTGCACACAGTATTTGTCCCATAGCGGCCCCTGCACACAGCAATATGTCCCATAACGGCCCCTACACACCGTATATGTCCCATAGCAGACCCTGCACACGGTATATGTCCCATAGCGGCCCCTGCACACGGTATTATGCTCTATAGTGGCCCCTGCACACGGTATTATGTCCCATAGCAGCCTCTGCACACGGTATTTGTCCCATAGCGGCCCCTGCACACGGTATTATGTCCCATAGCGGCCCCTACACACAGTATTTGTCCCATAGCTGCCCCTGCACACAGTATTTGTCCCATAGCGGCCCCTGCACACGGTATTATGCTCCATAGTGGCCCCTGCACACGGTATTATGTCCCATAGCGTCCTCTGCACACGGTATTTGTCCCATAGCGGCCCCTGCACACGGTATTATGTCCCATAGCGGCCCCTACACACGGTATTTGTCCCATAGCTGCCCCTGCACACAGTATTTGTCCCATAGCGGCCCCTGCACACGGTATATGTCCCATAGCGGCCCCTGCACATGGTATTATGCTCCATAGTGGCCCCTGCACATGGTATTATGCTCCATAGTGGCCCCTGCACACGGTATATGTCCCATAGCGGTCCCTGCACACGGTATTATGCTCCATAGTGGCCCCTGCACACAGTATTATGCTCCATAGTGGCCCCTGCACACGGTATATGTCCCATAGTGGCCCCTGCACACGGTATATGTCCCATAGTGGCCCCTGCACACGGTATATGTCCCATAGTGGCCCCTGCACACGGTATATGTCCCATAGTGGCCCCTGCACACGGTATATGTCCCATAGCGGTCCCTGCACACGGTATTATGTCCCATAGTGGCCCCTGCACACGGTATTATGCTCCATAGTGGCCCCTGCACACGGTATATGTCCCATAGTGGTCCCTGCACACGGTATTATGCTCTATAGTGGCCCCTGCACACGGTATTATGCTCCATAGTGGCCCCTGCACACGGTATATGTCCCATAGTGGCCCCTGCACATGGTATATGTCCCATAGTGGCCCCTGCACACGGTATATGTCCCATAGTGGCCCCTGCACACGGTATATGTCCCATAGTGGCCCCTGCACACGGTATATGTCCCATAGTGGCCCCTGCACACGGTATATGTCCCATAGTGGTCCCTGCACACGGTATTATGCTCTATAGTGGCCCCTGCAGAAGCGCCCGAAGAGTACAGAGCGGCTGCGGAGCGTGGAATAGTGAGTACATTGTTTTTTATGTTTGATCATCTCCCCGGGGGCTCCGCTTATTATACTCGGGGGTCTGAAGAGACCCCACAGTATAATAATCGCAGTTTCGTTTTTCGTTTCGGCCGTGTTTGGTCCGATCGAAACTGCTGGGTGAGGAGTCCGCTGCCGTGCCAGGGGAATAAGCCTCGCGTGCCAAGAGTGGCACGCGTGCCATAGGTTGCCGACCCCTGGTCTAACGCCTCAAGCACACTAGCGAAAAAAAATTGCGCGAAAATCGCATCGCAATGCGATGCAATTTTTTTCTGCGATTTGCCAATGTATTTCAATGGCACCAAGCACACCTGCGATTTTTTTTTGTGCGATTTTTTTCATAGGTGCGATTTTCCTGCGATTTTTTTTTTTTTGTGCGATTTTTTTTGTGCGAAAAAATCCCAGAGGAGTGATCTATATGACCAATGGGACAGATCACAAAAATATCGCAAGTAGCTGTGATTTTTTTTGCGATTTTTTTTTTTTTTTTTTTTTTTTTTTCTGCACCCATTGACTTGAATCTAAATATACAAAAATGTAAATATACAAAAGAACAACTGTTATTTGTTTCCATGCTTTTTATTTTTGTTATGAAAATAATAAAAAAAATACAAGGAATAAAACAATTCCACACATATTTACAATAGGCTGCTGTGGGGGGCTGCGTGTGTGTGTGTGAGTGGCATGTCCTTCTTGTGTGACTAGCATTTCAGCACTCACTCAGCAGTCTGTCTGCACTGTCGGAACATACCTGGCACTGCCTGGGTATGTCCCTGGTACATTTGCCACACGTGTATTTGTAGCAGTAAACACATCTCTCAGTTGCACAATTGTTCGTGCATCGATGGTTGACCTGACACTTCGCCCTTTTGCCAGGGCTGGGTGTGGAAGGTTGTTGCCGAAGGAGTTTCTCCTTGCGTGCCTTCTTTTCAGTCACATGAGAGCCACCTAACTCTTTTGCAAGCTCAACCAGGAAGTCCACCCGTCTCTCCTGCACCCCAGTGCATGCCTGATAAAGAACATGAGCATTCAGTGCTGCCATGTCAATCATGTTGTAGAACACGGCGAATGGCCATCTCCGTGTTCCTGCATGCAGGCTGTACTCCCGCACCATTTGGTCCATTACATCCACACCGCACTTTGTGTGGTTGTATTGTGTGACCGTGTTTGGCTTCCTTTTGTTGGTATCCTTAGTCTCAACCACGCTGTGCATGCTGCTGAGAATGTAGACGGCCTTCTTTCGTTTGGGTGCATACACTGTCAGTGTGGCATCAGTGGTTGAAAACACCTGAGTGGTGAATTCAATGCGGTCCATCTGTCTAGCGGATTGAGGAATTTCCCGGCGACTCTTGTTGACTGTGCCGAGGATAGTGGTTTTCCGGCTAAGCAGTCATTGTGCAAGTGACAATGATGTAAAGAAATTGTTCGTGGTTACAGTTCTGCCCTTGTCCATGAATGATTCCATCAGCCTCATCACTACAGTTTCGGACAGTCTCTCCCCGCTGGGACGACTGGGGTCCTTGCCAAGATATGGGAGGACATTACAGATGTACTTTGATTTCAAGTCGCAGACTACTTTGAGAAGCAGTCACATCCCCCACAGCACAAAAGGCTGCATGCAAATTTGCTAAGGTGTTAGCAAATATTCCCAGCACAACAATGCAGCTGGGGGGTGGGCAGACACTCAGGAGCAGCTTACATTCTTTTCTTTACACTCTCTTACAAGACCTGAGGTGGATCAACACAATTCCCCCCTGCAGATTCCTCAGACACTGGCCACATTTACAAATGAAAGGAAATGCTAATTGGAGCCATCAGAGTTGTCAGTTTGGACTAAGGGGGAGCTCGAAATTTCTGGGACTTCTAGTGTTAAGTAGTTTTTGCCATACTGTGGATTAGAAGAGTACTTCAATAGATCTAAACACTGAATGGAACTAATCCTACTTCGGCACAATACAACTGATAGTCTCAAATGCTTTAAGACAAGAAATTCTACAAATTAAATGGGTACTTCTACAACAACAATCTTATTTCATGTGAAAGTACTGTGCAAGATAAAATTCACCCACAAAGTGATCTAGCCAAACTGCTAGACCCACGGACTCTAGATTGTAAGATGCAGGCAATTTTTAGTAACTTTTTTCAACTAAAAAGTGTGTTTATAATCTTAAAATATCGTATACAGTTAGGTCCATATATATTTGGACACTGACACAAATTTAGTTTTTTTTTACCTGTTTACTGAAACATATTAAAGTTATAGTTATATAAAAGTCCAGACTTTCAGCTTTCATTTGAGGGTATCCACATTAAAATTGGATGATTGGTTTAGGAGTTTCAGCTACTTAACATGTGCCACCCTGTTTTTAAAGGGAACAAAAGTAATTGGACATATGGCTCGAAGGCTGTTTCATGGGCAGGTGTGGGCAATTCCTTTGTTATGTCATTCTCAATTAAGCAGATAAAAGGCCTGGAGTTGATTTGAGGTTTGGTGCTTGCATTTGGAAGATTTTGCTGTGAAGAAAACATGCGGTCAAAGGATCTCTCCATGCAGGTGAAAAAGGCCATCCTTAAGCTGCGAAAACAGAAAAAACCTATCCGAGAAATTGCTACAATATTAGGAGTGGCAAAATGTACAGCTTGGTACATCCTGAGGAAGAAAGAAAGCTCTGGTGAACTCATCAATGCAAAAAGAACTGGACGCCCACGGAAGACACAGTGGTGGATGATCGCAGAATAATTTCCATGGTGAAGAGAAAACCCTTCACAACAGCCAACCAAGTGAACAACACTCTCCAGGATGCAGTCGTATCAATATTCAAATCTACCGTATAGAGAAGACTGCATGAAAGTAAATACAGAGGGTTCACTGCATGGTGCATGCCACTCATAAGCATCAAGAATAGGTAGGCTAGAGTGGACTTTGCTAAAAAACATCTAAAAAAGCCAGCACAGTTCTGAAGAACATTCTTTGTACAGATGAAACCAAGATCAACCTCTACCAGAATGATGGAAAGAAAAAAAGTCTGGCAAAGGCGTGGTACAGCTCATGATCCAAAGCATACCACATCATCTGTAAAACATGGCGGAGGCAGTGTGATGGCTTGGGCATGTATGACTGCCAGTGGCACTGGGTCACTAGTGTTTATTGATGATGTGACACAGGACAGAAGCATCCGGATGAATTCTGAGGTATTCAGAGACATACTGTGTGCTCAAATCCAGGCAAACTGATTGGTCAGCCTTTCATAATACAGATGGACAATGACCCAAAACATAAAGCCAAAGCAACCCAGGAGTTTATTAAAGCAAAGAAGTGGAATATTCTTCAATGACCAAGTCAGTCACCTGATCTCAACCCATTTGAGCATGCATTTCACTTGTTAAAGACTGAACTTTAGACAGAAAGGCCCACAAACAAACAGCAACAGAAAACCGCTGTAGTAAAGGCCTGGCAGAGCATTAAAAAGGAGGAAACACAGCGGCGTCTGGTGATGTCCATGAGTTCAACACTTCAGGCAGTCATTGCCAACAAAGGGTTTTCAACCAAGTATTAGAAATGAACATTTTATTTACAATTATTTCATTTGTCTAATTACTTTTAAGCCCCTGAAATGAAGGAATTGTATGTAATAAATGTTTTAGTTCCTCACATTTTTATGCAATCATTGTGTTCAACCTACTGAATTAAAGCTGAAAGTCTGAACTTCACCTGGATCTGAATTGTTTTGTTCAAAATTCATTGTGATAATGTACAAAACCAAAACTAGAAAAATGTTGTCTCTGTCCAACTATTTATGGACTTAACTTTATAAAGGGAATTTTAGTTATTATTTCAAACCCTAGGGCACTATATGGCTCTCTAGGCCACTATTATACCACTACTGTTTGAGTCCCAAGACTTGACAAGGTGTATACCAATGTACATATTTCAAGTGATTTCTCTGGATTACTAGCTGGAAATAAATGTCAGCTGCAGGGTATATAGAAAACCCGGCACGCCACAAGTAACGGTTGAGGAAAATATTTAAATTTATTGAGGTAAACAATCCAAATATCTAATAAAAGGACGTTTCAGTTCTCACAATGCAACCTTCATCAGACACTAGAAAAACAAAATTAATGGTAGCAATAATGAATCAGATATTCACATACAGAACAATAGATATAATATTTCTTCACAAATAAAGTCAGCGTGAATATGTGATGCATGTGGATATAAAACTGAGGTAGAGTGGCAGCATAATGGATCATGATAAAGGGTCAACCATATATGTTGACATCTGACTAGGAGTTAAACGGAACAAACACTGCAGAAATGCAGCCACGTGAGGTCACCGCCTCATTATACAAATCAAAATAAGGTGTAATACAAATGATGCAGTTATACAATAGCTGTGAGGATAATTTTTATAATATCTAATACCCATTTTGTTAATATCTAAAACATAGGTTAAGGAGGAGCAACACGAGGTATAGAATAAGTGATAATATGAGATAATGCATGTAACATGAGATATCGATGCTGAAATGCCATGCTAGATTAGGACACAATTTATCCAGCTAAAAGTATAGGAGAAAGAGGAGGTCCCTAAAGCAAGGAGATAGGGAAAGAGCCAAATGAATGAGTGGGTGTAGATGTGCATAACAGTAAGGTTTGTAAAGGCAATAAGCCAAAAGAGTAAAAAAAAAAAAAAAGGGAGTGAAACAGTATTAAAAAGAGAGCGCGTAGAAAGACATCAGTGAAAAAGATACTGTTGTAGGCGATAACGAAGCAATGTAAAAATAACATAATGAGGAAAGAAAAAAATATGTGCCAAAATTACTGTATGGAGTGGACAATGGCCGGGGGAGAGCCATTAGGTTAGTGAACAGTATGCTGCTGCCATGCAGTCACACCAAGAGTTAAATAGGCCATGGAGAGTGGCGTGTACCCGGCATCATGTGTATGTGCATGAGCAGAGAAGTATCGAGAGTTGCACTATGAAAAAAAAATAAACATAATAGAAGAGCAATAACAGCAGTGTGGATAGGACTAAAACATAACTTTTAATTCAAAATGATAAAATATAGGTACCCTAATAAACTTATAATAACTTTATTATAAGTTTATTAGGTTATCTATATTTTATCGTTTTGAATTAAATTTTATGTTTTAGTCCTATCCACACTGCTGTTGTTGTATTTAAGTTTGGGTGGAATAACTACTGATTTTTGAAAAATTAACTAAATCTGTAGAATACATAATAGAAGTGGTCTAATAGATGCAAAAGGACTAATTCAATATAAATGAGATATTCAGGTAATGACTAATAATAGAAGGTGGAACTAGGGACAGAATGAATTAACATTTATGATCTGGTATGTAGGAAAAATTTAGTGATATGCTTTACAGCAGTGGTTCTCAATGTGCGGTACGCGTACCCCTGGGGGTACATCCAACTATCCTGGGGTACGCGCTGCAGTCCCCCCCCCCCCGTCCTGCCACTAATGGACGGACATTATACTGTATGGAAGGGCCGCTATGGGACTGTGGGGGTTCTCATTTTACATGTGGGGGCACTGAGGGGGCCATTGCATAATTGTTAATGAAAGCTCCATACAAAGCCTTATTTTATTAACATTTATAAATAATCACTACTTTGGGTGTACTCAGCTGAGACATTTTCTCACAAGGGATAATTGGCTTGAAAAGGTTGAGAACCACTGCTTTATAGCATTCTGTCATAGACCTCAATGAGTCATCTACAGTCTATTGCTGCCAGTGGGAGAGGTTTCTAGACATGATTTGTGTAGTAATGGGAAATAAGCTAATCTATTGTCAGTAGAAGATGAAATAATGAGTCAGTGATCTCTATAGAGGTGTTCTCTTCTGTTGTAATCTTGTCTGTGTTGTAAATGAGGTGACTGCTGTTGAGAAAACCCCTGCAGAATTGGCAAGTGTCAGTCTATTCTATAGGCTTAGTGTTAAATTGTAGGTTTTTGTATTTTAAAAATATTTAAAACAAAATTTAAAAATATGTTCAACATGAAAATTTGGTTTAAAAAAACTGGTAATTTTCTGGATACACACTCCCCTTTTAGGCCCCTTGCAGACGACCGTGGCCGTGATCAGTGTGCTATCCATGTACTTCACGGATAGCACACTGATCCATTCATTTCTATGGGCCCGTACATGTGACTGTGAATTACACAGTCACGTGTACGGGCCGACAGTCCTATTGTGACATCCGTGTGTCCCCCGTGCGCCGCCGATGCCTTTAAAGGGAATCTGTCAGGTCAATATGGGACACAGGTCCTTATAGACCTGTGGTTTAGTGTCCCAAATCGCCCTGTTGTAATGCAATCTGCAAGCACATTAAAAATAAAAAACCTTTATACTTAGAAGGGTCCGATCAACTTTGTTGGGCAAGAACAGTCCGGCTTATTCATGAGCTTCTTCGTTGGCACGCCTCCCGGCGCCTGCGCTGTTCTTCAGTGAAGCCAAAGATGGGCACCCTGGCTTCAGTGCGCAATTGCGGGGCATGCGCACTGAAGCCGAGGAGTACTCCTCTGGCTTCATTGAAGAACTGCGCAGGCGCGGGAGTACAGTGGCAGGGTGAGTATAAAGCTTTTTTATTTTTAATGCGGGCATAGATTGCGTTATAACAGGGTGATTTGGGACACTAAACCCCAGGTCCATATGGATGTGTGGATGGTTTAGTGTCCCAAATTGCCCTGACAGATTCCCTTTAATTCACGGCTGGCCAGCAGCACACGGTCGTCTGCAACCGGTCTTAGGGATACTGTTTTAAGTTGATTTTCTTTCAACCTTTCTGATCTCTCATTCAGCAGATCATTTGCCAGTTTTCTTTACTCTCCTCTTTCTGTTGGGATCAGTCCTAGTTCCTCTCCTCATTTTTCTCAACATAGCCTTAGCCTGCCTAGTAGCAGCTATCAGCAGATTTGACCTTCAGTACCATCTTTTATGCTTATGACACCCAATTTTATACCACTTCCCATGACATCACACCTGCACTACTACAAAATACCAGTGATTGTCTGTGCTGTTTGTATCAACATGTTTTCTCTATCTGAAAATCATTCTTTCTGAAGCCACCCAAATCTGACATTTTGATTTAATACAGCCTGGGCTTAGTTTAGAGTTAGTTTTACATTTTCTACTACTGCAGCAGAAAAATGTTTTATCTTTGGTTTTTAGAGTAACTGTAGCCAACTGAACACAAGGTTACTAAAAAGCAGTGTTGAGGTTCCATGTTAGTGTAGTAATATGAAACAATCCTTTCCATTCTAAGATTCTATTGTAACTTTCTTAATATAAAAATAAAGTAAATGAATTGGAGCTTTAAAAAAAAAAAAATCCAGCTAGTTCCACAAAAAAACAAAAAGTTTGGCTTTACATTGATTTGGTTGTAGAACCAGTGGTATAGGAGGTATTTTCAACAGAACAATGCAAGGCAGCATGTTGCTTGTGCTACTGTGAGCAGTCTGCATGGCCTTAGGCCAGTGATGGCAAGCCTATGACATGCCAAGACATTTTGGATGACACATCGGCAGGTACTTATTGTGGTATTGCAATAAGCATCTGCCAATAATTTTTACTCACCTGTCCACACTCCTGTCCAGGCCGCCCTCCGCTGCCACCTCTAGGCGGCGCTACACTTATGTTACAATGCTGAAGAACACAGGATGCGACATACATGCTTTAGTGTTGGCTACAACGCATCCTGGAGGCAGCAACGGACGATGGCCAGGACTTCAGTAAAATATATATACTGCGGGTGGGCTTTAAAATAGGGGTCATATACTGTGTAGGGCATGTAAAAGGGGTCATAAACTGTGTGGTGTGGAGGCCATAAGTAGGTGATCATATGCTGTGGGGGAGGGGTAAAAAAAAAAGGGGTCAGATACTGTGTGGGGGCAAAAAAGGGGTCATATATTGTGGGGGAGCCATAAGAAAGGGTCATGTACTGTGGTGGTGGCATAAGAAAGGGGTCATACACTGTCGGGGGGACATAAAAAGCGGGGTCATATACTGTGGGGGTGGGGCAAAAATAGGGGGTCATATATTGTGGGGGGTTAAAAAAGGCAGTCATATACCGTGTGATGGGCAAGAAAAACAGGGTCATATACCGTGTGATGGACCAGAAAAAGGGTGTCATACCGTTGATGGGCCAGAAATATATATAATACAAATACAAATATCAAAAATATAACTTGTTTTTTACTAGAGCTACAAATATCACAAAATTATGGATATTTCTAGCTTGGCACGGCACCCAAGTTAAGCTAGGTATTTTTTTACGAATTGTGACACACCAAGCACAAAAGGTTAGCCATCACTGCCTTAGGCTGAGGCCCCAAGTTGCAGAAAAACTGCTTTTTTTGTTGCAGATTTTGCTGTGTTTTTTGAGCCAAAGTTAGTAGTGGCTGCAAAAGAAATGGAAAATATAAAGGAAACACTCAATCCACTACTGACTTTGGCTAAAAAAAAAACGCTGCAAAACCTGCAACAAAAAAAGCAGCTTTTCCGCAATGTGGGTCCTTAGCCAAATGTGCTACCATGGCCTGCAGCATCTCAGGTCTCCCATTGAGCACATCTGAAAAGCCATTGGTCTGCAATTACATAGGGAACTGCCGGCAGCCAGTGTTCATTAATAACCTCATTGATCACATGCAAGTGAGTGTATTTCTGTATATAACGCTCACACTCAATACTGAATAAACAGATGTTTTGAATATTTTGTCTCCTTTTTTTATTTTTTGCATATCATTGACTTGTCTATCCATCCTGTGATTTCCAGAATTCTAAGATCTTTTTGCTATTGGTGTTACAATATCAATGTTGATGAGTGTATTTGTATGTATGTACAGATGTAGCAAATGCTAACTTGACATTTAAAGTGTTACATACCATTAATTTCTATGGTAAATAATGCATTCAATATCAAGTTAATGTTTGATACATCTCTCTCATATTATATATATCTATATCTATCTATGAAACAATGGCAATACATCTATTGTAACTGTGGATCCATTTTAATAATCTAAAAGAATGATTTACTATTATTATTATTATATGTCTGTGTAAGCCGTGTTCTGGGGTGGACACAAAGGAAGCGACTCCAAATCAATTTAGTAAAAACAAGATTTTACTTTGTGTAGTAACACCTCTTTACCAAAAAAAAACACTCCCAACTATTTACATACACACAGCCAGGAAACTGAGGCCCTGGTGTTGTACAGTGCGGTGCCCTCCAATGTGCGGCTCCAATACACTCCAAGTTTTTACCTATCTGCAGGCTGCAACTAACCAGCCGCTTGTTACCTTTTTATCACCCTAGTCACAGGAACAATTCAGTGAGTGTGATAGGGGCATCGGCGGTATAACACAAGAGCTTACAAACTTATCAAAATACCCCTATTCCCCACAAACAACGTACAACCGAGTAAATATAATAGAAGGTCAGCTTGCAAGCCAATGAAAAGTGACAATGTATAAAATGTCGCTTCCAGAATTCCTTAGAAGCTCCTCTCTGGGAGTTTCAAGTCTATAGAATTCTCTGATTCTTAGTCCTTACTACCGAATAGGTAGATAATTCACCAGTAGTGTGGCCTGTGAAGATGAGTATGCCTAACTAGTCTAACTACAGGCCCTTACTCAGTCCCAAGCAAAACAATGAAATGCGGTGCGTGCACGATTACTTCTCTTACTGATCCATGTTTGCTGTGTACCTTTTAGCCTTGGTCTGGAACAGCTGGAAGCGGGGCTCATCCAGAAACCATGCGATCTCACTGACAGGTCCACTTCTCAGCCGGGTCCTTGATAGCAATCTTCAACTTAGGATGCTGTCTGAACAAACCCTGGAACAGTCTCTGCTTCAGCACCACCTTGCTATACTTATGATCCCTTAGGAATCCTCCTTCACTCTCACTTCAGTCCTTCGTCTTCTAAAAGCTCAAAACACACTCCTAAGATGGCTGCCACACACACTCTGCTCCTTCTTGTACCACCTCTGCAGAAGAGGGTCTCCACGTCACTACTCCAGGGAATTACAGTCCTTCCCATTTCTGAGGTAACAGTGGCCTCTTGTGGTCAAACACACAAATGTCAGTTTATAAAAAAAAAATAAACTTATTTATAGAAACAGGTACATTCAAAACATGAGGGCTGTTTCCCCATCTTACATCAGTGTGGTCAATTCAGATTTAAATGGTCACTATCATACAACTTATAAGCAATTCATAGAATACCCATGCTGAACACAATTTCAGATCACTAAACCCCCGCCCCCCCCCCCCAGATATTTTCCAGATTGGGCAGATCCAGCAGCTTCTTCACAATCTCTGCAAAGGATCTGAAATCTTCTCTCCTCTCAGCTCCATACCCAGCTCTCTACATCTGCTCACAAGCACAGTGTCTCTTCACTGGCTAGAGTCAGGTACTGTATGTTTATCAGTGCGTGACAGTTCTGCACAAAATAGGGAAAACTCATGTACAGTAAATTAGTTAACTCTTCTGACTCAGCATGGGGATGACAGGAAAGGGGTTCTTGTGAAAAGATTATACTTGTGCAGGACCACAGGCATTATTTAATATATACATTGCATATATAAGACCTGTCCAAATAGTGCCATAACTCGCATAAAAGTATAATCCACAGACTATTGGATAAGACTGTACACACTCTTGAGCCTCATGGAAAGTGCTGGAAGGGAAGTGTTGCTCAGTAAACGAATAGCAGAGGTCCAGACAGCAACAAAGCGATGTCCCTGGGTAGACTCTACATGATTTGTAAGTTCCACTGAAAACTCAGGTACCCATTTAAAGGGAGTCAATCATCAGGAAAATCATAATCAAAGTAATGACATTTCAGATATGTCTTTGTTGTTCAGTATTACAGCTCCATTATTGAGACAATCATGGTTTTATTCATATACAAATTAGGTGAAAAGGATTTGGGGGGCATTCCTTATCTTCCCAAGACTCTGCACTATAGATTACCTCCCCAAACTGCTGCCAGTCTCAACCCACCATCTTTTGATTGACAGAGCTGAGCAATTAGGGGGAGGTAATCTATGGCAAAGATCAAAGCCTGGGAAAGATAAACCCCCAAACGCCCTTTTCACTTGATATGCATATGAATAATACAGCAATTTCTCAAGAATGGAGCTGCAATGTGGAATAAGAAAGGCGCATGTGTATAGGGAAATACAAGGTACTGTCCTTACTTTGATTATGATATTCCTCCTTAAAGACTTCATTTAACTTTTTTCATCACAATTTAACCTTTTTAAAACTGTCCACACCTCATTGGGTACTGAGTGCTGGTGGGAGTAAAAGGAAATCAGCAGAAGTAGTGAATGCTAAGGAATGTAGCTGGAGGATGTGACAAGCATAATAAGAGGGCCACTATACTGTGTGGGGACATATTAAGGGGCCATTGTATTGGGTGGGTGCATAATAAGAGGGCCATTAATCTGTATGAGGGCATAATAAGGGGGCCATTATATTGTGTGGGGGAATAAAGGGACCAGTATACTTTGTGGGGGCTCTAATACGGCATTATACTGTGTGTGGCTGGAACACACTGCCACCTCATGAGCTGCAACTCAAAGGGCCTACTGAGGCTCTATAGACCAAGGGTTTGCAAAGACCTGGAGCTGCCTCTGAATCGATCTATGTAATGATGCTGCAGCTATTTGCATACTACCAACAAGCTGATGCAATCTCTCAGAATTTGGGGCCCCACGTTTCATTTTGCTGAGGACCACACTTTGCCTAAAAACAACCCTGACTGTTGGAATTTGATGAGGCAAGAGTGAAAACATTCTTAATGGTAGAATGTGATCAGGAAATAAACCAGCAACAGTGCATTGTAGAGGACACTAGGCACCATTTCCTTGAAAAAGCCATTTTTAGGAATATGCAATTGAGTCTCAAGTGTAGTGGGATGGGCCAAATTCTCCAAGAGCAAGGGCATAATGTACCCTACAATGCACTGTAGCTGGTTTGATACTGTTTATTTTCTGGTGACAGTTTCCAAAAATGTCAAAAAAATGCTTCTAATCTGGATTAAGCTTGTTATCAATTTGACATTAGGTGTGCAATAACTGACTCCCACTTATTGATTGTTTACAGGATCTTGATTCTGAAGTAAAGCGAGTGCTGATGAAACAGAAGCTTACTTTAGACAAGCAAGAGTAAGTTTGTCTTTGAAGTGTCTTTGATATGTTTTAGGCTAAGGCCCCACGTAGAGAGCTGCAGCCAAAAAGCGAAGCAGAAAAAAACGCAACACAAACGTTTTTCCCACAACGCTTTTCACAGAAAGTCTACAGAGTTTACTTTCTGCTTCAATTATACCTGTACGGACAGCACCAGCGTTTCCACAGGTATAATTGATTTATATTTTTCTGCAGTGTGTGGATGGGATTAGCAAGAAACCCATGTGCTACATGGGGTCCCAGCCTTAAAGAACACGTCAAACATTTTACAGTTTCTATATAAAATATTGCAATATGGCAAAAAAACAAAACACTTTATATAGACCTTACAGTATTTTGCTGCAAACTTTAAAGTAGCATGTGGTCATACCTTTTTTTTTTTTTTTTAAATCCCAAAAACACAGCAAAATACACTACTAAATAAAGCAGCCGTAAAAACACCACAAAAATTGCTGTGTGTATCCAGAATATTTCTGACATTGTGTCATTGAAGCGTACCTCCAGTCATAAACAACTTTTCATAAATGAATAGTACAGCTTAATATATGAGACTTTGTACTATATCTTAAATATGTTTTCTTTTACACTTTCAAAGTAGAGTTCATTTGGACTTCTTAGTCTATGAAGAGGGGAGGGGGATAGAAAAAACACTCAAATAATTGCTGTTGCTACACTCTGCTACTCTGTGCACTTTTAACACTGTTAGGTTGTAGACAAGAGGCTACTAGTGCACAAGCAATAAATCGATTAACCAGACAGCAGAAGCCCCCTACTGAACACCTCCCTTCTCCATAGGGCTCTGTTTGTGAGGCTGAATACTGTGTAAGTATGTGAGCCAGAGGGCGATGTTGAGCGACCCAGGCCAGGCCAGAAAAGGCTCTCAGCCACGCCTTTGGGTGGTGGCATGTAACTCCACAGGGGCTGGAGCATCCTGCAGGAAGCAGGAAAATGGTAGACCAGCTAGGACAGAGAGAGAGGCTCTGTCCCAAAAGGGCTGGCGTCCACAGGGGTGGAACAGCTAGGACAGAGAGATAGGCTCTGTCCCAGAAGGGCTGGCGTCCACAGGGGACTGTTGCTGGAGCTGAGCAACAGTCAGGACAGTTAGGGGCTCAAGGAGTGAGTGAGGACCCTAACTGTGGTCTAGGTTTTTTGTTGTTTTGCTATGTTGCAGTTAAGCTGAATAAAGGCACTTTGATTTTACACTTGGACCGTCTGAAAGCTATCTTTCCGGCGCCCAGTACCATGAACCACCGCTGTCCGGACCAGGAAAATCCGCCATTTTGAGTTTAATTCCCCAAATTGTCACAACTGGGACAAATATAATGTAAACAAGCAGTTAGATTGAAGATAAGGATCAGGAGAACGGCTTAATAAATGGTGAAGGAAACCGATATCCATAATAAGATTTATTACAAAGTTTCTTATATTCAAATGCTCTATTAGTTTATTAAAAGATGTTTAACTGGAGGTATGCTTTAAGTCTTGATTGTTTGGGGTCTAGCTGCTGAGGCCCCCACCAATCACACATGTCAAATGAAGAGTGAAACTTTTTTATGCTAGTATGCTAGGTTCACACCTGCATTGGGGTTTCCGTTCTTTGGGTACCCGAAAACGGAAACCCAATCTGCTTAAGAAGCGGTTACCTGTAGACTATAACATAGACTATAATGGGGTCCGCCTGGTTTCTGCCCAAAAAATGCACTTTTCAAGCTGAATGGGGGATGGAATCCCCAAACGGTCATCCAACACAGGTATGACTGTAGCCTTACCATGTTTCACAATGTGTGGCGACAGCATATTCGGTTATCATTTATGGAATACTTTGATACAGTGGGTACGGAAAGTATTCAGAACCCTTTAAATTTTTCACTCTTTGTTTCATTGCAGCCATTGTGCATCATTCCCAAGAAGACTCATGGCTGTACTAGCTCAAAAGGGTGCTTCTACTCAATACTGAGCAAAGGGTCTGAATACTTATGACCATGTGATATTTCAGTTTTTCTTTTTTAATAAATTTGCAAAAATATCTACATTTCTGTTTTTTTTTCTGTCAAGATGGGGTGCTGAGTATACATTAATGAGAAATAAAGTGAACTTTTTTGCTTTTAGCAAATGGCTGCAATGAAACAAAGAGTGAAAAATTTAAAGGGGTCTGAATACTTTCCGTACCCACTGTATATACAATAATAATAATAATAATAATAATAGTCCTTTAATAGTCCCACAATGGGGAAATTCAGTGTGTTACAGCAGCAAAGATAAGATAAGCAGATACAAATACAAATACAACATGTACAGGAATGTTCCAAGGTGAGAGGCATTACATTAATAGCAGACAGACAGATAGGACGTAGCAGAGGAGGGGGGGGGGGGAATTTAACAGGCAGAGAGATATTTCAGTTCTCTGTGTGTAATGATCTCCGCTTAGGTCGGTGTTGGTTGTACAGCCTAACCGCGGTGGGGAGGAAAGACTTCCGATAGCGCTCCTTCTCACACCTAGGGTGGAGCAGTCGGTCACTGACAGTACTACCCAGCGCTATCACAGTCTCATGCATGGGATGGGACTTCTTCTTCTGCATGGAGCTCACCACGGACAGTATCCTTCTGTCACCCACCACCTGCACTGGGTCCAGTGGGCTCCCCAGGACAGAGCTGGCCCTTCTAATCAGCTTGTCAAGTTTATTTCTGTCCCTGGTTGATATACTGCTCCCCCAGCAGGCCACTCCAAAGAAGATGGCTGATGCCACTACTGAGTTGAAGAAAGTCCTAAGAAGTGCCCCCCGGATTCCAAAGGCTCTCAGCTTCCTAAGCAGGTAGAGCCTGCTGTGGCCCTTCCTGTACAGGGCCTCCATATGATCTGCCCAGTCCAGCTTATTATTAAGGAGCAAACCCAGGTACTTATAGGTGTTCACAATCTCGATGCCCATCCCCAAGATGTCCACTGGTTTAGGAGGGCTTCTGCCTTTGCGGAAGTCCACCACCATCTCCTTGGTCTTCCCCGCGTTAATCTTCAGGTGGTTCCGGTGGCACCAGTCCACAAAATCCTGGTTCAGTTCTCTGTACTCCCTGTCATCATCATCTGTGATGAGACCCACTATTGCAGAGTTGTCAGAATACTTCTGTAGGTAGCAGCTGGATGAGTTGCACCTAAAATCTGCAGTGTACAGTGTGAAGAGGAAAGGGGCGAGAACCGTACCCTGAGGTGCCCCCGTATTACAGATCACGGTACCTGACACACAGTCTCGGGCTCTCATGTATTGAGGTCGATTTGTGAGGTAGTCTAGGATCCAGTTGGAGAGGTGGTGGTCCACTCCAGCAAGGCCCAGCTTGTCCCTCAATAACCTGGGCTGTATGGTGTTAAAAGCACTGGAGAAGTCAAAGAACATTATTCTCACTGTGTTCCCTGGTTTCTCCAGGTGAGACAGAGCCCTGTGCAGAAGATGGATGATGGCATCATCTACCCCAATGCCCGGCCGATAAGCAAACTGGAGGGGGTCCATAGCGGGGCTCACTAGAGGGTGGAGATGTGTGAGAACCAATCTCTCCAAGATCTTCATCAGGTGGGATGTCAGTGCTACAGGTCTGTAGTCGTTGAGGTCCATAGGGTGGGGTTTCTTTGGAACTGGTACCACACAAGAAGATTTCCATAATTCAGGGACTATTTCCTGCCTCAGGCTCATATTATACATATATGTAATTATACCACACAGCTGGTCCCCGCAAGTCTTAATTAGCCTTGCACTGATGTCATCTGGCCCTGCGGCTTTCCTCGCCTTCATCTTTTTCATCTCCTTCCTCACCTGGGCCCGTGTGAAGGTCAGACTGTGGCCAGATAAAGACGGATTTCTGGATTTACTGGTCTGTTGGGAAGTGGCCGCATGGGGAGAAGTCATTGTGGTGGGGGAAGCTGAAGGACATACTGGGGTGGGAGGAGCTGGTGTGTGATCAAATCTGTTGAAGAATAGGTTTAGTTCATTAAGCCAATTAACATCTGCCTCAATCTGGCAGACAGACTGTTTATGACCCGAAATTGACTTAAGCCCCTCCCAGATCCCCCTTATGTCTTTTCTTTCCATTTGCTTTTCCATTTTTTCTTTATAACTGGCTTTTCCCTGCCTGATTTGATGCCTCAGCTCCTTTTGTACTTCCCCCAACCCCCTCCTTATCTCTTGTCCTGAATGCCATCTTTTTCTCCTTAAGTAGTGTTTTTATATCAGAGTTAATCCATGGTTTGTTATTGGAGAAGCACCTCACCACTTTTGTGGGTACTGTGTTGTCCACACAAAAATTAATGTAGTCTGTTATGCAGTGTGTGAGTCCTTCTATATATTCTCCATAAGAATCCTGCAGTACTTCCCATGCGGTTGTGTCAAAACAATCCCTCAGAGCCTCATCACTCTCCTCGGACCATATCCTCACTGTGCGGGTGACAGCTGGTTCTCTACGTACAAGTGTCTTGTACACAGGTTGGAGATGTACTAGGTTGTGATCCGATCTCCCCAGGGGCGGTAGGGCTGATGAGTTATATGCCTCCCTCACGTTGGCAAAGAACAAGTCCAGTGTTTTGTTGTCTCTTGTGTGGCAGGTTACATACTGTGTGAAACTGGGCAGTGTGGATGATGGAGAGGCGTGGTTGAAATCACCCGACAGAAGAAAGAGGGCCTGGGGATGTTTTAACTGTAACTGGCTCAGCGTGGCTTGTAGGACCTCGCAGGCAGTGTCAGCTTTCGCAGAGGGGGGACATATGCAGCTATCACGATGACATGTGATAGTTCCCTTGGTAGGTAGAAAGGTCTCATGCTCACAGCTAATAGTTCAATGTCCTTACAGCAAGTTTGCTCCTTAATCACAATGTGCCTAGGATTACACCATCTATTATTCACAAACATTGCCAGCCCTCCTCCTTTCCTCTTACCGCTCTCCCTTGTCCTGTCTGCCCGAAGGAGTTTAAAACCATCCAAGGAGACCAGAGGGTCAGGAGTAACTTCAGTGAGCCAAGTCTCTGTAAGTAGCATCATGCTGCACACCCGAAACTCCTGATGATGCCTGGTGAGCGCTGTTAGTTCATCCATCTTGTTTGCAAGAGATCTCACATTGCCCATGATGATGGAGGGAACAGCTGGTCGGTAACGCCTCTTTTTAATCCTCTGAAGAGTACCAGCTCTGCATCCCCTCACCCGCTTTTTCTTTCTCCAAATCTCACGGGGGATGTGTGACCAGATGGTATGCCGTCCTGCTGTGTCTCTGAGCTGCAGAATTTCCTCTCTTGTATAGACAAAGGAATTGTCTGCATACACAAAAGATCCCATTTTCAAGCAGAACAAAAAGACAGATAAAAAACAAAAAAAAAAGTATCACAAGGGTCCAAGTCTTTGTGTGTGTTTCTTCATAGTGCAAAGTCCTTAAGTAGAGAGGTACAAAACGAGTCATAGAAAGAAAAATAAGATAGAGAGTCTCAGAGCTGCTGTAGCTGGCAGCCACTCCAGCGGCGCCATCTTGGAAAAAAAAAAATGCATATGACAAATAACACAAGTACAGTAAACTACATATTTAGCAACTCTCTAAAAGCTTTAGCTATATACAGAGGGTAGCAGAGTTTAACTGTAAATAAATAAGATGGGATTTCATGTCATGCATTTTGCAGAATTAATGGGGAGCTGGGGTGTTTCTGTTCTGACAGAATTGACAATTTACTGTTGTCTATCACATTATATTGACATCATAACACTATCTTGTCCATCTTTACCCTTGTATACTTGCTCTTATACACGCGTGGACAAAATTGTTGGTACCCCTCGTTTAATGAAAGAAAAACCCACAATGGTCACAGAAATAACTTGAATCTGACAAAAGTAATGATATATAAAAAATCTATGAAAATGAACAAATGAAAGTCAGACATTGCTTTTCAACCATGCTTCAACAGAATTTTTTAAAAAAGAACACTCATGAAACAGGCCTGGACAGAAATGATGGTACCCTTAACTTAATATTTTGTTGCACAACCTTTTGAGGCAATCACTGCAATCAAACGATTCCTGTAACTGTCAATGAGACTTCTGCACCTCTCAACAGGTATTCTGGCCCTCATGAGCAAACTGCTCCAGTTGTCTCAGGTTTGAAGGGTGTCTTTTCTATTCGGTATGTTTCAGCTCCTTCCAAAGATGCTCAATAGGATTTAGGTCAGGCCTCATAGAAGGCCACTTCAGAATAGTCCAATGTTTTCCTCTTAGCCATTCATGGGTGTTTTTAGCTTTTTGTTTTGGGTCATTATCCTGTTGCAAGACCCATGACCTGCGACTGAGACCAAGCTTTCTGACACTGGGTATCACATTTCTATCTAGAATCCCTTGATAGTCTTGAGATTTCATTGTACCCTGCAAAGATTCAAGACACCCTGTGCCAGATGCAGCAAAGCAGCTCCAGAACATAACAGAGCCTCCTCGATGTTTCACAGTAGGGACAGTGTGTGAACATAGAGCTGATGTGCCTTCCGAAAAATTTCAATTTTTGTCTCATCTGTCCATAGAACTTTCTCCCAGAAGCTTTGTGGCTTGTCATCATGTAGTTTGGCAAATTCCAGTCTGGCTTTTTTATGATTTGTTTTCAACAATGGTGTCCTCCTTGGTCGTCTCCCATGAAGTCCACTTTGGCTCAAACAACGACGGATGGTGAGATTTGACACTGATGTTCCTTAAGCTTGAAGTTCACCTTTAATCTCTTTAGAAGTTTTTCTGGGCTCTTTTGTTACCATTCGTATTATCCTTCTCTTTGTTTTGTCATCAATTTTCCCTCTGCGGCCATGTCCAGGGAGGTTTGCTACAGTCCCATGGATCTTAAATTTCTGAATAATATGTTCAACTGTAGTCACAGGAACATCAAGCTGCTTGGAGATGGTCTTATAACCTTTAACATGCTTGTCTATAATTTTCTTTCTAAGCTCCTGAGACAACTCTTTCCTTCGCTTCCTCTGGTTCATGTTGAGTGTGATACTCACCATGTTACCAAACAGCACAGTGAGTATCTGTAGTCCTATATACAGGCCCACTGACTGATTACAAGATTGTAGACACCTGTAATGCTAATTAGTGGACACCTTGATTTAACATGTCCCTTTGGTCACATTATTTTCAGGGGTACCATCATTTCTGTCCAGGCCTGTTTCATGAGTTTTCTTTTTTTAAAAATTCTGTTGAAGCATGGTTGAAAAGCAATATCTGACTTTCATTTGTTCATTTTCATAGAATTTTGACATATCATTACTTTTGTCAGATTCAAGTTATTTCTGTGACCATTGTTGGTTTTTCTTTCATTAAACGAGGGGTACCAACAATTTTGTCCAGATGTGTATATATTGAGTAGCATTGGCCAGTGGTCCTGTTTATGTAAAGTTAGTGATATGTAATTTACTATAGTCTTAACAGCTCCAAGTGCACATTGAGGCCGGGGCCCCACGTTGCAAAAATATAGTGTTTTACATTACTTGCAAAGTGGATGGGATTCTGGATAATTCCATCCGCACATTGCAGAAAAAAAAATCAAAGGAAATGCTGCGATTTCAAAAACAGTTGCGTTTTTGTAAATTGCAGCATGTCAATTATACCTATGGAAACACGGGCATTTTGTTAAAAACAATGCGGAAAAGAAATGCAATACGTTTCCGCCACAGTTTTTTCCGCAGTGTTTTTTGGTTGCAGCTCGCTATGTGGGGCCTTAGCCTAAAGGGGTTGTCCAGGAAAAACAGTTTCTCTCGCTGGATGCCGGGAAAAATAAATAAATAAATAAATAAATCCACACCACATATGACTGCTGAAGCCAAATCAGCAGCCTAAGGAAAGGACCCTGACGTGAATGAGTAGAAGTATATACTTAGTGTTGCATTCATCTGATAGAGGCCAAGTACACTAAATGTACTTTTGTCCTCTGTCAGACCAGTATATATTCATTGTACTTTATTCTATTATGTACATTTATAGAGTATTTTATATTGGGAGCCTATGGACAATGTACTATATTCCACTGTGTGCCTATACAGTTGTATACATCAATTTTAGAAACCGGATAACCCCCCTTAAGCCTAATGGTGGCAACAAATGGTTCAACAACATGGTTGGACATTTCTATAATATTTTGTAATCACTCTACAGTGGCTTTTCTCTGTCATTTGTAGTCCATTTACATTTTCTAAACTGTTTGGGTAGAAGTATTTTTCCTTTTTAAACAATGTTCTATTTTTTTCTTTTAGAGAGATTAAAATCCTGATGGAATCCTTCTTACAACAGCCAGATTTATGAAACAGCCTGCCATAGAAACGTGCTTATTCATATGCATTTATTTCATGTTCATTGTTTGCCCCATTATTTGTGTGTGATATTCTATTGTTCAGAAGGTTTGTGTGAAGGATATGCAGTTGGTTTAGAAAATGTAGTTTTCCATTACACTATGAGTTATTTTGGGCCCAGTGATGGGTCTCCTAATGATAAAATAATAATTAAAAAAAATAATAATGATGGGATACCCGGCTCTGACTGCTTCACCACTGAATACGCCAATATATTAGCACCTGAAATTATACCACACCTGACCCATCTCTTTAATATGGTTTCTAAATAACAGTGCACAATAGACAGATTCACAAATTCATGAACAATTTTAAATTTCAAAACCCCACTGCACATTTAACCTGACCGCAGCCAGCCTGAATGTGCGCGTGACTGGTAGTGGATGGTGCTCCCATTTACTTCAATGGGAGCTCTTGAGACAACTGAAATAAAGTATTCAGCTATCTGTGGCACTCCCAACGAAGTGAATGAGAGTGTCGTCCACCATCAGTCACTCCCACATTCAGTCTGGCTGCAGTCAGTGAGGGAAAGGACCTCCCATTCTCGCTTCATGGCATAACCCCTTAAAGATTGATATCCCCGGCTTTCATACTGTATATCTCATCTGTTCGTCTTAGATTTATAGGTAGAGACCGCATCAACTACCTTTACAGAACTTTATATGGGCCCATAAATAAATAAATGAAAGAAAAACATTTGCGTTTCGGAAACAAACCAAATTGCATGGAAGGGGGGAAATAAACGTTCCAGAAATCAGTGTACTGAATTTTGCAATGCAAATGCAGATTATATGTGACCAGGGCCGCTTTAACCATAGGGCCAACGGTGCACTTGCACCAGGCCCTATGGTACTGGGGGCCCCATTGGGCATACCTTCCAACCGTCTGGGATTCCGGGTCCATCCCGCTGTCCCGGTTGGCGGGAGGGTATGTTCCGGTATCAACTCATCTGCGTCCTCTCCGGACGCAGATGACTTAAGTACAATGATGAAGAAGGAGATGTCCACGGACAGCTCCTGCTTCACCGCTCTGTTTGAAGCACATCCCTGTGTGCTCCGATCCCCGGGAGCTGTAGGCACGATGTGATGACGTCACTCACATGGAGCCTGTAGCTCCCTGAACAGTCTGGGAGAAGAGACAGCAGGGAGGAGGAGGACATAAAACCATGGGGGTAGTTGGATGGGGGAAATGTCTGCCTCTAGTTTCCCCCAGTTTAATGTCCCCCTCCAGCAGCCCCAAGTGTAATGTCCCCATCCAACTAACCCCAGTGTTTAATGTACCCTCCAGCTGCCCCAGTTTAATGTCCCCCTCTAGTTTCCCCCAGTTGAAACTGGGGCACCAGGAGAGGGGACTTCATACTGTGGGGCAATTGGAGGGGAATATTATAATGTGGGGGCATATAATGTTAGGGCATCTGTAGGAGGATTATACTGTGTGGTGGCACATAGAAAAATGGATGAGAATGGGTGGAGTCAATGTAGAAGTGGGTGGAGCTAAATTTGCTGCGCCGCACATAACCTAGTCACAAGGGTATTTTATGTAATACCCCTCTGAACATAACATAACCATGAAGTTATTGGCGCTGTGACCCAGACATTTACCATCGTCTAGGTCACAGCACCAAAAGAGTTGCACCAAACACTTACACAACACATACACAAAGTCATCAATAAAGTTTACATTTAACCCTGTCCCTGTCCTGCCCATACCTGATCTTTCTAAAGTAAAATACGCCAACCACCTCTCTAGCGATATAAGTTACACGGTAAAATAATAGCAATAACGATTATTACTAGAGATGAACGTATAAAATATTTCTGACAGGCGGAAAAGTTCCATCAGTCAGATAACACATTTTCAGCCATTGAAGGTCACCATATAAAATCCAAGTTTTTGGCAGCTTTCAGATGGGTATAATAGCAGGTGATGGGGGGGCACTTATGAAACCTTTGCACTTGGCCCACCAATTTGTTAAAACGGCCCTGTATGTGACTGGATCCAATTGACAGATTACTACACAGACACTTATTTCGACCAACAGGTGTCCCAAACCCTCTTGCTGCCTAACGTTTTATACACCCCATATGGTAACCTGGTGGGAGTACTAAAAGATAACCTGCTCCTTATCTCCATGTGGAAAACATGGATAGATATTAAAGATATTAATCTGACTCATACACTACACACGTCATGCTGCTCTCCAATCCGGACTTTCAGAGGGCCCAGTCACACCCCATCTTTAATGTCTGGCACAGGTTGTAATTGCAAACAGTGTCCCAACTGGTGAACCCCATTGATAGATCACCATACCCACTCAACCCTGCATAAAACGTTCCCAACATTAACATTGCCCTACTCTGCCTACCTACAAATAAACAGCTTCTTACGGGTATACCTGCAGACCTGGTCTATTAAAAAAAAAAAAAAAATGGGACCATATAGAAAAATCATTCCAGCAATCCTCCTTCGTTATGCAGGGTGCTTGTGAAGGACGATTTGCTGTCACTTCAGTAGATACAAAATATCACAGCATTCCTTTGTACATGTGGCTTTATTGTTGTGTAGCACCAGATCAGTGATCCTATGCTCCACGTCTCCTTTATGATCTTCGCTGACAAAAGTGGAATACACCGAAACGTCCACTAAGCATATATTAAATATCTTGTATTACTTACGTTTTAGACAGTTGGATGAATCTGGTGCTATACAACAATAAAGCCACTTTATTTTGATTGCATCTACAAAAGGAGTGCTGTGATATTTTGTATTCATTAAAAAATGGGACACTGCCTTCAGAATAGCTATTTACCTACCTACGACTTTCAAAGAACAAATGACACTATTCTACTGGTATTTGCATCCTTTGCGGGTTTATGATTCCATTCAGACAGGAATGAGGGCATAGTCTGAAGATATACCATGCCTTTTCATAACTGAATTGTTAAACATATTGGAATACTCACTTAAAACTTTGTACAGTAAGGATACTTCATAAGTCAAACATGCTTCAAATGTAGTGCACCATGGGACAACTGCTCCATTGCTTATAAGCTTGTGAAGCAGTCTAGTCCCTCTGGAGAGAGGTGGTATACATTATAAAAGCACATTTCACTGATTTTGTCCCATACCCGCTGGGGCCCATTTTGATATATCAACCAAAATACCTATAAATGTGACTGGGGATCCTAGAAATTGTTACGCCTGATCAACAGCAGCCCACAAAATGATTCTGCAGAAATGGATCGCCCCACACTAATCCTCAAAGTAGTTATTCTTAAACTAGTGGCCTTGCAGAGCTGGAGTCCTAGGTTTGAATCTGAGCAAGTACAACAGTTGCACAGAGTTTGCATGTTCTCCCCATGTTTGCATGGGTTTCTTCCGTGTACTCTGGTTTCATCCCACACTCCAAAGACATACTGATGGAGAGAGAGATTGTGAGCCATATATGGGACAGTGACTGATTATATAAAGCATTGTGGAATGTGTTGGTGCTATACAAGTAAGAGAAATAAATAAAATATTTATTTTGAAATGTATTGTGTGGAAGAAACTATAATGAAAGAGTAGAGAAATTATTTAAAGTTTAGGAATCATTCATATCTATATCTATCCCAACACAAACTTAAAGATATATTTAACAATACTACTGGGTACTTGAATAGAGTTATGACAGGGAATTCGTCAGTTTAGACCACATACTGAAATGTCTTCATGGCTCACAAGGGGATCACTGGAATAAACTCACCCCATCCTTGCTTTTCCCTAGTAGCTTGCTCAGTAGCTTGGGGAAGCGCAAAAGTATGGCAGCCGCTAGGAAACATGGGCAATACTCTACTTATCATATTATTATGAGGTATGCGATTTATTTCATTTTATTTTACAGTTAGTGACTTTTTTATTAACTGAACTGTGCATATGAACAATATCATTTTGTATGCAAATGTTGTATATGCACCTCCCATTGGGAGCTGGCCTTATGTCCTATACCCCTATACAAGTGTGGGACTTTTGTCCATTTGGCATTCCAGCTTTCTTTACACTTGAAGAACGAGTAGCATCACCCCAAAATGTGTTGTGTACCTGTCTGGTTTGGAAATAAAGAGTCTTGGATTTGGGTCGGATCCTATCTGTTGCAACTTATTTTTCCCCAGTCTATCTTGTTTGATTTTTTTGATTTTCTTGTTAGATCTAAAAACAATAATTTCAATTTTACAAACTGGTTTACACACTTTTCTAACTCGAAAGATGTGAGGCTTGATTTGAAATTCTACCTAAATTAACAGTCTGTGTCCTTGCCCTCTTCATGATTTATCTATGGAGGACTTGATACTGAAACAATCACTTCTCACTGCAGACCCGGCTATAGCCATTGACCTTGACTCTAGTGTGTTTTCTTTAACATTTGTTCCTATGTTTATATAGCAAAATTTAGAAATACCAATTAACACAAAAAAAAGACGTATGTGACAGCCCATTATGTTTGTCAAAGATTTATAGTAATCCCATAGTAGTACATCAAAGAGGTTTTCTAGAAATGTTCTAATTATATTGATAAGTTTTTGTCTTTTAAAACAACTACAACATTAAAAGCAAATCTCCTTAAGGCTGTAGCTCCAAGTTGTGAAAACAAACTACATTTTACAGTACCTGCAAAGTGGACACATTGCAGAAAAAAAATCTGCAGCGGAAAAACTGCATTTTCAAAAACACCTGCATTTTTGAAAATCACAGCATGTCAATTATACCTGCGGAAACGCTTGCCTTTTTTTTCATATAGGTATAATAGGAAAACTCTGTGAAAATTCGATGAGAAACGCTGTGTAAAAAAACACGATGCGTTTCTGTGTGGGCTTTTTCCGCAGCTTTTTTGCCGCGTTTCGCTACGTGGGGCCTTAGCCTAAAGGTTTATCTGGTTCTTTTTTTATTGATGACCTATCTTCCAGTCTCCAGATGATACAGAGTTTTTCTACCAGTCGGACTTTCATCCCTAGAATCTTCGGGGCAACAATCTCAGTGTCAATATGAGGACAGAGAGTCTCTACTTAAAATTATCCATTTAGACATGAATATTGCTGATACCAAGGAAAAATTCAGTACAAGGTCAAATGTTTCAGGGATTAGGAGAAAGAAAGCGCAGAACCTTTCCACTCTATTATTAAATATATTATCAATAAGTAATTGTAATTAACAAACTTTTGGTGCAACCTTCTATCCTATTATAGCGGCTACCTGTACTGCGTGGGCCTTGTCTATGTGGTTGGACCAGCTAGAGGTTCAACTGACTAATGGGACACCTAGACAATATATCCTAATTTCCATCCCTATACTCAAGAAAACTGCCAACTATCTGGCAGATGCCTCTGCTGATATTGTAAAGCTCATGGCCAAATCTACAGATTTGACCAATGCAGCCAGAAGAGCAACCTGGCTCTGCTTTTGGGCAGGGAATACAAGGTCCAAAAGTAAGCTGGTAGGCATCCCTTGTGAAGGGGATAGGCTTCAGAAGGGAAAAAGAAGTTTCCTGCAGAGTAGTGATTCTATTATTAAAGGTGTTCCTTTAATAATAGGACCACAAAAAAGATCACATACAGATGGGAAGAAGAAAGAAGGAGAAAAAGGTAACCAGTCCTTTAGAGGAAGAAGCAAGGAGTTTCTCTTCTTCAAGGACCACTCCTCCCATCAATCACGCCATATACCATGTAGGAGGAAGTTAAAGATTTTTTACTCCAGGCCTGGCAGAAAATTTCTCAAAACAACTGAATTCTAGACATCATAAAAAAACGTTATCGCCTGGGCTATTATAAACTTGAAGGATATGAATCAATCTCTGATGTACCCAAAGTTCAAGATGGAGACCGTGAAATCTACTATCAGTCTCCTGCAGAAAAATTGTTTTATGTGACTCTAGACTTAACAGATGCATATTATCACGTTATGATTCACCCCAGAAGGAAGGAAGATTTCAACACTTCGTTTCAAGCTCTGCCTTTTGGTCTTTGTGTAGCACCCAGGTTATTCACCAAAGTAATGGCAGAAGTCATATCCTTCTTCCACCTGAATGGGATCCCAGTGGTGCCTTACCTAGACTTCCTTCTGTCTTTAACCTCATCTTTTGCAGAAAGACCTGTCCACGGTTCTCCAAAATTTTTCTGCTCTGGTTTGGCTTCTCAACCAGAAAAAAGTTGAATCTAGTGCCAAGTCAAAGCATCTGTTTCTTGGAGGCCCTCCTGGATTCCAGGACATTAATGCCACTTCTTCCTCTAGAGAAACTAGACCGACTGGTTGCAAGAGTATCCTCATTCCTGGAGATCTCCTGTCTCTCAATTTGCTACAGGATGGGAATCCTCCTGCCCTGGACTCTGCTATATTTTATGGCCTGATGAAAACGCTAGTACAGCATCGAAATGCGTATCCTATTCTTGTACGTCTGGTGTGGAGCCAATAAAACGTGTTTTTATTCACAAACATTCTCTTTGCAAATATTTTATTGATATACCCTTACTTGCACCGCTCAACCATAATAACCCAGTTTTTTTTCTCTACTTTTTTCTGTATTTAGTTACCACCAAACTAGTTTTGGATGGTCACTGGGTAAGAGCAGCAGCAAGCCTTATCTGAACAACTTAGTACTGTTCTATTACCTTACTAACCCACCATTACTCTGTTACGGGGGCGCCAGGATCTACTTTTTTTCTCTATTACAAAAAGTACAAGACTATGTTAGAGTACTGTCAGGGGGGCATTCCTCACTGCCCTTCTGACAGTGGGGGAGATTTCGATGCCGATATCTCCACCACCGGGGCACATAGCGGGAAAGCCGACTGCAGCTTTCTAGCTCTAGCAGTATATAAAACCACACTTTCATGAAGACATGAAAGGTCCTCTTTAAAACTAATATCAATTAAATGTTGCCATATAGTTAGCCAAAAATGAAACCTAAAAAATAAATCTCTTCCTGTAACAAAGCAAGGCCTTTAACTGCTACATAACCTTAACCAGTTCCTGCTACCATGTTGCCTTTCCTCCTAATTAACGAGCCAATTTGGCATTACAGCATGAAAAGACACTGAAGCCCGGGCAGGGGTCGGTGGAGGGGGGGGGGGCTTCTCCTCTCTCACTACCTTTCCGCTAGTACAGACACAGTGGTGGGTAGTGACAGCAGAGAAGCCGCTGATCCAGTGGTATTAACACCTTAGATGCTGCAGTCAATCATGTTTTTGTATCTATATTGCCCCCCACAGCATGTTTACAGGAGGGAAAGGGGGTGCTGATATCCATTATGGGCAGCCTGGAATATGATCAGTGACTCTGGGTCTGCCCGACCCATACCTGATTGATCCTGCCTAGAAGGGAGGCTGTTAGCCTATGTGTTTGCATAGGCTGACAGCCAATATACAATGCAATACACAAAAAAAAAGTAAAAAAAAAAAAAAATAATAATAACTAATAACAACAACAAACATGAAGCCCAAAAATGGCTCTTTCCCATGTAAAATTAATCATGTAATAAAAAAACAAGCAATAAAACTAAAATTAATTTAACCTGAACAGTGAACATCACAAAAAAGAAAATGGGGGAAAAAAAACCCAAAACACACAAAAGCTTTAAATAATGATTTTTTTGCCTCACAAAATATAGTATACAAAGTAATCAAAAAGTCATATGTACCCCAAAATGGTACTAATAAAAAGCACAGCTAGCCCTGCCCCCAAAAAATAAGTCATCAACCAGCTCTGTCAACATAAAAATGTTATGCCTCTCAGAAGATGGTGAAGCGAAAACAATTGATTTTTTTTTCCCCAAATGGGTTTTTGTTCTACCAAAAGTAGTAACACATAAAATAAAACCTATATAAATTAAGCATTGCTGTAATTGTACTGACCCATAGAATAAAAAGGTAACGTTGCTTACACTGGACAGTGAATGGCAAAAAAATTTAAAATGTTAAAAAGCGATGCCAGAATTGATTTTTTTCTTTTTAAAACACTCAGAGGGTTAATAAAATTTCGTCAATCAGTTATAGGCACCCAGGCTACATCACCAGAAAAATAAAAAAAATATATAGCTTGTACAATGCAACATTCCGTCTCCCCCAAATAACCACATCTTTAGGGCAAAACTGACTGCAGAAGGAAGGGAACTGTGTAAACTGTGCAAACATATATCAGGGTACACCCCAGATTTAGATATTACTAGGGAAAAGACACCAGAATTGACTGCCCACATTTCCCCCAAACCCTAGGAGCTAGTGCAAAAATAGTGGGTAATTCGGTGTACGCACAGCTTACAAATTTTTCACCATCCACTATGCATTAAAATCTCCAAAAACTTACTCACTTCACCCCTTGATACATTCTTTAACGGGTGCAGTTCTCAAAGTGGGGGGGTTCACTTCCAAGCAGGTTCCACTTTAAAAAAAAAAAAAAAAAGGAATTGTGTAGCAAACTGTGGTGTTCATTTTTTCCATAACCAATTGTGACAGTGAATAGTTTTTGGATAAAGCGACTTTTTATCAGAAAAAAAAAAATAATTTCATTTTCATGTCCCAGTGTTAATAAACTCTGTGAAACCGCTGTGGGGTCAAAATGCTTACTATACCTCCTTGATATATTCCTTAAGGGGTTTAGTTTCCAAAATGTGGTCACCTTCCACTATATTTAGAGGCTGTGCAAATAAGACAGGGCACCTGAAAACTATTCCAGCAAAATCTGCCCTCCAAAATCCAAATAGCGCTCTTTTCATTCTCAGGCCTGCCATGTACATATACAACAGTTTACAATCACATATTTGGTATTGCCAGGAGGAATTGTGTAACAAACTCTGGAGTGCTTTTTCTACTTAACTTCTTGTGAAAATAAATAGTTTGGGGCTAAATAGACTATTGGAAAATAGTCTAATAGCGTTTTCTGGTTATCCGGTGATGATCCATTTCCCCATTTCCGGAATTGGATCATCACTATTACTTCCTACCCCCCCCCCCCCCCCATCCACTCCATCATACTTACCTATCTTCTTCCTTTCTAGGCTTCCTTCTGCGAGGTACAGCTCCCCTTCCTTCCTTGATGTAAGCAAGCTTAGCGCTGAAGCCGTCACTACATCTCTATTGCACAAGCTGGGAGCCTGCGCAATAGAGATATATTGAAGGCTACCGCACAGTGCTGCACGCTTGCAGTCAAAAAAGAGGAGGATCCGTTCCCCGCAGAAGGAAGACAGGAAGAAGACAGGTAAAGTATAATAGGGTACGGGGGTGAGCTGAGTGATTTGGGAAGGGCTAGCAGTGGGATGAATAGCTAGGGAGACAGGGAGGGGATGTTAGAGAAGGAGGGGGGAGGAGAGAGAGGGAGATGAGAGTGTGAAGAGCCTACAACTACCAGAATGCATTGCATCTTTTAATTGGCCTCTGAAAAAAGGGCTAGGGCTTATTTTCAGGGTAGGTCTTATTTTTCAGGTACCAGAGCGAATCAGAATCTTTTCTGATTTGCTCCAGATGAATCTTGTAAAATAGTAGTAACCCTATCTTACATTCACAGTTGATGGTGCAGTGTCAGTGGGACTTAAACTTACTGGCACTCTCTTTCTCTCTAAAAACTTTGTGTGGCAGTGGCCTCTTTATCTCCTCTCCTTTACTCTAGGGGAAGGTGTAGTATTGGAGTGGTTGTGTCTGTGGGAGCGAGCAGAGGTGGCACCTGACGTCTGCTCACATAGGTAGCCAAGCCCACAGCATAGTAGCAGCCAGGAGGCAGGACCAAGGAGCTGGCACTCGGGAGGTGGACTTGGGAGCAGATTTTGCCTTGCCGTGGCAGGATGTAGCAGGGCACTTGTTCGGGATGGTTGAGAGCTGTGGTATGTCTACTCTTCATATCCGTGACGTCACGTGACATAACCTAGCATAGCCAAACTAGTTGCTTGTGACCCTTTATAAATCAGGTTCACAAGCAACAAGGCATATGTCTGTTCCTACACACAATAAAGTATTTATATACATACAGAATTATCAAATAGGACCGCTATACCAGGACTAAATACTGTGACGTCACCCAGTGACCGCTATACCAAGACTAAATAGTGTCACGTACTGTCACGTCAGCCACTGACCACTATACCAGGACTAAATACTGTCACATCAGTCACTTACCGCTACACCAGGACTAAATACTGTCACGTCACCCACTGACCGCTATAGCAGGACTAAATACTGTCACGTGACAGTATTACGTTTTCTGTAAGTCTTCACAAGGTTGGCACACACCATTGCTGGTATGTTGGCCCATTCCTCCATGCAGATCTCCTCTAGAGCAGTGATGTTTTGGGGCTGTCACTGGGCAACACAAACTTTTAACTCCCTCCAAAGGTTTTCTATGGGGTTGAGATCTGGAGACTGGCTAGGCCACTCCAGGACTTTGAAATGCTTCTTACGAAGCCACTTCGTTGCCCTGTTGGTATGTTTGGGATCATTGTCATGCTGAAAGACCCAGCCACTTTTTATCTTCAATGCCCTTGCTGATGGAAGGAGGTTTGCACTCAAAATCTCACGATACATGGCCCCATTCATTCTTTCATGTATACGGATCAGTCGTCCTGGTCCTTTTGCAGAGAAACAGCCCCAAAGCATGATGTTGCCACCCCCATGCTTCACAGTAGGTATGGTGTTCTTTGGATGCAACTCAGCATTCACTCTCCTCCAAACACGATGAGTTGTGTTTCTACCAAACAGTTCTACTTTGGTTTCATCTGACCATATGACATTCTCCCAATACTCTTCTGGAATATCCAAATGCTCTCTAGAAACTTCAGATGGGCCCGGATATGTACTGGGTTAAGCAGGGGGACACTTCTAGCACTGCAGGATCTGAGTCCCTGGCGGCATAGTGTGTTACTGACGGTAGCCTTTGTTACGTTAGTCCCAGCTTTCTGCAGGTCATTCACTAGGTCCCCCCTTGTGGTTCTGGGATTTTTGCTCAGTGTTATTATTATTATCATTATTGTTTATTTATATAGCACCTTTAATTCCATGGTGTTACCGTTCTTGTGATCATTTTGACCCCATGGGTTGAGATCTTGCGTGGAGCCCCTGATCGAGGGAGATTATCAGTGGTCTTGTATGTCTTCCATTTTCTAATTATTGCTCCCACAGTTGATTTCTTCACACCAAGCTGCTTGTCTATTGCAGATTCAGTCTTCCCAGCCTGGTGCAGGTCTACAATTTTGTTTCTGGTGTCCTTACACAGCTGTTTGGTCTTCACCATAGTGGAGTTTGGAGTGTGACTGTTTGAGGTTGTGGATAGGTGTCTTTTATACTGATAACAATGTCAAACAGGAGCCATTACTACAGGTAATGAGTGTAGGACAGAGGAGCCTCTTAAAGAAGAAGTTATAGGTCTGTGAGAGCCAGAAGTCTTGCTTGTTTGTAGGTGACCAAATATTTATTTTCCACCATAATTTGCAAATAAATTCTTTAAAAATCAGACAATGTGATTTTCTAGATATGTTTTCTCATTTTGTCTCTCATAGTTGAGGTCTACCTATGATGTCAATTACAGGCCTCTCTCATCTTTTTAAGTGGGAGAACTTGCACAATTGGTGGCTGACTAAATACTTTTTTTTCCCCACTGTAGCTCCAACCACTTCACTCCACTTCACAGAGTTACTCCATTCCCCATATTGAGAACACAACTACCCCCTTTTATTTACAGATGCCCCCTCATAATGCCAGCCAGCAATTAACCTCTTCCTGCACTGTAATAGTACGCTGCAGTAATCAAGTTGATCCTAGGAGCCATGTACTACTCACTTGTGAGTGTCGACGCCTTCCAATGACATACACTGCACCTCTACAGGTTCCTGGCTTGACAGTGGTCCTGGAATACCAGGAGACTCATGCAGGTGAAGTGCATTATATGGGATGTGGCGGTGGGCGCTGCAGCATCACATGACCCTTTGTTAGTGGCCATTTTCAGGCTACCAAGTCTTGGTGTTTCACAATGAGATTCAACAAGACAACTTTTAGAGAGAATATATTAGTAAACTGCCGACATGCCCGTACCAAGTCTTCTGTACAGATTGTAGATACTTCCATATAGGATAACTGTCTGCTGCTGATATCCCATTGCAGGAAAGCAGGAGAGGGTTTTCCTTATCTGCTTCGCAACAAACAATGCTGAGAATGACCTGCAGCATAAGCGGACATGAGGCTGCTTCAACACATTCTGCACCTCAGGTCAGATTATGCTGCGGGATTTATTTAGATCTCATCCACTTTGCTCCTACTGTACAATGTGGCAAATAAGCCACCAACAAGTCCACAGTGTCTAATCCTCTGTATGTATGTCCCGTGTAGACTTACTCTAGAAGGGGCTTTCCTATAACCATAGCTTGTCATCTGTCCACAGAATTGGTGACATGTCTGATCAGTGGTGGTCCTATGACTGAGATCACCATCAGTCACACACACAAGTTCCCATGTTCTCCTATATCAATGGATTGGTGTTCATGCACATTGCCGTTCCATTCAAAGTCTATGGGACAGATGACAACAGCTGACCTATGACCTCCGCTACCTCCATTAGTCCCATACACTTTGTACAGACCAGCAGTGCGCTCACTCATCCACCAAACTATTGACATGGGAGAACACAGGACACCTGACCTCGTGACACAGACGTCGGGCACTTATCACCTATTTATGTTATACATTTTGTTTATCAAAAAACCCCATTAGGCTAAAGCCCCAGGTAGCTGGCCGTAGCAAAAAAACGCTGCAGGAAAAACCGCAGCGGCAATGCATCACGGTTTTTCCCACAGCGATTTTCGCAGAAAAAACTTTCTGCTTCAATTATACCAATAGGAAAACCACCATAGGTATAACTGACATGCTGCTATTTCCAAAACGGTTTCGGAAATCGTGTATTTTGATGCAAAGTGTGGATGGGATTCGCGAGACTGTAAAATGACTGTTTACGCCACATGGGGCCCCGGCCTTAAGGCTAAGGCCCTACTTTGTGGAAAGCAGCTTTTTTGTTGCAGATTTTGCTTCAGTTTTTGAGCCAAAGCCAAAAATGGCTACAAAAGGAATGGGAAATATATAGGAAGCTTCTTATACTTCTCCCTTCTGCTCAAAAAAATCTGCTTTTCTGTAACGTGAAACACAGCGTATATGGCAGCGGCAGAAATGTGCGAGCAAAGTGAATAAAATGTAATCATTTAATTTTATCCACAGCTTGTTAATCTTAGCTGCAGAATTTCCACATATATTTAATAGAGGAAGAAAGTGCAGAGAAAAATGCTGTGGAAAAAAAACAATGTGTTTTCACTGCTTTTTTTCTCCAGTATATTTTAGCTGCGTTTCGCTGTGTTGGGCCTAATCCTTAAAGTGGTTGTCCAGGAATAACAGGTTTCTGCAAGGAAGCTGGGAAAGTGAAAAATAAAACCCACACTCACCTGTCCCTGGTCCTCCCACCCCTTTCCGGTCTAGCGGCGCCCAGGGGCTTGTTCCAGCAGCAGTCCTCGCCACACGTAACCACTGAGGCCAATCAGCAGCCAAAGTAAAGAAACTGGAATGTCACTCACATACATCATCTGTGATGTCCTGTGTCCTTTCCTTAGGTAGCTGATTGGCCTCAGCAATCACGTGCGGCAAGGACTTCCTCCAGAACAAGCCCCTGGCTGGACCGGACAGCCGCGGGAGACAGCGGAGCATTGAGGACAGGTGAGTATGGGCTTTCTTTTTCTTATTTTTCACCTTCCCTGGCTTCTTTGGAGAAAACTGTAATTCCTGGGGAACCCGTTTAACATCTCAATATACTGTGCATCACACTATAAAATACAATTCTAGTATGCATAATGGTACAGATGTACATAAGAAAACACAGATTAGATAGATAGATAGATAGATAGATAGATAGATAGATAGATAGAGCATAATAATAATAAACTTTATTTATATAGCGACAACATATTCCATAGCACTTTACAAAGGAAACATGAACAGACAATATGAGACATTACAATGTGACAAAGAATTAAACATATCAAACAATAGGAGTGAGGGCCCTGCTCGCAAGAGCTTACATTCTGTGAGGAAATAGGTGGACACAAGAGGTCAAAGGGCTTGTTTGCTACAATGGTCCAGCCATCTTTTAATAGAAAAGGTTGTGTAACTGAAGCTGTATGAACCCGTCACCAGCCAGTATCTGTGAGTAGACATATACTAAGTACAAGGAGTGTAGTGTAACTTCTAGATGGACAGGACAGGATCTGAAGAACAGAGGAGGATGGATAAAAAATGTTATTGTTCTACCTCCGCAGACTACACTGTGATCAGGTCACATGATAAGCCTGACCAAACAGAACTGATTTTAGCGCACTTTAGAAGCTGCTCTTGTTGGGGATTAATCGGATTGTCCAGGGTAAAGCGTACCAGAGCACCAGTGCAGCTCGAGAAAAGTCTTGGAGACGGGAGTGGGATGTTCAGATAACAGGGGATGCAAGTCTAAGGTCATTGGCAGAACAGAGAGGACTATTAGGGTGGTAGACAGTGAAGAGAGGAGATATAGGGGGGTGCAGCTCTATGGATGGATTTGTGGGTGAGTGTGATAATTTTATATTGTATTCTGTGATGGATGGGCAACCAATACATCGGCTGACACAAGGTAAATGTGTCTGTGTATCGGTTTGACAGAAGATGAGTCTGGCGGCTGCATTCAGGACAGATTATAGTGGGGAGAGTTTAGTAAGAAGAAGCCCAAATAGAAAAGAATTGCAATAGTGAAGAAGAGAGAGAATCAGAGCGACAATAAGGGTTTTTGATGTTTCCATGGTGAGAAAAGGGCGAATTCTAGAGATGTTTTTAGACATCTGCTGTATATACTTACACATATACCATATATTCATATACATACATTCATATACAATATACACACACACACCTGTGTACAAACATACAGTACTCACACGGTATATAAGACACTTACTGTAAACAAATATACACATATTAAATATACATATTTTACCCAAAAAATACACTCACATTTAGCTGAATTGCTGGGTGCAATGTAAATGGAGGAAACTCATGTGCAGCTCTGTCTGGCAGTAGTGAAGCTCTTACATCGGACAGACTTCCTCCTTCACACTACGATCTGCTGGATGAGTAACTGCTTGTGAGGAGGAGGGGGAACAGGCTGCTTCTAAGTGCTGGCAAACTTTAAAAGCAGCGATCAGCACACCCTGCATCTGCCGATGCTGTCATCTACTGACGATTAAAAATCCTAATAGTACACAAAGTAGGGGGCCCCTATGGGTGTGGGGGCCCTGGGCAATAGCCCAGTTTGCCCCCCCACCAACGCCGGCCCTGACTGTGAATGTAAGTGAGGGTTATTAACCCTAATCCTAACCATTTTACAAGATTCGTCTGGAGCAAATCAGAAAAGATTCTGATTTGCTCCGTTGCCTGAAAAATAAGACCTACCCGGAAAATAAGCCCTAGCCCCTGTTTTGGGAGAAAAAAAATAATATAAGACCCTGTCTTATTTTTGAAGAAACACGGTAGTGAGGTGCACTACCTTAGGCCTTCAGTAGCTCAACAATTTGTCTTGGCATGCACAATGTCATTTACAGATATCATAGGACCCAGGGATCCATGCTAAGGATTGACAAATTCTGTATGCAGACTCGCAAGTTATAATACCAGTAATGCAGTTGATTGCAGTTTGCTTGACTGTGTATCATGTTTATCAGAACAAAAGATCCTCCTCTGACCCCTTTAGTCAACAAGCTTTTTTACATCAAAAGGATCTCCATTTGCTGGATATTTTTGATTAATCACATCATTCTCTGTATAAGCTTAGCACCATTGCACAAAAACACCTCACAAGGTTGGCAGTTTTTGAAATTCTTGCCCCAGCTAGTCTAGCACTTATGACCATGCCTGATTTGAAGTTGCTCAGACTGCTCGCTTTCGCCATTCTAATTTCGATTCACATTTCAACTGATCCATGGAAAGCTTGCTTACTTGATATTATTCTGCGTTCTTTGGTTTTTACAAGGAAAGGGCTCTTTATAAAATTGACCAGTGTACATTAGTTCCTGAAGCAATATATACATTGTCCACTAGATGATGCTAAAGTCACAGTAGAAATATTCATTGTCTCAAATTGTGTTTCCTTGCCTGTTTGAGGTTAAAATGTAAAAAGACACAATGCTCACATAATTATGTGCCACATTAGATGTATAAAAATGCACTGTTAAACCTGTAAGTAAATAAAATATAGAGTTTGAATTAATTTGGCATCAATCCATACCATTTATTTGCCTGTATTACTGTACGGTTTTAATAAAGGCTCCCACACCATTATCTAAAGTTAACCTCTATTTGGTATTGATGCGTCCATAACAGCATGCGAGTCACAAGTGGTGTACCACAAGGGTCTGTAGTGGGTCCTAATCTTTTTAATATTTTTGTAGGTGAAATAGAGGAAGGTTTGGTAGGTAAGGTTTGCTTGTTTGCAGATGACAAAAAAATGTGTAGCTTTACTAGATGAATGGTCAACAGAATGGAAACTGCAGTTTAGTGTTACCAAATGTAAAATGATGCATATACAGTATATGAGGAGAGACTTAAATTAATCTGTATAGCTTTGAGGAAAGAAGGGAGAGGAGGACATTCTTTACATAGCACCATTAATTCAATGGTGATGTACATTTGTGAAGGGGTTTACAAGTAGAAGAAGTAGTACTTGGGTCTTAGATCCCAAAGTACCTACATGCCCCCTAAGGGCAACAATGCCCTTGAAACCTTTATCACACTGGTAATTTAGGATTTTAACAAACTATGATCTGAAATAGACAGGGGCATTCTACACAGTCCATCTAATCTCCCTCAAATTGAACAACAAGCACTGACTGCACTACTAAAGAACAAGAACATTGTAGTCAAACCTGCAGACAAATGGGGAGCAATTGAAGTTATGAACAAACTGGATTATTTGGAGGAAATTGCCTCTCAATTATCTAATGCGTCAGTGTATCAAAAACTGACCGCCAAATTATCAATTATCTCCAACAGGGGGTCATTGATAACAAAACCAAAGACTTTCTAATAAAACAAGATCTCATAATTCCGGAATTTTATGTTTTGCCTAAAATACACAATAAACTTGATAAACCCCCAGGACGACCCATAGTCGCTTTGATAGACTCCATCCTTTCCCCCTTAGCCATATTCCTAGAGAAAATTCTTACCACACTAGTTAAGAGCACCAGATCATTCCCACTGGATACTGGTTCCTTCTTACACATGCTACGAGACTTACAACAGATACCCCGAGAGGCTATTCTGGTTACATGGAAAGTCTTTACACATCCATTACACATGAGAAGGGCTTGTATTCAACTCTGCTGTCAACACCCAGATTGTGCCACTCTGTATGGATCTGCTGTCACTTGTCCTACAAGAAAATTTTATTAAAAAAACTGTTTTCTTTTCCCCCACCTTTAAGGAACTCAAACGACACCCCAGGTACCATAATCCCCCTAATGTGTCATGTCCTTCTCTTCCCCTTCCCTTCCTTATGTATTAAATAGTCCAGTTGCCTTTACTATGCATATATCTGGCTTTTTCTTATAGCCCTCTGTGGTCTTTTATTACTTATTCTTTATTTTCAGTTTGATTTTCATTTTCAATTTTCTTTATTTTATTTTCATTCTTATTACTATGTTCTGAACTCCTTCAATATTTTACTTTACTTTCCTCTCTCCCTACTCCAATTTCCAACCTGTACATATCTCCCATACTGTACACCTTGTATTTACCATCATACCTCCTACACCTCCAATCTCTATACATATACTTCTTTTTACTTAATCATACCCATATTCTTTTACATTCTTCGCTACTCTTTCTGCCCTTTTCTGTCACGTTCTGTGACGTCATCATGCACACATGCCATTGTGCCTATGTTGGCATACTGCCGGCATTCTCTACTTACACTTAGCGACGTCACTGCGTTGCAACACTTGTCAAATTCAGTGACGCCACTACACTATACTTCAAGGGCACGGGGTGACGTCACCATGCGGCACACATCGTTGCACATTATCACTCCTTCCACCAAGCCCCTCAGCCGGACTTTTTTTTAGCACAGCTGTTCCCTCTTGGCCTCACACAAACTTCTACTCTGGTGCTGCTTGCACCTATTTCTTCTGCATTCCTCGACCACTTTTGGTAAGCTCCTTGTCTAACATATATTTACTCTGCATAATCTTTGTTTGGCCGGTTATGGTACGCATGTAATTTTTGTTTGCCTTATTATATGTCAATACATGATGATGTTTGCATTCACATTCAAGTATGCTATGACCTCTATTGCAGTTGTGTTGAATTACTGTACTAATTTTATTACTGTACTGATTTTGGTTTATATTAATTAATATAGGGAGTCACATAGACATCTAACTATGGACTCATTGGCATACACCATCAACCATTATGGATACCTTTTCCCTAATTAACTTTCCATGACACTTGCACCATGCTGAACCCTATAAATTTCTTGTACTTTATTATGACATTTGACTACATAGGTGCATATAGTTATGAATTCTATTTGATATATGTGCATGTATATAGGTATTTATTTTCACATACCTCACTTTATTATATATCTCATTATATTTTGTGTTTACATTTCAGCGACTTTGCAAAAGGCCAAGGCTGGCGTAAATGTCAATTTCTTTCCTTTGCCATTGTTGTATTGTAATCAATGTGAACCTTGGATACCACTAAACATACCACATATATTGTGTACTTGGATACCGTTGTAGCACTCTTGTTGCACAAATACTGTGAACTTTTTGGACTTCTATATAAAAGACTCCTTGCACTAAACAACCTGAAGGAATGTGCAGTAGTTCTTTACTATGTGACTACTTGGGCTAGCACCCCTACTACTTGCACTGCAATATAATTTCAGAGTGCAAAAACCACTGATGTTATTAAACAAACTGTTGATTCAGGACTGCATGGCGAAATTATTAAAGGATCAAAGCCCAGCTTTTTTTTATCCGACTTGATATCTAAGATAAGGGGGAAGTTTCAGAGCTCCATTACCGCCCTAGTACCACCTCAAGGATCTAGTGGAGAACCTTCTCCTAAAAAGGTCCGTATAGACCGTTTTCAAGGAGCGCATACAAGTTCGCTTGTATAAAAAAAGATTAAAAAAAAATCTCCCCTTCTGAAGATATAGAAACCCTGATGCATGCCATAATGTATATTATGAATATTGCAGATGAAGAACAGCCTTAATCCAGACAGGATAAGATGTTTGGAGGGTTTACAGCTAGAAAATCTATTGTATTCCCAGTTAATGATATCCTTAAAAAAAATTAAATCTCTGTGGGAGGATTGTTTATTTCAAGAGAATTTGAAAATTGTCTTCATTTTAGCCCTGAAGACTTGAAAATTTGGTATGAACTGCACAAGATCGATGTTCCCATTTCTGAAGTGGTAAAAAAGACGGCCATTCCCTTTGAGGACTCCTCTCAGTTTGAAGATCCCAAAAAATTTTGGGAAGCCTCCTCAGCCACTATCTTCACTAACATAGCAGCGACATACAGCACCTGAGGGAGAGGAGAATCACAGCCCAAATCTGCTAACAGACAGCACTGAGACAGGGAAGAGTCAACTGTCTGCCCATCAGACACTGTGCGTAGGAGGAGGATAGGAGTCCTACTTCTCAAGAAACTGCCTACTGGGACCCATTTAGCAATATAGATATTGGGGCCCAAGGGACTTCCTTATATTTAGTCCCCAGATCCATACAGCAGGAGAGGCTAAGTTTATCATTAACTTGGAGTGGAGTAAAAGGCACCCCATCAACACCACAGTCTGGGCATCCCTCATCCCAAGCCTGGGTGTAGCCAACAACTTGGAGACTACTACTCCTATTGGGAAGCTGCATCAGTTCACTGTTGAGAGTTGTTATCTGGTTATCACAGTAAAGTTTACTTTGGTTCAACTGCACCTTCCACCTGAATCATTCCTGCCCTTACCATCAGGGCCCTTCTGAACACCATCACACAGCTCAGGGTGAGAGAGGACCCCTCTCCAACTGGAAGTGTCTTGGGGGAATAACTACCACCACCATCAGGTACCACACATAGATCACCCTCGTGAGTGTCCGGCCTAGTAGGTGGGCTGGAGGAGTTTGGTACTTGGCCTACCCTGTGACATCACCACCATCACTACTACTCCCATCCTCCGGTTCCCTCCATCTGGGTTGTGGCAATTCCACCCTTCAATCTTCTTTCCTTCCAGTAGAAAAACAAAGGAATATCCTGGAGAGAATTTCTCATTTATACAGAAGAACATCTTGCTCTGTAAAAGAAGCAATGAAAATCTTGAGCCTTATGACCTCCTGCATCCAGTCAGTCAGGTAGAGTCAGTTCCACTCAAGAGGCCTTCAGAGTCAGGTTCTTTCTTTATGGCACAGATGCCAAGAGTCTCTAAACAAAAAGATGGTTATCTTGGAAAAAAAAGACCTCTCTTCATTGGTGGATGAATCCAGTAAACCTGAAAGTAGGGGTCCCTTGGAAGTTATCACCTCAGGTTATCATCACTACTGATGATAACTGGGGAGCATTGGTACAAGGTAGGTTCTTCCAGGGAACCTGGCCACAGTTCCAAGAATTTTTCCCTGCGTACATTCTTCTTCAATTGTACCCATATGGAAAACGAAAGTGTTTCTGTAGGTATAATTGACATGCTGCGATTTACAAAAATGCAATGGTTTTTGAAATCGCAGAATGTCCGCTGCTAATTTTTTTCTGCAATGTATGAATGTGATTTTGTGCAGCTGCTGAGTTCTGCTTGTACGTACCTTCCGGATGTAAAAACCCAATGGGCGGTCCGGAAGTGGTTAAGCATCAAACTAGTCCATATCCTATAGGTGTTAAATAATTTGAACATTTCTAAACTATTTGGTAACAGAGTAAGGCTAGGTTCACATCTTGGGGAACCCCCGAACGGAAACCTAATCCGCATAAAAAAGCTATTCCCTTAGGAAACCTGCGAACCCAATAGACTATAATGGGGTGAATGTGGTTTCTGCTGTTTTTTCCCGAAAAGGGGGAAAAATGCGGAGAGAAAAGCGCTGCTTACGGATGGAAAACCGCGACGGTTCGTTTTCAATTTACTATAGTTTTCTTTGTAAACAGATGCAAGTGATTTGGAGCTGCTTAAGCATTCTGTTATGGCTTGTCAGTTCATCCCCTGAAGAGGGAAGCCTCCCCCATTAGCATACCTCCCAACTTTCAAAGAACAGAAAGAAGTATAAAATGTGCGGTGTGCAAATTTAGCTCTACCCACTTCTATGTTGACTCCGCCCATTCTCATCAATGTTTCTTTCTGCCCCCACACAGTATAATGCTCCTACAGTCACCCTAACATTATATTCCCCCACATTATAATGTTCCCCTCCAATTGCCCCACAGTATTAAGTCCCTCTCCTGATGCCCCTGCTTAAACTGGCGGAAACTATAGGAGAACATGAAACTGGGGCAGCTGGAGGGTGACATTAAACAGCGGGTGTAGTTGGAGGGGGACAATAAATTAATGGAAGCTGGAGTAGGAAATTAAGCTGGGGCAGCTGGAGGGGAACATTAAACCATAGGGGTAGCTGGAGGGTGACATTAAACTGGGGGCAACTAGAGGCAGACATTTCCCCCTCCAGCTACTCTCATGGTTTAATGTCCTCCTCCAGTTGCCCCCAGTTTAATGTCCCCCATCTGCCACCAGTTTAATGTCCCCCCTTCATCTGCCACCAGTTTAATGCCCCCCTTCATCTGCCCCCAGTTTCATGTCTCCCCTTCATCTGCCCCCAGCTTAATGTCCCTCCCTTCATCTTCCCCCAGTTTAGTGTCCCCCTCCATCTGCCCCCTTTCATCTGCCACCAGTTTCATGTTCCCCCTCAATTTGCCCCCCAAAAGTTTAACATAATAAAACACTGATACTCACCTCTCCTCGCTCCCCTTCTGCTCTGTCTGCAGTCTCAGTCGTGGAGTGTTCTGGGAGCTGCAGGCACGATGTGAGTAACATCATCACATCGCGCCTACAGCTCCTGGGCCCGGAGCACACCGATAGCACAGTGGTAAAGCAGGAGCTGTTTGCAGACGGCTCCTACTTCATTCACCATTGTATTCGCCTCCTCTGCGTCCATTGAATCCGGGACATACCTCCCTGCAACCAGGACCAAGGGACAGGGCCCACAATCCGGGACTGTCCCGCAGAATCCGGGATGGTTGGGAAGTATGTATTAGCCACAACCCCGAACCTCTTTATCGCGCTGAAACCGCGCAGCAGGGTTTTGTAGGAAGGAGAAGCCAACTCTCCATTAGGTAAGCCTAAATCCCCTCCTCCTCAACCTCGTCCTACCTGAAATGGCCGGCCCTCCCTTCCCTGGTCCCAGCATGAATGATCCTGCCATTGTAACCCCCTTAGAGAAATGGCTGCTACCCCTCCCCCACCTCTCACCACTCGCGTGTCCCGGCTCCTGAATGTCTCCAGCTCCACCCCAGTCCTATGTTCTCCTCCCCCCGCCATGAGTGCCGCCCCGGCAGCCATTTCTCTAATGGGTGTCACAAATGGCAGGATCATTCATGCTGGGACCAGGGGTGGGGGGAAGGGCAGGGGCGTAACTATCGGGGTAGCAGCGGGGCCCCCTAATGTCCCGGGCCCTGTGGCAGCCGCTACCGCGAACCCCACAAACCAGTAATGATCGCGGTCATAGGGGGTGCGACCGCGAACGGACCCGGCAGGTTACGGAGCCCGCGGCCAGCTGGAGATGGCCGGGCCCCGGACCACTATGATAGCGGTCGGGGAAAGCCTGGTTCCCCGACCGCTATACATACTGTTATTGGAAAGGGGCCCTGGCATATTGCAGGCCCCTTTCCAATAGATGGCAGCCCAGGAAAGGTGACTGAAAATAATAAATAGATATTCTCACCTCTCCTGGGCACAGTGTTCTCTCCGGCGCTCCTCCGTCATGTGTAATGACGTCAGTGCGCCCCCATGTGACCGCTGAGGCCCAATCACAGGCCTCGGCAGCGACGTCGGAAGAGGGCCTGAAGACGCTGAAGACGGCAGGATGGAGCGAGGATGCCAAGGAAAGGTGAGTATGAATGTTTGTTGTTTTTAATCACCTTCCCTGGGCCTCCGATTATTATACTAGTATAGTATAGTAGAGTATAGTAGAGTATAGTAATAGCACTGAAGCGGAGGGGGCTGTTGGGAGCATATAATACTGTGTGGGGGCCACTGTAGAGCATATAATACTGGGTGGGGGCCACAGTAGAGCATATAATACTGGGTGGGGGCCACTGTAGAGCATATAATACTGGGTGGGGGCCATTGTAGAGCATATAATACTGGGTGGGGGCCACTGTGGGGGGAATATTATACTGGGAGGGGATCACTGTAGGGAGGATATAATACTGTGTGGGGGCCCCTGTAGAGCATATAACACTGGGTGGGGGCCACTGTAGAGCATATAATACTAGGTGGGGCCACTGTAGAGCATATAATACTGGGTGGGGGCCACTGTGGGGGGCATATAATACTGGGAGGGGACCACTGTGGGGAGCATATAATACTGTGTGGGGGCCACTGTAGGGAGGATATAATACTGGGTGGGGCCCACTATGGGGGGCATATAATACTGGGTGGGTACCACTGTGGGAAGCATATAATACTGTGTGGGGACCGCTGTGTGGAGCGTATTTTACTGTGTGGGGCCACTGTGGGTAGCATATTATACTGTGTGTGGGGGGGAGAAATGTAGAGCATATAATGCTGTATGGGGGCCACTGTGGAGCATATAATACTATCTGGGGCCTCTGCTGATCATATTTTACTGTTTGGGGACCCGTAACCGGTTCGGGGGGGGGGGGCCCCATGTCAAATGTTCGCCTTGGGGCCCAGCCATTCCTAGTTACGCCACTGGGGAAGGGGTAGCAGCCTTGAGGGGTAGCACACGTGGGGGGGGCAAACAATCCCTTATGGCTGTTCCCCCACATGTGCTACCCCTAATGGTATTAGGTGAAGCACATGTGGGGAGTAGCAGAGGAGCTGTCCCCCAAGCACTACAAGTCACAGCACAAATGTTTTTTGTTATTTGTGCTATAACACCGCCCACATGTGCTTTACCTAATACCATTAGGGGTATCGCACGTGTTTTTGTAGCAGAAGTGAGGATGTGCCTAACACCATCATAGCACGTGGGGGGGGGGAATCAATCCTTAATGGCTGCCCCCCTCATGTGCTACCCCAGATGTTATTAGGTGAAGCACATGTGGGGGTTGTAGAAGAGCTGTACCCATGCACTCCAAGTTACAGCACAAATGACAAAAAAAAATTGTTCTAACTTGTAGTGCTTGGGGGACAGCAAAAAACTGATGCAAACCGATGCACATCCGTTAATGGATCCATTTTTTTTAAGCATGAATTGACATCAGTTTTTTGATTTAACTGACTTGAAAAACATAATGTGAAAGACCCCTAAATAAGGTTAAGTCACAGAGATTTAGTTAAAAAGAAATCTGTGAAAATAATGCAACAGATGGATAAGGACACCCTGGTTGTATCTCAAAGCAGGAGTCAAGTATACCATCATTTGTCATGTGTTCCCTGTGGTGTACATCTGCCTTTGTCTGGTAATATTAAAAACTAGGGCTTACTTTACAACTTTTCATTTTAGATCAGCTGCAATCCTCTTGGTAGCAGCCTGTATATGTCAATTGTTTTATATGATATTAATATATTTGTTCAGAATTATACTGAACTATTTATACAATTTATCAGTATTAGTTATTATTCAGTCTGATAAGAAGAATCCCATATTTGAGTATCTGCAATTGTATTGTAATACGATAATAAGTAAGAATAGAGACAACTATTTTAAATACATAAGGACAGAAAACAAGGAATATATTTTAAAATGAAGTGTCTAAATTTCACTTCCAGACGCATAGGCTGACTTCTTCCCATCCCGGCAGGATCAAACAGGCACTGGGGGCTCCTAGCTGCCAGGGGTCACTGGTCAGACCCTGGGCTGCAGAAAATACGCAACAGCACCCCCCGGTCTTGCCACGGGGTGTGCTGATGGATGGCCATTAACATGGCAGAACCCCTTGGATGTCACGGTCATGTTTGACCACAGCATCCAAAGAGTTAAAAAAAAACCCGATCGGAGCTCAGCTAAGTTACAGCTAACACCCGCTCCCGATGATGACCGCTCAGATAGAGCGGGCATCAGGCCAAGGGCGTAATAGTACGGCCAATAGCGTTAAGGCCCAGTCCTTCGTCATTAAGGGGTTAAGATTGGGCAGGGGACCAAACATAGAAGCTACAGTTACTGAAGCAAAGATTAAATTATGGGGGTCCCCACCAGAATTTTCACCTCAGGGCATCCACCAGCCCTGCATTGTGATATAAGCAGGGACAGCTTTCCTAGAGAAATAGTGGCAACTAGCTATCCTCCACTGAGGATGAGTGCATGCCATTAGTTGGTGAAATGCAGTGGAAACCATGCTCTTAAGTGTTATGGCAGCAACTGCACCACCAGCTACTTGGTACAAGTTAAGCTGTAGAACCGCCAAATAATTGGGCACATTTAGTCTCATTTAAAAAATTAATCTTCTCTCTTCTCTTCAATTAATTACCTGCTGTAATACTCCCTTTAAATATAATACCCATGAACAAACAGCAAAAATATCTTCTCAATAGCTTAACATCAAAACTGCTATAGCCCTTGCAAACTATGGTGGGCATGTACGTTGTTTCCTTCCACCTCTAGCCTGCAAACACAAGTGCACAGGCATGAGGTTTCAACATAGTAACAGTTTATCACTTTATTAAACCACTTGGCGATGCGCACATACCCAGTGTGCATGCACATAATGTCATTTGGGGACACATCGCTTCCCGGCTGAGTAGTCTCTCACTTCATCTCTCAACTCTTAAATGCACATGCGTGGGCGTTCCACGTTTCCCAATAAAGGTTTTTCCTGCACTATCAGTCCCTCATAGGTATACAATCCAGCTATAGTGATACAGGTAGAGTGTATTACCTCCTTCTCACATTATGTTATATATATATTTTTAATTGCAGTTTCCATAGCCTTATCTTGACAACTACTATATAATGCATAAGGATCTCATTTTTATGCTATGTCAGTATTTAATTATTGCTGCCAGACAATTTTTTGCACTCTGTATTGTATTGTATTGTATTGTATTGTTTTATTTTAACATACTTGATTTCTTTTCCTTTTATATAACATATACAGTGGGGAAAAAAAGTATTTAGTCAGCCACCAATTGTGCAAGTTCTCCCACTTAAAAAGATGAGAGAGGCCTGTAATTGTCATCATAGGTAGACCTCAACTATGAGAGACAAAATGAGAAAACATATCTAGAAAATCACATTGTCTGATTTTTTAAGAATTTATTTGCAAATTATGGTAGAAAATAAGTATTTAGTCACCTACAAACAAGCAAGATTTCTGGCTCTCACAGACCTGTTACTTTATGAGGCTCCTCTGTCCTCCATTCATTACCTGTAGTAATGGCTCCTGTTTGACATTGTTATCAGTATAAAAGACACCTGTCCACAATCTCAAACAGTCACACTCCAAACTCCACTATGGTGAAGACCAAAGAGCTGTGGAAGGACACCAGAAACAAAATTGTAGACCTGCACCAGGCTGGGAAGACTGAATCTGCAATAGGCAAGCAGCTTGGTGTGAAGAAATCAACTGTGGGAGCAATAATTAGAAAATGGAAGACATACAATACCACTGATAATCTCCCTCGATCAGGGGCTCCAAGCAAGATCTCAACCCATGGGGTCAAAATGATCACAAGAATGGTGAGCAAAAATCCCAGAACCAAACGGGGGGACCTAGTGAATGACCTGCAGAAAGATGAGACTAACGTAACAAAGGCTACCGTCAGTAACACACTATGCCGCCAGGGATTCAGATTCTGCAGTGCCAGACGTGTCTCCCTGCTTAAGCCAGTACATATCCTGGCCCGTCTGTAGTTTGCTGGAGAGCATTTGGATGTTCCAGAAGAGTACTGGGAGAATGTCATATGGTCAGATGAAACCAAAGTAGAACTGTTTGGTAGAAACACAACTCGTCGTGTTTGGAGGAGAGTGAATGCTGAGTTGCATCCAAAGAACACCATACCTACTGTGAAGCATGGGGGTTGCAACATCATGCTTTGGGGCTGTTTCTCTGCAAAGGGACCAGGACGACTGATCCGTGTACATGAAAGAATGAATGGGGCCATGTATCGTGAGATTTTGAGTGCAAACCTCCTTCCATCAGCAAGGGCATTGAAGATGAAACGTGGCAGCATCATCATGATCCCAAGCACACCGCCAGGGCAACGAAGTAGTGGCTTCGTAAGAAGCATTTCAAGGTCCTGGAGTGGCCTAGCCAGTCTCCAGTTTCTCAACCCCATAGAAAACCTTTGGAGGGAGTTGAAAGTCCATGTTACCCAGCGACAGCCCCAAATCATCACTGCTCTAGAGGAGATCTGCATGGAGGAATGGGCCAACATACCAGCAACAGTGTGTGCCAACCTTGTGAAGACTTACAGAAAACGTTTGACCTCTGTCATTGCCAACAAAGGATATATAACAAAGTATTGAGATGAACTTTTGTTATTGACCAAATACTTTTTTTCTACCATAATTTGGAAATAAATTCTTTAAAAATCAGACAATGTGATTTTCTGGATTTGTTTTCTCATTTTGTTTCTCATAGTTGAGGTCTACCTATGATGTCAATTACAGGCCTCTCTCATCTTTTTAAGTGGGAGAACTTGCACAATTGGTGGCTGACTAAATACTTTTTTTCCCCACTGTATATTTTAGATATACTCTTTTTGAGTATATCTTGCAATTCTAAAGCTTGTGGTCTAAAATTATATAACCTTTTAACATATGTATATTTTATCATGTTTACTACCATGGTGTTTTTTTCATTATCATACTAGGTTTTCTGCACTGTATACTATTTATTATACAGTCATGTATTAATTTATTAATTTTATTTAGACATTGTGTATATATGTGTTTTTGTTCATTTACCTAGATCTGAAGAAAGGGTGTGCTATCCATAGCACTTGAAACCCGAAACGCGTCATAATAATAATAATAATAATACATTTTATTTATATAGCGCCAACATATTCCGCAGCACTGTACAATTTGTAGGGTTCAAGTACAGACAAAAAAGATACATTACAAAGAAATGGTCAATTCACACACTGGGACTGAGGGCCCTGGTGTCAAGAGCTTACAATCTATGAGGTAGAGGGGGTGACACAAGAGGTAGCAGGGGCGGCAACAGACTTAGCATTGTTTGTACAATGGTCAGACAATTCTGTAATAGATGTTACTGTCATTACACATATATAAAGCTGTTTGAGCCGTCATCAGTCGTGTCCTTTAACGTGCAGATGGTGTCTGGACATATAAAGTTAGTCTGATACGGCATGATATCCTGTGAGGTAATGCGGGAGCATGAACAGAGGAGGGTATGTTTTAGGGATTCTAACTACGGAAGGGTTTACATTAGGAGTTGTGATAGGCCTGTCTGAAAAGATATGTCTTTAGTTTACGCTTGAAGCTGTGGAAATTGGGGGTTAATCTAATAGTCCGGGATAGAGCATTCCAAGGAAGTGGTGCAACTCGGGAGAAGTCTTGTATACGATCGTGGGAGGTTCTGATAATAGAGGATGTTAGTCTTAGGTCATTGAGTGAACGGAGAGTATGGGTTGGGCGATAGACAGAGATGAGGGAGGAAATGTAGGGAGGTGCAGCATTATGGAGAGCCTTGTGGATGAGGGTGATAAGTTTATATTGTATTCTGTATTGAATAAGCAGCCAATGTAGTGACCAGCACAGACCGGAGACATCGCTATAACGTCTAGACTGATAGATGAGCCTCGCCGTCGCATTCAGAGTAGATTGTAGAGGGGAGAGTTTAGTAAGGGGAAGACCAATTAGTAAGGAGTTACAGTAGTCAAGGCGAGAGTGAATCAGGGCAACAATAAGTGTCTTTAGTGTATTTGTGGTAAGGAAAGGGCGGATTCTGGAGATGTTTTTGAGGTGGAGATGACATGAGTGTGCGAGTGATTGGATATGGGGGATGAAGGAAAGGTCTGAGTCAAACAAAACCCCAAGGCAGTGGGTATACTGCCTAGGAGTTATGGTAAGGCCAGAGACTGCGTCATCTTTTATCCTAACAATAAAGTGGAGCTATACCTAAATGTATGGTGTCCCCCAAGGCTCCATCCTAGGACCCCTCTTGTTCTGGATCTACACCCTAGGCCTTGGCCAACTCATAGAATCCCATGGTTTCCATTATCACTGCTATGTTGACGACACCCAAATATATCTCTCTGGTCCAGACATTACCTCCCTGTTGTCCAGAGTCCCAGAATGTCTAGCAGCCGTAGCCTCCTTTCTCTCCTCCCGCTTTCTCAAACTCAACATGGAGAAAACGGAGTTCATAATCTTCACCCCTCCACGCATGACCCCCTTACCTGACCCATCTATCAAAATTAATGGAACAACTCTCACCCCAGTCCCACAGGCCCGCTGCCTTGGGATAACCCTAGACTCTGACCTATCCTTCAAGCCTCATATTCAAACCCTCAACACCTCCTGCCGCCTCCAACTCAAGAACATCCACCGAATCCGCTCCTTCCTCACCCCTGAAACTACAAAGATGCTAGTCCATGCCCTCATAATCTCCCGTTTAGACTACTGTAACACCCTTCTCCATGGCCTCCCAGCTAACACTCTCGCCCCCCTCCAGTCCACCTTAAACTGTGCTACTCGCTTAATACACCTCTCGCCCCGTTCTTCATCGGCCATCCCCCTCTGCCAATCCCTCCACTGGCTACCCATCGCCCAGCGAATAGAGTTCAAACTACTAACGCTGACATACAAAGCCATCCACAATCTGTCCCCTCCATATATCTCCGACCTAATCTCCCGCTACCTGCCCGCACGTAACCTCCGATCCTCCAAAGACCTCCTACTCCGCTCTGCTCTCATCCACTCCTCACACAATCGTCTCCAAGACTTCTCCCGTGCATCCCCCATACTCTGGAACTCACTACCAAGACACATAAGACTGACCCCCACAATTACAAGCTTCAAGAAGGCCCTGAAGACTCACCTATTCAGGAAGGCCTACAACCTCCAATAACACTACTGTCACCACACCACCATCTGTACAGCGTCTCTCCTCACCTCCTGTCTCTATCCCTCTTCCCTCATAGATTGTAAGCCCTTGCGGGCAGGGCCCTCTATCCCACTGTGCCAGTTGGTCACTATTTGTATTATCTGCTTTGTATACCTGCTGTACTGTATGTAAATCCTCAAATGTAAAGCACCATGGAATTAATGATGCTATATAAATAAACAATAATAATAATAATAATGGTGTATCCATGTTCTGCTAATTTGGGGAGAGAAAGTCCTGCCATTTTGGAACTATTCTTGGTTCCATTAACACAATTTTTTATGGAAGTCTGTCAGCCCTCATCTACTCTCCTCCATTCTATCACCTATGGGTCAATGAGACATGTTTATGTGAAGCCTTAAATAAATATATGCTGACATCAATGGCTTGTAATGGCACATAAGTATCTTTTTTTTTTGTTTTTTTCTCTTTAATTTTTTTTATTTTTACAATACAAATATATCACACAAAAATACATTTTCATCTAAAAATTGATTAACAATCAAAATATCCACTAAGATATCATGCTATAGCCAAAAAAACATCCTCTCATCATCCAGTATCTCATTATCAATACTTTAACTAAAAGGATCATCTTGGAAATGGAAACCAAACCCCTTATTTGGCAAAATTTTCTTGGAATAGATCATAAGAGCAATGTAATAACATGAACTCAATTGAAAAAGGGATTGAGTTTCATTTTCTCTTCAATAATCTATGAATCTCATTCCCTAAATTCTGAATATGTGGGCAGGACCAAAGGAGGTGTAAAAAGTCAACCCCTTCCGCCCCACATTGGTTGCACAACCCCTGTAAAGCCTGTATATGGTGATGTTCTGTTTCGGAAATGGGGAAACGTAAGTTAACCGGATTATCAGAAATTGTGCATGACTGTCCCAGGGATATGGGTAATTATAATTTTTTTTTAATATAAGTAAATTAGAAGTTAGGCGGGGGAGGGGGTTTAGTTTAGGGGTTAATTTTTATTTCATCCTGGACAACCCCTTAAAGTCATATCATCTACTGACAATAGCTAGGGGTTCTATAAAAAGATCAAACAACATTGGAGAAAGAGGGATCTCCATTGACTAATATCTTTGCAGTTGAAGAATTATATAAGACACAAATACATGAAAGAAAATTAACACAGATTCCAAATCGTTCCAAAACTTTCCAGTAGCATCAATAGACAGGATGGAGAAGCACTTCCCATTACCAAATCGCATATTGGCAAAGGAACATCAAGATCTCTGGAGATGGACTTGTAACCTTGAGACTGTTGATATTTCTCCACAATTTTGGTTCTCAAGTCCTCAAATAGCTCTCTTCTCCTCTTTCTGTTCTCCATGCTTAGTGTGGCACACTGTCAGAATCCTGGTGTATTTTTCTAATTTACCACCAGTGGCCGCTGTTTCTCTCACTCTGAACTATTGTGTTGCACTTCCACTCCTCACCACTGGAGGCTGCTGTGTTATCCTAGGATTTGCTGTTAACCAAGATGACTGATGTGTACCAATTTGAAGCCATCTTGTTTCCTGTGTGGGCCTATTTATACCCATGAGGCTCGAGTATTATGACTTGTTTCCAGTCTCCAGCTCCTCTGGACTGTCTTTCCCAGACTGTTCCTACTCCTCGCTGTATTACCCTTGCAATCTACACCTCAAGCCACACCCCGGACTACTACTCTACAACATCTAACTGCACCTGGCTTTCTTCCATCTGGCCACTGGATTCCAGCCGTGAGTACCAGTATGGTAACAGGATACTCGAGCCTGAACTATGGAATCTGCTGGGGAAGTGAGCTTGGAGGTTTGTGTAAATAATATGAACTGTTTACTTACTAACATCTTCGCTGAAATGCAAAGTTTGAAAACAAAGTATCTGGCACTTGAAAACCAAACATGTCATAATGTGCAAATATTCAGACAAGCAACTCAGGATTTACAAAATATGGTGGCTCAACATGCAAAGCAAATACAGGAACTTCAAAACTGGGCTGTAGTTCCAGCTTCTGCATCCACCTTGCCTCTTCCACCTTTCAGGTTTGGTGGGGACTGTGATAAATTGATTAATTAATCAATGCAAGTTATATTTTATGGCACACTTTTCTCACTTCCTCACTGACAGATCTAAGGTGCTATGTCTTATTATGCTTCTGACACCTAAGGCCGTAGCCTGGGCTAATCCCCTTATTGAGACCAATGATGCACGTCTTGATGATTTCGAAGCCTTTCTTGCAGCTATGAGCCAGGTATTTGATGATCCTAACCAATGTGCAACAGCTGAAGCAATATTATTGGCTGAATATGCCACAGAATTCAGAAGGTGGGTCATTGACACTGGATGGAATAATGCTGCAAAATTAACATTTTTCAAGAATGGACTATCTAATGCACTTAAAGATGAATTAGCACGTGCTGATGCTCCCACAAATTTTGATGATTTTGTACATCATTGTGTTCGTATTGATACTCGACTGTATAAGCGGAGGCAAGAGAAGTGGAGTTCTATCTGGCCTCGTAATAAACGGCACTTATCTGTTCCACCTTCCACCTCCAGAGACTCTGAAACTAAGAGTACTCTGAAGTTGATGCTGAACCTATGCAGATTGACATTATACAAAAACGTGAAAGTGCTGATAGAAGGGAACGCAGGCTGCAGGAAAATCAATGCTTCTATTGTGGTAAACCTGATCACTTTCTCAGTAATTGTCCAAGTCGTCGACAGAAGTCAGTGGTGGTTATAGTGGATCCTGACCGATCCGAGGATGAATCTGTTTTTTCTGAACCAGTGCCACCAGTGAATGCAGTCATCCGCTAAATCTCTTCGATAGCACCTAACATTAAGAAGGAAAGAAAGAACTCTCATTGCTTCATTTCCATAAAGTTTCGTACCAGCTCACACTGGATATCTACCTCTGCCATGGTGGACTCTAGAGCAATTCGAAACTTTATGGATATTGCTTTTACTAATAAACATGGAGTGAAGATCCAGGGGAGACTTTCACCAATTCTGATGGAAACAGTTGATGGGTCCTCACTGAACTCAGGCCCAATTAATCAAGAGACTGAACCCTTGGAGATAATTATGGAACCTAATCACCAAGAGATTTTATCTTTCTTATTAATTTCATCTCCACATTTTCCAATCATCTTGGGACTTCCATGGCTGCAAACTCAGTACTCTCAGATCAACTGGGAAACCAAAGTAGCGTCCTTCCTACAGAGGTTCACTCAGAACAGACTTCATGTAATTAACCTCATGCATACAGTACAGACCTTGAAACATCCCCTAAACTGCCATCTATGTATAAAGAATTTGCTGATGTTTGTGATAAAAAGTATGCTGACAAGTTGCCTCCACACCGACCTTATGACTGTCCCGTTGAACTGTTGCCAGGGGCAGCTATAACTTTTGGAAGCATATATCCATTGTCAGAGCCTAAACTGAAAGCACTTAAAGAATACATAGATGAAAATTAAGCTAAATGATTTATTCGCCCATCTACTTCACCAGCAGGTGCACCAATATTTTTTGTTAAAAAGAAAGACGGTACCTTAAGGCCTTCTGTTGATTATAGAAAACTAAATGAAATAACAATAAAGAACCGTTACCCTCTTCCTCTTATACCTGAGTTGCTGGATAGAGTCCGTTATGCAAAGATGTTTACCAAACTAGACCTACGTGGTGCCTACAATTTGGTGCGTGTAAGACCTGGTGATGAATGGAAAACAGCATTCAGGTCACGTTATGGACATTTTGAGTACTTAGTCATGTCTTTTAGACTGTGTAATGCACCCGCAACCTTTCAGCATTTCATTGACGACATTTTCAGAGATCTGCTAAATCAGTTTGTAGTCATTTATCTGGATGATATACTAATCTTTTTTAATTCTGAGGAAGAACACCAGAACCATGTCAGAGTTGTGCTACAGCGTCTACGAACTCATCAACTCTATATTAAGTTGGAAAAATGTGAATTTCATCAAACAGAAATTCAGTTCTTGGTTTATGTAATTTCTACTGAAGGACTGCATATGGACTCCAGCAAGATTCAAGCAATAATGGACTGGCCAACCCCAAGGAACGTGAAAGAGGTTCAGCGTTTTGTAGGATTTGCTAATTTCTACAGACGTTTCATCAAAAAATTTTCAGCTATAATTGCACCAATTACTCAATTAACAAGGAAGGGAATACCATTTATTTGGTTTTCTCAAGCACAGGATGCCTTCTTTTGTCTAAAGACAAAATTTACCACAGCTCCTATACTTATTCATTCTGATCCTGAACATGGCTTTATCGTTGAAGTTGATGCTTCTGACTGTGCAATAGAATCACAGAGGATGTATATCCATTCCCCTACATATATGACTGTGCAATAGGGGCTATTCTATCACAAAGAACTGGACAAAAAGATTTGCTACATCCTTGTGCTTATTTTCCTCGAAGATTAACCTCCTCAGAAAAGAATTATGATGTAGGAAACAAGGAGCTTTTAGCCATCATTGCTGCTTTTCAAAAGTGGCGACATCATTTGGATGGAACAGCACAGTAGATAGTGGTACTAACTGACCATCATAATTTAGAGTTCATCAGATCTGCTAAATGTTTGTCCTCCCTTTAAGCTCGGTGGAGTCTGTTTCTTAATCAATTTAATTTTTTGATCTCTTATAGACCTGGCTCCCAAAATGGAAAAGCTGATGCCTTATCCAGACTGCACTACCAACAACCATTCTGTTGGAATCCAATTTTGTGGGGGTCATTACCAACAAGGATCTGCTGGAAGAGATAAGGGCAGCATATAAGACTGATCCAGTTCATCTGAATCCACCAGATGATATTTCTCTTATGTTTCAAAATAGAGTATGGACTCTTAAACACTACATTTAGGTGCCAGAGAGTGTACAACTAAGAGTATTAAAGTTTATTCATGACTCCAAGCTAGCAGGCCACAAGGGCATTCAGAAGACAAAAGAACTTCTGTCACGCTTCTTTTGGTCGCCTAATTATCAAGAGGACGTGAAGAAATATGTTTCTTCTTGTAACACCTGTGCCATGAATAAAACTCCTCGTAATTCACCAGTGGGACTTTTGCAACCTCTTTCAATCCCATCCCATCCTTGGGGGTCTATATCTATGGACTTTATTGTCAAATTGCCTGCCTCTAAAGGAAAAAATGCCATCTTAGTTGTGGTTGATCGACTGACAAAAGCAGCTCACTTTATTCCATGTTCTGGTCTCCCTTCTGCCAAAGAGACTGCTGATCTTGTCATGCAAGAGGTCTTTCGTCTACATGGAGTACCAGATGAAGTTGTCTCAGATCGCGGAGTACAATTTACGTCCAGATTTTGGAAGAAATTTTGCAAAACATTTGACATTGATGTTAATTTGTGATCTGCTTTTCACCCCCAATCAAATGGTCAAACTGAACGCACAAATCAAACTTTGGAGCGGTATCTCCAATGTTACATTTGCCACTTGCAAGATGACTGGGTCGATTTGCTTCCAGTTGCAGAATTTTCATAGAATAATACTGAGAATGCTTCCACCAAACAAACACCATTTTTTGCTCATTTGTGTTACCATCCAAGTATCCTTCCTAATTTTCCCAGAGACACTCCCATTCCTGCAGTCAATGACAGAATTCAATCTCTTCAAAGGAATCTGGAGATGTTAAGGGACACATTGAGGATTGCCCAGGAGAGATATAAGGAAACAGCAGATAAATCCCACAGACCTGTAATGGAATCGCTAGAGGAGCGATTCCCCAGTAGCTGCTGGAGAACCCTGGGGGGAGGGGCCATCAAGACAGAGAGCCCTAAAGCTGAAATCCCCCCACTGGCCCTGCCTCTTGCCTGACTGTCCTAGGTGACAGCCGACAACTCGGAGTCGGTCCCTACACTGAATAAGTGACAGCACAGAACGCAGACACAACAAATGACAAAAAGGGAGGTCAGAAAGCCAAGGGTTGGGTAACAGATGAGCAATGCAGTACAGAAGCAAAATCCAAGAGAATAGTCAAAAGTCAAGGCCAGAGGTCAGGAATAGGAATACAGATAACAAAAAGATCAAGGAGTAATAGCCAGAACGCAAAAAGCAATGTGTGAATGTGAGCAAAAAATAAATAGGAAGAAGGAACCCGCCTGAGACTTGATAGGAGGAAAGGCTGTCAATCACACAGGCAAGGCCAAAATTAACTATTAGTGGAGCAGAAGAAAACCAAGGTGAGGTAGACGGGTGTGGCAGAAAATCAATTACATAGTCTAGGACAGTGTTCAGACTGAGCAACAAGAATCTTAAACAAGGAATCAAACTGAGCACGCCTCCTGCGCCGCCGCGTGCGGGCGGAGGGTGGTGCAGAGACCCAAACAGGCAGAGATGTTACAGTACTCCCCTTTATGAGGGGCCACCGGACCCTCGCCAGATAAACCAGTTTTAGAAGGATCCAGTATTTTCTTTGCCTTAAATTCCAGATCTCCCTGAACAACAAGAGGTGCTGGTGGACCAGGCAAACGTTTTTTATTCGCCTGGAGTTTCCAACTCCTAGTAGCCGAGACCGTCTCCTCACTGACACAGTCTAAGGTGTGCAAAGCAATACGGTGGGATGAGCACTGATCTCCCCATTTTACTAACTCCCTTTTACCCCAATCAAAAATAGGGTTATGGAGGTTCAACCAGGGAAGTCCCAAAACAATAACAGAAGACAGATGTTTCATAACAAAGAAGCTTATGACCTCAGAATGTGCAGAACCCACTTGCAACTTGATTAAGGGGGTCTTGCATTGGACCTTACCCCTGGCCAGTGGGGCAAAATCCGCTCCAGTAACCGCCAGAGGAGTATCAAGCAGCAAAAGCTTAATGCCTAAAGCTGAGACAAACAAAAGTTTGACAAAGTTTGCCGCAGACCCAAAGTCAACTAGGGCCTGGCCAGAAACAGATCTGTCCCCAGAGGACAGAGACACAGATAACAACATCTTATTGTTATTTCCGGCAAATACCTGGTTGCCTGAGTGGTTCTTCTGACTACCACTCAGGCACTGAAGCTTTTCCCCTGGAGTGCAGGGTCTGATGGAGCAGTCTCGAATTATATGACCTGAAGTACCACAGTACAGGCAGAGGTTATTCCGGAGACGGTGCTCTTGTCGAGTCTTGGCGTCCATAGCTCCCAGTTGCATGGGTTCCTCACCAGGAGTGATGGGAGAAAAAGTGGGTTTATCAGGAGAGAGAGAGAGGAAGAGACAGAAAATTTGGAGGAAACAGACCCTATTCTCTCTTTAACATTTTCCCGGATTCTACGGTCAATACAGACGGCCAAAGTCATGGCTTGCTCAAGAGTAGGGGGATCTGGGTGACCAACCCAGACTTCCTTAACACGGTCACATAGGCCTTGTTTAAAGTGAGCCTTTAGAGCTGATTCACACCAACCTGCAGCTACACTGCACTTGCGGAATTCTGAGCAGTACTCCTCAGCAGAGCGTTTGCCCTGCCGCATTGTGAGGAGTTGCTATTCTGCTAGCCCAATGAGGTCTAGTTCAGCATATATAGACCCCAAAGACAAAAAAAATTTTCAAAATCTGACCACTCCTCAGCCCCAGGAGAGAGTTTAAGGGCCCAAGCTTGTGGATCACCCTGTAGGAGGGATATAACTACTCCCACCATTTGGGCTTGGGATGCATGTGGATTAATCCGGAAATACAGGCGACAAGACTCCTGGAAAGTCTCAAATTTTTCTTAGTCCCCCGAGAAACGATCCGGGAGTAGCATCTTAACCCTGAAAGGGGCAGAAACAACTGGGGATGCTGCAGCAGCATCAGTAAAGGTCTGAACCTGTTTAGCTAGCTCAGCTACCAGGCCTGCCACACCCTCCATCTTGGCTGCAAGGCCCGGAATAGGATCTATGCTGATCCGAAGGGAAGCAATGGCAGAAGGTAATTTTTTTTTTGGGCTGGTTATTATGTAAGGGAATCGCTAGAGAAGCGTATTCCCCAGTAGCTGCTGGAGAACCCTGGGGGAGGGGCACATCAAGACAGACAGCCCTAAAGCTGAAAACCCCCCACTGGCCCTGCCTCTTGCCTGATTGTCCTAGGTGACAGCCAACAACTCGGAGCCGGTCCCTACACTGAATAAGTGACAGCACAGAACGCAGACAGAACAAACGACAAAAAGGGAGGTAAGAAAGCCAAGGGTTCAGTAACAGACGAGCAATGCAGTACAGAATCAAAATCCAAGAGAATCAAAAGTCAAGGCCAGAGGTCAGGAATAGGAATACAGGTAACAAAAACAGCAAGGAGTAATAGCCAGAATGCAAGAAGAAATAACCAGCCCCAGTGTGAATGTGAGCAAAGAATAAATAGGAAGAAAGAACCCGCCCCAGAGTTGATAGGAGGAAAGACTGTCAATCACACAGGCAAGGCTAAAATTAACTATTAGTGGAGCAGAAGAAAACCAAGGTGAGGTAGACGGGTGTGGCAGAAAATCAATTACATAGTCTAGGACAGTGTTCAGACTGAGCAACAAGAATCTTAAACAAGGAATCAAACTGAGCACGTCTCCTGCGCCGCCGCATGCGGGCGGAGGGTGGTGCAGAGACCCAAACAGGCAGAGACGTTACACCTTCTCCAACTTTCAAGGTAGGAGATGAGGTATGGCTTTCTACGAAGAATTTGAAAGTTCATGTACCTTCAGCAAAACTAGGTCAAAAATTCATTGGGCCTTTGAAGATAATTGGACAAGTAAATACAGTAGCCTTTCGCCTAAAAATTCCCAAGACAATGAGGGTACATCCTGTATTTCATGTATCACTTCTGAAACATGTTATTCCAAATCCATTTCCGAAATGTAACTTGCCTCCCCCCGGTCCAGTTGAAGTGGATGGACAAGAACATTACACTGTCAAAAAGATACTGGACTCTAGGATTTTCAGGAGTCATCTACAATATCTAATAAAATGGCAGGGGTATGGCCCCGAGGACAATTCATGAGAACCTGTAACCAACATAAATGCTCCCCGACTGCTAAAGGAATTTCACCAAAGATATCCAGAAAAACTGAGCCAAGCATCGTCCGGAGGTCAGTGCTGAAGGAGGGAATAATGTCAGAATCCTGGTGTATTTTTCTAATTTACCACCAGTGGCTGCTGTTTCTCTCACTCTGAACTATTGTGTTGCACTTCCACTCCTCACCACTGGAGGCTGCTATGTTATCCTAGGATTTGCCCTTAACCAAGGATGACCGATGTGTGCCAATTTGAAGCCATCATGTTTCCTGTTTGGGCCTATTTATACCCATGAGGCAATTCAACCATTGCTCGAGTATTGTGACTTGTTTCCAGTCTCCAGCTCCTCTGAACTGTCTTTCCCAGACTGTTTCTACACCTCACTGTACTAACCTTGTGATCTACACCTCAAGCCACACCCTGGACTACTACTCTTCAACATCTAACTGCGCCTGGCTTTCTTCCATCTGGCCACTGGATTCCAGCCGTGAGTACCAGTATTGTAACACACACAGACACACAATGCAAAGATTGAGCCAACTTCTCTTCTTTTTAACTGGTTTCAGGTGTGATTTTTATATTGCCCACACCTGTTACTTGCCACAGGTGAGTTTGAAAGAGCACCACATGCTTGAATCAGAGTTATTTATACACAATTTTGAAAAGGAGCCAACAATTTTGACTGGCCCATTTTTGGAGTTTAGTGTGAAATTATTTCCAATTTGCCTTTTTTCACACAAAGGAAATAAACGTGTATAACAAAACATGTGCAATTGCAATAATTTTCCAGGAGAACAGGGGTGCCAAAACTTATGGTCATGATTGTATAAATCCCAAAATACAGGTGCATCTCAATAAATTAGAATATCTTTGAAACGTTTATTTCTTTCAGTAATTAAATTTAAAAAAAGTGACCTCCTATATTTTTTAGATTCTTTACACACAGAGTGTTCTATTTCAAGTGTTTTATTTCTGTAAATGTATATTATGGATTACAGGTAATGAAAACCAAAATCTAAGAAAATTTGAATATTGTAAAAAAGTTCAATATTGTAAATTCAGTGTGTCATCTGCCAAGGTTTCCTAAGCCTTCTAATGGTTCCTCAGTCTGGTTCAGTAAGACGCACAATCATGGAAGACTGCTGATTATGAATTGAATTACTGAAATGAATGAACGTTTCAAAAATATTCTAATTTATTGAGATACACCTGTATATCTGACACTTATCACCTTACATTCTAAAAAAATATATCTACCCTTCTTATCCCTACTCACTGAATAGGGATACCTCCACAGCAGAAGGACACAACACATACACAAAAAAAACACAGACTAGTCAGAATCCATCATTATTTACAGAAATAAAACATAACAAACAAAGAACAAAAAAACAGTGCTTAAAGTCCATCATTGTCCTTCCATGCCATTGCTTCTGCAGGCATGAAAAAAAACCTAGTCTAACCCTGATGAATAATTCGTAACTTCACATGAAAAATCAAGGATTAGATATTTTAGCCTTAGCCAGTGTTCTTTTAACCTCTAAAAAAACCTGTGTCTCCTCATTTGAGTCGCCTGTGAAAAATCCAGATAAACAAAAACTTTCACACCATTGTACTTCAATTCTGGTAAATCTTCAGCTACTTAGATAATGGAGTCCCAATCTTGAGAACAAACAACTTGAACAATAACAGAGTGGGGAGGCCAACCTGGTAAAGAGGTTTTTTTGCCAGAAATATGATGAGCTCTTTCTACAATAAACAAAGGAGAAAGATGTTGTTTCTCAACCAACTCCATTAACCAGTTCTGTATAACTCACACCAAATTTTCTCCCTCTACACATTCTGGAAATTTGATTATTTGAAGATTACACCTACGGGCTCTATCTTCCATGTTGCAGTGGCTCAGTGGCAGCACTGGAATCCTAGTTCAAACCCAGCCAAGGATAACCTGTTCAAGGAGGTTGTATGTTTTCCCCATGTTTGTGTTGGTTTCCTCCCACATGCCAAAGACATACTGATAGAAAATTTAGATTGTGCATAATACTTGGGACAGTGTTGAAAATATCTCTGTAAAGCGCTACGGAATATGATGGCACTATTTAAGTAAGAAAAGTATTCATTCTCCAAATGCTGTATTTTATTTTCATTTGGACAACCTCAGCCTCCAGGGATGACAGTCTCCCCTATGTATCTTAAGCTGTTCATCCCTTAAAATCATTAAATAATTACAAGCAGTTCCAACTTACCCTGTCAATTCCACAATAGATTCATTACACTTATTAATAGCTTCCAAATTCTCCTCTAAAGTCACTGGCTGTGTGCTTATTCTGTACCAGACTCCTCCTGCTCCCCATCCAATACAGAGAACCTGGAACCTCTACTTTTAGTGATATCAGTCTCTTGTCTGTTCTCCATCGCCAAACTCTTTTGATCGGACCTAGTGTTTATAGGTGGAGTGTTCCAAAACTTATTTAACTTATTCACTGGTTCCCCTTTACAACCAGATTTGTCTTTTGGAGAGGCAGTTCCTCCCAATTTCCTGTGTGCAGATTTTGGTGCCATTCCTAAATTCCGTTTAGAGGAAGACTCCCAAATGCAAAAACTCTTCAATATTGAAACATATTTGTAATATCTTAAAACTCATTGCACCAAGCCAAGAGTCTCTCACCCCTTTAATGATGGATATTCATCCGTTTTTTAGCCATATTGTCAACAGGGAACAATTCTGCCAGAAGACATTATCTAATAAGTTCCAGTACACTTATATTGCTGTTATTTGATATATCCAAGAGTTATGGTTTACGCCAGCATGAAATATCTTCTAGCAATCTTTAACTGACCACTAGAGTAGAGGAAGAAATAAATAATTCAGTATAAGCTCTACCTCTCTTCCACAATTCCACTTTTAATCCAAAAACATATTCTGCCAGGAGATGTTATCTTAGAAATTCGAAAGCATTTATACAGTCCATGCAGATGTTGCCCGATATTAATATATCTGTTAACTGATAAAGTCTCAGAATCCCTATAACTGGGCAATACAATTAAAAAAAAAAGGAAAAAAAAAAGGGTAGGTCATTTCTAGGGATCGCAGGTAGGTGAGGATAACTTTTTTTTTTTTTAAATATATAAATATGCTGTTACCTGCTGGAGGAACCCCAGACCCCGGAGTATACTAATCGGAGGCCCAGGGAAGGTGAGGGAGCATATAAATCATTGTTACTCACCTCTCCTGCGATCGGTGTTACTCCTAGCAGGCTTCGGCCCTCTTGTGAGAGTCATCGGGTCGTGACACCGGCTTGATCACGTGACATCTGTGTGCAATTAAACAGGGTCGAAAGCTGCAGGGAGTGCACCGGTGTCCAGGAAAGGTACGTTACACTGGTTTTTATGCTTGTCACCTCCCCTGGGTCTCCGATCATTATACTCTGGGGTCTGAAAAGACCCCAGAGTATAACAATAGTTCATGGGTGGGCCACAATGGGGCATAATATCGTGTGCAGGGGCCATTGTGGAGCATAATACCAGTGCAGGGGCCACTATGGAGCTTAATACCGTGTGCAGGGGCCAATATGGAGCATAATACCAGTGCAGGGGTCAATATGAAGCATAATACGTGTGGAGGGGCCACTATGGAGCATAATACCATGTGCAGGGGCCACTATGGATCATAGTACCGTGTGCAGGGGCCGGTGTGGGCCATAATACAGTGTGCAGGGGCCTCTGCGGGCCGTAATACCGTGTGCAGGGGCCGCTGCGGGCCGTAACACCATGCGAAGGGGCTGCTGCGGGCCATAATACTGTGTGTGCAGGGGCTGCTGTGGAACATTATAGTGTGTGTAAATGGGGCGTTATAAACAGAGTCTATGGCGCCTGTTTATATCACACACTGTCTGTTTATAGTGACCGTGTGATGTAATTCCAGTCTTTTCACATAGACATGTATAGGATGAGGCTGTAGTTACATTACATGGCCGCTATGAGATGAATGACACTATGTAAACAGAAAAGCGCTTACACAGGTGCTGCAACCCAGTCGGACGAGACCGGAGGATGGGAGTAGTAGTGGCGGATGCTGTGCCACCTAGCAGGCGGAGCACGCTCCCCAATCGCGCCAGTCCCACTCCTAGGCCAGACAAATTCGAGGGGGATCCTGCAGCACTAACGGATGGTGGTGGTAGTAGTTCTTTCCCCCGGGGCACTTCCAGTTGAAGAGGGGGACCTCTCCTACCTGAGCCGGTGTGGTGTTGGTCGGAAGAGCCCTGATGGTAAAGCAGGCACGACTCAGGGGTCAGCGTTGCAGGTAAACCAAACAGCCGTTTATTAAGGCAACTTGAACAGAGGGTTAACAGCAGCTTCCAGATGGGGGTAGTAGTCTTACAGTGTCCAAACCCCAGCCTTGGTTCTAGGAGGGCACCCAAAGGTGGTATAGGCTCCACAGGATGGCTTTCTCTAATTCTCCTCTGTGCCTCTCCCAGTCAATACTCTGGGGATAGAGTTACAGGGAGTCCTGACAGGGATCTGGTTACCTGGAGACTAGGCCCGAATACAACTCTCCTGTCAGGGTCCTCTCCTGCTCCTCCTGGCACGGCACCGAATTGAATCAGCCTCTTGTAAAACTTTACTCCCTTGCTCTGGGCTGTCTTCAGATGAGCCTGGGGCTGATGATATCCCTCCTGAGGCTGTGAGAGCGGCGGTTGGCCTTCAGTCCAGAGTCTGGTGGCAGGTCAGCTCTGCACACCTAGTCTGATTTACAGCATGCACTGAACTCACTCCCAACTGTCGCCAGGGAGATTATATCTCCTCACAACCCCGCCCAGTGGCCTGTGATAGGCCAGGGCTGAACCAAGTCTGGGTCTGAACACTGCAGGGGGAAACATATCAGGGATAAGCTGCACATCAAAAAACTTAACATAGAACAAAACTTACAGACATAAAACCCAGAGGCACACAAGACAAACACATAAAAGCAGTAGCCCTCTGGGATGCTGCACAGGTACCATTCACACAGCTGATCAGTAGTGGTCCTGGGTTTTTGAGCCCCACTGATTAGTTTATTAATGACCTGGAAAACCTTTTAATTAATTAACACCTGGGGAATTATTAATAAGGGGCACTATTTATATAGGGTACACATGGACATTATTAATATAATAAATAAATTCATTATGGGGGGTTATATCATATATTTTATAATTAGGGTAGCAGCAGGATGGGTGTGCAGGTGAGGACAATGTGGGTTGGATGCCTGGAAAAGTGAGGAGCCAAAGATGTCTGTGTTGCAAACTTTACAGAGACAAGTCACAGCTGGAAGAAGTGGCCATGGTGGTCCAAAGGGAAGAGAAGGGAAATGTGACCGATTAGTCAGAGACATCACCTGTAAGTCACAAAATATTACTGCCCTGTATTCACTTAAATGATAGAGGATAAATACCTGAGTGATGGGGGTCTGTCTGCTGAGACCCCCACTGAGCCTGAGAATTGGGTTTTTTCCCCCACTGGGTGGGAATTCACCCTGTCTGTGGCTGAATATAGGTGTGTCGCTTGGTGGATGGACGAACCCACGTGGCTCTCATTCACTTCAATGGGAGTGCCAAAGAGACCTAAAGTCCAGTACTCAGCTATCTGCGGCGCTCCTATTATAGAGAATGGGGGCCACGTGGGCTCGTCCATCCACCAAGCAGAAGATGTGTGAAGTTACTTTCATTGCTAATACCATGTTGTTGATCTGATACTGAAGTAATACAAGAAGAAGAATTCTTAAAAACTGTTTTATAACTTTGTGTATTATGTATATTGTGTGACGATAACAGTGTGTGAAGCTAGTAGCATGGAAACTCAATTTTTTTTTTGGGGGGGGAGGTTCACCACTGCCCCCAAGAGAGATCTGCCAACCTGCAGCCACTTTCTTCCCCAGCCTCCGTTACTCTTCCTTCAGAGTCCAATTTAGTTGTATGGGCCCTGGAACACTTGTAACACTATGGGCAAGATTAAATGCCAGATTGCTATTCACTCATGGCTAGGTCCTTCTTCACACCATGGACCCACCAACAACTGCGATCGAAGTCAGTAGGAAGAAGAGGGCAGCATCACTTTCCTATGTCATGCTGAACCTACCCATCCCCACATCGAGAGAGTCTTGTTTAACTGGCCACTATTTTTTGTATAATTTTGGATCAATATTGATATACATTATGCAGTACCATCTTTATGCTGAGTAGAATGTCTTCTTGAATATCACTTTTTAGATATATGACTGGCAGACTTTGAATCTAATTTCATGCTTGTTCCTTGCATTGATGGGCTTCTTGTTTAAGAGCTCTTAATACACATCTAATGAATGTCTGCTTATATGCATAACTCCGTCAATGGGGATATTATTAATGGCATTTGGTATTGTCATGTAACCTATTAAGTTTCTATTTGTACTGAATTTTGCTTTTTATTTACCGTATTTTTTGGGCTTCCGACGATCCCCTAGAAACTGTTCTGGGCTCTTCCAGGCCTGTGATTGAGGCTACGTGGCTGGGGCCTGTGATTGGGGTGCACTGACGTAATGATGTCATCGCACCCCACGTGACCGCTAAGGCCTAATAACAGGCCCCAGCAGTGACGTCTAGGACGCGTCACAGGCAGGAGAGGCCCAAAGAAGATGCAGAAGAGAACCGGATGGTTGGGATGATGGGAGCTGTAGTTTGGCTACAGCTGCAGAGCCACACAGGTTGTGCAACACTGCTGTCCGCATACAAGAGTGTGACACAACCTGTGGTCCTCCAGCAGCAGATCTCTGCCATAACAATGTCAGCAGCAGATTCCGCCCCATAAATCTTTTTTTCCTATTTTCCTCCTCTAAAACCTAGGTGCATCTTTTGTTCCGGTGTATCTTATAGTCCGAAAAATACGGTATATGTTGCCTTGCTTTGAGAATATTAAGAAATGCCCCTGATGAATTCCATGATATGGAGGGAAACTCATTGGGTTTTTCATTGAATTTACTCTAATTTTCTCTTTTTAAGTGTTTATCTCTGTGACCACCCCTACATGTAAGGATGGCAACAGGGGTGGGTCAATGTTTTTATTAACTGAACATGTTTAGTGGGAGTTTGGAATTTTGAGGGATTAAAATAAAGGCTAAATAGAAACATTGTTCATACCTTTTACTGAGAGTGACTGACTCCTTCAGCACTTAATTTTTTCTAGTATGCCAAATAATGATCTATCCCAGGGGTAGGTGTGCCGATTTAAATTAAAAAATCAAAGATGAGGTACTCGGAGTGCCGTGCAATAATTTAAAGGCTGACGACACCTACACTAAAGTCATATACCACAAACCGTAACATAGGGGTGCTGTCATACTGTGCTCCCAGCACATGTGTTTCCTGTTATTTGCCTGGATACACCTGTACTTTTCCATTGGAAGCAATGTAAGTACATGTATAACCGACAATTAGTGGTAAATGTATGTGACTGGGAGCAGAGCGAGGTAACACCTGTAGGGTGGTGGCACACTATGTATCTGGATGCTGCATCCAGTCCCCAGCCGCCGGTACTTTCACTTTTCTGTAAGTGAAATGCAGATTAATTTCAGCCACTTTTAATTCCTAGCGGTGGGGTAACAGCAAAACCCCAGCCAGGAATTAATGAGTTTCGAACTTACTCCAAAGTGACAGCACTGGTGCCTGGGAACTGGATTTGGCTATAGCCGCACCTGGTTACACAGTGTGTCACCACCCAAAAAGAAACACCCTAAAGCTAAGGCCCCACGTTGCAGAAACGCAGCTTTTTTTGTTGCACTTTTTGCTGCGTTTTTCTGAGCCTAAGCCAGGAGTGGATTGAGCAGAAGGTAGAAGTATAAGAACTTCCTTTATATTTTCCATACCTTTTGTAGCCATTCTTTCCTTTGGCTCAAAAAACTGCAGCAAAATTTGCAACAAAAACGCTGTGTTTCCGCAACGTGAGGCCTCAGCCTTAGGCCTCCTGCACACAAACGGCACGAATGTGGTTTTCACTGACCTATACATTAAAAATGAATTGACAGGGCCACAAATGCAGACAGATATAGGACCTGCTCCATAATTTGCAGCTCTTCAATTTGGCCCGGACACAAAACCGCAAAAAGAACAGTTGTGTGTATGAGCCCATTGAAATGTATAGGTCCGTACTTTTATCTACAGTTGTGGATAAAAAGTATGGTTATGTGAATTACAGTTTAGCTACTCTATGTGCCTCATATTAATATCAGCTAACACCATCATGTCCCTCACATTAACCTCTGTGTGCTTTATATAAGGGTTACTGATATGTGAGACATATGGAGGTACTAATTACGTAAATATCTTCATTATTGAGGTCCTTTATTAGTACCTCCATATGTCTCACATATTAGTAACTCTTATGAGAGGCACACAGGGGTTAATGTGAGGGACATGATGAGGTTAATTGCTATTAATGTGAGGCACATGGAGTTACTACAACTAAATTAATAACCCCAATGACTGACATTAATAGGAATAGTAACCCCAGCATGTACATGTTTTTTTTTTACTTTCACTTTGCTGACTGTACAGTTTCCATATTAGGACATCCTCAGATATCAGAGTCAAACATCAGATTAATGGCAGTTTACAACTGTGATACCTGACTTCTGACACCTGATTTGTCTGACACCTGACTCTGACACCTGACTTCGACACCTGACTTCGACCCTGACTCTGACACCTGACTCCTCATACCTGACTCTGACACCTAACTTCGACACCTGACTCCTGATACCTGACTCTGACACCTGACTACTGACACTCATCTCTGACTGAAGTCAGCTATCAAGCACATACAGCGTGCCTTCTAGTGATTGTATCTGCTGGCAAGGATTACTGACCTCTGATTGACCTCACTGCTCGCATTCAGGTGTAGAAGATACATTGTATAAGAGTTGCAGGCTGAGAAGCTCCATGAGGTCTGATACATGAGTCTGATACATGAGTCTGATACCTGACTTGTGACTCAGTCAGAGATGAGAGTGAGAGTCAGAAATCATCTGAGTTTTTCATATACATACAAGCCAGTAAGCACATACAATGGTGGAGATTTATCAAGTAAAATGCTCCATGATTCTGGTATCATTTTCACCAAATAAATTCTCTAACATGCTGGGCGCCACATCAAGTGTTTTAAATACTTTTATGACTTGTACAAAAAGGGGCGTGACCTATAACACTGTGCTCCAAAAATACACCCAAATCCTAAGAACTTTTAGTTCAACCACTGGTGTAATCACTGGTGTAATGTTAGGCTGTGTTCACACTACAGTTAGATGTATGTTCTGATAGTGTCCATTAAAAATAAACAAAAAAAAAAAACCGATGCCTATCATAAGGGACATTAACATACACTAACTGATGTTAATGCTTCCGTTTTTTTAACTGATCCATTTAATGGATACATTGGTATCAATTAGTGTCCGTTTTTGTCCTTTTTTATACTGTCCTTTTTTTTTTGCTTCTGAGCATGCTAAAAAAAACAGAGAATAATAACGGACAGTATAAGGGACAACCGTCCATCACTGTCTGTGAGCCATAGATATTAATGTTAAAAAATAACGTACACTTAACATCCGTCATAAGTCCATTATTTTGAATTGAAACAAAAGTCCTGCAACCCGCGTTATGTCTGCCCAAAAAAACGGACATGTGACATATTTGGTGAAAATTGACACTAACTAACAACAGATCAAATCCCATTAAAATCAATGGGATTTTTAACAGATTTATGACAGATCTGTTGGTGTCGGTTGTTAACCACTTCCATACCAGGCACATTTGCAAGTTTTTTGTATGTGCGGATTTGGAGGGCTATAACATTTTTATCATTTGCGTTATTCAACTAATTTCTGCGTCTTTTTTCGGTGACACATAGGGCTTTATTTTTATGTTGTTTTTATTTTTGTATGTGTGTTAATTTTTTTTTAAATCCGGGAAAATATAAACAAAAGAGGAGGGAAAACAGGTCTGTTTTTCACTTTTTTTTTTTTTTATTTAATAACACAAAGTGCTACTAAAAAACTTTATAAAATAGTTTTTCCTCTCCGTTACAGTAATTTTTATTTTTTATGGTGTCGTCGGATGTGGGGCTATAACCTGTAATAAGGGCGTTTTATTGGCGTATTATTTTATTTATTTTTTTAATTATTTTATTTACTTTTTTTTTTTTTTTTTTTTTTTTTTTTTTACATTGTGTCCCCATAAGGTCATAATAAACCTTTGGGGACATCTGATGACTTTTTTTTTTTCGGGAGGCTGATTTCCCCTGTAACTGGGGCTGGTACATTTATCCCCAGTTGCAGGAGGAATACAGCCTCCTGCACATTGCTTGCACATTAGTATAGAGCTGATCTGGGTCCTGTAGCTCTAATAGATGAGATGCTGATCCTGGTGGATCACATGACCGCTGGGTCGGAGGGGAGCCGTAAGATGGTGACGCCCATAGCGCTGTATACAGCGCACATTGAGTGCTGTATACACGGCGATCGGGATGGCAGGGGAGGTAATAAACCTTCCCTGCCTTCTCTATGGGAGCTCCGGCTGAAGTTACAGCCGGCTCCCCGTTTCAGCAGCTGCACGATTTTGTGCAGTTGCTGAATTCTTCCGGACGTATATAGTCGGCGATACGGAAGTGGTTAACATTTAGTAACGGATGCTAGTAAAGGACACTACTAACAGAAGTGTGAACGCACCCTTAGATTACATAGTAAGCTAGGTTCACGTCTGGCGGACCCGAATGACGGAGAGCTGGACCGCTAAACCAGCAGATACCCGAAGACCCCATAGACTATAATGTGGTCCGCCGGGTGTACGCCATTTTTATAATGAAACCAGCGCAGAGATAAGTCCTTTGTGCAGGACTTTTTTCTCTGACAATTTTCTCCAGTTTCTGTGGCGGAGTCCTAGGTTCACACTAAGTCCTACACTAGGTTCACACTAACATTCAGGTTTCCGTTCTTCGGGTCCGCTTAAAAAAAAAAGTTAATAGATTATAATGGGGTCTGCTGGGTTTCTGCCTCAAAATCAGCAGAGAGAAAAGTCCTGCAAGCATGTTTTAAGCTGAACGATCCCCGAACACTAGTGCAACGGCAGCCTTATGTAGTACGCAACTGTGTGGCATGGCCAGTTTGATAAATATACTAAGCCATAGGTTTGACACAAGGCAGTGACACAAGGATGCACAAAAACATGAGGGGATTAAAAATAAAAAAACACAAAAAGAGTAAGAAAAAAAAAATCCCCAAAAGCATTTAGTGCTGATAAGGGGGCTTATTCCCTAATCAGCAGCCAGCAGAGGGGGGGAGACAGAAGTGAAACAAAAAAAAAAGTACAGAGACAGTAGTGGAAGGTGGGATGGAGGAATAGATGGTAATGTCAGGAGGCACTACAGTAGGCTCGTCTATTGCCAGGAGACACTACCAGAGGCTCACAGTAACAGCGTAGTAGCTGTCCTGCTCACAATTCCCAGAGGGAGTGATACGAGCAGGGCAGTTACAGTTAAATTGAACTGTAGATACCAACCAAATGCAGCGATCAGCGGGAAAGATACCATTGTACGCCCCCTGATCCTCGACAGTGATTGGTGCTATGTACAGCACCGATCACTGTCAGATGTCGGCTTACCTGCCGGCACAAATGCAAGGATCCAAAGCCGCTATGGGGGGCACAATTTTCCCTCAGACTTGGTCTCTGGATTGTCTGCGGTCAAGGACAGCAGCAATCCCCCAGACACGGTGACCTGTAAACACCACACCATACTATTACAGCGTGTTGTGCAAAGTCACTGGCTTCAGCGCTGTAACAGACAATCCTAAACTGCCTCAGATTTATGAAAGTGCCTGATGCACAGTGTGTAGGTCAGTGTGCTCCAAAAATACACCCAAATCCTAAGAACTTTTAGTTCAACCAATCATTGGTGTAATGTTAGGCTGTGTTCACAGTGTGTAGGTCAGTGTGAACACAGCCTAACATTACACCAGTGATTGGTTGAACTAAAAGTTCTTAGGATTTGGGTGTATTTTTGGAGCACAGTGTTATAGGTCACGCCCCTTTTTGTACAAGTCATAAAAGTATTTAAAACACTTGATGAATGTGGCGCACGACATGTTAGAAAATTTATTTGGTGAAAATGATACCAGAATTATGGAGCATTTTACTTGATAAATCTCCACCATTGTATGTGCTTACTGGCTTGTATGTATATGAAAAACTCTCATCTCTGACTGAGTGACAAGCTTCTCAGCCTGCAGCTCTTATACAGTGTATCTTCTACACCTGAGCGTGAGCAGTGAGGTCAATCAGAGGTCAGTTATCCTTGCCAGCAGAAGACACACTGTATGTGCTTGATAGCTGATTTCAGTCAGAGATGAGTGTCAGGTGTCAGAGTCAGGTATCAGAAGTCAGGTATCAGAGTCAGGTGTCAGACAAATCAAGTGTCAGAAGTTAGGTATCACAGTTGTAAACTGCCATTGTGTGAAAGATCCTCAGTGCGCCAACACCACTTTGGCCCACACCTGAGTCTTCTTTCATAAAAAACCACACTCACCGCCAGTGAGTGCTGGGTCCACAAGATAAATACAAGACAAGCTTTCTAAATTTTATATATTTATTAACCCCTAAATGGGTCGGTATTAACATCTAACACATGCAGTTCAGAACAGATATGTAGATATATGCAAGCATTAACAGTTACTAGTTACAAGATACAGTGCAATAAAATAAAAGGGAATAAAAGTGAAATTATTACTTTACCACACATATCCTGGATGTGGCTCTATAATCCAACACTCACACACAGCATGTGGAGTTAACCAGTGGAGGCTTCTAGCATGTGGCATCAACACAGTATTCCAGCCTGCATGCTCTCATCACAGTCTCTCAGTAATAGTCTCATCATAGTAAGCAGCAGCATTCCAGCCTGCATGCTCATCACAGTATCCTCTTTGTAGTCTCAGCCCAATCTCTTCCCACAGACCTCTTACCTCATCTTTTATACCCTTAATTACACCACCCAGAATGAGGTCACCGGCGACAGCAAGTCTGATTGACTAACGCACTCAAGTCCAGATCCTTTGTAAGGAGATAGGATTAAGTGAAATGATACAATGTTATCAACCATGTCTGATCTAACAGCCGAGGCTGAACAATGCATGTTTATTTGATCACTCAGGGCTATGTAGGAATTCAATGGAGCCATTCTGGGATGGATACAAAGCCCTATTGTTACAAGGTTGCCCTACTGATAACATACATCTAGGATTATAGCTGCGCACATTATGAGTAAATGGAACTAAGAGAGAAATACGCTACCCAGAGATCAAAATACAGCTTTGCGTTATAGCCATATTTAAGCGGAATCATCACACCTCTCCCTTTTAGATGGGACTTGCAGGAAGTAGGGGCCTACGCCCCTCTTCTGAAAGCACCTCCGCCTCCAGCTTCTCAGGCTCTGGCCCCAAGGCTCCCCCACCTTCCCCCGGGGTCCCAGCAGACTCGGGCCTTGTCAGACTCCGAGGGTGGTTGAGCGGCATGCGCCTTCAATATGTCCAGACTAGGGTCAGCTTGGAAAGCATCTCTGAACTCTTGGCTGGAGTGAGACAAAAGAGAGGTGCATGTTACATAGCTGCCGGACCCTTCTGGCTCTCTAGTCTGACTAGGGACACTTCTAAGGCTCAGTCCCTGAGCCACGTACACTTGGCTACCTCCTGCCTGTTCTGGGTCCGCTTTCTGAGTTCTGGCATCCTGTGGAGCCACACTCATAACCCCAGGTATTTGGGATACCAGTTCGGAGATCCCATCCCGGCGGTCTCTCAGGGTCTCTCTCACACTAGCCGCTAGTTGGGAGAGTTCTAGGGGATTCTGCACCTCCCCCCTTTGCTTCCAAACCTAGGGGCACCTCTGGTTCTGGCACAGGTATGTTTGGACCCTGTCCTCCCTCCCAGATGCCTTGGCCCTTTGGGCCTACACCCTGTTCCTCCTGTACTTGGGTGGGTGATGGTGATACCTTGGGCAAATGACTGAGATCATGCTTCCCCAAACCATCCCCACACAATACATTGACAGGTAATACATTTGACATACCCCCTTCTTGGATCACACCTCCAGTACCCCATGCCATCTGCACTTGGGCCATGGGCAACCCTGGAATAGAACTGGACAGAAGAGACGTGTATGTCACATACCGGCCAGACTCCTCCAGCTTCAAGGGGGTGAGGCTAGTCATGGCGGTCTCAGCACCAACTCCAGGTGGTGTAAGCAACGGTTCAAGGGTCGGAACGCCCTCCACCCTTGTAGCACTCTGGCTGTGGGCTAACACCACACTACCAGCAGTCCGTCCCTCACCTGGATCGGCCATGAGATCCCCATAGCCTACCTGAACACCTGGCACATGGTCAGCAGTTGGGTGCTTATCGGATGCACTGGGCGAAATAGTAGAAGTCGCTTCCAGTGACTCAGAAGAGCTACCCTGTACACTTTCACAACAAGCATTGGCAATTACATTGACAGTACATTCATTAGCAATTGTTAATTCACACCGGGCCTCAATGAGATCTGTGGTAGACATATTAACAAGCTGGGAGGGGAGACGCCCCCACAGATGTGGGTGTGTCTACAGACAAGGTCTCACTGGCTCCTAGCACGGGAGTGAACAAAGCATCAATAACATTTTTGCTGAGCTGGGTTGCAGGAAGCTCATTTGCATCTTCCCTGCTCTCAGCTGAAGGCAACTCATTAGCATTTACACTTACTGCCATGGGAAGTATCTCAGAGGGGGGGGTTACGGGCCCTCTCTGCAGATATGACAGACACATTTTCAACATTAATCATAGACAGTTTATCACAGTAAATTGGGGTGCTCCCCACCCCATATTGGGACATCATAGGTCCTAAATCAGTTCCCAACAGTACATTAGCAGGCAAATCAGTCAATAGTCCCACAGTCCACATTCCTTTTCCTGCACCCCAGTCCAGATACACAGATGGGCCACCTGCTGTGGCTTGGGAAGCAGGGAAGTTCTCAGGGCGGTTAGGGCACTCCTCCTTGAAATGTCCTGTCTGGTTACAGGCATGGCACCGCTGCACCTCCCCTTGGGGTTTGGGGAAGGTCACCCGGGCGCCCAGAGTTCTTGGGACAGGGGAGGGACCACCCGGGGCATAGTTTGTCTCACCCGACCTGACGACAGGTGGATGTGGTGAACTCCGGCCTGGCTTCTCCTTCCAACTTGAGGGTCTCTGCAGGGTTGTTGGGAGTTTGCGCAGGGGCGGTTTGTGCCTGCTGGGAGAGCTCCCTCCTTTTGAGCTCAAGCTGATACTGCCGCTCAGCCTGACGTTCTGCTGCCTCACGATCAGCCTGCCGTTCTGCTGCCTCACGATCAGCCTGCCGTTCTGCGGCCTGCCGTTCTCATTCTGCTGCCTCATGATCTGCCTGCCGTTCTGCGGCCTGCCATTCTTGTTCTACAGCTTCCTGAAAACGGCACAACACCTGCAGGTATGTGTTAGGGTCACTAGTGCCTACTTGCTGCAGGGCCATTTGCCAGTATGAAGCCATTCTCCCAGCAAGGCTGGGGCTACTGGTCCCTCCTGGTGAAGTAATCCTTGGGACCAGGCTGCTTGCCGCACTTTCTGGCAGAGCCCCAAAATCAGGACTCTGCTCGATTCTCTGCATGGCTGTGGCTGCCTCCATTTCAGCCATACGCTCAGGATCTCCAAAAGCCTGGTTCTGCAGTTCTGGAGATCTGCTTCTGAGCCCACTAGCCATCCACTGGTATTTGCCAAATAAAAGATAGGATAGAATACAAAGAGTAAGGGAGGGGAACAGCACTGTATCAAACTTTCACTGTATCTTAATGCTTGCTTTAATACCGAGCTTGTCTCATAGTATTACTACAATCCCCAGCATCTGAGTGATAAAGGTCACCAACACACGCTGTTTATCCTAAGATCCCACTACGCTGCCACCAATGTGAAAGATACTCAGTGCGCCAACACCGCTTTGGCCCACACCTGAGACTTCTTTTATAAAAAACCACACTCACCGCCAGTGAGTGCTGGGTCCACAAGATAAATACAAGACAAGCCTTCTAAATTTTATATATTTATTAACCCCTAAATGGGTCGGTATTAACATCTAACACATGCAGTTCAGAACAGATATGTAGATATATGCAAGCATTAACAGTTACTAGTTACAAGATACAGTACAATAAAATAAAAGGGAATAAAGGTGAAATTATTACTTTACCACACATCTCCTTGATGTGGTTCTGTAGTCCAACACTCACACATGCTCTGGTATGTGTGAATAACCAGTGGAGGCTTCTAGCAGCATCAACACAGCATTCCAGCCTGCATGCTCCTCACAGTATATCCCAATAGTCTCTCAGTCTCTCAGTAATAGTCTCATCATAGTAAGCAGCAACATTCCAGCCTGCATGCTCATCACAGTATCCTCTTTGTAGTCTCAGCCCAATCTCTTCCCACAGACCTCTTACCTCATCTTTTATACCCTTGATTACACCACCCAGAATGAGGTCACCGACGACAGCAAGTCTGATTGACTAAAGCACTCAAGTCCAGATCCTTTGTAAGGAGATAGGATTAAGTGAAATGATACAATGTTATCAACCATGTCTGATCTAACAGCCCAGGCTGAACAATGCATGTTTATTTGATCACTCAGGGCTATGTAGGAATGCAATGGAGCCTTTCTGGGATGGATACAAAGCCCTATTGTTACAAGGTTGCCCTACTGATAACATACATCTAGGATTATAGCTGCGCACATTATGAGTAAATGGAACTAAGAGAGAAATACGCTACCCAGAGATCAAAATACAGCTTTGAGTTATAGCCATATTTAAGCGGAATCATCACACATTGATCTGATGTTTGACTCTGATATCTGAGGATGTCCTAATATGGACACTGTATGACTTGGCTCTCCTCCTCCTCCTCTTCCTTCTCATCCTCGATGAGCCTTCGCAGGATGTACTAGAACACTTGTAGGAGCTCAATACTGTGGCAGGCAAGATCCTTGTGCTTTACAGTGTTGAGCTCTGCCTTCTGGTCTTTCGTCACCCATCTCATTGGTGGGCAGGGAGGGCAGCAAGAGAAGGGGGGGCGTCCTATTCCTCAGCTCTAGCAGAGCACTGAAGGTTTGCTCCCTCTCCATTTAATACCTGAAGGTCCCATGCTGGCTGCCGTGCCAGCAAAATATGCCACACGTGCCACTCTTAGAACGCGTGCCAGGGGTTGCCAACCCCTGATCTATTAGATTACTTAGTATTCTCAAGCAATGCATTTATTCTGGAACAGTTTATTAGTTTCACCGCCAATACAGTCATGTGCCAAACCAGCAGAATGTATACATTTTGTTAATATGTGCAAACATTTACATTTATTTTTCATTTTGAAGTATTAGTCAGACTGTTTGTTCATATAGAATTGAAACAAGTTCTCCTGAATAGTCACATAAGCATTAGTTAGATTACACAATAATAAAATCTATCTTAACAACATAAATTAATATTTCCAAATTTGTAATCTTTTGTTTGAGGTATAATGTGATAACTATTTGGCTTGAAATGACTAGGATATTGGCATGTCTGCATACAATAGTATGTTTACCTCTCTCAAGTAGCAAACTGCAATTGCTATCTGTTCATTGAAGTTCATGCCTGTAATTCTGTTACTACTGGTGTGAGAACTGTGACTTTATTTCACACAGTTACTATTACATTTTAAACACTATACAGTATATCTAGTAAGGCTCTTTGTTATCTCTAAGCACTTTACCAAAAATAATATTTACTCATTTATCTATATCTAGAGTGTCAAAGTGGGCACTATTTTAGAGGGCCACAACCAAAAAGTGCGGCGGAAATGCATTGCGGTTTTTCCCGCAGTTCTTTTTATCCTTTCATTATATCTATACGGAAACCGCCAGCATTTCCATAGGTATAACTGATACGCTGCAATTTGCAAAACCTTGAGCGTTTTTCAAATCGCAGCATTTTTGCTGCAGATTTTTTTCTGCAATGTGTAGATGGGATTAGCCATCCTGTCTTCTCTCCCCTTAACTTCCTGGTTTTTAGTTCATTCCAGCAGAACTGTGCTTGTTGTAAATGGCACACCTATCTCTGGATTTATATACAACTAGCCCTTATCAGGGTTCAAAAAGTGAAAGCAGTATTCAGAGAGTGGGAGACAAGAAAAAATATGTAACTGGAAGTCATCATTCCGAGAGAGCAGGTCTGTAACCTAGGCAACTAGCTGTAAACACTGAGGAGGAAGATTTATGCTATGTTCACACTTGCGTTCAGGTTTCCGCTTGGGGACCCCCGAATGGAAAACTAAAACACTTACAAAAGCGGTTACCTGGGGAAACCCGCGGACCCTATAGACTATTATGGGGTTCATCGAGTTTCTGCCCGGTTTCCGCCCAAAAGGGGAGAAAAATGTAGCGCTTTTCTCTCCGCATTTTTTAAACGGGTTCGGAAATGGAAACCCCGAACGGAGTTTAAGCGCTGGTGTGAACCCAGCCTTAGCTGTATCTGACAAATGAAGCAAAATAGAAAGATGCACGGTAGATCAGGAGTCCTAGGTTTAAATGCAATGAGGGACAAAATCCGTAAGGGGTTTACATTTTCTCCCCGCATTTGTGTGTTTCTCCTCCCACACTCCAAAGACTTATTGATAGATTGTAAGACCTGTGTGGGACAGTTATATTACAATGTAAGTAAATGTTGGTACTATAAATAAATAAAATGATTATGTGCCAAAATTAGGAATGGACACTACACAGAGATAAAGTAAACGACTAGCGAATCCCATCCACACATTGCGGAAAAATACGGGCAGCAGCCACGCTGCAATTTCCAAATCCGTTGTGATTAATTTCTGTTAGGTAAAGGGGTGTAAGGATCCTTAGGGACAGGTAAGGTACCCCTACACTGTAAGGTAATTGCCACCTCGGCCATATAAAATGGTATGGTTCATAATGGATGGATTGAATGTCAGGTACAGGGGACATGGGAAGCAGTGCCTCTCCCCACAATTCGATTTTAGGTCCTGAGACATCATTTCAGATGCAGGTTCACAGACCTGCCTTGATAAAAGTCCAGGTTTTTCTGTTCATGGAGGCCGGTGACAACTTCACTGGTGACCTGTGCTTAAGTACAGGTAGCGGTCCTGTAGGACAGTTGGTGTCATGTGGCAAGGTGGTCTAACCCTGCGTGAGCTTCAGTCCGGACCAAAGGTGGTGCTGCATGTACCGTGACAATGGACTGTGGTTTAAAGGTCTTACCTGACTAACTGTGGGATGGATAAAAATGTTCCCGTACAGGTCGGTGTGACATATTGGGGCGGACCGTAGAAAGTATCACTGACACCGCAAATCAGGACGCGCAAAAGACGTTTTCTGTGAGCAGAGGATATTGGGCGACAGTCATAGGTGGGAAAGTGTCCCTGGAAATGATCGATGTCTTGGTACCTAAATCCAAATTATACTTCACTCCATCTTGAACCATTACCAGGAATAAATAGGGCTGAGGGGGCAATAACGACCAAACAAACACTTCCTCAAATTACATTGTCGTGTTCCCGACAACAGGGGGATTGTAAAGGGAAGTGCTTACCACAAACATTAATATATATATATATATATATATATATATTTATATTTATCTAGTTGTATCAATCATTCCATTCAGAACTTCTGAGAGAGCTATATACTTCAGATATCTCATAAGTGTCTGCAGGCTACAAAACCTGCTTTCAAAGAGCTGTAATCTAACAGACATCAAGCATGGGCCAGGAAGGCTTTTGTTTAAAGGGGTGGAGATGGAATGTGCTAATGAGACCTTCATGGTGATGATAATCAGCTTCCCTTGTTCAAAGAGAGTTACCCAGAGATAAGCCACTGAACAAGGGACATTAGAAGTCAGATGGGGGAGATAGGTCATTACCCCTGGGCCAAGGATCGATTTTAAGTGTTAGAGCGCCATCCCAAGACTCATAAGAAGTATTGCATCTAAACTTATGATATTACAATACCAAGAGCCTGATTGGAGTGACAACATCTAGGTGGGCGGAGTTGTGGGCCATAAATATGATGGGCCAAAAGCCCCCTCTCTCTCTCTTCACCAGCCCCCTTGGGATATGGACTGACCAGCCTCACCTAGACAAGCTCCATATACCACCAGAGCATAATAAGGCTTAAGTATAACTTTCTCTCTCTTTCTCTCTATCCATCCATCTATTATCTAACTATCTATCTATCTATCTATCTATCTATCTATCTATCTATCTATCAGTCACCCTCTATTAATCTGTATTACTACTGCTGTGTTCCTTACAGAAAGGGTCAGTTAGTAACTTGTCTAGGGGTTGTGTGTGTGTATGTAGAGATATCTGCAGGTTTTATATTCACCTGGGTAATTGGGTTCTGTACTTATTGTATTGCACTGTGTTAATACTGTTTTGTATTATTCTATAACCTAGTTCCATCATATTACAAGTGCATTAATAATAAACGTATTTTATTATTAATATTGTGGGGTAAATTATCGTACATGCAAACCTGTCAAGGAAACAGATAAGTAGATATACCTAAGGAGAAAGGAGGGAAACTGGGATTGGTGAAGCAAGTCAGGAGTGATGAATATTAATTATTAATATTCATCCTTGACATTGGTGAGCCAAGAATTCCCTCCTTTTAGCATAATCTTAACATAAATAGTTGTGATATTAATAATTAATATAATATTAATTATTAGTAATACCCAACTCTTTAACAGCAGCCATATGTTTCAAATCTAACGTGTCACTTTATGTAGTAATATTGGAATGCTTCTACTTATCCATGTAATTTTCTGGTGATTTTTTTTACTCTCTGATAATGGTAAATTTTGTTCAATATGTTTTCAGTTTATCTATTTAAAAAAAAAAAAAAAAAAAAATTTATAGAAAAGTTAGAAAAATTAGCAATTTCAAAGTTTAAATTTTTGTGCTTGTAGGACAGATAAAACACACAAATTGTTTAACCTATATCTACTTTATTTAGATATAAACCTGTAACTCCAGAGAATGTCTTGCTAATTAGTGTATTTATTGATCATCAAAGGAAGCAATCCAAAACAATATGTAACGTCTCGGTCATAATAATGTGACCTACTTCAGACACTATAACAAAATATGATAGAATCAGAATGATGACACAAGCACGCCGACATAACATATACTGTAACAGCATGCAAGAATGCAAGATAAATATACAGTATCATATATGCATGAAAGGCTCAATATTGCATATCCACCTAAAATGTTAAATTCAAATAAACTATTAACTTAATGTCACATCCAGGCACTTGTATCATGACATGGCACAACTAAAGTCCACTGTGTCTACTGAGAAATGTTCTGATGTCAAGGACAAGGTGCAGACCAGCTTATCCAACAGTAAGAAGGAAGCAGAGAAAAAGAAATGCCAGAAATTCATAAAGTTTATCATCAAAATCGTGTATATAAATGGCAAGAAGGATCATCACAGAAAAATTTCTACCATTCCAGAAGAGGCTCTCCAGGCTCCGTTGTGTCTAGTTCAGATAGGGACAGATTCATGCGCTATTGAGGACTGTTTTTAAGCCATTGAGGCCGACCGCCAACCCAAAGAACACAAGAAGAGGGGGCCAATGCTACCTGAACCAACTGTGCAGCAATGACAACCTGATCACAGGTAGGGAACAACCAATTCAGGTCTCCTTAATTCTTGTACACTAGTTTCTGTACTTTGTATTCTTGTGTGGTAGTTTCATCACTATATGTCAATTCCTTGCATTTTTACAGTGCTGGCCAAAAGTATTGGCACCCCTGCAATTCTGTCAGATAATACTCAATTTCTTCCAGAAAATGATTGCAATCACAAATGCTTTGGTAATAATATCTTCATTTAATTTGTCGTCAATGGAAAACCACAAAAAGAATTGTCAAAAAGCCAAATTGGATATAATTCCACACCAAACATAAAAAAGGCGGTGGACAAAAGTATTGGCACCCTTTGAAAAATCAGGTGATGCTTCTCTAATTTGTGTAATTAACAGCACCTGTTACTTACCTGTGGCACATAACAGGTGGTGGCAATAACTAAATCACACTTGCAGGCAGTTGAAATGGATTAAAGTTGACTCAACTTCTGTCCTGTGTCCTTGTGTGTACCACATTGATCATGGAGAAAAGAAAGAAGACCAAAGAACTGTCTGAGGACTTGAGAAGCAAAATTGTGAGGAAGCATGAGCAATCTCAAGGCTACAAGTCCATCTCCAAAGACCTGAATGTCCCTGTGTCTACCGTGCACAGTGTCATCAAGAAGTTTAAAGCCCATGGCACTGTGGCTAACCTCCCTAGATGTGGACGGAAAAGAAAAATTGACGAGAGATTTCAACGAAAGATTGTGCGGATGGTGGCTAAAGAACCTCAACTAACATCCAAACAAGTTCTAACTGCCCTGTAGTCCGAGGGTACAACAGTGTCAACCCGTACTATCCTTCGGCGTCTGAATGAAAAGGGACTCTATGGTAGGATACCCAGGAAGACCCCACTTCTGACCCAGAGACATAAAAAAGCCAGGCTGGAGTTTGCCAAAACTTACCTGTGAAAGCCATAAACTTTTTGGAAGAATGTTCTCTGGTCAGATGAGACAAAAGTAGAGCTTTTTGGGAAAAGGCATCAACATAGAGTTTACAGGAAAAAAAAAGAGGCCTTCAAAGAAAAGAACACGGTCCCTACAGTCAAACATGGCGGAGGTTCCCTGATGTTTTGGGGTTGCTTTGCTGCCTCTGGCACTGGACTGCTTGACCGTGTGCATGGCATTATGAAGTCTGAAGACTACCAACAAATTTTGCAGCATAATGTAGGGTCCAGTGTGAGAAAGCTGGGTCTCCCTCAGAGGTCATGGGTCTTCCAGCAGGACAATGACCCAAAACACACTTCAAAGAGCACTAGAAAATGGTTTGAGAGAAAGCACTGGAGACTTCTAAAGTGGCCAGCAATGAGTCCAGACCTGAATCCCATAGAACACCTGTGGAGAGATCTCAAAATGGCAGTTTGGAGAAGGCACCCTTCAAATCTCAGGGACCTGGAGAAATTTGCCAAAGAAGAATGGTCTAAAATTCCAGCAGAGCATTGTAAGAAACTCATTGATGGTTACCGGAAGCGGTTGTTCGCAGTTATTTTGTCTAAAGGTTGTGCTACCAAGTATTAGGCTGAGGGTGCCAATACTTTTGTCCGGCCCATTTTTGGAGTTTTGTGTAAAATGATCAATGATTTGACTTTTTTTTCATTCTCTTTTGTGTTTTTTCATTGCAAGCAAAATAAATGAAGATATTATTACCAAAGCATTTGTGATTGCAATAATTTTCTGGAAGAAATTGAGTATTATCTGACAGAATTGCAAGGGTGCCAATACTTTTGGCCAGCACTGTACGTAGGTAAAGCCGTCTGGGCCAGGGGCTTTACAGTTAGGGAGGCCTTTCAGGATGTCTGTAAGCTCCTTATCCATGACTGGGGCATTTAAAGAATCAACTGCCGAGGATGAGAGTGTGGGGAGGCTACATGAGTCCAGATAGTCGCGCAGATCCTGATGGGACTGGGCCTGGGACTGGGCCTATCGCGCGAGGGGAGATTATGTAGTTTGGTATAGTAATCCTGGAACACAGTGGTGATAGTGTTGGGATGATGTTGGAGGGTTGCATGAGGATCCCGGACTGCAAGGGGTGTAAAGGAAGCCTGGTGGTCAAGTAAAGTTTTAGCAACCAGGGTATGAGCCTTATTGCCTTTCTCATAATAGCACTGTCGGTTATAAAGAAGGAGGTGTTGAGTGACTTGCATAGCAAGGTTGTGTCTGCATTCTGCACAGAGCCACAGTTTCATCTGGCATCAGGTCGATCAAAATATAGCACTAAAACACTAAATGTTTAATGACATAATTGTATGTCTAGCCAGCTAATAATTCATTAGCGTTTTTATTTTGATATATATATTTGATGTGTACACAGTGATTTTACTTATTACTACAACTTCTAAATACGTACACACATATATTAATAGAAAAAGTTCTCTTAAATTGTATAACAAAATAGAGATGTTTTCAAGTAAAAAAAAAAGAAAAATCTTGTGCATTTGAAATGTCAGAGCCAATTGACAGAAACCATCAAGGCTTCAACAAAAGGTGGCTTTCTAAAATGATGTTGCAGTGTTATCTGGCGGCCTATCTGCACATTCCCTCCCTCTATCAGTGCTGGTGATGGCAGCTGGAGAGATGCATTTAGATAACTATCCACTAGTGGTTGATAACAAGTCCCTGAAATGTCAGACAGCACAAAGGGCAGCATTGATTGTTTCCACGCTTCTGCATTCTCCTTTCTTTTCTGCTTATGTTTTTATCCTTCCTAATATAGCAAAGCCTATGAGCAGGATAATCTGTCTATAGAAAGGCCATTGTGCACTTTGCTTTTTTTAATAAATTGAATTTATCAACGTCTATTCTCCCCCTTCTTCCATACTAGTTCCTTAAATATGAGACATTTAAAACAAAACCGTATCTGAAGTGCCAACAGACTAAATATTTTAGCATTTCATAAATACATATTTAATTCAATGTAAATATTTAGGCTTTTGAAATGTTATTCATATTGAAGTATAATACATTTCTATATTTAATTTATCCTTTGCTGAGACATTTCCTTCCTCATTCATTTATAGGGATGCTAAACCAAAACTGCTGCTTTATAGAGGTTCATATTATTTACAAGTTTAGCAGAACTAATTTGTGCCAACAAAATTACAAAACGGGAAAAGTTATCAAGACTGGTGTTTTGTACACAAGGATTGATTTCCTGTGTGCTGTAGTAATATGCAGGGCCACTTTAACCATAGGGCAAACAGTGTACCTGCACTGTTCCCTAGGGCACCAAAGGGTATCTCTCAGCCGTTCAGAATCCAGCAAGATAGTCCCACATTTGGGTGCGGTTTCACTTTCAACTCTATTTGTGTCTTTGTTGGGGCCATTAAGTTAGGTGGGGGCCACTAAGGGGTCATTATATTGTGTTGGAACCACTTAGGGGACATTATAATGTGTATTGGAAACTAAGGAGGCATCATCAGTGTGTGGTACACATTGTGATGGGACATAGAGACTCAGTAAGAATGGACAGGGTCAAATGGGACATGGACGGCGTTAGTTGCATGGCTTATCAGAAAAAATTGCCACGGCATCTCTTCACACTCTTCACATCTTAGTAACTGAAATCAGCGCACTGTCGCCTTTCTAACGGTATATTGATGAGGACATGAAAGGTCCTCTTTAAGTGGGCAGTGATACGTGATGCTGTTCCTACGAATTTACATTCAAGATCAGTGCCCTGCTTGTCGGCCTTTGTAAAGTAGATCCATGCCTGAACTTTTAGACTCTCACTAGACTTTGTTAATAAAGTGTTCTGAAAAAAAAAAAAAGCACAGGAACTTTTAGAAATGTACTATACACATAATATTAAAAGTTGTTCACAAAATACATTTTTTGTCTTTTGTGTCAGATAATTGATAATGGTTGTCCTCAATAGGATAAATATAAATGGAAATGGACCTCGTCAAGGCTGTGAGGCCCTGTAGCAATCCTCCTCACATACTACTGTATACTGTGTGTACACACACTGTTTGACTGACCAAGAGCAAGGATTAAGGAAGACCTAAATAGACTAACCCAGCTCCCTTCTAGATATTCTAGGACCTTACTAAAGTCAAGGGGCATCTCTCTCTCTGGCTCCAGACACAGCTCTGCAATTAAACATACATAACCAAAGTTAAAAAAAAAAAACAAACAAAGTAAAATACCATATAAAGTGCAAACATTAAGATACACCAGGCTTCTGGCTGACAAAATACAAAGTTCAGCTTTTGCAATAGGAAACACATCATATAACACAGTTAGCAGTACCACAATGGGACATTTTAAAGTGTATACATACAGTATTTACATACCATACTTGTATAGGGTTGTCCCAGATGGGGATGTACATTCAAGATGAAGTAAACTTGTGTCTGTGTCATAATCAACTAGGGAATCAAAACTTACAATACTTTCCTTATCACGACCTTATCATAGGTAGCTGTACATAGCAGGACTATTCTTACCTACTAAATATTGTCATTATGGCGAACTCTAGTCATATAATGGTGGGGTCTATAGAAAATATTCAAACTGTGTTGGAGTCAGTGGAGCAGCACCTATTCATCATACCTCCCAACTTTCAAAGAACAGAAAGAGGGATGGAATGTCCGGCATGCACTATGCGCTGCAGCAAATTTAGCCCCACCCACTTCTTCTTTGACTCCGCCCATTCCCATCCATTTCTCTTTGTGCCCCCACACACTATAATGTCCCTACAGTCACCCTAACATGATATGCCTCCACATTATAATGTCATCCTCCTGGTGCTCCCACAGTCTAATGTCATCCTCCAGCTGCCCCAGTTTATTGTCCCCCTCATCTGCACTCACAGTTTAATGATCCCCTCCATCAGCCCCCACAGTTTATTGTCCCCCTTATCTGCCCCCACAGTTTATTGTCCCTCTCATCTGACCCCCCCAGTTTAATGTTCCCCTCATCTGTCCCTCCAGTTTAATGTCCACTTCATCTGGCCCCCTAGTTTAATGTCCCCCTCATCTGGCCCTCCAGTTTAATGTCTACTTCATCTGGCCCCCTAGTTTAATGTCCCCCTCATCTGACCTCCCTGTTTAATGTCCCCCTCATCTTCCCTAAAAAACAGTGATACTCACCTCTCCTCGCTGACCTGCTGCTCGGTCTGCAGTCTCTTCTACCAGAGTCTTCAGAGAGTTGCAGATGCGATGTGAGTGATGTCATCACATCACGCCTACAGCTCTCAGGGCCGGAGCACACAGGCGGCAGAGTGGTGAGGTAAGAGCTGTCTACGGTTGGCTCCTGCTTCACCATTGTATTCAACTCATTTGTGTTCGGAGGACACAGATGATTTGAAACCAGGACATACAGTGGGGAAAAAAAGTATTTAGTCAGCCACCAATTGTGCAAGTTCTCCCACTTAAAAAGATGAGAGAGACCTGCAATTGACATCATAGGTAGACCTCAACTATGAGAGACAAAATGAGAAAACAAATCCAGAAAATCACATTGTCTGATTTTTTTAAGAATTTATTTGCAAATGGTGGAAAATAAGTATTTGGTCAATAACAAAAGTTCATCTCAATACTTTGTTATATATCCTTTGTTGGCAATGACAGAGGTCAAACGTTTCTATAAGTCTTCACAAGGTTGGCACACACTGTTTCTGGTATGTTGGCCCATTCCTCCATGCAGATCTCCTCTAGAGCAGTGATGTTTTGGTGCTGTTGCTGGGCAACACGGACTTTCTTTTTTTTTAACTGTAATTTTTATTAAATTTTTAAAAGAAAAAAAAAAAGAAAATAGTTACAAATCAAATACAGAAAATTCTTCATAGCAAATAATCCGTTAAGTACACAAAAAACAATAATACAGAGACAAGGTTTAGGAAATACATATGACAAGACAAAGGGAAGGAACAATAAGGAAAGAAAGAGGAAAAAAAAAAAAGGAGGGGGGTTCGGATCTCAGACTCCGTGTGTGACACAGTAGGTATCCCAGTGGGACCAAATTGCTTCGAATGCCTCCACCGTATGGTTAAGGGAGGCGGTCAAGTACTCCAGGCTGCGGATATCCTTCAATCGGGCGATCAATTCTGAGATCGCTGGAGGGAGAGCTTCCCTCCAATGGCGGGCTATGAGCGTTTTGGCAGCGGTGCACAGGTAGAGGAATAGCTTAGATGTACTTTTACTAAGACCTTTTGGGGGAAGATTCAGCAGATAAACCATGGGGTCCAGGGTTATGCCCTGGATAAAAAGAATGTTAGTCAACTTCCTAACTTCGAGCCAGAAAGGGCGGATTAGAGGGCATTCCCAAAAGATATGGAACAATGTTCCTGGTGCTGTTTGGCATCGCCAGCAACTGGGAGGGATAGTGGGGTTGAGAGTATGAAGTAAAGCTGGAGTATGATACCAGTGCATAAGTATTTTGTATTGCGTCTCCCTGAATGTTACACAGGAAGAGGATTTGGCTGCTCGAGACCAAATAACCCTCCACTGGTTGTGCGAGATGTGCTCGCCCAAGGCTCCAGACCACCGGGTCATATATTTGTGGACCACCGGAGTCTGCCCCTCCTGAGAGGACAAAAGCCCATAAATATTAGAAATCAGGCCTCTAGTGGAGGTACCCGCCCGACATAGTCGTTCAAAGGCCGTAGGAAGGGAGACTCGGGTGGACCCAAACTGGGAGACAACAAAACGAACTATCTGTTGATAGTGGAACCACTCTGAGGTAGGCAAGTGCTGTGTAGAGGTGAGGTAGTCAAAGGGCCTGAGCTCCAAGGTCGACGGGTCCACCAAATCAGCTACATGGAATAGACTCAACCCGCTCCAGGGCCTGACCATAGCAGCCGTGAATCCGCTTGGAAAAAGTGGGTTATATAAAAAAAGAGATCAAGGATGAGTGCGGGGAGGCCAACCGAAACAACTTAGAACAGGTGTTCCAGATAGCCTGAGTTAAGCTGATGGGGCCCAGCAGCGGAGCAGTGGGCAAGGAGGGGGGGGGAGGACCACAGAAACGCATTGGGTGAACAGGAGCCAACCAAAGCATCTCTATCTCAACCCATTTCGTATGTGCCTGGGGTGCAGCCCAAAATGGTATACTACGTAGATGAGCAGCCCAGTAATAGTGCAATAAGTGTGGAACTCCCAGACCCCCCTCCGACTTACCCACCAGCATCACCGATCGGGGAATGCAATGGCGTTTGCCATTCCATATAAATTGGAATATTGCTTTTTGTAGGGATCTCAGTTCGGACCTAGGGAACGCCACTGGAAGGGTCTCAAAGAAATAGAGGAGCTTCGGGAGGAGGGTCATCTTAACCGCAGTTATACGGCCTATGAGAGAACTATGGAGTGGGCGCCATTTATCCAGAAGAGAGCGGAGCTCATAAAACAGGTGGGGATAGTTGGTCGAGTAAAGCGTATGATACGAAGAGGATATTTGACAGCCCAGATAGCGCAGGGAGCGGTCTCTCCATTGGAAATCAAAGTTAGACTTAAGCAACTGCAAGGCCTCGTTTGGGATATTCAGAGGCAGGGCTTCCATCTTACCAGGGTTGACCCTATAGCCCGAAAGATCTCCATAGTCCCTTAAAACCTGGAGAAGGTTTGGAAGGGAGTGTGGGTTTTAGTGAGGGGTAACAGGACATCGTCTGTGAATAAGCTAATTTTAAATTCCCTATCCCTCACAAACACCCCAGAGACATCTGGGGCGGATCTGATTCACGCCGCCAGGGGTTCAATACAAAGTGCGAATATTAGAGGTGACAAGGGGCATCCCTGACGGGGTTCCATTATGAATGGATAAGGGAAGGGAGGAGGCATTAGGGAGCTTAACAACTCCTGAGGGGTGAGAATAGAGAGTCCTTATGGCAGTGAGAAAGGCCCCCGAGAATCCATATTTTTCGAGGGTGGCTATCATAAATGACCAATCAAGGCGGTCGAAGGCCTTCTCAGCGTCCAGACTCAGAAGCAAGGTAGGGGTGGAGTAACGGTTGGCCGCGTCAATCAAATCCACTGCCCTTCTAGTGTTATCTCCCCCCTGACGACAGGGGACAAATCCCACCTGGTCTTTGTGGATGAGAAACGGTAGCCAAAAGTTAAGCCTGTTTGCCAAGATTTTTGTGAAGAGTTTGAGGTCCGTATTCAGGAGTGCGATGGGGCGATAGTTAGAACACTCCTGATGGTCCTTGTGTGGCTTTGGGACTAGGGAAATGTGAGAGTGCAGCATAGTGTGCGGGATCGGGGCCCCGTCCAAGAAGGAGTTGAAAAGTTGGCACATACAGTATGAGGGAGGAGATAAGAACGGAAAGCTTTATAGTAGGCATAGGTGAACCCGTCAGGACCTGGAGCCTTACCATTAGACATGTCCTCCAGGATGGCAGTCAACTCCTCGTTCCATATTGGAGCATTAAGCGAAGAGAGAGCCGAGGCTGGGAGGACTGGGAGTCCACACGAGGCCAGGTAAGAATGCAGGCCTGTCTCTATGGTGGTGGGGTCTCTCCTAGCAGGCGAGGGGAGGTTATACAGTGTAGTGTAATAGTCCCGAAACAAGGCCGCTATATTATCGGGATGTGTTGAAGAATGCCTTGGGAATCTCTGACAGCATGGGGCGTAGACGAAGCCCGGTGATCTCTTACAGTTTTGGCCAGAAGGATGTGGGCTTTATTTCCCCTCTCATAGTATCTCTGGCGGCTATAAAGGAGGAGGCGTCGGGTGGCCTGGGTGGCGAGGTCCCGGAGGTCTGCCCTAGCAGTTACTAATTGACTGCTGTTCTGATCTTACTGGTTAAAGCCTCCTCTCTGACCCTCCTGTCTCTCTTAATCTGTGTTCCCAACGCAATACAGTGACTTCTCATTACAGTCTTATGGGCTTCCCACAGTGTGGACATAGCGGGGACTGAGTCAGAATTAACTCGAAAGTATTCTTGGAGGTGAGAACGAAGTTTATCTTGGGTCTCTTGTGAGTGGAGGAGGGATTCATTTAGTCGCCAGTGGCAACGTTTTGTCGGAAGGAGGGTAGAGGACAGTGTGAGCAATACAGGGGCGTGGTCGGACCAGGATATGGGGCCTATGTCAGCAGACTTTAATAAGCGAAGGGCCAATGTATTACCGAAAAAATAGTCTATTCTGGAATGGGTTTTGTGAGGGTGGGAGTAAAATGTAAAGGAGTGGGCAGAGGGATTATCCACCCGCCAAAGGTCGTAGAGTGCAGCTGACCTAACAAGGCAGCGAAACTCTCTTGCCAGTCTCATCTGTGAGGGTCCAGGGGGCCCATTAGAAAAGGTGAATCTATCCATACATTCAGAGAAAACCATATTAAAGTCTCCGCCCAATAGTAGTACAGATCCCTCAAACACTTGCAATTTCCCCAGGACACGTTTAAGAAAGGGGATCTGAGAGGAGTTAGGGGCGTATATGTTGCACAGGGTGATGGGCTGCCTGTATAGAAGCCCCTCCAAAATAATATATCAACCCTGGGGGTCAAGGTGAGAGGCCGATACAGTAATAGGGCAGGTACGGGAAAGAAAGAGGGACACCCCTCCCTTCTTGCGACTACAATATGCAGAGTAAGCAGAGGGGAAGTAATGACGGGCAAAATTGAACGTGCCAGTATGGTCATAGTGGGTCTCCTGGAGGAAGGCTACATCCGCCTGAAGAGAGCTAAGCTCCCGCAGGACCATTCGCCGTTTTGAGTTGGAGCCCAGGCCCTTGACATTTAATGTAATGCACTTAACCATGAGGGATACAGAGTGAGTTTGTTGCTAATGTAGGGAGAAATGAGGCAGAGGCAGATCTCACCCAATCCATAGAGGGTCCAAATCTTTGAAAATGTAGGGGCGGAGGATCTGGGCCACTGTAGCCACATGGGTCTTCGAACCTGTAAAGGGGGGGGAGAGGGATGGGGCAGAGGGGGAAGGGGAAGAGACAGAAGACACACAAAAAGACAAGGCATAACAAATAAAAAACAAAACAAAAATACCTAAGTAACACAGTTAAACCAAATCTAATGGTCAGGACTAAATCTCCCGGCCGGGGGCAAAAAAGAAATGTCCAAGTTAGGGCCACAAGTGACCCTACTGGGGCCCAACCAGTGGGTCCACAGCTGGACGAAGCCCCCATAGTAAAGGGGGGGACAGGTGGGAGGCGGGGGGGGGGACTAGCAATGAGCAGATCCAACTAAACAATTGGGGACCAAAAAAAATAACATCTGCAGGTCACTGTGAAGGGGGGGGGGGGAAGTCTAGCCCGCCCGCACTGCAATGCTGAAACATAGGTATGATGCAAAACAGTTGTGGGACCATAAAAAACTGCGTATAAATCTAAGGAGCAATGGTAACAGAACACCCCTAGTGATCATAGTAAATGTAGCCCTCCTGAGGATTAGGAGGCCCAAGAAAAAAAGATACAGTCACGGAGGAGAGGGCTCCACCCTCGATCTTCTGGAAGAAGTGCCGGAAGAACGTTGCTGGGGTCTAGCTGGGTTCTGGGCCGTCCAGACCGGGGGAGGAGGTGGTGGTGGAGCAATCAATTCCCAATTGAAGGAATATCCATAGCGGCGCAGAACGGCTCCAGGTCTGCATAGAACCGTAGAGTAGCAGAGCGTCCATTGTGCCTAGCCGTTAAAGAAAAGGGAAATCCCCAGCGATACGGTATCTGTCGGTTGCACAGAAGCTGCAACAGAGGCAGCAGGTATCTCCTTTTCTGTAGCGTAATCCAGGAGAGGTCCTGGAAAAGTTGACGGGCCTTGGAAAGGATGGTTTCTTTCAGTGCGAAGGCGTGCACGGAGCAAATAACATCACGTGGGTGGGGCCAGATCCCTTGGGGCGCAGGGCCCTGTGTGCTCTATCTAGTTTGATTTTATGTGTAGGTGGTTCCTGCAAGATGGAGTTGAAAACCTCCCCCAAGGTAGCATGTAAATCCTCCTCCTGGTTAGCCTCAGGCAGCCCCTTGATTCTAATATTGTTGCGTCTGCCCCGGTTATCCAAGTCCTCCAAGTGGCGCTGCATGTCATTAACCGCCTGGCATTGGGAGAGGACAGTGTCCTGGAGGTGAGACACGTAGGATCGGTTCTGGTCATGATCGTCCTCAAGGGTATCAACACGGTTTGCAATATGCTGAAGATCTTGCCGCAGGACTGCAATCTCTGTGCGTATCTCTGAACGACATGCTGTTGTGACTTTATCAACCAAAGAATCAAAGTCCTCTTTTGACGGTAGGTGAGCAAGGTAATCGAGCCATGGTGGAGGATCAGAAGAGGCAGAGCAGAATGTAGTGGAAGTCGGGGTGGCGGGGCAGACGGAGAACAAGGCTGGGTATGGATAGCAAAGGGGGACAAGGATGGAGTTGTCCCCAAGTCTGCCTCCTCATCTCCGAGAAGGGGTGGAGGCTGCTGTGAGGGCACGAGGTTGGGAGGTTGTGAGGACTGTTGGGGGGTGGAAGGTTCCCCCACAGGGCCAGGGAGGTCGCCCACGGTCAGGTGGTAACACGTGGGGAGGAGAGGCAACCACTGAGGTCTCCTGGGGTGCTGGGTCCCCCTGACACCATATGGGGGAGCCTGCTGAGGAATGCACTGGCTGGAGCTATGGGGGAGTGGGGGCAGTCAGCGCTGCGGTGCGACTAGCCGCAGCGCCCAACTTACCCGGCGGTGAAGGGGTCTTCTGAGGCCCGGGCTTTCAGATTCCGGGAGGGCAGGGGTCTGGGAAGCTGGCCTCTCTGTAGCGCGGAAGCCCCCGCGCTGATAGCGGAGCTGCCGCGGTAGTCATGCCGGAGGCGGTCAGCGCTGCAGAGGAAGATGGCTGCCGCCTCGTGGAGGTCCGCGCCGCGGATGTCGTTGGCGGCTGCAGGAATGCGGACAGACCTGTCCACGTATGCACAGTCCCCTGTGGCCGGTGCCCGGCTGGTTTTTTTAGCCATGGGGGGTCTGTATAGCGCCGATGGTCCCACTTAGCTGATGGTCAGGCAGGAGCTCCCCCAGAGCATGTCTTACTCCATTGGGTCCCTAGCCACGCCCCCAACATGGACTTTCAATTCCCTCCAAACGTTTTCTATGGGGTTGAGATCTGGAGACTGGCTAGGCCACTCCAGGACCTTGAAATGCTTCTTACGAAGCCACTCTTTTGTTACCCTCGTGGTGTGCTTGGGATCATTGTCATGCTGAAAGACCCAGCCACGTTTCATCATTGCTGATGGAAGGAGGTTTGCACTCAAAATCTCACGATACATGACCCCATTCATTCTTTCATGTACACGGATCAGTCGTCCTGGTCCCTTTGCAGAGAAACAGCCCCATAGCATGATGTTGCCACCCCCATGCTTTACAGTAGGTATAGTGTTCTTTGGATGCAACTCAGCATTCACTCTTCCCCAAACACGACGAGTTGTATTTCTACCAAACATTTCTACTTTGATTTCATCTGACCATATGACATTCTCCCAATACTCTTCTGGAACATCCAAATGCTCTCTAGCAAACTTCAGACAGGCCCGGATATGTACTGGCTTAAGCAGGGGGACACGTCTGGCATGGCAGGATCTGAGTCCGTGGTGGCGTAGTGTGTTACTGACGGTAGCCTTTGTTACGTTAGTCCCAGCTTTCTGCAGGTCATTCACTAGGTCCCCCCGTGTGGTTCTGGGATTTTTACTCACCGTTCTTGTGATCATTTTGACCCCACGGGGTGAGATCTTGTGTGGAGCCCCTGATCGAGGGAGATTATCAGTGGTCTTGTATGTCTTCCATTTTCTAATTATTGCTCCCACAGTTGATTTCTTCACACCAAGCTGATTTCCTATTGCAGATTCAGTCTTCCCAGCCTGGTGCAGGTCTACAATTTTGTTTCTGGTGTCCTTCCACAGCTCTTTGGTCTTCACCATAGTGGAGTTTGGAGTGTGACTGTTTGAGGTTGTGAACTGGTGTCTTTTATACTGATAACAACTTCAAACAGGTGCCATTGCTACAGGTAATCAGTGTAGGACAGAGGAGCCTCTTAAAGAAGAAGTTACAGGTCTGTGAGAACCAGAAATCTTGCTTGTTTGTAGGTGACCAAATACTTATTTTCCACCATAATTTGCAAATAAATTCTTACAAAATCAGACAATGTGATTTTCTAGATATGTTTTCTCATTTTGTCTCTCATAGTTGGGGTCTACCTATGATGTCAATTACAGGCCTCTCTCATCTATTTAAGTGGGAGAACTTGCACAATTGGTGGCTGACTAAATACTTTTTTTTCCCCACTGTACCTCCCGCTGACCGGGACAGCGGGAGAGGACCTGAAATCTGGGACTGTCCCGCTGAATACGAGACGGTTGGGATGTATGTATTGACTGATGCAAAGAGCTGGAGTTGGTGGAGGTGGTGAAAGGTCCTCTTTAACACAGCAACTCGCCAAGGAAGATCTACTACAGAGAAAAGTGAAAGCAGAGAAAGTGAAAGCAAACAAAGGAGCTAGAACTGGAATTAGAACAAGACACTGAAGAAAACGGTCCTCGACTAAGCACACTGCTGAACTGAAACAAGAGACTAAAGCATGTAGAGAATTACTGGAAGTAACTCATGTAGCACATGCCATAACAGCAAAGAAACTGTAAAAATGGTAAGAAATCAGGAGTTTTATAAATGCGCTAACTAATCAAGTATGTCTCCACAGATGAGGCATAGACACCCATTAGTGACTTCACTAAGTCACATGACTTCAATGATGGCAATAGTTGTAGGACAGTCACCCAACAACAATCTTATAAAAGATGACAAATCAGCAGCAGAGCACCTGCTGTTTCTAGCAATATAGGGACTCCCTGATACATCTAGAACAGAAAATATACTGTTGTAATATTGCAGTCATGCTATGGCGTTGCACACAATTTATGAATATAAGTATGTGTGAATCCTTCAATGATTTGTTTGAAAATTAATTTTTATGAAGCATTTACAAAAGCTAAATTTGTTTCATATGCAATAATTGGTTCAGCAGTAAATGCATTTTCCAGTCATATAAATATACAAATAAACGTAATGCTGAGTTTCAGCTACTATATCAGTGGTCAGTCTAAGACAAGCTTTATTTTCAGTAGATGAGCTTTAAATTATTAACACTTGGAAGAATGCTTAAATATAATTTATTATGAGACTATTACAATCTTGGCTCAAAATAGACTTCATATATTCCCATTGTTCAGGCATTCTAAGGTCTGCTGGTATGGATCAGCAGCATAGGTTAGATATAGCAATACTGTCATACATTTAAATATCCCAGACCAACATTGGGTATACAACTTGGGCAACTGCCCAATACACCTGAGGTGTTTTCACACTAGTAGTTTAGTCTAAAGTGCTTTATCAGAGGTCTGTTATTGTATATTTCAGCATAGTAACTGAATCACAATAGTGTGATAATAACTTTCTAGTCACACCATTCCCTATGCGACCAGCACTGATGTATGACTGGTGCATGAGGAAGGAACTCTAGCCATTACTGTGCAGAGACGAAACACTGCCAGTTCTTCTTAACAGACCAGGGGCGTAGATATAGTGGTGCAGAAGTAGCAATCACTAACAGGCTCTAGAACCTTAAGTTGCCAAAATGGCCTCTCTACAATAAACACCAGTATATACATCACACGGTAATTGGAGGCCTCATTACAGATTTTGTACTGGGGCCCAGGAGCTACAAGTAATACCTCAATCCAGAGATAAAGTCCTTGTTATGAATGTAGATGCAAGGCTACAATAAAAGCAATAGCGGGAGATTGGCTGATAACTGCAAGCAGTAGAGACAGCTATTTAAATCTAGTACACTTCTGCAAGCCAAGACAGACCCCCAGACGCCTTAACCAGAGCTCACCATGAGTAGAGTTTGACTTGCATCTGAATCCGGAAAACTGTATTGTCACCAAACAGATGTACCAATAAATGCACTGCTCTAGCAACCAACACATAATCCACTAAATCTTACACAGTGGCGTAGAGATGAGAGAAATCGTAAAAGCAGGGTCAAAACCAGGAAAGGACGTAATAGGCAGAATCAGAAGGCGAAAGTAATATCTGGGAAACAAGCCAAAGGTCAAAAATCCAACCGGGCATGTCAAAGCAGAATCAGAAGGCAAATGGGGTATCCAGGGAGCAAGCCATAGGTCAATAAGCAAACAGATACACATAGACAAAATGGAGAGCCAAGCTAGGAATAGCAAACTAAATTAGTCGGCCCTTGTGTCAGGAGGTCGGGGTTTTATATAGGCCTCCTCAGCTGCTAAATGGACCAAGCCAGGAAGCCTCTGAATCTGCAAAAGCTTTCCAGGTTGGCATGGTAACGTTAAAGGTGCAGCAGCCAGATAGAGAATCCTGACAGTCCTGTGATGAGAAATCCACCTACAAGGGTCTTACACAGGCAGGAGAAGGCAGATTCAGAAAGTGTGCAGTGAACTATGTACTGATACATAAAGCTGTATGCACATGGTTATACAAACTAGACTGTTAAGAAGGAGATGGGAGGGAGGGGGAGAGCTGAGCAGAAGGTGTGCAGGTGAAATGAAAACAGAGAAGAGATCATGTGAGCAATGCTAGGGAACGTCCGCCAGCCAAATGTCTGAACATAGAAGAGGTTGCAAATTGGAAATAAGGGCTGCTGAATGCATGAGAAAGAATGTTCAATGCAGAAAAGAGATAAATGTTTTTTTTTTTTTTTTTTTTACTCCAGGAACTTAGTAAGACAAGAGTTTATTGAGTTTCCATAGGCTTTAAAGGTTTTTGTACTTAAATGTTGGTATTTTGCAAAACAAGATAAAGGAATATTCACATCTTATACATTTATGGAATATAAACAGCATATGCCTCAAATTCCTGATAGATGTGGGTTGGTTGACTGCTTCTGGAATTCCCATAGAAATAAATAGAGATAGCCACATGTGTGGCCACCTCTGCATACATTCCCTGAGTTGTGTAAAGGTTATCTGACTAACGTCAGAAGTCATGTTACTTTTGTGTGAGGGCACTGCTGCAGCCAGTCAGAGGCCTCAGTGATGAATTCTTCACAAATGGCACATGACCATAGCACACGGATGTTGTCTGTGTGCAGTCTGTTTTTTTCGCAGCCCCATAGGCTGGAATGGCCAAGATGCATATTGCGTGCAACATTTTTTTTTCTCAGTGTCTCTTTGTATAGTAGGTCTGGATAATAGGATATGTATATATTGTTGGGTCCAGAAGTTTCGGGCCTCCGTACACCTGTCTTTTAGCTTTAAATGAAGTGGGGGTTTAACAAATAAATATCAATAACCATTACCGCTATTACAGAATTACAGACATTTTTTTTTACATACATTTCGAGGGTCAAAAGTATAATAATTATATATAAGATAAGCATTATTTGTATTACTTGGATACAAATCCTTTCTAGTCAATGATGGCATGAAATCAGGAATTCATGGACATGGTCAAATTCTTAATTTTCTCCCTTGAGACACTTTTCCAGGCCATTGCTGCTTGTCTTTGGGGTTTTTTTACCTTCAGTTTTGCTGTCAAGTAAAAAGCATATTCAATCAATTAGGATGACTGACTCTATCATTGAAGAATATATATGCTGTATGTTTTGGTCATTATTGGTCTGTGAAGAGCTGTACTACTATTTTACTTGAATTTCACATTAAGGCCGGGGCCCCACGTGGCATAAACCACAGCATTTTACAGTCACAGCAAAGTGGATGGGATTCTAGTGAATCCCATTCCCACTTTGCGGAAAAATACAGACTGCAATTTCCAAAACCACCGGCGTTTCTGAAGGTATTACGGAAACGCCAGTGGTTTCCCTATAGGTATAATTGAAGCAGAAAGTCCTCAGAGGAAACTTCTGCAGACTTTCTGTGAAAAGCGATGTGGGAAAAACGGCAATGCGTTGCCGCCGCATTTTTTCCTGCAGTGCTTTTTTTGCTGTGGGATGCTAATTGGGAACTTAGCCTAAAACAGCAAAAAAGCCATCTAAAAATTTCACTTTTTTAACCCCTCTCCAACATCTGCCATAATAGCACGCCACTGCCATGAAGGACTTCCCGCAAATTGTGTGCGCACCATGCGTAGCGGGTGTCAGCCATTATATACCCACGGTTGGAGCTGAGCTCCGGTAGCGGGTGTTAACTCCTGAGATGCCACAAGCTGTTGTACCAAGGATGACTCGCTTAACAGTTTTTGGAGTGTCTATCTCTGCTGTCACGAGCTGGGTGCAAAATATTGGGCACTGAAATAGTGTAAGTCTGGAAAAATTGCAATTTTAACTTTTCACTGCGCATTTATTGCTGGAAATTAAAATAATGCAATACTCAAGGGTTAAAAATGTTCTCTATGCCCCTTGATACACTCCTTGAGGGGAATAGTTTCTAAAATAGGGGGATCATTTTTTTAATTAACCCCTGCAATTCCTCGCCAATACAGTGTAAATAACCAAATTAGGCCTCAAGTGCACATGGTACTTCCTAATTTTTGAGCCCTGTCATATTTGTAGGCAAAGATTAGGTTCGCATGTAGGGTGTTGCTAAAATCAGGAAACAGAGCATAATAACTGGAAAGCTGACATTTCACAGTGCTGTGATATGGGGAGGACCTACTGGGCACTGAAATGGCCTATCTAGGAAAATGTCAATTTTCATTTTGCACCATCTGCTGTGTATTTCTTTTTGGAAAGCATCTATGGGGTCACTAACACCCTTTGAGGGGTACAGTTTCCAAAATGAAGTCACTTCTTGGTACTCTTCACTGAATTAGCCCCTTAGGGGCAAATGTGTCATGGCACCTGAAAATGATTCTGCCGTCCAAAAACCTAATGGCGCTCCCTGCCGTGTGCCAAAACAGCAGATTTCCTCCACATGTGGGGTATTTCCGTAGTCAGGAGAAATTGTGTAACAAATTGTGTGATACATTTTCTCCTGTAATCCCTTGTAAAGATGAAAAATTTGTTGCTAATGCAACATTTTATGTTTAATCAAGTTTATTAAAGTTTTGCAATAAGAACAGAAGAGAAAAAGGGGAGGGGGTTACAATGCCATAGCATCAGTATCAATTAAGACAGGGGGGGTCACCCAAGCCACCCTGTTCATAGTTAAGGCACAGTAGTAAAGGATTAGGCGAAGGGCTGGCGAGGCCCACAATAAGGAAATCAGCAATGAATAACACAGTGGCAACTAAAATAACTTTCAAGTTGATAGTAGTATAATGTTGTACCGTGTTAGCCATTGAAAGTAGTGGAAGAGTGAAGAAATCAGGCGATACCTTTTAGAGATACCTTTTAGAGTTCTTTTTCAGTTCTTGTATCACACCATGTCTGATGAAGGGAGCGAGTACTCCTGAAAGCTTACTTATAAATATACTCAGTTAGCCTCTAAAAGGTATCGCCTGATTTCTTCACTCTTCAACTAAAATAACTGTAACAGTAGGTTAGAGAGCCACCACAGAACCACACACCTAACAGTAGATTAAGACAAACATTGAAAGGGAGGGGGGTCATAGGGAGTACACAGTGTACAGGACACACAAAATCACAGACCCGACAGGGACAGAGGGGACACACTGGGGCAAGGGGGGGGGAGGAATGGAAGGGAAAATTTGGTTATGGAGAGCAGCCGGACACTGCACCAACAGAGGAGCAAAACAACCCCACATCAAGAAAAGAAAGAGGAGAACTCCGAGGACTCCTGAAACATCACCCACGGCCGCCAAAGGGACTCAAATTTAGAGGGGTCGGGCGAATCCTCGGCCACCAGGGCTTCCATTCTCCTGATAATGAGAAGCTCCTGAAGAAACTCCACCAGGGTAGGCGTGGCAGTACTGCGCCAATGCCTGGGAATGACTGTTCTGGCGGTGGTGAGGAAATGTCGCAAGAGGTCCTTCTTAACAGCGAAGACCCTCCCTGGTATGATGGAGAGACGTGCAAGCTGGGGCGAGGGTGTGACAGATCTGCCGCTCACTTTAGCATAAAGCGTAAAGACGGCATCCCAAAAGTGCTTGAGGGCAGTGCATTCCCACCAAATATGATATAAGGTGCCTCTTTCGGAACCGCAGCGCCAACACCGGTCAGAAACACCAGGGTAGATCCTATGCAAGAGGTCAGGACAGCGGTACCAGCGGGTCAGTATTTTAGTTCTTTTCCTGTGCACCACAGGGCAACGGGAGTTTATGCGTGTACAGGAAGGACTTATCCCAGTCGGCAGTGGAGAGGCAGGTACCAAGGTCAGATTCCCAGGGGCCAATGTAGGAGGGGGGCCCGGGTGTAGTGTCCTGGAGGAGGATACCATAAAGAACAGAGACGGTACGCGGAGTGGTGTCAGTCCGGGAAAGGGCAAACTCCAGGTCGGTTAGAGAAGATGAGAGCGTGGGAAGCAGGGAGAACTTACGGATGAAGGCAGTGAGCTGGCCATATTCTAACCAAGACAAACGGAGATTGGGATTGGAAACTTGCAATTGTGACAGAGAGGGAATAGAAGCGCTGTCTGTGACCTGATGTAGGCGAATGTCGTCCCTGGCCAGCCAGCAAAGGAATTTGTCAGCGGAGCAACCTGGGGGGAACATTGGATTTCGGAACAGAGGGCTGAGGGGGCCCGGGACTCTGGCTATGCGGCCACCCGCACTTATGGAGTCCCAAGTCTTGAGAAAGTGGGAGGATAGAATGGAGTGTCTGATAGCGCTGGGACGAAAATGAGATGGAGCCCAAGGTAGGGAGGGGATGTGGGCCAGTCAAAGAGGCGCAACAGTACTGTCGCGCGGTAGTATAATCGAGGATCAGGCAGGCCCGCACCGCCACAGAGTTTACAGCGCGTCAGCGTCCGGAAGCGCAACCTGCTCTGCTCTGTTCCCCACACAAACCTCCCAAACTGAGTCTGAGCGCGAACAAGAAAAAGAGCGTGGTATTGGAATGGGCAGAGCTTGGAACATATATAATAAACGGGGCATGACATCCATTTTCAGCACATTGATGCGACCGAACCAGGAGAGCATGAGGGAACCATATTTCTGCAGGTCCATCGAAAGGGATTCGAGGATCGGTAAGTAATTAAGGCGGTAGAGAAGGGTGAGGTCTGAAGGGACGTGGATCCCGAGATATTTAATGGAGGTAAGGTGCCATTTGAAGGGGAAATCGTTCGCTAGGAGGGCTGCTTCCGCTGGGGGCAGGGTGATATTGAGGGCCTCACTCTTGGAGAGGTTCACCTTGAAATTGCTCAGGTGGCCAAAGCGACGGAACTCGCGCAGAATGGATGGAAAGGAAACACACGGCTGAGAGACGTACAAGAGGAGGTCGTCAGCGTATAAAGCCGTTTTGACCTGTCGGTTGCCCAGCTGCGATCCATGGACACTAGGACAGTTCCGTAAGGCTGTCACTAGGTGTTCCATGACCAGTGCGTATAAAAGAGGGGACAAGGGGCAACCCTGCCGCGTGCCATTCCGAACCGGAAAAGAGTTGGAGAGAAGCCCTTTGACCTGCACCTTTGCCGACGCGTCGCCGTAAAGAGAAAGCACCTTACCCAGGAACCCCGGGCCCGCAGGAAGCCCCAGTGAACGCGGTCAAACGCTTTTTCAGCGTCCACAGAGAGCAAGCACATAGGGACATTGGTAGTGCGGGCCGCAGAGATCGCCATGAGCGTCTTGCAAACATTGTCCCTGGCCTCGCGGCCTGAAATAAAGCCAACCTGATCAGTATGAATCAGGCCCGGCATTAAAGGGGACAGACAATTAGCCAGCAATTTGGCAAATAATTTGATGTCAATGTTGAGCAGGGAAATCGGGCGATAACTGGCACAGCAGGACAGATCTTTTCCAGATTTGGGGAGAACCGTAATGAGGGCCGATAGGGATTGGGGGGCAAACGGAGTGGAGACCTCCTCTTTGGAAAAAGGGTCCTCAAGAAGCGCTCTATCTGAGGGAGCGATAGTGGGAAGAGAGGTCTTGACAACATACTCCCAGATTTTCTCACTAAGAGAGTCTGGGGAAAGATCGGCATATTGCCCACGAATGTTATAGAGGTCGTGGTAAAAGGAACGAAACGCCTCCGTGATGTCCGCTGGGTTATGGACCGATCACCCAGGGCCTTTACTTATCCGGGGGATGTACGTGGGGGTATTGCGAGGATGGAGGCGACGCGCGAGGGAACGGCTACATTTATCCGCGAACTCATAATAGTGTTTCTGGACACGGTCACGGAAGAGCATGGACATCTCATCCAAGTGGGCTCGAAGCTCCTCTCTAGCATTGAGGAGCTCCGTGAAGTCCGCCTGAGAGCAGGAACGTTTATGTTGCACTTCAAGGGAATGAATCTTGGCTAGCTGCAAGGAGACCCATGCCGCCCGCTCTTTTTTAAGACGTGCACCATGTTTAATCAGGACGCCCCAGACCACACATTTTAGCGCCTCCCACTGTAGAGGAAGTGATGTCGAGTCCTGAGCGTGATCAAGACCAAAGTTCCTGATCGCAGCGCCAGCGTCCACCCGGAAAGTGGTATCTTTTAAAAGGCTCTTGTTCAGACGCCAGGTGAAGGGACGGCGCATGAGTCCCGGAACCTCCACTGATAGAAATACGGGCGAATGGTCCAACCAAAGAGCGGAACCAATCTGTCCAGTAGGGGCCCAAGAAAGGGTGTGGTGGCTGATCAAGAAAAAGTCAATGCGGCTATAGGAGTTGTGTACGGGGGAATGATACGTGTAGTCTCGCTCATTGGGATGTAGGATATGCCACAAGTCAACCAGCTGGGAGTTATGAAGAGCAGTCTTAAGGCTATGCAGGTGGGACTGGGAGTGGAGAGGGCGGGGAGGGGTAGAGTCAGTCATGGGGTCCAAAACGAAGTTAAAGTCGCCCCTGAGGATCATGACCCCCTCGCCGAAGTCAGAGAGTTTGCCGACTAGGTCCCTACAGTACCGCAGTTGTCTCTGATTAGGGAGGTAGCAACCTGCTATGGTGAGGACCGCACCCGCGATGCGCAGTTTGAGAAAGACAAATCTACCCTTGGGGTCAATCTGAGTGTTCATTACCTCGTGCTGCAGAGACCTATGCCGAGCAATAGATACTCCCCTGGAATTGGCGGCCGGATTGACGCTGTGGAACCAAACAGGGAAATGGCGGTTGCGGATATCCGGAACATGACCTTCCTTAAAATGAGTCTCCTGTAAAATAAGGATATGAGAATGTTTTTTGTGAAGTTGGTACAAGATCTGGCTGCTTTTTTGTGGGACGTTAAGTCCTCTTGCATTCAAGGTACAAATATTCAAAGTAGACATGGCTGGAAAGGGGGTGGGAAGCGAGGACACAAAAGGAACACACACTTAGGAAAGGGAAAACGCAATCCGACACAATCTAACACAGAAACAGAATTCAACTGACTATGCAGTAAGGTGGTGGAATGAGCCACCACCAAAACAGGTGGGGAAACAAACAATACCTAAACACGTGCTACACAGTAGCACGGAGACCCCGGTGGGGAACAAGCTTTCCAGGAAGGAGCCGCTCCCCCCCCCTGGTACCCAGGCCACGCCACTATAGAGGTAACTGTAACAACAAAAATATGCTGACCAAAATAAACAATGTAAAGAAGCTAGATAGACCAAGGCATGGGAGAGAGGGGAACAAAACAGAGTAAAGGAAAAAGAAAAAGGAAGCGGCCAAGAAGAAAGGGAAGAGAGGGTGGAGAGAGAAAAAGTGGGAAGGATAGAGATAGAGGGAAGATAACAGTACTTCACGGCCCTGCAGGGGGCGGACGAAAACCCCTAGGGGTTACAGAAAGGCAGTCTCGCTGGTGTGCAAGAGAGGCAGTTCAGCGTTCAAGTCGGGGAGGCTTGATGGTCCCGTTGCTGAGCCGCAGTAGTGGTGGCTTGGTCACGTCGGCGGCGTCTGGGGTGGCGCTGGGACCGCGCAGGTTGGGCTGGTTCTGGGGTGCCAGGTAACGATGGCCACTCCGGAATCCGCTAAAGCAACATTTTAATGCAAAAAATATAATTTTCACTGCCCAATGATAATTAATAAAATCTATGAAACTGCTATTGGATCAAAATTCTCAGCCCTTGATAAATTCCTTGAGGGTTTAGTTTACAAAATGGGGTCATGTTTTGGGGTTTTCTGTTGTACTGGTACTTTAGGGGCTCTGCAAATGAGCCATGGCACCCAAAAACTATTCTGGCAAAATTTGCCCTCTAAAAGCCAAATAGCGCTCTTTCCGTTTTAAGCTCCGCCATGCATTGCAACTGTGGGGTGCTTTTTCTCCTTTAACCTTTTGTGAAAATGAGAAATGTTGGCCTAATGCTAAATTTTATTGAAAAAAAAGTAATTTTTAATTTTCATATCCCATTGGTAGTAAATTCATTGAAACAGCTGTGGGTTAAAAATGCTGACTATACCCCTCAATAAATTCCTTGAGGGGTGTAGTTTCCAAAAGGTCATTTGTTGGGGCTTTCTACTGTGCTCTGCCAATGCAACATGGCACCTTAAACGAATTCCAGAAAAATCTGGCCTTTGAAAAGCTCAGTGGTGAAATTTATATCCACATGTGGGGCATTTCCATAGTCAGGAAAAATTGTTTAACAAATTGTGCATTTTCTCCTTTAACCCCTTCTAAAAATGAAACATTTTGGGTTAAAGCAACATTTTAGAGATAAGAATGTAATTTTCCATTTTTATGGAAGGTCAAAATACTCACTATACTCCTTGATAAATTCCTTGAGGGGTCTAGTTTCCAAAATGGTTTCACTTTTGGGGGGGTTTCCACTGTTTTGGCACCTCAGGGGCTCTGCAAAAGGGAAACTGAAAACTATTCCAGCAAAATCTGTCCTTCAAAAGCCAATTAGCGCTCTTTTTGTTCCAATCACTGCCATGTGCCCGTACATCAGTGTACCAGCACATATGGGGTATTGTGGTGTTCAATAGAAAATTTTTAGTTGGTTTTTCTTCTTTAAACCATTGCAAAGATGAAAAATGTGGGGCTAAAGCAACATTTTATCGGTAAAAGGGTAATTTTTCATTTTCACATCCCAATAGTAATAAATTCAGTGAAAAACCTGTAGGGTCAAAATTCTCACTATACCCATTACCAGAGAATTTTCCTTCAGAGGTGACAAACACTCTGGACAGGCTAAAATGTGTCCTTCCCGTAAAGAAGCATATGTAATAGATGGGAGAAATTACTTTTTCCCCTGCCTGTATATATAGCACAGTCCTTGGCTGCCCATATGATGGTGTGCTGATGCATCAATGAATTGATAGTATATATTGTGGCAGTGACTGATGCAACCGTGCAAGTGACATAAAGGAAAGACAGGTTGTGCTTATGCAGCACCCAGGAGGAATGTGGTGTGGAGTAAGTAAGGCCCATGATGGCAGTAGGCCTTTCTTGGATCTGTCATTGTGTTCATGGCTGTTCCTTTTCTGTCAGACCTCCCATGGGCCCAGGGTGGTGCAGTGACAGGGGAATGCACTGATGGTAATGATGGTGATTGTATTTCCCCTGGGGCGCACTTTGAGCTCACAGCACATTTACTTGAAGATGCCAGTCACACTTATAATCAAGGTGAGGCTCATTCAATTACAAATTCACTTCACGGAAAACCGCAGGAGTGGTAATTTCTCAAATATTCTGACCCCAGACTTAGTAAACCAGATTTCACCTTGACCAGTTGTGTTTCTGGCTCTCTATGACCCTTTCCTGGTCTTAGCAACTTACCTTTATATGGTAGATAGGACATGATTGCTGTGTACAGCAAGTTCTGGTAGTGGAGATTTTGTCCTCTGTATATCAGGATCCTCCTCTCTGTTAGCTTGAGTAAGCCAGTGTTGTGTGGTAGCCTGTTTTAGGACGCAGGGTAGTTTGAACGTTAATTCTCGGCGACTTTTTTCATATTTTTCCTCCCCGTCTTCCAAAATTCATAACTTTTTTTATTTTTCTGTCAACAGAGGGCTTATTCTTTGCGTAACAACTTTTGCCACCCTTTTGGGATACATATAATGTTTTGATTAGCTTTTATTTTTGTTTTTGGGGGGTCCATGTGATATAACACAACACAATTCTATCATAATTTTTTGCATTTTTGTTTGACGGCAGTCACTCTGCATTAAAATGACATGGCAGCCTTTGTTAGGCTTACGATTACGGATTACGAATACCATATCCATATTGGTTTTTATTACGTTTTACCACTTTTTCAAATAAAACATCACTTTTTGAAAATTAACGATTTTCCTGGGGTCACCATATTCTGACGCCTATAACTTTTTTACTGTTTTGCTGACGGAGATATGTCAGGGCTCTTTATTTGTGGGACAAGTTGTGCTTTCTATTGGTATCAACTTTGGTATTGGTATGACTTTTTGATCAGTTTTTTTGGTTATTTTTTGGGGAATGCAAAGTGACCAAAATACGTTAATTTGCGCATTGCATTTACTTTTTACATGGGGACTTGAAGCTGGGATCTCATATCCCAGTGCAATTGTCCTGCAATACATCACGAAGATACTCCGACTCCGTTGACTGGTCCTGGCCCTCAGGAAGTAATTCCGCAGGCACAGCTTCTGTGCCCACAGCATTACAGCGCCTTACTATTACGACACTGAGTGTTAATTATATGCTCAGTGCAATGTAATAGTATGGTTCACAGATGAAAGGGGATAATGCCACTTTCTAGCTGGTCTGAACTCCAGCTATAGTTAGATCCATATACTGTATATTTGGACACTGACACAAATTTTGTTTTTTTTTACCTGTTTACTGAAACGTATTCAAGTTATAGTTATATAATGGACATTCAGCTTTCATTTGAGGGTATCCACATTAAAATTGGATGAAGGGTTTAGGAGTTTCAACTCTTTAACATGTGCCACCCTGTTTTTAAAGGAACAAAAAGTAATTGGACAATTGACTCAAAGGCTGTTTCATGGGCAGGTGTGGGCAATTTCTTCATTATGTCATTCTCAATTAAGCAGATAAAAGGCCTGGAGTTGATTTGAGATGTGGTGCTTGCATTCGGAAGATTTTTCTGTGAAGAAAACATGCTGTCAAAGGAGCTCTCCATGAAGGTGAAACAAGCCATCCTTAAGCTGTGAAAAAAGAAAAAAAACATGTGAAAAATTGCTCCAATATTAGGAGTGACAAAATCTACAGTTTGGTAGATCCTGAGAAAGAAAGAAAGCACTAGTGAACTCATCAATGCAAAAAGACCTGGACGCCCACAGAAGACAAAAGTGGTGGATGATCGCAGAATAATTTCCATGGTGAAGATAAACCCCTTCACAACAGCCAACCAAGTGAACAACACTCTCCAGGATGTAGGCGTATCAATATTCAAATCTACCATAAAGAGAAGATTGCATGAAAGTCAATCCAGAGAGTTCACTGCAAGGTGCAAGCTACTCATAAGCCTCAAGAATAAAAAGGCTAGATTGGACTTCGCTAAAAAAACATCTAAAAAAGCCAGCACAGTTCTGGAAGAACATTATTTGGACAGATGAAACCAAGATCACACTCTACCAGGATGATGGAAAGAAAAAGTCTGGCGAAGGCGTGGTACAACTCATGATCCAAAGCATACTACATCATCTGTAAAACATGGCATAGCCAGTGTGATGGCTTGGGCATGCATGGCTGCCAGTGGCACTGGGTCACTAGTGTTTATTGATGATGTGACACAGGGCATAAGCAGCCAGATGTATTCTGAGGTATTCAGAGACATACTGTGTGATCAAATCCAGCCAAATGCAGCCAAACTGATTGGCCGGTGTTTCATAATACAGATGGACAATGACCCAAAACATAAAGCCAAAGCAACCCAGGAGTTTATTAAAGCAAAGAAGTGGAATATTCTTGAATGACCAAGTCAGTCACCTGATCTCAACCCAATTGAGCATGCATTTCACTTGTTAAAGACTAAACTTCAGACAATAAGGCCCACAAACAAACAGCAACTGAAAAGTAAAGGCCTGGCAGAGCATTAAAAAGAAGGAAACACAGCGGCGTCTGGTGATGTCCATGAGTTCAACACTTCAGGCAGTCATTGCCAACAAAAGGTTTTCAGCCAAGTATTAGAAATTAAAATTTTATTTACAATTATTTAATTTGTCCAATTACTTTTGAGCCCCTGAAATGACGGGATTGTGTATAATAAATACTTTAGTTACTCACATTTTTATGCAATCATTTTGTTCAACCCACTGAATTAAAACTAAAAGTCTGAACTTCAACTGCATCTGAATGGTTTTGTTCAAAATTCATTGTGGTAATGTACAGAACCAAAACTAGAAAAATGTTGACTCTGTCCAAATATTTATGGACCTAACTGTAACTCAGCTTAAATAAACAGAAGAATGGCTGAAATGCACAGACACCTTTCTGGCCTTCAGCAGCACCTCTTTTAAGCCACTACATCACTTTCCAAATTATTATGCAAATTATACAGTCAGTATAATGTTCAAATCTTTAGAGTTTAAATCAAATTTTACTGGACAAACTTCCCAATGATAATATTTTTTTTTGCAAACTAGAAAATCAAAATCCACTTTTCCAAATTATTATACACAGAGTTTCTAAACATTTTATAGGTTGTAAAGAAAAAAAAAATGGTCATTTGTTGAATTTGCAGCATTAAGAGGTCACATTTACTGAAATCAAAATGTAACGTCTCTGCCTGTTTGGGTCTCTGCACCACCCCCCGCTCGCACGCTGCGGCGCAGGAGGCATGTTCAGTTTGATTCTTTGCTTAAGGTTCTTGTTGCTCAGTCTGAACACTGTCCTAGTACTACTACTACTATGTAATTGAATTTCAGCCACACCCATCTCCTGCACCTTGTTTCTTTCTGCTCCTCAAATAGTTAATAGCCTTACCTGTGTGATTGACAGCCTATCGTCCTATCAAGTCTGGGGTGGGTTCTTCCTTCCTATTTATTGTTTGCTCACATTCACAATGGTGCTTGCTATTGCCTCGTGCGTACTGGCTATTACTCCTTGCTGTTTTGTTATCTGTATTCTTATTCCTGAACTCTGGCTTACCTTTGACTATTCTCTTGGATTTTGATTCTGTACTGCATTGCTCGACTGTTACCAACCCCTTGCCTAGCTGACCTCCCTTTTGTTGTCGTTTGTCCTGTCTGCGTTCTGTGTTGTCACTCATATAAGGGACCATCGACCAGTTGCTGGCTGTTGCCTAGGACAGATCAGGCAAGTAGCCAGGGACAGTGGGGGGTTCAGCTTAGGGTTCACTGTCTTGTTGTGCCCCTCCCCCCAGGGTTCACCAGCCGCTACTGGGGAATGGCTCCTCTAGCAATTCCCTTATACAAAAGCTATTTCAATCAAAAACATCTTAACAGGTCAAGTTACATGATAAAATAGGACCCCTTCTTTGATATTACCTTCACAATTCAATTCACAATCAATTGAACTTGTGAGTTTTTGGATAGTTTTTGCTTTAATTTCTTTGCCAGATGTCAGAATAGCCTCCAAGAGCACTGCTCTTTTGGCTTGAGGATACTACAAAGCTGCTTAATAGGGTTGAGGTCAGACGAGAATGGTGATCACACCATGAGTTTCTCTCCTTTTATGCCCATAGTAGCCAATGAGGTAGTCTTTGCTGCATGGGATGATGATTTTGCTATCGAAGGCATGCTTCTTCTGTTTGTAGCATGGAAGAAAGTGACCTATATACTTTACAGAAGTAATTTTCACACATTCAGGGATCCTAAAGGGGTCTACTGGCTCTTTCCCCATGATTCCAGCCCAAAACATAACTTCGCCACCTCCTTGCTGACATCGCAGCCTTGTTGGGACATTGTGGTCATCCACAAATCATCCAATACTATTCCATCCATCTGGACCATACAAGGTTGCACTCATCAATCATCAACAAGACTGTTTCAAAATTAGCCTTCATGCATGTCTGGGCCCATTGCAACCATTTCTGTTTACGGGTGGCCAAATAGTAGGTTTATGAACAACTGTAATCCTCTGGAGGATCCTACAGCTTAAAGTTTGTGGGCTTCCAGGGGCACCAGCAGCTTCCAATACCTGTTTTCTGCTTTGTAATGGTACTTTAGCAGCTGCTCTCTTAATTCGATGAATTTGTCTGGCAGAATCCTTCTTCATTGTGTCTTTATCTGCACAAACCCATCTGTGTTCTGAATCAGCCACAAATCTCTTCACAGTATGATGATCACACTTAAGTTTTCGTGAACTATCTAATGTTTTCATACCTTGTCTAAGGCATTGCATTATTTGACGCTTTTCGGCATCATAGAGATCATTTTTATTCCCCATATTGCTTGAAACCTGTGGCTTGCTTAATAATGTTGACATTGGCAAGACTGTCCAGTTGTAGTTGGGGAGCAACCATCCAAAACAATACTTAATTATTGCAGGATACAGCAGAGCAACTTCGCTGCATGGCCCCCTCTGATTTTAACTATAAAACGTATGGCAGCATTTCACCTTACATGCATGAAATGAGGGAGGAGTAGGAGTGGAAGCAATCCCTTGCCCAGGTGAAGATGGGGGAAGGAAACAGTCCAGAGAGGAGGATCCAGAGGAGGCAGATGGGCCCCGTATGTTGCTGGAACTGGGCCTGCACAAAAGGCCTTGTTGCATTTTTGGACTGTGGCCACTGGCACTCAAAACATTGACCCAGTGAGCTGTAAAAGTCATATATTGTCCTTGGCCATAATTGATGCTCCACGTGTTGACAGTGTAGTTTACTTTTACCCAAACTGACATATCCAAGGAAAGGCCTACATTTTCTATATAAAGCAGATACAGCTTTTCTAGAGAAATAATGGAGGTTAGATATTCTCAATCAAAGTTGAGCGCATGCCATCAGTTGGCGAAACGTAGTGGAATCCACTAATTGGTACGGCAGCGACTGCACCGCCAGCAGCTTGGCCAGGTGTGATGTTGCAGACCCACCTGTTCAGTAGCTGCATAATGCTGTTTCCTAGACTCACATTCCCTTATGGATGACTGATGCTGGTGTGGAAGAGGAGGAGAAGGAAAATCAGTTGGTGATGATGATAATGACGACCATGTGCTAGATGTAGATGTGGCATGCCTACAAGAAACATCATGGTGAGAAGGGGTAGGATGGTCTTGCTCACTCCTCCTGCTAGTGCCACTGCCAAATAAGCTGGTAATTCCTTTTCATGTGAGTACCTAGAGATGTAGTTCATACATTTGTTCCTGCATGGCTATGGCTAAGTTTCTTCTTGCAGATCTTGCACATTGCCATGGATTTATCGCTTGGCAATGTAGAAAAAATTCCCACATGGGAGTTGATCGCATGTAGTTAATGCTAACATCAGCAGAAAGGTGTCTCCAACTACCATTTCCAGTGCCGCCACCCACCCCCCACAAGCTTGGGGTCTGCCCTGGGCAGGCCTTTTGGAGCTGTGCATGATATGATGTTGGAGCTGTGCATTGTAAATGATAGTAAATGTTCTAGGTAGCGGTAGGCCATGCCTGTCCCACTAGTTCCTGCCTTGTCATATACACTTTTCATAAAGTGGAATGTGGGATGCAAGTGCTCCAAAATTCACAAAATTGGGGGTAAAAACAACCATATAATAAAATTTACAACTTTTGTCATACATTTTACACCACAAACTGGTGTAAACTACTATTGACCAACATATGCTGTCTTCACACAGAGTTTTTAATGCAACAATAAAGAACCTGCGAGAATCACTCAACTTTTACAGTTTGTATTGCAAATGTTGAAAGCTGCGAATAAAACCTGCAGAAATAATTGACATGCTTCTGGTTTATAGACTGCATCAAAGGTTGTGTTGTGTGTTTTAGGCCCGTTGCAGACGACCATGCTGTGGGTCAGTATGCTATCCATGTACAGTATTTCACGGTAAACACACTGACCCTGACCCATTTTTTTCTATGGGCCCGTACACATGATCGTGATTTTCATGATTCCGTGTGCGGGTCGACAGTCATTTATTGAAAGGAGCCGCGGAAGCATAGCCCATGCACGGACGGCACACGGGGACAGCTCGTGCTTTTAAATCAAGACAGCCTAAGTCCCAGTATGTGGATAAGTTCTGTTTAAATTGTATCCAATATGCTGCTAAAGATTGTAGTAAGTTAGCCACCAGTGAGTTTGTGGTGGCTCAGCCGCTGTGACTACCCCGTTTGACCCCAGCCTGAAGGATTTTATGTGCATGATGTTTTATGATCTATTGGTGGGTAGAATGTGTATTTGGGCATGTGCACGTGATGGAGACTATGTTACCAGTTTCATTGATGCCATTGTTCTTTTGTTTTTCTTTACTTTAAAAGACTATCAAATTAAATTCGGTCCTTCGAATTGTGACCTCCAGACCACCTCCAGACTCAGAGTTCCAGTCAGAGGCAGCCAGTGTCAGAGCTCAGAATCACACCTCTTGACTGCTACCGCCTGACACTGCCCTCCTGACAGTACAGAGACTAAATAGCATATGAAGCACCAAGATTAAGAGCACTAATAGCTCAGGAACAGTGTAGGAGAAAACCACGGTGTCAGAATCAGTAGAGCAGTAAATATTAAATGATGCACAGACAATTAGATAACTTAGGTTCACGTGAATAAAATGATTTTTTTTTTTCTGCGTCCAGATGAGTGCCTCCATTGCTGAGATATTAACTTTTTTCTTAATATGCTAAAGTGCTGTTTGGTGCACCATTGCACTTATTGCATCAAAGAGCTTCCTCCTTATTATGATTGACACTGCCATTCAGTTTACATTTCAATCATAGCAGGGAGGGAGGGATGGATGGAGGGAGTGGGAGCTGGAAAGCATAGCGCTTTAGTGCAATGAGAGTAACGGTGACATCCTCATGGTACAAATAGCAATTAGAATATCAGGAAAAGAGCTAATGAAGGCACCATTCAGAAAGCTAAAAAAAGCATTTTATTCATGTGAACCCCAACTCTGTGACTGTGCTTATAGTTCAATAACAACGCTTCTGGTGACAGACTCCCTTTAATATCTATAATTTTTAACTGATGAACATAAAATATTATAGTACAAGAGGATCTGAAAAGACAATACTTATAGCATCACAATGGAGAAAAGTGAAATTATCTTCTTAATCTTTGTGCTGCCTCGGCCTCTGCCAGCAGTGTTATTCTTTTCTTTTGACGAGAACCACAGCTACTATAATAAACTTGCAAATCACTTTAGTCATTATTTCTCTATTCATAACTCCAATACTCTACACTGTGCAGTTAAAAGGATCAGAAACACAGGGGGAGGAGATGGTAGATATTTTTCATTTCTATGATAATGTTCACTTGTGGCAGAAATCCTATCACATTGCATTATATATATATAAAAGTTTCACATTACCTCTCAATCCTACATGCTTCTTCTATTACTATGACATTTCTGGAATCCCAGGAAATATTAAAATTGTTAAAATGTGTATTTTGCTCTGTATGTGTGATTGAAAAGCCTCATATATATTTGTATGATTCACTCTGGCTAGTCTAGGATTAGCTGACTGGTTCAAATCACAGAGGTTTCATTGAGTTCTTCTTTCACTTGTGTTATAGGGTTTTTTTTTTTTAGCAAATAGTCATTGCAATTTTTTTTTTGTACATCTACATGGTAATTATATCTAGGAAAGATTCACTGATAATACTATGTGTATTGATATAGGCCAATTTAAAAGAAATTAGAAACAATTAGCATTTTGCCGTCCTGAAGATTTAAAAGAGTAATCCACCAGTAGCAAGCAACCATACTATACTAGGATAAGCTCTCACGTGATCCTTTTCTTTTCCTTTACAGCACCATGACTATCATAATGCTGTTAAGGTACAACAACTGACTTTCAAATGCAGAGAAGTCTCAGCACCAGGCTTGGACTGGCCCACCGGGGAACCGGTGAATCCCCCGGTGGGCCCCGAGCCCCAACTATTAGTACTCATTTTGCCAATGCAAAGGTCAAGGGTCTGATCGGGACAGTCAGGGGCCCGACCGGCTCCTGACCATCCCGATCGGGCTCCTGACCAATGGACAGTGGCGTAATGATCATGGCCAGAGGGGTGCGGGGCCCGCGGCCAGCTGGAGATGGCCGGGGCCCCGGACTACCATGATAGTGGTCGGGGAAGGCCTGGTTCCCCGACCGCTATACCTATTGTTAATGGAAAGGGGCCGGCCCCTTTCCATTAGATGCCAGCCCAGGGGAAGTGACAAAAAAAAAAAAAATACTCACCTGACTGTCCTGGGCTCAGCATCGTCTCCGGCACTTTTCCGGCCTCACTGCAGGGGCCTGTGATTAGGCCCCAGCGGTGACATGGGGCGCGCCGGCGTAATGACGTCATCGCGTCCCACGTGACCGCTGAGGTGCAATCACAGGCCCCAGCGGTGACGTCTGGGACACAGGACGTGGAGACCAGAGGTCCAAGGAAGATGGTAAAGACAGCAGGACGGAGCGAGGATACCCCGGAGAGGTAAGACAAGGTGAGTATAAGTGTTTGTTATTTTTAAACACTTCTCCTGGACCTGTACTTATTATATTCTGGGGTCTGAGGAGACCCCAGAGTATAATAATAGCACCGGCTCTGGGGGTGGGGGGCCACTGTGGAGCACCTAATAGTGTGTGTGGGTCACTTTGGGCATATAATACAGTGTGGGGGCCACTCAGGGCATATAATACTGTGTGGGAGCCACTGTGGGCATATAATACTGTGTGGGGGCCACTGAGGGCATATAATACTGTATGGGCGCCACTGCGGAGCATATAATGCTGTGTTGGGGCCACTGCGGAGCATATAATGCTGTGTTGGGGCCACTGCGGAGCATATAATGCTGTGTGGGGGCCACTGCGGAGCATATAATGCTGTGTGCGGGCCACTGCGGAGCATATAATGCTGTGTTGGGGACACTGCAGAGCATATTATACTGTCCAAGTATTGTTTACATGCTGGGTGCTGCGCTGCTCATTCACCATGTTCTTGACAACTGCGGTTGTGGGTACTAAAGCTGTATCTCTTTCAAGTATCTGAGATATCGCTGCAGCACCCATAACCGTCACTATCAAGAATTTACTCTAGGGAGGAGGTAAGGGGATCCTGATGGGCAGCCAATGGAACCAATCCAGTTGCAGCTTGTTGCAGTAAGCGTCACTGACGTACTGACGCTGTGCGCGGCGGCGGGTTTCTGCATAGGAGCCCAGACCAGCAGTGTGAAAGGTAAGTACAACTTAACCACGCAAACAAAAAAACAACTTTTCCCCCTATTTTGCCCCCAAATCTTTCAACTTCACTGACAACTCTGATAACTACAACCCCTAACAACTCCAGATGCTCTGGGTCTGTTGAGAGTTGTAATTCCCCCCTCCCACCCCAGCTAATTTCTCACTGTATTGTTATGCTGGTGCCTGCTCTAGGGCTCCAGCATAACAATACCTAAGTCGCAGAAACTCCAATACTGCTATAGGGGAGACCAGTGAAGGGGCCACTGTATGGGCATATAAACATCAATATTCCTCCCTGTACAGTGGCCCCTTCACTGGTCCCCTATACTGTATGGGGACCATTGATGGGGTCATTGGAGGGGCAGTGATGGAGGCCAATAGCCTGGGGGACATTAAAGGAGTTGTGCAGGATAACATTTTTTTTTTTAATTACACTGGGGCAGGTAAAAAACAACAACAAACTTTAGCGCGGTTCGGCCTGCAGCTCTATTTTCTTCCAGCGCAAGTTCCCCCTGCACATGACTACCTGTGATGTCACATGACCCCTGAAGCCAATCAGCGGCCTAAAGGAAGGGACCTGGGACGTCACAGCCAGTGAGGACTTCCGGCAAAAAAAGACAGTGGAGCAGCAGGACCAGACCGTGCTGGGACCTGCTGACACCGGAGCACCGGGGACAGGTGAGTATGTTTAGTATGTTTTTGTTTTTTGGTGGGGGATTAACTTCTCCTGGACTAATTATAAAAAAAGACAAAAATTATACTGGACAACCTCTTTAAAGTGTGGCTCATTAGGGGGGTATATTAAAGGGGTTGTCCAGGCATAATTTGTTATGGTTTATCCTCAGGATAGGCCATAGATATCTATTCTGTACGGGGCTGACCCCGGACTGATCAGCTGTACGGAGCCACTTCTGGCGCCCGTCCTGTACACAATACGGGGCCAGAAGCAGAAAGCTCTGTCCACTGTGTATTAGCAGGGCACCTTCACTGCATCTCGGCACTTATTGAAGTCAGTAGGAACTGAGCTGCAGTGAAGGCGCCAGGAAACTAAACAGCGGATGGATCTTTCTGCTTCCGACCCTGTGTTGTGTACAGAACGGGTGCCGGAAGTGGCTCCGAACAGCTGATGGTGCCGTGTGTCAGCCCCATACTGATTAGGTATTTATGGCCTATCCTGACCTTAGGCCATAAAAAAGGTAACTCTGGACAACCCCTTTAATATGCCCCACACAGTTTAATGTCCCCTCCACAGGATGTTATCCCCCACACAATATAATGGCTCCATCACTGTTCCCCATACAGTATGGGGGACCAGTGAAAAGGCCACCGTATGGGGGGACCAGTGAAGTGGCCATAAAAAAATCTGGCCCAGACAACCCCTTAAAAGGTAATGGATTGGTAGGAGAATCTCCCAAAAAATGAGGTGTGGGGACCGCGCTTCACCAAAGATGCTTTATTATACTCAAATAACACAACGCGTTTCGGGGAAATCAGATCCCCTTTATCAAGTGTACAAGAGACAGCCTGAGGAGGTAGGCTGTGAGATCTGAAGTGAAGTGTCTCTTGTACACTTGATAAAGGGGATCTGATTTCCCTGAAACGCGTTGTGTTATTTGAGTATAATAAAGCATCTTTGGTGAAGCGCGGTCCCCACACCTCATTTTTTGGGAGATTCTCCTACCAATCCATTACCTGTATACCGTCTGGAGCCAGGAGATTCTGATGCCTAGAGGTTCCGCAGCTCACGTATACCAAAACATACTCTGGATCCATCCACTGTATTAGTTGTGGGCCAGCACAACTTGAAAAGGTGAGAACCCACCTATACAAACATCCATAATATCTAACTATCCTGGTTGTGAGATCACCAATTGAGGGGGTACTGTTTACCATCAGACCCAGCCAGTTGAACACTCACTATAATACAGACCAGTGCTTTTGTGTTACTTAGTGGCTTTCTACCATACTTTCAGTGGATGATCCTTGTTGTTTCTCCAATCATTTGACTACCTCCTGTTCTCAACACAATTATCTATGTACAACCTATTTTTCAAGCAATATTACGCTATGTGCCGCTCGGTGTTGTTGTTTTTATTTTTGTTTTGAAGTAACCCCTTAAAAGAGGTTGTCCATAAACTAGAGCGACCACTGTGGCGGCCGCCAGGGAGGTGTAAAAATAAAAAAAAAATTTCAAAAAAAGTATACTCGCCTGTCCCCAGCACCCCATTGTCCCCTGCCTCTATCTGTTCGGTCTCATGGTGGCCCCTCATTTCTGGAAATCCTGTACCTAATTGGTCTTAGCGGTCACATGAGGTGCAGGACTCCCAGCAAGGAGTCGCCGGCATGAGACTGAAAGGACACTGGCAGCAGACAACGGAGCGCCGGGGACAGGTGAGTATGATTTTTTATTTTTTTATTTTTTTTATTTTACACCTCCCACAAGGGACATGGGTTGCGCCAATTCCTGGACAACCTCTTCAAAGGATTTATCCATATTTCTAATATTGATGGCCTGTCCTTAGGATAGGCCAGCAATATTACATCTGCGATGATACAACAGCTAGGACCTCTGTAGATCAGCTTTTACAGGACAGTGCGGCTACAGGTAACAATTCTAAGAGCCATGCTGTTCACTTGCCATACAGGGTGTAGCAGTGGGTTTAGGTAGTGCAGTGGTGCACATGGTATGGTGGGTGAGCAACATGGCTCCCAACATGTTATTACCTTTTGCCGCCCTGTCTCGGTACCGCTGATCTGCAGGGGTCCTGATGGCGGGCCCCTAGAAGCAATTCCACTGGTGGGCCCTAGACATCCCAGTCCGACACTGCTCAGCACCTTTATTATTTTGATAGGTAGGTCCCTTTCATCAAATTTTAGCAATATGGCATGACTTACAGATGAAATAGAGCTTTAATTGTGTTTATTTGAAACTGTTATGTACAACTATAATTATTTGGAATTGGTTACCTAACTGAGAGTCAGAGCATCAACAGGGGAGGCAGAGAAATGAGAGTTCTGGCATGTCCAGCTGCCCTCCAAAAAGGATACCTAAACATTGTAGTGACTGTAAGTAAATCAACACCCACCATCAGGACCAGGTATTGAGTTTGTTTTAACAGAGAGACAGTGCCTTGTAACCACCAAATTTTATGACTATGTAACCACCAAAGTTTGCACATCTGCATAAATAAAGTTCAAGTTTCTGTATACTGTTCCAGGGGGGCATCTGCCATATTTTTTTTGTGCCATTTCTCATCTGTGTATCTTTTTTAACTGTAAAATCATGTTTGACTTTTCTTTTATGTATTTACTAAAAAGAAATGTAATGTCACAAATAAGTAAAAACAGCTGTTAATTTTAAGGTAAAATTGGTGTAACCTTTTTCTGTATTAGAAAATGTATGGTGAACTGTACTATATGTTATTGGATGAATGTTCTCCATGATAGTGAACTCATCCTGCAAAAAACAAAGCTTCAAATAGCTACTTGGCCTAAGTTTGTCCATACCTCACCTGGCGAGTCTTGCAGATGAGTTCTATTAATTAGAATAGGACACTTGCACTATAATTTCCTGTTAGTTGTACCACCCAACATGTACGTGCAGCTCTTCACATCCAAAGTCAAAATAGGTGGGGAAATAGAATTGTAAGAACACTTTAAGTCTGAGGCCCCAGGTGGCGTAAACACAATGGTTTGGCCGCAGCGGAAACACCATAGCAAAAACCGCTGCATTTTACAGTCCCTGCAAAGTGGATGGGATACTAGCAAATCCCATCTACACATCGCAGAAAAATACCCACAGCGGAAATGCTGCTATTTCCAAAACCATCGCGTTTTTGGAAATCGCAGCATGTTAATTATACCTACGGAAACACTGGCAGTTTCTGTATAGGTATAATTGAAGCAGAAAGTCTGCAGAGTAAAACACTGCGGAGTTTCTGTCAAAAGCGCTGCGGGAAAAACCACAGTGCGTTTCCGCCTAGACTTTTCCTGCAGAGCTTTTTGGATGTGGCCCACTACATGGCAGAAACGCAGCTTGCAGATGTTGCTGCGTTTTTTTGAGCCAAAGTCAGGAGTGGATTTTACAGAAGGGAAATGGCAGAAGGGAAAAAAAAGTGCCTTTATATTTCCTATTGCTTCTATAGTCACTCCTGACTTTGGCTAAAAAAAATGCAGCAAAATCTGCAACAAAAAAGTGCTGCGATTCAGCAACGTGTTTTTTATTATTTTAAAATCAAGTGCAAATTGTATAAATGCAGTCTTATCATTTATTGTCTGTATCTGAAATGCCTATGTAAGTCTATTTTACTGTAGATTCAGAGACATGACAATGTTCCTGGTATTCATCTCCTAATGTCTGAAGTTTGGTACTTTGTACACATGGTTATTTCCCCTCTCTGATGAATGGTATGTTACACATACTGCATATTTCATTCTTTACCTGCAATCTTCTGTGTTTTTTTTGGTAAATGCAGAGTTTTTATAGCACTACCTAGCCCTACCACTACACATTCTGATAGAGATAACGCAGGCAGCTGTAAATAAGGCTTTTAAGAGTAGAACCATGAGAAACCAAAAGTAACCAAGAATAAATAATGGAAACTGTAGTTCTTTACATTGTAATCCTGCAACAAACCCTGTCAGCATGAAAATAACTGTGCCCCACAGAGTTTACCAGGAGTTTATGTACTGTATATATAGATACTCAGTGCCCATACTGAAATAACATCTTCATTTCTAGTCTGATATTTATTATCAAAATTAAACTAATACCAGAGAATCCTGAACTGTTGTGAAAAATTTCTTAAGTTTCACTTATCATACCTACAAAAACATTTGAGAGTTTGGATTTATTTCATTTATTCATGAGCCATTTAATGATCCTAAGAAACTCAAACTGTGACGCAGTGATATTAATTATCATCTTTATCACATACTGTTTTATGACTCTACAGAGATTTATTGAGGATGATGATGTAAAGGCAACAAATGTTAAAACATCATGAGCCTTATTTGAGGCAGAAGTTAAAAGTGAATATGATAAATGTGATTATATGCAAAATAGATGAACATAACTAATTATGTGATAGAGATGAAATGAAAATGAATGATGAAAGACCCTTAACCAGTAAACATGAAACACAGTGATGCAAATGTGTTCTTTTATTTAAAAAATAATATATCTATCCTATATATATATACAGTGGGTACGGAAAGTATTCAGACCCCTTTAAATTTTTCACTCTTTGACTCATTGCAGCCATTTGCTAAAAGCAAAAAATTTCATTTTATTATTCAGTAATGTAAACTCAGCACCCCATCTTGACAGAAAAAAAAACAGAAATGTAGATATTTTTGCAAATTTATTAAAAAAGAAAAACTGAAATATCACATGGTCATAAGTATTCAGACCCTTTGCTCAGTATTGAGTAGAAGCACCCTTTTGAGCTAGTACAGCCATGAGTCTTCTTGGGAATGATGCAACAAGTTTTCACACCTGGATTTGGGGATCCTCTGCCATTCTTCCTTGCAGATCCTCTCCAGTTCCGTCAGGTTGGATGGTGAACGTTGGTGGACAGCCATTTTCAGGTCTCTCCAGAGATGCTCAATTAGGTTGAGGTCAGGGCACTGGCTGGGCCAGTCAAGAATGGTCACAGTGTTGTTCCAAAGCCACTCCTTTGTTATTTTAGCTGTGTGCTTAGGGTCATTGTCTTGTTGGAAGGTGAACCTTCGGCCCAGTCTGAGGTCCACTCTGGAAGAGGTTTTCTTCCAGGATATCTCTGTACTTGGCCGCATTCATCTTTCCTTCAATTGCAACCAGTCATCCTTTCCCTGCAGCTGAAAAACACCCCCATAGCATGATGTTGCCACCACCATGTTTCACTGTTGGGATTGTATTGGGCAGGTGATGAGCAGTGCCTGGTTTTCACCACACATACCGCTTAGAATTAATGCCAAAAAGTTCAATCTTCATCTCATCAGACCAGAGAATCTTATTTCTCATAGTCTGGGAGACCTTCATGTGTTTTTTGGCAAACTCTATGCGGGCTTTCATATGTCTTGCACTGAGGAGAGGCTTCCTTTGGGCCACTCTGCCATAAAGCCCCGACTGGTGGAGGGCTGCAGTGATAGTTGACTTTACTTTTTCCCATCTCCCTACTGCATCTCTGGAGCTCAGACACAGTGATCTTTTGGTTCTTCTTTACCTCTCTCACCAAGTCTCTTCTCCCACGATTGCTCAGTTTGGCATGTGAGTTAAATATGAGTGTCACAGCAAAGGGTCTGAATACTTATGACCATGTGATATTTCAGTTTTCCTTTTTTAACAAATTTGCAAAAATATCTACTTTTCTGTTTTTTTTCTGTCAAGATGGGGTGCTGAGTGTACATTAATGAGAAATAAAATGAACTTTTTTGCTTTTAGCTGCAATGAAACAAAGAGTGAAAAATTTAAAGGGGTCTGAATACTTACCATACCCACTGTAAGTTTCGGGCCATGAGTAGTGTTCTATATGCTTAAACTATCTGCACAGTTTCTGAAACTGCTAAAGCCATTGTTGTTTACTATTAAAAGTTATGTATGTATCCTATTGTGTTGTATGGATGTACTCTACTGTGCTATAATTTTTGTTAATTGTAGTTATGTCTGTTTTTAAGTATCAGTGTGTCTTCTGTCTATATTAAAGGGAGTCTATCATTGCACCCAGCTACTTTAAACCGCTCCCATAGTGCCGTAGATGCTGTTAGCAGAGTAAAAACTATACCTATTTTAAAGGGGTTTTCTGGGCAAAAAATTATTTTTAAAAAAGGTCTGTTAGTGCTATCAATGGGTTAATAAGTGCACCCAAATACCTTTAGCAGTGTTTTTGAGTGATTTCTGACTTTCTATGGGAGCTCCTGGTATCTTCTGCATTTGTTTACATGGGTAGCTTCCTACTATCTTAGTCTACAACTACCATGATACATTGCAGTTCACTCAGATCACCCCTCTCACTTCCTCCCTCACAACCCCCCCCCCATTTCCCTAGGTCACATGACCGCCCCAAGCATATGGGTAAATATACTTTTTTTTTTTTAAAGGGAGTAAATTAGAAGTTAGGCTGGGGGAGGGAGTTTAGCTTAGTGTTAAAGTTTTAGTTCATGCCAGACAACCCCTTTAAGTTTCACAGCCCAAAGCACTTTTATTATTTATTTAAATGAGGATCTTGGAACACAGGGGGTGTTTTTTTCTATTACTGAGCACTGCTGCTTCAAGAGTTCTGGTCGTCCCAAACTTCTTCCATTTAAGGATTATGGAGGCCACTGTGCTCTTAGGAACCTTGAGTGCTGCAGAAATTCTTTTGTAACCTTGGCCAGATCTGTGCCTTGCCACAATTCTGTCTCTGAGCTCCTTGGGCAGTTCCTTTGACCTCATGATTCTCATTTGCTCTGACCTGCACTGTGAGCTGTGAGGTCTTATATAGACAGGTGTGTGCCTTTCCTAATCAAGTCCAATCAGTTTAATTAAACACAGCTGGACTCCAATGAAGGAGTAGAACCATCTCAAGGAGGATCCGAAGGAAATGGACAGTATGTGAGTTAAATATGAGTGTCACAGCAAAGGGTCTGAATACTTATGACCATGTGATATTTCAGTTTTTCTTTATTTAATAAATTTGCAAAAATATCTACATTTCTGTTTTTTTCTGTCAAGATGGGGTGCTGAGTGTACATTAATGAGAAATAAAATGAACTTGTTTGCTTTTAGCAAATGGCTGCAATGAAACAAAGAGTTAAAAATTTAAAGGGGTCTGAATACTTTCTGTACCCACTGTATATACAAGTATTATTATCACCGGTCATACAACTATAGGGCATATGAACAGAGGTTGTCTTATAAATACACACTTGCATAAGCACAAGACATTACACTCATACTATATAATTATAGTGGACACATACATTTACACACTCACTAGACACATGCATATAAACACAATGAACACACACATTAAAACACCTGTCACCTCCTTATCTTTAGATACCATACTATTACCTCTTTGCTTTAGTCTGGTGCTTCTATGTATGGTAGTGAAAGAGTGAAGAAATCAGGCGATACCTTTTAGAGGCTAACTGAGTATATTTGATAGTAAGCTTTCGAGAGTGCTAGCTTTCTTTTTCAGACATGGTGTAATACAAGAAACAGAAAATTCACAGACTTTTTATACACACACAAGACATGGATCTTCAAAGGATCTTGGAATAACAAAATGCAATATAAGTAGAGAAGTTATTTGCAACAGGTCAGGAAATAAACAGTCTGGAAAACTTGTGGTGCATGACGGAGGGATCTGTTATCTGTTTGGAATCAGGTGGTGATTTGTGACCCTCACAGTTCATACATAGTGTGACATGAAACTGGCATGAATATTAAGTCCAAATTGCAAAGTTTGAAATTTTCTCTGTATGGTAGGCAGCTTAAATATCCTGATATTAGTGATGTGAGACAAAGGAAGGAGGGAGAGACATATATATTACTCTAACAGTCAGTTTGAAGGATCTCTGTGCTATGTGGAATATGTTGGGTACATTCACATATTGGTTGTTTACTTTTCTAAAAGAAGGTAAAGTCCTGGAGGTACTATGGAATAACATGATGGACCAGGCCGTAAGAGAGATGATGTCTGGTTGTATAGCAGTAGCAGGCAGTATCAGCAGTACAGTAAATGGAATATCATACAGGGAGACAGTGGTAGATCTATTTGGTGGCATCAGCCAGAGATGTGTAGAAATCCTCACAGATAAATGCCTGACTAATTTTGACAAAAGTAATTTTTCCATGCCAGCGGTTAACAGTTTGGTCCGCCTAAGTGTTATAATGCCACCGGCAGCAATGAGCACCCTCTGAGCCATTACGTTTGAGGCTAGACAAGATAAAATTCCCATATAAAACTGGGCACCCTCCTTCCAATGCTCTAATCTATTGGCTCATGGGTCAAAGTTAGCACTCTAAGTACGACTGTACCAGTCGGTGGGTGTCAGTTGTTGGTTTGGTTGGCGTTGCAAGTTGAAAAATTTCTGGTTCAGCATGTCCCAGATACCACACTGGCTGCTGATTTTCCTCCTGCTACTGTCTAGTGAGTGAGGTGGACTTGGAGTGGGCAGTAGCCACCTGGGCACAGATGCGATGGGTACTTGCAGTGGTCTCCCTAAAAGCTGTAACAAGCTGGATATGCAGCCTATCCTGATAATATGCCAATTATTTGGGACGAATTTCCATATTTTAGCTTTATGGAGAGGGTTTAAAAGCACAATACTCATCTGCTTCATGTCAATAATATAATTGTCACTGTGTAAGCAGCAAAGCATACAGCCTGCTGCGCTTGCAAGTGTGTGCACAGGCCCAGGGGCCTGATATGGGTATTCTTCTTAGCCTGCATGGTCGTCATCATCATCATTATCATCTTGAAAGAAATAAAGGTCAGCCTCCTACCCTGGTTGTGGCATATCAAGGTCAAACTCTGCATCCTTTTTACACTCTAGGGGTCCCAAATTCTCCGCCATTTTGATCCTGAGCCAGTTGTTCAGCTTCCCTTGCATCAGGATGATGACGGTGACCAAGAGGTGGAAGATGTTCTTCCTCTTCCATCTCTTGTTGCATGAGTGTAAGTGTTTCCTGTAAGATATATAATAAATTGATGACATCACTGATGCTGAAGTAGCCCCTGCTGACAAAATATATGGCCTTCCTAAAAGGGCTTCAGAAGGCGACACAGCCTCCAATGGCAGATCTCAAAATAACACATTGTCCCTGTGGATTGCTGCATACAGTAATCATTCGCCGTCTTCTGCTACTCATGCAGACACTCTAGCATATGCAAGGTGGAATTCCACCAAGTTGGAATGTCCCAGATGAGGTGGTTCAAAGGCAGACCATTTTGTCGTTGCCATTAGGTTGTTTTTATCCACATACGAGTAGCTGAAATGCGCAGCCACTTTTCTGGCCAAGAGCAACATCTCTGCTGACTGAGGCGAACTATAGAAAGGCGCCCCCCCCCCAAAAAAAAAAAAACCCAAAAGATATCCAACCCAACTATCTTTGGTTGTGTGATATGGCCCCCATAAATAAAATTGTAGGACATGCCTCCCATTGGCAGATCAAAAAAATTCCCTTAGTTGGACCGCACATAGTATAACACCCCCTTTTTATGGCATATGATGGTATATGACCCTCTTTTTCTGGCCCACCACATGGTATATGACCCCCTTTTTCTGGCCCACCACATAGTATATGACTCCCTTTTTGCCCCCACACAGTACAGTATATGATCCCCCTTTTTATGGCCCTGCCACAGTTTATGACCCCATTTTTACTTTCCCCACATAGTATACGATCTCCCATTTTATAGCCGCCACACAGTTTATGGCCCCCTTTTTACCCCCCAAAGTATATGATTCTCCTCTTTATGGCCCCCACATGGTTTATGACCCCCTTTTTTTACCCCTCCCCCACAGTATATGATCCTCCTCTTTATGGCCCCCACACAGTTTATGACCCCTTTTTACCCTTCACCCACACAGTATATGATGCCCCTTTTATTACCCCACCCCCACCCCCACAGTATATGTTAGGCTGCTACCTACTGTAAAACTGCAATTATTGTCAACGTTCCTGTCCAGGCCACCTCCATGGTGCATTATAGCTGACGCTGAAGAACACCAGGATGCTGGACATAAGTGTATCTAATACAATAAGTAATGTCTAACCTCATGGAAGATGCGCCACTGCATGCGCCATGGAGAGACAATATATCATTCAACCCATTGTCACTGACAACACTGCCCAGTTGCAGCTGTCGAGGAGCCATCCAGCGGGATACTTTCTGCAGGATACAGCAGAGCAGCTTCTTGGCTGTTTGGCTCATCTGATCATAACCCAGCGGGCTGTGAAAGCCAAGTATTGTCCTTGTCCACAATTGCTGCTCCATGTGTCAAAAGTAGCGTGCACCTTTCCCCACACTGAGATATCCAAGGAAAGGCCCACATTCTCCAACACATGGTGATATAAAACAGGGACAGCTTTCCTAGTGAAATAATGACGGCTAGCTATCCTTCATCAAAGTTGAGTGCATGCCATCAGTTGGAATCCACTAAGTGGTACAGCAGCAGCTGCACAGCTAGCAGCTTGGCAAGGTACAAGTTGAAGTTGTGGACCAGTGAGATGACTGAGCACATATTGTTTTTCTCTGGACAAAAATTCCCTTAAGGACATTGGCACCAAAGAGGAGGAGGAGAAACAGTTGATGATGATAATGATGACCATGTGGTATGTGTGGATGTGTTATGCCTACAAGGAAGAATATGTGAAGAAGGAGTAGGATGGTCTTGCTCACTCCCCCTGCCAGTGCAACTGCCAATTCTATTTTGTAAAGTAAGCTTGTAATGCCTTGTCATTTGCATATGGAGAGATGGAGTTCCTACATGTGTCCCTGCACTGCTACAGCTAACTTTCTGCTTGCAGATCTTCCACATTGCCATGGGAGATGACTGTGCATAGTGGCTGTTGCCAATACCAGCAGCACTGCAAACATGTCTGCCACTGCCACCATCCCCATCCAAGGATCTGATTGTTAAAGGCAACTGCACCACTTTTCCTTTGCACCAGTTTTGCCCCTCCCCCTTATTTCCATATTCAGAACATAGAAACACAATTAAAACAAAGATCCACACACATCTGTATCAGCTATTACATCTACATCTACATCATGGATGACAAATCTGCACACATTTATTACATTTATATTAGCCTTGTTCTAAAGTTCTCAAAAATAGTAGTGTTTATAATACAAATCAAAGATATGCGGGAAATTGTATTTTGGACATTGCTGAGAGGTGATCCATTACTATCTGAGAAATAACTAAGAATACAATACAAGTAAATAGAAAGGTCAGAAATGAATAACTGGTATACAACAATATTTTAATTAGACTTTATCACATACGATCTCTTTATCACATTTGCATGTAATGAATACACTGATTATTTTAAATAATTTCCATCACAAGTGAATTAATATCGTTTTTCCGATAATAAATTTATGAGACCTAATTATACAAGTGAATGGCTGCATTTTATAATGTTATTGCAAATAAAAACAGATTTAGCTTCATTTCCACAGCAGCATAACTTTTATAATACAAGTAATTCAAATGTTCAAAATCTCCTATTAATAACTTTTAAACCACTTCCTGATTGAGATGATTTAAGGTCACATTTTATTAAGATGCTCTTAAAAACATTACATTACACACTGGCCTAAGAAATCTGGAAGCTAGATTCAGAATTTTGTGCAGTAAATAACGCCTGTATATCAATCGTAATCAGCCCTTTTATTATTAACCAGCTAATCTTCAGAATTGGCTGCTGGTGCATACCACCACATAAAGAATAGTTTTCTGCACTCTACGCAGTTCTGCTATCATATTTTTATAAAAGCATCATCAGGGGTAATGTATTATTACTGCCACAACACAGGTTGTTCAATCGAGCAGCATAATGGCATGGTAGCAAGATCGCCATAAACATTGTGCTGCTGGAGACTGAGTATTAAAGGGCAGACTCCTTCGCTACAGCACAGGCTGTCAGATCAGGAACCACTGGGTAGAAACCATCATACTCTGAAGCCAGCTCAGGTTATTTCAAATCTCATGAGTGTAGTGAGGGCTGAATGCTGAGTACTGTTCACAGATTGGGCTTCACAGGGCTTGGAAGCCTTGAAAGTACTGAAACTTGAAACTAAACAACACAGTTTATTCGAATAAGCAGATAACATGATGACATTTAGGCCATGTGCACTGTCATTGTGCCAGCTGTATTTTTCATGGCTACCACATTGACTCATTTATTTCTATGGCCATTAATTTTTATGGCCTATTACACATGACCATGTATTTTCACTGTACCTGCTGATTGGCACTGCAAGCTGAAAACTTTCTGGTCCTTCATCTTCCAGATGCTGTACTGGGCCTGGCTGATGCTGCTTTTAGTCCTACTGAAACTTGTGGCACTGGCAGAGGAGGTGGAGCTCTGGCTAAGTGATGTGGCCAGCGATTGTCAGTTGCAGTGGTCTGCCTAAATGCTGCAGCAAGCTGGGTATACAGCCTATTCTGATAATATTCTAATTTTTCTTCCCTTTGGGAAGCAGTGAAAGATTCCCCCAGACTCATCCTTCTGCTTGATGCTAATAATATGCCTGTCGTTGTGCAAGCAGCGGAGTATACAGCCTGTCAAGCCTGCCGGCGTATGCGTGGACCCAGGGGCCTGTCATGATTTATGTTCTTGGCCAGTGTGGTTGTTATCATCATCATCATCATCTTGAAACAGATAAGGGTCAGCCTCATCCTCTCCAAGGGAGAGTCTTACTCTTCCTCCTCCTCTTCTAGTCTGAGAGTCCCAGTTCCTCTACCATAATTATCCAGATCCTCATTCTCCATCAACACAGGGGAAGGACATTAACTAAGAGGTGGAAACTGTTCCTCCTCTTCCATCCCTTATTGCATGAGTTTAAGGATTTCCTGTGAGATATACAATAGAGGGATCATATCGCTGATGCTGCAGTCATTCCTGCTGACAAATTTGAGCAGGGTGTTTTTAGTTTCAATAATTTTTATTTGCATTTTCAAGAGAATAAGGTAAAGAACACAATTGACATATATTGCGGAGCATCTTGGTATACAATATAATATAATTTGCGAAATAATAGAATGCTTCATTTCCAAAATACATTCTCAGGTTATACATCAATAAGACAGATATTTAAAATACTAACATAGTAAAGTATAACTATAACAATAACTTTCGGGCACACTTAACGGGCTATCATGAATCACTCCTAGAACGTGTTCCTCATTTCAGACCTTCCCTTGGTTATAAGGCCTCTGTTTGTGTGTATGTATCGACACTCAGCTTCATCATTTCCCGTTTCCTACTCCTCCTCTGTTCCGTCTGCCCCGATTTTAGCAAGCTAAGCCCCCATCCATACGGCACTACATCCTCCCTCCCGGATTTCCTGTAACAGCTTGGTCGTCTTTCAGAGCGAACCTGGAATAGATCCATGCTTCCCAAATCTTCTCAAAGCTATGGAAGGAGTTATTTCCCAGTGCTAGTATTCTTTCATATAAGTATGTATTATTTACTGCCATTAGCATATGCGACATAGGCGGAGGAGCTACTGTCTTCAATCTCTGCACTAACATCAATTTGGCTATGGTAAAAATTTTGCATATAAGTTTTTTGTGTGCTTTCAGTGCATTGGGAATTCCGATTATCAAAATAGCCAGGTTAGGGGTGTATTGGAGTCGGAAGTCGAACATCTCCGAGAGCATCTCAAAAACCCTGACCCAGTATCCTTGAATTATGGGGCAATTCCCCAAAATATGGAGAAGGGATCCTCTTCCTCCACATCCCTTCCAACAATTCCCTGATTCGGAGGGATAAGCTAACTGTAACATAGTCGGGGTCCTATACCATCGTAATATAATTTTCATGGCTGTCTCTATATGTGTACTACACTTTAAGGACACATGGATCAACCTAATTGCCTGCTGCCATTCCTCTAGGGTGATGGCTATCCCTAAATCTCTCTCAGAATAACGGAATGGGGTAGATCTAGTAAAGGTCGAAAGTTCGTCCATTCTGTCATATAGAAAACGCAATCCTCTCACCTTGGTTGATAACCAAGTGAAAAGTGCACCACTATGGGGCAAAAGTGTCACAGGATGTTTAGACACGAAGTGCCATATTTGAAAGTACTTAAGGAAATCACCATTAGAGACCCCATATTGCTGTCTTAGATCTGCAAACGGTATAGGTTGTTTAGTGTCGGAATATAAGTGAGAAATCTGTGTGATTCCTCTCGATTCCCAATCCGAGACTTCTAAATCATCGATTACCCATGACGTTAGTGACAGAGGCATTTCAGAAATATGAAAATGTTTCATAATGCACGGGAAAGTGCATTAACTTCCATGCCGCCAATGAGGCAATCATGACCGGGGAGAAGGATCCAGGAGCTGAAATGTTCCAGAAGGGCAACCACAGCGCATCTTCCAATTTTAAAGGAGCTATAAATGCCTGCTCTATGTGTAGCCATGGGACCGCGGTGTCCATTGATTTCCACCTAGCGCAGGCTATATAATAGTGACCAGCGAGGCTATATAATAGTTTCTTAGCATTGGACCTCCCAGCCCTCCTGCCTCCTTTTGTTTAAATAGGAAGCTTTTGTTGACTCTGGGTCTCTTCCCATTCCATATATACTTTGAAATCACCCTTTGTGCTGTTTCAAAGAAGGAAACAGGAATTGATATCGGGAGCGTGCGGAACAAATATAAAAGTCTAAGTAGTAGCAACATTTTGAAGGCCGCTACTCTGCCCATCCAAGAGGTATCTGTTTTTGACATTCGCTTCGTCTCCTCTTGTAGTAGTTTTAACATTGGTATATAGTTACTTCTATAAAGGGTCCCTGTGGATTTTGTCATCTTGGTCCCTAGGTATTGGACATTGTCTTCCCTCCAATCAAAGTCATAGTTCGACTTCAATTGATGGAGCAAAGAAGGAGGGACATTCAAAGGTAGCGCTTGTGATTTGGCCATGTTCAGTTTATAAAACGACAATTGCCCAAACTCCGTAATAGTATCCATTAAGCGAGGGATAGATATTTGTGGCTTAGACATGGTGAGAATAATATCATCAGCATAGAGTGATATAAGATGAGTTTTATGCCTTATATCAATGCCCCTTATTCCCGTATCTAGTCTAAGTGTTTGGGCCAATGGTTCCATGGAAAGAACAAATATCAGGGGCGACAGGGGGCATCCCTGTCTGGTCCCATTTGTTATCAGAAAAGGGTCCGATACCACTCCATTGATGAACACTCTCGCAGATGGTGCAGAATATAGCGCCTCTATCGCTCTCAAGATAGCTCCAGAGAATCCCATGGATCTGAGCACCGAGAAGGCATACGACCAGCAAATGCGATCAAACGCCTTCTCAGCATCCAGTGCGAGGATCACCGCCTCCACTCTCCTACAATCGTGATGCATGAGGTTCAGAATGCGTCTAGTATTATCGTAAGATTGCCTCCCTTTGACAAATCCCACTTGGTCATTATTTATCAAGCTCGGAAGACAAGCTGCTAATCTACTTGCTATTAATTTAGCATAGATTTTCAAATCAGAATTCAATAAAGAGATAAGTTGGAAGTTTTGGGGGCTAGTGGCCGGTTTTTCCCGGCTTTGGCAGCGTAACCACTAAGGCTTCTTGGTTTTCTTTTGGGAGAGTACCAGATTCAATCGCGGCCTCCATGAAGGACAGCAACGGGTCCTTCAGGATTGGGAAAATTTTTTTGTAGTATTCATTAGTGAGGCCATCAGGGCCCAGCGATTTATGAGAAGGCAGCGATTTAATAACTGACAACAACTCCTCCGAAGTAACGGGTGTATTTAAAGAGTCCAGTTGTGACTCAGTGAGCTTTTGCAATCGGGCAGCTGCAAGGAAGCGCTCAATGTCACAGCTCGTTGGGGGAGTTACCGCTGTGTCTTCTGCGATATTATAGAGACCTTCGTAAAATGATCTAAAGGCGTCAGCTATGCCTCTTGGGTCGTATACTGTGAAGGAATTGAATTCTGGATTTCGCATTCTTTTGTTTAAGTTTTGAAGCTAGGTGTTTGCCTGCTTTATTGGACTGAGAATAATATGTAGCTTTGGTCCGTTTTAGATTTTTCTCGTATTTATGCAATAAACAAGCTGTCAGTTGATGGCGTAATGTTATCAATTTCGCTGCATTGGATGGAGAGGGGGACTTTTTATTACTGTTGTCAATAGATTTTATCTGGTGGAGCAATCTATCCATCTCTGCTAATCTGTTTTTCTTTTCTATATGCCCCAGACAAATGAACGTTCCTCTAATAAAAGCCTTGTGAGAGTTCCACAGTATATCAGGACTAGGGGCAGAAGGGGCATTAATCAGAAAGAATTCCTTCAGATCGTTCTCTAAAGTTGCTCTTAATTTCGGTTGTGACATTAAGAATTCGTTACACCGCCATACAAACGCTCTTGGGCAGTCATATTTTTCTGCTAAGGTCAAGGTTATTGCTGCATGGTCTGACCAAGTGATTACTGAGATATCAGATTTTAAAGCCATGGGGAGGCTGGATTGCTCAAGTAGAAATAAATCTATCCGTGAGTAACTATTATGTACAGAAGAGAAATATGTATAGTCTCTCTCTGTATTGTGGAAAATACGGCAGGCGTCAAATAATTCATGGCGCCATAGCGCTTGCGAAAAAGAGGGGTGACGTGTCGACCCTCCCGAAGTGGTGTCCACCACCGGGTCCGGAGCCATATTAAAATCTCCCATCAATATGAGACATCCCTGCTTCCTTTTTTCCACCGCTTTTACCAGTCTCCCTAAAAATGCCACCTGTTTCCTGTTAGGGGCGTAGGCTGATACCAGCGTATAAGTAACATTATTGAGAATGCAAGTCAGTATTATAAATCGCCCCCCCGGGTCTGCATATTGTGACAATAGTTGAAACGCTACCGAGTCCCTAATTCCAATCAATACCCCTCTACGTTTCGAGGAATAGTGAGCATGGAATACATTTGGATATGCTGGGTGTTGAATGCGAGAAGCATCTGCCTGCAAGAGGTGGGTTTCTTGTACTGCAAGAATGTCACAGCATTGGTCTCGCGCCTCGTGCCATAAGTTGGCCCTTTTTTGAGGAGAGTTCAACCCTCTGACATTCATAGACATAACTTTAAGTACCATAATATACAATTATTAATGCATTAAGAGTCTTACCACACTTGCCCACAACAAAGGATGTCCCTGCATGGTGGAGTTGACTCCGCCATTTGTATTCATTTCGCCCAGTGTGCCAGAACCAGAAAGGAAACAGACCATAGAAACTACAGAACCGATGGACAACCCATCTTAGCAGTATCAAGGAAAAAAAAACAGAGAAAGAAAAAGAACAGAGTACAGCGGACCAGCAGCTGTCGTGATCTTGGGGGGATAAGTTCAACAGCAACGAACATATGGAATCCAGGATAGGTGAGTCTCTAGCTTTGTAGCCCTCTTTGCGGACGTCTTTGGGTTTTCGCTTGGCGCCAACCATCTGACATTGGGCCGGGTGGATTTTTGAGTGGAGGATCAACCATCGGAATATTCCATGCAGTTAGCAATTTTTTCCCTTCCTCCAAAGTCTTAATTACATGTACGAGATTGTTGCGAGAGACGATCACTCGGACCGGGAATCCCCATTTATACAAAATATGATGTTGGCGTAATGCTGTAGTAATAGGGATAAATTGTTGCCTGATTTGCTGAGAGATCCGAGTAAATGGAAATCTTGTGGTATGGTTCAGGTAGGCGGCCTGTCTTCCGTGAGGTCAGCAGAACCAGCTCTTTAGTACGGTAGAAATGTATCTTTGCCAGAACATCCCTGGGTACGGTTTCATCTAGATGTGAGGGTCTCGGAACTCTGTGAGCTCTGTCAATAGTTAAATCCATTTTCGTGACATTCGGTAGTAGCGATCTGATCATGTCTTGGAGGTAAACAGTTAAATCTTTTGGAGGAATTGATTCCGGGATCCCTCTAAATTTTAGATTATTTCTTCTGGATCGATCTTGTAAGTCAGCTATCTTAGCTTTAAGAAAGGACACATCTCTTTCCACGTCGTAGTGCGCATCTATAAGAACATTATGTGATGCAGCAAATTCCGCCATTTTAGATTCAACATGTACCGTACGGCTTTTTAACTCTTGAAGATCTCTATCTAGCGGTTTCACCATAAGGGACATGTCTGTCTTTAATGACTTACAAAAGGCCATGAGCATATTTTTCATGGAAGCCTCAGTTAGCAAACTCTCTGTCGCCGGTATATCTGCAAAGAAATCAATAGATGGAGGGGTATGTTGTATAGTGTCGCTCACCTCTTCTCCCTGCAGATCAGCGTTCTTAAGCCTGGGCTTTTGTTTAACCGGGCTCGCAGTAGGCGAATGCTGCATCCCTAAGTTGAGTGCATCTGCAGGCCCTGCAGCGCCATTTTGAGCAGGCCCGTTGTCTGCACCCATCCCGGCCCGCCGGGACGGAGATCCAGGCGATCCCGAGCCCGCACTTTCCAGGAGCTGCGGCAGAGACGGGGCCGACAGCGCTCTCCATTGCGCGGAGAACGCGAGCATCTCCTCCGGAGGGTCCCGAGAAGGAGTCGAGGCCCTGGAGGTTGTTTCTGTACGCGGTCCGGCGCCATCTTGGTCCTCTCCCCCACCGGGAGAGAAGAAGAAATCCAGGAGTTTTTGCGGCTTCACCGCCGATTTTCGCTTCCTAGGCATCTCCGAGGGTGAGGACTCGTTGCTAGGGTAAGTTTTAATTACTCACTCCGCGGGCTTGTCGCTGGTAAGCGTCGCTTAATGAGACTCAGGCTAGGAGCTCTCAAATCATGCGACCATGTCGTACCGCGGCTAGACTCCACCCCGAGCAGGGTGTTTTTAAAGAACAGCTGAAATGCGCAGAGATTTTTCAGGCCATGATGAAAATGTCTTTTAAGCCACTTTACACATTAATAAAGCGGCAAACTACAAAATTAAGGATATGTTTCATACAGGGACAATGTGTTATTGGTGCCATTATCACTGGCAATGCTGCCCAGTTGGGGTTGATGAGGAACCATCCAGTGGGATACTTGCTGCTCCTCCTCCTGCTCCTCCACTGTGTGGCTCCTCTGATCCAGGCCATTAATTGCAAAACTGCATGGCAGCACTTTGCCATGAAATGAAAAAGGGTGAGGAGGAAGAGAAATGGAAGCAATGGCTTGCCCTGGTAAAGATGGTGGAGGGAAGCGGTCCAGAGAGGAGGATCCAGATGAGGTGGATGGGCCCTGCATGGTGGAACAATCAGAGTGGAACTAGCACCTTGCCTTGCTGCATTTCTCGATTGTGGTCACTACAGCTCAAGGCATTGACACAATGGGCTGTGAAATACAGGTATTGTCCTTGTGCATAATTGCTGCTCCAAATGTCAATGGTGGCATGCACCTTTCCCCAAACTGACGTATCCAAGGAAAGGCCTACATTCTCCAACACATGATGATATAAAGCAGGGACAGTTTTCCTACAGAAATAATGCCTGCTAGGCATCCTCCATTGAGGTTGAGCGAATGCCATCAGTTGGCGAAATGCAGTAGAATCCACTAGATGGTATGGCAGCAACTGTACCTCTAGCAGCTTGGCCAGGTGTGAGTTAAGTTGCACAACTGCCAGATGACTGGGTGCATATTGCTGTATCCTGCCCACACATTCCCTTATAAATGACTGATGTTGGCATGGAAGAGGAGAAGTAGGAGAAACAGTTGGTGATGATCATGATAATGATGAAGACCATGTGCTAGATGTAGATGTGACCTGCTTACAAGGAAAATCGCAGGGAGGAAAACAGCCTTGCTCACTTCCCCTGCCAGTGCCATTGTCACTATCGAGTCTATTTTTCAAATAAGAGAGTGATGCCTCATGTGAGTACATAGAGCTGTCATTCCTACATTTGTTCCTGCATTGCCATGGCTACATTTCTACATACAGAAATCATTTATTGTTTGGCAATGTACAAAAAAATTACCACATGGGAGATTACTGCGTGTAGTTGCTACTACCAGCATTAGTAGCAATGGAAACATGTCTGCCACTACACCATCAGTCCCAACCTGCGAGGTTCCCCTAGGACTACACATCATCATGGCCAGGCACACTCTCAGAATTTCCACCTCCACATATCCCCCTAGTTCCCCTACCAGAAAAACTACCAGTAGTAGTAGTACCACACCCCTTGCCACTACTAACTCCACCACCAATAGTCATAATGTCTTCCTCCTCTGCATGCACACATTGCTGACTATTTTAATCAAGATCATCAAAAAGAGGAGAAAAAAGCACCAAGCAGTGCATGGTGCATTATCATTTGGAATGAAAAGAAGAAAAGGTAGAGACAATTTGCTCCTCACCTTTTTAGGTTGTGTTTGATAACACAACCAACTTCAAGAGTATTTAACAGGTGGATATAGGATCGATGCTCTCACTGTGTATCACCTGCATGAGTTGAGAGGACAATGGAGGTTTTTGGACCACTATACACGGGCTGCGCAGATCCAAAGGGTATTAGCAAAAATGATTTATTTCCCAAGGTATGGTACAGTAAGCACACACAACGTGTTTCAGGACCAGCAAGTCCCTTTTTCAAGTGTATCAGACTACAATAAAACATCAAACAACAATAAAATCCATAAATATCATAAATACCAATCGAAAATATATGATAAAAAATAAAAAATATTAGTATTGAAAGTCATTGCGGGAGTATGCAACAAGTTTGACTTAATATGTAAAAAGTATATAAATAAATAACTAAATAAATGAATGAATAACTAAAGAATTAGTGCTCAATAGTTCCAAAGAATCCATTAGCAATAGCAAATAAGTTTAAACAGTTGATTAATGCTATACAATAAACATCTTTTGATAGTCATAAGCTCAATAGGCAAGTTAATTGCATGAAGCAGCATTGACATATAATGATTGATTGCTTAAGGTAACAAAGGAATACTATGATGTGCCTCTGTCATGTAAATAGTACAAAATTAGCATAAACTTACCTCTTTCCAAGAGGAGTTTTAGATCTCACCAGAACTGTTCAAGTTTGAAGTGCCGTTGCATTAGCATATAAATAGCGTTCTAAAATTTGCATTGCGCATTCGCGAAAGCGCCAATGCGCGCATGTTCATTGAGGCCAAGGTGTAGAGGGTATGTGCAAGGGGTATATATGCGCATGCCAAGGTGCTTCATGTTCCGAACTTATGAAATGAGCAGTGAAATTGCTCGTTATTCAGAAATTCCTACACCAAATGGATATTTAAGTTTAGGAATGATAAGGGACTAATATAAAAGATGTTTCAGAAGCATTAATAGATTGATTTAATAGGTGGAAAAATAATGAAAATGAGAGGCTCTCACAGATATATGAAGAGATAGGGGGTTACTATGTTTTCCTTATATGACATTAGCTATAGAATAAATACATAATTAATGGACAGTAATATTAGCACTGTATACAATACACATCCATATAAAAGGAATCCATAAATACACCCATATAAAAGGGTATTGTTATATTGCCCCAAGAGTGCTTAAATGAGGAAAAAAAATAAAATAAAATAAAAAATACAATAGACTAAATATTAGTATACAGAACCACAAGGCTTCATTGAGCCCTTCAGGGGCCAAGGTTTTCATTTTAAATATCCAGAATATCTCTCTCTGTTTCAAAGTGTTGAATATGCTGGAATTTTTTGTATTAACATGATCAATTGGGGTTATCATAAAGCCTTTAAAATCATTCTTATATTTGAGAGAGACATGACGGGACACACTATGCTTTTGGAAGCCATTAGTTACATTTGAACGGTGCTTGTTGATTCTCTCACATAGGCACATTGTAGTTCTTCCTATGTGTTGGAGGCCACATGGGCACTCCAATAAGTAAATTACATAGGAGGTAGAGCAGTCCAATCTGTGTGAGAGTTGAAATGTTTCATTAGTGGTATTGCTAGTGATTGAAGTTGTATTGTGTGTTATATTAAGACAACACTTACACTTCTTGTGTCCGCATTTATAGCTGCCTACTGAAATTCCCGAGGAATCTGTGTTTCGGGGTTGTATAGTATTGGAATTATCACGTAGGCGACTAGGGGCAATTAGATTTTTCAATGTTTTAGCACGCCTAAATGTAATTCCAGGTTGAGTTGGTAGGCTTTTTTTGAGATAATGGTCATTTTTAAGTATATGCCAGTGTTTCTGTAATATGGTGCGAATATTATTATGAGCACCATTATAAGTCGTGATGAAGTTACTTTTAAAAGCATCATTGGATTTTACTTTATTTTTGTTCCTAAGGGCTAGGCATTGGGCCTGGGATAGTTTGCTGGCTCTAATTTCGGCTGCCTTCACTATTCCTTGTGGATAATTTTTTTCCATAAAGCTTTATTTTAGAATATTACTTTGGAGGATGTAATCTTCATCACTGGTACAATTCCGTCTGATACGCTTAAATTGCCCATACGGTACATTGCGTTTCCATTTATAGTAGTGTTCACTACTGAAATCGAGAAGGCTGTTGCAATCTACTTTTTTTTTAAAATGTTCAAGTAGTGATGCCCTCAGTGGAACCCACCAGAATTAGGTCCAAAAATTCTATTTCAACGGGTTCTGTTTTCCCCAAGAATTTTAGTCCCCAGTTATTGTTGTTTAAATATTGGGTGAAATTAACAAACTCATTTGGAGAGCATCCCATATGAATAGTAAATCGTCAATAAATCTCTTAAAATAAATAATATGCTGTGACCAATCATTATTTTTGTGGATAAATTTATCCTCAAAACTCCCCATATAAAGATTGGCATAGCTGGGAGCAAATTTGGTCCCCATAGCCGTCCCCCTATTTTGGAGGTGGATTTTTCCATCAAATTCAAAAACATTATGTTTCAATATGAATTCGATTTGAGTAAAAATTCTCTCTGTTGGTCAGGCATAGTAGAATCATTTGTCAAAACTGTTGAAATAGCAACAATACCATTGGTTTGGGGGATATGGCTATATAGCAAAGCAACATCTAAAGTAGTCCAAATATAGGTGTATTTCCATGTTATGTTTAACAAATCTCTTATGACATTGGCTGAGTCCTTAAGATGAGTGGACAGTTTACAAACATATCTCTGTAGGTGTATCTCGATGAATTCTGATAAATGGGAAGTAAGGGATTGAATGCCTGAAATTATTGGACGACCGGGAGGCTTAGTGGGATGCTTATGAATTTTAGGCAAATGATAGAATAATGCTATTGATGGGTGAGGGATAGTAAGAAAATCTTTCTCATTTTTACTGATTATGCCATTACAAAATGCCTTGGAAATTAGTGAGTTGTAATCTAATAGATATTTATTGGAAGGATCCGATGGTAAGAGTGTATAATAGTTTTATCGGATAGAATGTCATAGGCCTCATGGGGATAGGCTGTTCTATTTTGAATCACTATGCCATCACCTTTATCCGCACTCCTTATGACAATGTCTTTATTTTCCATAAGGGCGCGGATACATTTTGATTGATTTTTTGTCAAATTGGGTTTGATTTTGAAATAGTGGGATTTGGTGTCTAAAATGTTCAGCAACTAAGGAAAAAAATATCTCAATGTGGCTATCTCTATTGTATATTGGATTGAAAGAAGATTTGAGTTTAAGATATGTGGGAATGATTGGTGGATCATTAGTGTTTACTTGGTTTAGAGTATCTTTATTGAAGGTATTTGTGTGATGAATTGTATGGTCATTAGTTTCAGGAATAGAATCCTTGTTATTGGTATTGGTGTTAGTGATAGCAAAATGTCTTCTGAGGGTTAATTTTCTAATAAAGTGATTTAAATCAAGGTATAATTGAAAATCATTGTGACTTTGTCCTGGGCAGAATGATAGCCCTTTGTTGAGTAGGCTGGTTTCAGAGTCACTCAAGACATGAACAGAGAGATTAAAGATACATGTAGCTAGGGTTTGTTTCTTTTCGGCGTTGGACTTAATGGATCTGACCCTAGATTTGTTTTTTTTTGCCTCCTCTACAACCTCTATATTTTTTAGAGAGGTGAGGATAGATTCTGATTGATGTTCTCTGTTTTTTCTCTTTAGGTTCAATGGGCTATAAAAATCCGAGATTTTGCTGTAAAGCGGGGCCTCTTTTGTATGTAAAGTTGTTATGGGAGTAGGAGTAGCTTGTATTGCATCCTGTATCCATATTGTGGATCTGGGTGTTAGTGTGAGAGGTAGGCCTAAAAAAGACTCCTTAGTAAGGATGTTTGTAGTGGTGGACAATTCCAGGGCTTTGTGTATTTGTTACATAGAAAGAGGAGTGTTGTAGAGTCCAACACACCTGCTTCAGAATCGGCACTAGAATCTTGAAGGTTAGATGAGAAAGCTGGTAGAGAAGCTGATGGAGGGAGTAGTGGTGGTCCAATCGGATATATGGAAAGGGTGGACAAGGAAGAGTCACTTGCAGGAGAAAGAAGTTTGGAACAATGTGGTGTAGTCCCAAATTTTGTGGGAGGCAAACAAAGAGAACTGGGGCCAGGTGGTGGTGGGTGGCCCGAAGATGATAGTGGATGGATGGATGTAATACGTTGATCATCTTAGGGTATTGATGGATTTGGTTCAGCTGATAAAGTGGGTATATTAAGGCTGGATAATGATGAGGGGGGTTTATTGTTGTTTGTGGATTGGTTTAAACTTGGAGTTGCATGATTGGGTATTGTTTGGTTCTTGATGTTGACTGGTAAATTGGGCTCAGATTCACCAAAAGAATGTGTGTTACGTTCATGAATTCGTTTTCTCATTATCTTATTTCTTAGTGATTGGGGGCCACTCAGTCTGGTTCTGGTTTGTGGCCTAGGTGTTCTAGTATTTTGATTCATATGGAGATTTGTTTTGGGCATAGGGGCTCTTTTGCTCTGGTTTGACCAAAATTTTATGTTGTTATCAGCAAAATCATTACGAGCTCTGTTAAGTTTTTTGCTTTTTGCCTCCAGAATATTCCTCTCATAATCAGTTGTACGTGCATGTAAAACTTTACTAATTTTTGTAAAGTCTGGGTGACCCACAAACCCAGCTATTTGGTTATTCATGGTATTTATTTTATTACTCAAGGAAGGGGCCAAAGCCAACCTTTTTTGGATAATTAATTCAATAAAACCTTTAGTACTATGATGTAAAAGTTTATCCCAGTTTTCCGTGAATGATAAATCATTAGGAAAAGTGGAGGATAACTTCAATCTCAGCCCTCTGGGAGTGAGGTCTTCTATTAAGTATATAGAGAGGAACTTCTGGTCTAACAGATGTTTAGTTTCCTCCATTAAATCTTTTTCCAAATCCCAGAACAATTTACTGAGTGAGTCTCTATAAATTAGGGGTGCTGTGGTTGTTCCACCGGTAGCCACAACAGTATTACTGTCCCTGGCATGTACTGGAGGTGGTCTAGTATAATGATCAAATAGATCGTTGAGTTTGTGTTCTCTCTTCGAGATAAATTCCATTTTATAAATGGACCACTTTATGTAAGAATCCTTAAATGTCCTAGGTGAGATAGATAGGAGTTCTCTTCAATGGTTCCAAGGTTAAGGAATGACTCCAATGGTTCCAAAGGTGTGACTCCAATGGTTCTAAAGATAGGGAATGTCTTTATTTGGTGTGTCGGTTTAGGCACTGCTTCAAGGGGCTGAGGATGACCCAGGAATACAGATGTCTTCCCTCGCGCATGCCCAGTACGCCTTTTGAAGCCATCTACACCTTGGCCTCAAAGAACACGCGCGCTTTGGCACTTTCGCGCATGCGCAATGCAAATTTTAGAACGCTATTTATATGCTAATGCTGCGGCACTTCAAACTTGAACAGTTCTGGTGAGATCTAAAACTCCTCTTGGAAGGAGGTAAGTTTATGCAAATTTTGTACTATTTACATGACAGAGGCACATCATAGTATTCCTTTGTTACCTTAAGCAATCAATCATTATATATCAATGCTGTTTCATGCAATTAACTTGCCTATTGAGCTTATGACTATAAAGATGTTTATTCTATAGCATTAATCCACTGTTTAAACTTATTTGCTTGAATTTTTGCTATTGCTAATGGATTCTTTGGAACTATTGAGCACTAATTCTTTATTTATTAATTCATTCAATTTATTTATTTATTTATATACTTTTTACATATTAAGTCATACTTGTTGCATACTCCCACAATGACTTTCAATACTAATATTTTTTATTTTTTATCATATATTTTCGATTGGTATTTATGATATTTATGGATTTTATTGTTGTTTGATGTTTTATTGTAGTCTGATACACTTGAAAAAGGGACTTGCTGGTCCTGAAACACGTTGTGTGTGCTTACTGTACCATACCTTGGGAAATAAATAATTTTTGCTAATACCCTTTGGATCTGCGCAGACCAGATCATCAAAAAGAGGAGGAAGACTGCTCTGACTAGGGGAAATAAATTGCTTAGTGGGTGCCACATCGCTACCAGGGATCTGTGTCAGTGAAGAATTTGAAGGAGACACAATTGGCAATCCAGAAAGGCCCGGCGGTAAGTTACATGTTATGTAGGAGGAGGAACACACAGAAGCCTGACTCAAGATCACATCACTCTCAAAGCAATATCCTCATGTGACTGAGATGAGCAAACTAAGTAATCAAAAACATCATCTTTATTTTGAGGATATACAACAATCCTGTAGCTACTGGTGGTGCCACCAAAAGCACAAGTGGTGTTGCGACTCACATTCTTATTGTTATTATTTGCATAAGTGTTTTCCCCATCCCCTTCTTTTGTCTGTCCCATGTCCTGTTTTATCCAGTAATGTTTTTTTTACCATTCACAGTGCTTAATTGTTAACAAAAATTGCTGAAATAACAGAGATTCTTTTTTAAGATTAGCAGAGGCTGCACTACTGTGTATGTAGTAGTATAATGTTGTACCGTGTTAGCCATTGAAAGTAGTGGAAGAGTGAAATAATCAGGCAATACCTTTTAGAGGCTAACTCAGTTAACCTCTAAAAGGTATCACCTGATTTCTTCACTTTTCCACTACTGTGTATATAGGCATTCAAACCTGCACATACAGAGGAATGCTTAAGCCATGAATATTTCTTTATTTCTTTGTGTGGCCATTTTTGTTCATCAGAAGCGAATCGCAGCTTGTTCAGTTTCGTTAAAAAACAAACAATTTGGAATATTCAGGTCGAATCTGGTTTGTCATGAGACGATTTAACCATCTTGTACTTATTATAGCTTTCTCTAACATCTTATCTGACATTGCTCAGATAGGAATACCCCTTTAATAAGGTTTAATAAACACATAGGTCAGTCAAATTCAACCTGTATCCCTACAGCATTGATTCAGAGGATGCTAAAGCTTCCTATAAGGCAGACATCAATTATACCATATAGGCGAAAAATTCATTCCTAACTCCAAATGTCTCAAACAGAATAAATCTCTGGATCAAGCTCTCATCTTTAAAAGCCTATTTCCTATCATTTATAGTTAGATTAATTATATCCCTTAATTCCATACTTTCACTACTCAGACTGTAAAGAGGCTCTTCTTTAGATGTCTGTACTGTCTTCCTTCCACCCTTGCAGAATGTGCCCTGGTTCTTTGGACAGTTCTTAGACAGTATAAATTATGTGCCAGTTCTTTGTACTGACCATACATATATTTGTACATGTACAGATTGCTCATAAGGTTTCTTTGTTCAAAGGCAAACAAGCCTTATTATTGTAGACTCTGATTATAAGAAAAACCAACCATTAAATAACCTTCTTGCCCTCCTCCTGGAAGTTAACATGTATGCTAATATTTTAGTCACCTTATTGTCATTTAATACAGCATGCGATTTTGGATTAAATGCAATGTACTTTATTTTAAATGCGTTGCAGTTTTCTGCCTGAAAAAAAATGAAAGTTTCTGCCAATAGGTGTGTCTCCCTCCTTCTTTATGACCATTGCTGCTTGACACAGGAGACACTATTCCTTTGATACACTATGCCCATGTGCTGCATGGTGGATGCAGATGTCATAGATAAAGATAAAGTGCTCCTGGAAATAAAAGTATCCAAATTAGTTGAAAAATCTACTTCTGATTAAAAGTTCCTCTAAGACTATGCATGTTTTCAATTTTGCATACAGCATAGATTAAACATGTCTATTAAATAATTTCTGGATCATACAATTAATAAAAAATAAGGAACAGAAATAGTTCAGAAATGATCAAAAAAAGTATAATTGAGGTTTCTTCCCACAGTTTATTACTAAAAGGTTTTCTTGTTTGAATTGCAGATAAAGGAGGCAATAAATATTTCAGGATAAACTAGTGGCACAAACCAGATCCAAAATTTATGAACATTCACTTGGGAAAGTCATAAGTTTTCAGACTTGAAGAGATAAAAATATCATCCTTTGCATTTAAAGTAACATGGAAATACCACCCAGATGTTTCCATGTTGATGCTCATTAAAATCCCAGTTCATCACTGGTATTGCAGCCTGGGGAAAAACAGCCATCTGGGTTAGAAAAAAAATCACTTAGTGTTGTAAGCCTTAAAATGCTTTCTTTGCAGCCTGGAAATAAATGTTGCATGAGAGATTTCATTGACTGCAGCACAATAACATGACATAGATTTCAATTGATGATCAACAAATTATAGCAGAACTATTTAGAACATATAGCCAAGAAAAAAACATTAATAAACCACACACAGATATAGACAATTTGAGTAATCTAGGTATCCAAAAGAAAAAAAAACATTTATTAATACTAGTAACAAAACACAGTTTATAGGTTCTTTTCTTGAGGGCACCTGTATAACATAGGCCATCACGTGTTCATATTTTGCTCTGCATAACATAGACCATCATATTTACAAAGTTATGTTCTGACAGTTCTTATTGCTATATACAGTATATGTTATATTTCTCTTGTCCATGAGTTGTGGTTGGTATTACATAAGGTACAAAATATCTGGACAATGTGCTATTTATGGGAATGCTGTGTGCATTAATTGTTTGGATGCTTTATGCATTATTTAGCTAAACTCTGTGTTATACTATGTAGGCGCTGTATGTTTTAACTTATCTGTTTTCTTTTTTAACAAGTACTTGTGATATTAATCAGAAAAAAATCATAAACATGAAGATATATTTGGATTCTTAAACATACTATCACTCTGTATTATGTATGTGATATTTATTTGGTTGATATGGTATGCTTTTGTTTTCATGATATATGGCACTATTTGTTATGAAATTGTGATTCAGTTTTTATATGGGCATCATATGATATCATTGAGCTTGGACATTGTTGAGGCTAGGTTCACATCTGTGTTGGAGTGTCCGTAGGATACACTGGGAAGTTATAGCGGGCACCATATGATACACAAATGGGGGTCGTCTCTGTGTGTTATTCAATTGTATAGAAAAAGAACTCTAAAGGCTAAAGTTGCACACATATACAGTGCCTTGCGAAAGTATTCAGCCCCCTTGAACTTTTCAACCTTTTGCCACATTTCAGGCTTCAAACATAAGGATATAAAATTTTTATTTTTTGGTGAAGAATCAACAACAAGTGGGACACAATTGTGAAGTGGAACCAAATTTATTGGATATTTTAAACTTTTGTAAGTTTTTTCCGACTCCAGTGGCTAGTTCCGGGTCTGGGCTGTGTAATACAATTAGGGGTCAGTTACAACTATGCACATTATTAACAAATTACAATTGACCCCTCAAATATGATAGCAATCTAGTCTTTATTCTATAGTACTCATACTTTTAGATAATCAAATAGTCTGCAGTAGCCTGGGGGTAGGGGCAACTGCTGTCCCTGCACTCCCTCACTATGAGAGTCCATTTCCGGAACTGGACATGCACAATGAAAGACAATGATCCCTACCTCTCCACCTTCCCTAATTTTGTAATTTATATTTAGTTTGACAAGCATCACTGATCATACTATCCCACGGTAGTCCTATTACTTGAATAGTAGTGGTGCTGTATCCTGTCCACTACCAACTATCAGCACCCAGAGGCTGCTAGAACAATAGGATCACATACTGATGTCCTATCCTGTATCCTATCAAGTTTGCGCCTGGAAAACCCCTGTAAAATAGTGAATTAATAATACCCTTTTCTGCCTGCAGTAATAGCAACCACCTTTTTGCCCATACACAATACATATGACCACCTTTGTATTTCCTTATGAGTTATTATAGTGCCCCCTTTATAATAGTCAATGCTTGTCAATAATAGATCCCCCTTATAAATCAATCCGTCTTACTAATAATAGTTCCTTCTTATAAATAAAACTCCCCCTTATCAGTAATAGTTTTCCCCTTATAAGTAATAGTTCCTTGTTATAAATAGCCCCGCATATAAATAATAATTTCCCCAGAATCATAATCGTCCCTCCTTATTAACAATAGTTCCCCTGCTGGCCTTATTAGTAATAGTTCCTACTTATAAATAGCCCCCCTTTTATATAGTTCCCCTAGCCTTATTAATAATTCCTTCTTATGTATACAGTGGGTACGGAAAGTATTCAGACCCCTTTACATTTTTAACTCTTTGTTTCATTGCAGCCAGAGGCGTAGCTAGCGGGGGGGGGGGGGGGCAGAGGGGACGGCTGCCCCGGGCCCACTGCGTCTTTGGGGGCCCACCCCGGGGCCGCCATTAATACATCTTTTATTTCTAACCAGATCGGTGTCTGCAGACACCGATCTAGTTAAAACGTAACCTTCAACTTACCAGTATTGTAAACCTCAAGCCAATACAGGCCTGCGGTTTACAAGACGCCGAGACCACAGACGGATGTCTGCTTCTCAGCACAGGCGGCGCGATGATGTCACACCATCGCGCCGCCCGCGCTCAGGCACAGACGTCCTGTGCGTGGACAGGGAAGAAGTGCCGGCGGCTCCATTCATTAGCATCGCAGGTGAGTATGACTTTTTTTTTGTGGGTATATTAATAGTATAAGGGGTGGTTAGGAGGGGGAAATATAACTATAAAGAGAGGATTCATTAGGGGGCATTATGACGATGGGGGTCATTTATATAAGGGTTATTACAGGGTATTATGAATACAAGGGGGAGGTTATTTATATAAGGAACCATTAGGGGGCATCATTTATATTAGGAGGCATTATGAACATAAGGGGTGGTCATTGATATAAGGGGTCATTAGAGATGCAGTATTTATGTCAGGGGGAATCAGGGGCATAATATGAGAGGGCATTTAATTTAATTAAAGTGGCACTTGGACTTTATTAAGACTAAGGCCTCATAAATTGTCTGCAGAGCCCTGTGTAGAGCTGCTATATACCACTATACGCTCACTGCATACTGATAGTATCGGTATACGAACATGTCCAAGTTGGGGGCCCACTTGGACATGTTCGCCCCCCGTGTTGAACCCCTTGCTATGCCTCTGATTGCAGCCATTTGCTAAAAGCAAAAAAGTTCATTTTATTTCTCATTAATGTACACTCAGCACCCCATCTTGACAGAAAAAAAAACAGAAAAGTAGATATTTTTGCAAATTTGTTAAAAAAGGAAAACTGAAATATCGCATGGTCATAAGTATTCAGACCCTTTGCTGTGACACTCATATTTAACTCACATGCTGTCCATTTCCTTCTGATCCTCCTTGAGATGGTTCTACTCCTTCATTGGAGTCCAGCTGTGTTTAATTAAACTGGTTGGACTTGATTAGGAAAGGCACACACCTGTCTATATAAGACCTCACAGCTCACAGTGCATGTCAGAGCAAATGAGAATCATGAAGTCAAAGGAACTGCCCAAGGAGCTCAGAGACAGAATTGTGGCAAGGCACAGATCTGGCCAAGGTTACAAAAGAATTTCTGCAGCACTCAAGGTTCCTAAGAGCACAGTGGCCTCCATAATCCTTAAATGGAAAAAGTTTGGGATGACCAGAACTCTTCCTAGACCTGGCCGTCCAGCCAAGCTTTGTTGTTTAACTTGTGCTTTTCAGCTCATTGTTTTAGTGCTAGGGTAGGAAGTAGCGGTAGTATAGGGAGTATATTATTTCCTGTATTGTACCTGTCCTCCCCTCATGTGTGTTGTGGTCAATCAATAAAGCTCCGGGCCTGTGACTCCCCCTCCCCTCCCCCTCTGTATTGTCACTTGACTGTCTCTGTTGATTTGACCAAAATGTATGTCAGATAGGTTTGTAGTGCAGCATGTAGTGTTAGGATGTATTTCCTCTCGCCGTATGCTGCGCCGCATCCCTTAAGGATGAAAGATTTAGTCTGAATTGTGGTATTGTAACTCAGTTGCGCTGCGTCGCAGTACCTTTGTAATTTTTGCTTGAGACTTGGATGTAATAAAAGCTTTATTCAATCCAAAAAACGGCGCTGTATGCCGATAAGTGAAACTGGTTTGGCTAAAATCCATTTTGCTGTCTCAAGACTCGGTGAGTCAAAAGCAAATTGAGGATATATTACATCCAATAGAGGGCGCATGAGCTCCCAGCTCCTTTCCCATAATGCCTTGTGATATGTAGATGCTTAGTAGAGGGCGAAAGGCAACTCAAAGCTCTACACACCTTAACTGGTGCTCTCCTCAAGGAGAGATGTCTCTGTCCATAAGCCACTCATTGCCTCCCACAAAGCCAGTTCACTTTGCTCTGCACTGATGAGGGGCAAAAATCCCGAAATGGCACTGTATGCCGATAAGTGAAACTGGCTTGGCTGAAATCTCTTTTGCTGTCTCAAGACTCTGTGAGTCAAAAGCAAATTGAAGATCTATTACATCCAACAGAGGGCGCATGAGCTCCCAGCTCCTTTCCCATAATGCCTTGTGATATGTAGATGCTTGGTAGAGGGCGAAAGGCAACTCAAAACTCTACACACCTTAACTGGTGCTCTTCTCAAGGAGAGATGTCCCTGTCCATAAGCCACTCATTGCCTCCCACAAAGCCAGCCAGCTCGCTTTGCTCTGCACTGATGAGGGGCAAAAATCCCGAAACGGCGCTGTATGCCGATAAGTGAAACTGGCTTGGCTAAAATCCATTTTGCTGTCTCAAGACTCGGTGAGTCAAAAGCAAATTGAGGATCTATTACATCCAACAGAGGGCGCATGAGCTCCCAGCTCCTTTCCCATAATGCCTTGTGATATGTAGATGCTTAGTAGAGGGCGAAAGGCAACTCAAAACTCTACACACCTTAACTGGTGCTCTCCTTAAGAAGAGATGTCCCTGTCCATAAGCCACTCATTGCCTTCCACAAAGCCAGCCAGTTCACTTTGCTCTGCACTGACGAGGGGCAAAAATCGCGAAACGCCGCTGTATGCCGATAAGCGAAACTGGCTTGGCTAAAAATCCCTTTTGCTGTCTCAAGACTCGGTGAGTCAAAAGTAAATTGAGGATCTATTACATCCAACAGAGGGCGCATGAGCTCCCAGCTCCTTTCCCATAATGCCTTGTGATATGTAGATATTTAGTAGAGGGCGAAAGGCAACTCAAAACTCTACACACCTTAACTGGTGCTCTCCTCAAGGAGAGATGTCCCTGTCCATAAGCCACTCATTGCCTCTTGCAAAGCCAGCCAATTCACTTTGCTCTGCACTGACGAGAGACAAAAATCCCGAAACGGCGCTGTATGCAGATAAGCGAAACTGGCTTGGCTAAAAATCCCTTTTGCTGTCTCAAGACTCGGTGAGTAAAAAGCAAATTGAGGATCTATTACATCCAACAGAGGGAGCATGAGTTCCCAGCTCCTTTCCCATAATGCCTTGTGATATGAGCCATTTATTGTAAGCCAGAGGACTGTCAGCCATTACTGGACTGTATTATTTGCTACAACATCACCTGTGCACGAGAGCCCAGTCCGCAAGGGGTTACTGCAAACCTCAGATTGGAAACTGCGACAATCAAAAGTCTATAGCTCCGCAGAGGTTAACCGTCAGCCCACCAAACCAGCGCTCAGGCGGGGAAAAGCCTGTCTGCTTAGCAACGGACAAGCTTCTCCCACAGATTCAAAAAGAGGCTAACCATCAGCCACTGATGTCAGTGGGACAGCCCCTCTTACAGGACAGTGTCAGCAGAGCCTCCTGGGTGCCACCATCTTGGGTGAGTCCAAATTTATCCTGTTCTATGTGTAGTTAGCACCGCCCACCAGCTTTTCATCAAAAGTCAGCTCCTGAAAAGTTCCAGAGAGAGTGCTGCGCAAGTTTAGAGACTGTATTCACTGCAAGCAGAGCCACTATATCATGCTGTGCAAGATGTCACGTCCCCCACCAGTCGGGGGTATCAACCAAGACCCCGATGCTTGGATTTGAGCAGAAGATGTTGAATCTGAGGAGGAGATGCCGATGGCGGTGCTTGCTAGTCCCTGGATTTTGGCTGGAGCCCCCGTTGCAACACGTGCTGCTGTCGAACTGCTAGACATACGTGCCCGAAGGCCTACTACTTTAACCGGGCGCCAACAGTTAAAAGTGGAGGAAGAGGAGGCGTATTCCCATAAACGGGCTGGTCGTGAGCCACCTATAGAGGGCGAGGAGAGGTACAGTCATGGACTTTGACCGGATTACTGGCTGTGGTGTTATAGCGGAGAATGCAGAACACCTCAACGTGTTTGTCAACCGGCGGTCAGTGAAAAAGCCTGGACTGCTGTAACATCTGCATAATTTGCACCCAGGTGAGAGAGTCGAGTTCACCCTCAAAGTTGGTCTTAAGGGGTTCTGGGCAGCCGACATTGACAGAGTCCACATGTCACCGCCATTGCAAGCGGTCTGGGAGGACTCTGCTACAGCCACCCCTGTTCGCCTGCTACCAACAGCTGTAGGCCGGGCCTACAGTCCACATCCCTTTGGCACCTGTTTCACCACTACGCCCTGCTCCTGCTGCATCACCACCTGCTGTCCTGAGTACCATCATCATCTCAGGGGTTGACCACATCTCTGTGGGAGGTCACTCTACAACACCAACAGCCGCAAAGTAAGCTGAACCACCTGTGTACAAGTGCAACATGAACCCGGCCACCGTCACTGCCTTCTACCGGGCCATGGAGAAAAAGAGGGCCCTGGATCTGCCACACCTGTCCGGATTTCTGGAGCCTGTAACATCTTCATCCACTCCAGCCTCACCTCCCAAGACATCAGGACCACCACCTGCAGAAGCTAAGTGAGGAGGCTGCCACCAGTAAGTTTTGTGCCCCCCATTCTTCACCTGACTGGGGAGATCAAGTTTTGTGTTCTCCAGCCCACCTGGCTGGAGTGATCCTCTAAATTTTATGCCCTCCAGGGTGGCCCCCTGGGGTGACTCCCTGAACTTTTACGGTTGTACATAGCCACCATGTTTTGCCCCCTTTCATTGGTGCCGAACTCATGGGACGTTATCCCAGTTACCCCAGTTACCCCAATGCAAACTTGTGGACACTGCCCCAGTTCACCCTGATGTATCCTTTCCCCTTGCTCCAGGATTGGACACTCACATATTTGTGCCCTGGAATCCCTGTTGTTTCCTGTTGAGACCCTGAGAGAGACACTAACAGACCTGTTCCTCAGGGTCCCATTTGTGAAGTTGACGCCCCTTTTCCCCATGTTTGCTGGTATCTGAGAGGGACACTAACACACCTGTGCCTCAGGTACTAGGTCTACATCCATGTTCTCCTTTTCTTGACCTTGGACTGGACTATTGGACTGCTGTACAAATTGTATTATTTGGTTATGACTAATTTGTTCTTCCCTTGTACGTCTTGTCTTGTCCACTGTGGTTCCTTCCCTAGCCTGGGCTTTAGAGTCACCGAGGGCGGCTCAGGTTAAAATAGGGGGGAATTGCAGCATCCCAGAGTGGTACTGCTTTAAATGTTTGTCTCTTGTGCCTCTGGGTTGTGTTGGTATGTTCTGTCCTCTGTGTTCTATGTACTGTGTATTGTATATTGTTATGCAGCTTTCCCTTGTTGTTTTCCCTGTAGTTCTCCCCTATGTTTCAAACCTTGTGCCTTGGTACAGCCCTGCCCTATCACAGGCCACTGGGCGGGGTTGTAGGAGACTTTTGTCTCCAGGACAAGAGCTGAGTCTAGTTGTAGTACATTTGATCCAAAACATATCTTTGGAATGAACCACTGAAAGTCAAAACTAATCAGATCTTTAGAAGTTTGGCCATCTCTATTTATAGCATAGTCGGGAGCCGATTGCAGGGAGGGGGAAGCTGTGACATCATCTATTGTAAGTAGTCGATGTAATGATGGGCCAGTGTGTTTATATATAAAGGTGTTATCTTCTATAGTAATTCTAGTATTTTATATTAACAAGTGTCAGTCTATTATTAGGTTTAGTGGTCACAGTGAAAATTGCATGATATAGTATTTTTTTAAAGTATAGATAGTGACATGGCAAATAAAAAAAAAAAAATCAAACATTCTAGAATATATTTAACATAGGAACTTGACTTAAAAATAGCTAATTTCCTGGTGACATATTCCCTTTAAATAACCAGACAAAACAAATAGGACCAAAATCGGGACATACATATGCCATAGATAAAAGAAACCTTGGTACAGTGGGTACGGAAAGTATTCAGACCCCTTTAAATTTTTCACTCTTTGTTTCATTGCAGCCATTTGCTAAAAGCAAAAAAGTTCATTTTATTTCTCATTAATGTACACTCAGCAACCCATCTTGACAGAAAAAAAACAGAAATGTAGATATTTTTACAAATTTATTAAAAAAGAAAAACTGAAATATCACATGGTCATAAGTATTCAGACCCTTTGCTCAGTATTGAGTAGAAGCCCCTTTTGAGCTAGTACAGCCATGAGTCTTCTTGGGAATGATGCAACAAGTTTTTTCACACCTGGATTTGGGAATCCTCTGCCATTCTTCCTTGCAGATCCTCTCCAGTTCCGTCAGGTTGGATGGTGAACGTTGGTGGACAGCCATTTTCAGGTCTCTCCAGAGATGCTCAATTGGGTTGAGGTCAGGGCTCTGTCTCAGCCAGTCAAGAATGGTCACAGAGTTGTTCCAAAGCCACTCCTTTGTTATTTTAGCTGTGTGCTTAGGGTCATTGTCTTGTTGGAAGGTGAACCTTCGGCCCAGTCTGAGGTCCACTCTGGAAGAGGTTTTCTTCCAGGATATCTCTGTACTTGGCCGCATTCATCTTTCCTTCAATTGCAACCAGTTGTTCTGTCCCTGCAGCTGAAAAACACCCCCATAGCATGATGTTGCCACCACCATGTTTCACTGTTGGGATTGTATTGGGCAGGCGATAAGCAGTGCCTGGTTTTCTCCACACATACCGCTTAGAATTAATGCCAAAAAGTTCAATCTTCGTCTCATCAGACCAGAGAATCTTATTTCTCATAGTCTGGGAGTCCTTCATGTGTTTTTTGGCAAACTCTATGCGGGCTTTCATATGTCTTGCACTGAGGAGAGGCTTCCTTCAGGCCACTCTGCCATAAAGCCCCGACTGGTGGAGGGCTGCAGTGATAGTTCACTTTGTGGAACTTTCTCCCATCTCCCTACTGCATCTCTGGAGCTCAGCCACAGTGATCTTTGGGTTCTTCTTTACCTCTCTCACTAAGTTTCTTCTCCCACGATTGCTCAGTTTGGCTGGACGGCCAGGTCTAGGAAGAGTTCTGGTCATCCCAAACTTTTTCCATTTAAGGATTATGGAGGCCACTGTGCTCTTAGGAACCTTGAGTGCTGCAGAAATTCTTTTGTAACCTTGGCCAGATCTGTGCATTGCCACAATTCTGTCTCTGAGCTCCTTGGGCAGTTCCTTTGACCTCTTGATTCTCATTTGCTCTGACATGCACTGTGAGCTGTGAGGTCTTATATAGACAGGTGTGTGCCTTTCCTAATCAAGTCCAACCAGTTTAATTAAACACAGCTGGACTCCAATGAAGGAGTAGAACCATCTCAAGGAGGATCAGAAGGAAATGGACAGCATGTGAGTTAAATATGAGTGTCACAGCAAAGGGTCTGAATGCTTATGACCATGTGATATTTCAGTTTTCCTTTTTTAACAAATTTGCAAAAATATCTACTTTTCTGTTTTTTTTTTCTGTCAAGATGGGGTACTGAGTGTACATTAATGAGAAATAAAATGAACTTTTTTGCTTTTAGCAAATGGCTGCAATGAAACAAAGAGTGAAAAATTTAAAGGGGTCTGAATACTTACCATACCCACTGTAACTTTTGGGCCATGAGTAGTGTTCTATATGCTTAAACTATCTGCACAGTTTCTGAAACTGCTAAAGCCATTGTTGTTTACTGTTAAAAGTTATGTATGTGTCCTATTGTGTTGTATGGATGTACTCTACTGTGCTATAATTTTTGTTAATTGTTGTAGTTATGTCTGTTTTTAAGTATCAGTGTGTCTTCTGTCTATATTAAAGGGAGTCTATCATTGCACCCAGCTACTTTAAACCGCTCCCATAGTGCTGTAGATGTTGTTAGCAGAGTAAAAACTATACCTATCTTAAAGGGGTTTTCCGGGCAAAAAAATTATTTTTAAAAAAGGTCTGTTAGTGCTATCAATGGGTTAATAAGTGCACCCAAATACCTTTAGCAGTGTTTTTGAGTGATTTCTGACTTTCTATGGGAGCTCCTGGTATCTTCTGCATTTGTTTACATGGGTAGCTTCCTGCTGCCTTAGTCTACAACTACCATGATGCATTGCAGTTCACTCAGATCACCCCTCTCACTTCCTCCCTCACAACCCCCCCATTTCCCTAGGTCACATGACCGCCCCAAGCATATGGGTAAATATACTTTTTTTTTTTTTAAGGGAGTAAATTAGAAGTTAGGCTGGGGGAGGGAGTTTAGCTTAGTGTTAAAGTTTTAGTTCATGCCAGACAACCCCTTTAAGTTTCACAGCCCAAAGCACTTTTATTATTTATTTAAATGAGGATCTTGGAACACAGGGGGAGTATTTTTCTATTACTGAGCACTGCTGCTTCATCACCAAACACACCCATCCTGCATTCAGATCATCCTCCTGGGCAATGGAAGGATCAAATGATACTGCCCAGGATGATTTGATGATGATGCAGCAGTGCTCAGTGCCTGAAGAAAACCCCTCCTGTGCTCCAAGATCCTCATTTGAATGAAGAATAAAAGTGCTTTTTCTCTGCATCCCAGGGGCTCTGAAACATCAGAAAGGTATGGTTTTTATTCTGCTAACAGCATCTACAGCACTATGGGAGCAGTTTAAAGTAGCTGGGGGCAGTGATAGACTCCCTTTAAAGGGGTTATTCAGTTTCTAGTATTGATGGCCTATACATTAGGTTTATATAATGTATAATGTATAGTGTATTGTGTTTTGACTCGTTCATTATATCATATATAATATCACATATATAATAATTTATATAGAATATCACATCACATCATATAATGTAGTGTATAATGTATAGTGTTTTTGACTTGAATCATATCATTTTATCCATAGAAAATATATCCATCGTATATTATCATTCAGTTGTTGGACATTACAATCTCCTTTGGATGCATCTCCTATGTTGCACTATTGGTTGCTATGCTGCACATTAGATACGTCATGGTTTTACTCTTTGGTTGTATTCGATGGTGGTTATTTTAAATATCCTGTGTAGTGCCTGTGTAGTGCCTCCCGACCTACACAACACTGACACAATTGACTTGATATGTGTAACAAAGGACTGATCAAACGTACTGCAGTTACTTCTGAATTGGCACTTTTTCCACTTCCTCCAAATGCTCTTGTTAATATCCTAGAAATTTCTTACTGGGATTATTTTAACAAATTCTCTGTATGTGGTGAATGTAATAAATATGATTGTGAAAGGAAGAACTGTAGAGCATTCTACGGTTCTCTGCTCCCAAATGAGCTGTGCATGTAATAAAAAATAATAGATACGAAGGATTAGACACTTTAAGAGTACAAAGTTATGTTTTATTGTATAAGAGATAATGAAGGCAGGAAGAATAATAGTCATGTCCTTCAACGGTTCAGTCTAGTGTCTGACCTTACAAGGTGAGAAGCTTCTATCACAATTAGCAAAGGCACATTCTGACTGTTAGCAAGGAATAAAAACTGATATAGACACATCAATATAGCACACGCACACGCACACACACATACATATATATATATATACTAGAGGAAGGACCCGGCTTCGCACGGGTATATTTCATTTTTTGTTTGTGTAGTGACCCCATAAGAATTGGCCAGTTTTGCACTTGACATCCAGTATGGCAGTCCAGTATAGTCTATTTATGGCTGTGTTGCTATGGAAACCTGGTAAATGAAATGTGAACTTATATTGGCTGATACACGTCATATGACTGAATATTTAAGGACCTGCATACTGCTATTGACTCATTCAGGTCATAAATAGCTTGGTTGCTATGGAAACCTGGTGTAAAGCTGTGTGTATGTCAAGACTGAAGAACCGCCGATTTTCCATTGGTCCATAAGCGTCATGTGATCATGTGCATCTCAGTTTGGATATCAGTGAAAAACCTGCGATCGGTTGTTATGGAAAACCTGGAGTAAAGCTGTGTGTATGTGACCTTGTGTAACAGTGTCATCCACAGCGCCCTGCCCCTTTAAAGCTGACCTACAGCAGTGAAGAAAAATGGCTGGGTTCTTATTGAAACCTGGAGTGCAGCTGTGTGCATGTGGCTGACAATGCTTTGTCAGATTGGAGACGGGCTTGGGTCTGCTGGGGAGTTTCAGCAGCTCGCTGTTGTCTGTAACATACCTTATCAGATTGGAGACAGGCTTGGGTCTGCTGAGAGTTTTCATTAGCTTGAGCAGCAGCTATGCGTTTTGCTGCAGGGGACATGAGTAGTTTAAAAAACGTTTCAATTTATAAGAATGCTGAAATCCAGTATGGCAGTCCAGTCAGTGGCGTAAATACCGGTTTAGCAGTGGTAGCAGCTGCCACAGGGCCCGGGACATTAGGGGACCCGGCAGGCCTCTGATGTTTTTTTTTTTTTTTTAACACCAGCAGGTAACGGGCCCTATTTACTTACTGATCCCCACTCCTGCTCACGGCCGCCTGCACTTCACGTTCTGCAGAGGTGGCTGTGAGCAGGAGCGGGGATTGGTAAGTAAGGCATGTGGGCCGTGAACCCCACAAACACTGCTATCATTATACTCTGGGGTCTTTTCAGCAGGCTTCGGGCCTCCTTGGTGGCGTCCCAGATGTCGGTGGGCCAGTCCGACGTCATTATGCGTTGCGATACATGCCTGGCTCACGTGACATCTTGTCCAACATTGAAGAAGTAGCAGGAAGTGCGCATAATACTATATGAAGGAGCCACTATGATACTGTGTGCAGGGGCCACTATGGGGCAGAATACTGTGTGCAAGGGCCACTATGGGGGGGGGGGGGTCCCATGTCAAATGTTCGCCTTGGGGCCCTGCCATTGCTAGTTACGCCACTGAGTCCAGTATAGGTACAGTCTATTTATGGCTGTGTTGTTATGGAAACCTGGTAAATTAAATGTGAACTTATATTGGCTGATACACGTGATATGACTGAATATTTAAGGTCCTGTGAACTGCTATTCACTAATACAGGTCATACATAGCTTGGTTGCTATGGAAACCTGTGTGCCTGAGGAGAGTATGGGGCATAATAGTGTGTGCAGGAATGCAGTTTGTGCGGGGGGGGGGGGGGGGGGGGGGGTTGCCGGAGGGGTCCCATGTCAAATGTTCGCCTTGGGGCCCTGCCATTGCTAGTTATGCCACTGAGTCCAGTATAGGTAAAGTCTATTTATGGCTGTGTTGTTATGGAAACCTGGTAAATTAAATGTGAACTTATATTGGCTGATACACGTGATATGACTGAATATTTAAGGTCCTGTGAACTGCTATTCAATAATACAGGTCATACATAGCTTGGTTGCTATGGAAACCTGTGTGCCTGAGGAGAGTAAGCGCCTGCGAGCTGTTGTTGGCTGATAAGGGACATGTGACTGTGTGTATGGCAGTTGGAATATGAGTGAAAGACTTGCAGGCTTGTATAGACTAATGCTGGTCATTTTTTGGGAATACTGTACCTCAGGAACGGTACATCCAAGAGAGCTGAGACCCAGTCTATAATATTCCCGGACACCTGCTGTACATGTGTGCCAAATTTGGTGAGGATCGGTCCAGTCGTTTGGTCGCGCATAAAGAACAGACAGACAGACAGACAGACAGGAACTCATTTTTATATATATAAGAGATATATATATATATATATATATATATATATATATATATAACAGTACAGACCAAAAGTTTGGACACACCTTCTCATTCCAAGAGTTTTCTGTATTTTCATGACTATAAAAAATTGTAGATTCACACTGAAGGCATCAAAACTTTGAATTAACACATGTGGAATTATATACAGTACTTAACAAAAAAGTGAAAACAACTGAAAATATGTCTTATATTCTAGGTTCTTCAAAGTAGCCACCTTTTGCTTTGATTACTGCTTTGCACACTCTTGGCATTCTCTTGATGAGCTTCAAGAGGTAGTCACCTGAAATGGTTTTCACTTCACAGGTGTGCCCTGTCAGCTTTAATAAGTGGGGATTTCTTGCCTTATAAATGGGGTTGGGACCATCAGTTGTGTTGTTCAGCAGTCAGGTGGATACACAGCTGATAGTCCTACTGAATGGAGTGTTAGAATTTGTATTATGGCAAGAAAAAAGCAGCTAGGTAAAGAAAAACGAGTGGCCATCATTACTTTAAGAAATGAAGGTCAGTCAGTCCGAAAAATTGGGAAAACTTTGAAAGTGTCCCCAAGTGCAGTGGCCAAAACCATCAAGCGCTACAAAGAAACTGGCTCACATGAGGACCACCCCAGGAAAGGAAGACCAAGAGTCACCTCTGCTGCGGAGGATAAGTTCATCCGAGTCACCAGCCTCAGAAATCGCAGGTTAACAGCAGCTCAGATTAGAGACCAGGTCAATGCCACACAGAGTTCTAGCAGCAGACACATCTCTACAACAACTGTTAAGAGGAGACTGTGTGCAGCAGGCCTTCATGGTAAAATAGCTGCTAGGAAACCACTGCTAAGGACAGGCAACAAGCAGAAGAGACTTGTTTGGGCTAAAGAATACAAGGAATGGACATTAGACCTGTGGAAATCTGTGCTTTGGTCTGATGAGTCCAAATTTGAGATCTTTGGTTCCAACCACTGTGTCTTTGTGCGACGCAGAAAAGGTGAACGAATGGACTCTACATGCCTGGTTCCCACCGTGAAGCATGGAGGAGGAGGTGTGATGGTGTGGGGGTGCTTTGCTGGTGACACTGTTGGGGATTTATTCAAAATTGAAGGAATACTGAACCAGCATGGTTACCACAGCATCTTGCAGCGGCATGCTATTCCATCCGGTTTGCGTTTAGTTGGACCATCATTTATTTTTCAACAGGAAATCTTTGATTCGCCACGATTCTGGATTTCCTCATGCTTCGATGCATCGAATCACATTTTTTTTATCAAATGGATGCCGCATATGTGAGGACAAGGGGGAAGGGCTCTGGGAGCACGGGATCACCCACAATGCCAAGCGTGCAGCTAATCAGCAGCCAGCAGGACCTGCGATGTCACAGCCCTATAAAAACCCTTGGCCATTTTAGGTACGGTCATTCCACATCCTTCACCTTCTGCCCACAGATTGAACATATGGCCATGTTGACCTCCCCCGGCGGCTTTACAAAAAACTGCCACACCACTGAGTAGGTGATTTTATCCCCAACACTCCGCGCTAACTGACTGCTACCGCCACTGCCTCCATGAAACCCTGCACCACTGCTTTCCGGGCAGGTAGGCTGCTCCGAAGCGGGTGGTCTACCCCGGGCACGTTTAGGTCCCGACCTCCCACTCCTGCCACCCTGCTGACTCCCCCGCTGCCAACCCTCTTCTCCTGATGATGATGAAGCCCTTCCCAATTACGATTGGCTACATCGTCATCCACTACAGTCTGCAGTTCACTGATGTCCTCCTCAACACCAGCTCCCATGCCACTCTCCTCATCACCACTTGCCCGCCTACCGGAGGAAGCGGCAGATGTCTCCTCCAGATTTTAGCTGAGCAGTAGCTGCTGACTGTCCTCTACACTTACCCCAGTCCCATGGGTCCGCTGCCTTGGGATAACCTTAGACTCTGACCTATCCTTCAAGCCATACATCCAAACCTTCAACACCTCCTGCTGCCTCCAACTCAAGAACATCCATCGAATCTGCTCCTTCCTCACCCCAGAAACTACAAAGATGCTAGTCCATGCCCTCACAATCTCCCGCTTAGACTACTGTAACACCCTTCTCCATGGCCTCCCAGCAAATACTCTAACCCCCCTCCAGTCCACCTTAAATTGCACCGCTCGCTTAATACACCTCTCCCCCCGTTCTTCATCGGCCGCTCCTCTCTGCCAATCCCTTCACTGGCTACCCGTAGCCCAGCGAATCGAGTTCAAATTACTAATGCTGACATACAAAGCCATCCACAACCTGTCCCCACCATATAACTCTGACCTAATCTCCCGCTACCTGCCCGCATGTAACCACCGATACTCCAAAGACCTCCTACTCCGCTCTGCTCTTATCCGCTGTTCACACAAACGTCTCCAAGACTTCTCCCGTGCATCCCCCATACTCTGGAACTCATTACCAAGACACATAAGACTGACCCCCACAATCACAAGCTTCAAGAAGGCCCTGAAGACCCACCTATTTAGGAAGGCCTACAACCCCCAATAACGCTTCTGTCTCCATATCACCACCTGAACAGCCTCTACCCCCTCCTTCTGTCTCTATCCCTCTTCCCTCATAGATTGTAAGCCCTTGCAGGCAGGGCCCTGTATCCCACTGTGCCAGTTGGTCATTGTTAGTATTATCTGTTTTGTATATCTTGTGTACCATATGTTAACCTTCAAATGTAACGCAATATGGAATTAATGGTGCTATATAAATAAACAATAATAATAAATAATAATAATACCTCAGTCAATCTGAGCCCACAGCATAGAGTACTTCTTTTGCTGAGGGAACAGAAAAGGACAGAGGCAAGTTGAGGACAGGTAAGGGCACACGGCTTGTGTCTGACAAACCCACTGACTCTTGGCTGGGGGTGTCTGTTGTGACTTCACATGAATTGGATGACTGAGTCAACCAGTCTACAACCGTTGGGTTGCTGGTCAAGACACGACCGCTAATTGACACTGGGAGCTCAGGCCTCTGTAACTGACCCCTGCTACCATGCCCCCTTACTCTGCTGTGACCTGTGCCTGCGTCAGAAATATTTAGGCCTGCATCCCTCCTCTGTACATGGCCTCTCGCTTCTCTGTCTGACATACTGTTCGATGAAAAAACATCAATTGCAAAGGGCAAAAGGGCCTGTTATTTTCTACTTTGAAGAGAATGGCAAATATGCCCCTTATTTCTTTCCCCACTAATGAACACCTATAACAAAAGTGTGATAAAGACAGAGATTTGTGTCTCCGAAATATTGAATTATTGGCAAATGGCATACAACTTTATACTTGGAACAAAATGGCGAATATGGTCCTCCTTATGGGTTTCCACACTAATAAACACCTTTAAAGAAGGTGTATGCTCCTCCAGCATACAGGGCACAGCGGTGTCACTCTGTTCTACACCTTGTTTGCCTGGGTGAACAAAATCACACAGGGGAGGAACTGGGTCACTGTATGTCCTCCTCATGTTGCTTCCCACTGGGTCACTCTGTGTACTCCTCATGCCGCAGCCACTGGGTCACTGCATGCCCTCCTAAGGCTGCAACTATCTCTGCACGGTTCTTTCTACCTGGCAATAACATGGACCTGTAAGGCTGGGTTCACACATGAGTTAGTTGGACAGTTTTGGCCCCGTAACTGTCCAAATAAGTGAAGTGTGCATCGATTCTAAGAGTGACGCCTGTCATGTGTGTGTCATTCGGACTCACAGTATTGTTTGACTACCACAGTAGACTCTCTATGTGTGTTACTGCAAGGCACAGTGTTCTACACCACTATACAGGCTCTCTGAAGCTAGGAAATAGGTGTTTTTTAGCGATATTCACCGTGAAGTAATTCGGATCAAAGCAAATTTTTTTGGAACTTCGAATCGAACTGCCGAATCGAACTTTTGAGAAATTTGCTCATCTCTAATCATAATCTTAGATTATATTTATTAGGATCACTGACACCGGAAATGCAATTTATGACATTATCAATGGAGCGCAATACTGTGTTGCACAGTTTGTCCCTGATTGGATTTCTGATAAAAATTGAAAAGGTAAACTTATAGGTAATACAAGACTGACATTATGACACATCTGCCCATTGCACAAACATAACAGGCTCTATGGTATGACATAAATTTTCCCCCAAAATATCACATCATTTCTGTCTGGTATTCCCCAGTAGTACTATCCTATACCAATTCTCTCCTATAAATGCATTGTATTACAGATAGTATGTGATTCCACTAATGGACATCTTCATTGCTTATAACATGTAATGCCCTTGTATAGTGTATGTCTATATGTATAGTGTGTGTGTGTGTGTGTGTGTGTGTGTGTCTATGTCTATAGTGTATAGTCTATACTGCAACTTTTTTAAAATGCAGATCAACATAAGTAATTGCAAAGTACAATTATTCAGGTTAATGGCAATAAATAAATACATAAATAAATGCATGTTTTGATTCAATTTTGACCTTGATTTGAAAAACCTTAATTCAAAGGAACAAGATCTCTTCCTGGTTTACTTTAACTAGCCTTTTATTTGTTGTAACTATTGCTATGCTAGTCAAGAGATACATTAAATGTCTTGTTTTATTAAAATTTATTAATTTTAGTAACATGAAACACATTTTATAATTTTTAATTTAATTGAAACAGTTATTTATTTTTATCATGTTTTCTTTCATTTTTATATTATCATTTATCTTTTCATTATCACTTCTATTCATACATAGTCTACCACATTACAAAGACCTTCATCTCAGGTTTTTGTGAGACTTGTCAGAGCAAATACTTTTTCCTCCACCTATGGCAAAGTTAGGTGTTTGTATTAAAACAAATATTCAGCTTCGTGTGGCTAGCTACACATGGCGGTGACTGTGTAGAAAAGCTGCTCCTCTGTAACCTCGGGCCATAACGCAGCACAAAGCAGCTAAAACTCACCTTCACTTACGGGCACAAACACCTGTTGGAATCCTGGCTGCGGCAGTTATAATGATCTGGTGGAAAAATAAGAAGAGCCCTCTTAAACTGACGAAATTCTTTCCGCCACAGACACTCAGCAAGATGGCACCTGAACTCTGCATGCTCTGGATATGGGAGAGGTGATTACATCTAGCAACTCCACATCACCTGCAGCAGCAAGCATTCCAAAATCTACCATCCGTCTCTACGCCTCAATGTGCTGCCATGACTCCACCAGAGTCTGCTACCCTGTTACTTACATCACCACATCAGGTAGGGCACTTGGGAAAAAAAAGGCTAGACAGGAAGGCCTGCTTACTGCCACTTTGGTCAATGCATGCCCTGCTCTCCCAGGTAGCAATACACTTCTTCGAGGAGGTAATAATCCTGTTACTGAAGCATCAATGAGGTCTTTGTTAGTGCATCTTAATTTGTCTATCCACACTCAAAGTGAGACAGCTTTTGACAACTTGCAAAATGAGCTGGGAACTTTGGGCAACCGCACCTTCCATATTGAGACCAAAATGGTGGAACTGACAACTGCTCATAATGACATTTTAGATGGGGCGAACATGGTAGAAGATGAGATAGCCACCCTTAAAGCAAAAATAGCTGACATGGAAGACCGCTCAAGGCAGCATAATGTCCAATTCAGAGGTATACCAGAGTCAGTTAAAACAGAGGACTTGAATGACGTCCTGATGGTTATGTTTGACAGTTTGCTTCCACAAGCTGCTACTCATGACTTTCTCATGAACAGAGTACATTGGCTTCCTAAGCCTAAAAACTTACCATCCTCTACTAGAGATGTAATTACCAGCATCCATTTTTTCCGCATTAAAGAACAGATCATGGACGCTATCCGTAATAAACCTAACTTACCTGAGAGGTTTCAAAACATCTAAATTATTACTAATTGCACAGTCGGGATTGGGATTTTTATATCATATATGTTATACAGTTGCATATAAATATCCTAATCCCTACTGTGTTTTTAACCAGTGATATCTCTGGAAATAATTTAGATAGCACTACAGGCTACAGAATCTCCTCTTTCATATGACACAAAAGTTTGTACATTTTATAATGTCTGAGCTATAACTGTTTGAAGTGACCCTCCCCTCCCCTCATTTTATCTACCCCATCCTCCTGTACACAGTAACATTTAGTGAGAGGCAGAGAACAGCCCTCAATGCTGAAGCCAGGGAAAGAGTGAAAAAACGCAGGATTTCACAGAAAGGATCCAAAATTTGTTACTAAAGTATATTATAAAATGTATTAATGATACAAATACTGCCAGAAAATCAAAAGTTGAGTTATACTTTAAGTCCCAGCAAACCAAAACTAGAATCCTATTTCGTACGCAATCTGATGGTACTAAAATAGTAGATAAACAAGGCATAGCAAATTGTTTTGCTGATTACTATGCTAAACTTTACAAGTTACAGTCTGACAATGACATGATCCAACCTGATCCCTTTCGTATTAAATGATTCCTTTCCTCTCTGAACCTAACAACTTTGCATGAATCTCAGATTCAGACTCTTGAATGTCCCCTTACACAGGATGAAGTATTACAGGCCATACATTCCCTTAAGGCTAACAAATACCTGGTTTGGGTTGACTAATAAATTTTATAGAACCTATTGTTCCCATACCTGACTAGACTTTATAACAAGACCAGCTTCATTGGCCACTTCCCTGAGGAGATGTTAACAGAAATAGTGGTAACCCTTCCTAAACCAGCGAAGACTTCAGATAAACCAGCATACACCTTCAAACTGCTATCACTGCTGAATACTGAATTAAAGGTATACTCCAACTTTTAGCTACAAGATTAAATTATGTCATGCCCACAATTATTAGTAATGACCAAGTTGGCTTTATTAAAGCTCATCAGTCCTCGGGTGGTACTCTGCGTTTTCTGAACATTCTGCATGTGGTGCACTACAGTTGGACTCCTTCTCTGCTCCTTTCTTTGGATAAAGAGAAGGTGTTAAGAGAAGTTGTTAAGATAATACTTAAGAGAAGTTCTTTTGACGTTTGATTTACTTCACTGGCAAAGACTATTATAGCTTTATATTAATTTCTCTCAGCCAGGGTGTTCACCTCTGGATCTCTATCTAAGGTATTTAAAATAACCAATAGCACCTGATAAGGCTGTCCATTATCCCAAATTATTTTTGCTAGGATAATGGAGCCGTTTGCACAGAGATCCTCACCTGAAGTTAAAGGTATCTCTATTGGTAATATAGACCATAGTATAGGTCTCTTCGCGCACGATGTCATCGTATGCCTGTCATCCCCTGAACAGTCTCTACCACCAGTCTGTGCCTTGATTAACCAGTTCAGTTCCATTAGCTATTATAAGGTTAATCCATCTAAATGTTTAACAGTCATTTAAGCTCATGTTCAAAATTAAACTGTCCCTACAGTCTAAGTTCCGCTTCCAGCTGAAAAGAGTATGTCATACGTGGGAATTCAAGTAGTATACCCGCTAGCCTTGTTAATGGTAGTAAACTATACAACATTATTGCAACGACTTTAGAAGGATATTTCCTCCTTTACTAGACCCTTTATTTAACAGGCGGGGAGGATTGCAGCTGCCAAAATGAAATTTACACCCCTTAGATTTTCCAAAACTTTTTCCAGGTTCCTGCAACAAATGTCGGAGGTGTGAACTAGAAGTGGGATTGCTCATTCACATATGGAATGCCCACTTATACATCAATTCTGGGCTACCATATACTCTATCATCCTGAAATGAATTCATACTCCGATACTGTGAAGGGTGGTATTACTCTCCTTAACACTAGATACCCTGGATATTCCTTCTGTTTCTGTAATGTCTCATATTCTCTCCATTGCTAGACTGGCTATTGCACGTTTATGGAAATCTAAAACAATTCCCTCAGTTACAGAGATAATCCACAGGGTAAGGTTTAACTTTCTTATGGAACAGTTAATAGCTTGATGGATGGATACATATCCTAAGTTGATTGCTAAATGGGATACATGGATCAATTCTGAGAGGTCAGATGGCCTAGATTATTAGCTGGTTTTGAACTCCCCTAGCTAAATATAGAGGTTTTTGACTGATAATTTCTTTTGAATCACTTCCGAATGGGATGTATGATCTCTCTAGTTGGATTAAATACCAGATTGTATGTGGGTATTTTAATGTGGGCTTCATTATGTTTCCCCCTTTCCTTCCCTTTACCTATTGTCTTTCCCTCTTTTTTTATGGTTTTGAATTCATCGTATCCCATATCATTTTATTGTTATCTTATTTTTCCTTTTTTTCATTTTCATTATTTAATGTCGGAGCCCATAACTGATGGGGGGTTTTAACACATTGGATGCAGCAGTCAAACATACCGTGGGAGCTCGTGAAGGGGTTAAAGGGCTGTGACATCACAGGGCTGGCTGCTGATTGGCTGCATGCATGGCATTGTGGGTGATCCCATGTTCTCAGCGTTCTTTGCCCCAGGTCCTAACATGTACAGCAGCCATTTTTAACTAAATGCGATTCGCTACCATGAAGCGTGAGGAAATTTGGATTCGATGCGAATCGAATATTTCCTGAAATTCGGATCGAATTCCACTTCGTCAGCTTCAATTCACGCTGCTCGGGAGAAGTCCTGCAACAAGAAAGGTACGGGGCCAGTGGGGACCGGCCCCGGGGGATACTTTGTCACTATAGGGGGGACTTTTGTGACAAAGAGACCCGGTAGCTATGGTGACCGCTCTGCAGCAGAGCGGCCGCCATCATCTTCACAGACCCGGTTCACACCGCCGGGATACCCTCTCAGCCCAAGGCCCGTAACATCACCCAACTCCTCCCGCTGCAGGAAGCCAGCGGCGGCAGGAGTGGGAAGATGCTGCGACCCCGATCTTCCGCCCCCCGCCAAAACACCCCCCACATTCGGACTATATTTCACACCCCTATTTTCCTCCCAAATTTGAGGGGAAAAAAGTGCATCTTATAGTCCAAAAAATATGGTAGATCTGTTATAATGTTACCCTCTGAATCAGTTTTGATGAGAATATCTAGAAAGGGTACTTGGGAGGCACTGTAAAAAAGAGTTAGTTTGATATTATAGGGATTATCATTCATTTTATTAAAGAATTGAATCAAATCAGATTCTGTGCCATCCCATATGAAGATAATATTGTCCATATAACGACACCAAATATTGATATGTTGTATATATTTGCCATGAGTGCCACCAAAGACAACCGCCTCTTTCGACCAACCAAGGAAGAGATTGGTGAAAGTGGGTGCACAGGTCACGCCCATAGCTGTTCCTTGAATCTGAAGGAAGAAGCGGGCGACAAAAACAAAATAGTTTCTAGTAAGGACAAATCTCAGTGTCATAAGTACAAAGTCCCATCTAATAGGATTGTATTCAAAATCTCTACATAAGAAGTATTCTACCATAGCGCACCCCAAGTCATGGCCAATGCTAGTATACAAACTTACATTGTCACATGTGATAAGCAATTTTCCTGAACTACATTCATTACCATTATATGATAAGACCTTTAAAAGTACGCATTTTGGAACATGTGAACAAAATACGAGCAGCAGCTAATGCTCAAGAGTTGGAAAGATTGCAGCTGAATCCTCGCCACTTTCGGGATTTCCATGCCTGTGACCCTAAGGGTTTCCAGGTACATGGTATAGACAGGATTCGTTTGGGCTCTAGAGATGGTGATATCAGGCAGGCATTACTTAGGAGGGAGGCTAGGTGGATTGTTTTCCTAGATACGGTGGCACCATCAGGCCTTAACGAAGCCGTCAGTTTTAAGCCTTTTTTGTCCATTCATTCGTGCGAATTTTAATTTATGGGGTATTACGTGTTGTTTTTGATGTTTTAGTTGTCTCATTAGTTTTTTGTGTTTTCATTTATCTAGGAATGGTCTTTTCTGATTACCTGATATGTGACGGTTGATATCTTGGATTGAATCGTGTTATTTTCAGCTGGAATTTTTACCTTTCATCTTATTATTATTTTTTATTTTCTTGGGACTTTTTGTATAAAATAATCTTTTCATTTTTTCACTTTATTGCTCATATATTGTGATTTTTTTAATCACTTTTTACATTTTTATATACACACTTATTACTTAGGATGTCTCCTGTTTTTGTCTTTACAAGCCCCTTACTCACCTTATTCACTTTTATCTTAGTTTTTTTTTTTTTACACACAACATGCTCTTCATCTTTTCATATTTTATTTTCGTTTTTTTGTATTCAAACACATTATTTTCACTTTTGTTATAACTGTATATAAAAATATTTTTTTGTCTAGGTCTCTATACATACTGATGCATTTTAACTTGTGTTAGTGATAGACATTGTTTTTTTTTTTATAAATAAACATATATATACATATATATATTTATATACACAGGTGGACAAAATTGTTGGTACCCCTCGTTTAATGAAAGAAAAACCCACAATGGTCAGAGAAATAATTTGAATCTGACAAAACTGGAATTTGCCAAACTACATGTTGACAAGCCACAAAGCTTCTGGGAGAATGTCCTATGGACAGATGAGACAAAAATCAAAATTTTTGGCAAGGCACATCAGCTCTATGTTCACAGGTGGAAAAATGAAGTATATCTTGAAAAGAACACTGTCCCTACTGTGAAACATGGAGGAGGCCCTGTTATGTTCTGGGGCTGCTTTGCTGCATCTGGCACAGAGTGTCTTGAATCTGTGCAGGGTACAATGAAATCTCAAGACTATCAAGGGATTCTAGAGAGAAATGTGCTGCCCAGTGTCAGAAAGCTTGGTCTCAGTCACAGGTCATGGGTCTTGCAACAGGATAATGACCCAAAACACACAGATAAAAACACCCAAGAATACCTAAGAAGAAAACATTGGACTATTCTGAAGTGGCCTTCTATGAGCCTGACCTAAATCCTATTGAACATCTTTGGAAGGAGCTGAAACATACCATCTGGAAAAGGTGCCGCAACCCAGTCGGATGAGACCGGAGGATGGGAGTAGTAGTGGTGGATGCTGTGCCACCTAGCAGGCCGAACACGCTCCCAAACAGCTGCAGTCCCACTCCTAGGCCGGACAAAATCTAGGGGGGTCCTGCAGCACTACCGGATGGTGGTGGTAGTAGTTCTTTCCCCCGGGGCACTTCCAGTTGAAGAGGGAACCTCTCCTACCTGAGCCGGTGTGGTGTTGGTCGGAAGAGCCCTGATGGTGAAGCAGGCACGACTCAAGATTCAGCGATGCAGGTAAACCAAACAGCCGATTATTAAGACAACTGGAACAGAGGATCAACAGCAGCTTCCAGATGGGGGTAGTAGTCCTACAGCGTCCAACTCCCAGCCTTGGTTCTAGTAGGGCACCCAAAGATGGTATAGGCTCCACGGGATGGCTTTCTCTACTCCTCCTCTGTGCCTCTCCCAGCTAGGTACACTGGGGATAGAGTTACAGGGAGCCCTGACGGGGATCTGGTTACCTGTAGACTAGGCCCGAGTCCGACTCTCCTGTCAGGGTCCTCTCCTGCTCCTCCTGGCACGGCACCAAATGAATCCAGCCACTTAGAACTCTTCACTCCCTTGCTCTGGGTTGTCTTCAGGTGAGACTGGGGCTGATGGTATCCCTCCTGGGGCTGTGAAAGCGGCGGTTGGCCTTCAGTCGAGAGGCTGGTGGCAGGTCATCTCTGCACACCAAGTATAGTCTGCTGCATGCACTGAACTAACTTACCAACCGTCACCGGGGAGATAATATCTCCTTACAACCCCTCCCAGTGGCCTGTGATAGGCCAGGGCTGAACCAAGTCTGGGTTTGAACGCTGCAGGGGGGAAATGCCGAGGGGAAAGCTGCACAACATGTTACATTTAACACTTAACACAGAACAGAACATACAAACATAAAACCTAGAGGCACACAAGACAAACACATAAAAGCAGTAGCCCTCTGGGATACTGCACATCCCCCTATTTTTAACTGAGCCGCCCTCGGCGAATTTTTGCCCAGACTAGGGAAGGCAATACAGCAGACAAGACAAGACAAACAGCATCACAAATAAAACACACAAATTATTTACAACATATCGGGACAAGGGTCTTCGACCCTGTCCCTATTTGTTTTGCCTTGTTCGTCACAACATTTAAGTTCACCAATTACACCTGGTACCTGAGACACAAAATTTTGAGTGTCCCTACTCAGGCACCAGCAAAACTTTTAAGGAATTGGGGAACACACACACAGGTCCCTGAGGCACAAATGCAGTAGTGTCCAATCCCAGGGCCTCAACAGAAGAATTAGGGGCTCCAGGGCACAGGTGTGGTTGTGTCCATCCTGGAGCATAGGGACTGGAGAAAATAGGGAAAACTGGGGCAGTGTCCACAAGTCCGCACTGATGAACTGGGGAAGTGTCCAAAAGCTCGGCACAAAAATACAAAAAGGGCAAGAAACTTGGAGATATGAACAACCGTAGGAGTCCAAGGGAGTCACTCCAGGGGGCGCCCTGGAGGGCAAAAAAACTTGATCTCCCCAGTCAGGTATAGACTGGGGGGCACAAAACTTACGGGTGGTGACCTTTACTCCTCAGCTTCCGTGGAAGAAGATTCCAATGTCTTGGGACGTGAAGCTGGAGCGGGTGTCAGTGGTGCAGCCTCAGGCAACCTGGACAGGTGTTGCAGATCCAGGGCCTTCTTCTCCATGGCTCTGTAGAAGGCAGTGACGGTGGCTGGGTTCATGCTGCTCTTGTAGAGAGGTGGCTCCACTTGCTGTGCAGCTGCAGGAGTTGCAGAGTGACCTCCAACGCAGATGTGGTCACCCCCCGAGATGACGATGGTGCTCAGGACAGCAAGTAGTGATGCAGCAGGAGCAGGGCGTGGCGGTGATGCAGGTGCTGTGGGTGCAACCCCGGAGGGAAGTGGACTGTAGGCCAGGCTTGCGGCTGTTGGTAGCAGGCGACCAGGGGTGGCTGTGGCAGAGTCCTCCCAGACCTCGTGTTGTGGTGGTGACATAGGGACCCGGTCAATGTTAGCTGACCAGAATCCCTTAGGGCCAACCTTCAGGGTGAACTCCACTCTCTCACCTGGGTGCAGATTATGTAGATGTTCTGGCAGCCCAGGCCTCTTCACCGACATTGGGTGACAAACCCGTTGGCCCGCTCGGAGTCCTCCGCGATGTATCCACAGCCATTTCTCCAGTCAAAGTCCATCACGGTACCTCTTCTCTGGTCAGGCACCTCGCCCTCCACAGGTGGTTCTAAGCCAGCCCGTCTACGGGAATACGCCTTCTCTTCCTCCACTTTAAGTTGCTGGCGCCCAGGAATGGTAGCAGGCCTTCGGGCGCAAACAGCAGTTGGCGGGACAGCAGAAGTTGAAACGGGGGCTCCAGCCAGAATCACGGACGTAGTTAGCACCGCAGCTACAGGAATTTCTTCCATGAGGTCCTCAGCGTCCATCTCCTCTCCCCAGGTCCAGGCAGCAGGATCGGGGTTAATACCTCGGACAGATGGGGGACGTGACATAATGCAGCAGGTTAGGATGGCTCTGCATGCACAAGATATGCAGTGTCTGACTAGTGCGAACTCTCTGGAACTTTCTAGGCACGTAACTGGTGATGGATGTTGGTGGGCGGTGCTGCTACGCATAGGACAGGTCTGGTGTTGGACTCACCCAAGATGGCGGCGCCCAGGAGGTTCCGATGACGCTGTCCTATAGGAGGGGCTGTCCTGCTGACATCAGCGGCCGCTGATTCGTCCTTTTCAAACAGGAGGGTGGAGCTTGGCTGATGCACCTCTGATGTCAGTCTTTCCCGCCTGTGCACTGGTTTTGGAGGGCTGGCGGTTAACCTTTGCAGAGCTGTGGAAATTTCAAATGATGCAGCGCCGTCTGAGGCTGAAGTTAACCCCTCGTAGGCTGGACTCACGTGCACCGGTGATGTCGCAGCACAGTAGATACAGTCAGGTAATGGCTGGCAGTCCTCTAGCATGCAATTATAATCCAGGCACATAAAACAGAGTCCACAGTATAAATCCACAGGGAAAAGTCTCTCACACAAGCCAGTAAAGGTTTCTCAGCTCACCCGTTGTACATAGAATGTTTTAGGATCTTGACACCGTAGTCTGTGATGTTATAGGACACGGGAGTCACGATCCTGCCGACTACGCCAAAAACGCCTTGCCGCAACCCAGTCGGATGAGACCGGAGGATGGGAGTAGTAGTGGCAGATGCTATGCCACCAAGCAGGCCAAGCACGCTCCCAAACAGCTCCAGTCCCACTCCTAGGCCAGACAAAGTCGAGGGGGGTCCTGCAGCACTATCGGATGGTGGTGGTAGTAGTTCTTTCCCCCGGGGCACTTCCAGTTGAAGAGGGAACCTCTCCTACCTGAGCCGGTGTGGTGTTGGTCGGAAGAGCTCTGATGGTAAAGCAGGCACGACTCAGGATTCAGCGATGCAGGTAAACCAAACAGCCGTTTATTAAGACAACTGGAACAGAGGGTCAACAGCAGCTTCCAGATGGTGGTAGTAGTCCTACAGTGTCCAACCCCCAGCCTTGGTTCCAGGAGGGCGCCCTCTGTGCCTCTCCCAGCTAGGTACACTGGGGATGGAGTTACAGGGAGCCCTGACAGGGATCTGGTTACCTGTAAACTAGGCCTGAGTCCGACTCTCCTGTCAGGGTCCTTTCCTGCTCCTCCTGGCACGGCACTGAACGAATCCAGCCACTTAGAACTCTTCACTCCCTTGTTCTGGGTTGTCTTCAGGTGAGCCTGGGGCTGATGGTATCCCTCCTGGGGCTGTGAAAGCGGAGGTTGGCCTTCAGTCCAGAGGCTGGTGACAGGTCAGCTCTGCACACCAAGTATAGTCTGCTGCATGCACTGAACTAACTTACCAACCGTCGCCGGGGAGATAATACAGTGGGGAAAAAAAAGTATTTAGTCAGCCACCAATTGTGCAAGTTCTCCCACTTAAAAAGATGAGAGAGGCCTGTAATTGACATCATAGGTAGACCTCAACTATGAGATACAAAATGAGAAAACAAATCCAGAAAATCACATTGTCTGTCTTTTAAAGAATTTATTTGCAAATTATGGTGGAAAATAAGTATTTGGTCAAAAACAAAAGTTCATCTCAATACTCTGTTATATATCCTTTGTTGGCAATGACAGAGGTCAAATGTTTTCTGTAAATCTTCACAAGGTTGGCACAAACTGTTGCTGGTATGTTAGCCCATTCCTCCATGCAGATCTTCTCTAGAGCAGTGATGTTTTGGGGCTGTCGCTGGGCAACACGGACTTTCAACTCTCTCCAAAGGTTTTCTATGGGGTTGAGATCTGGAGACTGGCTAGGTCACTCCAGGACCTTGAAATGCTTCTTACGAAGCCACTCCTTTGTTGCCCTGGCTTGGGATCATTGTCATGCTGAAAAACCCAGCCACGCTTCATCTTCAATGCCCTTGCTGATGGAAGGAGGTTTGCACTCAAAATCTCACGATACATGGCCCCATTCATTCTTTCATGTACACGGATCAGTCATCCTAGTCCCTTTGCAGAGAAACAGCCCAAAAGTATGATGTTGCCACCCCCATGCTTCACAGTAGGTATGGTGTTCTTTGGATGCAACTCAGCATTCACTCTCCTCCAAACACGACGAGTTGTGTTTCTACCAAACAGTTCTACTTTGGTTTCATCTGACCATATGACATTCTCCCAATACTCTTTTGGAACATCCAAATGCGCTCTAGCAAACTTCAGACGGGCCCGGATATGTACTGGCTTAAGCAGGGGGACACGTCTGGCACTGCAGGATCTGAGTCCCTGGCGGCATAGTGTGTTACTGACGGTAGCCTTTGTTACGTTAGTCCTAGCTTTCTGCAGGTCATTCACTAGGTTCCCCCGTGTGGTTCTGGTATTTTTGCTCACCGTTCTTGTGATCATTTTGACCCCACGAGGTGAGATCTTGCATGGAGCCCCTGATCAAGGAAGATTATGATGGAGGGAGATTATCAGTGGTCTTGTATTTCTTCCATTTTCTAATTATTGCTCCCACAGTTGATTTCTTCACACCAAGTTGCTTGCCTATTGCAGATTCAGTCTTCCCAGCCTGGTGCAGGTCTACAATTTTGTTTCTGGCGTCCTTCCACAGCTCTTTGGTCTTCACCATAGTGGAGTTTGGAGTGTGACTGTTTGAGGTTGTGGACAGGTGTCTTTTTTACTGATAACAATTTCAAACAGGTGCCATTACTACAGGTAATGAGTGGAGGACAGAGCAGCCTCTTAAAGAAGAAGTTACAGGTCTGTGAGAGCCAGAAATCTTGCTTGTTTGTAGGTGACCAAATACTTATTTTCCACCATAATTTGCAAATAATTTCTTATTAAATCAGACAATGTAATTTTCTAGATATGTTTTCTCATGTTGTCTCTCATAGTTGAGGTTTACCTATGATGTCAATTACAGGCCTCTCTCATCTTTTTAAGTGGGAGAACTTGCACAATTGGTGGCTGGCTAAATACTTTTTTTCCCCACTGTATCTCCTTACAACCCCGCCCAGTGGCCTGTGATAGGCCAGGGCTGAACCAAGTCTGGGTTTGAACACTGCAGGGGGGAAATGCCGAGGGGAAAGCTACACAACATGTTACATTTAACACTTAACACAGAACAGAACATACAAACATAAAACCCAGAGGCACACAAGACAAACACATAAAAGCAGTAGCCCTCTGGGATGCTGCAAAGGCACCCCTCAAACCGAGACAACTGGAGCAGTTTGCTCATGAGGAGTGGGCCAAAATACCTGTTGAGAGGTGCAGAAGTCTCATTGACAGATACAGGAATCGTTTGATTGCAGTGATTGCCTCAAAAGGTTGTGCAACAAAATATTAAGTTAAGGGTACCATCATTTCTGTCCAGGCCTGTTTCATGAGTTTTCTTTTTTTAAAAATTCAGTTGAAACATGGTTAAAAAGCAATGTCTGACTTTCATTTGTTCATTTTCATAGAATTTTTATATATTATTACTTTTGTCAGATTCACGTTATTTCTGTGACCATTGTGGGTTTTTCTTTCATGAAACGAGGGGTACCAACAATTTTGTATACGTGTGTATATATACAGTAGGGAAAAAAAGTATCACTGTGCTTGATTGGCCAGCAAACTCGCCTGACCTTAACCCCATATTGTATTGTCAAGAGGAAGATGAGAGACACCAGACCCAACAATGCAGACGAGCTGAAGGCTGCTATCAAAGCAATCTGGGCTTCCATAACACCTCTGCAGTGCCACTGGCTGATTACCTTCATGTCTCGCCGCATTGATGCAGTCATCCATGTAAAAGAAGCCCCGACCAAGTATTTAGTGCATTTACTACTGTACATACTTTTCATTTGGCCAACATTTGTCTGTTAAATAATTTTTTTACAGTTGGATATTTAATATTCTAATTTTCTGAGATAATGACTTTTGGGTTTTCCTTGGCTGTAAGCCATAATCATCCACATTAACATAAATAAACACTTGAAAAAGTTCACTCTGTTTGTAATGACTCAATATAATATATACGTATTTCATTTTTTCAATTGAATTACTTAAAAAAAAAATAACTTTTTGATAATATTCTAATTTATTGACATGCACTTGTAAAAGGTGTATTCCCAAGCTGAGGCGTTCAAGGTGCGCCAGGGGTCGCATAGAGATAGGGTTTCCATCATGTATGTTAAGTCCCTTGAGGCCAGAAGCCTCAACATCTCATTAGTCCTATCTATTGCTGGGTCTTGCATTGTATTGAAATCCCCACCTATTATTAAATTGGGGCATTGTTTCTATACTAATAGATTAGTGACCTTAGCAAAGAATCCTGTATTAGATTGGTTTTAGGGAGTAGATGTTTAGTAGCGTGTATATTGTTTGCGTGATTGGAATTTTTAATAATAAGATACTTACCCCTCCTTTCTGCCACTTCCTCCTCCACAGAATATGGCAGACAATGGCACAGGAGTATTGCAACCTTGGGCCTTTTTAGTTGGCCATGTAGCAAGTATCTAACCAGGGTGCTTTTTAAAATCGCCCCAGAATCACATTTCCAGTGGGTTTCTTGTAGGTATTATACATCAGGTTTATGTTATTTGAGGTGAGTGAGTATTTCTTGCATTTAGTGGGGGTGTTAAGACCTGTCACATTCCAGGAGAGGAGGCAGAGACCAGTGGTGGTGGTGAATTCTTCGCCCAGTGCCCAAGTGTCAGTAACCATCCCACTTGGTACCTGCTGCTGATATGAAATTTGACAAGGCTATGTGTCATGCCTTCCCCAGTCATCCCAGTGAGCAACTAGGGTTGTGGTGCAGTTGGTCATGGCATCTACCAGAAGAACCTGGAGGGAGGGGGATGGAAAGAACAAGGAATATCAAGTGAAACACTATGGTTAGAAAATAGCCACTGGGATGGTTATAGGTCAAGTCAGGGGCAAAAACCATACATAACAATAAAATAGCAAACCAGAGATTATCATGGCTAGAGTAGATAATAGTACAGCTAGTATTGCTCAGTAGATAATCAGAAAAATCAGTCATTCATGTCAATGGGGAAGTGTCAACTGGCCAGAATTGGGTCTTCAGTTCAGCCATTATCCTGGACCTTTAGCTTGGCTGGAAATAGAAGCTGGAAGCGGATGATTTTTTTTCATGTAAATAACGGCAGTTATGGGGTAAAAGCTTCTGTTTCTGCGTAACAGATGCCAAAAAGTCCTGGAAAACAAGAACTGAAAAGTCTCTAATCTGTAAGGATTGTTGGCCTTTGTATGCCCGGAGTACATGCTCCTTCAAGGCCCAGTTCCAATATTTGGCAATTACTAGACGTGGCAGCCGAGACTCCCTTCCGGGTCCTGGGTGGGCCGATCCTACGTGCCCATTCAACACTGTAGTTATCCACATGTTGATGCAGGTTGAGAGACATGAGGACATCTTCCATCAGGAGAGTGATCAAGTTGTCGCCAAAAATAGATTCCGGTTTGTCCACAAATCTAAGATTGTTTGTTTCTCCTGCTGTAATTTTCCAAATACTCCAGCTTCTCCTGGAGGGCCTCCTCTGTGTTGCGGCATTGTGTAGCAGCTTGCTCCAGGGTGGAGGTAGTAATCTCTTGCAATACCTCTTTGTTTTTTAAGCCCACTTTTTTTTGCAATTTCCTGGTGATGAGAGACAGTGCCGCATTGATGGAGGAGTGGAAAAACTCCAGTCTCTTGAATAGGATCGGCATCATCAGACGGAACACCTCCTATGCTATCAAAGTGACATGATCTGTTACAGGCCTCAGTAGAGACATGGGACTGTAGGCCAGCAAAATATTTGGCATAGTGACATCGTCAGGTGGGGGGAGCTCCATCGGTTCCACCTCCTCTCGAGGTATTGGGGAGAGAGGTGATGAGAGCCTCACTTGTGATTTATCTTTCTTGGCTTTGGATGCGGTTTTGGTCATTTTTGTACCTGTACATCTCTGTGGTAGGGGTGGTAATGAGCAAGCTGGCCCAGGGCGAGAGGGTTTACTGGGTTGGGATTTGGCGATGTATTTGTCCATGACACTCGGCAGAATGCTGTAGAATGAATTGACTTAAAAAGATGCTCACCAGTCACGTTCAGGGGTATGGCATAGTAACGAGGTGACCGTTAGCCTGAGCATTAGCTGATGGGTGGGTATGAGATGATCGGGCAGTGGGGGGTAGGCTATTAGAGCATTTCCCCACAGGCTTGTTCCGCCAGCAAGGCTTATACGGCAATGAATGTCTTAATTAAGTTCGTAGTATCAATATAGGTCACTAGATGGCAGTAAAATACGGGTGAAAGTCAATGAGAGTAGATAGTGTCAGGTATGGGACAAGCTAGTTTGCCCTTTTCGCCATGCCATAGTATGTTAAGTAATAAAAGGTACAATCAAGCACAAGTCAGTATAGCAGGCCTGTGAGCTCAGTGGGTGCTGCAATGGTGGGCAGCGTGCCCCCAAATTTTATAGTAATAAAAAGATGCACTTTTCTGAGGTTTCTTGGAGGAATCAAACATTGGTGGCCATGTGGCATTTATCGAGGCAACTGTTCTGGGGTGCTTGTCCCTATAGTCCTGTGAGAAGCAAGAGTTGTTGCTTGAAATGGTGGGCCTGCAAGGTCCTCTGCCCAAGCAGGTGTCCTAGCTCAGCAGCCTCAGGTGTCCAGTAGTCATAGGTTTGCGGCAGGGCTATGCTCTGTCAGCATATGTAGCACCAGTGTGATGTCCCTATGGGCAGTAGAGTTGCATTTATAAGGGGGGCTGCCTTGTATCTGTCCAAGATGGCGGACCCGCACGCAGAGGGAAGATGCCTGCGGCTCCCACGGCCTCTGAGGAGAAAAGAATTGTAGCTCCGGCGGTCCCCAGCCACTTAGTGGATCCTCACCAGCAGATATGCCGATGAGTGTCTGGATCGTGGCTTTGTCTTGGGCTCTGGACAGTGGTGGATCTCAGAGCTTGGCTATAACATGGCCATACTGGATGCCCTGTTCCCGGAAGTTCTTTTGGCATGTTTTGTACCTAGTGAGACACCTGAGGGCCAGAGCATGATCCAGGAATTGCCTCTGTTGTGTTTGGTAAAGGCAACTTGTTACTGTGCAGCATACTATTGAGCAGCAGGAGCTGAACAGATTGCTATACATATTTATGGGAAAAGATTAGATATAAATAGTCTTTGATTCATATACACCATTGTTCATTCCTGGCTTAGGAGTCCAGTGAACGGTACTATTCAAAGATTAACAATCCTCCCTTTTGCCACATTTCAGGCTTCAAACATAAGGATATAAATTTTTAATTTTTTGGTGAAGAATCAACAACAAGTGGGACACAATTGTGAAGTGGAACGAAATTTATTGGTTATTTTAAACTTTTGTAAAAAATTTAAAACTGAAAAGTGGGGCGTGCAACTCCAGAAGTTCAGTGAGGATCTCTGAATGATCCAATGTTGTCCTAAATGACTGATGATGATAAATATAATCCACCTGTGTGTAATCAAGTATCTGTATAAATGCACCTGCCTTGTGATAGTCTCAGGGTTCTGTTTAAAGCTCAGAGAGCATCATGAAGACCAAGGAACACACCAGGCAGGTCCGTGATACTGTGGGGAGAAGTTTAAAGCTGGATTTGGATACAAAAAGATTTCCCAAACTTTAAACATCCCAAGGAGCACTGTGCAAGCGATCATATTGAAATGGAAGGAGTATCAGACCACTGCAAATCTACCAAGACCCGGTCGTCCCTCTAAACTTTCATCTCAAACAAGGAGAAGACTGATCAGAGATGCAGCCAAGAGGCCCATGATCACTCTGGATGAATTGCAGAGATCTACAGCTGAGGTGGGAGAGTCTGTCCATAGGACAACAATCAGTCGTACACTGCACAAATCTGGCCTTTATGGAAGAGTGGCAAGAAGAAAGCCATTTCTCAAAGATATCCATAAAAAGTCTCGTTTAAAGTTTGCCACAAGCCACCTGGGAGACACACCAAACATGTGGAAGAAGGTGCTCTGGTCAGATGAAACCAAAATCGAACTTTTTGGCCACAATGCAAAACAATATGTTTGACGTAAAAGCAACACAGCTCATCACCCTGAACACACCATCCCCACTGTCAAACATAGAATGGCCAAGTCAAAGTCCAGACCTGAATCCAATCGAGAATCTGTGGAAAGAGCTGAAAACTGCTGTTTACAAACGCTCTCCATCCAACCTCACTGAGCTCGAGCTGTTTTCCAAGGAAGAATGGGCAAGAATTTCAGTCTCTCGATGTGCAAAACTGACAGAGACATACCCCAAGCGACTTGCAGCTGTAATCGCAGCAAAAGGTGGCGCTACAAAGTATTAACTTAAGGGGGCCGAATAATTTGGCACGCCCCACTTTTCAGTTTTTTATTTTTTACAAAAGTTTAAAATATCCAATAAATTTTGTTCCACTTCACGATTGTGTCCCACTTGTTGTTGATTCTTCACCAAAAAAATTAAAATTTTATATCCTTATGTTTGAAGCCTGAAATGTGGCAAAAGGTTGAAAAGTTCAAAGGGGCCGAATACTTTCGCAAGGCACTGTATATTGGGACATACAGATAGGCATCCTTTTAGATCTAAGGTGACGAAAAACTTCGACCTGTTGAAAAAGGATGTAACGGATTTTACGGTCTCCATACAAAAATGTTTTTTCTTTATGAAGTGATTCAAATATCTTAAGTCTATAATCATTCTCCAGCTGCCTGATGGTTCTGGCACCAGAAAACTGGGGAGTACACACCAAATCCTTCCTCCAAGGGGGGAACTCTTCCCTTGCGGATGTAATCGTGAATGGAGCATTCCAATATATCCTACTGAGCCGCAGGAAGGGAGCGGGTTATGACGAATCAATCCTGAGGTGGCTGAAGAAACTCGATCGCATAACCTCGCTGAACAATCTGCAAGACCCAAGGGTCCTGAATTTTTTCCTGCCAGAAAGTGTAAAAGTGAGAAAACCGTCCTCCGACAGGAGTCTAGGCCACAGGAAGAAGGCAGCCGATGTCAAGCTAGGATTCTTTTTGTCCTCATCCTTGGGGAACCTTCGTCCAGAACCCCTAGGCTGATCCCTAGGACTTCTCTGGAACTGAGGTCTGGGTTGAGGCTGGTAACCTCTACCCCGGCTGGAAGGTCTTGACCTGCCTCTAATGGCCTGAGACAGAGTCTTACCCTTTTAAGGTCTTCCATAATCTCATCCAGGATTCTGCCAAAGCTTACCCGGCTCAAAGGGTAGAGAACAAAGGTTGAACTTGGAGGCATTATCCACTCTCCAGAGTTTTAACCATAGCGGCCTTCTAGCTGCCGTAGAAAGGGCCAAAGATTTGGCCGCCAGCCTTAAATGAAGTTGGGAGTCTTGGGCTAAATAATCTGCCGACAAGGAAACCGAACTAAATAAAAAAAAGGCTAGGAGATCGTCTCTGGAGACTCCAGAGTCGATGTCAGCACATAATTTGAGGCAATAGCCACGGAAGTCTGACCGGAAAGGGCAGAGAATAAACCTTCCTAAAGGTACTCTCTATGTGTCTATCCATGGGGTCCTGGAGGTTAGACCCATCATCCACTGGGACCACCGTAGAATGGGACAACTTGGCCACTGCTGTGTCCACTTTAGGTGGGAGGCCCCACCGATCCCGCTGAGCCTCCGGAAGAGAGAACAGGGTTCTAAATCCTCTGGAATATATGGAAGCTCTTTCCGGATGATTCCATTCCGCAAGCATGAGTCTTTCCAGTGACTCGTCCACTTGGAAGGCCCTAGGCCCCCTAGAGGTGGAACAAGGAGGCTTCCCCGTCAACATCACAGTCCCTTGACCAGATGGACTTCAGCAGCCTATTTATCTTCTCAGGATGAAAGAGAGGTCTGATGGAATCTTCCAAGGTATCATCAGATGAAAGCGTTTCATCAATCACCTGGAAATCTTCAATAGCTTTACAGTGTGTCACACTGCATACAAACTAGATCCTCTTTTTTTTTTTTTTTCAAACTCCTTGCAGGGTTTGAAGCCAGGACTCTAGTACTGCAAGGCTGTAGTGCAACCCCTGCAAATTTTGTAAAGCTTAATTCCTTGTACAGAGAATTAAGCTAAAAATATACAGACCGATGCCGGAAAAGAGGCTCAGCAAATATAAACTTGCAAAAGGAGGAGAACTAAGCCGCAAAAAGTCTGACCGAGAATTCAGTCCCCGGAAAGCAGAACACAACAAAGGTTCCGGAGGAACAAAGTGACAGACATCACTTCTGGCGGCCGCAGAGCTTGTAAGGTAAGTGAAACGGTAATGCCCCACAACAAGGCCGCACAAGTGGCCTGCAATACAGGACTTTAAACATGCAGCATGCAACTAAAGCTGCATGAACTACTGAAATCAACCTTTTCAGAGCGTAGGTTGAAAGCTTGGCTAGCACAAAAAAACTGCCTAAATAAAACCCCCCTTCTTTTCCACAGAAAAGAAGAGAGGTGTAAAGATCACTCCCCAAAGGAAGTTAACAATCTTTAGGGGAAAAACAAAACATGGGAGGAAAAAAGACCTCCCTTCACCTGTCCCACCACACAGGACAGAAAAAAACACAAGGGGGGGTGGGAGGTCCCTTTGTCCTCTTATAGGGTAGCGTAGTCATGCATAATTTATGTTAATTAAAAGTTTCGCCTGTCCTACCAGCACACAGGGGCAGGAATACCCCATATTGTGCTGCTGTAGGACGTAAGGGAAAGGAAATGCATCTGATTGCAAATATTTTCCTTCTATTTTCTGAACATATTTATTGGGCAGCCCTCTCACCTAAGCTGCTGCTTTCCTCTGTGAGCAACATTTCAAAGATTTGATCTACAAACATAGGAACCTGATGTCTGGAGATGATGCAATACATTCTATGGGAGATTTTGTGTGTACTGTATGCTCTAAGATCTTCTGTGCAAACAGAAGTGAGAGGTAAGCAGTAACCATCAGCTATTGTCGTTTCTGACTCCAACTTTATACCTGTTTTGTTACCTTACATTATAGTCCTGCCTGTGGTGATGATGAGATGCCCGCTAAGAAATGATCTCCACAGAACAGCAAGGCGTTCTCCTAAATGGAAATGTACTATATAAACTAGCAGTGTTGGCTTGGGGTTCCTAGGGCCCATCTGGAAAATTAATTCTGCGGACCCAATATACAGGCAAACATTACCAACATCCTACAATGTTGCCAACATAAATGTATTTTTCAGTAGTAGCTTGCTACCTAGCCCTTACTTCTGATTGTTTTTGTCCTGCGGTCCTGTCAATTGCATACTCTTGCCTTGAACTAGAGCCTCTGTGTGAGTCAGAGATATGTGCTCACATAGCAACAGGCCTTAAAGGGGTTTTCCGGACAAAAAAATATTTTTAAAAAAGGTCTGCTAGTGCTATCAATGAGTTAATAAGTGCACCCACATACATTTAGCAGTGTTTTGAGTGATTTCTGGCTTTCTATGGGAGCTCCTGGTATCCTCTGCATTTGTTACATGGGTAGCTTCCTGCTGTCTTAGCCTACAACTACCATGATGCATTGCAGCTCACTCAGATCCCCCCTCTCACTTCCTCCCTCACACCCCCCCTTCCCTAGATAGCCTGCGAACTACTAGCCCTAACTACCTAGCTAACTAAATCAGTCCCCTAACCCCTCCCCCACCCCATCATACTTACCTGTCTTCTCGTCCTGGAGATGACTTTCGTCGGTGCCACTGTCCCCTCTTCTGGAGCATTGGTGAGTATTATGGGGATGAGGGGGGGGGAGAGAGGGAGTACTGGTGATCTCCCGTCTCCGTAAACAGCGAAACGGAACGTCACCAGGAAATCAGAAAATGTGGGTAAATATACATTTTTTTTAAAGGGAGTAAATTAGAAGTTAGGCGGGGGGAGGGGGTTTAGCTTAGTGTTAAAGTTTTATTTTATGCCGGACAACCCCTTTAAGCAGCAGAATGACACTGCACTATAATGGTGATATGGGCCCCTGCAGTGTAATTAACAGTGGCGTAAATACCGGGGTAGCTGCGGGAAATTAGGGGGCCCGGTGGGCCCCTGATGTATTTTTGTTTTTTTTTAATAGGCTGTTACCTGCTGGTGTAACGCCAGTAGGTAACGGGCCATATTTACTTACCAATCCCTGCTCCTGCTCACGACCTCCTGCGCTTCCCATTCTGCAGAAGCGGAGGTGGCTGTGACCAGGAGCAGGGATCGGTAAGTAAGGCTGCGGGCCATGAACCCCACAAACACTGCTATCATTATACTCTGGGGTCTTTTCAGACCCCAGAGTATAATGATCAGAGGCCCAGGGGAGGTGAGGGAACATAAAAAACACTGTTACTTACTTTTCCTTTGCTCCAGCAGGCTTCAGGCCTCCTTGTTGACATCCCACACTTCACATGGGCCAGGCCAACGTCATTATGCATCGCGACGCTGGACTGGTCTGGTCCAACATTGAAGAATGCCGAAAGTAGCGGGTAGTTCGCCGGAGCCAGGGAGAGGTAAGTAACATTGTTTTTTATGTTTGTATCCTCCCCTGGGTCTTCGATCATTAGACTATGGTGCATAATAGTGTGTGTAGCGGCCACTATGGGGCATAATACTGTGTGCAGGGACCACTATGAGGCATAATACTATGTGCAGGGGCCACTATGGAGCATAATAGTGTGTGCAGGGGCCACTATGGGGCATAATAGTGTGTGCAGGAATGCGGTCTGTGCGGGGGGGGGTCGGTTGTTGGGGAACGGGGGGGGAGGCATGTCAAATGTTCGCCTTGGGGCCCAGCCATTCCTAGTTACGCCACTGCCTAATAACCAGATAGGAAACAAAATATAACACCATTGTTAATAGGTAATAAGAACAACTCACTTTTTTTTTGTCATCTGTCACTTTCGAGAATACTCACAAAATTGTAGATGTGATGTACAATATACAATAGCTAGATAGATAGATAGATAGATAGATAGATAGATAGATAGATAGATAGAATTTAAAAATGTAAGTCAGAAAATAAAAACAAATTAGAAAAAAAAATTAGCTGATTTTAATTAGAAAAAATATAGCTGATAGATCAGGGGTCGGCACCCCTGGCACGCGTGCCGACAGTGGCAAGCGAGGCTTATTCCCCTGGCACGGAAACGGAGTCCTCACCCAGCAGTTTCGATCGGACCAAACACGGCCGAAACGAAACTGCTATTATTATACTGTGGGGTGTCTTCAGACCCCTGAGTATAATAAGCGGAGCCCCGGGGAGGTGAACAAACATAAAAAACAATGTTAACTCACCTTCCCTGGATCCGCAGCCACTGTGTGCTCTTCGGACACTTCTGCCTGACCTAAGAGACTGCTGACAGGGCCTCAGGGGTCACGTCTGACGTCATTACACATAATGACGCGACATGACCCCTGAGACCGAATCAGCGGTTGCTGACATCAGGGAGAAGCGCCCACACAGGGTGCGTTCACATATGTCCGGCGCAGCTATCAGTTTCCCTCTGGCGTGGTGCACACAAGCCGGAGGGAAACTGATGCCAGGACGGATCCCATAGTTTTCTATGGGATCGGTTCTGGCACAAGAGGCATCAGTTCTGGCGCCGGATCTGTGCCTCAGCCGGATGGAAAAACGTTACCTGCAGCGTTTTTCCATCTGGCTTCCTTAAAATTTCATTAGCGCCGGGTGAAGATGGATGCGGCATCACCCGGCTTCTGCACAGTCTATGTACAGTAGTGAAGCCGGTAATTGCCAGCTTCACTACTGTACCTGAGTGAATTGCTCCGGATTCGTTAAAGCTATAAAGAAATACTTGGATTCATTTTAAAGATGAGAATCTCATCTTTAAAATGATACCAAGATCACAATGATCATCCTTAAACATCCTGAGCGATTCGCTAGTGAAAACGATGTTCGGCATTGAAATCCCAATGCAGATCTCAATTCCCGACATCGTTTTAACAGTGAATCGCTCTGAATCTATAAGGTCTATCATGGCGATCTTGGTATCTTTTTAAAGATGAGATTCTTTGAGATTTCTTTGCATCTTTGTGGCCCTAACAGATCCTTAGAAATGGGGCTTTAATAGTGTCCCCCCCCCCCCCCTGCCTCAGGCAGCATCTTAGAGCTAAGGAAGGAGGGGGAGGAGGAGCTGCAGACTGCAGAGACAATGATAAATCATCATTGTCTGTGCATAAGCTTCAGATGACGGGGTTGCACGGACTTCTGTCCATGTTATCCCCTCTCCTATTAATCAGAGAGCATACTGTACTTCTGCTCTCTGATTGTCACATAGAGGGATAATGTAACACCCCTCTGAGCCTAATCACATAACCAGGAAGTTATTGGCACTGTGACCCAGACATTTACCATCCTCCAGGTCGCAGCGCCAAAAGTGTCGCACCAAATACTTACACAACACATGCACAAAGTCACCAATAAAGTTTACATTTTTTCACTGTCCCTGTCCTGTCCATACCTGATCTTTATAGAGTAAAATACGCCGCCCGCCTCTCTAGTTATATCCGTTACACGCTAAAATAATAGCAATAGCAGGATAATACTGTGTGCAGGGCCCACTATAGAGGATAATACTGTGTGCAGGGGCCACTATGGAGGATAATACTGTGTGCAGGGGCCACTATGGAGGATAATACTGTGTGCAGGGGCCACTATGGAGGATAATACTGTGTGCAGGGGCCACTATGGAGGATAATACTGTGTGCAGGGGCCTCTATGGAAAATAATACTGTGTGCAGGGGCCACTATGCAGCATAATACCATGTGCAGGGGCCGCTATGGGGCATAATACCATGTACAGGGGCCGTTATAGGACATAATACCGTGTGCAGGGGCCGCTATGGGACATAATACCGTGTGCAGGGGCCGCTATGTGACATAATACCGTGTGCAGGGGCCGCTATGTGACATAATACCGTGTGCAGGGGTCGTCAAACTTACAATTATTGACCAGCACTCTGAGTACCTCAACTTTGATTTTTTTTAATCGAAATCGGCATGCCGAACAAAAAAGGTTGCCTACCCCTGTGATAGATGCTTTAAGCACCTTTTATGATACTGGAGTATACACTGCTTCATCATGATGGAAGATTTCAGCGATGGAAAGGACATATGCTGATTGATTCAAACTTGCCATTTTCAACATGTATCTATAACCTTTAATAAAATGTCTAGGAAAGTCTATATTCCTGATCGATATTTAATCAAACGTTTTTGCATCTTTTGTCACAGAGAAAAAAGATAAACATAAAATGTAGTAGTATAAATCGGTAACTATGTTCAACTATAATAATTTTTTGCAATAAGGTAGAAATTGTACACAATAGGTGCCATTACTGGTATAAATATGTACACACTATTAGCTGACATGACAGATAACAAGAAAACTATATGCAACAATAACCCCTTCACACAAAATCAGTACATGTACGTGATTAGGTATGAAGGGCTTTATGGAGAGGGCTCAGGATCTGAGCCCTCTCCAAGCATGGCGGATGCCAGCTGTATATTACGGCCAGCTCCTCCCCCCTGCTAACAACCGCAATCGGTGCCAGCTTTCCCTAGATCAAATATAAAAATAAATGAACAAAAGGAAACATAAACATTTTAGGTATCCCCATGCACAGAAATGCCCAAACTATTAAAATATAAAAATATTTATCCCATAAAGTGAAAATTTAATAAAGATAGATCAAACCATCAGACCTTCCCCAAAATATTATCAATAAAAATGACATCTTGTCCCACATAAAAAGATGTCATACCCAGCTCTATACATAAAAAAATTAAAAAAGTTACAGGTGTCCCAATATGGAGACACAAAGAAATTCTTCTATTTTGCAAAATTTTAAAGTATCAAAACATTAAGAATACTATAGAAATTTGGTATCGCCGTGATCGTACTGACCCACTGAATACAGGTAACATGTCATTTTTACCATATAGTGAATGCTGTAAAAATTAAACTCATAAGAAATGGGCACAACTGCGTTTTTTTCCAATTCCACCTCATTCTGAATTTTTTTCCAGCTTCCCAGTACTTTGCACAGGATATTGAAAAGTGACATTACAAAGTAGAATTTGTTTTTTAAACAATAAGCCATCATGTGACTCTGTGAACTGAAAAATGAAAAAAATGATGGATCTTGGAATGTGGGGAGGGAACTACTCCTCTTTTATTGGCCCCCACACCATATAATGCCCCCTTTACTTGCCCCTACAGTATATTACCCTCTTTACTGGCCCCTATACAGTACATTGCCTTCATTACTGGCACCCACACAGTGTAGTTTCTCTTTTTGGCCCCCACAAAGTATATTTTCCCTTTTTTCGTCCCCTCACAGTATATTGTCCCTTTGTTTTGGCCCAACACAGAATATTGCCCTCTTTTTGTTTTTTAGTCTCCACACAGTGATACGTTATGCCCTACTTTTTGGATTATTTAAACACGTAGCAGATGATATTTTACTAAACCTCTCCTGTTTTGGCCAGCCTCCACTTTGGCCTCTGGGGGGTGCTGTGCATCCTACTATACTTTCTGACACAGAAGAATGTCAGGACATCTGGTCATATTGTTTTTCAGTGTCCTGACATACTGTACAGCACATCCTGGAGGCTGAAGCAGATGTGAGCTGGGACAGGAGTGGAGATGAGTAAAATATCAGCTGCTAACTGTTGGAATATTTCAGAAGTAGCATCCGACTAAAACAAATATAGCCATAACACAACTCAGTGCTGCAGGCTTCCCCTGATCTACAGGGTTCCAGGCAATTTTGTGGTTTGCATTATGACCAAATACACCCCTGTGTGTAGTGCACATGCAGAGGCAGGCTTCTTAGCATGCCACTCCTCTCCCTGCTTGGTGACACTCTGCATGTGGCAGCAGGCACATCTATATTTAGTGTGCATGTTAAAAAATCTAAGTGACACTTTAAAAGAAGGACTTGAAGTCCAATTCAGCCCACGTACACTGCCAATCCACAACTAATATTGGATTTATTTCTCAGAAGTGTGTAAACACAGATGGTCTGGCACTATAGACACTGCTCATTAAGTAGGCAACACCTAGAGTCATGTATAGCTTTACAATGTTTGTCTGCCTTGCAAAATAAAGCAAAATATTGCATAACACTCTCTGCATTTTCTCCTTGTCCCTTCCTGGATGCCTTCCATCAGAATCCATTACTTACCAACTTGTATTGTCACATGAGTATCATTAAATAAAATAAAGCTTCAACCATTATGTGGGGAGTAAGTGGGGGTTCCTTCACGAAAAATATGATATTATAATATGTGACATAATGAAGTGTGACATTTCATCAGGTGGCGTTGAAACAGATGATATCACAGTGAGTTTGGTTCATGAATCATGGGGCAACATATTATGAACTATGTTGCTTGTTAATCCAGCAATGGATAATAGTTATCAGGACATTGCTTAATGATACCATACTGTATAATATCAGCAATATTTCAAGGGGAGTTAATTGTCATTATAAGTCTGTATAATTATTTCAGTGTGAAATGTCAGCTGGTGATAATGCTGATGATATTACACAATGATTGTTGGAAAATGACTGACATTGCTTAAAGAAGCATTGTGGCAAACAGTTTTGCCTATAAAGTGTAGAGGCTCCTTTGTATGCCTTGTGTATACCTGTTTTAGTTGACCTTGACTATATCTTCCTCTCATATTGTACGTATGATATAGAAATAAACCTTTAATATCACAACCTGAGAACAAAGTAGCTTTAATGAACCATGTCGCTTTCCTTCTGTCAGTACAATGTCAGTGCAACTGAACATGACTGGAGAAAAAGGGGGCTTGCTACTATTATATTTTAAATCCTATATGAGCATGTGTGATGCCATTCATCATTTCCCATAATTCTCATACAGTATGCATTCTGGAGTTATTTGTGTCCTGGTAAAAGAGTTGATGGAAAACAGTAAGTACCTATATAATAAAATATAAGAGTTGAAGCATATAATGTCCATACATTTGTATGGATAACCATACTTATAGAAGGCCCTGGTTACAGTGGGCGTATTCATCAAGATATCATTTCACTGAGGGCCACATCAGCATTATGGTTGCCTTCAGAGGGCCATTTGCAATTGTAAAGTTTTATAAAATGTATAATCTGTAAATGTAAACTACTGCACTGTGCACTTTGGTCTAGAATCACATGACCTACTAAATGAGATTAAGTTGTCTGAAAAGTTAGTGACTATTTAAATGTAATGAAACACTGTGGCAAATATTTATCAATAGAAGTCTGACATTTTTCCGTCTACATTTGAACCAAAAATTATGGTGCATGGCATTTACGACATATTTATGAATGGTGTCCACCAGCAAGAACAGAAAAACATGACTGGCTTGACACTTTTGAAAATGTGCACCAGAATGATCGTGGTTTAAAGTGTTTAACTTAAGACACTTAAGAAGAGAACGAATATGGAGCAGATTTTCTTGTGCAAAGTATTCCAAGTTTAATATGGTATAAACTTTTGAATTTACGCCAATTTACTTTGTGCGCCATAAATTCCAGTTGTACACCATATTGAGAATAGAGATGATTTCTGTCTGTTTATTCTACACCAAGACTTGTAGGGTTTTCGATGTGTGGGAAATATTTGTTCCTTATAGTGTGCAAGGTAAAGTGGACCTTACAACACCTCTACTAATTCAAGCTCTTGGCATTCGTTAATAGGTGCCGCTCCACTGATTCTAGCGCAGTGGGAATTTTTTCTCTAGCCTCCTTTGTTCCTGGGCAACAAGCAGTTAGTTTTGATGCCTGATGTGCTATTTAGATTCTGTGATGTCAGAAAGGCAGTGTCAGGCAGGGGGGTGTGATTCAGAGCTCCAATCAGAGGCAGCCAGTGTCAGAGCTCAGAATCATACCCATTGGCTCCTCCTGCCTGACACCGCCCTCCTGACAGTTCAGAGCCTAAATAACATATCAGGCACCAAAATTAACAGCATTGATTGCTCGGGAACGGTGGAGGCTAGAAAAAAAAAATCCAATTGTGCCAGAATCAGTGGAGCAGTGTCTATTAAATGATATAAAGAACTGGATTTGTTGGAGGTGGTGAAAGGTCCTATTTAGGTTTTTCTGTCTACATGTTTTGCACCTAAAATTTTATATGTTTGTTGTATGCAACAAATATTTTTCTCATGGCAAAGCTCAAAATGTTTAGACGGATGCTATTTGACTCAGAATTTTGGCACTTCAAGAGAAGCACTTTATATTTATGGAGGTCCGTACAACAGATTCATAAATAAAACTAACTGGATTTGTAGATTAAGACAGTGCAAAGTACAACAGTATTGATAAATATGCCCCTGTGTGTTTTGTAAGCCGATGACTGGAGAAATATTGGAAGGGATGTATATCTCACCCAGGTTGCTCAGATGGGTGAGATGAGGGAAATCCAGAAAGTTTGCTCTCAGCAGACAACTATGTTTGCTGAGCATTATTTAAGTGCAGTGCTCTGGGCTGGATTTTTTATGGAATGGCAGGTCGGCTGGTAGTGGGACCTGCCATTCCCATCCCCTCCAGTCCACACCTTGTGGACACTCCTGGAAGAAAGCCAGCTGACTGGGAACTCCTCGTTAAGGGGATATAAGAAGTCTGTTAGGAGAGCAGACTGTGGCAGAACTTGGCCGGAAAGCAACAAAGAAAGTGGCTACTGCTGGAAGACAATCTGACTGTTTGAACTTCTTCCTATTCTAGGTGAGGTAACCTATTTCTGTTTAGTTAGAGCCCAGACGGGCAGGTATTTATTTTTTTCGGTTTCTGTTATGTTGCATGTACCAAGGAGTGTTTTGAGTGAATAAAACTCAATACTTGGACTAATACCTTGGAGTCTGTGTTCATGTCAGCCCACCCAGCACCCCAGATCCTGACAGTTTGTAAACTAATCTGGATTTTGTACAGATGTTTGCATCGTGTTTTATTTCCGCAGCGTTTTTCACAGAAAGTCTGCAGAGTTTTCCTCTGCGGACTTTTTGCCCTTATTATACCCATATGAAAAACACCAGCATTTCCATAGGTATAACTGACATGCTGTTATTTTAAAAAATGCAAGTGTTTTTGAATACACAGCTTTTGTGTGGATGAGATTTTCAGGTACTGTAAAGCGCTGCGTTTTCACAACGTGTGGCCCCGGCCTTAAGCATTTTTCCCATATTCTGGGATATGTATGAAAAAAATGGGTGAAAGAATGAATGAATTAATAAAAAAAAATCTATTTTTTATCCCAAACTTTTAAAATTTTCCCCCTCCTTATGTTTGATTTCCTTATTCCTTGCACTAAAACCAGAAACAACATTGTACATTGCACAAGATGATTATCTAGCCACAATAAGGAAATCATACAATCAAATTTTGGGTTAAACAAAGTTTTCTTCTTCAAAGTTTTTAGATATTTTAGTCATTGTTTCATTTACCCTAGTTATTTACAGTCCAATCCATGTACTTTCTACAGAATGCCAGTCTGTCCTTGATGTTTTTATTGGAGAGAAGTGGTTTCTTGAAGAATGATTGTCTATAAAAGAAAAGTTGAGCACTACCATGAGTCCTGTGTCATGCCAACAGTAAAGCATCCTAAGACCATTCATGTACTGGGTTGCTTTTCATCCAAGAGCAACTTTTTCCAATCCAGAAGCAATTTTTGATGAACTGTGCTTTTTCTAGCGAGATGGAGCACAAGGAACATTTGATAACTAATTGGCTTGGTGAAAAAAACATTAAAGTTTTGGGCTCATGTCCAGGAAACTCCCTATATATTAATCCCATTGAGAACCTGTGGTCAAAAGCAGGTGGACAAACCAAAACACTAGAAATTGTGATAAACTGATTAGGCAAGAATGGGTTGCCATACATCAGCATTTCGTCCAGAAACTGATGTATGGCAAACTGAAGTATACATTGGTACTCTATGGGCTTTTCCTTGGGATCCACAGTGTTGGGGCTACCCAAGAAGCCATACACTCATGAACTGTGTTAAGGATGCTTTGTCACCTGCCAGAAAATTCCTGGTTGTGAACTAGGAGAGGACATCCATCCAGTACTGTTGCAGACTAGTTTACAGCCTGTTGAGAGATTATTCTGTCATAGACAGTCCTGATGTTGATGACGAAGAGAATCGATAACCCTCTCTTTTCTCCTCTCCCCTTAGTTACTTAGCACACGTATAATATTTATTGTGCATGTGATCCAGTTTGCACCAGTCACTGTCTCCTGTATGTTTGGGACTTAACAACTGATTGTACATAAAGCTATTCAATCACCCTGAAACAATATGTCAATGAAGATGATTTTTTAGTGAAATGGGTTTTATGTAAACCTTTGCTGACATATCCTGTCTTGAGGTTACATGGATTTAACATGAAGGTTATTTAATTTTATTGGGTGGATTGTATATGACGGAAAGTATTTTACATACGGAATAGTGTAATTATACATAGAACCTTGTTGTATGAAAATCAACATTTAGATTATATAAAAGACAGAAGTGATGTCAGGGTTCTTGAAAATATAAAAAGGAGGATGTTGTGTCAGGATGCATGCTGCGAAAGAAGCTAGCAGGTAAAACTTGAGTTGGGTTGCAACCAGTGAGTGCCAATGTTGAGTGGCTGCTGTGTGCCCGGTTGGCACTGTGAAGTAAAAAATTTCTGCTTCATCATGCTCCAGATACTAAACTGGAGGTTGCTGGTGCTGCTGATTTTCTTTCTATTTGTAGCAGTGATGATGGTAGATATGATAGAGTGCTTAGTGAAGAGGAGGACTGGGCAGAGGCCTCCTGGCCATACATGTGATTACTACTGCCAGTCGATTCCCTTAAATTATGCTGCAAGCTGGGAATACAGCCTATCTTGATAATATGCCAATTTTGTTTCCCTATGTACACAATCTATATTCTCCTTTTGACCCTAAATAATACAAATAGGTAATTCAAGAACACTTAAGATATCCTATTTAGAGTAACCCTCCCATATTAAAAAAAAACTGTCAATCCCAAGTTGATCAATAATTACAAATTTATTAATTTAGCCGAAACATGATAAAATAGTTAAAAACAAAGTAGCAATAGGATGATATAAGGGGTGGAGGTCACAGCAGGTACTGTGAAAGATCAATGCATGATTAGTATATCATATGCAATAAACAACCAAACAACCATCAATTACATAATAAAGACTACTCAATCCATTATACAATTCAGGGGCGAAACGTGCATAGGGACTGGAGATTGAGGTTGCAGCAAGCCGTGGTATGTATCGCATGCACTTCTGACTGCTTGCTCTTTATCCTGTATGGCTACAGTTCAACTGATTATGTGCGTATAACTATTTAGATCTCTTTTTGTGGATCTGCTCTCCATATTGAGTATACTTTGGCTCTCAAAAACAGATGGGACTATTATGGCCAGTGATATTTAATTATTAAGATTCTCATTGTGGACCTCAGTTATATTGTGGGCATATATCATTTTTAGGACAAGTGGGACTATTATGTCTAATTACATGTATATGGTATATTTTTGTTACCTTATACTGTAGAGTGGAGACATCTTCCTTAACCTTACAGTGGGGAAAAAAGTATTTAGTCAGCCACCAATTGTGCAAGTTCTCCCACTTAAAAAGATGAGAGAGGCCTGTAATTGACATCATAGGTAGACCTCAACTATGAGAGACAAAATGAGAAAACAAATCCAGAAAATCACATTGTCTGATTTTTAAAGAATTTATTTGCAAATTATGGTGGAAAATAAGTATTTGGTCAATAACAAAAGTTCATGTCAATACTTTGTTATATATCTTTTGTTGGCAATGACAGAGGTCAAATGTTTTCTGTAAGTCTTCACAAGATTGGCACACACTGTTGCTGGTATGTTGGCCCATTCCTCCATGCAGATCTCCTCTAGAGCAGTGATGTTTTGGGGCTGTCGCTGGGCAACACGGACTTTCAACTCCCTCCAAAAGTTTTCTATGGGGTTGAGATCTGGAGACTGGCTAGGCCACTCCAGGACCTTGAAATGCTTCTTACGAAGCCACTCCTTCGTTGCCCTGGCGGTGTACTTGGGATCATTTTCATGCTGAAAGACCCAGCCACGTTTCATCTTCAATGCCCATGCTGATGGAAGGAGGTCTGCACTCAAAATCTCACGATACATGGCCCCACTCATTCTTTCATGTACATGGATCAGTCGTCCTGGCCCCTTTGCAGAGAAACAGCCCTAAAGCATGATGTTGCCACCCCCATGCTTTACTGTAGGTATGGTGTTCTTTGGATGCAACTCAGCATTCACTCTCCTCCAAACACGACGAGTTGTGTTTCTACCAAACAGTTCTACTTTGGTTTCATCTGACCATATGACATTCTCCCAATACTCTTCTGGAACATCCAAATGCTCTCTAGCAAACTTCAGACGGGCCCGAATATGTACTGGCTTAAGCAGGTGGACACGTCTGACACTGCAGGATCTGAGTCCCTGGCGGCGTAATGTGTTACTGACGGTAGCCTTTGTTACGTTAGTCCCAGCTTTCTGCAGGTCATTCACTAGGTCCCCCGTGTGGTTCTGGGATTTTTGCTCACCGTTCTTGTGACCATTTTGACCCCACGGGGTGAGATCTTGCGTAGAGCCCCTGATCAAGGGAGATTATCAGTGGTCTTGTATGTCTTCCATTTTCTAATTATTGCTCCCACAGTTGATTTCTTCACACCAAGCTGCTTGCCTATTGCAGATTCAGTCTTCCCAGCCTGGTGCAGGTCTACAATTTTGTTTCTGGTGTCCTTACACAGCTCTTTGGTCTTCACTATAGTGGATTTTGGAGTGTGACTGTTTGAGGTTGTGGATAGGTGTCTTTTATACTGATAACAATTTCAAATAGGTGCCATTACTACAGGTAATGAGATGAGGACAGAGGAGCCTCTTAAAGAAGAAGTTACAGGTCTGTGAGAGCCAGAAATCTTGCTTGTTTGTAGGTGACCAAATACTTATTTTCCACCATAATTTGCAAATAAATTCTTAAAAAATCAGACAATGTGATTTTCTAGATATGTTTTCTCACTTTGTCTCTCATAGTTGAGGTCAACCTATGATGTCAATTACAGGCCACTCTCATCTTTTTAAGTGGGAGAACTTGCACAATTGGTGGCTGACTAAATACTTTTTTCCCCTATGTATATGGAGTGATATCTTGAAAATTTAACCCTTTGTGTATCCATTATAGTATTGATATACATATACAGTGGCGTGCAAAATTATTCATACCCCTTGAACTTTTTCACATTTTGTCACCTTATAACCACAAACTTAAATGTATTTTATTGAGAGTTTAAGTGATAGACCAACACAAAGTAGCAGATAATTGTGAAGTGGAACGAAAATGATACATGGTTTTCAAAATTGTAATCAAATAAAAATCTGAAAAGTGTGACATGCAAAAGTATTCAGTCCTCCTATATGAATACTTTGTAGAGCCAACTTTCGCTGCAATTACAGATGCAAGTCTTTTGGGGTAGGCCTCTACCCACTTTGCGCATGTAGAGACTGAGATTTTTGCCATTCTTCTTTGCAAAATAGCTCAAGCTCAGCCAGATTGGATGGAGAGCATCTGTGAACAGCAATTTTCATTTCCCTTATATCCTACCAGCAGCACAATACGGGGTATTTCTGCCCCTGGGTGCTGGTAGGACAGGCGGAATTTTTAATTATTTAAATTGCTGAACAATATTCCCCCATAAGAGGGCAAAAGAACCCCCCCCCATCTCTTTTTTTGTCTTGTGTGGTGGGACAAGTGGAGTGAAGTCTTTTTTGTCCTCCTATTTTTTTCTCCTAAGTTGGCTAACTACTTACCTTCTTTTTGTGGCTTTCCTCCTCTTGGGTTTGTTTGTTCCTTCTTCTTTCTTCCTGGGCTTCCTGGGGAGAGAGAAGTTAGTTTTCTTTTCTTCTTTCTTTTTGTTTCTCTCTCTTTTTTTTTTTTTTTTTTTTTTTTTTTTTTACCTACTTGCTTCCTGGAAGCGTTTTTGCTCCCGTGGTCTGGCTTCCACATTCGCCCGCTTTATTATTTCAGCTCCGGAGACACCGGAAGTGACATAGTCACTTCAGGCTCTGGAACCTTCTAGTTGGGTTCCAGTTTCCGGGGGACTCCCTTTGCGACCTACTTCCGGTTGCGCGGATTTGTGTTTCTGGCCTCCGTTTACTAAATTTCTTCTTACCGCTAGGGCGGTATTACTGTGTTCTTGTGTTGGAGCCTTTTCAGGTTCCAGGAAGATGAAAGTGGGCTAAATTTTTTCCAAAATTTAGTGATACTCCGTTTCTTTTGGGGGGAGGGGTTCCCCCCTCCCCCTCCTCCTCCTGCCTATTTAAACCTTCCTTCATGAGACAGCAGGTGGCTTGTCTCTTATAGAGGGAGGCCTCAGTACGCTCCCTTATTGGTCGTTATTGTTTCTTTGCCTGCTTGTCAGTGCGTGATTACTCTGCTATTGATATTTTCATAGCTATTCCATCTTCAGGGTATTACCTCTATATTATTTTTCGTTTCTTTTGTTATATCAAACACATGGTTCTGACTTATTTCTTTTTATAGATGTCCTCCTCTGCTTCCAGTGGTGGTGGCAACTCCAGAAGAAAGAGGTCCTCCAAGAGGAAACATCTAACATGTATGGAGTGTGACATCCCTCTGCCTGATGGGTATGAGTTTACTTGCTGTTGCCAATGTCGTGCGCCCCCAGGTGAGGAACGTTTCATGCGTGATGTAATTGTGCGGATCACGGAGTACATGGAGGATTCCATGAAGGAGATCCGGGACTCCATTTCTCAGCTTTCTAAAAAGCCCCTTACTGAAAGACACTCTCTCTCAGTACCTTCAGAGGAGGAATTTCGTGTGCTCAATGAGACGCACTCATCTGATGAAGACACTGAGGAAAATCCCAGCAGGCCTCTTTTTCCTTTGGAAAGGATGCATAGGCTGCTGAAGCCCATACGGTCAAGGGACCGAGATGTTGAACTTGAGGAAGCCTCTAGTTCCACCAATAGGGGGCCTAGGGTCTTCCAAGTCGACGACATACTGGATAAAGCCATGACAGGGGAATGGAGACATCATGAAAAGGCATTAGTTTTATCCAGGAGATTTAGGACCCTATTTCCCATCGCTGAGTCTCAGCAAGATTGTTGGCGTCCCCTGCCTAAGGTGGATATGGCAGTAGCTAAAGTGTCCCACCTTACGGTGGTCCCGGCGGAAGATGGCTCCAATCTCCAAGACCCTATGAATAGATGCATGGAGTGGACCCTCAGGAGGGCTTATTCTTTGGCCGCTGCTCAGGTTTCTGTGAGCATCGCCTCTAACGAGGTAGTGAATAAGCTGCACTCTGACCTGGCCCAACTGGAGAGAGACATTGACTCCGGAGTCTCCAGAGGTGATCTTTTATCTTTTATGAGGTTGGTTTCTTTGGCGGAAAGGCTATCTAGTGGAAACTTCCGTACACCAAGTCAACTTGGCCGCCAAATCCATGGCCCTCTCTGCAGCTGCTAGAAGGCCATTATGGTTGTAGCCTTGGATAGTGGACAATTCGTCCAAGTATAACCTATGCTCCCTACCCTTTGAGCCAGGTAAACTTTTCGCAAAGGCCTGGATGACATCATGGATGTTGAATGACATCCAACAAAAAGGGTAAGAGCCTCCCGCAGTGTTTTAGAGGAAGATCAAGACTTTCTGGTGGGGACAGAGGTTATCAGCAGCTGCCTCAGTCTAGACTCCAATAGCAGAGGTGTTCTAGATATCAGTCCAGAGGCTTTGGACGTAAGTTCCCCAAGGAAGGGGACAGAAAAAAGCTGGATTTTTGACGCCAGCTTCTCACTTCCCGCAGCGGCAGATACTTCTGTTGGGGGATGCCTCTCCCATTTTCTCACCTTCTGGAAGGAGAAGATCCACAACCTTTGGGTCTTACATGTAATACAGCGGGGTTATGCAGTCAATTTTCTTCGTCACAAGACAGATTCATCGATACCTGTTCTCTTCCTGCACTGAAGCAAGTTATACTGGAAAGTTCCATTCTGGAATACCTGGACAATGACGCCTTGGAAAGAAGGTTTGGATGTCTACTCTCCAGTCTTCCTGGTGCCAAAACCATCAGGGGACTGGAGAATGAATATAGACCTAAGATATCTAAATCTCTTCATAACGAAAAAGTGTTTCCGAATAGAGACCGTAAAGTCAGTCACATCCTTTCTTCATCAAGGCAATGTTCTTGTCACTCTCGACCTAAAGGATGTGTACTTACATGTTCCAGTTTATTCTCCTCACAGAAGATATCTGAGAATTGCTGTATCAATTGTTGGCCACAGAAGGCATTTCCAGTTTGTGGCTCTGCCCTTCGGCATTTCTTCGGTTCCCCTTATCAAGGTGGTGGCTCCAGTAGCAGCCACGCTCAGACTTCAAGGTCTGTTCATAGTTCCATATTTGGACGACTGGCTAATAAAAGCCCAGTCAGAAGCCATCCTGCTTTAGCACCTGCAAACAACGGTGTCATTTCTCTAGCGCCTAGACTGGCTAATAAACTGGGAGACGTCCGAGGTGATTCTTTCCAGAAGGAGGAAGTTTCTGGGGTTAATCCTGTACTCTGTCCGCCTAGAGATTTCTTTGCCTCCAGCAAGGAGAAAAAAGATAATCAGAGTGGTTCAGTATCTTCTCAGAACACATCTGGTGTCCATCAGAACAACTATGAGAGTCCTAGGCCTCATGTCAGCCTCAGCAATGCAGTGCCTTGGGCTTTATGGCATATGCTTCCCCTTCAGATGGAAGTTCTAGGGGTCTGGAATCGTGGCCCTCTGGGTCTCGACAAGACGATCAAACTTTCTCCCAGATCCCGTCTTTCCTTCAACTGGTGGATACAACTGAAAAACGGGATGTCCACGGTCCAACCTCGTTGGACCCTGTTGACTACTGATGCATCCCTTTCGGGATGGGGAGCCCATCTGTATGAGAAGACTGTACAGGGAGTCTGGAGCAGTCTAGAAAGGTTGAGATCATCCAACTGGAGGGAACTCAAAGCAGTTTACCTGGCACACCTCCATTTCTCCCCTCTTCTCATAGGAAGAGCTGTCAAGATCCGGTCAGACAACATGATGACCGTAATGTATCTAAACAAACGGGGAGGCACCAGATCGTTAGCCCTCCTCAGGGAGGCAGCTCTGATTTTCACCTGGACAGAGAAAAATCTGATTCATCTGTCCGTGGTTCACATCAGGGGCTACTTGAACATAGTAGCAGATCAGTTGAGTCAGGGTCTTACCATATCAGGAGAATGGTCTCTCAATCAAGAGTTTTTCCACCAGATCACCCTGAAGTGGGGGTCTTCCAGAAGTAGACCTTATGGCGACCAAACTCAACGCCAAGGTAGAGACGTTCTGCTCCCTGTATCAGGAGGACAATCCCTTGGCAGTGGATGCCCTGTCCATCCCTTGGAGGTTCAGGCTGGCATACATCTTCCCTCCACTCCAGTACCAAGGGTACTGATGAAAGTCAGAAAGGACCAAGCTTCAGTGATTGCCATTCTACCATTCTGGCCAAAAAGAGTTTGGTTTTCCCAACTCATGCAGATGAGTCAAGGGTTCTTTTGAAGGCTTCCCCTAATCCAGAACCTGGTTTCTCAGGGAACTTTGAAGTGTCAGCATCTGTGCAGATTCAACCTGACAGGCTGGAGGTTGGTCAGTCCCTATTGGAATCTAGAGGACTGTCAGTAGCCATCCTGAAGACCCTTTCCTGCGCCAGAGCAGAATTCACTAATAAAAACTACCTAAGGATAGGTAATGTCTTCAAGGAGTAGTGCTCCAAACAAGAAGTTAATAGTTTGAATCCTTCTACTGGAGTGATTCTAAATTTTCTTCTGGATAGTTTGCATAAGGGCCTTTCCCCTGCCACACTTAAGGTACAGGTTTTAGCCCTATCCGCCTGCTCAGGTAGACATCTGTCTCAGAAACCCTTAATCTCCAGATTCCTTAAGGGTGCTATGAGACTTAGGCCAGTGGTTTCAGCTCCCATTCCATAGTGGGATCTAGCCACAGTTGTCTCTGGCATTTGAACCATTGGAGGAGGTGGATCTTAAGTTTTTGACTTTCAAAACCACCTTTTTGCTAGCTATCACCTCAGCAAAAAGAGTAGGAGAGTTGCAGGTTTTTTCTTCTGAAGAGCCATATATTTCATTTTTTTCTGACAGGGTCCAGCTCAGATTTCTTCCTGCGTTTAACCCTAAGGTGCCCTCTTGGGCTAATATCAACCAGGTGGTCTCCTTATCAGTTTTTTTTCCAGCTCCATCTTCGGAGGAGGAGAAAAAACTCCATATTCTAGATGTAGAAAGGTGTCTCCAAATTTATCTTCTGTGTACACAGCCCTTCAGAAGATCGGAGAACCTCTTAATTAATATATATGGTAGAGACAAGGGTCTCAAGGCTTCCAAACCCTCTTTATCAAGATGGATTAAGGAGGCAATTAAAATGTCTTTTTGCTCTCACCACCCGAGTTCATCACAGCCCATTCAACTAGGGCTGTGTTGTCCTCCTGGGCCGAAAGTCGGTCTTTACCTCTTGTGCAGCTACTTCTTGGTCATCCCAACTTACCTTTGTCAAACATTATCTGTATGATGTTCGTAGTTCAGAGGCTACTGCCTTTGGACCTTCAATCTTAAGCACTGTAGTGCGAGAGAACCCTCCCTAGGGGATCTGCTTGCTACATCCCCGTATTGTGCTGCTGGTAGGATGTAAGGGAATCGTTGATTATAATGTTAATCTGTTTTCCCTTAGTCCTAACAGCAGCTCAAGCTTCCCCCCTTAAATAATATTGTTTCTCTTTATAATTGACATGGGGAGAGGTCTCTTTTGCTCTCTTATAGGGGAGTATTGTTCAGCAATTTAAATATGCTAATTAAAAATTACGCCTGTCTTACCAGCACACAGGGGCAGAAATACCCTGTATCTTGCACAGATGCTTGATGGGATTTAGGTCTGAACTTTGACTGGGCCATTCTAACACATGAATATTCTTTGATCTAAACCATTCCACTGTAGCTCTGGCTGTATGTTTAGGGTCATTGTTTTGCTGGAAGGTAAATCTCCTTCCCAGTCTCAAGTATTTTGCAGCCTCCAACAGGTTTTCTTCCAGGGTTGCCCTGTATTTACAGTGGGGAAAAAAAGTATTTAGTCAGCCACCAATTGTGCAAGTTCTCCCACTTAAAAAGATTAGAGAGGTCTGTAATTGACATCATAGGTAGACTTAAACTATGAGAGACAAAATGAGAAAACATATCTAGAAAATCACATTGTCTGATTTTTTAAGAATTTATTTGCAATTTATGGTGGAAAATAAGTATTTGGTTAATAACAAAAGTTCATATCAATACTTTGTTATATTATCCTTTGTTTGGCAATGACAGAGGTCAAACATTTTCTGTAAGTCTTCACAAGGTTGGCACACACTGTTGCTGGTATTTTCGCCCATTCCTCTATGCAGATCTCCTCTAGAGCAGTGATGTTTTGGGGCTGTCGCTGGGCAACACGGACTTTCAACTCCCTCCAAAGGTTTTCTATGGGGTTGAGATCTGGAAACTGGCTAGACCATTCCAGGACCTTGAAATGCTTCTTACGAAGCCACTCCTTCATTGCCCTGGCGGTGTACTTGGGATCATTGTCATGCTGAAAGACCCAGCCACGTTTCATCTTCAATGCCCTTGCTGATGGAAGGAGGTTTGCACTCAAAATCTCACGATACATGGCCCCATTCATTCTTTCAAGTACACGGATCAGTCGTCCTGGTCCCTTTGCAGAGAAACAGCCCCAAAGCATGATGTTGCCACCCCCATGCTTCACAGTAGGTATGGTGTTCTTTGGATGCAACTCAGCATTCACTCTCCTCCAAACACGACGCGTTGTGTTTCTACCAAACAGTTCTACTTTGGTTTCATCTGACCATATGACATTCTCCCAATACTCTTCTGGAACATCCAAATGCTCTCTAGCAAACTTCAAACGGGCCCGGCTATGTACTGGCTTAAGCAGGGGGACACGTCTGGCATTGTAGGATCTGAGTCCCTGGCAGCGTAGTGTGTTACTGACGGTAGCCTTTGTTACGTTAGTCCCAGCTTTCTGCAGGTCATTCACAAGGTCCCCCCCGTGTGGTTCTGGGATTTTTGCTCACTGTTCTTGAGATCATTTTGACCCCACAGGGTGAGATCTTTTGTGGAGCCCCTGATCAAGGGAGATTATCAGTGGTCTTGTATGTCTTCCATTTTCAAATTATTGCTCCCACAGTTGATTTCTTCACACCAAGCTGCTTGCCTATTGCAGATTCAGTCTTCCCAGCCTGGTGCAGGTCTACAATTTTGTTTCTGGTGTCCTTCCACAGCTCTTTGGTCTTCACCATAGTGGAGTTTGGAGTGTGACTGTTTGAGGTTGTGGACAGGTGTTTTTTATACTGATAACAATTTCAAACAGGAGCCATTACTACAGGTAATGAGTGGAAGACAGAGGAGCCTCTTAAAGAAGAAGTTATAGGTCTGAGAGCCAGAAATCTTGCTTGTTTGTAGGTGACCAAATACTTATTTTCCACCATAATTTGCAAATAAATTCTTAAACAATCAGACAATGTGATTTTCTGGATTTGTTTTCTCATTTTGTCTCTCATAGTTGAGGTCTACCTATGATGACAATTACAGGCCGGCCTCATCTTCTTAAGTGGGAGAACTTGCACAATTGGTGGCTGACTAAATACTTTTTTCCCCATTGTAGCTCCATCCATCTTACCATCAACTCTGATTATCTTCCCTGTCGTTGCAGAAGAAAAGTGGTGTTCTGGGTGATGAGCAGTGTTACTTTTCCACTAAACATAGTACTTTGCATTTAGGCCAAAAAGTTCAACTTTGGTCTCATCTGACCAGAGCACCTTCTTCCACATGTTTACTGTGTCCCTAAATGGCTTTTGGCAAACTGCAAACGGCACTTCTTATGTCTTTCAACAATGGTTTTAATCTTACCACTCTTCCATAAGGCCAGATTTGTGGAGTTCATGACTTATAGTTGTCCTGTGGACAGATTCTCCCACCTGAGCTGTGGAATTTTGCAGCTGCTCCAGAGTGACCATGGACCTCTTGACTGCTTCTCTGACCAGTGCTCTGCTTGTTTGATCTGTAAGTTTAGGTGGACGGCCATGTCTTGGTAGGTTTGCAATACTTTTTCCATTTTTGGATGATGGATTGAGCAGTGCTCCTTGGGATGCTCAAAGCTTGGGATATGTTTTTAGAACCTAGCCCTGCTTTAAACTTCTCTACTACTTTATCCCTGACCTGACTGGTGAGTTCGTTGGTCTTCATGATGCTGTTTGTTCACTAGTGTTCTCTAAAAAGTCACTGATGCCTTCACAGAACAGGTGTATTTATACTCAGACTAAATTGCACACAGTTGGACTCTATTAACTAATTAAGTGACTTCTGAAGGTAATTGATTGCACGGGATTTTATTTAGGGGTATCAGAGTGTAGGTGGCTGAATAATTTTGCACGTCTCACTTTTCAGATTTTTATTTGATTACAATTTTGAAAACCATGTATCATTTTTGTTCCACTTCACAATTATCTGCTACTTTGTTTTGGTCTATCACTTAAAATCTTAATAAAATACATTTCATTTTGCGGATGTAAGGTGACAAAATTTGAAAAAGTTAAAGGGGTAGGAATACTTTTGCAAGCCACTGTAAAAGGTCCTCTTTAAGAGAGCTATGCAGAAATAAATGTAAAGAAGAATGGGCTGCAATCCTTCCAGAAAAATGTGAGACATTGATAATGTCAAACAGAAAAAAATTACTTCAAGTTAATGCTACAAACTATTGATTAATCCATTTTGTCTTCATTTTTGTGAAATTATTTGTCATGTGTTGTTCATGCAAGGTTGTATTTACATAATTATACGACCTTCTAAACACTATATATCACAGTGGGTATGTTTCTATTCCTGAAATTTAATCGAAAATCAAAGAGGTGACCATTCACCTTCTTTGGACTAGATGTTTTTTTTTTTTTAATTTAATTTACTGTATGTAAAATTATAGACTTCCAAAAGGTGTACATTATTGGTTGTATATTGGCAAATTCCTTATAGACCTGTGGTTTAGTGTCCCAAATCGCCCTGTTGTAATGCAATCCACCGGCACATTAAAAATAAAAAAAACTTTATACTTACCTAGAGAAGGGTCCGATGAGTCTCATCGGACCCATCTCTGATGCTCCCAGCGCCTGCGCTGTTCTTCAGTGAAGCCAAAGATGGATGCCCCGGCTTCACTGCGCAATTGCCAGAGGTACGGGGCATGTGCACTGATGCCGAGGTGTACTTCTCTGGCTTCATTGAAGAACTGTGCAGGCGCGGAGAGTACAGCGGCAGGGTGAGTATAAAGCTTTTTTATTTTTAATGCGGCCTTGGATTGCGTTATAACAGGGTGATTTGGGACACTAAACCCCAGATCCATATCGACCTGTGGGTGGTTTAGTGTCCCAAATTGCCCTGACAGATTCCCTTTAAATAACATCTTTGTAAGGGAATTGCCAGTTGAGCAATTCCCCAGTGCTGCTGCAGAACCCTGGGGGGAGGGGCACAACAAGACAGTGAATCCTAAAGCTAACCCCCCCCCCCCCCCGCTGTCCTTGGCTAACTTGCCTGATCTGTCCTAGGTGACAGCCAGCAAAAGGTCGATCAGTCCCTTCCTGATATAAGTGACAACACAGAACGCAGACAGGACAAACAACAAAAGGGAGGTCAGCAAGCCAAGGGTTCGGTTACAGATGAGCAATGCAGTACAGAATCAAAATCCAAGAGAATAGTCAAAAGTCAAGGCCAGAGGTCAGGAATAGGAATACAGGTAACAAAAACATCAAGGAGTAATAGCCAGAACGCAAGAAGCAATAACCAGCGCCAATGTGAATGTGAGCAAAGAATAAATAGGAAGAAAGAACTCGCCCCAGACTTGATAGGAGGATAGGCTGTCAATCGCATAGGCAAGGCCGAGATTAACTATTAGTGGAGCAGAGGAAAACCAAGGTGAAGGAGACGGGTGTGGCAGAAAATCAATTACATACAATGTGTTCCAAATTATTATGCAAGTAATATTTTCTCATATTTTCCAAAATTATCTATATGAATTGCAGTCATTGTAATTTTCCAGTCATCAACTATTCGAGTATAATTGAAAGGTTTTTGAACAAACTGCCTATGATAACAGTATATTTAAAAAAAAATAAACACTCAAAATGCATGTTTTAAATTGTTATGCACAGCAGAATTTGCAACCTTTTCATTTTTATTAAGAACAAAAAAATGGTCATTGTGAAATTATAAGCATTAGCAGGTTATTACAAACTGAAATCAAACAGTTTTCAAGCCAAAACTTTATTCGAGGTGATGTTACATTTGCACATAGGACCCCTTGTTCGAAAGAAGCTTCTGAACTCTCTCGTCCATTGAATTTGTCAGTTTTTGGATGGTTTCTGCTTCAATTGCTTTGCATGAGGACAGAATACCCTCCCAGAGCTGTTGCTTAGATGTGAACTGCCTCCCGCCATCATAGACACTCCTTTTGATGATGCTCCAGAGGTTCTCAATGGGGTTGAGGTCAGGGGAGCATGGGGGCCACACCATAAGTTTGTCCCCTTTTATGCCCATAGCAGCCAGAGATGCAAATGTGTTATTTGCAGCATGAGACGGTGCATTATCATGCATGAAAATGATCTTTCTGCGGAATGCATGGTTCTTCATGAACCATGGCAGGAAGTGCTGTTTGAGAAACTCCACATACATTATGGAGTTCATCTTTACCCCTTCAGGGATCCTAAAGGGGCCGACAATCTCTCTCCCCATGATTCCAGCCCAAAACATTACTCCACCTCCTCCTTGTTGGCGCCGTAGCCGTGTTTGCATGGGGTGTCCATCAACAAGCCATCCTCCACTCCATCCATCTGGACCATCGAGCGTTGCACGGCACTCATCGGTGAACAAAACAGTTTTGAAGTCAGTCTTCATGTATTGTTTGGCCCACTGGAGCCGTTTCTGCTTGTGTGCAGTGGATAGAGGAGGTCGACAGAATGGCTTACGCACAGGTGCAAACCTCTGAAGGACCCTGCATCTTGTTGTTCGGGGGGATGTTGGAGGCACCAGCAGCTTCAAAAACTTGTCTGCTGCTATGACAAGGCATTTTTGAAGCTGCTCTTTTAACCTGACGTAATTGCCTGTTGGAAAGAGTGCTCAATTTTCCCTTATCAGCACGCACACGTGTGTGCTGTGAATCAGCTACATACTTCTTGATTGTGCGATGATCACGATGAAGTGTCTTGGCAATGTTGATTGTAGTCATGCCTTGACCTAAACACTCCACAATTTGTTGCTTCTCAGCAGCCGACACATCCTTTTTCTTTCCCATTTTGGCTGAAAATGTAGGCTGCTTAATAATGTGGGACAGCCTTCTTAAGTAGTCTTGCCTTTAATTGGACACACCTGCCAAACTAATTAGCACAGGTGTCTGCAATTGCTTTCAGTGATATAAAGAGCCCTGACACACATCACCATCAATGAGTTTAACGGACAAACAAAAAAATTCTTACATTATCACTCCTAAACACTTTTTGCATAATAATTTGGAACAGTGTAGTCTAGGACAGTGTTCAGACTGAGCAACAAGAATCTTAAACAATGAAGCAAACTGAGCACGCCTCCTGCGCTGCCGCGTGTGGGCCAAAACATTATTGGCGCCATCAGAAATGTTTCCATTGGTTACATCCAAACAGAAGAAAATGTAAAAGTACAGGCCGGGTTGAATATTTGACATCTCCCCATTACCCTACATTTATATTCCCCCATGTTTTAGTGTATATGTTACTGCTAAAATGCGAAAGCCGTGAATGTGCACATTACCTAGGTAATGTGCAGATTAACTGATTTGCTCTGTTAAAGTGCGGAATCAGGAGTTTTCTGCACTTAACCTAGGTAATGTGCTCATTCACGGCTTGCGGATCGTTAAAGTTCAGAAGTTTGTTTCTCTCATGTCCTGTCCCTACTCTGTCCCCCTCTCCCTCCACTGTTAAGTCTTCTTTCGCCAGCATCTCGCCGTCGCCAGTTGTGTTTTTTTGTGTCACAATTGTCGTCGGCTGCCAGTTTGCAAAGTCAGGTTTTTTTTTTTTTTTTGGACACGAATGGCTTTTCGCGGCACAGAGGGTGTAAGCGCACACACCCGCCTGTTTGTTTTCAAAACTCATTCAAGTTGAATGGATTTTGAAGCAAACCGTCTTCAACCTTTCCCTATACTGTCCCAATCCTTTTTTTTTTTTTTTCTGACATTTAGGTCAGATTCACAGCAACGTTGCTGTAGGCTTAAGTGAACATTACGTTCGCTTAAGCCTACAGCAACATTGCTGTTGTTCTTGCAAAACGTCATTATCTGCACTTTAATGAGTGCCTAGTAGGTAATGTGCACATTAGCTTGGTAATGTGCAGATTACCTAGGTAATGTCAGAAATGAAACCAGTTTTTCCGCACTTTAACGGATCGCCCTAGTTAATGTGCACATTACCTAGCTAATCTGTAGACTGATTTCTGCACTTTAACGGTAACATATATTCTAATAAACACTAGGTTTATGTTCACACATGGCAGATTTGTTTCAGAAATTTAATCTGAATGGGGTTTTAGCAGCACCTGTCTAAAGGAAGTGTGTGGTATTGCTGTTCTACCCCACTCCTTACAAAGAAATTGGGATGCAGTACCACATAAACCATGTGGATAGGTGTGGCAATTTTTGTATGGAAGAAATCATCCATATCTTTCTAAAGCCACATCTTTCCTGGGAAACGCTCATTAAATAGTGATGACCTATTAATAGGATAAGTCAACAATATTTGATCAGTAGATGTCCAACCCCCGAATCACAGAAGATCAGCAGAACGAAACCCCCTTCATTGTTTACACAGATATAGCAGCTTCACTATACAGCGAATGGGATTGAGATGCAGTTTGGGGCCCAGCCATACTCATATATACAGTGTTTTACCTGTGAAAATAGTTAGTAGCACACAGCGCCTCCATTCTGCTGACTAGGGGAGACTGAAGGGTAAGACTGATCAAACATTGATGACCAATTCTTAGGAAAGGACTTTCGTAGTTAAATCTGAAAAAAGTATCACACAGAAAAAGGAGAAAAATACATTGTACTCTATGGTATTTTTAGTTATGAAACCATGCAAACTGAATAGTACTAAATTGTATATTAGGATTGGAAAGTATACCCACCTCCAAGTACTGTCTCCATGTCTGCATTTTATATAACACTTCATCTAAGATTACTGTAATAATGTAGTGAGTGCGGAAGAAAGTGAAATTTTAACATTTCTCAAAATCACATACAGATTGAACCTTTAAAAACTGAAAGAATAGCTGTTGAGTTGGCATTATAGAGATTGTTTAGTACTATAAAATAGTATGACATAGGTTTGCCAGTTTTAGAAGATTGAAAAGCACATATACACATGTGGACAAAATTGTTGGTACCCTTCGTTTAATAAAAGAAAACCCCACAATGGTCACAGAAATAACTTGAATCTGACAAAAGTAATAATGTATAAAAATTCTATGAAAATGAACAAATGAAAGTCAGACACTGCTTTTCAACCATGCTTCAACAGAATTTTTTAAAATAGAAAACTCATGAAACAGGCCTGGACAGAAATGATGGTACCCATAACTTAATATTTTGTTGCACAACCTTTTGAGGCAATCACTGCAATCAAACGATTCCTGTAACTGTCAATGATACTTCTGCACCTCTGAACAGGTATTTTGGCCCACTCCTCATGAGCAAACTGCTCCAGTTGTCCCGGGTTTGAACGGTGCCTTTTCCATACGGCATGTATCAGCTCCTTCCAAAGATGCACAATAGGATTTAGGTCAGGGCTCATAGAAGGCCACTTCAGAATAGCCCAATGTTTTCCTCTTAGCCATTCATGGGTGTTTTTAGCTGTGTATTTTGGGTCATTATCCTGTTGCAAGACCCATGACCTGGGACTGAGACCAAGCTTTCTGGCACTGGGCAGCACATTTCTCTCTAGAATCCCTTGATAGTCTTGAGATTTCATTGTACCCTGCACAGATTCAAGACACCCTGTGCCAGATGCAGCAAAGCAGCCCCAGAACATAACAGAGCCTCCTCCATGTTTCACAGTAGGGACAGTGTTCTTTTCAAGATATGCTTAATTTTTCCGTCTGTGAACATAGAGCTGATGTGTCTTGCCAAAAATTTCGATTTTTGTCCCATCTGTCCATAGGACATTCTCCCAGAAGCTTTGTGGCTTGTCAATATGTAGTTTGGCAAATTACTTTTGTCAGATTCAAGTTATTTCTGTGACTATTGTGGGTTTTTCTTTCATTTAAACGAGGGGTGCCAACAATTTTATCCACGTGTGTATTCTCTTTGTAAAGAGGGGCATATTTATCAGTAATTTCTGGGCATAAATTATTTGAATTATTATTTTTACATTTAAACAACTTGAGGCTGGGGCCCCACGTGGCGTAAACACCGCACCAAAAACTGCAGCGTTTCACAGTCAATGCAGAAAAATACACGCAGTGTTGCATTATGGAAATCACAGCATGTCAATTATACCTACAGAAACACTGGCAATTTCCCTATAGGTATAATGGAAGCAGAAAGTCCGCAGAGGAAACCTCTGTGGATTTGCTGTGAAAAATGATGGGGTAAAAACTGCAATGTGTTGCCGCCATGGTTTTTCCCGCAGCGCTTTTTTGCTGCAGCCCACTACGTGTGGCCTTAGCCTAAAAGTATATTCCCATCTCAGGGATTATATTCAGACTTGTAGTTGAAGCAATGTTTTACAATACATTGCTTTATCTATCTTGCTCTGTTTATCAGATACAGCTACATTTCTCTCCTCATTGATTACATCTGGTTGCCTAGGTTACAGCCCTGCTCATAGGTCAGGATGATGTCTTCTGGCCATTATATTCTCTTCTCTCCTTGCACATAGCTTTCAGCTTTTAAGCACTGGTAAGGGCTAGAGAAGTTCCTTTAGTTTCTCTGTTATCTGTGTATGTACTGTATATCCAGAGATAACTATGCTCTTTAGAGCAAGCAGAAGCTCTGTGCAAGAATGAAAACCAGGAAGTGAAGGAGAGAGAAGGCAGGAGGGCATCTGAAATTGTGAGATAAGAAAACCCTTTTAAGCTTCTCTAATAGCCCATGACCTAAATCGTAATAATAATGTAATTCCTGTTATTTAAAAAAAAAAAAAAGGGGGGGTGTTCCCTCTAGCTAAATTGCTGTCCAATGCTGGTTGTTGTGCAATCTATGTCCAGCAGCAAAGGCGCTGATATGGATTACAGCAAGTTGAGAATGTGGGGCTGGGGAGTCCCTGAATCTGTAGCCATGTTTCATTGCATTACATAGTGCTAATCGATCCTACACTTACACAGTTAAAATACAGCTCAGCTTTCATACACCACAAGAAATTTAGCAGTGTCTTCTATTATCAGAACCTCCCATTCCCATATCCAAGACTTCTCCCGAGTTGCACCACTTCTCTGGAATGCTCTACCATGGACAATCAGATTAACCCAATTTCTACAGCTTCAAGCTCAAATTAAAGACACATCTTTTCAGACAGGCCTATCACAATTCCTAATGTAAACCCTTCCGGAGTTAGAATCCCTAAAACGAACCCTCCTCTGGTTACGCTCCCGCATTACCCCACAGGATATGATACCGTATCAGACTGTAACTTTATATGTCCAGGCACCATCTGCACGTTAAAGGACACTGGTGACAGTTCATACAGCTTTCTTATGAAAGTGTGATGAAAGTAACCTCTATCACAAAAATGTCTGGACTACTGTATAAGCAATACTACGTCTGTTGCCGCCCCTGCTACCTCCTGTGTCACCCCTCTATCTTTTAGATTGTAAGCTCTTGCGAGCAGAGCCCTCAGTCCCATTGTGTGAATTGACTATTTCTCTGTAATGTATCTTTTTGTCTGTACTTGAACCCTACATTTTGTAAAGTGCTGCGGAATATGTTGGCGCTATATAAATAAAATGTATTATTATTATTATTTTTATTTCTCTAGGAAAGCTGTACCTGCTTTATAACGTCATGGTTTGGAAAATGTGGGATTTTACTTGGATATATCAGTCTGGGGAAATGTGAACGCCACCATTGACACGTAGAGCAGCAATTATGGAGAAGGGCAATACATGACGTTCAAGGCATGTATTGAAAGTCAGCAGCCACAGTCCAGAAACACAATGCCAGGTGTTATTTTTGCCTTGTTTGTTTCCTCACCAATTACAACTGATCAGTGTTGCCAGCAACAATAGCACAAATATTGTTGCTACGCTGTAGTTAGGATGAAAAACATATTGTCCCTTTACGTCGCATGTCTTTAATCATGAGGGAAGTGTCGGCTTCTCAAGCCCTTTGAAGAGGCCACCATACAGGGGCATCTCAATAAATTAGAATATATTTGAAACGTTCATTCATTTCAGTAATTCAATTCATTATCAGCAGTCTTCCATGATTGTGTGTCCTACTGAACCAGACTGAGGGACGATTTAAAGGCTTAGGAAACCTTGGCTGGTGACACACTGAATTTACAATACTGAACTTTTTTACAATATTCTAATTTTCTTAGATTTTGTTTTTCATTACCTGTAATCCATAATCAACATTTACAAAAATAAAACACTTGAAATAGAACACTCTGTGTGTAAAGAATCTAGAAAATATAGGAGGTAACTTTTTTAATTTAATTACTGAAATAAACAAACATTTCAAAGATATTCTAATTTATTGAGATGCACCTGTATTTGTCAGCAGAATCAGTGATGTGATCCCTCTATTGCAGGGGTCGGCAACCTCTGGCACACGTGCCACTCTTGGCACGCAAGGCTTATTCCCCTGGCACGGCAGCGGAGTCCTCACCCAGCAGTTTCGATTGGACCAAACACGTCCGAAACGAAACTGCTATTATTATACTGTGGGGTCTCTTCAGACCCCACAGTATAATAAGCGGAGCCCCCGGGGAGGTGATGAAACAACGTTACTCACTATTCCACGCTCCGCAGCCACTGTGTACTCTTCAGGCACATCTGCCTGAAGTCAGCTGACAGGGCCTCAGGTGTTACGTCTGCGTCTGACGTCATTACGCATAATGATGCGATGTGACCCCTGAGACACAATGAGCGGTCGCTGACTACAGGCAGAAACGCCCGAAGATACAGAGCGGCTGCGGAGTGTGGAATAGTGAGTAACATTGTTTTTTATGTTTCATCACCTCTCTTTGCCCTCCATTTATTATACTCTGTGGTGTGAAGAGACCCCACAGTATAGTAATAGCTAGTGAGTGGCACAAATTGGAATATTATAAAAGTTAGAATATTATACCGTGTGCAGGGGCTACTATGTAGGATAACACAGTGTGCTGGGGCCACTATGGGACATATACCGTGTGCAGGGGCCACTATGGGACATAATACATGTGCAGGGGCCGCTATGGGACATATACCATGTGTAGGCGCCGCTATGGGACATATACCGTGTGCGGGAGCCGCTATGGGACATATTGCTGTGTGCAGGGGTCGCTATGGGACAAATACTGTGTGCAGGGACTGCTATGGGACATAGTACCGTGTGCAGGGGCCGCTATGGGACATAATACCGTGTGCAGGGACCACTATGGGACAACTACTGTGTGCAGGGGCAGCTATGGGACAAATACCGTGTGCAGGGGCTGCTATGGGACATATACCGTGTGCAGGGGCCGCTATGGGACATATTGCTGTGTGCAGGGGCCACTATGGGACAAATACCGTGTGCAGGGGCCGCTATGGGACATATACCGTGTGCAGGGGCCGCTATGGGACATATTGCTGTGTGCAGGGGCCTCTATGGGACAAATACCGTGTGCAGGGGCCGCTATGGGACATAATACCGTGTGCAGGGGCCGCTATGGGACAAATACTGTGTGCAGAGGCAGCTATGGGACATAATACCATGTGCAGGGACCGCTATGGGACAAATACCGTGTACAGAGGCTGCTATGGGACATAATACCGTGTGCAGAGGCCGCTATGGGACATATGGGAAAAAGTTCCAGTGGCCTAAGAATATAGCTGCATCCAGATACATAGTGTGTTTTGATCATAAGGATGCCGCCATACAGTGCTCCTGGACACATTTACCACTAATTGGCGGCTGTACATGGACTTTCATTGCTTCTAATCAGAAAGTACAGGAGCATCCCAGGAAATAGCAGTAAACGCATGTGTCCTAAAGCATCTGGTGGCAGCACTTCTATGTTATGGTTTGTGGTATATGACTTTAGTTTAGGGGTCATTAGACTTACAATTATTGACCGGCACTCCGAGTACCTCATCTTTGATTTTTTTTTATTAACATCGGCACGCCGAACAAAAAAGGTTGCCTACCCCTGCTCTATTGTATATCTTACAGGAAACACTTACACTTATGTAACGAGGGACATAAGAGGAGGAACCGTTGCCACCTCTTAGTCAACGCCCTGAGTTGATGGAAGAGGATGAGGGTCAGAGTCATTATAGTGGAGGAATTTAGGCTCCTAGACTGGAAAAGGAGGAAGACTTTCCCTTGGGATGCAGAAGAGGGACCTTTATATGTCATACTCACTGCCAGTGGAGGAGGACTTTGTCTCCAAAATGAACATGCCTGTAGCACTTACAAGTCATTAAAGGGGCTAATTTTTCTATAAAACCATTGCTTTTTGCAATATAAGTGCCATGTGTGACTAATAAACCATGGGCAAGCACTAAGTAAAAAGTAAATTTTTGAAGCATTTCAAATATTAAGATGCGTAAGAGCAACTAGCAGCACCTTGTATAGTTAAAGTAGGAGTTTGTATCTCTTGCTTATCATCCGTTTTTCCATAGACGTACAGTGATGGCCAAAAGTATTGGCACCCCTGCAATTCTGTCTGATAATACTCAATTTCTTCCAGAAAATGATTGCAATCACAAATGCTTTGGTAATAATATCTTCATTTACAGTATTTTGCTTGCAATGAAAAAACACAAAAGAGAATGAAAAAAAAAGTCAAATCATTGATCATTTTACACAAAACTCCAAAAATGGGCCGGACAAAAGTATTGGCACCCTCAGCCTAATACTTGGTAGCACAACCTTTAGACAAAATAACTGCGAACAACCGCTTCCGGTAACCATCAATGAGTTTCTTACAATGCTCTGCTGGAATTTTAGACCATTCTTCTTTGGCAAATTTCTCCAGGTCCCTGAGATTTGAAGGGTGCCTTCTCCAAACTACCATTTTGAGATCTCTCCACAGGTGTTCTATGGGATTCAGGCCACTTTAGAAGTCTTCAGTGCTTTCTCTCAAACCATTTTCTAGTGCTTTTTGAAGTGTGTTTTGGGTCATTGTGCTGCTGGAAGACCCATGACCTCTGAGGGAGACCCAGCTTTCTCACACTGGGCCCTACATTATGCTGCAAAATTTGTTGGTAGTCTTCAGACTTCATAATGTCATGCACACGGTCAAGCAGTCCAGTGCCAGAGGCAGCAAAGCAACCCCAAAACATCAGGGAAACTCCGCCATGTTTGACTGTAGGGACCGTGTTCTTTTCTTTGAAGGCCTCTTTTTTTTCCTGTAAACTCTATGTTGATGCCTTTTCCCAAAAAGCTCTACTTTTGTCTCATCTGACCAGAGAACATTCTTCCAAAAAGTTTTTGGCTTTCTCAGGTAAGTTTTGGCAAACTCCAGCCTGGCTTTTTTATGTCTCTGGGTCAGAAGTGGGGTCTTTCTGGGTATCCTACCATAAAGTCCCTTTTCATTCAGACGCCAACGGATAGTACGGGTTGACACTGTTGTACCCTCGGACTGCAGGGCAGCTAGAACTTGTTTGGATGTTAGTCGAGGTTCTTTAGCCACCATCCGCACAATCTTTCGTTGAAATCTCTCGTCAATTTTTCTTTTCCGTCCACATCTAGGGAGGTTAGCCACAGTGCCATGGGCTTTAAACTTCTTGATGACACTGCGCACGGTAGACACAGGAACATTCAGGTCTTTGGAGATGGACTTGTAGCCTTGAGATTGCTCATGCTTCCTCACAATTTTGCTTCTCAAGTCCTCAGACAGTTCTTTGGTCTTCTTTCTTTTCTCCATGCTCAATGTGGTACACACAAGGACACAGGACAGAGGTTGAGTCAACTTTAATCCATTTCAACTGGCTGCAAGTGTGATTTAGTTATTGCCACCACCTGTTATGTGCCACAGGTAAGTAACAGGTGCTGTTAATTACACAAATTAGAGAAGCATCACATGATTTTTCAAAGGGTGCCAATACTTTTGTCCTCCCCCTTTTTTATGTTTGGTGTGGAATTATATCCAATTTGGCTTTTTGACAATTCTTTTTGTGGTTTTCTATTGAAGACAAATTAAATGAAGATATTATTACCAAAGCATTTATGATTGCAATCATTTTCTGGAAGAAATTGAGTATTATCTGACAGAATTGCAGGGGTGCCAATACTTTTGGCCAGCACTGTACATGTCACTTTCACTCTGACATAACTTTGGCTGTGTTTGCCTTAGAGAGCTAGAAATTGGATAGATAGGTTCATAGGAGCCCTGGCAGTCTTATACACTATGTTTTAAGCCAATTTAAGCCATGGTTCATGCCAACTTGTTCGACCTGAAACAAATCTTGGTCCTGATCTGAATCTTAAGACGTTCTCCCATTTCTATGTGTGATAATTTCCCTTCCAACAGTCTCTGCATGGTAAGTCATCTGTGTCGTTCATCCTCTTAATGTTCAAGAGGGAAATCCCCCTTTAACTTATTTTCTAGATATCTGTTATCTAGTTCCTGTCCTGTGATGCACTATTATGCCAGTGGCATGAACCCAATCCCACCAACTGACGTAATAGTACATCATGAAGATGGACGAGTGGATGACAGCTGTGACACATCGATAATGATAATGGCATTTAAGGGGTCTCTTTGTACTTGCTGCCTCAATCAGCACCCCTGTTTTAAAAAATGTAAAAAAAAGAGTATGAAATAAAATATAAAAAATATAAAAAAATAACCATTTCCCCATTATTTTTTTTACGGAAGTTATTATTAGTATTATTATAATAATAATTAGCCATATGTGATATTGATGCATCTGTAAAAAACCAACCCATAGCATAAATTAGAACACTGTTTACTCTGAACAGTCAACGCTGTAAGAAAACAAAAAACAAAAAAAACAACATATATAACCCAAAATGATAGCCACTTCAAGCATTTCATGCGAATTAAAACAATATGGAGGTGAAATTTAAAGGTTTAATTTTTTTTTCAATAATAGATTTGTTTAGCCTTCAAATTTCCACATTTCAAAGGGGTTAAAAGAAAAAAAAATCATGTCCCAGTTAGTTACACAATTTCTCCTGAGCATGTGGATGTAAACTGCTGTTTAGGCACACAGCAGCGTGCAAAAGGGAAGGAGTGTCACTGGCCAATCGAAAAGCGGATTATGCTGGAATAGTTTCAGGTGTCATGCCTCATTTGCGAGCTCCTAAAGTAGCAGCACAGTGAAAACCCTCAAAAAGTGACCCCATTTTGAAAACAACACGCATCAAGGATTTTATCAAGGGGTATAATGAGCATTTTGACCCCACAGGTGATTCACACACTTTATTGGGAAGTGAAAATGAAAAGTTACTTTTTCTTTTCCAATAAACCAACCATTTATCCCCAGATTTTTCATTTTCACAATGGGTTAAAAGATGAAAAAGCACCCCATTACACAATTTCTCCTGAACAAAGCAATTCCTCATATGTTGTTGTAAACTGTTGTACAGGTACATGGTGCTCACAATGGAAAGAGCACTATATGGCTTTTGGAGGGCAGATTTTGCTGGAATAGTTTTCAGGTGCCCCTTACTGAATTTATCGAGGTGTATTATTATCATTTTCAACCCGAGTGCTTCCCAAAAATTAATGTCAAAATTGAAATTTACCATTTCAGTGCCCAATATGTTGTGCCCAATTTGTACTAACAGAAAAACACACTCCTAAAATGTTTAAGTAGGTTATCCCGAGTACAAAAAAGTTGTATATGTGGTCATAAACTGCTGTTTGGACCAAAGACAGGCCTCAAAAGGGAAGGAGCACTGCGCTTTTTAGATTTTGAAGTATAGATTAGAGGCAGAGGCGTAGCTAGCGGGGGGGGGGGGGGCAGAGGGGGCGGCTGCCCCGGGCCCACTGAATTTTTGGGGCCCACCCCGGGGCCGCCATTAATACAGCCTTTATTTCTAACTAGATCGGTGTCTCCAGACACCGATCTAGTTACAATGCGTCCTGGTGCTTAACTGTCTTATAAACCGCAAGCCAATACAGGCCTGCGGTTTACAAGACGCCGAGACCACAGACCGATGTCTGCTTCTCAGCACAGGGCGCGATGACGTCATAACATCGCGCCGCCCGCGCTCAGACACAGACGTCCTGCGCGTGGACAGGGAGGAAGCGCCGGCGGCTCCGTTCATCATCATCGCAGGTGAGTATGACTTTTTTTTTTGTGGGTATATTAATAGTATAAGGGGTGGTTAGGAGTGGGAAATATAACTATAAAGGGAGGATTCATTAGGGGGCATTATGACGATGGGGGGGTCATTTATATAAGGGTTATTGGGGGATCCTTTATATAAGGGTTATTAGGGGGTATTATTAATACAAGGGGGAGGTTATTTATATAAGGAGCCATTAGGGGGCATCATTTATATTAGGAGGCATTATGAACATAAAGAGGTGGTCATTGATATAAGGGGTCATTAGAGGTGCAGTATTTATGTCAGGGGGAATCAGGGGCATAATATGAGGGAGCAATTAATTTAATGAAAGTGGCACTTGGGCTTTATTAAGACTAAGGCCCCACGTAGCGGGCTGCAGGAAAAACCATGGCGGTAACATTGTGGTTTTTCCAGCAGCGCTTTTCACCGAAGGTCCGCAGGGGTTTCCCCTGTGGACTTTCTGTTTTCAATACAGCTATATGGAAACCGCCGGTGTTTCCATAGGTATAATTGACATGCTGCGATTTCCAAAACCGCAACGGTTTTGGAAACCACAGTGCGTCTGCTGCACATATTTTTCTGTAATGTGTGGATGAGATTTTCTAGAATGCCACGATTTTTTTCTGTGGGTTTTCACCACAAGGGGCCACATCCCATCCCCACTTTGCAGTAAAATATGCGCAGCGGAAACACTGCGATTTCCAAAACAGTCATAGTTTTGGAAATCGCAGCAAGTCAATTATACCTACGGAAACGCCGGCGGTTTCCCTATAGATATAATTGAAGCAGAAAGTCCGCAGAGGAAACCTCTGTGAACTTTCTGTGCAAAGTGCTGCAGGAAAAACCGTGATGCGTCGCCGCCGTGGTTTTTCCCACAGCTGTTTTTTGCTGCGGGATGCTACATGGGGCCTTAGCCTTAAGGAGTTTTCCAGCTCATTTTTATTGATGGTCTATCCTCAGAATAAATCATCAATAAGAGATAAGTGATTCCCCGCTGATCAGCTGTATGAAGGGGCTATGGCGCCTGTTTATATCATACGCTGTCTGTTTATAGTGACCGTGTGATGTCATTCCAGTCTTGTCACATATACGTGGATAGGACGAGGCTGTAGTTACATTACATGGCCGCTATGAAAAGAATGACACTATGTAAACAGAGAAGGGGTAACGGCACTTACACAGGTACCACGGTTCATTCAAACAGCTGATCCTGGGGGTCCCGGGTATTGGAACCCCAATAATTTTTTTTCCCTTGTTTTTTTTTCCCTTTTCAATTGGGAAATACCTGGGACATTATTAATAAGGAGCACTATTTAAAGGGGGTGCACAGGGAAGTTATTAATTTAAAGATGCACTTGGGGGTATTATTCATTATGGGGGGGTGTATTATATATTTTATAATTGGGGGTAGCAGCAGGATGGGGGCTTTGTGCAGGTGAGGACAATGTGGGTCAGGTGCCTGGAAAAGTGAGGAGCCAAAGATGTCTGTGTTGCAAACTTTACAGAGACTGGAAGAAGTGGTCATGGCCGTACAGATGGAAGAGAAGGGAAATGTGAAGGATTGGTCAGAGACGTCACCGGTAAGTCACTAAATGTTACTGCCCTGTATTCACCTAAATCGTCTGCAGAGCCCTGTGTAGAGCTGCTATATACCACTGTATGCTCACCGTATACTCATAGTATCGGTATACGAAAATGTCCAAGTTGGGGGCCCACTTGGACATGTTCGCCCCCTGTGCTGAATCCCTAGCTACGCCTCTGATTAGAGGGACTGTTTTTTGGAAGCCATATTGTTTTTGCAGAGCCCCAGATGTGCCCGTAAATTGGAATTCCCTAAAAAGTGACCCCATTTTGTAGAGGCCATTTTAGGATCTCTGCAAATGTGATATGTGTCCAAAAACCAACAAATGCATCGAAATCTGCGCTCCAAAAACTACACAACACTTCACCTCTGCACCCTGCTGTGTGCTCAAACATCAATTTATACAAAAAACTAGAGGATAATAATATACGGGAATCAAACTAGAAATTCTCAAAAAACAAAAAAACAAAAACAAAAAAAAATGCACTAAAACCTAGTTTTTAATAGTAATTCTAAAAGTACAATAAGAGACGCGTTTCTGCTGGTAAAAAGAAACCAGCTCATCAGAGGCAGTCAAAAAACTAGGGCAGACAAACAACCCCCATTGAGAGGTTTGAAAAAAGAATTCAGACATAGATCATTTCCGCCCGGTCGGCTGTGATGTCTGGCCGCAAATTAAGCCGAGCGGAGGCCCGGTATATCAACCTGTAGCCATGCCCCCTATAAATCGCGTCACCTGGGGGCGTACCCAATCAGCACATGGGACGCCTCCAAGGGCACATATCAGCAGGACTCACAGAACGCCCATAATGGGCGTGTCTAACTCTGCCTAACAGTGACGTGCATAGCGTCCTTAGTTACATCCGGACGACACATCGTGGTCACGTGACTGAAGGGGGAGGGACTCAATCATCACATGACCTAAAAGAACAACCAAGATAAATTACGCCTATAGCAAAAAGTAAATAAAACAAAGAGAAACCCATTACCTACTAAACTAACACAACAAAGCATCCCCCATTGTAAACAAAAGAGGGCAGATGGAAACAAAGCATCCCCCATTGTAAACAAAGGAGGACAGATGGAAAGGGAGTAAAAATAAATAAGAACTTAGTACATGGGGACAAGCACAAGGGAGGAATAGGATATAGTAGACTACTTCTAACTTGCATACTATAACACAATATAATAACTAGGGTCAAAATGAGGACACATATAAAGGGAGGAAAGAGGAAAATTAATAGGGCAGATAAGATCATCATAGCCCAGTAAATATACATAAGGGCATCAGTAAGGATGGTAAATTACATAGTAGAAGATGAATGCCCAAGGGAGTGACTAGATAATATTCAAAATATTGGGATAATAAAGATGGAACAAGAGAGGAAAATCACATAATGGATGTAAAAGACAAAAAAGATAGGCTCTGGTATTAAATGAATGAGGAATAAGAAATAAACTCATTCAATCAATTAGGTTGCACAGTATCTAACAGACACATCCATCGAGCCTCGCGTTGGAGGACTTTCCTGTCAAAATCTCCCCCTCTAGGGGGTTGTAGGACAATCTCAATGCCTTGAAAACTAAGAGACCCTTCGTCCCCAGCATGCTTGTCCCAGACATGGCGCGATACTGAGGTAACCTCCTTTCTTATGATGTCATTAATGTGTTCCCTAATGCGATACTGAGGTAACCTCCTTTCTTATGATGTCATTAATGTGTTCCCTAATGCGCCTGCGGAACTCCCTGATGGTTTTACCAACATACTGAAGTCCACTGGCACATGTAATAAGGTACACGATACCACTAGATTTACAGTTGATAAACCTCGAGATCTTATAAAATTTGCCAGTCCTCTCACTCTTAAATTCCTTCCCCCTTTTAATGAAAGTACATGATTTACAACTTCCACACGGAAAATTTAGTGGTTAGCAAACCAGCGATTTATCGTAGAGGCCCGAATTTATGGGATAAACTTGTACATAGTCATCTTGCATCTAAGGTCCCGGATGAAACATGGTTACAACAGAAACAACGCAACCTTGTGGGGAATTTTCCGTGTGGAAGTTGTAAATCATGTACTTTCATGTTGGTAAAACCATCAGTGAGTTCCGCAGGCGCATTAGGCAACACATTAATGCAGTGGTGAACCTAGCCTATTTGCTGCCTGAGGCGGACTATCGAAAGACGCCCCCTCCCCAAAAAAAAGTATATAAAATTGCGTTTACATGCTGTTAGCGTCACACGCTGTTATTGTCGTACAATAAACATACACAAACTTATGAAACCGTTTTTAAGAATTCTTCTTCCTGTATTACTTAGTATCAATCAGATCAACAACACGGCATTAACAATGACAATAACTTCACACATCTTCTGCTTGGTGGATGGCGAACCCATGTGGCCCCCATTCTCTATAATAGGAGGGCCGCAGATAGCTGAGTACTGGACTTCAGGTATCTTCGGCACTCCCATCGAAGTGAATGAAAGCCACGTGGGTTCGTCCATCCACCAAGCGATACACCTATATTCAGCTGCAGCCAGGCTGAATTCCCACCTAGTGGGGGGAAAAAACCCAATTCTCAGGTTCAGTGGGGTCTCAGCTGACAGACCCCCATCAATCAGGTATTTATCCTCTATCATTTAGGTGAATACAGAGTAGTAACATTTTGTGAATTACAGGTGACGTCTCTGACTAATCGGTCACATTTCCCTTCTCTTCCCTTTGGACCGCCATGACCACTTCCAGCTGTGACTTGTCTCTGTAAAGCTTACAACACAGACATCTTTGGCTCCTTTTCCAGGCATCCAACCCACATTGTCCTCACCTGCACACCCATCCTGCTGCTACCTCAATTATAAAATATATGATATAACCCCCCATAATGAATAATACTCCCAAGTGCATCTTTATATTAATAATGTCCGTGTGTACCCTGTATAAATAGTGCCCCTTATTAATAATGCCCCAAATGTTAGCTAATTAAAATGTTTTCCAGGTCATTAATAAACTAATCAGTGGGGCTCAAAAACCCAGGAGCCCCACTGATCACCTGTTTGAATGAACCGTGGTACCTGTGTAAGTGCTGTGACCGCTTCTCTGTTTACATAGTGTCATTCATCTCAGAGCGGCCATGTAATGTAACTACAGCCTCGTCCTATACACGGCTATGTGACAAGACTATATTTACATCACACGGTCACTATAAACAGACAGTGTGTGATATAAACAGGCACCATAGCCCCTTCATACAGCTGATCAGAGGAGGGGTCCACTGATCTCTTATTGATAATCTGTCCTAAGGATAGAACATCAATAAAAATTAGCTGGAAAGACCCTTTAATAAAGCCCAAGTGCCACCTTAAAGGGGTTGTCCAGGATAACCCCCTTTTTTAATATGAGGCTGGGGAAGGTGCTCCGGTGTCTCCCAGCGTGTTCCAGTCCGGCTGCTTCGGTGTTTTCTTCCCCTCAGAGGTCATGTACAGTTGGGACTTCCGCCAGAAAAGAACACCAGAGCAGCAGAACCAGACTGCAGTGGGAGACATCGGAGCACAAGGGACAGGTGAGTAGGTGTTTTTTTTTTAATACAGTATTAGATGGTATTATGGCCCACAGCGGCCCCTGCACACAGTATTACATGGTATTATGCCCCGCAGTGGCCCCTGCACACGGTATTATGTCCCGCAGCAGCCCCTGCACACGGTATTATTCCCCGCAGCGACCCCTGCACACAGTATCATGCCCTGCAGCGGCCCCTGCACACGGTATTATGTCCTGCAGTGGCCCCTGCACACCGTTTTATGCCCTGCAGTGGCCCCTGCACACGGTATTATGCCCCGCAGCGTCCCCTGCACAGGGTATTATGCTCCATAGTGTCCCCTGCACACAATATTATGCCCTGCAGTGGTCCCTGCACACGGTATTATGCTCCATAGTGGCCCCTGCACACAGTATTATGCCTCATAGTGGTCCCTACACTCGGTATTATGCTCCATTGTGGCCCCTGCACTCGGAATTATGCTCTATAGTGGCCCTTGCACACGGAATTATGTCCCATAGTAGCCCCTGCACTCGGTATTATACTCCATAGTGGCCCCTGCACACGTAATTATGCCCCATAGTGGCCCCTGCACACAGTATTCTGCTCCATAGTAACCCACCCATGAACTATTATTATACTCTGGGGTCTAAAACACCCCAGAGTATAATGATCGGAGACCCAGGTGGTGACAAACATAAAAACCAGTGTTACTTACTTGGGCTCCGGTGCGCTCCCTGCTTTCGGCCCTTTTCAATGTCGCACAGACCGGCGTCGCAACATAATGACGTCGGGCTGGCTCACGTGACACCTGGGACGTCACCAAAGAAGGCCAAAGCCTGCTGGGAGCAACATCGGAAAAGACCCGGAGTATAATAATAGTAGTATTTGGCCTCACTTATCGATCCCCGCTGCTGCTCACAGCTGCTTCTGATTCCCCCTTCTGCGTCCGATAGCAGAAGAGGAAGCGGAGGCGGCCACAGCAGGCGCAGGGATCGATAAGTAAATACGCCGTTACCTGCTGGGGATACTCCAGCAGGTTACGGCCTATTTATATATATATAAAAAAAAATGTTATTGTCACCTACCTGCAATCCCATGATGGAGCCACCACCGCGTAGGAGGCGCGATGACATCATTGTATCGCCGCCTGCGCTGACATGCAGAGGTCTCATAAACCAGCCCAGGACAGGCCCCGCTCAGCTTTGTTTTTTTAAAGCGGCCTGTCCTGGGCTGGTTTACATTAAATAAATGGTAAAAATGCCGCCCCCCCAAAACAGTGACGGACAGTGCCGCCAGAGGCGGCCGCCTCACTTCGCCTCATTAGCGGTGCGCCCCTGCATTAATGACATCATAAGAAAGGAGGTTACCTCAGTATCGCGCCATGTCTGGGACAAGCATGCTGGGGACGTAGGCTCTCTAAGTTTTCAAGGCATTGAGATTGTCCTACAACCCCCTAGAGGGGGAGATTTTGACAGGAAAGTCCTCCACTGCGAGGCTCGATGGACGGTTCTGTTAGATACTGTACAACCTAATGGATTGAACGAGTTTATTTCTTATTCCTTGTTCATTTAATACCAGAGCCTATCTTTTTTGTCTTTTACATCCATTATGTGATTTTCCTCTCTTGTTCCATCTTTATTATCCCATTATTTTGAATATTATCTAGTCACCCACTTGGGCATTCATCCTTAACTATGTATTTTACCATCCTTACTGATGCCCTTATGTATATGTGCTGGGCTATGATGATCTTATCTGCCCTATTAATTTTCCTCTTTTCTCCCTTTATATGTGTCCTCATTTTGACCCTAGTTATTATATTGTCTTATAGTATGCAAGTTAGAGGTAGTCTGCTATATCTTATTCCTCCCTTGTGCTTGACCCCATGTACTAAGTTCTTATTTATTTTTACTCCCTTTCCATCTTCCCTCTTTTGTTTACAATGGGGGATGCTTTGTTGTGTTAGTTTAGTAGGTAATGGGTTTCTCTTTGTTTTATTTACTTTTTGCTATAGGCGTTCTTTTCCTTTGTTGTTCTTTTTAGGTCATGTGATGATTGAGTCCCTCCCCCTTTAGTCACGTGACCGCGATGTATGGTTCGGATGTAACCAAGGACGCTATGCACGTCACTGTTAGACAGAGTTAGACACGCCCATTATGGGCGTTCTGTGAGTCCTGCTGATATGTGCCCTCGGAGGCGTCCCGTGTGCTGATTGGGCACGCCCCCAGGTGACGTGATTTATAGGGGGTGTGGCTACAGGTTGATATACCGGGCCTCCGCTCAGCTTCATTTGCAGCCAGACAATACAGCCGACCGGGTGGAAACGCTCTATGTCTGAATTCTTTTTTCAAACCTCTCAATGGGGGTTGTTTGTCTGCCCTAGTTTTTTGACTGCCTCTGATGAGCTGGTTTCTTTTTACCAGCAGAAACGCGTCTCTTATGGTACTTTTAGAATTACTATTAAAAGTTAGGTTTTAGTGCATTTTTTGTTTTGTTTTGTGCAAACATCAATTTATGCCCACATGTATGGCTCTTTTATACCCAGGATAACGTATTTATTAATGTCATATGTGGGTATAAACTGCTGTTTGGGAACACAGCTGGGCGTAGAGGGGAAGAAGCGCTATTTGGTTTTTGGAGCACAGTTTGTTTTTTGGACATCATTCCACTTTTGCACAGCTCCTGAATTGCCAGTAAAGTGGAATCCGCAGACACATGACCTCAATTTGGAAACACCACCTCTCATGGGATTTATAAAGTGACATATTTTGTAAGACAAGATGTCGGAAAATCATTACTTCCAGCGTTTTTTTTCCGTTTTCTTTTCAACAAAGTTCACTGTGCAGGTTAAATAATATTTCAGTTTTATTGTATGGGTTGTTATGGACACAGCTAGAGATGAGCGAATTGATTCTGCAGAAGTGGAATTCGATCCAAATTTCAAGAAATCTTTGATTCACCACGATTCCGGATTTCCTCATGCTTCAATGCATCGAATTGCATTTTTTAAAATTTTTTTTTTTAAATGGCCACCGCACATGTTAAGACAAGGGGGAAGGGACTCTGAGAGCGCGGGATCATCCACAATGCCAAGCGTGCTGCTAATCAGCAGCCAGCAGGACCTGTGATGTTACAGCCCTATAAAAACCCTCGGCCATTTTAGATACAGTCATTCCACATCGCTCTTACTGTAGGGACAGACGTCGGCAGGAGCTAAGGAAAGACTTAGAAAACAGAAGTTCAGGGAAAGAGGATTACAAAGTGTAGGGGAAGGATAGGAAGGAATTGAGAGAAGAATTTGGGGTGGTTGCAGGCTCATTTACAGCAAGAATTTACAGCATAATTCACATTGCAGCACTCACTGCCGTTATACTGCTGCTCATTACTCATATCTGTGTCATCAAGGTCGAACACAACAAACCTTTTGCAGTGCAGTACAGCAAAAAAAAGTGAAATATCATACACTAATATCTGCACGCATCTGTAAAAGAAGCCTTTTTAAAGGCCTTTATTATAAGGGGCTTATTCACTGTTCTTACAAGGCATAACATTATTGAGTACTATTGTGCCAAAGAAAACTGAATTATCATCCAATAATATCTGCACTTATCTGTAATAAAGGCCTTTAATGTGGGGAAAGATATAACGACCATATTCGCCATTTTGTTACCAGTATAAAGTTGCAGGCAATATTTTAAAACAGGATTGTCAATAAAAATTCAATAATTCTTAGCGGTTATCACTTATTTAAAGGTCTTTATTAGTGTCAAAACACATAAAAAGGACCATATTCGCCATTTTGTTACCAGTATAAAGTTGCTGGCCATTTATAAATAGTATTGTCAATAATTCAATAATTCTGAGCCACAAATCTCTGCCTTTATCACGCTTTTTTTTATTGGTGTTCATTAGTGGGTGAAGAAATTTTCTTCAAAGTAGAAAATAACAGGCCTTTTTGCCCTTTACAATTAAGTTTTTTCATCGAACAGTATGTCAGACAGAGAAGCGAGAGGCCATGCACAGGGGAGGTCCACAGGCCTAAATGTTTCTGACGCAGGCACAGGTCGCAGTAGAGTAAGGGGGCGTGGCAGCAGGGTCAGTTACAGAGGCCTGAGCTCCGAGTGTCAAGTAGTGGTTGTGTCTTGACCAGCATCCCAATGGTTGTAGACTGCTTGACTCAGTCATCCAATTCATCCCAAGTCACATCAAACACCCCCAGCCAAGAGTCGGTGGGTTTGTCAGACACAACCCTTAGTTGGCATGGCACGGCAGCAGGCCCTGTGCCCTCACCTGTCCTCAACTTGCCTCTGTCCTTTTCTGTTCCCTCAGCTAGAGAACTACTCTATGCTGTGGGCTCAGATCCACTGTACAGTGAGGAGGAGGTACTATAGGACAGTCAGCAGCTACTGCTCAGCCAAGATGTGGAGGAGATATCCGCCGCTTCCTGCGGTAGGCGGGCAAGTAGTGATGAGGAGAATGGCATGGGAGCTGGTGTTGAGGAGGACATCAGTGACCTGCAGACAGTAGTAGATGACGATGTAGCCAATCGTAATTGGGAGCTGGGTGACTAAGGGGCCTCATCGTCATCAGAAGAGGGTTGCAGCTTGTGCATGAGGCAGCGGGGGAGTCAGCAGGGTGGCAGCAGTGTGAGGTTGAGAGCTAAACGTGCCCCGGGTAGACCAACCACTTCTCAGCAGCCTACCTGCCTGGAAAACAGTGGTGCAGGGGTTCATGGAGGCAGTGGCGGTAGCAGTCAGTTATTGCGGAGTGTTGGGGATAAAATCACCTTCTCAGCGGTGTGGCAGTTTGTTGTAAAGCCGCCGGGGGAGGTGAACATGGCCATATGTTCAATCTGTGGGCAGAAGGTGAAACGTGGCCAGGGTGCCAATGTTGGCACCACAGCCCTGCGCCAACATATGCAGCGTCACCATAAAGTGGCCTGGGAGAGCCGTGGCTCCAATGTGGTGGTCCAGCCTGTCGCAGCAACCGCTGCAGCACCCAGTGGCACGCACCACATTTCAGGCAGTCAAGGCTCCACCACCTCAGCTGAAGGAAGCTGTGTGTCCTTCTCATCATCTTCTGTTCGTGATGCTCCTACTCCTCCTCCTACTAGTCTGTCATTGCATCAGCAATCGATCACAGAATCTATATCTAAGAGACAACAGTATACATGGACTCATCCAACAGTGCAGAAGCTGAATGTGCGCCTGTCCAAGTTGCTGGTGCTGCAGTCACTCCCTTTCCACTTTGTGGACTCTGCACCTTTCAGAGAACTGATGGCTTGTGCCGAGCCGAGGTGGAGAGTCCCAAGCTATCATTTCTTTGCCAAGAAGGCAGTACCAGCCCTGCACAAATATGTAGAAGAGAAGGTGGGCCAGTCCATGAGCCTGTCGGTGTCTGCCAAAGTGCATGGCAGCACCGACGTGTGGAGCTGTAACTACGGTCAAGGACAATATATGTAATTTACGGCCCACTGGGTTAATGTGGTGCCTGCACAGACACACCAGCAACTTGGACAGGTGACGCAGCCTCTGCCTCCACGTTCTCACGCCGCTGGTCCTGCAACAATGTCCGCCTCATCCTCCACTGTCTCCTCAGCCTCCACTGCTGGAACAATTCCCAGTGCTCCTCCAGCATACCACATGTGCAGGGCACAGTGGTGTCATGCTGTTCTACACCTCAGGGGAAGTCACTCAGGGGAGGAACTGCTCCATGTCCTCAATCAAGAAATCGAATCCTGGCTTTCTCCAAGAGAACTTAAAATTGGAACAATGGTGACCGACAACGGGAAGAACATGGTGTCGGCCCTGCGTCAAGGAGGGCTGAGCCATGCGCCCTGCATGGCGCACGTATTCAATCTGGTTGTCAAGCGTTTCTTTAAGTGTTCCACCCATCTGCAAGACATCCTAAAATTGTCAAGGAAACTTTGCATGCACTTCAGCCACTCGTACACCGCCAAGCACACCCTCCTTGAGCTGCAGTGGCAGAACGGCCTCCCACAACATAGGCTGATATGCGATGTTTCCACCTGTTGGAATTCAACCCTCCATATGTTGGATCGACTATATGAACAGAGAAAAGCCATAAACGATTTCTTGATGATCCAAGCGGACAGACGTACTCCCCTGTGTAACTTTAACGTTAGCCAGTGGCAGCTCATACGTGACACCTGCCGTTTGTTAGTTCCTTTTGAGGAGGCCACTTTGTTAGTCAGTCGCCAGGACTATGGGATGAACAACGTCATTCCACTGATTCACATCCTGGAAAAGATGCTTATCAATCTGGCTGGTCAGGGGACTGGAGATGTGGCGTCTACATCTCAAGGTCACATGAGCCCTGTGGGGGCTGAACTGGAGGAAGAGCAGGACATTAGAGCACAAACAATGTGTAGTCAAATGGGTGGAAAGGAGGAGCAGGAGCAACCAGAACAGCCAGAGGGAGATGAGGAGGATGAGGCAGATGACCCAGACACACTGTGGCAATATGCAGTGGAGATGGATGCAGGGAGTCCCTCGGAGTCACTTGCGCAAATGGCTCGATGTATGCTGACTTCCTTGCGCAGTGACAGCCGAATTGTCACCATTCGGCATAGGGATGACAACTTGCTCTCCACCATGTTGGACACTCACTACCGGGGAAAAATGGGGGCCTTTTTTACACCCACTGAGAGGGAGGACAAACTGAACTACTATAGAGACATGCTATGTAGCAAGCTGGCCGCTGCTTACCTGTGCCATCGTCCATCCTCTCGCATGTCCAATCGGGGGGGCCATGAGCGTTCAACTTGCACTGGGATGGCAGCTGTGGAAGGGAGTGGGGGTGGCAGGAGCAGTTTCAGCTCCATCAGCAGCAGCCTGAGCCTAGAGTCGCTGATGAGCAGCTTTCTTCAGCTGCATAGTGAAGAAGCTGCTCATCAGCAGCTAGACACAGAGCAGAACTTGAACCAGCATGTGGTGGCACCCTGCCACCCGTCATCGAATATCCGCTGGACTACTGGGCAGCTAAACTGGATTTGTGGCTGCAACTGGCCAAGTTTGCCCTGGAAAAGCTGTCCTGCCCGGCCAGTAGTGTGGCATCAGAGAGGGTGTTTAGTGCAGCAGTGGCCATAGTTACCCCAAGGAGAACTCGCCTGCCCACCCAAAATTTGGAGAGACTGACCTTTGTGAAGATGAATCAGGCATGGATCAGCCAGGACTTCCACCCACCAATGCCTGATGCAGCAGATTAAATGATCCATGCTGCCTCACCAAACTCTGCCACTGGTTCACTGTATGGCCTCCTAAGGCTGTTGCTACCTACACATTATGCCACCTTGCCACTCTGTGGCCTGCTCACTCTGCTGCCACCTCTGCACTCTGCCACTGGGTGACTGTATGGCCTTCTCATGCTGCTGCCACCTCCTCACTCTGCCACTGGGTCACTGTATGGCCTCCTAAGGCTGTTGCTACCTACACATTATATCACCTTGCCACTCTGGCCTCCTCACTCTGCTGCCTTCTCTGCACTCTGCCACTGGGTGACTGTATGGCCTCCTCACGCTGCTGCCACCTCTGCCTCTGCCATTGAGTAACTGTATGGCCTCCTCACACTGCTGCCATCTCCTCAATCTGCCACTGGGTCACTGTATGGCCTACTAAGGCTGCTGACACCTCAACACTCTCTTACCAGGTCACTGTATGGCCTACTAAGGCTGCTGACACCTCAACACTCTCTTACCAGGTCACTGTATGGCCTACTAAGGCTGCTCACACCTTCACAATGTCACTGTATGGCCTCCTCATGCCACTTCCACTGGGTCACTCTGTGTACTCCTCCTGCCGCTGCCATTTGGTCACTGCATGCCTTCCTCAAGCCGCTGCTGCTGGGTCACTGTATGGCCTCCTCATGCCGCTGCCACTTGGTCACTGAATGGCCTCCTCATGCCGCTGCCACTGGGTCACTGCATGGCCTCCTCATGCCGTTTCCACTGGGTCACTCTGCGTCCTCCTCATGCTGCTGCCACTGGGTCACTGTATGCCCTCCTCATGCTGCTGCCAACTTCACATTGCCACCTTGTCACCAGCAACTTGGCCAGGTGGCGCCGCTTCCGCTTCCACATTCTCACACCGTTGGTCCTGCAACAATGTTCACTCTACAGTAGGATGTTGGGTCTCTTCACGGTTCTTTCTACCTGGCACATGGACCTGTAAGGCTGGGTTCACACTTGATTTAGATGGTCAGTTTTGGCCCAGTAACTGTCCAAATAAGTGAAGTGTGCATCGATTCTAAGAGTGACGCCTGTCATGTGCGTGTCATTCGGACTCACAGTATTGTTTGACTACCACAGTAGGCTCCCTATGCATGTTACTGCAAGGCACAGTGTTCTACTCCACTATACAGGCTCTCTGAAGCTAGGAAATAGGTGTTTTTAGCGATATTTGCCGCAAAGTAATTCGGATCGAAGCTAATTTTTTTGGAACTTCGAATAGAAGTGCTGAATTGAACTTTTGAGAAATTCGCTCATCTCTAGACACAGCAATACCAAATATGTATTGTTTTTATTAATTAATATTTTATTTTGTTTTATTTATTTATTTTTTTACTTAATTCATTTTATATAGGAAAGGGGCATATTTGGAGCTTTATTTATTATTTTTTTAAACTCACCAACCAGTGTGCTGAAGCATGGTGTTAGCTGAAAGCTACAGATAACGCCTGCTCAGTGCGTGAGAGGGCAGAAGGCTTCCACAGAAATAGTAGAGTTTAGTGTCTAAAATTCCATAGTATCTTATGTGTTTTTTCCAAAGGTTAGACGCAGGAGGCAGCAACACTGGCACACACCACAGACACGTTTTCTTCAGCGGTGTTCTAGGTGTGCTGAACGTCTGTGGAGAAAATCACGTAAACCTGCAGACTTCCTACATTTTAAATTTATGCTTAAAACCTATAATTCTGCCCTTCACCTAGTCAAACAAGCCTATTTCACCACTCTCATCTCTTCTCTCTCCTGTAACCCTAAAAAGCTATTTGAAACTTTTCATTCCTTACTTACCCCTAAGGTGCAGATGCCATTCACAGACCTTAGCGCAGATGACCTGGCCTCTTATTTCCATGATAAAATTGATAAGATCCGTCAGGAAATAACTGCCCAATCCCCAGGTGGCATTGACCCCCTCACCAGCCGCACTTCAGACTGTTCATTCTCATCTTTTGAACCTGTTACAGAGGAGGAAGTATCTCAGCTACTTTCCTCTTCTCGCCCTACGACCTGCAGTAGTGACCCTTTCCCCCTCACACCTTCTCCAGTCTCTGTCGCCTGCAGTCACGACTTACCTTACTAAAATATTTAACCTCTCTCTCTCTTCTGGAATTTTCCCATCCTCTTTCAAACATGCTGTCATAACCCCACTACTGAAGAAATCCTTCCTTGACCCGTCCTGTGCTGCTAACTATCGACCTGTCTCTAACCTTCCTTTCATCTCCAAGATCTTGGAACGCTTGGTCTATTCTCGTTTAATCCGCTATCTTTCTGCTAACTCTCTTCTTGACCCCTTACAATCTGACTTCCGCACTCTGCACTCTACTGAAACGGCCCTCACAAAAGTCTCCAATGATCTCCTGACGGCTAAATCCAAAGGTGACTTCTCTCTTCTTATTCTTCTAGATCTCTCAGCAGCATTTGACACTGTTGACCATCAACCTCTTCTCACTATGCTCCACTCTGTCATCACAGACACTGCTCTCTCCTGGTTCTCCTCTTATCTCTCTGATCGCACTTTCTGTGTATCATTTGCGGGCTCTGTTTCTTCCCCTCTTCCCCTTGCCATTGGGGTTCCTCAGGGCTCAGTCCTAGGTCCCCTGCTCTTCTCCCTCTACACAGCACCCATTGGACAAACCATCACTAGATTTGGCTTCCAGTACCATCTTTATGCTGATGACACCCAATTATATACGTCATCCCGTGACATCACCCCTGCACTAATACAGAACACCAGTGACTGTTTCTCTGCTGTCTCAAATATCATGTCTACGCTCTATCTGAAACTGAATCTCTTAAAGACTGAACTACTGCTGTTTCCACCATCTAATAGATCTGTCCCTGATATCTCCATTGCAGTCTCTGGCCTTACCATAACTCCCAGGCAGTATGCCTGCTGCCTCGGGGTTTTGTTTGACTGAGACCTTTCCTTCACCCCCATATCCAATCACTCGCACGCTCTTGTCATCTCCACCTCAAAAAACATCTCCAGAATCCGCCCTTTCCTTACCACAGATACACTAAAGACACTTCTCACTCTCGCCTTGACTACTGTAACTCCTTACTAATCGGTCTTCCCCTTACTAAACTCTCCCCTCTACAATCTATTCTGAATGCGGCGGCCAGGCTCATCTATCAGTCTAGATGCTACAGCGATGCCTCCGGTCTGTGCGGGTCACTACATTGGCTGCCTATTCAATACAGAATACAATATAAACTTATCACCCTCATTCACAAGGCTCTCCATAATGCTGCACCTCCCTACATTTCCTCCCTCATCTCTGTCTATCGCCCAACTCGTACTCTCTGTTCACTCAATGACCTAAGACTAACATCCTCTATTATCAGAACCTCCCACGCTCATATACAAGACTTCTCCCGAGTTGCACCACTTCTCTGGAATGCTCTATCCTGGACTATCAGATTAACCCCCAATTTCCGCAGCTTCAAGCGTAAACTAAAGACATATCTTTTCAGACAGGCCTATCACAACTCCTAATGTAAACCCTTCTGTAGTTAGAATCCCAAAGGATATGATGCCGTATCAGACTAGCTTTATATGTCCAGGCACCATCTGCATGTTAAAGGACACGACTGGTGACGGCTCATACAGCTTTATATATGTGTAATGACAGTAACCTCTATTACAAAATTGTCTGACCATTGTATAAGCAATACTACGTTTGTTGCCGCCCCTGCTACCTCTTGTGTCACCCCCTCTACCTCATAGATTGTAAGCTCTTGCGAGCAGGGCTCTCAGTCCCAGTGTGTGAATTGACTATTTCTTTGTAATGTATCTATTTTGTCAGTACTTGAACGCTACAAGTTGTACAGTGCTGCGGAATATGTTGGCGCTATATAAATAAAATGTATTATTATTATTATTATCCAGAAATTTACTTCTGCAGTGCATGGTTGTTGGAAGGTTTATAGCTTACACAACACATTTTAGGCTTCCTAATACTAAGAATTCAAAAGACCTATAATACCACACTTGCAAGTTTTCTCTGTAAATGCTGTATTATAGACAGTGAATGCAAGTATGAACTCTGATTTCTGCACGTCATTTCTCCCAACTGTAATATATGCAATAAAAGTTAAAAAAAAAGAAAATGACAAATGAAGCAACAAATGGCTCAAAAGATATGAAAGATAAAATCTTATGAAATCTTATTAAAATTAATTTCAGTTTTATTAATTCAGCACTAAAGTAAACATTTTAGAGCAGCCTTTTTTGCATATCAGAAATAATTCAATATTATTAATAGAAAATGACAATGCTACTGGCCGACTTTAACCACAGCATAGCTTATCAGCATACCACACCTTTACATTGAACTTAGCGTTATAGTTACAATATTTACTGGTGTGTGAAGCATAAATAATATTATGTGTTCCTATTACTTATGAAATAATGGTTATATTTTATATCTCAGTACAGTTTTATTTCAAGTATGGCCAAGTCCATAACATTTTAATTACAAATGAAGTATGGATAGTTACGCTTCTAGAAATGAAGCTGTAAATGGCTGCAAAAATTTTATGTGCTTGTGTGTTGTTTATTGAACAATGCACATAGCTGGGTAGAAATTCATCACATAACTGCAGCAGCGCTTGCGTAATAATATATTAAAGGAGAAGTCAACACTTTTTGCCTATTTGATTTTATAGGCAAGCGAGTATTATTATGCTGTACATTACCAGTATGCGAGTTGTGCTATTGTTCCACAGTATAGCCAGAGGTAAAGGTCACCCTGTCAAACACAATTTATTTGTTTCTTCCTTGTGTATTCACACATATTAAAATGTTTTCCTTCTCAAGGTGCTAGCCTCTTGTTTGCTCTCAATAATGAAACGCATGTTTGCTTAAACTATTATTGCAACTGCAAGGAGAATAAATTCTCTTCAGAATTAAAAGAAATTTACATAACACATACAGATTCATTTTTAAAATACAATTTATAACTAAGCCTGTTTTTTAATCATGAACATTGTAATAATTGTCAAATAACAATATAAATATTTTTAAACTATAGAGAAAAATTCTGTTTATTGTTAGTCTTTCTTAAAACATAGATTTTTTTTATTGTATTTACAATACTACAATTCCATATCATTGTAAATATTAGATTACAATCAGTTATTACAATGTTACATCGTTATATCAGTCATACATAAACAATAGAATACACATGAACTAAATAAGATGTTTCAAAACAAAATAGAACAGAAAACATAAACTCAGGTAATTTCCTCAAGTAATTGCTATAATGATCTATTTGGGATTGTGAAAGATCCTCAGTGCGCCAACACCGCGTTGGCTCACACCTGAGTCTTCTTTCATATAAAACCACACTCACCGCCAGTGAGTGCCGGATTCACAAGATAAATACAAGACAAGCTTTCTAAATTTTATATATTTATTAACCCCTAAATGGGTCGGTATTAACATCTAACATATACAGTTCAGAACAGATATGTAGATATATGCAAGCATTAACAGTTACTAGTTACAATATACAGTACTTAAAATAAAAGGGAATAAAGGTGAAATAGTTACTTTACCACACATCTCCTGGATGTGGCTCTATAGTCCAACACTCACACATGGCATGTGGAGATCACCAGTGGAGGCAGCGGCATTAACTCCTAGCATGTGGCATCACAGTATATTCCAGCCTGCATGCTCTCATCACAGTCTCTCAGTAAACTCTTGTAGTCTGTAAAAACTCCTCATAGTGTTCCCTTGTAGTCCCAGCACAAATCTCCTCCCATTGCCTCTTACCTCATCTTTTATACCCTTTATGCCACCTCCCAGAATGAGGTCACCGGCGGCAGCAAGTCTGATTGAATCATGCACTCAAGTCCAGATTCTTTGTAAAGAGCTGAGACCAAGTGGAATGATACAATGTTATCAGCCATATCTGATCTACCAGTGCAGGCTGCACCATGCATGTTTCTTTGATCACTCAGGGCTGTGTAGGAATACAATGGAGCCCTGCTGGGATGGATACAAAGCCCTATTGTTCCAGTCTGGCCACTATTGGCAATATACCTATGATTATGGCTGCGCACCTTATGAGTAAAGAGATACGCTACCCAGAGACCAAAATACAGCTTTGAGTTATAGCCATATTTAAGCAGAATCATCACACCTCCCCCTTTAGATGGGGCTTGTAGGAAGTAGGGGCCTGTGCCCCTCTTCTGAGAGCACCTCTGCCGCTTCACCGCACCAGGATAGGCCGTCTGCATTGCCATGGGCCCAGCCGGGCTTGTGCCGAATGTCGAAATTGTATTGCTGGAGCACCAGGCTCCAGCGCAACAATCGCCCATTCTGACCTGCTATACGCTTTATCCAGATCAGAGGGTTGTGGTCCGTCACCACGGTGAAGTGGCGCCCATACAAGTAAGGCTGCAGATGCTGCAGGGCCCAAACAATTGCCAGGCATTCTTTCTCCACTGTGGCGTAGGGCACCTCCCCGCGGCAGAAGCTTTCTACTGAGGTACTGCACTGGGTGCTCTTGCCCCGCGGAGTCAATCTGGCTCAGCACGGCACCGAGACCGTAGGTGCTGGCGTCGGTCTGTAATACAAGTGGATGAGATTCATCGTACGCTTGAAGTACAGGACCGCTTGCCAGGGCTGCCTTCAGGGCCTAGAAGGAGTGCTCACAGGTATCCGTCCATTGGACGGTTTGCGGCAACTTCTTCTTGGTGAGGTCTGTCAGAGGAGCAGCAAGGGCACTATAGTTCGGGACGAACTTCCTGTAGTACCCTGCTGTGCCCAGGAAAGACATCACCTGTCGCTTGGTCCGAGGGGTTGGCCATGTGGTGATTGCCTCCAGCTTCTCAGGCTCTGGCCTCAAGGCTTCACAACCCCCCCCCCCCGGGTCCCAGCAGACTCGGGCCTTGTCAGACTCCGAGGGTGGTTGAGCGCCACGTGCCTTCAATATGGCCAGACTAGGGTCAGCTTGGACAGCATCTCTGAACTCTTGGCTGGAGTGAGACAAAAGAGAGGTGCATGTTACATAGCTGCTGGACCCTTCTGGCTCTCTAGTCTGACTAGGGACGCTTCTAAGGCCCAGGCCCTGAGCCACGTACACTTGGCTACCTCCTGCCTGTTCTGGGTCCGCTTTCTGAGTGCTGGCATCCTGTGGAGTCACACTCATAACCCCAGGTATTTGGGATACCAGTTCAGAGACCCCATCCCGGCGGTCTCTCAGGGTCTTTCTCACACTAGCCGCTAGTTGGGAGAGTTTTAGGGGGATTCTGCACCTCCCCCTTTGCTTCCAAACCTAGGGGCACCTCTGGTTCTGGCACAGGTATGTTTGGACCCTGTCCTACCTGTACTTGGGTGGGTGATGGTGATACCTTGGGCAAAGGACTGAGATCATGCTTCCCCAAACCATCCCCCCACAATACATTGACAGGTAATACATTTGACATACCCCCTTCTTGGATCACACCTCCAGTACCCCATGCCATCTGCACTTGGGCCATGGGCGCTCCTGGAATAGAACTGGACAGAAGAGAAGTGTATGTCTCATACCGGCTGGACTCCTCCGGCTTCAAGGGAGTGAGGCTAGTCATGGCGGTCTCAGCACCGACTCCAGGTGGTGTAGGCAATGGTTCAAGGGTCGGAACGCCCTCCACCCTTGTAGCACTCTGGCTGCGGGCTAACACTGCACTACCAGCAGTCCGTCCCTCACCTGGATCGGCCATGAGATCCCCATAGCCTACCTGACCACCTGGCACATGGTCAGCAGTTGGGTGCTTATCGGATGCACTGGGCGAAATAGTAGAAGTCGCTTCCAGTGACTCAGAAGAGCTACCCTGTACACTTTCACAACAAGCATTGGCAATTACATTGACAGTACATTCATTAGCAATTGTTAATTCACACCGGTCCTCAATGAAATCTGTGGTAGACATATTAACTAGCTGGGAGGGAGACACCCCCACAGATGTGGGTGTGTCTACAGACAAAATCTCACTGGCTCCTAGCACGGGAGTGAACAAAGCATCAATAACATTTTTGCTGAGCTGGGTTGCAGGAAGCTCATTTGCATCTTCCCTGCTCTCAGCTGAAGGCAACTCATTAGCATTTACATTTACTGCCATGGGAAGTATCTCAGAGGGGGGGTTACGGGCCCTCTCTGCAGATATGACAGACACATTATCAACATTAATCATAGACAGTTTATCACAGTAAATTGGAGTGCTCCCCACCCCATATTGGGACATCATAGGTCCTAAATCAGTTCCCAACAGTACATTAGCAGGCAAATCAGTCATTAGTCCCACAGTCCGCATTCCTTTTCCTGCACCCCAGTCCAGATACACAGATGGGCCACCTGCTGTGGCTTGGGAAGCAGGGAAGTTCTCAGGGTGGTTGGGGCACTCCTCCTTGAAATGTCCTGTCTGGTTACAGGCATGGCACCGCCGCACCTCCCCTTGGGGTTTGGGGAAGGTCACCCAGGCGCCCAGAGTTCTTGGGACAGGGGAAGGACCACCCCGGGCATAGTTTGTCTCACCCGACCTGACGACAGACGGCTGTGGTGAACTCCGGCCTGGCTTCTCCTTCCAACTTGAGGGTCTCTGCAGGGTTGTTGGAGTTTGCGCAGGGGCGGTTTGTGCCTGCTGGGAGAGCTCCATTCTTTTGAGCTCAAGCTGATACTGCTGTTCAGCCTGCCATTCTGCTGCCTCACGATCAGCCTGCCGTTCTGCTGCCTCACGATCTTGTTCTACAGCTTCCAGAAAGCGGCACATCACCTGCAGGTATAGGTTAGGGTCACTGGTGCCTATTTTCTGCAGGGCCATTTGCCAGTGTGAAGCCATTCCTCCCACAAGGCTGGGGCTACTGGCCTCTCCTAGTGAAGTAATCCTTGGGACCGGGCTGCTTGCCACACTTCCTGGCCTAGCCCCAAAATCAGGACTCTGCTCGATTCTCTGCATGGCTGTGGCTGCCTCCATTTCAGCCATACGCTCAGGATCTCCAAAAGCCTGGTTCAGCAATTCTGGAGATCTGCTTCTGAGCCCACTAGCCATCCACTGGTATTTGCCAAATAAAAGATAGGCTAGAATACAAAGAGTAAGGGAGGGGAACAGCACTGTATCAAACTTTCACTGTATCTTAATGCTTGCTTTAATACCGAGCTTGTCTCATAGGATTCCTACAATCCCCAGCGTCTTGAGTGATAAAGGTCCCCAACACACGCTGTTTATCCTAAGATCCCACTACGCTGCCACCAATGTGAAAGATCCTCAGTGCGCCAACACTGCATTGGCTCACACCTGAGTCTTCTTTCATATAAAACCACACTCACCGCCAGTGAGTGCCGGGTTCACAAGATAAATACAAGACAAGCTTTCTAAATTTTATATATTTATTAACCCCTAAATGGGTCGGTATTAAATTCTAACATATACAGTTCAGAACAGATATGTAGATATATTCAAGCATTAACAGTTACTAGTTACAATATACAGTACTTAAAATAAAAGGGAATAAAGGTGAAATAGTTACTTTACCACACATCTCCTGGATGTGGCTCTATAGTCCCACACTCACACATGGCATGTGGAGATCACCAGTGGAGGCAGCGGCATTAACTCCTAGCATGTGGCATCACAGTATATTCCAGCCTGCATGCTCTCATTACAGTCTCTCAGTAAACTCTTGTAGTCTGTCTGTAAAAACTCCTCATAGTGTTCCCTTGTAGTCCCAGCACAAATCTCCTCCCATTGCCTCTTACCTCATCTTTTATACCCTTTATGCCACCTCCCAGAATGAGGTCACCGGCGGCAGCAAGTCTGATTGAATCATGCACTCAAGTCCAGATTCTTTGTGCAGGCTGCACCATGCATGTTTCTTTGATCACTCAGGGCTGTGTAGGAATACAATGGAGCCCTGCTGGGATGGATACAAAGCCCTATTGTTCCAGTCCGGCCACTATTGGCAATATACCTATGATTATGGCTGCGCACCTTATGAGTAAAGAGATACGCTACCCAGAGACCAAAATACAGCTTTGAGTTATAGCCATATTTAAGCAGAATCATCACAGGGATGTTTTTGAAATTGTTAGTCTTCTCAACCTTTCAAGATCATTTATTTTTCTATAGTGTTCCCTGATTTAGGCACAATAATAAAAATGCAGTCCAATCTTAGAGATTATGTCAGGCCTCTTGCACACTGATAAATACATGCGGAAAATACGGACCAAATATGGAAAGGAGACCTGTACTCTTTGCATCCGGATGTTCTGGACAGTATTTGCCTATGTGCAAGAGGGCAAGATGAACTGCAAAGATTGGTGTATAGTTAAACAAAGTTCTTATGTTAAACATAGTTTTAAAGTGAATCTGTCAGGGCGATTTTGGACACTAAACCACCCACAGGCCTTTATGGAACCATATCTCTGGCACTTACACAGTGAAGCCGGGGTGTACGTTCTCGGCTTCATTGAAGAACTGTGAAGGGGTCGGAAGCACCAAAGATGAGTCTGATAAAGCTCATCAAACTCATCTGTAGGTAAGTATAAATGTTTATTTTTTAAAATTGCGGGCACGGATGGCTTTCTAACAGGGCAACTTGGGACACTAAACCCCAGGTCTATAAGTACCTGTGGGTAGTTTAGTGTCCCAAATTGCCCTGACAGGTTCTCTTTAAGTATTTTTTTAGGTATTTATTTTCGTTCAGAAAATCCTGCAGTACTCTCAATAGCTACTAAGTCAAATTATGCGTTTATATTTTCTCTTCTGTAGGTTACTTCTTTTTGCAGCAGCTACCTCACTTATCAGCACACATAATCCATTAGCACACTAGGTAATTCCACTGTTTATCTACTCTCCACTCTACTCAATGACCTCTGCACAGATCACATTGCATGCCTAGAAAACTCTACACAGAAGTCAATAGGGTCTGCTCCAGAGTATTGTGCCTATGTACCCAGGGTCCAACTCCAGAGTATGGGAAATGACAGACTTTAGTCTTAGTGGTTACAGTTGGAACTGCAGGATTTTTTTTATTTTTTTGAAAAATTTGAAATACAAAAATAAAAACATTAACCAAAACCAACCCCTCAGGCTCCACCCCCCCCAAAAAAACAAAAAAAACTATGTCATCTACCTGGAATAGTCCTAAACCATACAAAAATAGTGACATCTGACATCAGAATTTATATATATATATATTTATATATATATACACACACGTGGACAAAATTGTTGGCACCCCTCGTTTAATGAAAGAAAAACCCACAAAGGTCACAGAAATAACTTGAATCTGACAAAAGTAATAATATAAAAAAATTCTATGAAGATGAACAAATGAAAGTCAGACATTGATTTTCAACCATGCTTCAACTGAATTTAAAAAAAAAAGAAAACTCATGACACAGGCCTGGACAGAAATGATGTTACCCTTAACTTAATATTTTGTTGCAAAACCTTTTGAGGCAATCACTGCAATCAAACGATTCCTGTAACTGTCAATGAGACTTCTGCACCTCTCAACAGGTATTCTGGCCCTCTCCTCATGAGCAAACTGCTCCAGTTGTCTCGGGTTTGAAGGGTGCCTTTTCCATTCGGCATGTTTCAGCTCCTTCCAAAGATGCTCAATAGGATTTAGGTCAGGCCTCATAGAAGGCCACTTCAGAATAGTCCAATGTTTTCCTATTAGCTATTCTTGGGTGTTTTTAGCTGTGTGTTTTGGGTCATTATCCTGTTGCAAGACCCATGACCTGCGACTGAGACCAAGCTTTCTGACACTGGGCATCACATTTCTCTCTAGAATCCCTTGATAGTCTTGAGATTTCATTGTACCCTGCACAGATTCAAGACACCATGTGCCAGATGCAGCAAAGCAGCCCCAGAACATAACAGAGCCTCCTCCATGTTTCACAGTAGGGACAGTGTTCTTTTCAAGATATGCTCCATTTTTCCGTCTGTGAACATAGAGCTGATGTGCCTTGCCAAAAATTTTGATTTTTCTCTCATCTGTCCATAGGACATTCTCCCAGAAGCGTTATGGCTTGTCAACATGTAGTTTGGCAAATTACTTTTGTCAGATTCAAGTTATTTCTGTGACCATTGTGGGTTTTTCTTTCATTAAACGAGGGGTACCAACAATTTTGTCCACGTATATAGTATTTGTAATGTTTTGATACCATTTAAAAAATTAAAAACTTTGCAAAATAGAAAAAAAAGTTTTGTGTTGCCATATTGTGACACCTGTAACTTTTTCATATTTATCTGTATGGATCTGAGTAAGGAATCTTTCTATGTCGGACAAGATGGCGTTTTTATTGATACCATTTTGGGGAAGGCGTGGTTTGATCACTTTTTATTCCATTTTTTATAGGAGGCAACAAGTTGAAAAAACAGCCATTTGGCCACTTTGTTTTTTTTCCCCTGCTATACCGTTCACCATATGGGATAAATATTTTAATTATTTCGGGTATTTTTGAGCACAGGCACACCTAAAGTATTTATGTTTACTTTTTTTATTTTTATATGTGATCTAGGGAAAGGGAGGTGATTTGAACTTGTGTTTTTTCTATACTTTAAAAAACTTTTTTTTATATTTCTTTTACTTTTATTTTCAGACCCCCTAGGGACCTTGAACCCTAGGGGGTCTGATCGCTCAGTGTATAGTGAAATCCATTCACTTCTATTACACGCTGCCTACAGCAGCGAGTAATAGAACTGATGTAATAACAAGTCTGGGAGCCTTCGGCTCCCGGCTGTCATGACAACCGATCACCACCATCCGATGACGTTCCAGGGGCAGCAATCGGGAAAATATGCTGCTGTCACGTTTAACCACAGCATCTAAAGTGTTAACAACTGCGATCGGGGTCGGCACTAATCGCAGCTGTTAATGGTGGGTGAAAGACTGTATTATCCAGCCAGCATCCGCCAAGTATGTAGAGAGCTCAGCTCCTCAAACCTCTCCATACACCCCTTCACTCCTAATCACGTCCATATCCAGTACAGACCAAAAGTTTGGACACACCTTCTCATTCCACGAGTTTTCTGTATTTTCATGAGTATAAAGATTGTAGATTCACACTGAAGGCATCAAAACTATGAATTAACACATGTGGAATTATATACTTAACAAAAAAGTGTGAAACAACTGAAAATATGTCTTATATTCTAGGTTCTTTAAAGTAGCCACCTTTTGCTTTGATTACTGCTTTGCACACTCTTGGCATTCTCTTGATGAGCTTCAAGAGGTAGTCACTTGAAATGGTCTTCCAACAGTCTTGAAGGAGTTCCCAGAGATGCTTAGCCCTTTGCCTTCACTCTGCGGTCCAGCTCACCCCAAACCATCTCGATTGGGTTCAGGTCTGGTGACTGTGGAGGCCAGGTCATCTGGCGTAGCACCCCATCACTCCTTCTTGGTCAAATAGCCCTTACATAGTCTGGAGGTGTGTTTGGGGTCATTGTCCTGTTGAAAAATAAATGATGGTCCAACTAAACGCAAACCGGATGGAATAGCATGCCGCTGCAAGATGCTGTGGTAACCATGGTGGTTCAGTATTCCTTCAATTTTGAATAAATCCCCAACAGTGTCACCAGCAAAGCACCCCCTCACCATCACACCTCCTCCTCCATGCTTCACGGTGGGAACCAGGCATGTAGAGTCCATTCGTTCACCTTTTCTGAGTGGCACAAAGACACGGTGGTTGGAACCAAAGATCTCAAATTTGGACTCATCAAACCAAAGCACAGATTTCCACAGGTCTAATGTCCATTCCTTGTGTTCTTTAGCCCAAACAAGTCTCTTCTGCTTGTTGCCTGTCCTTAGCAGTGGTTTCCTAGCAGCTATTTTACCATGAAGGCCTGCTGCACACAGTCTCCTCTTAACAGTTGTTGTAGAGATGTGTCTGCTGCTAGAACTCTGTGTGGCATTGACCTGGTCTCTAATCTGAACTGCTGTTAACCTGCGATTTCTGAGGCTGGTGACTCGGATGAACTTATCATCCGCAGCAGAGGTGACTCTTGGTCTTCCTTTCCTGGGGCGGTCCTCATGTAAGCCAGTTTCTTTGTAGCGCTTGATGGTTTTGGCCACTGCACTTGGGGACACTTTCAAAGTTTTCCCAATTTTTCTGACTGACTGACCTTCATTTCTTAAAGTAATGATGGCCACTCGTTTTTCTTTACTTAGCTGCTTTTTTCTTGCCATAATACAAATTCTAACACTCCATTCAGTAGGACTATCAGCTGTGTATCCACCTGACTTCTGAACAACACAACTGATGGTCCCAACCCCATTTATAAGGCAAGAAATCCCTCTTATTAAACCTGACAAGGCACACCTGTGAAGTGAAAACCATTTCAGGTGACTACCTCTTGAAGCTCATCAAGAGAATGCCAAGAGTGTGCAAAGCAGTAATCAAAGCAAAAGGTGGCTACTTTGAAGAACCTAGAATATAAGACATATTTTCAGTTGTTTCACACTTTTTTGTTAAGTATATAATTCCACATGTGTTAATTCATAGTTTTGATGACTTCAGTGTGAATCTACAATTTTTATACTCATGAAAATACAGAAAACTCTTGGAATGAGAAGGTGTGTCCAAACTTTTGGTCTGTACTGTACGTGATTTTGGGTGAAGGGGTTAAAGTGTAACTGTGGGTTCAGATGATTTAACATAGATAATGGACCCCGTACTTCAAAGCGTTTTGAATAGCGAAATTTATTTCCAAAACATAGTGTGTTGAGTACAATTTTAGTTGTGACGTTTTGGTCTAATTGACCTTCATCAGACTCTTGAAGAATAGTATGCAGGAAATGATCCCAAAGCGATATAAGGCGCATGAGGCGCATCAGGCAGCAAAAATCTGCTATGTGTAAGGCGCCTTATCTATGACAAGTTAAGGGTTGGGACCCTACTCCTTACGCACTGGTGGTACTATCCACATCCACTTCAGATGACTTTACAGGATAAGGTTTTATGTGTGTGCACATGAGGAGTAATGCTATTTCTGGTCAATATACAACTCAGATTTTGCCTTTTTTTAAAGCAATTTTCCCCTCTCCATGCTACAACTGAAATTTTTAGTTCCCTCTACACTGGTAGATGGGAACTATTACCATACACTGTATACTCTAGGTAGCAGAGGAATCAGCTCTATAACTCTCACATTTGGAAACAGCTCTAGAACCATCTAGGACAAACATAGAAAGGTATTAGCCTGATGTGTGTAAAGTGCTTTAGTTGTAAGAAAATGTTTCTATTCAGCTCTAAAATGTTACTACTCAGATATAGCATCAGTCTAACCCTGATTTCCCGTTATTTCTCTCTCCCTCTGTTCCATCCTCCCTCTCCCTGCTCCATAGACTTCTATATAAATTAGTCATTTGACCTGCTGTCCCACCTTGAGATGGATAGAGCAGTGATTTTCACAGTAAAAGCCATTTTAACAGAGGGAGGAGATCAGGGAAACTAATAAGAACAGAAAGAGGAATTTCTCTTTGGTAAAATATATTACAAAGTTTCTTACATTCACCTGCACTATTCATTTATGCAGTTTATTAAAACAATGTTTTTTCCCTTTAGCTCTGTGCATTTCACTTGTGTGCTACTTTGAGTACTGTGCACTCTATTCTAGTGATCCTAAATTGACAATATAGTGTTTTGCTGCCACCTTGTGTATATTTCTGTAATTACACTGTAGGTTTATTTCTTTTAGCAGTTTCCTCTTGCCATTTGAAAATACTTGTTCTTTTTCATTTCTTTAAAATGTCTAACCATGACTCTGCCCCTAAGAAAAATGCCTTGTCCAAAAAATGCACGTGGATAAAACTCCAGACAATCCTTTTGACAGCCCTCCATCTACTCCATATGTTATTATTGGGTGAAGGACACTGCCCATTTCTCTATGCAGGAATATAAAGGTGAGTTTAAATCCTTTTTGAATAAATTCAGAGCCTCTCCAACCACAGCTATACTTCTGAAAGGGAGAAGTCCATTTTCTGATCACAAGGTGGACGCAAAGATGATGTGCTTGTTTGATATTCACAAATTTACAATACTCACCCAGGAAATCTCCCTGGGGATGAGCAAGTCTCCACCTCCAGGGGACCTAGGGTCTTCAAAGTGGGCAACTTTCTTGCATACCCAATGTCAGAAGAGGTAATTTGTCTCATTAGGGAGAAACGGTACGGAGACTTATAAGACCATACATGCCCTGCTAAGAATTCTGGGTAAGGAATATGCAAATAAGGCCTCAAGATGAAAAATAGCTCCAACTTGTGGAAGGTAGCTGCCTATGCATTAACCCCTTCCCAACATCCGCCATACTATTATGGTCGATGCTGGGTCTTTAAAAATGGTGGCCACTCTGCTGCATAGTGTCCGCCATAGCTACCGAGTCTCCGCTGTAATGTACAGTGGAGACCCAGAGCTAATGCCTGCGATCAGAGTCCACATCTGGAAATAATATGTTTGTTTGTTATTGTTTATTTACTTTTATTTCAAATCTAGGGAAAGGGGGTGATTTTATTTATTTTTTTCATTTTAAAAAAACTTTATTTTTTTTTTAACAATTTTATTAGCCCACCTAGGGGACGTGAACCTGCAATCACTTGATTGCATGTCCCATAGGCCAGGCCTGGAAAATCAGAATTTTGAACAAAATTTTTTTTTTGTTTGTTCTGCACCATCCTCACCATTTTCCTCGATGAGGGCATGACAAGGCTTGGCCCCGCCAGATTTATGATAATTTACACTAGTTTACTGGTTTGGCTGTCAAGTCTGGAGAAGGTGGGATAATGTTATGAGTTTTTCAGGGGTTGGTGTCCCTTAGTGTCTGTGAATTTAAACCATTGGTACACTGAAGCATTAGGATTTTCCTTTACAGCAACTATTATACTGTAGCCTTTTTGCTATAAGGTCTCCATGGCTCCCAGCATGCTCTCTGCTAGCCTGATCATCCATGTACAGAACTGGATATGTCATGGCATATCAAAAGCTTGTGAAATAAATCAACACAATAAAATAGGCTTGTGGAACTAACACTCAACAAATCCTGAGTGAGGGAAAGAAGATCACAAACGGATATCGGTGAATCCTTCGGATACTCACATTCTACATTGTATATTCATAATTCCATTGATTAATTCTTATTTTTTTCTGACGAGTATTTAATAAGACCTTCTGCATTTGTTACCTGTTTAAAATTTTTGTGACCAGACCTTTGTTTGTGGGACTCTCTTTGAAACAATTTGGCTTGCAATTATATTCTGTAAAAATTACAAATATCATGACAATTATTTATGTTTTATGCAATAACTCAAAGGTCCCTATTTAAATGAAACCTGCAAAAATAAATTGGTTAAAATGCACGGTCACCTTATATATATATATATATATATATAAACACACACACACACACACACGTGGAAAAAATTGTTGGTACACCTCGTTTAATGAAAGAAAAACTCACAATGGTCACAGAAATAACTTGAATCTGACAAAAGTAATAATATATAAAACTACATGTTGACAAGCCACAAAGCTTCTGGGAGAATGTCCTAAAGACAGATGAGAGAAAAATCGAAATTTTTGGCAAGGCACATCAGCTCTATGTTCACAGACGGAAAAATGAAGCATATCTTGAAAAGAACACTGTCCCTACTGTGAAACATGGAGGAGGCTCTGTTATGTTCTGGGGCTGCTTTGCTGCATCTGGCACAGGGTGTCTTGAATCTGTGCAGGGTACAATGAAATCTCAAGACTATCAAGGGATTCTAGAGAGAATTGTGCTGCCCAGTGTCAGAAAGCTTGGTCTCAGTCACAGGTCATGGGTCTTGCAACAGGATAATGACCCAAAACACACAGCTAAAAACACCCATGAATGGCTAATAGGAAAACATTGGACTATTCTGAAGTGGCCTTCTATGAGGCCTGACCTAAATCCTATTGAGCATCTTTGGAAGGAGCTGAAACATGCCGAATGGAAAAGGCACCCTTCAAACCGAGACAACTGGAGCAGTTTGCTCATGAGGAGTGGGCCAAAATACCTGTTGAGAGGTGCAGAAGTCTCATTGACAGTTACAGGAATCGTTTGATTGCAGTGATTGCCTCAAAAAGGTTGTGCAACAAAATATTAAGTTAAGGGTACCATCATTTCTGTCCAGGCCTGTATCATGAGTTTTCTTTTTTTTAAAATTCTGTTGAAGCATGGTTGAAAAGCAATGTCTGACTTTCATTTGTTCATTTTCATAGAATTTTTATATATTATTACTTTTGTCAGATTCAAGTTATTTCTATGACCTTTGTGGGTTTTTCTTTCATTAAACGAGGGGTACCAACAATTTTGTCCACGTGTGTGTGTGTATATATATATATATATATATATATATATATATATATATATACACACAGTGCCTTTGCGAAAATATTCGGCCCCCTTGAACTTTTCAACCTTTTGCCACATTTCATGCTTCAAACATAAGGATATAAAATTTTAATTTTTTGGTGAAGAATCAACAAGTGGGACACAATCGTGTAGTGGAACAAAATTTATTGGCTATTTTAAACTTTTGTAAAAAATAAAAAACTGAAAAGTGGGGTGTGCCAAATTATTCAGCCCCCTTAAGGTAATACTTTGTAGCACCACCTTTTGCTGCGATTACAACTGCAAGTCACTTGGGGTATGTCTATCAGTTTTGCACATCGAGAGACTGAAATTCTTGCCCATTCTTCCTTGGAAAACAGCTCGAGCTCAGTGAGGTTGGATGGAGAGCGTTTGTGAACAGCAGTTTTCAGCTCTTTCCACAGATTCTCGATTGGATTCAGGTCTGGACTTTGACTTGGCCATTCTAACACCTGGATACGTTTATTTGTGAACCATTCCATTGTAGATTTTGCTTTATGTTTGGGATCATTGTCTTGTTGGAAGATAAATCTCCGTCCCAGTCTCAGGTCTTTTGCAGACTCCAACAGGTTTTCTTCCAGAATGGTCCTGTATTTGGCTCCATCCATCTTCCCATCAATTTTAACCATCTTCCCTGTCCCTGCTGAAGAAAAGCAGGCCCAAACCATGATGCTGCCACCACCATGTTTGACAGTGGGGATGGTGTGTTCAGGCTGATGAGCTGTGTTGCTTTTACGTCAAACATATTGTTTTGCATTGTGGCCAAAAAGTTCGATTTTGGTTTCATCTGACCAGAGCACCTTCTTCCACATGTTTGGTGTGTCTCCCAGGTGGCTTGTGGCAAACTTTAAATGAGACTTTTTATGGATATCTTTGACAAATGGCTTTCTTCTTGCCACTCTTCCATAAAGGCCAGATTTGTGCAGTGTACAACTGATTGTTGTCCTATGGACAGACTCTCCCACCTCAGCTGTAGATCTCTGCAGTTCATCCAGAGTGATCATGGGCCTCTTGGCTGCATCTCTGATCAGTCTTCTCCTTGTTTGAGATGAAAGTTTAGAGGGACGGCCGGGTCTTGGTAGATTTGCAGTGGTCTGATACTCCTTCCATTTCAATATGATCGCTTGCACAGTGCTCCTTGGGATGTTTAAAGTTTAGGAAATCTTTTTGTATCCAAATCCGGCTTTAAACTTCTCCACAACAGTATCACGGACCTGCCTGGTGTGTTCCTTGGTCTTCATGATGCTCTCTGCGCTTTAAACAGAACCCTGAGACTATCACAGAGCAGGTGCATTTATACAGAGACTTGATTACACACAGGTGGATTATATTTATCAGTCATTTAGGACAACATTGGATCATTCAGAGATCCTCACTGAACTTCTGGAGTGAGTTTGCTGCACTGAAAGTAAAGGGGCCGAATAATATTGCACGCCCCACTTTTCATTTTTTTTTATTTTTTACAAAAGTTTAAAAATATCCAATAAATTTTGTTCCACTTCATGAATGTGTCCCACTTGTTGATTCTTCACCAAAAAATTAAAATTTTATATCCTTATGTTTGAAGCCTGAAATGTGGCAAAAGGTTGAAAAGTTCAAGGGGGCTAAATACTTTCGCAAGGCACTGTATATATATATATATATATATATATATATATATATATACACACACACACATACATGATATATGTCTGTACATTTAATCCCGAGATGCATTCATAATTTTGTTGCTATAATCTCCCAGGATTCCTTACGGATTGTAAAAGGCAGCCAGATTTAGATCCACTATGGGGCTTTGGGCCACTCCTAACGGAGTTGTGTACTCCCTGGTCCTTACCCTTAAATACCTACAGTGGGGAAAAAAAGTATTTAGTCAGCCACCAATTGTGCAAGTTCTCCCACTTAAAAAGATGAGAGAGGCCTGTAACTGACATCATAGGTAGATCTCAACTATGAGAGACAAAATGAGAAAACAGATCCAGAAAATCACATTGTCTGATTTTTAAAGAATTTATTTGCAAATTATGGTGGAAAATAAGTATTTGGTCACCTACAAACAAGCAAGATTTCTGGCTCTCACAGACCTGTAACTTCTTCTTTAAGAGGCTCCTCTGTCCTCCACTCATTACCTGTAGTAATGACACCTATTTGAAATTGTTATCAGTATAAGAGACACTTGTCCACAACCTCAAACAGTCACACTCCAAACTCCACTATGGTGAAGACCAAAGAGCTGTGGAAGGACACCAGAAACAAAATTGTAGACCTGCACCAGGCTGGGAAGACTAAATCTGCAATAGGCAAGCAGCTTGGTGTGAAGAAATCAACTGTGGGAGCGATAATTAGAAAATGGAAGACATACAAGACCACTGATAATCTCCCTCGATCAGGGGCTCCACACAAGATCTCACCCCATGGAGTCAAAATGATCACAAGAACGGTGAGCAAAAATCCAAGAACCACACGGGAAGACCTAGTGAATGACCTGCAGAAAGCTGGGACTAACAAAGGCTACCGTCAGTAAGCCACTACGCCGCAGGGGACTCAGATCCTGCAGTGCCAGACGTGTCCCCTTGCTTAAGCCAGTACATATCCGGTCCCGTCTGAAGTTTGCTAGAGAGCATTTGGATGTTCCTGAAGAGTATTGGGAGAATGTCATATGGTCAGATGAAACCAAAGTAGAACTGTTTGGAAGAAACACAACTCATTGTGTTTGGAGGAGAGTGAATGCTGAGTTGCATCCAAAGAACACCATACCTACTGTGAAGCATGCTGGTGGCAACATCATGCTTTGGGGCTGTTTCTCTGCAAAGGGACCAGGACGACTGATCCATGTACATGAAAGAATGAATGGGGCCATGTATCGTGAGATTTTGAGTGCAAACCTCCTTCCATCAGCAAGGGCATTGAAGATGAAACGTAGCTGGGTCTTTCAGTATGACAATGATCCCAAGCACACCGCCAGGGCAACGAAGGAGTGGCTCCGTAAGAAGCATTTCATGGTCCTGGAGTGGCCTAGCCAGTCTCCAGATCTCAACCCCATAGAAAACCTTTGGAGGGAGTTGAAAGTCCATATTGCCCAGCGACAGCCCCAAAACATCACTGCTCTAGAGGAGATCTGCATGGAGGAATGGGCCAACATACCAGCAACAGTGTGTGCCAACCTTGTGAAGACTTACAGAAAACGACTGACCTCTGTCATTACCAACAAAGGATGTATAACAAAGTATTGAGATGAACTTTTGTTATTGACCAAATACTTATTTTCCACCATAATTTGCAAATAAATTCTTTAAAAATCAGACAAGGTGATTTTCTGGATTTGTTTTCTCATTTTCTCTCATAGTTGAGGTCTACCTATGATGTCAATTACAGGCCTCTCCATGCACTTGTTCTGGAGTAGGAAGGTTCAGCTATTTCCATAGCTCTTGTACAAGTGAAGAGAGTGTGCTTGCACAGTCCTTTTCCATTCATGGATGAGAACAGACAGGGCCCTGTTCTCAAGACTACTGCTGCCACCAACACAGATCTGGCCTGTTGAAGTAAGTACTTTACATAGACCTCTGACAATGTTCTTTTGGATCTAACCCCAGGATAATAGCCATAGATTCCTTAATAGTGATGTACCGGTATGAGAAAAGCAAGTTTGCTTTCTTTGAGAAAAAGCACCCCAACTGGGACGGAGCTGCATTACCAGGTACAAAACATGGGCAGATGGGGTGCCATTTCAAGAACACAACCCTTTTAAGTCCTCTACCTTGCAAAGTGTGTCTCTATGTTATCAGATGTGTTTTTCTGGCACATCCCTGAGACGCTGGATCAAATTGAGATTTGGAGACCAAGTTAACACTTTAACTTTTTGTCATGTTCCTCAAACAATTTCTAAACAATTTTTGCACTGTGGCAAGGAGCATTATGTTGCTGAAAGAAAATGTGTAAGCAGTTAGCACGTATCAGGGGTCAATATTTCCCAGCAGAATTTTGGCCACAGTATCACACCACTTGTGCCGGCTTGTCTTCTTTCCATAGCACATCCTCTATTCCTCAGACAATGCACATGCATCCAGCCATCCACATGATTAACAGCAAACAATTCATGAGATCAGGCCACCTTTTAGTCCAGTTCTAGTGCTCAATGACCATTGAAGGCGCTTTTGATGATCGAGAGGAGTTGGTATAGCTACTCTGACTAGTCTGGCCATGCACAATGGAGCAGATTTATCATTGGTTTAGCACTAGAATTCTTTTGTGTTTTTACCTATTTTGTGACCATTTAAAAGGTTGTCTCAATTTAATGTGTGGGCCCCTTTTCTTAGTGGTTTGAAAAAACGCGTAATGCGCAAAATCACTTGTAATGTGTGCATGGTTTAGATGGAGCATACTTGTCCACCTAATTCATTAATGCCAACTTTTTAAAAATTCCCACAAATTTTTGTGCAAGCAAATCCACAGTATTGACTTTAAAATACAAATTTTGAACCAGTTTATGATATTTTGCTAAATTTGTTGCAAAAAAAACATGATTAAAAAAAAAGCTAAAATCAGAAAAAGTAACTTAAAAATACCCTTATGACCATAACTCCTAAGACAATCCACAAGAGCAGGGTGTTTCATGCATCTTTGTAACCACTGGGTGGGGACCCCATGACAGTGACTGGAAAGTTACAAAATGGTAGGATGGCTCATAATGTTGCCTTTCAATACTTTTGACTTAATACGTTAGTACTATAATGTTAATAATGAGCAGACCCTTTTACTATGTTTTTTCATTTATTTCATATGTCTATTATCTATAACCTAAATCGACAGTGAATAATTGGGCATTTTACCTCAATTATGATTAATTGCAATTATTGACGCCACAGACCTTAAACATGCTTGTTTTTTGGGCGAACCTTGAGAGACTGGCAGTTTCTTTTGGACTGAACACATCCGACCCCAAAGTATAATTAGTGGAGGTTCATGGGAGGAGAGCAAACATTACACCAAAAAAGTAGTTATTCACCTCCACTGGGCTTCAGCACTGCTCTTGGACACCTTCAGGCCTGCTAAAGAGGTCAGGGATCGGGGTACATGACATCGTGATGCAGAGACTAAAGCATGACCAGCATAGTCACGTTTGCGTCTTGACACCACGTGACCGCTGCAGCCCAATCACAGGCCTCAGTGGTCCCTGACGTTATTCTGGTGCACAGAAAAAGATGAAGACCAGCGTCAGAGCCCAGGAGAGATAAGTAACACACTTCTTATTTTTTTTGTTTGATCTCCTCCCCTTGGTCTCCGCTCATTATAGACTTTTAATAGCAGTTACAATTCGGACGTGTTCAGTACAAATGAAACTGAAGGCAAAGGCTCACAAACAATGTAATAACCGAATTGAAATAACTGAAGTGCACAAAATCACTTTGTTATCCAGATTATTAATTGCCCAGCCTTACTACTGTGTTTCTCCGAAAATAAGACAGGGTCTTCTATTATTTTTTGCTCTGAAAAAAGGGCTAGGGCTTATTTTCGGGGTAGGTCTTCATTTTTTCCATGAAGAACAATCACACATTTGATCGCTTTTTAATTCAACTTTTATCCGATGTGAAACAGCAAAAAAACAGCAGTTCGGCACTTTTGATTTTTTTTTTTCACTACGGCATTCACCATAGAGGTAAAATATTTTTATAAGTCTGTAGACCAGGAGTTTTCGGACACAGGGATACGTAATGTGTATGTGTTTCACAGTAATATTTTATTTATATATGTATTCTAGTGAAAGTGGGAGGGGGCTTCAATTTATTATTTTGTGTTTTTTAACTTTTTTTTTTTTTTTTTTTACTATTAACCCCTCCTAGGGGGGCTTGAACCTGCAATCATCCCATAGACTGCAATACAACCTATTGCAGTCTATGGGAGATTATCTACATTACTATTGAGGAAAAAGTAATATTCTTATGACAGGCCTGGGAGCCTTCTTAAGGCTCCCGGCTGTCAAAGGAACAGGTCGGCTCCTGCGATCTCACCCGCGGGAGCCGGCCTGCAACTTCAAAGGTACGGGGCTGGTGAGGACCGAACCCGGGGATAGTTTATCTGCTTTGGGGGGGGGTCGATTTGGAGGGGGGGGGGGGTCACGGACTGGCACACTTAACAATGCCCGCGATCAGCGGACTCTGATCGCGGGCATTAACTGCAGGTCTCCACTGTACAAGGAGAACCGGTATAGCAGATATACGGGGTGGGGACTGGCTGTGGGGACTGCAGGGGGGGGGGGGGTTGGGGGTTTTAAGCGTGGAGGTCACGCAATGCCCGCGGTCATAGTCCATTATGAACACGGGCATTAACTCCGGCGGTTCTGCTACTTTGGTAGGCAGGAGGGTGGGGGTCACGTTCAACAATGCCTGTGATCAGGATAGACACTGACCGCGGGCATTAACTCCAGGTCTCCGCAAACACCCGGTACCGCAGCTATGGTAGCCGCCATCTTTAAGAACCCGGCATCCACTGTAATCGCATGGCAGATGTCAGGAAGGGGTTACATTAGCTAGGGCTTATTTTTGGAGTAGGGCTTATATTTCAAGCCTACTCCAAAATACCTGGAAAACGTAGCTAGGGCTTATTTTCGGGGTAGGCCTTATTTTTGGAGAAACATGGTATCATCTATATTTTCTCTGTTAAACTCTTATCTAAAATAACTATGAAGAGAAAAACCATACAGTATGGATTATAAAATCACAGCATTACCCACTTTATTACTTCAAATAACACAAAATATGTAAGGTCGTACAGGGGAATTACTTCTCATAATTCTAGTAATAAATATGAAAAAAAAAATATACCGACAAGGAATTTTAACAAATTATGAATAATGGAAAAAAAAAAATTCTGAAAATGTAAATTTTTTGGATGGGGGGGAGGGTTTCAGTAATAAAAGACAAAAAAAAAAAAAAGTTGTGTGTACAGGTTTACCAAACTGCATCTAAAATGATAAATGACATTCAGCTTTTATTTAAACACGTTATCAACCTTGGGCTGGGTTTCTGTGCCTTTCTGTAGTTACAAATCGAGAAGAAAACAAAACAAAAACATTAAAGCATTAATCTTTCACACAACTTTTGATTTTGTGCCAACATTTGTGTCGCTGACAAATTTTGTCTCCTGGATAGATGGGGGGGGGGGGGGGGTTTCTTGCTTTTGTGGGAAAACCCATTTAGGCTAAGGCCCCACATGAAATCCCACATTTTTTCACTCCATTGCTTCTCTTTCTCTATTCAGAGCGGTCTCCTGTTACTTCTTATTGTGTACGGAGTGCGGGGCTGTGTGAATTGTAGAGAAAATGAGGGTAGTGGATCACTTCATACTTCTTTGCCTTCAGACTGTTTTCAATTGCGAATTTCAGGTGGACATTGTGAAAATGTGAACGTAGCCTTAATTATGCAACTGATTGATTCTTATGTTAAATATTAATCTTGAAGCATAACAAGGAAAGCATAATTAACAATTCTCTCACTGGATCAAGAAATGAAATGACTAAACCTATATTTGTTTATGTAAACAGTTTTGGAATACTGTCAGTAAACACAAATTTAAAGCGCAACTAAACTTTCGGACAACTTTTCATTTTCTGGCAGTATTTGTATTCTTAATAAATTTTGTAATATACTTTAACAAATTGTGTCTCTTTTCTGTGAAACCCTCTCTCTTTTCTTTCCCTTGCCTCTGTATTGAGAGCTGTTCCTGCATCTCACTAAGTAACTGTGTAAGGCCCCGTGCAGACGACCGTGGCATGGGATTTTCCCCGGATATCACACTGGCCCATTCATTTCTGAACAGGCAACGCACACGACCGTGAATTACACGTTACCGCGTGCGGGCCAACAGTCCGGGCTGCAAAACTCAGGACAGGTCATATTCAATGAATAGGAGCCACGGAAGCAAGGCCAAAACACAGATGACATCCGAGTGCTGCCCTGTGCCATTCAATCACGGCCGTCAGCTGGCACACAGTTGTGTGCAACCAGCCTAAAGAGTATGGGCTTGACTAGAATGTAGAGAAAATGAGGGTAGAGGAGGGTCACTTCAAACAGTTATATCTTGGACATTATAAAACATACAAACTTGCTTTTGGTCTCATATTAAAGACATGCCATCAATATTACTTCCAGAGATATCACTGGTTTAAAATAAACACATTCAGGATTGGGATATATATAAAAATATTTATATATATATATATATATATATATATATATATATATATATATATAACACAGTACAGACCAAAAGTTTGGACACACCTTCTCATTCCAAGAGTTTTCTGTATTTTCATCACTATAAAAATTGTAGATTCACACTGAAGGCATCAAAACTATGAATTAGCACATGTGGAATGATATACTTAACAAAAAAGTGTGAAACAACTGAAAATATGTCTTATATTCTAGGTTCTTCAAAGTAGCCACCTTTTGCTTTGATTACTGCTTTGCACACTCTTGGCATTCTCTTGATGATCTTCAAGAGGTAGTCACCTGAAATGGTTTTCACTTCACAGGTGTGCCCGGTCAGGTTTAATAAGTGGGATTTCGTGCCTTATAAATGGGGTTGGGACCATCAATTGTGTTGTTCAGAAGTCAGGTGGATACACAGCTGATAGTCCTAGTGAATGGAGTGTTAGAATTTGTATTATGGCAAGAAAAAAGTAAAGAAAAGTAAAGAAAAACGAGTGGCCATCATTACTTTAAGAAATGAAGGTCAGTCAGTCCGAAAAATTGGGAAAACTTTGAAAGTGTCCCCAAGTGCAGTGGCCAAAACCATCAAGCGCTACAAAGAAACTGGCTCACATGAGGACCGCTCCAGGAAAGGAAGACCAAGACTCACCTCTGCTGCGGAGGATAAGTTCATCCGAGTCACCAGCCTCAGAAATTGCAGGTTAACAGCAGCTCAGATTAGAGACCAGGTCAATGCCACACAGAGCTCTAGCAGCAGACACATCTCTACAACAACTGTTAAGACTGTGTGCAGCAGGCCTTCATGGTAAAATAGCTGCTAGGAAACCACTGCTAAGGACAGGCAACAAGCAGAAGAGACTTGTTTGGGCTAAAGAACACAAGGAATGGACATTAGACCTGTGGAAATCTGTGCTTTGGTCTGATGAGTCCAGATTTGAGATCTTTGGTTCCAACCACCGTGTCTTTGTGCGACGCAGAAAAGGTGAATGAATGGACTCTACATGCCTGGTTCCCACCGTGAAGCATGGAGGAGGAGGTGTGATGGTGCTTTGCTGGTGACACTGTTGGGGATTTATTCAAAATTGAAGGAATACTGAACCAGCATGGTTACCACAGCATCTTGCAGCGGCATGCTATTCCATCCGGTTTGCGTTTAGTTGGACCATCATTTATTTTTCAACAGGACAATGACCCCAAACACACCTCCAGACAGTGTAAGGGCTATTTGACCAAGAAGGAGAGTGATGGGGTGCTACGCCAGATGACCTGGCCTCCACAGTCACCAGACCTGAACCCAATCGAGATGGTTTGGGGTGAGCTGGACCGCAGAGTGAAGGCAAAAGGGCCAACAAGTGCTAAGCATCTCTGGGAACTCCTTCAAGACTGTTGGAAGACCATTTCAAGTGACTACCTCTTGAAGCTCATCAAGAGAATGCCAAGAGTGTGCAAAGCAGTAATCAAAGCAAAAGGTGGCTACTTTGAAGAACCTAGAATACATAAGACATATTTTCAATTGTTTCACACTTTTTTGTTAAGTATATAATTCCACATGTGTTAATTCATAGTTTTGATGCCTTCAGTGTGAATCTACAATTTTTATAGTCATGAAAATACAGAAAACTCTTGGAATGAGAAGGTGTGTCCAAACTTTTGGTCTGTACTGTATATATATATATATATATATATCTATTTATATTATGCTGCTGCATAAAAGTGATACCATATATAAAATTCAAGACACCAAAAGAAAATTTGTACATTCTATAATGTCTAAGATATAACTGTTTGAAGTTATCCTCCTCTACCCTCATTTTCTCTACATTCTAGTCAAAGCTGTACTCTTCAGGCTGCTTGCACACGACTGTGTGTTAGCTAACGGCCGTGATTGAACGGCATGGGGCAGCACACGGATGTCATCTGTGTGTTGCCCGTGCTTCCGCAGCTCCTGTTCATTTCGCGCCCGTACTTCATATACAGTAACATTCAGTGAGGCAGAAACCGCTCAATACAAAAGCAAAGAAAAGAGTAAAGAGATGCAGGATTTCACAAAAAGGAGACAAAATTTGTTAAGTAAATAAAGTAAAAAGTAAAGTAAAATTTAATAAAACAAATCAAGTTACCCCCCTTATCCTATGGATAGGGAATAACTTGCAGATCAGTGGAGGTCCAACTGCTCAGGAGAACTGGGGACTTTAGTTTCCCGTTCTGAATATAGTGAAGTGATCAGGCACACATTCATTTCAATGGGAGCACGGAGACAGTTGAGCAATGTACTGGCTATCTCCGATGCCCCCATTGAAATGAATTGAGCACTACGCACATTATTGTATGCTGGTGATAGTATAAAAAAGTCACACTTTATACCACTACAGTATGAGACTTTTTGCACTTTTAAAGGGGTTTTTCCAGCCCCAAATTAATTTTTCAAATTCCTTTGGATAGGTCATCAGTATGAAAAATCCATTCGGGCCCAGAAAACCACTTTAAGTGCTTGCTGAGAAAATGTGTAAAACTTCCGTAACATTTTTTATTACTGAAAACAATTGTGAAGAGGTAAGCATTGTACATGTTTAAGTGATTATTTCAGCCGTTCTCCAAAAGGTAAGTTACCAGTAGGGTGCAGTCATTTTATCCGGTGGTTATGACAATTTTTAATATAGGTTGCACGTGAAAACTGAAGAGATGCAACAAGGGGACAGGTTTATTTTTGACCAGTTTTGATACTCAAATAATCATGAAAATTTAACACTCTAAGAATATGCATTATTTAATAGTGAAATGGCCATTATGACATACGTGTTTCATTTGATACTTTCATTGAGAAGGGGGTACCTTAGGCTACCTAACCTTCACATCTTTCTCCATTGGTTGCAGTATAAAACGGCAGACCCCATTATAGTCTATGAACGATGGAGAGCCCAGCCTCAACTTTAAAATTAGCCTTACAATGTAAAAGTTGGTAAGCGTGATTGATTTCAAGGTTTACTGAGCCCGAAATCAAATTTATATAATTTATGTGTGCAGTTGGAGTACGTATTCCAGGTTTCTTAGCATGCTTTTTATCTTTAAGGAGTTAAGGACTTCTTGCTATGAACAGCTTTTGGCCTCACAGTGGCATTTAAGGTGAAATAATACAGTAAAAGTTCCAAGCTAAACTAAGCTTATTTATTAAAAGGGATTGTCTAAAAATGTAAAACTTATCACCTATCCTCAGTAGCCTTGCTACAAGGATACAGAATTTTGTGGTTAACTGGGGAAAAAAAAGTTGACCAAATAAAAGTATTTAGTCAGCCACCAATTGTGCAAGTTCTCCCACTTAAAAAGATGAGAGAGGCCTGTAATTGACATCATAGGTAGACCTCAACTATGAGAGACAAAATGAGAAAACAAATCCAGAAAATCACATTGTCTGATTTTTAAAGAATTTATTTGCAAATTAAGGTGGAAAATAAGTATTTGGTCACCTACAAACAAGCAAGATTTCTGGCTCACAGACCTGTAACTTCTTCTTTAAGAGGCTCCTCTGTCCTCCACTCATTACCTGTAGTAATGGCACCTGTTTGAAATTATTACCAGTATAAAAGACACCTGTCCACAACCTCAAACAGTCACACTGCAAACTCCACTATGGTGAAGACCAAAGAGCTGTGTAAGGACACCAGAAACAAAATTGTACATCTGCACCAGGCTGTGAAGACTGAATCTACAATAGGCAAGCAGCTTGGTGTGAAGAAATCAACTGTGGGAGCGATAATTAGAAAATGGAAGACATACAAGACCACTGATAATCTCCCTCGATCAGGGGCTCCACGCAAGATCTCACCCCGTGGGGTCAAAATGATCACAAGAACGGTGAGTAAAAATCCCAGAACCACACGGGGGGGGAACCTAGTGAATGACCTGCAGTGCCAGACGTGTCTCCCTGCATAAGCCAGTACATATCCGGGCCCATCTGAAGTTTGCTAGAGAGCATTTGGATGTTCCAAAAGAGTATTGGGAGAATGTCATTTGGTCAGATGAAACCAAAGTAGAACTGTTTGGTAGAAACACAACACGACATGTTTGGATGCAACTCAGCATTCACTCTCCTCCAAAGAACACCATACCTACTGGGAAGCATGGGAGTGGCAACATCACGCTTTGGGACTGTTTCTCTGCAAAGGGACCAGGGCGATCTGTGTACATGAAAGAATTAATGGGGCCATGTATCGTGAGATTGTGAGTGCAAACCTCCTTCCATCAGCAAAGGCATTGAAGATGAAACGTGGCTGGGTCTTTCAGCATGACAATGATCCCAAGCACACCGCCAGGGCAACAAAGGAGTGGCTCCGTAAGAAGCATTTCAAGGTCCTGGAGTGGCTTAGCCAGTCTCCAGATCTCATCCCCATAGAAAACCTTTGGAGGGAGTTGAAAGTCCGTGTTGCCCAGCGACAGCCCCAAAACATCACTGCTCTAGAGGAGATCTGCATGGAGGAATGGGCCAACATACCAGCAACAGTGTGTGTCAACCTTGTGAAGACTTACAGAAAACATTTGACCTCTGTCATTGCCAACAAAGGATATATAACAAAGTATTGAGATGAACTTTTGTTATTGACCAAATACTTATTTTCCACCATAATTTGCAAATAAGTTCTTTAAAAATAAGACAATGTGATTTTCTGGATTTGTTTTCTCATTTTGTCTCTCATACAGTGCCTTGCGAAAGTATTCGGCCCCCTTAAGTTAATACTTGGTAGCGCCACCTTTTGCTGTGATTACAGCTGCAAGTCGCTTGGGGTATGTCTATCAGTTTTGCACATCGAGAGACTGAAATTCTTGCCCATTCTTCCTTGGAAAACAGCTCGAGCTCAGTGAGGTTGGATGGAGAGCGTTTGTGAACAGCAGTTTTCACACCTAACACCTGGATACGTTTATTTGTGAACCATTTCATTGTAGATTTTGCTTTATGTTTGGGATCATTGTCTTGTTGGAAGATAAATCTCCGTCCCAGTCTCAGGTCTTTTGCAGACTCCAACAGGTTTTCTTCCAGATGGTCCTGTATTTGGCTCCATCCATCTTCCCATCAATTTTAACCATCTTCCCTGTCCCTGCTGAAGAAAAGTAGGCCCAAACCATGATGCTGCCACCACCATGTTTGACAGTGGGGATGGTGTGTTCAGGGTGATGAGCTGTGTTGCTTTTACGCAAGACATATCGTTTTGCATTGTGGCCAAAAAGTTCGATTTTGGTTTCATCTGACCAGAGCACCTTCTTCCACATGTTTGGTGTGTCTCCCAGGTGGCTTGTGGCAAACTTTAAATGAGACTTTTTATGGATATCTTTGACAAATGGCTTTCTTCTTGCCACTCTTCCATAAAGGCCAGATTTGTGCAGTGTACGACTGATTGTTGTCCTATGGACAGACTCTCCCACCTCAGCTGTAGATCTCTGCAGTTCATCCAGAGTGATCATGGGCCTCTTGGCTGCATCTCTGATCAGTCTTCTCCTTGTTTGAGATGAAAGTTTAGAGGGATGGCCGGGTCTTGGTAGATTTTCAGTGGTCTGATATGCCTTCCATTTCAATATGATCGCTTGCACAGTGCTCCTTGGGATGTTTAAAGTTTGGGAAATCTTTTTGTATCCACATCCAGCTTTAAACTTCTCCACAACAGTATCACGGACCTGCCTGGTGTGTTCCTTGGTCTTCATGATGCTCTCTGTGCTTTAAACAGAACCCTGAGACTATCACAGAGCAGGTGCATTTATACGGAGACTTGATTACACACAAGTGGATTATATTTATCATCATCAGTCATTTAGGACAACATTGGATCATTCAGAGATCCTTACTGAACTTCTAGAGTGAGTTTGCTGCACTGAAAGTAAAGGGGCCGAATAATATTGCACGCCCTTTTCAGTTTTTTATTTTTTACAAAAGTTTAAAATAACCAATAAATTTCGTTACACTTCACAATTGTGTCCCACTTGTTGATTCTTCACCAAAAAAAATTAAAATTTTATATCTTTATGTTTGAAGCCTGAAATGTGGCAAAAGGTTGAAAAGTTCAAGGGGGCCGAATACTTTCGCAAGGCACTGTAGTTGAAGTCTACCTATGATGTTAATTACAGGCCTCTATTATCTTTTTAAGTCGGAGAACTTGCACAATTGGTGGCTGACTAAATACTTTTTTTCCCCACTGTATAATTAGAGGGTTGGTGATTTTACCTACTGACTCCACAGCGCTTACAAATAGTCTCTTCTGTAGTTGGGTTTAGTGGAATCTCAGGCTTTCCAGCATAGGACAGATCTATTAAAGGACCACTAAACCCAGAACCTATGCAATGAAAAGAGGAAGGGCCTATATGACACGTCACATCTCCTGATTTATCTTGCTCATTTGTCTTATACTGTAAATATAGAGTATGGAAAATAATTTAGAACAGCAGTGTATTCTTCTCTAGGGCAGCATCCATGAACCTGGAAGATTAGGTGGCAAACTTTTTGACTGTACAGAGAGTATGGTCATTTTGTTGGAAGGACAGTATGAAATAGATACAGTAAGAGTCAACAGTAGTACCACCAGTAGTGTACACGGTGCCACCAGCTGGCTGTACCTCACCAACGCTCAGTTCACACCAGCGTACGGGGATTCCATCCTTCGGGTCCGCATGGAAACCCCATTCGCTTAAGAAGCGGTTACACGCGGAATTCCGCGGGTTCAGCCGGGTTTCCGCCAATTTTATGTCGATTCAGCGGTGGAGTGCTCAAATGCTAGTGTGAACCTAGCATAACTCTCAGGGACAGCAGTACAACTTATTACAGATCCACAGGGAAAGTCACTCAACTTTCTCAAACTGCTGATTGGCAAATATATGTAGTTATTCTTCAATAATTTCCCTCTCTTTCTTATATCCCTGCAATATTATGGATATTTACTTTTACGAACTATGGAAATCTGGGTAGCAACCAATGGATAGGTATTCTGAATACCATACTGGCCATTTAGTATCCTTGCTATTGCCCAGATACTATATGTATGTGTACTAAATAGTATGGCATACCATGCCATATTTGCTTTTTATGGTCCCGGGTATCATACCAGGTAATGTTACAATAGGAACTGCCCAAAAATAAAATAAAAAAATAAGTCTCCCTCCTTACCCTATAGATATATGACTTTCAGACTTTTGGGAAAGCTGGGTAACATGGCATGTACATCTGTAATATTGAATAGTATGTAAATTTATCTAAATAATCCTGCCTCCTTGCACTATAATCATACCATAGCTTGCCAGGATTTGCTGTTCAGGGAAAGCAGAGTAACATACTAGGAAATGTAGTAATAAGGAGTGATGAATACTAAATATACCAAATAAATCTGCCTACTTGCTCACAAATTATGCCAAAGCTTTCAAGATTTACCTTTCAGGGCCCTGGGAAAGCTGGCTAGCATAGCATGGGGAGTTGTGATACGGAATGCGGAATACTATATTTATCTGAATAAATTCCAACATTTCCTATATAACTGTTCCATTTCACGTCATAAGTGCTTTTTTTCGGGTCCTGGGAAAGCTGTGCACCATATCAGGCAATGCTGTAATAGGGACTGCTGAATACTAAATATGTAGTAACATAATGCAAAGTTGATCTCTCTTATTGCTCCAAAATCGCGCCAAAGCTTGCCATATTTGCCTTCCAGAATCCCAGAAACGCTGTGTAACATGCTATGTAAGACCACTGAATCCAAATCTTCTTAAATAAACCTTCCTCTTTGTTCTATAACTGTGTCATGCCATGCCAGATTTCCCTTTCATGATCCCAGGAAATCTGGGTAATATACAAAGTAATGCTGTAATAAGTACTGCTGAGCACTAAATATACCTACCTAAACCCCATCTTTGCTCTGTAAATGTTCCTGGACTTGCCAGACATACATTTCAGAGCATCATTCCAGATAGTGCAGAGATCTAGAGACTGCTGAAGCAAAATCTACATACATAAACCCCTTTGTGTTCAAGTTATAACAACTAGCTAGTTTTGCAGCATAGAGGGGCTCTGCTCCATTCAGACAAGGGTACAAGGCACCTGTGGATAAGGGACATTTGGCACCATCCCTTTAAACTACTGTCCTCAATAAATTGTTTTTTGAAATATACACTGCAATACCTTGTTGAATATATGACTAAGGACAATAAGTGTCCCTCTACCTTACTCAGTTTTCCCTAATATAGTAATCTAACAGAATTTGAAGTTTATCAACTTGAAATAAAGTTCACTTTTTTAATATTTAATATTGAATAATACTACAATATCTTCTCTTCAACATTTTCCAGTAAACTCCAATAATTTAAAAAAGAAAAGCTGACCTGAGCAAACCTTCATTTGATAAAACACATTGTCACTTTATATTTTGCAGCAACGGACAATTGGTTGTACAGGAAAATTATAATTACATGTGCAGATCACGCAGTATTTCCCAGTTGTACTCCAAGATTTTTGAAAAGAAAAAAAAAAAAAAAAAAAAATGAATATATGAGGAGATGCCAGGTAAACTATGATAACCTAACATACTCTTAGAAACCAATATAAGTGCATACACTTGACTAAACCCAAAGGATTATTGAATGCAAAATGAATTTTGGTGTGTGTATGCCATTGTCAGAGGTTGAAGGTAACAATTTTGATATAAGTATAGGGTTCAACAAATGTTATTTTTAACCTTTATTATTTTCTAAATCAAGGGAAATTTATGGTGATAAACATTTAAACCCTTTTAAAGATTCCAGTTCGTAAAGTTAAGTAGCACAATAATCCTTTGATAATAAAGCAACATGAAAACAAACGGAAATATATCCGCAGTGACTGGTACTGTGAAATATATTAGGGCCAAGCAGAATGATTTCAGTGACAAGATATCATTTAATATTAAGAAGTTGAACCAAACTAATTTCAGGAGCTAAAAAGTGCTACAGTGAGTGTGTTATTTCAAAGGAGACACAATTTTTACTGTTTACTTGCAGAGAGCTGAGTATTTAGAGAACAACAAGGAAGGAGAATGTGGCATTAGTAATGCAGATGCTGTAAAGGCAAGTGGCAAGACACTATGCCCAGTGACAGACGTTTTGTTCCCATCTCTATTGGCACATACTGGCAAGGCATAAGGCCATGTGACCAAGCTATATACTTAAACGTAATGTGCAGAATGTCAGCCGACAAACAATATTAAAACAAGTAACGCAGAGTTATCTGTGGTCACGCTCTTCATTGTTAGTGTATAACTCAAGACTCATTCTTGATGTCTCTCTAGTTCTTACCTTAATAAAACATACAATGTTAATAAACAGACAAAGTCCAGAGTTAGTATCTTGGTATTATAACATTTATTAAAATAATGCTATGGGGTTAATAGAAACAGCAAAGAACCAAAGAATTAAAATGCAAGCCATGTAAAAACCCAACTAAAACCCAATATGTCTAATGTCATCCAGTCGCAAACTAGAAGCCAAGAAAGACAACACTCCCAATATAATAAAGTACTGCAAAACAATTGGCAATTTTAGTTATCAAAATGTGGGTTTTGCATTTTGTATCCTTTTTCTCAATCAGGAAAAAATCCATTTGAATGTTATATAACATACATATAAAACAAGATAGAAAAATACATTATAAACTTGTAACAATGGCTGTAAATACATTATTTTACATTTTAGGCAATAGGTTGGTTATGATACATACATAGCATGAAACTACTAAGGTTATAAAGAATAGACAAATACGGTTCATCTGTACGGTTACATATCAGCGACACTCCCATCTAAACATTCTAAAAAATAAAATATATAATACTGTCAAAGGAAAAAAAAAAAAAAAAGAAAGACTGAAAACACTACCTAAATATAAAGAATGAAAACATAAAAATCTTAATACTGAAATCAAAAGGCATTCAGAGATTTCAAAAGTCATGCTTTTATCTAAAAGTTGACCCATTTGTTCCTAAGTTTGTTCATAGCAATTATGTCTTACATATGTCTATTCAATAGACTTACGTATCATCTACCATTCCGAAAAAAAATAAAAATAAAGTAATCTAAAACAAAAAAACTGCTAAAAGGTCCAGGTTTATCACAACTGAGATGAATCTGGATCAAATACTGATTTTTTTTTTTTTTTAAACTATTTGATCTCTCTAAATGCAAAAGTGTTTAAAAATTGTTCAAAGCCATATCCTGGAAAGGTAGGAAACAAAATTAACTGCTATATTGTAGATCTAGACCAGGAAGACAAAGCTGGTGGCATGGGAAATAAAGGTTTGATGTTGAGTAAGAAAGCATGAGTGTCTGTTGCATAGTAAATCAACTGATAACTTGTTCCAGTGAGGGGAGATGGCAGACTAGGTCACCACAAAGGTGCTTGAAATCTAAGAGCTCTAGGCTTTAGCTCTGACCTTTAATAGGGACTACATAATACACTGCACACCAGGCAGCAGTAACAATACAGAGAACAAACAGCCCAGAACACTGCCACATTTGTAACAAAACAAAGGCGTACTTTAAAATGTTACCTATGCAGCAAAGTTTAACAAAACTGTGTAATATACATTGGAGTTTGGCAATACTGAAATGAAGTTGGCTTTATGTAAGGTACAGGCAAGAAGGTTTTGACTCTTAAGAAAAGCTTTTTGTGGCAACCATACATGATTTTGTTAATACAATATTGTAGTGGGCGGCGAATTTATACAGTTCAACGGAATTATAGAATTTCTCATACTGCTAATAAGCTTGAGACCTATCAAAACTTGCTTGGCAACATGCTGCTGGCCACTTGACCTTGATGTAAATAAAAGGAACAAACTTATACAAAACCATGGCACTTAATGACCATGGAGAAAAATAAGGCACTTTCTTTTCTTTAGACTTACACCAATATTGAAACTAAAGAGAGAAAAAAGGCAAGGGGAAAAGAAAGACAAAAAGGCTCTTTTTTGGTCTTATTCCTTGACTACCACCAAAACAAAAGCATTCAATGCAATAAAGGGTTGTTTTTGTTTTTTTGTTGTTTTTTTGGATTTTCCTTTTTTTTTTTATAACACTTGAAAGTATAAAACGCTACATTTCCAAAAATATAGTTTTTTTTTCTGCACCAGCACCCTTGTATAGTAAAAGTATCTACTTTTTGTTCATGTTTCAATGCACTACACTTGTATCTACAATTCAATACAATTATACAGCAAATAGGCAAGCATGGCTTTTACATCCTTAAATGTTTTTTTTTTCTATACAGGGAGGTCTAAAACATATTTGAACAGTTTGCCCAGTAATGTGATACATAATGCATGTACCTTCTTCCAATATTTTAACATGAGGCTTTGACTAACATTTTACTAATTGCATCACAATATGTGTATGCATATAATGCAGTTGCAATCTCATTTTTTTAAGAAAGGTAAAAAGTTTACAACTCAGAACATCGTGGCACCCTATATCAATGTAATCAATTTGGCAGGTGATCATCACAAATAAAATAAGTTGCAAAGTTGACCCTGTAAGGGTACTGTAGTGACTAGAGCAATTTCTAATTTTAATATTTGTTCTTTTAAAATATATAAAATCACTTCACCAGTGAAATCCCTGACCAATCAGGTTCATGCATGATGCATCATCACAACACAGTACATTCAGCTTTATACTTCACTATACGAGAGAAAAAACAAACAAAATAGAGTTCCCTAGTTGTCTCTCACAGTAACTGCCTCTGTCATTGGTAGTTGAGGATCAGCTGTCTTGCCAGTACTGTAGGTGAAGCCTTTATACCGTTCGTTTGGTTAGGACACTAGAATATGATCAGTGCGAAGGGTTGAATTGGACCTTATTGCTTTACTACAATTCAGTGCAGATACTAAAATCATTTTCACCCAATCAGGGAAAGAAAAACAAATGCAAAAAAATGTTGAGTTGGAAGATAACCATTTTTCTGTGTCTTTTGTTAGATGGTAAGACGAACGGACAAGTGCCTCAGCTCGCTGCACTGAAGACAGGCAAGCAGAGGCGTTTACCAGTTAACTGATCAGCAGGCAGGCATGGTCAGGTCATCATTGGGTGAAGAATTCAGAGGTCAGAAGGTCATAGGTTAGTTGCCGGTGGCGGCTGGGTGGTTAGAAACAAAAAAAAAAAAAAAAAAATAAAAAAAAAAACAAAACAAAAAAAAAAAAGAAAGAAAAGATAGAGAAGAGATTAGTTTCAGCTAGTGACTGCTTAATGACAACATGAAAAACTAATCACAACTAATAAAAAAACAAGCATGTTTAATACTGACATACTGATTGACACCATCTACAGAATGCAACAAAATCATGACACCAAGTATCATGATTCGAATGTGTGAAGGAGGAGCCCACGCCCATCAAACTGGTTAACAAGTAGAAAAATGGAAATAAAACACAACTAAGGGCTAATGGTTAGTAGCAGTCGGAAATTGAAGACAATGAATCAGCTTGGAACTCAGAAAGAAATTTTCAGACAGTCAGTGCACACAATCAGTATCTGACTGCTATTAAGCATTAGTACTCGCCAATGGTGCAAGCATTGAAGCATCTAATATTAATGATGATGTGATTATTAACTTGGATTAGAGCAATGGATCTAAAAAATTTTTTTGTTCAAAATAGCACAAAAATGAAAAGAAAAAAAAAATTCAATGTTTTAATATAAACTATGGGCCAAACAAGACAGTGTTTTGTTCAATAAATTTTATTGCTCATTTCTATTTACAAACACAAAATATCTTGGCCTCATAATACAAAGCAATAATAAACTCTGGTCTAGCACAGTAGGCGTCATCATGTGAACCAGGAATGGCTAACACTATAGCTACTGGCAGCATTTCCAGTTAAAAATACTAATTTACACAATATAGGACACATATAAAATGCATTTGTATGTAAACACTGTAAAAGTCCTGGCTTTTTTATATCTAAATTCAAAAATTTTGAAGTACATAAAAAAACCCAAAACAAAATAACCTAATATGCTAATAAAGCATTTTATAACTACAAACAGCCCTCTAATTTCAAAGCTAATACTCTGCAAATACAATAAAATCTGACATTTCATATACATTCCTGCATTATATTTTTATATTTCTTACGCCATCTGTAAATACTATTTTCTTTTTTTTTTTTGAAAAAAATAAAATAAAAATACAGTAAAACATAAAAATGTTCTCAAGTGGAAAGTTAACATTCCCAGTGTTCTTGAGCTCTTCCTTCCTCAATAATTCACAATCTCCTTCACTAAACTTGGTCCACTTAACAGTAGTATGTTTAAGACTCTTTCAACAGCTTTACTATATATATTATGAGGTTCCATTTGCTTATACTGTACTGTTGCCATTATGACTAAAGCAGAGGAAATGTAAATAATCAGTTTTCAGTGCAAAGTCAGATGTGTGGCATTTTGTAAAAATGAAATCCAGTAGGTTCACGGATAGCTTAGCCTTAAAAACCATGCATCAGTTGGTCAACTTCATAAACGGAAAGACAAAAAGATCTCTCTCGAGTTAATCAGATTGCCTTCCAATATTTTAACTGTTACTTAGGAACATTAAAACATAAGTGTTCTTTTTAGTTCTTAAAATTCGCTATTATCAAGCAGACAAAAATCTAAATCTAACTGTGGCACATTACTACCACAATGGCATAATGAACTCTTACAGACTCCTTTATTCTGTTGTACATTGATCCCAATGCACTACATTAAAGGACAGAATCAAGAGATGTGGTTACAAGTTGTTGTCATATCCGTCGGTGCAACTTACTGGCATAGCTGTAATACATCCTCTGCCAAGTCCATGGCCAAATACAGTACACACAGGTTTAATAACTGTGCAACATTATTAACAGATTGTAACAAGTATTTCAGTCTGTCCGTTACAACAATTAAACTGAATATTACAGGATACAAACATAGTCATGAATAACCATTGAAATGACTGCCCTTCAAGTCCAGAATGCTTAATTACAAAAGAAAGATCTTTCCAGGACTAACTTTATAACAAAGGCCAGGAGAGAAATGGAAACATCTGCAATATTTCACTTCTTGTCAAAGATCTAGGAAGCTTGAGGCCTACATTTTATAAAATATTTTTTTTTTTGCAGATGCCAGGATGATAATTAATAAATAATAATTGATTAATAATTGATAAATAATGTTTTGTCCATAAGCCAAAAAAACATGGGTTTTATACTAGTAGTTTAGATATTTTAATGGTAGCTTACATTTACAATGATTTGGTACTTTACAAGATGGACCTTCAAGACTAAGGCCAAGTTCACATTTGTGCCGCAATGTCCACCTGAAATCGGCGGACGAAAAAGTCCTGTATGCATGGCTTTTTCATCCTCCATTGTCAGTTTTCAAGCAAAGGACACCAGGCAGAGCCCATTATAATCAATGGGGTATGTCCGGCTCGGCTCTGTGAGCTATTTTAGTGGTCCGCCAATCTGTTGATCTGGTCCTCTGATGTAAGTAACAACCAGAACAACGGATAGGTGACACCAATGGGAATTTACCATAACTTCCTGCTTTGATGTTGAAATTTCAAGAAATTCAGTGATAAAAGGAGCGCAATAGTATACTGTAATAGTATGAAACACACATTTCTGTATCCTGCCCTTGCTGCTATGGTGTAGTGTATAAGTAACCCAACTATTTTGTCAAGGTCCAGATATTGGATCTACATACTTAGTTAAATTCTGGACATTACACTGAATTGTTTTTATTTCTACTTTTGGAAATACCAGGTCTTCTGTATCAAACTTTGATCAGAAAGTAAAACTGAGCCATGTGGTGTTCACATACATTGCTTAATGGATTTTCTAGGCTTATTAATTGAGGACTTAGACCCGCACTGATCTTTAATTGATGACGTATCTGAAGTATAACATCCAGGTCCACTGCTGATCAACTGTTTCAGGGGAGCGTTGCAGCCTTTTCACAGCAAACCGAGCACAGCTATGTACATTTGTACAGAAGCTGTGCATGGTATCGCAGTTCAGCCAGGCATGAATCAAGACGGGTCAGGGACGACTCGGCTTGATAAATTGACTGTACTTCACTCAAGAAACCAGATGTCACCTGGAGTGACCCTTTAGGAAAGTAGTAAATGTAAAGATGGGCATAATTCATAAAACAACAAATGGTACATCACGCAGGCTTTTGTAGATTGATTCATTGATACATATTGTTGAACCATACTGATTTATCTTAATCCAAAACACAGACCAAAATGGCATCTGCAAAAATAAATCAAAGATAAGAATTCAAAGTCCTTTATTTCCTACTTTTATATTTAAGCATTCATCTGTCCTGCTTTGCAACACCAAAGTAAATTCTGCATACCGACAGAGCAGTGTGTGGCTATCTTTATGTTCACTGTTTAAAAAATAAAAATTTAGAGAGCACATTACAAGAAATTGATAAATCACCAATGGGTAGTTTGTTTCTTGAAACTGCTCTAAACTGTTGAGGTGCATATTAAGTGAGGTGTTGCAAAGTAAACTTACATATGTAGCATTCATAGTAACTAGAGAAAAAAATAAAAAAAAAAAAACTACCAAAAAAAAAACAACCACAAACTACACAGCTAAACTAACCTCTGTCTGCGGTCACAATCCTTTGGTAAGGATGGACTCGCATATCATGCCTTCGAACTTTAGTTGCCACCGCACCTAGTTAAATTGCAATTACCAAAACAACGTTAGAAACACAACATTCATTTAAAAAGTACACGCAATACATTAACAGGATTCATCAAAACTGGGGTTTACATGATGTGTAGCTACAAAAAAAAAAGTATTTATAATTAAAGAAAGCAACACGTTAAGGCACAGTAGTTTGGAGTCATTGCTATATAAAAGATACATGTGCAGATTAATATTGCATTTAATTTCACACGTCTGGCCTTAACCTGCTCAGCCCTGTGAGTTTGGTTGGTGTCTGCAAGCACCAGTGACACTGAAGGGCATCATAATGCATTTACTTGCCACTGAATAGCAGTATATCTTGAAATCTGTTAGACCCAAGAATAATGAAGCTTTACTAGTCACATAATCATTGAAGTGCTTTACTTTCAGCAGATTAACAGTTTTTCAGTTACTTTAATACTGACATCAGTTGTATTAAGAAAATATTCCAGTTGTACGTCGTGAACCGATTTGAGTATTTATTATCTTAAGTCAATAAGTGGAAACCACATGAATTAAGTGATTAGTAAAGCGCACAGAGTAGGTAACTTAGCAGTCAGCATTCTACTACACTCACTCACTGCTACTTAAAACTTATAGACTAAATCAAATATTGATCAACATAAAAAGGTTTATTTTATCTATGTGCAAATTAAAAAATAAGTGCAAGTAAGTCACTGACTGCTAGGCAAACTTTATTTCCTTATATAACTTTCTGTTCAAGACTGCTGAAACTAGGCAAACGCTAAATTTCAAATCTGATGATCAGTGAAGGGTCATTTAAGAGTTTCTTGAATTCTTAGCCTTTCGTGGGGAAAGCCATACCTGAAGACAAAAGGAAGGGAATTGAGAAGCCGTTAGCATTTCTATTTCTTTTTTCCATCCATAGTTTGACTACATGTCACATTTCAAGGCTCGTAATACATGCTACAGATGGCCATTATTGGGAATGGTCCTTTTAGGGAGTCTGTCACCAAAACCCAGCAAATGAATCCAGCCCTGAAAATAGGTTAGGGTTACCTGAATCAAACTGTGTTTTCCCCCTTGGGAATCAGTGCATCCATTGCCTCACATTTCTGGCAAAATGCAAAAGAATTCTTTTGAACAATGAGGGCATTGTAGCTTACCTCACTGGAGCAATGGTAACTTCCTTGTTCTAAAGGGTTTATTTGCATATTGACAAAAACTGACATCTCTGCAATGAAAACATCAATTCACAAGGGGAAAATAGGTTAGGGACACCTGGTTCAAACTGTATTTTCTTCTTGTAATTCGGAGGGCCCATTACACACGGTTACATTCAGGTGACCCTAACCTATCTGCGGGGTGGGTTGATATGCTGGATTCTGGTGACAAACTCTTTTTAATGCAGCCACCAAGATTCAGAATAAAACACGGGTATGAGGTTTTGAGCATGACTGCCACTCTGACATAGTAATCGGTAGTAGTCCGATATTAGTGATATGCCATTAATATCTGTGATGACAAACATTCCTTTAATATGGAAAATATCAATATTTGAGCACTTTGTGATGCCCAAGGACAGTTATTTCATTCGGAATATCCAAAATTAATCTCTTGAGAGACATTAAAGAGAGAATATCGAGCAGGAAAATTGCTATTAAAAATCACACGGTCATGTAGTTTCACACTGAACACATGAGCAGCAATTTGGCATAACAAAAGTACCATTTTGTTAAGTGTGAAGGTCCCTACATGACCATGTGTGTCAATCAATAGCAATTTTTTTTTACCTAATCACTTCTAACCTATGTCAGATCTTAAAGGAGTTGGCCACTCAGTATTAACTTGAAACAGAGGGGTGATCCCCTTTAAGATGGTGACTTAAGGTGGTTTGGAGACGACCAATAAATCCTGCAGGAAGAGAAGGTATCGACTTTGTAAACTACTTTATTACAGATTAGTGTAAACATGGGTTCTTTCTGAAGCTCATCAGATTTTCGGATGTAAAAAGGCCACAATTAAATTATGGTGCAAAAATTTTAAACTTTTTGATGGTTTTACCCTGCATGCCACTTTTCTGAAAAGCAGGTATACTGGGGTGTGGGGCTTAGCAGATTTACTATAATTCATGCTACAAAATTGGAAGAAAAAGCACTGGAAGAAACATTCATAGGTGCAGGACCTTTTCGTTCAGCGATTTTAGGCAGAGACTCCGAGGCAGATTTAGACATAGCCTTAGGCTGCTTTCACACGGCAGAATTTCAGTTGTGAAACAAACACCTTCCCTGCATGTGCCAAATTTACCAGCCGAAACGTTATGCCAAGAGACAGATTGTTTGAATTAAAGTTGGCTATGATGCGAGGAGTCCCTGCCTACCCACGAAATACTGTCCCATAACGCCCAGTATTTTGCAGGGCAGACAGGGACTCCTAGCACCACAGATAACTGTAATGTCTTGCGTCCGCCTCACAGAAGTGTATTCAGGACAGTAGGTTCGGCTGGCACGCATATTAAGTTTTGCAGCCCAAACCCTTTTGTATGAAAGCAGCCTTGAAGATTTGACAAACTAATCAAACATTGACATTTTTTAAATTTTATAAAGTTCACGTCAACAGAAACTCCACAAAAAGGACTTTAAAAATTCCCGTCATGATAAATATCCTCCTATGTCTATGGAAAAAACATAACCACTACAAACAGCTGCACTGCCAGTTTTATCTTTGGCAAAATTATTCTAATCAGATTGCATCAGTAGCGTCAGATGGCATCCAAAGACATGAATGTTGCCAGTTGTAAGAGTAAAATTTTTGTAGAACTGTATTTTTAGATTAAATAAAATATGAGCGAGTATCTTTCACAACCTCCAGTTCTTAGCATATTTTAATAGCTGCTGTGCCACTGATTCCCGTCCAGTTGGAATTTTCTCTCTAGCCCTCACCATTCCTGAGTAACAAGCGCAGTTAGTTATGTCATCTGATGAGTTATTTCAGCTCTGTAATGTCAAAAGGGCAGTGTCAGGCAGGGAGACAATTCATAGCTCCAATTAGAGGCAGCCAGTGTCAGAACTCAGAATCATACCACTTGCCTGCTGCTGCCTGACACTGCGATCCTGACAGTCCAGAGTCTAATTAGCATATGAAGAACTAAAACTAACTGCACCGATTGCTTGGGAACGGTGGGGTTGAGAAAAAAAAATTCCAACTGTCTCTGAACCAGTGGAGCAAAGCCTACTAATTGATGTAAAGCGTTGGACTTGATGGTGGTAAAAGGTCCTCTTTAAATTCTAAGCGGTTTGCAAATGATGGGTAAAAGAGGAACATGTGATCTTAGTACTCTATGCTGTGTAGTTTCTGAACGATTTGACTACTTGGAGTTACAATGTAAGGCCCCTTGCAGAAAACTGTGGGTGAGTTCAGTGTGCTATCTGGGGTTTTCCTGGATAGCACACTGACCCATTCAATTCTCTTACACAGTTCTGTGTGCGGGCCGCAAAACTCAAGACAGGTCCTATTCCTGTCCAGTTTTGCGGCTGTGCTTCCTCGGCTCCTATTCACTGAATGAATGGGACTATGGAAGCACGGCCGCTGCATGGGCCGTTCAATCACGGCCAGCAGCCATCAGATAATCGTCTGCAATGGCCTAAAGGGGGGAAGTGTTCCTATACAGTGGCACTGTCAAATGAACTCTAACACTGTCAGACTATGAAGGACACATCCATTTAATATAGGGAATGTTGATACCTAGTTGTCAATTTATTCCTGAAAGGAATAACACAAAGCAGATCTCTAAAATAGGTGATCCACAAGGGATACATCATAAGGGATGCAAGTACTGAATTTACTAAGATATGTCAGCAAAGCAGACTGGACCTCCTGAACTATTTGCTAAACACATGTAGAAAGCTCATTTAGACATTTTAAGGCTTTACCAGTAGGAGATGACCAAGAAATCTATTTAAATTTTCATTTCAATTTAGATTTTAAAGGGAGAATGCTTACATACTGTCTGCATAGTTTCCAAATAAGCCCAGTCTTTTTCAAGAATTTCTGAAATGGCATCCTCTAAAATTATTCACCCCAAAGGGTCCAGTTTACATATTACATTTGGCACACTAAGTTATTTTCCTTAATGTTCATATTAGGAACAAAAACACACACACACAAAAAAAAAAAAAGAAAATGTCAGCATTAACAAATAGTTGCAAACTTGCACAAAGCTTACCTAATACCCCACTTGTTTCAATAGGATACTCAAGGATTGATGTTGCTGGGGCCAGTGTATAAGGGTATTCATACGGTGTGTAGATCAAGCCAGCTTCTGGTGCCTGTGGGACTAGTGTAGCAGTCGGATGAGGGGTTCCATTTGGCATGACAGCGGCTGTCTGTATTTGTCTGATCAAAGGCATTAAGGTAGGGCCAGCTGGCGTAGGAGTACGCAGAGCAGCTGGGGGCAGTACAGGCGCAGGCCCAGTTATAATCCGTGGGGCCTGAGCTGTCGCTGCAAGAGAAAAGGCAAGGGCTGCTACAGTAAGCAAAGAAAAATTAGAAAGAAGTGTAGAGGCAGCAATATGGAAAATAGGATAAGGAATAGATAAAAGGAAAGATGGAGAAGTAGAAAGAAGCAGGAAGGAAGGAAGGAAGGAAGGAAAGGGGGAAAAAAGGAGAATCATTAGTTCATGCGCTGATCACACAAAGTGCCAAAGCACACCACTCAAGATGCACACAAGCTACCCCAATTACTAGTGTGATTAAATGCCAACATGCTTTAAATCAAAGCAAACACCCTAAGAAAATGGCACATTAGAAGTGGAACACATTACTCTAAATCAGAAAGGACATTGTGGCAAGTTTCACAATGAAAATAAGTGTTAGCATAGCCAATGATATTGCAATAGAAAATATCCAAAAAGCACGAGAACAGAACAAAGCTGTTTTTCTTTTGTTTATGTTTTTTAAATCATCACAAAAACAAAAATGTGAACAAATGAAGTTGTGAAACAAACGATAGTTAACTGTGTGGCTAGCATTACCAGGAATGAATAAAAAGGGATTTAACTACTTTTTATATTAACACTTCACCTAACCAGCAAACTATGATTTTCATCACTGAACCCCCACTGTACTCCATTTGGCCAGTTCATGACCCTTCAGCTAGGATCAATCTAGATCTAGACAACAGATATAGGAACACTGCAGTTATGCTAGTCAATGGAGGTGTGGGGAGCGTTTATTTTAAAATGGTGCTTCCACTGTATAGCTGTGAAGACACCTTTAAAATAAAGAATACAGTGTGTGAAAATACATCTGTGTGATTTTATACATGCAACATACCATAAAGCAAGAAAGTGACATGCATGTCCAAATTTTTGCCTTAAATTAGGAATGAATAACATGTGCTGTCGGTTTTCTAGATATACTACCTACTATAATAATATTACCCAGTAATTTTAATTACTATATGTAGAAGCTAAATAGTAGCGAGCCAGGCATGCACAAAGATCAAGTAACAGTCTGATTGGATCTTCAATAATAGTTTGTAGACATAAGCAATATACATAAAAACATGCATAGATGTGTAAAAAAAAAAAAAAAGATGGAGGAACAGCATGATTTTAAAAAAAGCATGGGTGAAATAAAAAGGATAAAACTTCAAAAATGCTCTCTAATATAAAGACATATTTCACTTTTCAAAAGCTAAGAATATCAGCCTTTCATCTGGAAAGGTAAAGGGAAACTCCAAAAAGCAAATTCCAATATAATGACCAATTCTGGAGTCCATTTAATGCTGGTGTGATATTAGAAGGGGGTCACCAGGGAAACTGAGGCATCATAACCAACTCTCTCCATAAATCCATAGTGCCGATGAAGATAAACTTGGTAATACACTAAGAAAAATGGCCTTTTCATGTTTCCTCAGTTATTAACTGCCTCCTGCCATTGATGAAATCTGTACAATTTTAGTCTATGCAGACTGGAGAGGAGAGCTTCTCAAAGCGGAGACTAATCTACCCCATAAAGCGACACTTCTCTTTCACAAAAGAGCTGTGTTATCAGGAATTACTATCCAGTCGTCTTCTGCTAAACTGGACTCATTTAATGCTGTATGCAGTCTCATAGCTCTGTCTCTCCTTCTCTATAGACTTCATTGCTTGCTTAATCTGCTAGGATGACTATGGTTAAGTTCATGGGAAAACCCCTTTAAAGATGTAGGCACTATAGTTTATTGAAGGATATGGTAAAGTTTGTTCTATTCACCTACTACACTATAGCTGGTGCAGAAACTGAGGGAATGGAGCATGACAAATAAAAAAAAAAAAAAAAAAAAAGTGTTCATGTTATGCACCAGGTATAACAGCAAATTAATTTTACTTGGGGCATTTTTTTTTTTTTTTTAAAGAATCTGTGGAGACGCAATGGCTAAGAAGTGGAGACATAAAACTGGTATTCACATGTATTTGTGCAGTTTTTGAATATGTCCAACCCATGTACAGTGGGGGAAAAATGTATTTAGTCAGCCACCAATTGTGCAAGTTCTCCCACTTAAAGAGATGAGAGAGGCCTGTAATTGTCATCATAGGTAGACCTCAACTATGAGAGACAAAATGAGAAAACAAATCCAGAAAATCACATTGTCTGATTTTTTAAGAATTTATTTGCAAATTATGGTGGAAAATAAGTATTTGGTCAATAACAAAAGTTCATCTCAATACTTTGTTATATATCCTTTGTTGGCAATGACAGAGGTCAAACGTTTTCTGTAAGTCTTCACAAGGTTGGCACACACTGTTGCTGGTATGTTGGCCCATTCCTCCATGCAGATCTCCTCTAGACCAGTGATGTTTTGGGGCTGTTGCTGGGAAACACAGACTTTCAACTCCCTCCAAAGGTTTTCTATGGGGTTGAGATCTGGAGACTGGCTAGGCCACTCCAGGACCTTGAAATGCTTCTTACAAAGCCACTTCTTCATTGCCCTGGCGGTGTGCTTGGGATCATTGTCATGCTGAAAGACCCAGGAACGTTTCATCTAAAATGCCCTTGCTGATGGAAGGAGGTTTGCACTCAAAATCTCACGATACATGGCCCCATTCATTCTTTCATGTACACGGATCAGTCGTCCTGGTCCCTTTGCAGAGAAACAGCCCCAAAGCATGAAGTTGCCACCCCCATGCTTCACAGTAGGTATGGTGTTCTTTGGATGCAACTCAGCATTCACTCTCCTCCAAACACGACGAGTTGTGTTTCTACCAAACAGTTCTACTTTGGTTTCATCTGACCATATGACATTCTCCCAATACTCTTCTGGAACATCCAAATGCTCTCTAGCAACATCAGATAGGCCCGGATATGTACTGGCTTAAGCAGGGGGACACGTCTAGCACTGCAGGATCTGAGTCCCTGGCAGCGTAGTGTGTTACTGACGGTAGCCTTTGTTAAGTTACTCCCAGCTTTCTGCAGGTCATTCATTAGGTCCCCCCATGTGGTTTTGGGATTTTTGCTCACCGTTCTTGTGATCATTTTGACCCCACGGGGTGAGATCTTGCGTGGAGCCCCTGATCGAGGGAGATTATCAGTGGTCTTGTATGTCTTCCATTTTCTAATTATCGCTCCCACAGTTGATTTCTTCACACCAAGCTGCTTGCCTATTGTAGATTCAGTCTTCCCAGCCTGGTGCAGATGTACAATTTTGTTTCTGGTGTCCTTACACAGCTCTTTGGTCTTCACCATAGTGGAGTTTGCAGTGTGACTGTTTGAGGTTGTGGACTGGTGTCTTTTATACTGGTAATAATTTCAAACAGGTGCCATTACTACAGGTAATGAGTGGAGGACAGAGGAGCCTCTTAAAGAAGAAGTTACAGGTCTGTGAGCCAGAAATCTTGCTTGTTTGTAGGTGACCAAATACTTATTTTCCACCTTAATTTGCAAATAAATTCTTTAAAAATCAGACAATGTGATTTTCTGGATTTGTTTTCTCATTTTGTCTCTCATAGTTGAGGTCTACCTATGATGTCAATTACAGGCCTCTCTCATCTTTTTAAGTGGGAGAACTTGCACAATTGGTGGCTGACTAAATACTTTTATTTGGTCAACTTTTTTTTTCCCCAGTTAACCACAAAATTCTGTATCCTTGTAGCAAGGCTACTGAGGATAGGTGATAAGTTTTACATTTTTAGACAATCCCTTTTAATAAATAAGCTTAGTTTAGCTTGGAACTTTTACTGTACTGAGGTCTACCTATGATGTCAATTACAGGCCGGCCTCATCTTTTTAAGTGGGAGAACTTGCACAATTGGTGGCTGACTAAATACTTTTTTCCCCACTGTATATGTCATACAAATTCTGCAAAAAGTGTACATTTCTGTCAAAAAAAAAAAAAGCTTACGTGATTTTAAGTTGGCATCTCTGTATGTGCCATTCAGGATGGCCAATTCCATCAACTGCATTTTTTTTAAACTGTCTTCTCCTTCAGCCTGCAAGATAAAAGTCAAACTATTGCAATGACATTTCCAGGCAGGTGCAATCATTTTATGAAATAATACAATACATTAACACACAAAAAATATAAAATTTAAAAGGGGTTCTCCCAATGTAGTAAATAATCATATTAAGAAGCCTATCACTACAACATTTTGCTAAAGCCTAACCACAAAAATATATGCAGAGCAAAAAAGGTTCAAATATTATAAATTCTATAAAATCTAGCTAGGGTCTAAATACCAAGGGCCAATATGCTAGTTAAGCTTTGGGATTTTATCACAGTATTCATGATCCAGACCACCTACAATGAATTTACACAATCACAATGGCGTTGTACTTTCCCGCAGATTGGATGGTTGAGAGCTTTAAATGTGTAGAAGAGCTGAAGAGACCAGAGTTTTTGTTATTTTAACTAATTATTCAGATAATTGGGGACCTGAGAGGTTGGATTTCCATTTAATTGTATATCTATGCATATGAAAAGGAAGGGAGCGTCCTAGCAGGTGATTGATGTTCTCCTTTCTTATCTTATGCTACATTCATATCTGCAACAGTCTCTGCTGAAAATTATTGGAGAAAAGTCCTGCACGGTCGGTTTCTGTTTAAAAAAATGACTAACAGCTGTTTATGTTGTTCGCCTCCCTGTTGTTCGGGTTGTTAGGATAGTAACAGAAACTATAGAGAACAGTTGCCAAGACACTCAAATGAGCCTGAAGAGTGTTGAGTCCCTTTAATCAGAGTAAAACCTGGGACAGAATTTTTAATTTTTTTTTTTGGTTTCTGTGTGGTTGCCCTGGAAACTTATTTGGTATATTAACTGGTTTGTCTACACCAGTATCAGATGGTTAGAGAAAATTCAATTGAAGTGACACCAATGTCCCCAATAAGGTATATTGCTATATCAATTCAGTTTGGCTTAAAGGGGTTGTCCAGTTTTAAAACAAAAAACAAAACAAAAAACACAACATTGGCCAAATAACAGGTTGAATCAATTCAAAACACTGCATAATATATATATATATATATACACTGTTTAACTTCAGCATCTTATTCCATTTATTTTCAGGTCATTGACCACAGCTGTGATGTTTCGATTACAAGCTCACTACCCCTCCCTGTGAGCAGTTCATTTGCCAAAATTAAACACTGCAGCAGCAGGTGACATCCTTGCTGCTTGAAGCCGCTCATAATGACCTCGGATGTGAAAGAGGTTACCTGGTCAGATATGTGGTGCTGCAAAGACTGAAGAAATCTCACAACACAGACCCCAAGGAGGGAGTTTACACATAGTGTGTCTCCTTTGATTTTAATCTAGGGGAGAGTGGGGAAGAGAGGAGTACACAGAAAGTGAGAGTAGGAAGACGGATCATGGGAAATGAGTTTTTTTCTACAGATTCACTGCATGTAAACAACTGTGTAGCAAGACAAAGCCAAGCAAGCAAAATAAAGCGAAGCAAAGGGTGCACAAGGGAACAGTGAGTATTTAGCACTGCTCTGGATGTATTTGCAGATAATTTTTGGATAACCCCCTTTAAATTTTAATGGTCAGATAACAGAACCCACACCAATTCCTAATAAATATGTTTATTGTGAAAATGAATAAAAACCAAATCCCCTCGAGTATAAAAGCAAATACTAAGCATATGTTCCGGTTTAATAGTCCTTTACAACAAGCTAATCCAGTCCTACTGAAAGTGGAAACAATACTGAACATGTATTTTTAATTATAAGTACAATGACTGAACAAAAAAAATGTATTCCCAAACAAACGTGTAAACAAATTATATGGCTTAAAAGTTGCCACAATAAGATGACATTTATCTCACAGAAGCTACAAGAATAAGAAATGGAATATAATTTCTAAAAAGTGCTGTTATTTCCCTTCAGGGAATGTGAAATGGTAAGCAGATGGCTTACTTGGAGTGCACTATTATTCTCCTAAATGCAGTGCAGAGTGCTGTAGTGTGGATATAAATCATTTAAGTTAATACAGTGCCTAGGCCAGTTGTTCACTTGTGGTTTTTCTATGCAGTAGTCTCAACGCCCTTTTCATTATTTTAATCAATTGCAGTCAAGTCATGAGATGTACACTATGTACATAAAAATCTTTGCCTCCAAATGACAATATTTAGACGACACCAAAAAGTAGCTCTACAATGGCCTTGCTACTTGTAACACATAAGATTTCCATTAGCGAGGAAGCTGTTTATTAACCTTTTAAACACAATCTGAAAGGTGGTTAATGAAGTAGGGTCTATGTATAAGACTGCCTGTATAGAGATACAGTACATCATTTCTAGTACGAGCAACTTCTCTATTTTTTCCTTCAAATGAAGGGCCCCAGAAAGTGTATCCAAAGCAGCCAAATAAATGGCTTAAAAGGGGCTGTCCATGGACTTCTAGTTTACTGAATTTGTCCAGAGTTTTTTTCCCCCCCCCCCATGCTGGACCTGGGGATTCCGGACTGGTTTCAACCACACGTCACAAGGTCAGAGCCAGCTCCTGGCCCGCCGCGTTGTTCAGCCTCTTCCGTTCTGTGTGCTGTGGAGGCTGGCTTTACTTTACCATAGCACAGTTTACTACCTGTGAAAACAGGAGGGAAGAGGTGGAGCAACCAAGGGGCCAGGTACTGGTTCTGCTCATGTGACTCTGGTTTGGTACCAGTCCAGAACCCGTAGGTCCAGCAAGAAAAAAAAAGCCATACAAAAGTAAAACAGAAGTTCCTGGACAACCCCTTTTAGAGCTCATGTATACAAACACTGACAACATTGAGGTCTATGGAAAACTGATTACAAACGGATATCAAATAGTTTGTGTCCATTTTGCAATCCGTTTTTACTTCTGTGCATACTCAGAATGAAAAAAAAAAGGACGGATTGGTCAAAATTGGACACAAACTGAGACAAAACAGTCAGTTTTTTTGAACAGACACCCATTGACTAATAAGTCTAAAAAAACGGATTCGGGGAATCCGCTGTGTAACTGTTTGGAATCCTTTTGGTACCAAACCATTTTTCTCTTAAAACTGTTTGCAAGCGGACGGATACCAGACGCAGGTGTGAACCTAGCGTATGTTTAGCAGAAAAAACAAAAACAAAAAACAAACACACACACGCACACACACACAGACACAAAAAGGACATACCGTATTTTTCGGACTATATGACGCACTTTTTTCCCCCAAATTTGGGAGGAAAATAGGAGGTGCGCCTTATAGTTCAAATGCCGCTGGCTTCCTGCAGTGGCAGGGCGATGCGGAAATGCTGCAGAGAAAAAACTGTTTAAAAAAAAAAAAAAAAAAAGACACAGGGAGAAGAATCTGCTGGACTGTAACCCTCAGCTTCTCCTCAACAGGCTGGAACCGTATCTCTAAATAAATGCAAAAAGTGAAAGAACTGTCAATTTCCTCTGAAAAGCTGCAGTGCTTTTGACTAAAGCATAGTGCTCTGTAATGAAGGATTCAGGCAGCATGTAACTGCTGACAGGTTCTCTTTCTATAGAGCAGACGGAACCCACCAAGCATTGATGTCAGCCAGACATTGTGTGGAGCAGAACTGCGCATGTGTGACTACCACTTAACCACTTCCATACCAGGCACATTTTCAAGTTTTTTGTATGAGTGGTTATGGAAGGCTATAACATTTTTATCATTTGCGTTATTCAACTAATTTCTGCGTCTTTTTTCGGAGACACATAGGGCTTTATTTTTATGTTTTTATTTTTGCAAGGTGTGTTAATTTTTTTTATATCCGGGAAAATATAAACAACAAAGAGTAGGGAAAACGTGTCCGTTTTTCACTTTTTTTTTTTTTTTTTAATTTAATAACACAAAGTGCTACTAAAAAACTTTATAAAATAGTGTTTCCTCTGTTACGGTAATTTTTATTTTTTATGGTGTCATCGGGGGTGGGGCTATAACCTGTAATAAGGGTGTTTTATTGGCGTATTATTTTATTTATTTTTTTAATTGTTTTATTTACTTTTCTATACTTTTTTTTTTTTTTTTTACATTGTACATTTTTTACATAAGGTCATAATATGACGACTTTTTTTTTTTTTTTTTTTTTTTTTTCGGGAGGCTGATTTCCCCTGTAACTGGGGCTGGTACATTTAGCCACAGTTGTAGGAGGAATACAGCCTCCTGCATGTTGCTTTCACATAACTATAGAGCTGATCTGGGTCCTGTAGGACCCAGCAGCTCTAACAGACGCTGATCCCGGCGGATCACATGCGCGCCGGGTCGGAGGGGAGCTGCAAGAAGCCGGCGCCCATAGCGCTGTATACCCAGCAATCGGGAAGGCAGGGGCGGTAATAAACCTTCCCTGCCTTCTCTCTGGGAGATCTGGCTGAAGTTACAGCCGGCTCCCCGTTTCAGCAGCTGCACGATTTTGTGCAGTTGCTGAATTCCTTCTGGACGTACATAGTCTATGGGCGGTACGGAAGTGGTTAAAATCCCTCTCTATGTTGTCCTTCAGTGAAGAGGAACATGGGGCTCAGAACAGCATTCTAGTGACTGAATATACTGTAACATCTAAAACTTATCCTGTAAAGGTAGAAGTATAAGAACTTCCTATATATTTCCCATTCCTTTTGGAAAAATTCTTGGCTTTGGCTTAAAAAAACGCAGCAAAATCTGCAACAAAACAAGCTGCATTTCCGCAACGTGGGGCCTCAGCCCAAAGATTTTTTTTTTTTTTTTTTTTTAGAAAGGATCTAGTGGTAATAGAATAAAATAGTTTGTTCATACCAGAGACTTCGAGACTATGGTTGCCAAAGAATAAAACAATCATCCTCAACATGACAACTATATAGACATTATTGAATTTGTATAAATAAAAGTTTTTTTTTGTTTTTTTAATAGGATACCAAGGTCAATACACACATCTGGGGCACTGTCAGCCATCAGGTAAGTAGCATTAGGTCAGCTCTGGCAAACTATAAGGAACCACCCAACCATTTATAGGAAACTTCCCATAACTGTAGTTACTTGAACATACTAAGCTGAGAATTGAGGCTGTGGCCAGCTTTGAGGGAGGTAGGAGAATATTCCATTGGCAGCATTCAACTGCTGACGGACAATGAGAGATCAACCTGTAAGCATACGCAGAGATTAGATGTTAAAATACTAACAAGGTCAATGCTAAATCAAGTTGCTAAAGTGGCACAAAGCTTAAGCAGAGCGTTCCATTTCCACATGATAAATGTGTAATTATTGCTCATAGAGCTTTGCTTTATTGTTTAGGAGGCGGTAGGATGGATTTGAAAAGTAACCTAGCAACTAAGATTGTGCTCGGAAATATAATAATCCCCTGTCCTATAGACTCCTCAGTGTGGTGTTTTTCATCTGAGGAAATTGCTAGCACTGCCATGTATAGGATCCCCTATGATAGGTGGATGTCACGGAGTGGTCCTTTAATAAAAGAGTGCTGCTGGTGTTCAGTAATTGGTACTACTCTATGCACTTAGCTATCAGTTGCAAAGACGACAACTGAAGCAACAAAGTAGAAAAACAGGCAGAAAGAGCATGTATGCTGGAACATTCATGCCAAGCAAAAAGGAAAAAAAAAACTTTCATTCTGAGACTTTGCAAGGCATACACTTATTAATGTATTCAGTGTATGGTTTCACCCTGATGTTTGTGTTCAGCCACAAAGAAATGCTTGAGAAGTCATGTTGAGGAGAATAGTGTATGTCAGTGTCAATTTCACTTCTCACCAGAAGATGGTGCTATTTATTACAACAAGCACTTGAATAGTGGTGAAAATAGATATTTGCTGTGCAGCAAGATGCCAATATTACATAAACACCTAAATATTACAAAGTAGCCATACAGTACATGATAGCAACTTACTCCAGTTTGGGAAGCCATGTTCCCCAGTATTTCCAGCCAACATGTCCCCACTAAGACAGGCTATTTTTATGTCATGTAACCTGTACTTTGGGCAGCTTACAGCAGATCAAACAGGCTATGTTCAGGGAATCTATCCTAGCTGCAGGCACTCCTGGAGGCTCTTGCTGTTTAAGCAAAGTGAAGAAGCACATGGGATGCATAGGCAAACTGCAGTGGGACACTATACTACCTGGAAGGTACTACAACAAAGCTCTGTCATTTGTACTAGGAAGAAGCTGCTTTAAGCAAACATCAATAAGGTCACTTAAAGCCGGATTTGCATTGCTTAGTTTAAGCCCCAGCGATTGACTCAAGCCTTTCATCCTCTTAATTCTTCAACATTCCCCTTGTATTCTGTATGTATACTATAAAAAACAGATTAATAAAAAGAGGAAAAAATTAAGTGGCATCTGTATTATGACAACTGTTTGGACAAATTCTGCACTGTACACCTCATGGTTCTACATGAAAGGCTGTAAATGTATTTGTACACACTAAGCAAAGCTGCAAATAAAGTCATGTATGATGCTCCAAAGAACTTACATGACATGAACAGCAGTCAAAGAAAAAAATAAAAATAAAAAAAATCAGCTGACACTGTTCCCTTCAATGTGCACCAGTCAGGTCCAATGGTCTTGAGGGATTAAAAGACCCACGCATTTTGCACACTGCCTTCTTTATCTTACTCCCTCTAGGGCCCCTAAAGGATGTTATGCATGGCAACAGCTGCAACCTCCATGCCCTGCCCCTGTGAAACTCCTCTCTGACAGAGCAAGCTGTGGAATGCTTTTATCTGGCTGACAAAGAGAAATTTTCCCCTGCAAATCAGTGCTCATTCCAGATATACCATGCCCCAGTCAAATCCTTTACACATGAATGTCCCTATTCACTCCATTCATAATTAATAGAGAAGTGTCTGCACAGATTCCTAGAGAAACATGTGTCTGTGCAGTGTGTACAACTCTCCAAGTGGATGTCCAGCACCAGGAACCTCACAAAGATTTCACTTGGAACAGCTGAAGTATTTTTTTTGGCCAACCTAGCAAGTGGCAAGATGTGGTCACCAAGATCCAGAATCATGGGTCAAATTGTGACACATATGCATGATTTCACCAACTTACAAGAAGCAATTGTCAACCTGGTTACTGGCAGACTATCACTTTCACAAGCATCTTTTCATACACATACTTACCGCTGTAGACAAGGAGTGCAGGGCTGTGAAGTCGATAGGCCAAATTGCTGAAGTGAACCCCTCTATTCCTTCACAGCTAGACTCCAAATCCTTCATAAATGGCTAACAGTCACTGTCAGTCAGAAGCAGTAAAGCTCCTCTAATTCAGGGGAAAAAAAAACTAGTACCAATTCCTAAGAAAGTAAATATATAAACTATACATCCAATTATATAATTTGTATATTTGTATAATATAATTGAAATAAATACACATAAAAAATTTAAATAACTTACTTTTGAAGCTGGAGTCGGGAACTCTCTTACAACCCCACCCAAAACTGGCCCTGACTCTTACTCCACATGCCTGAAGGAACAAACTATACTGTATAATGTAACTACTTCCAAAACATTCACATAGCAGTAGCTTGTCGATATAAATACCATTCTAACAAAAAATGTATAGAATGATCTTCAAGAGATTTCCAGCAAACGTCCAAAGGCAGAATGCTAGACATAACAAGAAAGAAACTATGTGGAATGTGCACTGTAAAATGATACAGCAGAAATAAGAACAGGTCACCACTTGGTTATAGTAGCCTCAAACATACATACATATAGTGGTAGTGAGTGAAAGCGTCCCCCATAGCAGAAGGTGGTCATCTTCTTAGTGTGCAATTCCATCATCACCCCCTAATGCTACACTACAGGAGACAAGTTAGTCGAAATTCAATGAATTGCATTGACACAGGATTTACAGATGACATCATGCACTGACCAAGCCTCTGGAACAGGAAACATTGTCATTCCTGTGACTGCTTCACATGACCATTCAGAAGATAGCAACAAAAAGTTATTTTTGCGTTGGCAGAATGATTGAAAACAGACAAATAACCAGTGTACAGCTTTATGGAGCAAACTAGAAAATAGGCTTGAGTGGTGCTATATTTCTAATCTTGGACAACCCTTTCAAATTTTTTTTTTACTAAGAACCAAATACACCTTGACAGTATGCTACTAAAATGTGTGTTAATGATTTACATTAAAGGGAATTGTCACCAGCAGCAGAGATAAGTCAGACTCATCTGATTGTAGATATTTACTTATTTCAGAATATGCAAGTGAGTAGTCTGGCCCACTGAGGGCGGCTCTCTTGCTCCAAACTGCTCTAATATGCTCTCCTTTGAGTGACAAGGCCAGGTAAGATTTTAGCTTAGCTCTCAGACCCTATCACTCAAAGAAAGGAGAAGGGAAAGAGAACACTCCTGATCAGAGTGGGGTGTAGCAGGGTCACCCTTAGTGCTCCAGCTTGCTCATTTGCTTATTCTGAAATAAATGCATCTCTCTGTTACAATCAGGTGAGCCGGAGCCATTTGTGTTGCTGGTTTACTATGCGAGGATGAACAGTGTCCTCTGCATAACAATGAAGAGGACACTGATAGTTGAGTTCAGCTACCTTCTTGCTACTTTCCCTGCACCACATTCTCCCCCAAATTTTCTGAGATTTGGCAGAAAAAAATCTAATTCTTTATGAAACTGCCTGCACACAGAGGTGAAATTAAGCCTCAGATGCGGTCTTCTTTATAAGGCTTTAAACTGGTTGAGTAGACTAGTTGATAGATAGCAACCTTGATTCCTTACAGAAGGAGAGGATAGTCAAAACAGTCAAGTAAAAGATTGGATGAAGCATGGATGATCCTATATTAGATCTACAAAACAAAGTATTTTAATAAATATAACTGACTTCATGAATATATATATCTAACATGCAAAATATTCACTAGGGTATAATTTATATTTCTAACTAAACTATCAATGTAAAGCCTAAAAAGCAGGCTAAAGTCCCAGCTGACAGCCATTTTAGAGTTTTGAAAACCATAGCAGAAAAATAAACTGAAAGAAATTGCACAGCATGGCTCAGTTATTTCTCAATTTCCTTTCCGAATGCCTTGCCGTGCTTTTTCCTTTCCTAGGTGGACTGGCAAAGATAAATTAGCATCATTATTTCTCTGGAGTAACATAGCCTGCTTATCTTCTTCAAAGTACAGGCTCGGTTCAAATGATATGCAAAGATGACTCCGCTATTTCACTTGACAAATTTATGGGTCATAATGTTAAAGATACACTGGGGAAACATCTTGGCATTATCTTTTTACACTGCCCATCACCCTATCTGACATGATCCCATTTAATCACAATACTCTCCTAGTAGCTGGCTTTACATTAAGGTGTTTGTTTTACTACTGCCAAGAGGTAAGAGAAAAACACTGAACTGAAACACATACAACCCCCTACAAAGTGTCATGCTTCATGCTAGGTCCACCCTAGCATCGCCTCTCCATAGTTCGGGTCCGTCGGAGGACCGCTAAAACAGTAACACACTGAGTACAATGGATCCCATTAACTATAATGGGGTGCGTCGGGTATCTGTCATTATAAAACTGAAACTGGCGTAGGAAAAAAAGGCCTCTGTGCAGGTCTTTTTTGTCCGCCAGTTTCAGATGGATACTGTGACAGAGTTTCATACGAAGACTCTGGCGCAGATGTGAACCCAGCCTAAGAAAGTGAAGTAAACTTTACTGGTGGTTGGCCAGATGTTTGTGTGATATGGTAAAGATTTCCTCTTTTTCTAGACATCAGTAATAAAATATTTTTGAGGTTGGAGTGCTTCACTCTAACCTCTAAAGAACATAGAATTTTGGCCTTCAAGATGATGTGTACTTTATCCAAGTTTTTAATGGAATTACTTTGGGTGGAGGGAGGGTGTAGAAAAAAAAAACAGTGATGCAACTTTTGATGTTGCCCTTTAGGTTTTGATTTTATGGCAATTTTATGCCGCAATATCCAATTTTAAAGTTATTACGTTTAAACTACGTTCAAGGACTTCTGTCCAAAAAAATACTTAGACTATGGCGATGCAAAAACAAACATTTTAAGATCCATATACAGTATGTGTGTAGTTCTTCAGTTGCTGTAGCTGTGTGGAGAGGATTTCCATGACAAATTTGTCAGAGCATTAATTCAGGTCTCTGTCATGGAGTACAAAACACAGTATTTCTCATCATTTGTCAGTCAGCAGTATGTTGTGCATGATCCTGACACAAACAATCTTGTAGTAATCCCACTGAACAGTTCCATCTTTGGGCTCAATATTTTGTTCTACTGTAGACTAAAAACAGGGAGGCTCCTGCTCCAGCCAGTTATCATACAGTCAGAAACAAGGTTGAAGTGATAGGAGGGACATAGCTGAGCTAAAGGGACACAGAAAATAACTATATATTTCTCAGTTTCATTATGAGAAAAAAGGGCAACGAATAAGAGGAATAGATATAGCTGTAGAATATTTTATTCTTGCCTATTTTCCGAGTTTACTATTTCTATAAACCTGCCTCTACCAAACAGTATCATTAATGTAACTCAGTTGGGATTAGCAGATGAATTTTGTTACAAGAACGGGCTTGTCTTTTCCAGGGTAGTTTGTGGCTTCAGTACATTCTGTTGCTCCTGGCTGTGATGATGTTCCAACACAGAATACCACAAGATTGAGGGAGGGAATTAAAAAAAAAATAAATAAAAATCATTGTGATTTTGTTTCTTTGCATATTATGAAAGGAAAGGATTTGATCAGTTACCTTTTTTTCTTTTAATTTATAAATATTTTGTTGCCCAAAAGTCCTTGAATTATTAAAGTGCACATTTTTATCAATAAAAATATTGCTATCATATTTGAAGTACTAGAAATGGACTATGGACAATGCACCAGCACTGGAAAGCCAAGAAACCATAATGTATCGTGGATTATTTTTTGAAATGTGCACTGTGCAACCAATGGTCCCCAACATAAACACATAATTTACCATTACAAATATATGAATCTGCTAACATTGGCTACATATTTTTGTGCTCAATAGATATAAACAAATGTGAACAGAGACCATTTAGAAATATGACTGTTTAGGCTAGCCAGTCATAGCTTGTCTTACAGCCAGCTCAGAACTGCGATTCATTCTTGAAAGACTGGAATGAAGTGAAAGAGCCCTCTATGGGGACAAATGTGTCAATCACATGACCTATTTAGAAGCTGGAGCCACAGCGTTGCCTGGGAGAAAGCTCTTCTGTTTACTGTGCTCGCTCTTAGGCCCTTTTCTCTCCAGCCAGTGGTTATTTTTCATAGCTCTGAGAAGTACTTTAGTGTGGAGCATGGAGCTGCTAGGCTGACACAGCAAACAAAAAGCCTTTGACTAAGATGTCTTTGAAAGTGACTGAAGAACATGTGACCGGCTACCCAAAACTCTGCAATTAATCAATTCTGGCATCAGCTTTACTGCTGAGGGATAGAATATGCTGTGCGCAGGGAAGGGACACTCACATATTTAAAAGCCAGTTAAAGATTTGCTATAAAACAACTCATTGCAATTAACTTTCTAATAAGGGAACCAATAAGAGAAACCTCTCTGTCTTCTACCCATCGACTTTCTCCATTTACAGGAAACCCTTAATCTGAAGACAACTAGACAAGTAGACATATTAAAGAAGATCAACTATTTCAACTTTTTTGTCTGGCCTGTCTATTTCTTCCACCAGAAAAAAAAAACTTAATGATAAATCTGTAAAAATCTTCCCATAATGACATTCATAATAGATGCTCAGTGTGGATCTTCTGAGAGCCTTTACTATGAACCAGTGATGATCCCCTTAAGTAGTAAGGTTTATAATCAGCAAAAGCTACTGAAGAAAAATTGGTGTGTAAACAGGTTTTTAGGATTGTTTTGTTCTAAATGCTGCCCTTTCTAAGGTTCCCTTTTATATTTGTGGTTATAATACCCAGTAGGGATTGTGGAAATTCATGCAACTTCATGACTAAAAAGAATGGTCAGATCTTCAATCAGAACATACACAAAAACTATGATCTGTGACTCCAGCACCTACAGGGAGTCTGAGGCAGTCAGACACACACAATTTATTTCTCTTACTTATATAGCACCAACATATTCTGCAGCACTTTACAGACAGTGTCAGTCATTGTCCCATACAGGGCTCACAATCTAAAAAAACAAACATTTACTAGAGTCTCAAAAGAAAGTCAGTCAGTGCATGGACAGCCAATATCTATGACAGCAATAACAGAATGGTTACAAAACACAAAGTACTAAAACACCAGTCACAAAAAGGCGATCATCAGGAAACTACAGCACAAACTGAGCAACAAAGGACTCGGCAAGGGCAAGCCTGGAGAGTCACTTTAATTTAAATCTGATATCCTTAAATTTAGTTAAATGTGTCCGCCTTAAAATATTCAAAGTAAAATAGAAAAAAAAACCTAAAAAAAATGTATATAAAATGAAATGGAGGCAGATGTGAAGATAACACAGGACACATTAACTAACTGAACTAACTTGTACAAACTGCACATTTGTGAGCAGCAAGGGCATGCAACTTTGAGGTCATTTGAGATAATCACTGCCACTTAAAATGTGTGAACAGATATGCGGTCTGAAAGATTAATGCTTGGGGGCAAACAAAATTCTGAATGTGTCTGCTTGGAAATATGACATTTGTAAGTCAACATTGAAAAGCAATTAAGTACTGATAATGTATCAAAGGAAGTCAAGCCTTAACCACAAAGGTACGTAATGACTGAGAAACATTATATCCCTGCATCACTTCTTAAGGAGCAATTCTCCTCACCTCCTTCCTATTGTACACCACTTCCATAGTGGGGAACTAATGCCATGAAAAGAATAACGTCTCAAGATTTTTAATCTGAATGATGTCAGTTTAACCTAAAACATAAATGTACTTATTGACTTACTGAAGCGGCACCAGAATAGGTAAATAACTGCAATCTGCTATTTCTCTTGATTATGGCACAATTTATTATTTTATGTATATTCTAGTAAAGTTCGGTCTACCAAGTACTAGGGCTAGGTGATTTTGCCAAAAAATAAAATCTCGATTTTTGTCAAACCTTGGTTGCGGGCATTACAGCCGGATCTCCGCTGTGTAAAACAGCGGAGACCCAGAAGTAATGGCACTCAGTACTTGGGAGTGAGTGCTATGCTGCCTGCATTGTTCCTCACCTTAATCCCATCATGAAGGACATAGGATATACCAAAAAGCTAAAAGTATTGGTTGTATATCAGAAGGGAAACCAAATGATGTCCATATAGCCAAGGATGGACCACTGCTAGACAGCCTTTCAGACTTTGCCTAGCAAGACAAGCATTTGCAGCAGTAATTCATCAGGACAAATAAATACAACGGGAAATACCCATTGTCACTGGAGTTTAGAAGGACTTCTCAGTACATTTGTGCTAAAGTCCTTGAGAATGTAGTACCTAAACGGTGCCATAGGTCATTTTTTTTTCTAGTCAGGGATGTTGTCAGCTGTTTAAACCCTGAAACACTGCTGACTACTTTAGTGGAAAGCTGCTTAAACATATCTTTGGGTAAGATTCAATATGGTGTGTGATACTCTCACAAGTGCCCTGAAGGCAGTAGTACTCTTTGCCCTTCACTTCAAAAGCTCACCCCTTGAGTGAAAACCTTAGCGTACATACTACAGAGCAAAGAGCACTTCGGGATTATCAGCCATGCCTCTGAAGCACTTGCAGAATGAACCAGATTTAAGACATTTCACAGTAATGTTGTTAATAATATGTTTAAAGTGACATTTAAGCATTTCTTTTACCTAATAAAAGTAGTCACAGAAGAGGATTTAAAATCTATGGGAAAGGTGACTGGGCATCGTGACTTGACAGAGGAGGGAGCAATGGGCTGAGACTTACTGAAGGTGGTGAAAACAGGATAAGGAAAGGACACTCCGTAAACAACTATTACTATTAAGAGGATGGTCAGTCAAACGATATAATTCATCAAAAAAACGTGTCCCTTTAAACATCTTCCTAGATCTCCTATGTTGTGATGTCAGCAGTTCTGTAGAATCAACACTGCTGACAGACTCTTTTCAAGACAGCAAACAAACCATCGCTTTCACAAGGTTGACAGTGATGTATGTGACACAAGTAGGTATGTAGCTTAAACTACCACACAAGGTAAATTGTTATATACAACTCATTTTTACAATAAGAAATCTGCAGAAAAAAAAAAAATTTAAAATCTCAGCAAAAAATTATACCACTTATCTAAGAGTTTACAGGAAATGTGTCATTTTGGGGAGAAATACTAATTCAAGTGGACTGACAATAAAAAATCTCACTTCCTCTTTGAGCTGTGGGAATGCAGTATATTCTGAAAACATGTCCAAAGCAAAGACCTGAATGTTAAGCCTGTTTTCATATGGGTTTATACACAAACAAAAAAAAAAAAAACACTTCTAATATGCAGATTTTTTTTTACTAAAACACAGCACCAACCTTCAGAGGTGGAAATTAAACTCTTATTAAGATCAAATAGATGAATATACATTCTAGAGTTTCCTTTCCTGTAGCACATATTTTCTAATTTATTGTTCCTCCAGCAGCTTCTATCATCGGAGACACCTGCTAGGAAGTGAATGGCTTTTAAACTAAAGATAAGATAGGGCATTACAGGAGACTGCTACTTTGGGCAGCTTCTTGTGGCTTCAGTTGTTGGGTTTTGTCCACCCTTCCATTACAGCTGGCCGCTTACCACTGAGCTTTATCACATTTTAATGGAATCTTTTCCACCAGCTGTTCCCACATGCTCCAACCTCTCAGAAACTGTGAATGCATGTGGAAAGGGACTTCGGAATAGAATGGAGCATTTTCCAAAAGAGTTCAGCACATCAGACTGTTAAATCATAAAAACAAAAACAAACTTGCACGTAAAAAGTAGAGAAATCTTAGGATATACTCACGCAGTTTATGGAGTAGATTTTGAGGCATTTTTTTTTTTAAATCTGCCCACCATTTATTTAAATTGGAGGCAATGGTAGATTTATTCAGCAGCAGAAAAAAGGAAGCAAGATTCCGCCTTAAACTTCCACAGAAATAATTGGGAACCCTTAGTGAGACAAAAACTGCTTCAGAAAACCTCTTCAAAAACCACTTCCAAAAAAAAAAAAACTAAACACTGAAGTAGATTATTTTTTCTGCCCATGAACTATGAACATACTCCTAAGGTGACAATATACCTTAGATAGCAGTCATCTGAAAGCTTGCTAGTCAGACAACTTCCCCCATATGCCAAGACATGTCTGTGTACTCAATAGGGAGAAGGGAATAAGCCAGTGCCCCTAGCCCTTCAGAAAAAGGATTAGGGATGTTGAAATCCAACACGACTGACATCTGCGGTTGGAGGGAGAGTTGGGACACCCCCATACATTAGATGGTTGGTTGGTTGGTACTGCCAACACTCAGTGGCCACCTCTAGACTTCTTAATAAAAAGATAATATTAATAAAAATTAAAATGTGTAACCAAAAGAACAACATTCGTACAATTGTAGACAAGACATTAAGGGGCAGATTTATAAAACTGTCTAAAAGGAACTCTGTTGCCCATAAGAACCCATCATACTACTGACAGCACAGCCTTCATTCTGCTCTTAACTGTAAAAAGGAAATGATTTGAGGACTACTAATAGACTACAAAAAGTGTTATGAAGTGGGTTACAGGGACATTTCCCACTATACCATATGCAACATAGCCTGAACCTTGAAACTACACAATGTGGCAGCTTTATTATGCCTTGTATGGAAAGTTTCTGGCAGGGGCATTTCTGTGCCACCCTCACCACTTTCCCTAAAATAGTATGTTGCGAGGGAGCAGCATCACGCCCCTGCTATATTTATCATAACTTATGCCAGAAATCTGGTGTAAATGATGCAGGAAATATACGCCAGCTAAGAAGTTATTAAGACTGGCATCAAGATCATAAATCTGCCCAATTGAATGAATTGAAGTCAATATGACATAGCCAGGCTACGGATTTTAGACTGCAAAATTACCACATGGAGTGGGTATCCTCCCACAAGCCAAAAAATGTAGTGAAAAGTAAACTAGTGGCTTCCCATGAAAACGGACCATAGGGGTGGATGATCACCTGTAAGCCACTGACATCTCCCTGCTGCACAACTCTCCATGTACTTTGAGTCTTCAGTATGAGAAAAGTTATAAATGTTAGTTTTTCATTGACCATATATCATTCATACTCTGCATTAAAAACAAATCTGTGTCATACATGGGGAACTTGACCTTTGGTGCAGAGTGTAAGCCACATTTCATGCTACAGATTTTCACCATGGATTTTCTCTAAAGTAGTATGCTTGAGTAAGGGTTGTGTAAGTCAAGACGCAAGAAACTGAAAAATAATAATTAAAAAAAATATTATACTTTCTGGTAAAAAGTTACCTCTAAGTGGCAGAGATAATGTCAAGTGCCCATGTCATCTAATCACTGCTAGCTTTTGTGGCACAACATCCAGCTGTAGCTAGGTGGAATGACTCCTCCATAGGAGACTATAGATACTTCATCAGAGTTGCATACAGCAATTTTAGACATTTAGGCATTTCAAAAACTAAGAGTAAGTGAACGGATGTGGGTCCAAGATGAAAGTCACAATTCTAATTGCAAAAACAGATGCATCCCAAAATCTGTGACCGTGAGGAGGGATAATGGAGATAAAACAAGTATTGGTAGATGGCACCAAAGCATCTGTCCAGATAGCTGCATCGTACTCCTTGAGAGCAAGTGAAGGTTAAACAAGCATAAGTGATGTTCATCACTTTAGGCATTTGTGAAAGCACAGAGTCCATTTTCTCACATTTCATCAGCATCGAAGCCGACGAACAAGTCAGCAGGTCAGTGCTTCGTCTCCTCAGGAACCAACGTTTGTTTCAATTGAGACCACATTACAGCGTGACCTAACAGAACCCAAGTCCGGAAGCCACCAACCTCTCAGATTCTTGTTTTATTTAAAATCATCCTTGGCACGTTGCACGCCTAACATGCTGCTCCGTCAAGCGTAACGCTAAACATTGCATACACACGAGTTCAAAATCAATACCAGCATAATGTATACTGAAACAATACAAGTCACTGATGTTAGCAGGATTACTCAAAAACAGATCTAATCTACCAAAAGGGTATTCAATCTGTGCTTGGAACAATGCACTTGTTATTTCATTTTCTCCAACTCTGGAGATTTTATGCAAACTGTCTCATGAAATGTGCTTACTGTACTGTATTTAGCCATAATAAGCGGATCGCCTGTGAGGGGGCATGGATGAACTCCTCATTAGGAATGGAAGCAGCTTCCTGGCTGCTCTGCCAATGCCACATGAAGAAGGAATCTTACCTTTCACAACAGTCATTTATGGGTTTATGCAAACTCACCAAACTGATTTCAAGAAACGCCTCTTAGGTTTGAAAATTCCCTTGGTAACTCATTTAGCGTGGCAGACAGGCAGGTCTAAAGCAAGGCTTTTTATCCTACGGCTAAACCATCATAATGACAATTCTGCTCTGACAGTCAAGAGAGATTGCTAATTACTGTAGTCTTAGTCCCTAGACAGATTGGTCCTTCAGATTAAAATGTGCACAAGGGAAAACGCAGGCAACACCTTCCTGCACAAAAACGCCTGCGTTCTTATGCGGCTGCTCATGTCGAACACTCCATTACTGCAGATAATTTAGGAAACTGGGAATTGAGAGGGAAACGCAGAACATTCAGCCTTTAGATATGGTTCGACTTTCAAACACAATCAGATAATTGCTACAAAAGGTGATTTAAGAAAAAAAAACAAAAACAAAAAACCCCCACCACCATATATTAATTTCCAAATTAACTTTCAAACTGTGGGTCGTGACCCCTTGGAGAACCATGACCTAAATTGAGAAGTTTCTTACGCGCTGCAAATTGCCAGTATTTTGCAGTCCTGCAAAAAGACCTTTGATGAGGTCACAGTCATGTGACCAATCACATATAGGGGAGAGAATTGTACAATAGCTGTTTATATGAAAGCTGTCCAGGACTGCCTGTAAGAAAGGAACAAGGATGTAGGAGTGCTGAGTGTTTGTGGAGAGAAAAATGGAAATAGAGCTGAGTGTGTGGAAGGAATAAACCATAGACTGGATCAATGCGTTTCTGTATTCTCCATATCTCTAGATTCGAAACCAAGGCTACATCCAACTTTACTTCTATGCCAGATTCAATATACACTTTATACAAATGTGACTTAATATATACCATTTAATTAGCAGTTAACTGCAGTATACAGCTAAACAAAATAAAATGGGTATGGAGGTTCTAATATATATCAGAAATGGTAGGGTTTCAATATACGTGTTGGGGTATACAATATAGTAGACAAACTTCAGAAAGTGTTCAGTCTTGAAACCTGATGTTCCAGATATTTGACAAAATAATCTACAGGTCTCACATATAATAAAATCACAGATTAAAGCAGCATCTACACTATTCTAGCAATGGAAAGAAACAAACCTGATGCAAAACAGTTAGTGCTCTGCCATTACAGGTACACATTATATACGTCATCATAACCATTCATTAATCCAGCCTCTGTTAGGTCTAGTGTTTCCTCTCTAGAAAATACAAGAAAGCAATAGTAAAACTGCACAAAACCCAATGCATATGCAGTGTAAAAAACGGCAAGGTTCTAATGGCATTCTGCAAGTTTTCAGCATGTCTTCTGAATCATCTTGACTTTCCTTTGCTCCGAACCATCACCACATAAAAAATAAAATCTCTATCTAAATCTGCATATAATGCAGCTTTCACACCGTTTACTGTTTGTCATGTAGTTGGTCTATTCCTTTGGATTATTGCACAGTTTAATTTTACCTTGTAATTTAGCTGACAATTTGACATCAATCTATTTTATGAGCCCTGTGGTATTGGACCTGCTGAACACACACACAAGTTTAATTAAAAAAGACAACCACATTGCTTTATCCAACCTAGAGGATCTGCAGCACTCCTCTAGAGGCCATAAACTGCTCATATACGTATACAGTGACCACGTCAACTGTCTACATCAGACTAACTCAAATAGGGCAGGCTATGGTTTATCATGCTGGTGGTAGAACGGTCACCTATATATAGTGTTACATTTTTTACATTAATGGATTGTAGAAAGTAGAGATCCAAATGCATGTTATAACCTTTTCTTTATGACTGACTAGATTAGGGCGACTGCTACGGCGTTTGCAAGACAGTGTGTAAAGTAAATGATTGAATTTGGGGAGATTATAATCTTAGAAAGGATTCAGTGTTCCCTTTTTCACAAGTTTTAACCTATTTGCTTAGTATTGTATTTTAAAGTAGTTCCAAAACTCAAAACAGTGACTGCTTAGGTGAGTATTTGTATAAACTAATAGCTTCAAACAGCATGTATTTTAAGACCCCGCCAGAGAGGCTTCAATGTAAAACAAGCTTAGAGGTTGCCCAGGCAGTTTTTTTTTTTTAATACCTGTACAACCAGGGAAGGCATTTAAAAAAAAACAAAAAACAAAAAACAACCAACTATACTCACCTGTCCCCGATGCTCCCAGCGTATTCCGGTCCTTCTGCTCCTGCATCTTCTCAAAGTGAAACTGTTCATTGGCTGTCACGGATCTCTTCCGCTGAAGCTGCTACATGTCAGCATGGGACCCAGAAGACCGGGCTGCACAGCGAGGCATCGGAGCACCAAAGAAAAGGGAGTATGAATTCTTAAAGATTTTTTACTGCCCCCTGCTCATTCTATACCTAAAATGGGTTGTCCATTTTTTCCTGGACAATCTCTTTAAGGCTAAGGCCCTACGTAGCGAGCCACAGCCGAAAAATGCTGCAGAACATCCACCAGAGGTTTCCTTTGCAGACTGTCTATTATACCTATAGGGAAAACACCAGCGTTTCCGTAAGTATAATGGACATGCTGCGATTTATAAAGATGCGATGGTTTTTGAAATTGCAGCATTTCCGCAGCAGATTTTTTTTTTTGCAGTGTGTGGATGGGATTAGCCAGGATACCATCCACTTTGCAGGTACTGTAAAACGCTGCGGCCAAATCATGGTGTTTAGGCTACGTGTGGCCCCAGCCAAAAACACAATATAAAAAGAGTAAAATTCTAAAATGCAGAGCACCAAGAATAAAAATGTGAACTGCACAAAGTATCCATTAGAAATCGACCAAAGAAATATGATTGAAAAGTAAATCACTAGGTGATAAAAACTAAAAAATTGTTTCATTGGTGTTTACAAGGGCACCACTTTTTTAAATAAATGAACAGTATAAGATATAGCAAAAAAAAAAGGTTACTATCAAATAAAACTGACATTTTAATAATTCTTTAAAAAGAATGTCACACCATAAATATTAAAAGTGGGCCCAACACATATGCAAGATCCTTTGAATTAGGGACTTATGATAGTGGCAGTATGTGTTGGGACAACCATAAAGCTGATGTTAACATATTGTTAATATACATTAGACACCATTACCTATGGGGGGGGGCACTATTACCTATTTGTCCTCTCACATAGATATTAGTGATCCCCACAGGTAATAGTTCTCCCTACCCCACATTACACGTCATACAGTCCAAGACACACAATTCTGGTGAATTTCATTCTTGCCTATTTTTCCTGCAAAGCGATGATGTGGGGCCCGACTTTGCACCTCTTCTATTGTACTTCCAGCTACCCTGTCAAGAATGAAATTCCCTATAGCTGGAGACAGAGCGGCAAGGGGGCAAAGGAGGCTCTCTGGTTTAGGGGCCCAGTCGCAAGGGAGACTGCTGTGACCCCTATATCTGTTTGTTCTCTCTTTGGCTGGAAGGTCCACGGCAGTTCAAGCTAGAGTGTACTGGGGACCTTATGGCTGAAGACAGAACAAAGTGATGTCACATGACGTGGCTTACTATCCCCAACACACAATATGGCTCCCTTTTTTTTGCCCCTACACAGTATATGACTAGCAGCTGATAATTTACTCACCTATCCATGCTCTTGTCCAGGCTGGCCTCTGGTACAGAGCACCCTGGTGGTGGCAGCAGACACTCAACACCACCAGGACATAACATAACGTCCTTGTGTTCTTCAGCGTTGTGACGCAACGTGCAGCGCCGCCTAGAGTTGGCAGCAGAGGCCGGCCTGGACAGGTGAGTGGATAAGTGAGTAAATTATCGTCCACTACCTATTGCAATAATCCAATTAATTGACCAATTAAAAAAAAGAATGCTCTGAATCACACCCATTGCCCTTCTGACATTGCAGAACTTAAATAGCACATCAGGTACCAAAACTAACTGCGCTTGTTGCTTGGGAACCAACTGTGCTGGAATCAGTGAAGAGGCACCTATTAAAAGATACCAAGAAACTGAATTGGTGGAGGGGGATCTTTAAAAGCTAGGTTTTATTTGAAAGTAACACCTTTTATTTGCTATATGTTATATTTTTTGGGTAATAATTGCAGCTATATTACATAACTATAATTATATCACAGGTTGTGAGCCAACAGTAGTGAGACCAACCGTAATCTAACATAACGTCAATCCTTTGGATTTGTGGTAAGAGTTGATTCTTAGATAAACACTTTAAGAAATCATAAAAACAGTCTAGGAGAAGCAGAGGCAATTTAAATACAGATATCTACAAGCACATCTAAAACAAAAATCTAAAAAGTACAGAGGATATAAAAGGTGCAGCTTATAAAAAGAGCAGCCAAAAATCTGTAACATTCATCCAAGACTGGAAAAGCCAAAGAACAGAACAGTAACTTTAATTCATGTACATGGCAAGTTGGAGAAGTCATATAGTAGATTTTTTTTGCTCCTTGAAATAACTAAGATTCTTTTATCAAAAGATGTGTTAAGTGAGTTTCACTAAGGAAATGTGTTTTAATTTAAATATTTGGTAATATGTTGCTATAGAAAAAGTCTGTCAATGTCATGACACAGTTAATATGGATAGCCTCTAGGATTTCAGTAGTACTGCAGTATTGTACATGGATCTGGACAGATGCAGAACAAGACTTCATGCCAGGACATGAAGCTGCAATGTCATGCATCATAACAGGACCACAGAATACCTGCAAATGAAGTCAATTTACTACAGGGAGGAAGTGGATCTCTGCTTCATAACACTTTGCCTGGGGCCCTTTATTTTAAAAGTGCCTGAAGCAGTTGATTTTACTTCAGCTGACTTGACCACTCTTGACAATAAGGCCCTCAGGGGGCAAGTGGTTGGGTCTTATATTTTCCTCGATGCTTAGCTGCACATTGAAGACCTCTGTATCAATGTAAATCAGTGACGCTCAGAAGACCTGGAGATATGTGCAGGAAGTTGGCAAGCATACGACTGATAGCACACACTATGAACATGGAAAACGTGCGTCTTCTAGAATTAATGAGTGTTAAATTGAATAATGTTATAAATAAGACAGAGCGCCAGCAACAAATTTACTGTCAAAAATCAATTCCATCTAGAAATCTCATTTTCATGCTTAGTTTCTGTTCATTTCCTGATAGACAGGGTTGCCTCACACATTGCTGACCTGCAAGACAAATCCACGATGTCAGCAGTCAGCACTGAAGGTGCAGCATAAAGCTGTAAAGAACATCATGTATCGTTTCTAAGAAATGCAGATGACCATGCCATGCTACATATCAGCTATGTTGTCCATGTGGCCAAGATTGTGAAAGTAGACTGAGCCCCACTGAGGAATGAGACCTTCCTTGTAATGTGCTGTAGAATATAAAGGCGTTATATAAAAATAATAAAGAGAAAAATCACAAAAAGTATACCCATCATAATGAACTCCTAGGCAGATACGTTTGTGACACATTTACCAGTCTTGTCAACATAGCAAGACAGCACCTTCAAGGTCAAGTGTATTTATGAGTGCACAAACCCTTCTCCGAGCAGTCATAGCTGAGTGAAAGCAGAGCAGAGTTGAAGCCATTTTTTCTACATTACAGGTCAGGCAGCTGTGTCCTTGTTGTCCCGTGATAGCTGGTCTGGAAATATCACATTCAGAGGGCTTGTACAAAGCAAACTGCATATGTTACAAACCAATCTCAATCTCTAAACTACCCTGACATAATCTGAAGTTTATAGAACAGATATCTTGTCAAATCCTCAGCTATTATGCCCAGCTGCAAGACAACAAAATCTACATTAGGTTCCCTGCCAATTATTGTTACAGGAAAAACATTAATCAAAATATAAAATCCAACAATCATGAATGTGGACTATATTATGTCCCACTCACAATCTTGTGGCTGATCTTCATGCTATTTATGTTCACGACTGCAACAAAAACCACTATATGTGAAACCATCTAAAGTCAAAGAAAATGCAAGCTGGACAATTCAGATCCTCACCCATTTCATTCATTTCCAGTTTTATTTTATCAAGTATTTGTCATCCTCAAAAATCTTTGTTAAAATAAGAATTAAATGATGGTAAAGACAGAAATCTCTACAGACACCAATCTCTACAGTCAATGGACACTTTTCTGAAGACCACAATAGTACAAATTATACCAGATGATTCATCTGCAGTGTTAAGACCCATGAAACAATATATTGTGGATAATAAGTGCATAATAAACATAGTAGTCACTTCAGTAAAAGCTTAATGGGGCAAACTGTTAACACCAGTGGCTATTCCAGGATGATATCCTCATGATCCAATTTTTACGTCATCGATTTATAATGGTTCTACGTCTCTAATAGTATGCACAAAATGCTGAACTACTCTGTCAAAATGAAGAGATGTGAGATCAAAAGGGAAATGGTAAAGCAAATGGATACATGTGTTTTATTAAGTTTCTAATTTATTCTAATGCTAGGTTCACACCTGCGTTCGGCTTTCCGTTCTTCAGGTCCACTTGGGACCCGAAGAACGGAAACCTAATCCGCTTAAAAAGCGGTTACCTGCGGAAACCCCGAACGTAGTTGCAACGCTAGTGTGATCCTAGACTGTAGTTTACAATTATCAGTGGCCATCTGCAATCTGTGCTTCCATGGGTTTTAATAAGAGAATTCTGCATATAGCATTCTTATGCATGTATATAAAAAGACAGTGTGTGTGTGTGTGTGTGTGTGTGTGTGTGTGTGTGTTTATAATATCTATCTATCTATCTATCTATCGTCTCTCAATCACCAGACTATTTTTTGAAGTTTGCCAATCACTGGTTTATATATGTAATATAAGACATTTAAAGCTGTGCTCAGCATGCATAGATTTTTCTCAGCTACAATACAAAACAGAAAAGACAGAAGAGCGAAGGTCAAAATAAGGTTGTCCTATAAATCAAGAGTGCCATCCTGCTGTGATACTGATGCACCTCAGCCCGCTTCATGCTGTGTTAGGGTGATGCCTATCTTGTACATTTTTAGCATAATGCCATTTAAGTAACAAAATTGGAAGCTAAGTGGCCATTTCCCATAGTCAGGATAAGTGCACTAGCAGAGAACACTCATTTCCTCTAGCAGGTAAGTAGCAAACACATATGAAAGGGTCACTGAAAAATAAAAGGTTTTCACTTTTGGAAAGACTTAAAAATAACATTTCACATTTATAAATTTCCAAATGAAAAAATAGTAATCACATTTTTTTTTTTTTTAGCTAAATTAGCACAAGAGCATATACAGCACATATCTGGAATCTCATTTGTTATTGTATACACGCTACCGTTCAAAAGTTTAGGGTCACTTAGAAATTTCCTTATTTTTGAAAGAAAAGCACACAGTTTTTTTCAATGAAGATAACATTAAATGAATCATAAATACACTCTATACATTGTTACTGTGGTAAATGACTATTCTCGCTGCAAACGTCTGGTTTTTAATGCAATATCTACATAGGTGTATAGAGGCCCATTTCCAGCAACCATCACTCCAGTATTCTAATGGTACATTGTGTTTGCTAACTGTGTAAGAAGGCTAATGGATGTTTAGAAAATCCTTGTGCAAGTATGTTAGCACAGCTGAAAACAGTTTTGCTGGTTAGAGAAGCTATAAAACTGACCTTCCTTTGAGCTAGTTGAGAATCTGGAGCATTACATTTGTTGGTTCGATTAAACTCTCAAAATGACCAGAAAAAGAGAACTTTCATGTGAAACTCGACAGTCTATTCTTATTCTTAGAAATGAAGGCTATTCCATGCGAGAAATTGCCAAGAAACTGAAGATTTCCTACAACGGTGTGTACTACTCCCTTCATTGGACAGCATAAACAGGCTCTAACCAGAGTAGAAAGAGAAGTGGGAGGCCCCGCTGCACAACTGAGCAACAAGACAAGTACATTAGAGTCTCTAGTTTGAGAAATCGACGCCTCACAGGTCCTCAACTGGCTTCATTAAATAGTACCCGCAAAATGCCAGTGTCAACGTCTACAGTGAAGAGGCGATTCAGGGATGCTGGCCTTCAGGGCAGAGTGGCCAAGAAAAAGCCATATCTGAGACTGGCTAATAAAAGGAAAAGATTAATATGGGCAAAAGAACACAGACGTTGGCAGAGGAAGATTGGAAAAAAGTGTTATGGACAGACGAATCGAAGTTTGAGGTGTTTGGATCACACAAAAGAACATTTGTGAGACGCAGAACAACTGAAAAGATGCTGGAAGAGTGCCTGACGCCATCTGTCAAGCATGGTGGAGGTAATGTGATGGTCTGGGGTTGCTTTGGTGCTGGTAAAGTGGGAGATTTGTACAAGGTAAAAGTGATTTTGAATAAGGAAGGCTATCACTCCATTTTGCAACGCCATGCCATACCCTGTGGACAGCGCTTGATTGGAGCCAATTTCATCCAAATTATACAAGAACTATTTAGGGAAGAAGCAGGCAGCTGGTATTCTATCTGTAATGGAGTGGCCAGCACTGTTGAGCTGTTGTGGGAGCAGCTTGACCATGTGGTACGCAAAAAGTGCCCATCAAGTCAACTCCAACTTGTGGGAGGGGCTTCTGGAAGCATGGGGTGAAATTTCTCCAGATTACCTCAGCAAATTAACAGCTAGAATGCCAAAGGTCTGCAATGCTGTAATTGCTGCAAATGGAGTATTCTTTGACGAAAGCAAAGTTTGAAGGAGAAAATTATTATCTCAAATAAAAATCATTTTTCTAACCTTGTCAATGTCTTGACTATATTTTCTATTCATTTTGCAACTCATTCGATAAATAAAAATGTGAGTTTTCATGGAAAACACAAAATTGTCTGGGTGACCCCAAACTTTTGAACGGTAGTGTACATAAACACTACCAAACTGCATTTACACACAAAAACATACCAGACAGTTAATTTCCTTCTGAAAACTAATTCAGACGTATCCTGTTTTATTTAGAACCAGACAACCCGCGCCCACTTCCCACACTCCTGCTTTAGTGGTAGAAAGAAAAGGCAAACGCAGCTCTAGGTCAGAATCTTCACAACAGATAGAACAGCACAACTCATGCTAGAACACTTTAAGTATCTTAGATTTTGGTGTAGCAAGGAAAACGGTGGATTAATTTGCCAGTGGAAAAATCAAAAGACGTTTTACAGGTCCTGTGACTCAGCAAGTAGCCATTACAGGTCCATACATGTAGCAGCCTATAAGAATGTAACTATGGATCATTCCAATAAAAATATTCACTTGATGAAGTATAATCCATTAGAATACAAGAACGACAAGCCTAAATCATAGATGTCTCTCTGTATGTGAGATATTGCCAATGAATAGGCTGCTGCGTTCATACAGAACGTCACTGCTACTTTAAGTCAGGAAAAATCAACAGTGAGGTTTTTTTTTAATGCTACTGCTCCCAGAAATGGATATGGGTTGTTTTTTTGGAGAGCATTCCCTCTTTATTGTAAAGGTTGAAAGGCACACTGAAAACCCACAGAATAAACTGACATGCTGCCAAATTGAAAATCCATAATTGTGCTGTACGTAGATGGCATTTTTTAAAATATCCTCAACTCTACTGCTACTGTACATCACAGCACGGTATGCTAGCCTACTGCGACTACGTGCTGTATATTCACAAGTGGCAGAAATATTGCAGAAATGTTTGCAACTGAAAATTTGGCCTATATATCTGAATGGATTATTTTCTGCAGCATACCCAACTCAGACAGTGGCAAACATTGCTACAATAAATTTGTTGTGTGAATAAGTCCTTAAAGTGGACCTTTCACCACCTCCACCAATTCTAGTTCTTAGCATCTGTCAATAGGTGCCGCTCCACTGATTCTAGCACAGATGGAATTTTCTCTCTAGCCCTCACCATTCCCAAGAAACAAGAGCAGTTAGTTTTGGGGCTTGATATGCTATTTAAGCTCTGTAATGCCAGAAGAGCAGTGTCAGGCAAGGGAAAGACTCAGAGCTCCAATCAGAGGCAGCCATTGTCTGAGCTCAGAATCACACCCCTTGTCTGCTCCTGCCTGACACCACTCTCCTGATACTACAGAGCCTAAATAGCTATCAGACACCAAAACTAACAGCATTGATTGCTAAGGAACGGTGGAGGCTAAAAAAAAAAAAAAAAAAAAAAAAATTCCACTGTGCTGAAATCAGTGGAGCAGAAACAATTTATGTAAAGAGCTGGACTTGTTGGAGGTGGTAAAAAGCCTGGCCATACACTTCTGCCCTCACAACTTCTCTATTTTATCTGCACAGTACAACTCAGACTCCAGCTCAGGCATAACAACTAGTATACATTAGTAATAATGATGCAGAGGTTACGTGAAGGCACACACGCAAAAAGTTTCTGAACAGCTCAGACAGACCACCAGTAGAGAGGGTAGGGTGATCCTAAAACACCCCAGTTTCCTTGTTCACCATCAAGAGCAAAGGTGGCTCCTTTATTACACATACATGTTCAGACCATAGCAGCCAACCACCCCACTTCCTTTATTTACACTGGTGTCATGAACAAGAACCAAGAAGGTTCTGTTTGGGATCTGAAGAGACTCTGGTTCGAATAGAGATCTTGTAGTGAGTGCTTTAATTCTGCCTTTGCTGTGGGGTGACACACTGCACCCTAGATCATCACACCAGCAGCTAAGGCAATCACATATGACAGTGTCAGGCCTAGTAATGTGTGCAGGACATCTTGCGCCTACATGTATTACCTCTAACAGCAGAGCTTCCAACTGGCATTTTTCTGTCCCACACAGAGCAAGGGTTTCAAAGGAATATCTACGCCAGACTGCAACACTTTCTTGGCTGCCCAAACTCCAGATTGATCATCAATTAATGTAACTAGGTAGGACGCAAGCTTTGTAAAACTAAAAGTGTGCAAGATTTACAGGCCCAGCTACCAAATCTGTGACTAAAGAAGATTGAGGAATGAGAGTTCTGGCCTTCCCAGCTGTAATCCACAAAAATAATGAATGGGGCTCCAGGAGACTATGGTGTACATCAGTAACAAATCTTAACCAGGACAAGGAACACACAGTTTTATTACTCCCTAAACAACCACTTTAAAATATCCAAAATTCCTAAGAAAGTAAATATGTAACAAAGCTATGAACTTAATAAACCATGTATACAATATTAATAATAGATAATATTTTTCTTTGAATCCAGGGTTGGAGCCAATATATTAGTACCGATTCCAACGTCACCCAAAACTGACTCCATAGACCTACCCAAACACATATGTTTGGCCAATGTCAATGTCGAAGCAAGTCCAAACACTTCTGGAGGTAGCTTATCTACAAAGATAGAGATACAACATCTTGATCTTTGTTTCCTCAACATCTGCTACTGGGGATCAATCAGGAGATTACGTATCTATATTAGGTTTTCAGGGGGAAAAGTGCATGAGCTAAATAGTTGAATTGGTTTGCCCTGTTTTAAGGATTTTATCAGTTCAGGTCATTCATGTACTGCATATAAGTGATGGAAATAGCACAAGTATGACAAAAAAACCTGTGTCAGTGTGACAGCACAGCAATGCAAGGATAGAACTGACTCCTCAAATTTTACAGTTTGTGAGTGGGATGATTCGATTATCAAGTCTCGTGTAGGTTTTATTGTAAAAAAATGCACAAGTTGTTTCTAGTTGTCCTTAACCCCATCCTATTTTAATAATGTCCATGTGGATCTGTACTGAGCATTCCTTTTTCTTCCCAGTTTCTTCCTTCTCATGGTAAATGAATGATCATCAGTTTGACGATCTTCCATTTATTCCACTTACTGCTATAACATTTAGGTCTCTACTGAAATGTATTCTTCGCAAATTCCCCGATATTGATTTCATAAGGCTTTCCAATGTTAGTGGCCATTAGCTTTGAGCAGAATATGTGCACAGTGCTGTGACAAACAAGTCCCTCCTAAAGTAATCGTTTAAAAAAATAAATAAAAAAAAATTATATATTAAAAATTCTAGCAGACGTTTTATGAAGCAAAAAATAAAATGGTGAGGAAACAGGAGGGAAGAAGACATACGGTTGGAAGGGCAGTGGTAACTCAAGTGTTAATTAAATTCCTAATGAATAATGGTATGATCACGCACCACATTTAATGTAATCCAGTAAAGTGATCCGATCAGAGTCTAAATGTAGCACAGTCCAACAGTGCAGAAAATGCCAGAGTATAAACTCCCGCTTTCCCTCCCACGTATATATTTTGCTGGCAGGCACACAATATGCCCAAACGTTTGAGCTGCTACTCTAGCTGCGTCTCTCCTAGACAGAAAATCATATGCTTCAGCTTAGAGTAAACAGCAAACTGAAAAGCATTCAGACGCTAATCACCCTTCTCCATAAGAAGAGGAAAGGACAGGGATCAAGATAAGTAATCCTCAGAGCAGATCACGTGGGGGGACTGGGGGTCAATCACCCTCCTCCCCATGAAAATCACTATTATTTTATCCTAGCTATAAACACCTACACACTGCTGCATAATAGAAGCATATTGATCACACAAAGCTGTAATAAACTATATAATAAGACTGATATATCATACAGCCTGAGAAAGTATCCTCGACACAAAATCCTATGTGATATATGCAGAAATTCACACATTGTAGCGTTGTCCGATTAGATAACATGCACTACAAACAGTTAACTACATTTCAGCACTGGCATAGGAAATACTATGCCATTATCCTTGATATTTTTGCAGACTAAATCTCTTCAAAGAATACTCTTTCAGCCCCGCAAAGACACGGCTCAATCTCGCAGTGTTGATACATTAATCTGTAGGTGTGTGAGCTCTAATTTCACATTTCTACTATCGGTGAAATACCACAGTGTCATGTCTATATTGCTGGGATAGAAAAAGAAATTGCCTTTCTTTCTCACACTCTAAAAAAGAAAAGCTGAAAAGAAAAAACAATTTAGCAGATGTCACCGTCCTAGGCTTATGGACAAAGTATAGCATTAGAACCTGTGAGATTGAATATACGTCTGAATGGAAATGGGTGTCATTTGAAACGTCTACATACTTTCTCCATAAAAGTAGAGAAGGTTTTATGCTTTTCTGTTACACCTTTCAAATGCTAACCCCTTCAAAGGGCATTTAGGGGAACAGAAAATCAATAAGTTAACTGAAGTGTACAGATAGGCATATACAAATATACTGTATGTTTGCCATCTAAAAAAAACAAAACAAAACAAAAAACAAACATTCTAGCTGAATATGTTTTTTTTTTCCTGATACCCATAAGGTAATCTTCCGCATCAGTGGAAAAATAATTAGAGACACAAAAGAAGGGATTTAAATAATCCCAATCCACAGTAAACTTGGACTCACTATAATTATAATATCATTAAAAGGAACACTAAACAAGTTAATGCTGACAGTAAACAAGATACATAGGTGTTCTTGCTGTTTGTCAAGTTGGCAGCATTTTCTGCATAATCCTGACAAAAATAAATAAAATAAAGCCTTTTAAAAAATCTTCCAGTGAACACAGGGGTAATTTATTGCTGCTCTGCTCCTCAGGGGCTGAAGACTGACTGAGGGGGCAGGGCTTAATTTATTTTTTTTTGTCCTAGTGCACACAGGGCACAGCGGGAAGGCCAGACAGTACCGTATATTTTTGTATAAACTAGACAAAATAGGTTCAACAGAAAGACTGTAAAGATCGGAAGGGCTGTTTTCTTTGTGCTTTTTGTTTTTAGTGTTCCTTTAATGTACACATTTATGAGGGTATAAGTGCATTTGTAATTATTTAATGCTTACTCATACAAAAAAACAAAAAACAAAAACCATACTCCTAAAAGCACATGGTCAATGCTACATTTCTTTTCTACAAATCATCAACAAAACTAACCAAACATCAGGAGTAGCTGGTCAAACTGGGAGAGAAAAAAAAGGAATAGGATAGAGCTAAGACTCATAAGAATCCCTGTTAAATGACTGTGCCAAGTGTACAGTTTTCAAAGACAGAACTGCTTACATAAACATTACACAGAATTGGTTGATAGGCCTGGGGCCCATGAGACATTTTACACCACACTGTAGGAAAAAAATATCACCTGAAGCTCCTGTTAGCTGATATATATCCACTGAACCTGAACATGCTGCTTCAAAAATGTAGCATTACTTTAACGGCTTGCTTTAGGCCCATTGGAATTTCTCCACCATCCTTCACACCGCTGTTTAAAGGGTGTTTCTTTTGCAAAGGGCTGCAAGAATGTACACTCAGACACAGACACAGGCTGAATGGACGATCAATAAAATCTGACTTGTGAGCTGCTCTGTAGTGGCTAGCCACATAAAATGACCTTTGTATTCTAGTAATACAGCTAGCTCTTACTTAAAGCAAGGATCCGGTTTGTGAATGAGAAAGCAGCAAAGGTATATCAAGGAAAAAAAAAAAAAAACACAAATACAGATCCAGTAGAACAGGACTTTAAAGGCAGGGCACTGCATACTTTCATATGAAAAATATGCAAGCAGATATGTTATCAATGTAGTCACATTAAAAACTATGTAGCAATTCTCCCTTCATAAGCATAAGAAACCCAATAGTGAATGTTACATTTCTTGTAGTTCCACAAGACCCATCATCAGATCAGAGAATTGTAAATAACTCTGGTACCAAAATCAGTCATTTGGAGAGCCATTTTAAGCACACAAATCTATTCAACCATCTACTAAAAACCAACTCTGCACTGAGGGAAGGAAACATCCAGACCATGTCACCGGCCACACTGGGAAATTGCTGGACTGATCAGAGACAGATCCATAATCCATAAACACAGCAGGATTGGCACTATATATGAATTACAATAAAGACAACAGTCTACTTACTGCAGGGACCAGCAGTTTTTTTACTTCTTCCACTGCTCTTCTTAATTTAATTTCTGCTCGGTTTTGAGCATCTTCCACTGTGATCAGTACATGCAGATCTTCATTCAGATGCTCCCAGTTTGGTTTTCCTCTATTTTGCTCCTCCTGTAGGCAAAAAGAAAATATTACATATATATTAGAAAAATTGCAATTCAATTTTTTTTGTACCCTATATTTATTAGCATATTTTAAATGTAATGTAGTAAAAACCATAAAATAGATTTGCAGTCATTTAAAAAAATAAATAAAAGAACTACTGCTTGTCATGTGTAAAGGGTACCTCTCACATTAAACCGAATGTTCATTCTATGGAGCAGGAGAAGATCAGAAAATTAAAAAAGTACTATGGAGAAAGATTCAGTATAACTTGTATTTCATGTATCCATTATCGCAATGTGAGGGTAGGGGTCCAGTGGGCGGTTCCAATTAGTGATTGACAGCTCTGCTGACCTCTGTATGCACATTAATATGGGGTAAACTGTCAATCACTGAGTGACATGGCCACTGGACTCTTAAGCCCAGAATAAAAAGGGATTCTGGTCAATAAATGACAAGTTACGGCAAGTTTTTGCCATAACAAATCTGTTAAAGGGATATGATAAAAACAGGTAACAATGGAAGGGTATTCATTTCATTTAGGGTTTGGCCTCTGTGGTCACGTGCGGCAGGGACTTCCACTGGAACAAGCCCCAGAGGGCTGCGGGACCAGACAGCGGCCAAAGACACCATAACATCAGGGACAAGAGAGTATATCACTTTTATTTAGTTTTTTTTTTCACCTTCCCCGGCCTCTAGAGATTAACTCCCTTTTTACATGCCACTCCCCAGATTAATATGCCACATCATTGCACTGAATTTTGATTTCGGTTATTCACATAACAATCCTGATTGCCAATGACAGTAAAATAATTGAAGTAATCGATGTAAGCAAGTTCCCATCCATTAATTGATCTCACTTTGTTTCGATTATTTTGTGATAAATTGCCCAGCCCTGCTTCACAGTTCCTGTTTGTTTTTTGTCTTTCTATAAACACTGTTGTGCAGGTAAAAATCTATTCAGGAGATTTCACTAGAGAGCTGACTTCATCCATAACCTTAGCAGACGTAAGATGAGGCAACTTTCATCTAAACAAGACAAGCTTTATGTGATGTAAAGTGATTGGGCTGTGTGGTCACTATTGATCGGTACAGCGGGAATCCCGCTCATTTATTTATTATTACAAATGTCTGCTCATCCCCAGAGGGCCCCCACAGGCTATTGTCTGTAGCCCCAGATAGCATGCCTCCTCTGGTGCATCCCAATAACAGCAGCAGGTTACTAGAGCTGGACATCTGATTTGTGATTTCATAAGTAAAGGGCATTTTACTAAATCACTAAAGAGAACAGGTTAGCTTTGCTAAATAATAAAATCCAGGAGTTGAATCACAATGTGCACTGTGTCACAATGTAATCTTCCACAAAATCATCTGCCAAGAGACATTTGTTGTACATGTTTGCTTACTCAGCTTGTCAAAGTGAAATGTCTAGCATCATGAGCGCATTTCCGCCTTGCAATTACTTTGTGGATTCAGAGCACTATATGCACACAGCATTTATGAAATTGGGCAGCGGAGTAACCTATTAAGTGCAATGTAAATTAATGAGGTTATCTAAACCAGGGCTGTGGGGTTGGTCAGCGAAAGCACAAGCTCAGACAAATGCAATAAAGGTCCTTTAATTCATTAAAAAAATCCAGTGACTGGCTTCATGCAAAAGTAAATTGCAAAATATTGAAAATTATATAACATAATAATAAATAATTTTATTCTAAAGCAAGAGTCGGTAACTTTTTTCTGACTCCAACCAAAAATGGCCCCGACAAACTGCACAGCCTGGCCCAGAAAGGAAAAAGTATGTAGAAACTAGCCCAGTATGCTGATATAATGTAACAAAAAGTCTTTAAACTCTCCTCACCTTCCTAGGTTCCCAGCTGGTCTCTACTTCCAGCTGCAGCAATTAGGCACGATACAATAAGTGGCCGATGCAGCAAGTCACCGGTCACAGATGTGACCTCCTGCAGCAGACAAGAAGCAAAGACTAACGGGACAAACAGAAAGCTTCAGAGCCCAAGTGAAAAGGGATCAGTGAAGAGAGTATTGCTTCAGTCATTTTATAAAATGATCAGCTGTTTCTCAGATTTGTTTTTTCTGGGTGCCAACCTCTAAGAAAAGTTACTAATACATGCACACAATTACATACAGATTCCAAATGTGACTAGCTGAAAAGATATGTCACAGTGTTCACAGATTTACTTTTGCAAATTAACAAATCCAAATTAAATGTTCATGATCAAGACAGAAATTGACTCTTCTGACAACCCTGAGCCAGGTTTTATATAAATTTTAGATTACTGCTCTTAAGAGCCACCCGCCCATATTATGGACAGGTATAAAATTCACATTTGTGAAAATGCAGTGAACAAGCAGGTTTTTGCTTATCAGTACACTTCAGATGTTCTACACACAGTTATGTTTTGAAACCCTAGGTTTTCATTGGCTGAAAGGTTGCACTTGGCTGTGCAAAAAAAGGCCGAACTGTCTGCAAGTAACTCCGTCCAAAATGTGTGATAAACTGAAGAGTAATTTTCAGAAAATAATCCAGCTTTCAGTTATATACAGTATGGCATCACTGTGCCTATCCTGAGGGCCCCTAAATGGTGCTCCCTCTACGGCACTATACTGCATCAATATTGCTTTGCTTTTCCGAAACAAAAAGACTTGTTCCATCTTCCATTGAAATATACAGGAAACATGAGCACTGGGTATTAGCCTCTATGTTTGGTCTAAGTTTCCTATGCCTGAATAAATTGGCAAAAAAAAAAAAAAAAGAAAAAAAAATAGGTTTTTCCAGAAGTTAAACAATTACAAACAACTGAGAATGGCATGAAACTATACAAGCAGCAATACTCATACTCACCTCACTGATCTCCCAACAAAACAGCTCCACTGTTTACTCACAGATCTGCCATCTTCCATGTTCTCGACATGCAGTAAATATCGGGAATGTTCTGGCATTTCTTATGTGCCAGAACAGAAGTGGCAGGGGATCAGTGAACTGAGAATTGCTCTTTTTATGCCATTCTGAGCAGTTTGTAAATCTGTAACTTCTTGAAAATGCACCATCTACCAACACCACCACCAATCCCTTTCCTTTTCCAAGGGTCTCCTGCATTCGAGACAGAAACAAGCCTAAGGGATTATCCGGACGAGGCCTTATTCCACGGTCTGCATAACAAATGCCCTGCAGGATCTAGCACAATATGGAATATGGATACAAAGCACATTTGTATGACTAGAAAATTGAGAAGATCATAAAACATTCACAGACAGATATTTTGGAAAGCTGCAACGGCACAAGGCTCAGTTTTAAACTTGCATTAACAAAAACATTGTTTGATGTTGCATAAGGAAGACTGAATAGTCGGAAGTTACATCTTTGAAGTTTTCTCAAATTGCAAAGCTCAATGCTCCATCAAACACAACCAGAACCAGATAATCAGTTGATGCCTCATTTCAGCATCAGACTTAGAAAGTTTCTAACAAAAAGCCCTGCGCACATAGGAGAATTCCAGGTAAATTCCCAGAATAATTCAATGACAGAGGCAAATACGATTATCACTTGCAGGTAATTCCTTGCACATAAGGGAATATTGTTGAATTATTAACCTAATTAATGTGAGTTAAGAAGGGAGCAGCGCTCACTAATTGACTGCCAGTGTGATGTGTCCAGCACAGGGGACCATAAATCATGGAGAAGGAAATGGAAAATTGAAAAAGTAGTTTATTCAGAGCTCATCTTCATGTAGTTAAAGCAGAAACAAAGCGCAATACAGATCCATTCCTACCCTGTGTAAAATCACACAAAGGATTTCTTCTACCGGTAAAACTCCCTGATGCCAATTCTGTTGTTCTTTATTCTGTGTGGATACATTTACATTATGACCTTCTCTCTATCAGAGAAAATAAATTTTGCCCAATTCTTCTGCCATTGATTTCACATGTTGGAGGTTCAACTTAAAGGGAATGTGTTCCCAGAAAATGACCCATGTTTCTAATCAAATTTTAGGATAAAGATATTTTTAGAAAAATTAATAAAAACCTTACCAAAAATTCTTTACCTATATTTTAAAAAAATGAACATTAGGCCATTAAATAATGCTGAGACTTCCTGTTTTGTGCAGATTTCTTTGCAGCAGCCGCCTTGCTGGTGGTCATAGCTATCATACGTATGTAGAAGAGACAGAATCCACCTGTCACAACAAGTGATTTCAAAAATTATCCATTCCCCTCTCTGTGAAATCACCTCTACCCAGGTGATACAGCATGCTTAGAAAACTCTGACATTAAAGTCAATATGATCCATCTACACGAGACAGGAAGTCACAAACTATTTTATACTAAGTTGAAATTGAAAAATTTTTAGTACTTTTTTTTAATATAGATAAGAAAACTGAAAAATCCAAAATTCTTCATATGTTTAATATAAAAACGTGATTTAAAATGTAAATGTCTACAATAGAACTCTGGATAGCGGAGGTGGAGGAAAAGGAGAGCTCCTCAAACAGACATCGGAACAGTTTTTTTTTTTTTCTTTTTCTCTCTTCTTCTTCTTCCTCTCACACACACACACACACACACACACACACACACACACACACACACACACACACACACACACACACACACACACACACACACACACACACACACACACACACACCAGGGTTATCAGGAATTACTATCCAGCCTTCTCCTGACAGAAATTCTCCTTTTCTTCCCTCTCTACTTGATCTGCTTGCGTGCGGAGTATAGACTGAAGTCAAATCAGATATGAAGTAAAGACAGGAGAAAGTCTTAAAAACACGGGCACTTTTCTTTAGTTAGGCATATTGCAAAGTTAGCTCCATTCACCTGCGCTACTGATTGATGCAAAAAAAAAAAAAAATAAAAAATAAAAATAGAGTACTTCTGCTTTAAACAATGGGTCATTTCCTGGTAAACTCATTTACCCATTGTATTCTATGGAGTGGTGGATTGGGTTATCTAGTGTGGCATATTTGATATACATGTACGTTTCGGCCAGTGGGTGGCTGTATAAGTGGCACAGGAGGTATAAGTCACTGGTCTGCACTAGAAATAGGTTTGGAATGACAGACTAATTATCTATTTGAACAGCAGCAGCAATTCTGCAGCACTCGGCGTCAGTACACACTGATTGTCCTAACCCCTGCTGCTACACAGTTTTAATTGTGCATTTATAGCCAGGGAAATTAGCAAAGACTTTTGCTCCTACTGTGCTTCTAATAGCTAGAGTTCACACAGAGGAAGTTGTGTAGCAAAGAATGCCCAGGAAAGAAAATCAGGGCAAGTTTGCAAACACACTACAGTGTATGGAATGGCTACTGTGGAGTAATAGATCGAGTACAACATTAGGGGATGAAACAAAGTGCATCAACTACATTGAGGCTAATGAACAGGTAACTCCCCATATCTGTAACCCAAAAGGGATTTCACATGAAAATTAAGTTGATGAGGTAATACAAAATGTGAAGACTGAACCTTCATATCAGACTGGATTAAACAACTTGTCTCAGATTGTGTAAACATTCAGGTCACTGCTGCATTTGGTGAAAATCTGCAGAGTCTGAGGTGGTCACAAAACACAAGGTTAACAGCAGATGCTAAAATAAATTGGATCTGCCGATAAATATTAAAATGTAAAAAAATAAATAAATAAATAATTTCATATGGGGGAGAAAAAAAAAACCCAAAGTCATCTGTTAAATTGTGTGTGTGTTTTTTTTTTTTTTTTTTTTTTTTTTAAGCTCCCCAATAATCTTTGTTTACCTGGTTGCAGCAATGATGCTCCCCACTACCTGTGGCTGCAGATGTGGAAATCATCCTAGCAGCAAAGTATACAAAGACCAATGGGGGGAGGTGGGGAATGTAACAAGTGAAAAACCGCCTTTCATGATGTATAAACATAAACATCACAGTTCTATCCAATGCTGTAAATTTCAAGTTACACAATGAGGGGTTAATTTCCAGAACCAGCAAGCAAAGGGAGACGATGTTAATTCATTGGATCAAGGGAATCTTGACTTTCCACTGACATATACAAGTGGTCTTTATGAGCATTTGGACATCAAAGCTGGTTCCATCTCAGGACCTCTATCCTCCTCCATGACCCAGAACAGAAAGCTGCCCCAGCTCTAGTGGACCAGAGTGTCATTCAAAATAGTCACTGTCATATGTATGGTCAGATGTGGGTTCCCCTAATTATAACAGAAAGGGGTTAGAGACGCCAGACCAGCATCTATACAAAGACAAAGATTATTTTATAAGGCAGACCCCTTTAAATGTATTATCTATATGATAAAACCTATCAGGCTAAACAGAACAGCAAAGAAGCTTTATCTGAGAATTTGACACTTTAATGTTACATAAAACAACAACAAAAAAAAAAAAAAAAAGATATAGGTGGTAAAAATCAATGATATTCTTAGTTATTCTAGTGACACCTGATGGCAGCTACTGGATGTCTGGGTTACAATGATTTGCCAAATAAGAACACGTTTAGCGCTAAATAAGAAGCGCCAACATACAAGACTGTAATGGTAAATAGTTCACCCTGTGCCATCTTTCATTAGTATTCTCCATATGTTACACCGAGAGCTACAGAGCGAGATTGATGCTTTCTTTAAATGTTATCCATTTTATTTTAATCTTTATAGTGTACAACCCTGACCTGAGGATTCATCTGCATCTGTCAAAACTGTAGTCATCACTCAGGGATACAAGACTGAAATCAAAAACGGCACACTATTGAAAAAAAAGTTACTTCTAGACACTGGTGAAGAATTAGAAAACAAAGGGAAATTTATAGTCTGGATCTGTGCATTATTCTCTTCTGTCCAAGTTAACTGGTAACGTTCGCCCAAGACAATACATCGCTGCCAGGAGATTTTTTTTTCTTTAGACAGAGTTGCTGTTTCGCATATAAAAACTATTAATAACATTTTACAATTGCTTATCTAAATGTTTCCAAACAATAATCAGACAGCATAAACCAAAGAGCAACAGCAATGTAGAAAGCATACATGATATTGAAAGACTAGTATGCCTTTAATAATCTCAGTACAAGAAATATTGTTGATAGCAAATCTAGCACCCCGTCTGGTACCATATGCAGGATATGCCCACTGACAACACTTGTGGCCAGATGCATTCCTCAGGCTCCCAAAAACAACTATTCGATATTGATTCAAATGGATATTAAAAATAATATTACCCAGACCTCCAAGTACTCCCTGCAACACCTATGTGGCATACAAGCTTAAGGACATTGTAAATGAAAATCAAGCAACAATAGATATAACAGCTTTTACTACTTGTCTACCTTCAAGAGCCCATTGAATTACCCCACATTGCACAGCTTGTTAATGATAGATGACTACTATACCTATCTGCAACATTACATAGGCAGGTGAATCCCCCTCAATCCCTGCCTCCTGCACAAGCAATGCATGGCACTGTACACTCAGCTGTAGTACATACAAATAGGCAGCGTACAGCATCTTGACAAGAATATACATCCATATATTAAAGTGGGCAGATTACTCAAACTATCTGGTCTATTTATTTATAGACACACACACACACCAGGTGGCCAAAAGGAGAGGACATCTAGGAGCAGAGGCAGTATTCTCCCCTTATGGGGACAGACAATGCTGAGGGGGTCTAATCACCAGTCATCTTGTTGGCCGTCTCACGTCTAGCACAATAATAATTCTGTCATCACCATAAGGGGTTATTCTGTAAGGACACGGACTCCCATCTACCATCTCATGTTAATATAAGTGATGGAACATTAAGTACTTTAAAGCTTTTTGGAATATCTACATCTGGATTGTTCTAAACAATCATGAGGCTCTGCAACTCCATAGTACTATCTAAACTGAAGAGCTACTGATCCTATCTCCATTCTCCAGAAGACTGAACTGCCTCCGATACAGCAACAATGGGATCTCCTTTATTTCCCATTGTTGGCTTAAAGGGGTTGTCCACGATATTTCAGAATTGAGGCAAGAGGCTGGGGAAAGTGACTTACCTGTCCCCCGGGGCTTTTCCGGTGAAAGTCCCCACCACAAGTGATCGCTGAGGCGAATCAGTTGTCTCAGAGGCCTAAGGAAAGGATACAGGACATCACTCGCGGATGTCACAGGTGACATCCTAGTTCCTTTCCTTAGGCCGCTGAGAAAATAAATACGGTAGACAACCCCTTAAACTACATGATATCTAAGAAAACAGCTTATATTTTATCTGTGTTTGAAATTAAAGGTGTCTTCTAGAAATTTAATACGGATATCACCAGGGTAGGCAATCAATATTAGATCAGTAGACCAGCAGAATAAAAGGACTGTGGGCCCTAGATGAAGGTGTGGCTCCATATAGTGCGCTGTGAGTCCCATTCTCAGCCACTACACAATGTGCTTACTACTGGAGCACAGAACTAGATCATCAGTAGGTTGCTGTGGGTCCAAGACAGTAGATCCCTCGTCAAACCAGGAAACTCATCTATAATGTGGGCACAAAAATGTGCCTGTAATATGCTCATCAGAGTACACACTGTAACCCTGAGAAGACTGCCAAGTTTCAGGTCACAAGAAAACAGAACATTTTCTCCCCTTTTTCTAAATCAAAGGATAGAAACAGCTTTAGGATCTGTTTTGTGATGGAATAAGCATTTCCAGTATAAAAAAAAAAAAAAAAAAAAAAAAAACACGATGCAGAAAATATACAACCTGGTGCTTTCCAACCACAGATAAAGACCTAAAACTGACTAAATATTAGGGTGTGCTATAATTATCTAGCCAAGGTTTTATACAGACTAGTAGAAAACACAATAAACTCTAGTACTTCTAGAATAAAACAAAAGGAATTTTATTTTAGTTTCTATTCTAACAAAATATTACTGACCAAATTTATTACAACTGGGAAGCACATAAGCCATTATAATACTGCAGGGTGTATCTCCTCATGAGACTACATCAATTATGAAGTGCGCTTCAGCTTTGTTAAAATGCTACAAGAAGATCCCTCGGAGATGTACTTAACCTACATGATAGTACAGAAGGGGTTTGCGGAAGATAAAGAAATGTGTGAAAGGCTACCTGCTGAAATATAGCAATCCTGAGCTCTGAATTGCTGCAAGTGAATTGCCTCCACATGATATTACTACGTAGACACAATAAGATAAAATTAATTACTGAACATAATGGTGAACTAACAGCTAGTGATCTGCAGTGTGCATTTACTCCAGTGAAAGATAAGTCACCTTCTACTTTATTTAGGGTCAGTCCAGCCGATTAACTGTCGCAGCATGATACTTCTACTTATGGGTCTGCAGTTAAGAGGGACAATATAACTATAAAAAAAAGATAATGAAATCACAGGAGCAATAAAAATGTGTATAACTAATATGAACATCAAGTTATGAAGGAAAGCTAGCGTTGGTGGGCTTCTCCACTTATAGGACTTCACATGTAACCAGCAAATTTCTAAGACCAGCTGTCTTAGAATTCCCATGACAGGAAGTAATAGAATGCACCATGTAAAGCAATGCATTTTACAAGCAATTGCATGTTCAAGTCCCCTACAGGCCTATGGAGCTAGATTTGTGGAGTTGAGAAAAAAAAAAATGACTAACTTTAACTTCAAAATAAAATCGTTATACAATTAGTTATATTGTTTAAATCGATTAAAAAATACGCAACAAACTGCATCTATTATTATTACCATTAGTCACTGTATTCTGTGGATCAGCACAATTATGCCAATACCAAAAATATATACAGTGGGGAAAAAAGTATTTAGTCAGCCACCAATTGTGCAAGTTCTCCCACTTAAAAAGATGAGGCCGGCCTGTAATTGACATCATAGGTAGACCTCAACTAGGGGAGACAAAATGAGAAAACAAATCCAGAAAATCACCTTGTCTGATTTTTAAAGAATTTATTTGCAAATTATGGTGGAAAATAAGTATTTGGTCAATAACAAAAGTTCATCTCAATACATTGTTATATATCCTTTGTTGGCAATGACAGAGGTCAAACGTTTTCTGTAAGTCTTCACAAGGTTGACACACACTCTTGCTGGTATGTTGGCCCATTCCTCCTTGCAGATCTCCTCTAGGGCAGTGATGTTTTGGGGCTGTCGCTGGGCAACACGGACTTTCAACTCCCTCCAAAGGTTTTCTATGGGGTTGAGATCTGGAGACTAGCTAGGCCACTCCAGGACCTTGAAATGCTTCTTACAAAGCCACTTCTTCGTTGCCCTGGCGGTGTGCTTGGGATCATTGTCATGCTGAAAGACCCAGCCACTTTTTATCTTCAATGCCCTTGCTGGTGGAAGGAAGATTGCACTCAAAATCTCACGATACATGGCCCCATTCATTCTTTCATGTACACGGATCAGTCGTCCGGGTCCCTTTCAAGAGAAACAGCCCCAAAGCATGATGTTGCCACCCCCATGCTTCACAGTAGGTATGGTGTTCTTTGGATGCAACTCAGCATTCACTCTCCTCCAAACACGACGAGTTGTGTTTCTACCAAACAGTTCTACTTTGGTTTCATCTGACCATATGACATTCTCCCAATACTCTTCTGGAACATCCAAATGCTCTCTAGCCAACTTCAGATGGGCCCGGATATGTACTGGCTTAAGCAGGGGGACACGTCTGGCACTGCAGGATCTGAGTCCCTGGTGGCATAGTGTCTTACTGACGGTAGCCTTTGTTACGTTAGTCCCAGCTTTCTGCAGGTCATTCACTAGGTCCTCCTGTGTGGTTCTGGGATTTTTGCTCACCGTTCTTGTGATCATTTTGACCCCACGGGGTGAGATCTTGCGTGGAGCCCCTGATCGAGGGAGATTATCAGTGATCTTGTATGCCTTCCATTTTCTAATTATTGCTCCCACAGTTGATTTCTTCACACCAGGCTGCTTGTCTATTGCAGATTCAGTCTTCCCAGCCTGATGAAGGTCTACAATTTTGTTTCTGGTGTCCTTCCACAGCTCTTTGGTCTTCACCATAGTGGAGTTTGGAGTGTGACTGTTTGAGGTTGTGGACAGTTGTCTTTTATACTGATAACAATGTCAAACAGGTGCCATTACTACAGGTAATGAGTGGAGGACAGAGGAGCCTCTTAAAGAAGAAGTTACAGGTCTGTGAGAGCCAGAAATCTTGCTTGTTTGTAGAAGACCAAATACTTATTTTCCACCATAATTTGGAAATAAATTCTTAAAAAAAAAAATCAGACAATGTGATTTTTTGGATGTGTTTTCTCATTTTGTCTCTCATAGTTGAGGTCTACCTATGATGTCAATTACAGGCCGGCCTCATCTTTTTAAGTGGGAAACTTGCACAATTGGTGGCTGACTAAATTTTTTTTCCCGTATGTATATACGGGAAAATATATATCCCGTATATATAAAATTAATTTTTCTTCATTTTAACCCTTAAAATTTCTTGGAGTCACCATATTCTGACTTTCATGTATGGAGCTAGATTTTTTATTTTTTTTTTTTTTAACCACCATTTTGCGGAATAACTGTTGGTCACTTTTTATCCAAATATACAAGAGCTAGAAACAGCGAGAGAAACAGCGTATTGGCCTTTTGATATTTTTTTTTCTATAGCATTCACTATCGGAAACACATTTGTATAATTTTGTAGACCAGATCTTTTGGAACACAGATACACTGAGGAGCAAAAGGGTAACAATGTTTTGAAGTTTTGACTACAGATTTGAACATGAGACTACCATCATTTTATAGATCATTTTAAAGATAATCTTGGCTATTTCATACATAAACTTGACATGCAGCTATTTAACATATGATTAGTTATGCAGATTCTTGTCATGTAACTGCATTGTTACGGTTTTGCTCATGATGGTGGAAAAATCTCTCTTGCGTACACTACAGGTTACAACCTCTCACATTCTCTAATAGCTCAGTGCTATTAGGTTGATTACAAAGAGAAAGGTCACTGGTTCAAATCGAGGGTCAGTGATGAAGAAGATCTCCTAAGAAAAGAGAAATCACATCATCCAGCTCATCAATAGCTGTTTCTCGGCCAAGAAAATTGCCAAACTGCATAATGTGAGTGCTATGAGAGTTGAAAGAATACGAAATGAAGTCCGTTCATCCTTTCAAAAGCCAAGAGGTGGACGTCCAGACAAAATATTGGAGTCAACAAGTTGGCTCATCACAAGGTCTATCAAGTCTGGCACGACAAACACGGCAGTGGAGGTGGCTCATATGCTTCGCAATAGTGAGATCACAGACATCCATGCAAGCACCGTGTGACATGCGTCAAGTCCAGAATTAGGACCCGAAAAAAGGTGACGAAGCCTTGACTTCAATATCGCCATAAGAAGCGTCGGGTCCAGTTTGCAAAAAAGTACGACAAGTGGACAGTAGAAAATTGGAATGAATTGGAGCGATGAGACGAAAGTCAATAGATTGGGCTCTAAAACTGCAGAAAATTAAGCAGGCAGGTTTTACTTCTGTTCTTTTATAAATGTGTACTAGGAGTCTGGTTCCTTTACAAACCTTTATAGGTTACAGTACTTAAGCATGTTAAGGCTTAAAAACAATGCTCTGTATAGCTTATCTCCCTTTCTGTACTGACTAAGCAGTTCACTGGAGAAGAAGTTGAGCAAATCAAAATTCTGCTTCTATAACACTTGATGAAAACCAATGTATTAAAAAAAATGGGGACACCTAAAAGACCACACATCTGACAATACATGAAATTCTGAACTTAAGGCAATTTGGAAGAGAATTTGGTTCTCTGTAACCTTACTATAGGCGCTTATTTCACTGGTAAATGGAACTTGTGAAATAGATGCCAACAATAGATTTTTCTTATACAATAAAGAGCACCTGTAATCTCTTCTGAAATATTTGTTGTACTAATTACCATTTTTCTGCATTTATTCTGTTATCCCTCCTAGAAATTCATGACTAAATTGACAATTGTGTGTTACCACTTGTGGCTGTATCCCTGACATTGTCCAATTAGTGCAGACTCAGATTGTGTAGAGCCACACAGGAGACTTGGTAACACAAAGTTGTCAAAGTCATAAACTGTCAGGAAGAACAACAGAGTAATGGCACTACAAAGTTATATCAAAAGATGATTAAGAATAGTTATTTGATGGGAAATGCAACTATTTAATCAGACAAGTCAGAAGCAGTGACATGTCCTTTCTAAAGGGACAGGGAGACTGATTTAATTAGAGTTTATGAAAAAGGGAATTCCCACTGTCATAAATGTATAAGCTGGTAATACACCTTTAAGCACAAATTCAACATTTCCTAACCACATTCAAAAAATTATAATTGTGCTCCTCCGAAAATTGTGGAGCGCCTCTTATTTGTGAATGTGTTCTAGACTAGAAGCTTTCATGCATTAGCATTACCAGCACATATCTCCCCATAAGCACTGGACTGAGTAAGTACAACGAGGTATTACTGTAGTATCACTTGACAATACAAGTCTGAACTAAATCTGGAAAGTGGTGGAGAGAAGAGAACGGATCCATTTTTTCTTACATCAAACAAAAGTAGCTAATTAACAGCTATTCTGGCACCAACCATTATCACTGAAACACACAATGCAGCTAAGTTCTCTCAACGCCAGTACTTAACAACAACAAAGCCCGGCTGATATTTCAGGGTCACATTCAGAAATTCAGTGCTCAGCCAGCCACCTATAATTAAACACAGAAAGGAAAATAATTCCAATATTCGAGTATGCTTACATGTGAACGCATTTCCCTTTTTTTTGTTTAGATGATTGCCTTTCATTTTATGGTTTCAAGTAGTTACAGTGTTTTTGATTGCATAGCAATTATACATGCTAAGAAACGAGATAGAAAAAAAAAAGAAAGAAAACAATGCTCTGAAATCATCAAATTGCAAGCAATCAGGTCTACTGTCTTATGTACACAAGGCACTCATTACCAACTACTGTTAGGCTGGAGCAGTAATATCATTGGTTGATGCAACAATATTAGACCACAATTCATTGCATACTTCCACAGTATTTTCCCAAGTCATCAAATATACATGGGGTGAAAGGTTTCTTCCTGTCATCAAGACCAGGTACTCCAGGGCAAGTTTTATTTCTTTATGGCTACTTGGCTTTAACTAACTCAATCAGGCATAAATAACAGTGTGTGACCTCATGGCCATTTGTGAAGGACTCTGCATCCCAAGGCACAGATGAAACCAGCCATCTTCCAGACCCTCAAAATGTGGAAAGGGTGAAGAGGAGGGCGTGGCTAAGCACAAGCCACAAGAGACTATGATATCTTACAACTGATGTCACATCTGAAAGTCAGCTCTGTCAGCTGGAGATGGGACAGCTCATTCTCCTTTTTCCAAGATGGAGGAAAGGGGAGAATGGGGGATCCCTGGCAGAGAGGTGTGGCTAAGCACAAGCCATAAGAAACTGTTTTACCTTACCACTATGTCATATCTGTGAAAGTCAGCAAGAAAGCTGGGTGTGTCCAATTCCATCATAAGAAATCCTCCAAGCTTCCTTGAAACAAAGAACTCTAAGTATCAGATTTATTCTGTTTTGCTCCTGTTACTTTTAGAACTGTTTGCTTGTTTGTCCTCTATTGTCTTTTCATTTGACATATAGCACTGAACCGTTTGGGTATTAAATTGTTAAATTTAAGGTTACTTTGAGTTTGCTCTATGAACCCATTACCTTTTTGAAGTGTTTTTGCATCTGACTGTTGGAGAAATGCATGTACATGCGAATGTGGTTTCCACTTAGCCTGTCAAGTCAGCGTTGGTTGGCAGCATATATTTGGGGTGTGTGGACTGTTGGGGTGCAATTTATGCTCAATTTACAGCTTACGTAAAGGGTGAGTGCAAGATTGAGTGAAGTGAATTGACCCCTGACAGCTGCAACCACGTCACATGCTAGGATGGCCCATACGTGACACTAATAATTTCTTTTACAGTATATACAGAAATCTTCTGTGTGTCTCCCTGGAGCTAAGTCATGTTTCCATTCCTTCTCCTCACTGTGCTGTGTATGGCTGTAAGATAACTGGCTGGGGATGGATTCTCCTATCTGCAGCAGGACAAACACTGTAAGTCAAGTCCGCTCAGTCGATCTGCAGCAGAAGATGGAGATGAAAAACAACATTGAAGGATTTCTGTGTTTGGTGCCCTCTTTAAGTGAGGGAAAACAAAGCATAGCCAGTATTGTTTTGATGAAATACCAGATATGAGTGGGGGGGATGGGGGATTTAAAGGAATCAGCAGCTGAAACCAAATCTAAATCTTTCTGTATATATAAATGTGTATTTAACACAGCTGAGAACAGACAACACATGCAGGTTGATATTTTCCAACACTAAATTCAGATTTGCTACAAAATTAAAGAAATCAGGAAAGCAGCATTTTCATAGGTTACTTTAGAATTGGCTTGTTAATTCAGAGCAGACTTAAAATCCAAAATGACTTCAGTAACCTTGCGACATCCAAGGTGGAGAAAACATTAGTCCTCCCTGCACATACAGATTATAATAATAGGGGTTGTTTCTGCATAGACATTAATTTAAACCATCAATGTCCAATTTCTAAAGGTCCAAAGACTGTGACCCCTGCTGACCACTAGAAGGAAATGGCAGCAACTCTAGGAATTTTTTCCCCCTGGCTCCACACTGCTTTTTATGGAGGCCACATAGTCAGGCATCTTTGGGCTGGAACATTTCCACTAGACACATTTAGGTCACAAAAATTACCCAGCTGCAAAGGTAGTCACTTAACACTGAAGAACAGTATACGCAGCATTTTCACTTCCTCTCCCAGGCATCTGTGCACTCTTACACAACAATATCTCTTCTTCCCAAATTCTTTCAAATGTATTTAACAAATAGCACACACAAAACACAACCACACACAATTGCTGACTTCAGCCCTATACAGAGTAATACGGCAGCAGAAATCTGCCAGCAACGTTTGACATTGTGCACCTGTCTGGCTTACAGTTCACTGGCAAAGAGGATGTGACTTAATGCAATTGCTAGCTTTAAGTTAAAAAAATTGCTGCTAGAAATATTCTGAAAGGTATTAACAATATTAATGAAATGCTCCTCTGGTGTGAGCAAACCACTTTTTCCCTTCTCTTTATTCTACATCTAAAATACTACCAAGGTAAGGTATTGATGGTTAAAATAATGCAGATCAGTTTTATCTTAATTGCTAATCTAAATGTTCACTGTACTGCCAGATCTTTACAGCACAATCTGTGCCAGTGCAGTAGGATTTGTCCAGACAAACATATGCCCACAAGCACACAAGTATGTTGCTGCCTGTGATGCACAGAACATGATAGGATAAACACTGTTGTAGAGTCAAGGCCTTTCAAAAAAATTTTCTGAGAGAGTCTAGACCAGCATTAAACTGTATGCATCCAGTTACTGCACACTGCCTATGACGAACTAGTAGGATGAGCCAAGGAAGTGGACACAAGATTTATCCACATGACAACTTACTCAGGCTGTACAGATTTTGCATCCTGTACACACAAAAAACATCATTCTGGTGTTTACAGAGATCCCTGGGTGGACAGGAGGGCTTTAATTTCAGCGCTGGGGTAAGGTGTATGGTGAACTATAGTTTTACGTAGCAACCATTACAGCTGATGGCCTTTAAGGCAATAAACTGAATCATTAATGTTAGGACAGCTAAAATTTTGCCTCTTGTGGTAACTTACTCTAGGAGTAAGTTATTTTTTTTTTTTTTATAATCAAGTACCGTAATTTCTCAGAAGATTTAAGGTTTATACGCAAATCTATTTATACTGGCTTTGGCATACCACCGTTTTAGCACTACACCAGTTCAATTAGGCTTGTATGTATGTTGTCTGCTAGAATAAACACTAACACTAGCTTCTAAAAAAATGTATTTAATCAGACTTGGTAATGACTGCTGAGTAAGAGCTACATTGCTGTCCATTTAACGGCAACGGTTGTGTCAAACTAGCTAAAGATAATGGAGCAAAACAGACAAACCATGTAAAAATGTACCAGCTTAATACAAAGGGTGATGCTGGACGATACATTTGGTAAATCTCTAGACTGTATAGTCTATGCTTATACCACATAATAGTTGGCTTATGCTTCGTTCACACCTGCGCTTGCTGTCCGTCCGTCGCCAATCCAGTGAAAATCTCGGCGAACTGGATTGGCGTCGGATACAGACCGGTCAGCGGCGCATTGGTTAAAAACCCATTCATTTGAATGGGTTTTTAAAGCAGTGCGTGGGTGTGCGCTTACACCCTCTGCGCTGCCAATCCTTTTTTTTTTTCGTCGGACACGAAGTCCTGCGTGTCCGACTTTGTTTCTGACGAAAAAAAAGGATTTGCAGCGCAGAGGGTGTAAGCGCACACCACAGACTGCTTTAAAAACCCATTCAAATGAATGGGTTTTTAACCAATGCGCCGCTGACCGGTCTGTATCCGACGCCAATCCAGTTCGCCGAGATTTTCACTGGATTGGCGACGGACGGACACCAAGCGCAGGTGTGAACCCACCCTTACTCTGTCAGATCTTAAAGGGGTATTCCCACGAACATAACCATTTTTAAATTTGTAGATAATTAAAAGTTAAACATTTTTGCAAATATAAGTAATTAAACATTTTGCAGAGTTTTAAAGATTTTCTCTAAATATCTTATGGTCACAAATTGTTGTCTTGTTCGGTTGCTAGTGAATATGACCATGAATGCAGGACCTTTCTAAAGTTAGAAAATCAGCCATGATTTTCTTATTGTGGCCAAAATATCTTCTGATACATGTAGTGTCCCTGCCTGATAATCCAGCTACAATAAGAAAATCATGGCTGGGTACCTGACAACTCCCAGACCATAGAAAGTTTCTGCACTCGTGGTCGTATCCATTGGCAACCGATCAAGACAACAGACCATCACCACTAAGATGGTTAGAGAAAATCTTTAAAACTCTACAGAATTTTTAACTACTTATATTTTCAAAAATGTTTAACTTTTAATTATCTACAAATATAGATATGACAATGTTCGTGGGAATACCCCTTTAAGCCACACTCCCTTACTGGCACACCATGTTCCTGTCTGACTAAACCCATCCTTTGTAGAGCATGTAGGCATAAGGTCAGTCATAATTCTGGCACACTTACCTTAGTAAACCCTCCTTCGTTAACCCTGAATAACATTACTCCTCCACTACCAGTTGGCATCACAGGTTATTGTAGATCATCTTTCTCTAGGCAACTCCCAATCCCAGATTTATTCATCAGACTATCAATGCACCAATCCAGGGCATGCATTTCCACTACTTCCAAGCATAAACAAGATGTGACAACAGACGCTTGGTATTGTGCATTCAGATTAAAGATTCTGCCAAGTTGGTTTCCAGACATTCTGGATTTTAGTGATTTGCCTGTTAAGATACTAATTTTTAAACAATCTGTTCTATGCCCAAAAAAAACAAAAAAAACACACACACACACACACACACACACACACACACACACACACACACACTGGCAGATTTTATAGGCACCCCAACCGATCATCTGCAGTGCTTGAGGGAATGCTGCAGCTTCTTCACCATTTACTTCAGTGTACCTACATGCCATCTACTTAGAAAACTATGGCACGGGGTAGGTGCAGCTTTGATTCATTCTAGTGATCTGGACAAAGCTGCAACACCCTGCACAACCACTACTAAGCAGATGGCATGCAGTTAGGCAAAGTGAACAATGAAAAGGAGACAATATTCTGATCCCAGGAAACCCCTATATCGATACAACTGTTCCTGTGGCGCCAATACCCATCATTCTCAGTCCTCTGTATACAAAATGTAAATATATGATGATGGGATTGCTATACAAGGTCATAAAAAAAAAAAAAAAGATACCCAAAACATAAGAGAAAAGCATAGCAAGAACATAATATATCACGTACAGTGCTGTGCAAAGACAAAACATGACCCTGCCGCTACAAAGAAAGTCAATGTGATCATATTAATTGCAGACTACAAAATCTCTCACTATGAGGTTTCAGCAATGGCTGAAACTATAAGCCTTAAGAAATGCGGTGGCACTTTATTTCATGAGCTGATTGAGAAGTCAATCTCTAATACTCAGTGGGACAAGAACTGTTTCTCTCAGTTGCCACAAAATTAGACTGCCTCTCATATTTGTATACACAGCAGAACCAGAGCACGTCGTCCATGCATTACCACTCCCTGTGGAATTACACTGAGATTCATGCATTATTCCAAGCTAAATGAATTACAAAAGGCACATACTATCTACATGCTACTGTAGCTAGTGTGGAATGAAAAATTGCATTATCTGACGGCATCCCCAGTTATTAGTATCAAAAATATTCCATTTTAAGATGCTGCCTCAGATATATACAATCTCTGGAGCAAACCATAAGTATTATGTGTTAAGGAGATATGTCAGCATTATACATTTATAGGAGAGAGCTGCAGAGGGCGCGAAGTAAGGAGAAGTGTACACACCTGTGTGGTACAACTGCAGTCAATAGTTGCAGAGCATTAAAGGGAATATATCGGCTAGATTTTTTCTATTTCTTGTACATGTTTACATATGCGCTGCCATCTTGCCTAAGGAGCAATACATAGGTCCCTGTGCAGAGAGGGGGCAGTAGATAAACCATGCCCTTCACTTATTGCCCCTATGTTATCTTAATATAGCTGATACCTGTCATTGTCATCCTAACTGTGCCAATAGTGAGGTGACTGCAGAACAGGAAATTTCAGCATTTATTTTGGCTTAGTGACTAGAACAACATCAGCAGGATTTTAGGATTTTTCAAAATAGGTCATTTTATGACAGCACATTCCCTTTAAAGGGAACCTGTTACAACCTATCGAAATGCATTAACCCTGCTGGAAAAAGGAGAATAGTATGCAACCATTTTTCTGGGATGGGCTAGAAGGTCTGTGCCCTGCACATAAAGTTAAGCTCATAAAAACATGGTGTGGTAAGTCTGATGTGGTGACCTGTACAGAGCCTTGACTTCAACCCCACAGATCATCATTGGGATAAACTGGAATGCAGATTGCAAGCTAGATATCTGCACCCAAAATCAATGCCTGAACTCACAAATGCCCTTTCAGTTGAACATGCAGAAATTCTCAGATACATCCTAAATTCTTATGGAAAGCTTCCCTAATGTGTGCTTAATATTATACATCAAATATATAATTATGTTATACACACACACACACACACAATTGGCCTCTAGAACCACAGATGTTCTTTGCAAGTTAAAACATCAGTCTAACCACAGCAACAAATAAGAACTTTAAAGCAATCCCCCCACAAAACAGATAAGTGGGGGACACCCGATAAATTGTCACAGTTCTCTCTTCACACCTGACATTTAAATGTCAGCCCACGTTACAAATACTTTGTGGACTTCAGGAGTTATTTGAGCCAGAAAGACAAACCTCAAAGAGTTGCTGTTTGTGAAGCAAGCACAGCTGCACCACACGCTGAGTGCTGGCATTTTTACTAACTAGGGGCAAAGAAGACTGTCAGTGAATTAAGACACTCATCGTCTGCTTTTCTAGGCCTTAAGGTTACTTCTCGTCTTCACAATAAAGCTTGTGGCCAAATATCTTTCCCTTTCATCACTTGCAAAATACTTCATCAGCTCACATTACTTCTGCCCCAGCTTCTCCCTGATTGCCATTTGTCTCTCAAGCGCCTTGTGGTAGTAACATGAATGAATGCATGGCAGCCATTTCTGCTCAACTAAATGATATTATGCCAGGTGTTTTTAAAGCGCTGTACACATTAGCATTCCAGCCTGTCTATTCTCTTCTGCAGAGCTGTCTGGGGATCATACAATATTAAAACAGAAGTCAAATTTCACTTCACAATACAAAGTCATATTAAGTAATAATCTGGATTGTTTTCTTCTTACTCCCTGTGGTCTCCAAAAATGGTTTCTTTACTTGTGCTTTCTGCTTGACTTTAATGCACAGAAAACCGAACTGGGTATAAAGCGTACAGAAATCTGAGCCTGATACAATAAACTGGACAATTTCTTACAATCCCTAAAGAGAAGCTGCAGCTACTAAACTGACAATGATAAAACAAGTGCATGGAACACAAAGTATTCCAGAACCAGTCTAAGCCGCAGGTCTAGTACACTGAATGGTCATCACAGTACAGACATTGCTGGCCACAGCACCAGAAAGGAAGCTACGTATGTAGCCTTATATAGCTGCTGCTGCGTTCACTTGTAAGCAAAACTTGTATGACAGAAGCAATGACAATAGAATTCCTTTTATGTCATAGAAATAGTAAGAGTGGACTTGTTCGTTCTCCTGAAATGTCTACATTGTACCATTCCTCTATTACTCCTACTAACAATTTATTAACAATTTATGAATTGTCTGACAGCTGGGTTGTCCAACTGTTTAAGAACACACCCTTTCACAAGGAGAACATTAGCACCCAGGCGTCAATTTATTCTTGGGTTTCTAAGAGGAATAACAGAGGAATGGCTAAATGCAAAGTTGTAAGAACAGATGCTCCAAAATGGAGAATATTTACTAAAGTATTTACTAAATCAGGTAGGTCAGAAGAAGTGACAAAAGCCAGAAGCCAGGCAAGAAGGCGGCACATAAAAGCCAGACTGAAATGAAAGTTTTTAAGCCACATGAAATCTCAAAAATCAGGTGTGGGACGATTGTGACTTGGTACACAATGATGGTGTCGACATACCAGTTATCACCACTTGCCCCAGAGAGACACAATCCATGAATTGAGAGACTTTTGTTTATTCCCCAGGCAGATCGCTAAATGTCTAGGCTGAGATGTCAACATATTCAGAGTGTAGACATTCATTATGTACTGCAAGTGAAATTGGACGTCACATCCCAAGCTCAGTGCGGCAAGCAGACTCGACACAAACCATCAAAAACTATAAGGAAATTGGGCTGAGCCAGACGTCCACCTACAGGTGTTCCAATGTCCTCACACCACCACTTTCAAAAGGTATAGCTTTGTCTAGAGACCACATCAGCAATGTCATGAAGAGGTCTTCACAAGGGAAAGTCACATCAAGATGTTTTGAGAATGTGTCCATTTTTTTATACCATCTACCATTAACATTTCTATAGATCCTATAATTTTCAAAATTCCAAAACTTTCTTCTTGGAGTTGCAATTTTAATGTTGAGGGGTGTATTATACATACCAGCCATCTTTTCTTAGAAGACTGTCCGTAGAAGGCCATTTTTCAAACCAATTCTGGGTGGTTATATACAAGTGTGTAAAGGGACATCATATCACAACTTACTCCAACACCTCCCCTTGGAAGTTTATACTCATATGTGGTGGCAACCATCATAAGGCAGGAGTAGGGCCAGTGCTTTCAGCCTGAAATACTCCAGGCTCGAAATAAGCAGTAGTATGGCACACTGTAGAGTGCAAGTAGACAAAAGGCAACATTTTGTTATGCCATTTGTCTAGTAACATATGTTCCCCCCCCCCCACCACCACCACCTAAAAGCATGGTAGGCTATGCTTTTGTGTCACAACAGAAAAATTGACAGCAAGAAATCTACTTTTTTTTCCCCTTTAAAAACTTAGATCCTTATGCAATAGGATTACCCTCCTGTTGGCACTCATTTCGCATAAGTTTTTTTGCAGGTCCATTACATTGATTGAAAAAAAGCATCTGATGTGAATGGACCCTTGAAGGGTCACAAAATTGTGCTATAATTCTGTCTAGGTTAACCCTTTCACTGCCATCTCAAAAATTTTCAGTTTTGAGATGGACAAATCAAACCTAAATTGCAACATTAAAAAAATCATCCAACCCCCCCCCTTCCAATAGCTATAGATTTTCTTAAAGTAGACACCTGCAGCATTGTCAAAATGCCACTTGGTACTCTATGCGAAAAAGCACCTTCAAGCAATTTTGATTTAAACTGAATGCATTATGAAAGAAAATGCAAATGTATATTAGTTACTAAAAGTGGGAACCAAACAAAGTTATATGCACCAAACCTCCTAAAAATAAGAGATCAACATGTGCAGCGTTCATTCATATCACCAAGACCTACACCTGCATGCACATGTCTTCAGAAAATCACTAGAACTGGAATGAGCAAAAATCTGCTTTGAAGTTGGAAAAGTTAAAAAAGTATCATCCTATAAAAAGTGTATGGATTACACACCGTGGAAAGCAAGTGCACTCCTAAACCCTATATATTTTTTGAAAGTAGACAACCAGAAGATTACATGTGTCTCCATGGGTTATCAATAGCCACATCCACCTTCATGTAACTTTGTGACAAACACAATTTTTTTTTGAAAAAAAATGCACTAAAACATATTTGCACTTAAAACTCCTATTCAATCTTACATTCACACACAAAATACATTTAAAATAAAAGATCAAGGTGTACACAAATTATATACCGCAAACATCAACTACAAGAGCTCATACTCAAAAACGCTGATACAGAAGAAAAGAAAGATTTTGCTGTTATTCACTAATATGTTAAAAATCTATACTGAACCTAGCAAAATGACTGTGATACCAAAATCTAACTTTTTTGAGATTGCACAGCATACAGTATATAAAAACAGCTTAATATTTCATATATATACAACCACCTTCATGCAACTTTGCAGCAAAGAGATTGTAAGCAAAATTTTAACAAAAATTCAAATTTGCTACTAAAGTACATGCTCAAGCAGTCCCTTTCTGCAAACAAAATGTACTTTCCAAAAAACTGCAATATGTGAGGAATTCATACATACCACACATATACATACATACATACATACATACATATATATATATTATATATATATATACACACACACACACACACACACACACACACACACACTTACAGGTGCGGGTGTTAAAGAAACACCAAAATCACAGAAATGCGCCAACCAATTTTGTGTATGCAAATTAAATAGTTTACATAAAAATATAATTTTCTATCCCCCTATAAAAATTGTAGCAATTTATACATTCATCTCTAGCGATAATCGTTACTGCTATTATTTTAGCATGTAACAGATATCGCTAGAGGCGTATTTTACTCTATAAAGATCAGGTATTAACAGGACAGGGATTGGGTGAAATATAAACTTTATTGATGACTTTGTGCATGCGTTGTGTAAGTGTTTGGTGCAACTCTTTTGGCGCTGTGACCTGGACAATGGTAAACATCTGGGTCACAGCACCAAACTTCCTGGTTATGTTCAGAGGGGTATTACATAAGAATACCCCTCTAATAAGGCTCAGAGGGGTATTAGATTATCCCTCTATGTGACAATCAGAGAGCAAAAGTATAGTACACTGATTGGAAGAAGAGGGTATAACATGGACAGAAGTCCCTGCTATCCCCCCCCCCCCGGGTCATATACAGTTTATGCCCAGATGTTGATGATGATGATGATGATGATAATGATGAATCATCTCTGTGCAGTCTGCAGGGCTGCTCCTCCTCCCTTCTCCTCCTACCGCAGCTCTTAAGATGCTTCCTGAGACAGGAGGGGGGAGGACATTTTAAAGCCCCATATCTCAGGATCCGTTTGTATTAAGAAGATCTTGCGTTAATTTTAAAGATGAGAATCTCATCTTTAAAATGATACCAAGATCTTCATGATAGCCCTTACAAATTCGGAGTGAATCGCTGTTAAAAACACTGTCGGGAATTATGATCTGCAATGGGATCTCAATGCCGAATAGCGTTTTCAACAGTGAATCGCTCCGGAACTGTAACCAAGATCTTCATGATCGCCCTACCTTTTTAAAGATTTTAATAGTCCTAAAGGATCCTGAGATATCTGCATTAGAAGTAAGGATGTATTAGATACGTGCTTGGCTACAGCAGTGCCACCCCGGGAGGATGTATAGATACGTGGCTGGCAGGGAAAGTGTTAAGGGACACTTAAAATAGTGTGAATAAATTACTAAACAGACCAATTCAGCTACATACATGGTGATTGTTTATAATGTAACATTATGTAACCAGAGTTGAACTTAATCACATTAAAATTAGTGGTTACCCTAAGGTAACTGTTAGGCTAAGGCCCCACGTAGCGAAACGCATTGCGGTTTTGCAGAGTTTTCCTCTGCAGATTTTCTGCCCTTATTATACCTATAGGGAAAACACCTGCATTTTTTGCAGGTATAATTGACATGCTGCGATTTTCAAAATGCCGACGTTTTTGATACGCAGCTTTTCCACTGCAGATTTTTTCTCTGCAATGTGTGGATGGGATTAGCCAGAATTCCATTTACTTTGCAGGTACTTTTACTGTAAAATGCAGTGGCAAAAACGCTGTTTTCACAACGTGGGGCTTCAGCTTTAAAGGGGTTTTCCGGGACTCTGTGGTGCAACCGATTCACTGTGTGGCAGCAGCTTTAGGGCTCAGGCACAGTCCTCATAAAGCCTAATGGGATTAGGTTGCTGCGTATCAACATAAAATGCCTATGTAAATATAATCCTGCTTCTAGTCAATATCTGTAAATCAAATTTTAACTAACAGTCAATCTGCTTTTTAGTCAGGGCTGTGGAGTCGGAGTCGGAGTCGGTATAAAATGGACCGACTCCGACTCCCAAAATATATAATAAATTGGTACAGTTAGTAGTACAATGCAGTATGTGCTGAATATATTTTCATAAGAATTTGGGAAAATGATGAAATGTTGAAAATGATGAAATGTCCTGTAAAGGTCTGTTCTATTCCTCATATAATGATGGGACTGAGTTCTGAGTGAACCTATAAGGTTTAGCAGTGCCAGGGCTGTGGAGTCGGAGTCGGAGCCTATTTTGGTGGAGTCGGAGTCGGAGTCAGGGGAAATTGAGGAGTCGGAGTCGGGGCTTTGGCGTACCGACTCCACAGCCCTGTTTTTAGTAGTTTCAATACATACTGGAACCATATTACTAAATATGCTGAATAAAACCCATCAACACAAAACTCAAATATTGTTTTTAGACAAACAAATTTTACATTAGTATGATATTGTACTTGCTTACCTTGTTAAGAGCCAACATACTGCATTCGAGTATATTGGTAACAGCCTGCATGCAGCATGTCAAAACAGTAATAATGGCTAGTTAGGAATGTACAATACTAAAACACACTAAACATTAACAGGTGAGTGACAAGAGACCTTATACATTATATATATTCCTATATAAGTCCATTTGCTGCTTCTATTAGGGACCAGATAATCTTCCTCATAACCAAATATAGCCATGTTTGAAGTGGCTTTTACTACCCAGGAAGTATTCCCATATGGCTAAAAAATGTAATTGAACACCTAAAACAACTGTTCACATTTATTTATTTTTTTTCTATAGTACCTGCATATGAAAAACAAAACTGGAAATCAAATGGTTTACTATGGGCTACAGAGAAACTTTCTGCTGGCACTTATCGACAATGAGGTTAGAAACAGAAGTGAAAACCTATTGGTTCTGAACAATCTTACCTTTGGTTTCTACCGTCTATAACTTAAAACACGTGTAACATGAAAAGCACTTATAAATATACTATTAATTTATTTGCTATTAAAAAAAAAAAAAAAAAAAAAAAAACACACATTTAAAAGACTGCACATGAATTCTGGGATTAGAGCAATGTCAAGTCTAGCCAACGTAACAGAGTAAAGCATACCTCCGATTGCCTTTCTAATATACCCAAAGCTTCTAGCAGGATCAACAGGGATTCATTCGCTCTATGGCATAGACATGAAGGGGGCCTGTTATCACTGAAATCTCAGATATGTTGCTAGATATGGCTGTGGAGCTGGGACAGGTCTATACGAGTGAGGAACATATCACAGCAAGCATACCTTTTTCTTATCTCTCATTGAGCCTTTGCCTCGAACCATAATCTTGCATCCAGTTTCTGCTTCCAATTGCTTAGCAGTTAGTCCTCGGGGTCCCAGGATCCGTCCAACAAAATTGAACTGAAAAAGAAGGAAGCCACAGTAAGATTAGGCAGTTATCGAGAAGTGTCCATTAAAGAGAAACGGAAGAGAACCAGCTCAGCAAATAAAGTTAATGTTTCAAATCGATAACACACACATACAATCTATATATCCATCTCTTCACTCCAAGGGAAAAAATGCTCCCTAAAGTTCCTAGGCCACACCTCACATCTCAAACAGTCTACATGGCTCCAATAATACAGAATGAAACAGTATAAAAAAGGTAAAAATAGGTTAACTGTAAAAAACAAAACACCTAATACTTGAATATAATTTGCATAAGGCATGCAAGCGGGTACAAGCATATTCTTTGTTATGCTAGCACTGTAATTGGACACAAGGGTATGGCTAAACTGACTTCTCCAGCACCTATTTAGCAGTTTCAAACATTTATCCAAAGTTCCTATTAAGTCATATATCCTAATGCACATTTATAAAATGCCCAGGAAACAGTTTCCCAATTCGGTCATGTCTGTAACCTAGATCAGTAGCAGTTTAATACAGACACATGCCCCAGCTCCTAGGGCAGACGGCTTGGACAGTGCTTGTGGAGTCTGTGTCTAAATATAAACATCAATATTATATGACAATTTTGGTTTTTAATTACACGCAGGGATATAGCCGTCATTAACACCACGAACCTGTAATGTCCCTCAGACAAGGGCACATGGACCACATCCTTCCAAAGCACTTTTGTTCTAAAGTGAACGCTTCTGAATGCCCTTTTACAACTGTGCTCTTATAATCCTATCAAGCATGATGATAAATATGATCTACTTCTACCAAGACAAAAAAACAAAAAGAAACCACTAATCTAGCGCTCTTCAGAGTTGTAACAAAGATTTGTCATTGACAGTAGGTGTCAGAGAAATCTGACTACTCATATAGACAGTGAGTTTATCAAGAGATCAGTAATACCTCGTACATTCGCGAGGTTAGGTGCCAGAGCGGGTCACGGATCGCGAGGAATCGCGAATGTTTGGTACAAGCGCTTACAATGCCGGTTTCTAATGTTTAACCCCTAAATATCAATAAACTTTACCCTACAGTACTGTACAGTATACTAAAGTATACTAAAGTATACTGTACAGTACTGTATATTAATACATTCATTCATTTTTCTTATACACTCACAGTAAAATGAAACTAAATTACCGGGTACGTAACGAACAGGACGCTACTACCCAATAGCGAAGGTGTTTTTTTAATTAAATTTCACAGATCTGAAAAAAAAAGAGCAAAATCTATATATGTTGCCAAAAAAATATCGCGAATCTGTGAATTCGCAAATTCGGAAACGCGAGTGTACGAGGTATTACAGGTATTACTGTATATATATATATATATATATAAAAATATGAGAGACAGAGAGAGAGAGAGAGAGAGAGAGAGAGAGACACACAACTGCTGAGTTTCTTACAACAGCTTTCTCCCGACTCGAGATCACAAATCACTGAGGGAGGGGCAACCAAAGATTCCAAGAATGGTGATGGTCAAGCCCTCTCAGTATACTCTAATGCTGTTGAGTAACCCGAGGGATGGCGTATAACTCCAGCAGCAAGTCAGGGTCCCACCAATCAGACCATTAAGATATAGATAGTAAATTAATATGTCTTGAAGAGTTAATTGTGGGGAAAACCCTGTTAATTCCATAGGCCTGCCATACACATTACACAATTTTAGGTTGCTGGAAGTCTAACGCACATGTAATGACCCCCTAGCTTTTTGTAGTTAAGGGAGCAAAAACACGGGAATGCTGTATTTTCAATGTTCTAGGACTTTAAAGACTAAGAGGGAAAAAAAACAAAAACAAAAAAAACCCACGGTGTGTTTCCCCAACGTACAGCCTTAGGGCGTTTTATGAATGAACATAACCATATTTAAATTTGTAGCCAATTAAAAGTTAAACATTTTAATTAAGTAATTAAAATTGTTTTAAAATTTTCTCTAACCATCTTACTTTGACAGTCTGTTGTCAGTTGCCAGTGAATACAACCACATATGCAGCAACATTCTATGGTCTGGTACCTGTCAGAAACCCAGCCACAGTCAGGTACACTACATGCATGAGAAAATAACCCAGTCACAATAAGGAAATCATGGCTGGGTTTTCTGACAAGTACCAGACTACAAGTTCCTGCATACATAGTCGTATCAACTGGCAACCGATCAAGACAAAAGACTGACGCCAAAAACTCTTGAGAACATTTTTAATCACTTATATCTGCAAAAAAAAAAAACTTCATTTTCTACAAATCTAAATATGGTTAGATTCATGGGAAAACCCCTTAAATATTGATGATTTACCCTTAGGATAAGTCATTAGTATCAGAATATTAGGGGTCTGACTCTTATATAGTTTTACCTCTCAGTTATGGTAATTTTTACGTAGTGTTGTGTCGCCGGGAGTGGAGCTTGAACCTGTGATGTAGGTGTGGTTAACTTAACTTATTTTTAAAAATATTTTTCTTCTTTTTTTTTACATTCTGCCCCTGCATAAGGTCCTTTGGGGGGGCATCTTAACAGTATTTTTTTTTTGGCTGATTTCTCCTGTAACTGGGGCTGATACATTAGCCCCATTTACAGGAAGAACGCAGCCACCTGATCATAACTCCAGAGCTGATCTGGGTTCTCTAGGACCCATCAGCTATTCCAGTCCCTATTCCCTGGCGGATGATGTCACCGCCAGGTCAGAGGGGAGCCTCATCATGGCGGCAGCCACAGCTGTGTATACAGTGCTCTGTACACAGCTATCGGGAAGGCAGGGGCGGTAATAAAATCTTCTCTATAGGGGCTCTGGCTGTATTTATAGCCGGGTCCCCAGTTCTGTAGCTGAGTGATTTTGTGCTGTTGCTTAAGACTGCAAGGACGTACGGTACGTCCTTGCAGGGTTAAGAGGGGACCGCCCGGACATATATAGTCTGTGGGCAGTCTGGAACTGATAAGGGACAGGTAATTATAAACACCCAGAAAACATCTTGAGGCTAAGGCCCCATGTAGCGAATCGCAACTAAAAAAACAGCAGAAACGCATTGCTTTTTTTTTCTGCAGTTTCTCTTCCCTTATTAAATCTATAGGAAAATGCTTGTATTTCCACAAGTAAAATTCATATGACGCCTTTTTCAAAAATGCAGCTTTTCCGTAGCATTTTATTTCAGCAATATGTGGATGGGATTAAGCCAGAATCTCATTGACTTCACTGGTACTGTAAAATGCAGCAGAAGGCTAAGGCTGAAGCGACAAGTGGCATAAACGCCGCGGCAAAAAAACGCAGCATTTTACAGTGCCTGCAAAGTGGATGGGAATCTAGCGAATCCACACATTGCAGAAAAATACCCGCAGCAGAAATGGTGGGATTTCAAAAACCGTTGCGTTTTTGGAAATCGCAGCAGATCAATTATACATACGGAAACACCGGCTGTTTTTGTATAGGTATAATTGAAGGAGAAAGTCTGCAGAGGAAAACTGAGGATTTTCTGTGAAAAGTGATGCAGGAAAAACCATCTTTCGGAAAAGCAGCTTTTTGGCTGTTGTTTTCTTGAGTCAAAGAGTGGCTTCAACAATAAATACTTATACATCTCCCTTCAGCAAAATCTGCTTAAAAAAAAAAAAAAAAAAAAACACAAACACACCACACAGCTTAACCTCAACATGGGGCCTTAGTCTTAATATTATTCTCTACCAAAATAACTAACTTGGCAATTACAAGAGAGATGTACATTAACCAAAACATTAAAATGAAAGATTTCTGTGTATTTAGATACAGACAAAATGTGAGTAAGCCATGTTGTATTGTATAATATTAAAAGCAAACTGCACATGTACATGGTGAGCAGTTACGGAAAAAAATATATATCTCTCCTAAACCTTGCTTTTATTATGGCCATGCTCTGGCAAACAGTAAAAGGATAGCAGTTGACGCAGGAAAAAAAAAAAAAAAAAAACTTCACAGCATGCTTATTCCCTGCGTGGCTGAGGAAGGAACTGTCTGATTGCTGAAGAGCCGGCACGTAAATCAACACTGATCAGAATCAATCAGGCCGAGGTGAACACAGGCGTAGTTTTCAATTCCAAGTCACACTCGCAAAGCTGTGTCACGGCCCCAGCACTAGGCGAGGTCTCGTCATTCACGCCTGACCCACAAAATATAAACCAAGCTCCTTCTATTCAGAGTCATTATCCTGAGCAGCCAGGATTTTGGTTTCCTTAGGACAACACTATGACAGCAGGAGTGTACAAACAGAGCAACTCCTGTACAACATGCCCTTACTTTATCAGAATGGCACCACTGACTCCATAGTCATTTTATTCCTTGTGATTTAATGCAGAGAATAATGAGACTGTGCAGAGTGCATCACTGAATATCCAAGTCAATGATATTAGAAATATTACAGCATTCTCGTTTCTAATAGCAGAGAAAGCAATAAAGCACTGCTGGGGGAATAGTAGGTGTAGAGTGCACCAGATGAAGGATGACACTGTCGGATACATGAATGTAGCCATAGCTGATGCTGCAGTACATGACACGTTCAGCTGAAAAAAAAAAAAAAAAAAAAAATACAGCTCATGGAGAAGGATCCATTGCATCTACACAGCGATTGCAAATCTTAATCTGTATTGAACAATGGCTAAAGCCCAGCCTTGCTTCTGTTGTTGAATGTGAATAATGTAGATTAAGGGGATTTAAGCGGCTTGTCTAATCTGGGCTGCATTATTGTAAAATGCATTTTTATTTTGCTTCTAAAGCTTCCATGCACCTGTTCGGTAGAGTGTCGCCGTTGCTAGCACTGGCCTGTTTTGGCTAGATTAGTTTCATGTTGATAAAAGTCATTCAGAGCCACTAGAACAGTCTGGGGTGACCTTTTGTCAAGAGTGCAATATGAATGAAAATTATTTTCCTAATCCTTAGGGATTCTGTACAATTATTTGTAGGCCTTTGTGACTCTTTACAGAGGAATACAGAGACAAAGCTGAAAATGCAAATGAAACATATCAGGGAATTTTTCTGCCAGCTCAGAAACAGAGCAAGAACCAGCGGCAACCTGCCAGCGCTCGTGACCTTCCCAATGAGCAGGAATTGAACTCATTACGGACTCTTGGACTGGGGAGACTGCTCCTGCGCATACATGTGGGGAGTCAGGTGATGGTGCTAGGCTAGAAGGTGTAAAACAGAAATGTGTTACTATTATATTTTTACAGCTGTGACTTGCAATACTCTGTAGTTGCACAAAAACTACAACAGCAGAAAACCGTACCATTTAGAATAATTGTTGCTGAGCACTGATATATACCGCAGCCAGACTTCCCTCTCATATACAGCAAGTCATAAAACATTTAACAATATATTTATATTCAAGGTATGGTATTACAATGCCAAACTAAAAGTAACAACTACCAGGTGAACACCTTCTCAGGGTATGTCCAAACTAATAACATAATCATGTACATAAAGGAACAAAGAGCAGAGTCAATTATGGGAAATAATCCACTTTGCAAGTGTTATCTACCTTGTCAATACTAAGAAAAGAATGAAAGTCTGAGCAGCAGGTAAACATTAGCATTTCAATGAGATGACAGATAAAAGCAAAAGGAGGTCTCAGGATCATCTAATTACCATTAATGAGTTTCCATTTAAGGAAAGGGAACCAAAACTAAATGCAGAAGGTGCCAATAGAGGATTAGGAGCTTTTCTGGGTGTCTATACACCGTTTACCAAATAGAGAAAAACCAATACAGCACATCATGAAAGATCCTAACCATTCAGGAGATAAGGAAATGCCTCCCATAATTTCAGAAATCCAGGCCCTGGAAACACTGACTAACAGACGCATTGTCTTTCTGAGCAAATGCTTGTCCTTCCAAACATGTGACCTTAGCTGTCAGCGGCCAGTGATAAGACCACCAGCTGCTTGTTTTTCTCCTGGAGCTACAATACATTCTCTTCCTTTTTTAGGGCACTGCACCCCAGCAACAAAACAGAAGGGCTTAGAACAGCTGCTAGAATGTCACAAACCTATATATTTAGCTCTGAGCTCATTTCTCGCCACGCTTGGAGTCTGACTCCTAATGTCCCTATTTGCTCCACTCTGTCAACATTTCTGCCTAAACACATAAAACGTGAATGAGCAAGTAGCCACCAGAATAAGTCATCCAGAAAGAAGAATAAACATAAAAAGGTCTATCCATTCTCACAGCATGATCTGCAGATGTGTGATCTGGAAAGAGGTGTGTTGACACACGAGTTTCTATATACATAGATTTATGTCTGACAATTGCTTCTGTCACTATGTCTAAGAGTACTCAATATATGTCATCTGCACCACAGCATTAAACAGAAGGATCTGGAGACGCAACGTGAATGCAGAAGGAAAGCATTACAGGTCGCCAATGAAGGGCACCAACTAGCAATGCTGTTCCTCCCAGAAAAAGTACTTTCTAAGTCATTGTAGTAATTCTCACTAGCAGAGAAAACCACCACATTTACCATACACAAGACATTCTAAATTTCACCCCATACAACTTCTGCTGGATTCTGCCCTCAATCAGACAGCGGCAAACAGTACAGTAGAGGCCATGTTGCACTTGTTCACAAAGAGATTTTTGGACAAGTCTGACAAACACATTAGAAAAGCTCCTGGCACATATGACAAAGGTATGCAAAGAGACCTCATTTAATAGATGGTTGCAAAGTGTGTCTTTTTGGCCTCCATCAGGGTGATATGAGTTGACATACCTTGATATTTTAATTTACTGTTCAGGATAGTGCAGCAGACAGTGCTAAAGTGGATCACAAAAGAACTAGAGAGAGATATAGGTGATATATGCTATTACATAGTAGATGTCAGAGCCTGAAATTCGAGGTACAGTAATACCTCGTACACTCGCGTTTCCGAATTTGCGAATTCACAGATTCGCGATATTTTTTTGGCAACTAACATATATAGATTTTGCTCTTTTTTTCTCAGATCTGTGAAATTTAATTAAAAAAAAAACACCTTCGCTATTGGGTAGTAGCGTCCTGTTCGTTACGTACCCGGTAATTTAGTTTCATTTTACTGTGAGTGTATAAGAAAAATGAATGAATGTATTAATATACAGTACTGCACAGTATACTTTAGTATACTGTACAGTACTGTAGGGTAAAGTTTATTGATATTTAGGGGTTAAACATTAGAAAATCGGCATTGTAAGCCCTTCTAAGCGCTTGTACCAAACATTCGCGATTCCTCGCGATCCGCGACCCGCTCTGTAACCTAACCTCGCGAATGTACGAGGTATTACTGTATACATCTGGGAATACCCCCAACACATTTGACAGATGGCCAAGACATCATTTAAAACAGAGCCCTAAGGCCAGGGCCCCAAGTTGCAGAAAAAAAAACACTGCAACTTGGCTAATCCCAACCACACATTGCAAAAAAAAATCTGCAGCGGAAAAGCTGCGTTTGAAAAAAATTCTTGCATTTTTGAAAATCGCAGCATGTCAATTATACCTGCAGAAACGCTGGTGGTTTCCTTATAGGTATAATTTGGACAGAAAGTCCGCAGAGGAAAAACTCTGCGTTTCCACCCACTTTTTTTTCCCCACAGTGTTTCTTTGCTGTGGCTCGCTATGTGGGGCCTTAGCCTAAAGGTGCATTCCCAACATGGATATTTATGGCACAACCACAGACTATACTCTAAATGACTATACCTCAGCTGTTAAGAGAATGGGGACTCAATGACCCTCACTCACCGATTCCCAGCCATACACTTGAATGGATAGATGCTTTCTACTGTGTTTGGCCTTCTACACTGAAATTCTAAAGCTGGGGCCACATGGACCACACTTGTAACTCACTGCAATTATTAGCATGGACTAAAACCTCAAGAAAGGTTTCAAACCCACAGTTCTAGCAGCCGATTTCACCTGCAGCTTTCAGCCTTTGCAATAGAAAGGTTAAAACCTGTGGCTGAGGCGTTTACTGAAAGCACTAAAAGAGCACCTATGATGCATTTAAAGAATACATGCCAGAAATGGCTATGGCTATATTGAAGTCACTAAAATTCAGACAAATTGTTGTTATTTTCCTTAAGTTCATTACAACATTTGTACACGAAAGACCTTACAAAAATAACTAAGAATTTTACACAATTTATAAAGTAATCAGCACACAAGCACCACATTTAGCCGAGAGCACAACTGCCTTCAGGTATATTCACTCTGCAGAGCGTAGTTCATCACCAGCCACATTGTCAGCCAAAACATGCAAACCTGAATATATGACTCCTTTGACCTTGCTTTGTTTTACCCTCCAACAATACACCCAGTTAAGACAAGATCCTAATACAGCTTTCAGCAATGTGTGAACTTTAGGAGAAACAGATACAAATTCCTTACATTTCAATATGCAATGATAAAGTTGCTCAGGAGGTCTTGTCATTTACACGTGTAACAGAAATAAAATGCAAGGAATTGGAGATATGTATAAACAAGTACAACACTGAATAAAGCCTACGGGTGCAAGCAAGCATACTTAGGAAAAGAGGAAGGGGGGAATTCAGTTTCTGACACAATGTTGGATTCTGGTTTTCCCCAAAATGCAACTTTTCGCTCATATGTATAGCCAGCTTTAGAGCAAAAGCCCAGGGTAAGTAAAAGTGAATGGGTATTTTACATATTTATCAGTCCCAATACTAAAGTGTGTGTTCACATAGTACAGTTAAAATTGCATCAAATGCAGGTGAATATTAACTATGTTTCACTAGTAAAAATTAAGCCACTGTACCAAAAACCACATCAAAACTGCACACAATTTATTTCCCCTGCAGGTTTAAACTGCACCCAGCTGCACTGTGAGAATACAGCCTTAGGCATTATGCACACAGGGTAATCTGGGCTGTAAAATCTGGTATGTACATTGGTTATATTTCCAGGCCCAAACCAAGTCAGAAAACTGGGACTCCTTGATTTATAATAAACTATGATGCTAAGACTCCCCCCTGCTACCTTGTGGTCCTACTGTCTGTGCTATATACAGTACAGGACAATGAAGCCAGACAAGAGAGTACTATGATGCAAAGAGTCCAGATCTCCTGACTGGGTTTGGGCTGGGAAATTTGACCAGATTTTTTGAAACAGATTCCTCTGTGTTTATTTGTTTCATTACACTCCACAGACATTTCTTGATCCTGCCTTATAACAGGCTAACACTTCCTGTTGTGTAAATATCACATCAGCAGTCATCTCATTATCATCCCAGGCAGGAATATAATAGGCAACACCTCTATCACAAGATTCACCAATTACAAATAGCCACTGCCCTTCTCTTCCCTGCATAGTGACCTCTGCTCAGGTCACAAAGCATGACTTTCTTGGAAGTCAACAAGTCATCTCTAATATGTGACCACTGTAAAGCAAATCTCTGAATGCTGCTAACAGGAAATTAAAAAGGTTTCTGGTTAAAAAAGGGAAATAAAAAAAAATAAAAATGTTTTTCCTGCAGGCTTGAGGTGATGCACGTTCTATCTGTTCTATCGCAGTAATGCCATTCAAGTGCACTAAACTTCTCTTCTAGATGGCATTTTTGAAGATAAACCAGTATAGTAACAGGGAGCCCACTGTAATTTCTGTAACACTGGCAGAAAACTCTGAATTGTACAAAATAACAATCTCTGTCGTGGCAGCAAATTATATAGTGAGAGCAGTCAGCCGTTAAGACCTTCAACACTGGCATTTCACAATCTGCCAACAATCAAGGCTGGCAAGGCAGTTTCTTCAAATTGTATATATAAAGGTGGGTGGATGTGCTCCTATCAGCGGCTTTGTCTACTGTATCCGTGTTGATTTATTATGCCAGTGTTGTTCCACTTAATTAAAATGATGTCACACAAACCGCGCCGGCAAAACGATTTCAAACAGCATTAGCTACAGGACACTGTAAAGGCCAAGAGGAAGAGGCGAGAATACATTCATTAACCCTGCTCTTCACACGCCGCCCTGCGCTACGCTGGTGCAATTATAAATCCGTCAAGGAAGGCATGTTTATGGGAAATATTTTAGGGTCCACATGCTTTAGGATATAAAGAGCAATGTATAAAATGTCATAGGACTCTGCAGCCATAACACACAATTATGCAGAATGCCTAACAAGTAAATGGCGTTGCTACAATACTGCATACAGTTCGCTGTTCACTCATTTACTCAAAACATTCATTAAAAAAGAGAAGGGATAGCATGAGGGTCTACGCCTGTCAGCGCACACGGTACATCATATTCTACAGGGAACATAGCTGTTTGCACTGAAGTGTCAGTCAACAATCTCATAAATATTCAGTCAGCCTAGTGTGCATTTCAATGGGGGGATAGCAGGAATCCCAACATATAACACATGTAACAAACCCAAAAGGAGAAACAGGAGGCTTTTTTTTTTTTCTCTGCAGTGTATTCTTAAAAGAGGACTTGTCACCACCACTTCACCATCACCATGTCCCTACAGTCTGATATGACAGCACTCATTGAACAATATCAGACTGTGCAGTGACACATCAACTGGTAACAGAGTTGGCAATTTTTCAGCACAACACACCAGAATAGTTATATTATGGAGTATTAGACATGTCAGGATTGGCAAGAGGTCCTCTTTAAAGCCCTACTCTGTAGATCCCGGGCATAGTGATATGTAATGAATGGTGCCAGCACTCACACTTTAGTGAGCTCCACAAGTCTACAAAAGCCTGGATGTTACACTATCATAGAAACCAGGGAGATCCAGTGGGAGTGTGTGAATAGGCAAGTCAGTCTGTTAATTAACAACATCAAAACATATCAGAATGCATTGTACTACAGGGTTAAAGAATAAAATATATACCTGGAGACTGCCATAGTTATGAAATGGCAAGTATCGTGAGCTGGAGTCTGTTTATATACAGTCATATGAAAAAGTTTGGGCACCCCTATTAATCTTAATCATTTTTAGTTCTAAATATTTGGGTGTCTGCAACAGCCATTTCAATTTGATATATCTAATAACTGATGGACACAGTAATATTTCAGGATTGAAATGAGGTTTATTGTACTAACAGAAAATGTGCAATATGCATTAAACCAAAATTTGACCGCTGCAAAAATTTGGGTACCCTTATCATTTTATTGATTTGAATACTCCTAACTACTTTTTACTGACTTACTGAAGCACAAAATTGGTTTTGTAACCTCACTGAGCTTTGAACTTCATAGCCAGGTGTATCCAATCATGAGAAAAGGTATTTAAGGTGGCCAATTGCAAGTTGTTCTCCTATTTGATTCTCCTCTGAAGAGTGGCATCATGGGCTCCTCAAAACAACTCTCAAATGATGTGAAAACAAAGATTGTTCAACATAGTTGTTCAGGGGAAGGATACAAAAAGTTGTCTCAGAGATTTAACCTGTCAGTTTCCACTGTGAGGAACATAGTAAGGAAATGGAAGACCACAGGGACAGTTCTTGTTAAGCCCAGAAGTGGCAGGCCAAGAAAAATATCAGAAAGGCAGAGAAGAAGAATGGTGAGAACAGTCAAGGACAATCCACAGACCACCTCCAAAGAGCTGCAGTATCATCTTGCTGCAGATGGTGTCACTGTGCATCGGTCAACAATACAGCACACTCTGCACAAGGAGAAGCTGTATGGGAGAGTGATGGGAAAGAAGCCAGAGTCGCCTGAGGTATGCAAAAGCACATTTGGACAAGCCAGCTTCATTTTGGAAGAAGGTCCTGTGGACTGATTAAACAAAGATTGAGTTGTTTGGTCATACGAAAAGGCATTATGCATGGCGTCAAAAAAAACACAGCATTCCAAGAAAAACATTTGCTACCCACTGTAAAAATTTGGTGGAGGTTCCATCATGCTTTGGGGCTGTGTGGCCAATGCCGGCACCGGGAATCTTGTTAAAGTTGAGGGTCGCATGGATTCAACTCAGTATCAGCAGATTCTTGAGAATAATGTACAAGAATCAGTGACGAATTTGAAGTTATGCCGGGGATGGATATTTCAGCAAGACAATGATCCAAAACACAGCTCCAAATCTACTCAGGCATTCATGCAGAGGAACAATTACAATGTTCTGGAATGGCCATCCCAGTCCCCAGACCTGAATATCATTGAACATCTGTGGGATAATTTGAAGCGGGCTGTCCATGCTCGGCGACCATCAAACTTAACTGAACTGGAATTGTTTTGTAAAGAGGAATGGTCAAAAATACCTTCATCCAGGATCCAGGAACTGATTAAAAGCTACAGGAAGCGACTAGAGGCTGTTATTTTTGCAAAAGGAGGATCTACTAAATATTAATGTCACTTTTCTGTTGAGGTGCCCATACTTTTGCACCGGTCAAATTTTGGTTTAATGCATACTGCACATTTTCTGTTAGTACAATAAACCTCATTTCAATCCTGAAATATTACTGTGTCCATCAGTTATTAGATATATCAAATTGAAATGGCTGTTGCAAACACCCAAATATTTAGAACTAAAAATGATTAAGATTAATAGGGGTGCCCAAACTTTTTCATATGACTGTAGATACATTAAATGGCAGTCAGTATAAACACAAGTTTGACTGACAGATATTCTTCCTGACCCCATATACATTTGGTACAGACCCTTTTATATTTTTGTTTCATTGCAGCCATTTGCTAAAAGCAAAAAAGTTCATTTTATTTCTCATTAATGTACACTCAGCACCCCATCTTGACAGAAAAACAACAGAAATGTAGATATTTTTGCAAATTTATTAAAAAAGAAAAACTGAAATATCACATGGTCATAAGTATTCAGACCCTTTGCTGTGACACTCATATTTAACTCACAAGCTGTCCATTTCCTTCTGATCCTCCTTGAGATGGTTCTACTCCTTCATTGGAGTCCAGCTGTGTTTAATTAAACTGATTGGACTTGATTAGGAAAGGCGCACACCTGTCTATATAAGACCTCACAGCTCACAGTGCATGTCAGAGCAAATGAGAATCATGAGGTCAAAGGAACTGCCCAAGGAGCTCAGAGACAGAATTGTGGCAAGGCACAGATCTGGCCAAGGTTACAAAAGAATTTCTGCAGCACTCAAGGTTCCTAAGAGCACAGTGGCCTCCTTAATCCTTAAATGGAAGAAGTTTGGGACGACCAGAACTCTTCCTAGACCTGGCCGTCCAGCCAAACTGAGCAATCGTGGGAGAAGAGCCTTGGTGAGAGAGGTAAAGAAGAACCCAAAGATCACTGTGGCTGAGCTCCAGAGATGCAGTAGGGAGATGGGAGAAAGTTCCACAAAGTCAACAATCACTGCAGCCCTCCACCAGTCGGGGCTTTATGGCAGATTGGCCCGAAGGAAGCCTCTCCTCAGTGCAAGACATATGAAAGCCTGCATAGCGTTTGCCAAAAAACACATGAAGGACTCCCAGACTATTATAAATAAGATTCTCTGATCTGATGAGACGAACATTGAACTTTTTGGCGTTAATTCTAAGCGGTATGTGTGGAGAAAACCATGCACTGCTCATCACCTGCCCAATACAATCCCAACAGTGAAACATGGCGGCGGAGGCATCATGCTATGGGGGACAAGACGACTGGTTTCAATTGAAGGAAAGATGAATGCAGCCAAGTACAGAGATCTCTGGAAGAAAACCTCTTCCAGAGTGCTCTGGACCTCAGACTGGACCGAAGGTTCAGCTTCCAACAAGACAATGATCCTAAGAACACAGATAAAATAGCAAAGGAGTGGCTTCGGAACAACTCTGTGACCATTCTTGACTGGCCCAGCCAGTGCCCTGACCTCAATCAAATTGAGCATCTCTGAAGAGACCTGAAAATGGCTGTCCACCAACGTTCACCATCCAACCTGATGGAACTGGAGAGGATCTGCAAGGAAGAATGGCAGAGGATCCCCAAATCCAGATGTGAAAAACTTGTTGCATCATTCCCAAGAAGACTCATGGCTGTACTAGCTCAAAAGGGTACTTCTACTCAATACTAAGCAAAGGGTCTGAATACTTATGACCATGTGATATTTCAGTTGGGATGGGGTGCTGAGTGTACATTAATGACAAATAAAATGAACTTTTTTGCTTTTAGCAAATGGCTGCAATGAAACAAAGAGTGAAAAATTTAAAGGGGTCTGAATACTTTCCGTACCAACTGTACATGTATACTCCATGCCAAATGTGCATGTGTTGTCAACAGACAGGGTTCAAAGCCTCTGCCAGAGAAACCTCTAGTCACTGCTTTTCTTCCCTTAGAAATAAAGTATCAGCATTTAAAGCTTAACAATTTTCAGACAACTTTAGATTTCTTTTGGCAGTATTTGTGTCATTAATAAATTTTGTAATATACTTTATTAACAAATTGTATCTCCTTTCTGTGAAATCCGGCATGCATTTACTCTTCCCCTTGCTTCTGTATTGAGAGCTGTTTCTGCCTCTCACTGATTGTTATTGTGTATGGAGTATGGGATTGGAGTTCTGGGGCTGTGTAACATGTAGAGAAAATGAGGGAAGGTTATATAAGTTACATCTTGGACATTATAAAAATATACAAACTTGCTTTTGGAGTCATATGAAAGGAGATTCAGTGCCATCTATATTTTTCCAGAGATATCACTGATTAAAAACAGTCAGGATTGGAATATTTATATCATAAATATTTATACAGCTGCAGACAGTGGGGAAAAAAAGTATTTAGTCAGCCACCAATTGTGCAAGTTCTCCCACTTAAAAAGATGACAGAGGCCTGTAATTGTCATCATAGGTAGACCTCAACTATGAGAGACAAAATGAGAAAACAAATCCAGAAAAATCACATTGTCTGATTTTCTAAGACTTTATTTGCAAATTATGGTGGAAAATAAGTATTTGGTGACCTACAAACAAGCAAGATTTCTGGCTCTCACAGACCTGTAAATTCTTTAAGAGGCTCCTCTGTCCTCCACTCATTACCTGTAGTAATGGCCATTGAAGATGAAACGTGGCTGGGCCTTTCAGCATGACAATGATCCCAAGCACACTGTCAAGGCAACGAAGGAGTGGCTCCGTAACAAGCATTTCAAGGTCCTGGAGTGGCCTAGCCAGTCTCCAGATCTCAACCCCATAGAAAACCTTTGGAGGGAGTTGAAAGTCCATGTTGCTCAGCGACAGCCCCAAAACATCACTGCTCTACAAGAGATCTGCATGGAGGAATGGGCCAACATACCAGCAACATTGTGTGCCAACCTTGTGAAGACTTACAGAAAACGTTTGACCTCTGTCATTGGCATCAAAGGATATATAACAAAGTATTGAGATGAACTTTTGTTATTGACCAAATACTTATTTTCCACCATAATTTGCAAATAAATTCTTTAAAAATCAGACAATGTGATTTTCTAGATATGTTTTCTCATTTTGTCTCTCATAGTTGAGGTCTACCTATGATGACAATTACAGGCCGGCCTCATCTTTTTAAGGAGAACTTGCACAATTGGTGGCTGACTAAATACTTTTTTTACCCACTGTATAAATATCCCAATCCTGACTGTTTTCAACCAGTGATATCTCTGGAAATATAGATAACACTACAACCTTTCATATGTCACCAAAAGCAAATTTGTGAGTTTTATAACACTCGAGATATGAGTGACACTCCCCTCAGGTTCTCTACATTTTACACAGTCCTGTACTCCATGCAAGAGATGTAGGCGTTCAGAGAAAGGAGACACAATTTGTTAAAGTATATTACAAAATTTATTACTTATTCATGACACAAATAAGCCAGGAAATCAAAAGTTGTTCTAAAGTTTAGTTACGCTTTAAATCCACCATGACGAATTCAGGGGGAGAGTTGGGGCACCAGGTCAGCCAGTCCTGCTGGAAAGTGTGGGTTCTCAATTAATATCTATGGAGTCCTGTATTCCAGACTATTCTAGATTTTTATACTATAAAAATCATGCACAATTTGCATCCTGACCCTGGCCGTCTCTTGGGAAGAAAGTCTGTCATAAAAGTCATACAAAATAAGCTTGTTAATAAATTCCCCCCAATATTTTGGCTATCATATGTGCCACAAACCAATCAATTAGCTATCTAGATTAACATTGAAATAACCAAGCTTGTAGAAAGTATGATTCCACTTTGTACAATCCACAATGATAAACCCCACAGATGGGAAGCGTGCGCATAGTCAACAGAGGAGAACCATAGTATTCAAACGCAGTAAACACACTGCCAGATTACAAGCATGTCTAGCTGCTCTCCCAATGTAAGTGACAGACACAGGGAATATGACAAAGTACACAAGAGAACCAATGAATCTGCATTGTGGTTATGGTAACTAACAGACTTCACCTGACAAGGATTTCCCTGTGTAACCTCAAATCTGAGCCACAAATCTATCACTAAAACGTATCTGGATAAACAGTAAAGAGCAGCACACAGTAAAAGACAGTGGCTTATATTCTATCACCTATTGTGCCCATGGAGATTGTGTTATTGCGTCATCTGCAATAACACAGGGCCACTACACAGTATACAGAGCTGTCTTCTTCAGGGCCCGGACACAGTCCTAAAGACAGTTGATTTTTGAGGGCGTCCGTGTTGGACCTTCTCCGATCAGAGATGGACAACTTATCCTGATAGGCTATCAATATTGAGCCTTGAAGAGCCCCTTTAAGACTGTGCAACTGAATATACACAGTTAAATAAGGCCATACAAAGTGCAGTAATACCAGAACACAACTCTACAAATGCAGGGCTTCACTAGCTCAAAACTAGGACAGGATTAAAATACCTGACATGACATTAAGTTCATCAAACCAGTCCCCTCTGGAAAGGACTGAAGGCCAAAGTACAAAAAATTATTAATTATTTGGGTTCTTATTTTTAATATTGTCCATCACGCAGACTGAGAAACACTGAATTAATATTGTTCAGAAATATGAGACTTCTAAAACCAATTTGTTAGATTGAGCAATGGAAATTGTCTTAATATTCCACCTACATCCAGCACAAAGTCTACTAGCCCCTTTAACGTGGAAATAAACTTCTCTATATCATTTAAGAATTTTAATATTGGCTGATGATGAGATGTTATTTAGTTAGTACGCTCCCTAAAGTACAATTAATCCCCAGGTTCATCATTTTGTTGCACTAATTAAACATTTTAGCGAAAATGGTCAAAAAGTACGCACAAGTTGTTTATCACTGCTGCCCTTTGCGCTCGGCAATCCTCTGAGGACATGATGCTTTAGATGTGATAATTATTGAGTTCTTGAGTTTGACTAAGAAGCCACAGAGGAAAACCAGTAGTGTATTTCACATTAATCAGAGTTAACACTTTTTTTTAATTTTTTTTTTTTTTATTAAAGCTGGAATTATAATTTAAAAACATTTATTCATTTGTCAGAAGGAGGGAGGGCAGTTTAACATTGAAGTACATTCAGATGAAAGACTTCGATTAAGTCCATTTTGTTAAATACTCTTCAATTAACAATTCAGCAGAGGTTTTACCAAAAGATTAGGAGAAGTACTACCAGAAAACTTGCACAAGTGACGTTTTCATTTTGTTACTACGGCAATGGGCTGAATGTTATGTGGGGTAATAGTTTCTGAATTATTGAAATTTTGCAGATTTCACGGTTACAATTTCTTTTGTGAAAAGGGTCATCACTTTGCAGCATTGAGTACCAGAATAAAGTCATGACCACATGTCCATAACATGAGCTGCCTGACAACAGAGGGGCATACTATATATATATATATATATATATATATATATACACATATATACACGCAAACACCTCTAGATTAGTATGGCCCTGAAAGGGCTTCTTTCTGCAGCATTACAATGGATTTCCACAGGCTTCATTCACAGTTAGACAGTGTCCCACTATTTTCTGCAACAAATCAGTAGCATAGAAACATACAGCCTACCAAAGATTGTAGAAAGTTTGTGAAAACGAAACATGAAAACCAGAAAAAAAAAAAAAATAAATTTAAAGGGCAACAAAAAAAAGGGAAACAAAGTGAGACACTGTCAGAAGTAAAAACATAATACAGAAGTGAAAAAAAGGGAGGGACGGGCAGGATGCAAGAAAGTTTAAACATTACACTATATAAAACACTGAATTTCATCATGTAAGCTGGATAACAATTAGCCAACATCAGAATAAACCGCACTAAAATGCCAAATGCATTTTAGTTTCCCCTTAAATATGATACCCCATACAGATGAATTAATACTGCAATCTTAAAACGGGTTACCTGGGAAATAAATTTTAGCAGTGCATTTCCTGCACTGGTTAAGCTTTATGACCGATTTACATTCCGGTCCCCTGTACATTACTTTTGCAGCCAGAACTCTGCTTCCTTTTACTCCCATACAGCTTCTCCGACTCGGTGATGTCACTGACTCCCCACAGACGTAGTTTCATTCAGTACAATGGAGTCGGTCATGTAATAGTCTCAGAGTGGCTATAGGGGAGACGAGAAAGAGTTATGGCCTCTCCTGCAGCCCTCAGCAAATGTAATGAATGATGCTCTGGAGGACAGAGGTGTACATTAGTAATAAAACGCAACCAGTGCGGGGAAGCACTCTCCAGAAACGCTTTAAGGCCAGGGCCCCACACAGCATAAACGCTGCGATTTTGCCACGGCAAAAACACCGCGACAAAAACTGCGGCATTTTGCAGTACCTGCAAAGTGGATGGGATTCTGGCTATTCTCATCCACACATTGTTTTTTAAATTGCAGAATTTCTGCTGCGGATATTTTTCTGCAGTCTTTTTTGTAAATCGCAGCATGACAATTATACCTACGGAAATGCTGGTGTTTTCCATACAGGTATAACAGTCTGCAGAGGAAAACTCTTCAGACTATATGTGAAATGCTCTGCGGGAAAAACCACAATGTATTTCCACCTCGGTTCTTCCCGCAGCGCTTTTTGCCTGTGGCTCACTACGTGGGGCCTTATCCTAATAGTGTGACAAGTCAGAAGAGAGATCAGTGCGCTCAAAACTATTCATGCAAATGTACTAATCAATAAGTGGGTGGTCATCCCCTGTCATTTTTGGAAAACCATTGGGTCACTATTCTAAGGTATTACTGCATATTAGGCCACAACTCAAACAGGAGGTGTACAGTACACAACATGATTCTTTTCAAAGCTGATGGCAGGTAACATGGGATATACTACGTTATACCAAAGAATGCTTTATTTTTATTAGTATTATTGGTTCAACGACAGTAATAACACCAATAGTCTGTCTCTTTAAGAACATAAACAATGTGGAGCTTACAGCAGTACATGGCCAGGCACACTGGACAATTACAAGGAAAATTCTACTTTTACCAGTACTCAATAATGCAACATTTCCATTTCAGCCCTTTAAATTTATACTTTGATATGTTTTTCTTTTCTTTCTATTTTCAGCCAGAGACTTACAACAAATTTCAAGTTTTTAGAATTGTGAAATTGCATTTAAATTTAAAAATGAAATCGAACAACAGAAACCTATTTCATGCTTGGAAAATTCTATCCCAAATCTATTTTGGGGAAGCTTTAAATGGACACATTATCGCAGGGATGCAACCCTGCTGCCTTTTCTGAAATATTATTTGTCAATGTCAAGAGCGGCAGTAACCTTTAGTTGCTAGGTTCAGTGATTGCAATGTCCCAGCCCTATTTACTTTGTAACAAAGGTGGCAGTTTTAAAGAAAATTCACTAATGTAATAGAAATCATTAACAAAATCTGTGTACTACACTACAATACTAAAATACAACTAGACATTGGTGAAATAAAACTGGAGTAAAAACTAGAGTCTGTGATATCCTATAAATAATCCAGTCAATAGTCAATAGTTGAGCAATATCTTGGCAAGTGAGGCACCGAGTAACGGTGAAAACACTGTTTAATTCAGAGGTTCCTAGACTATCTGCAAGGCTGGGTTGATATGCTGGGGTCTAGTTACAGACTCCCTTTTAATGGGAGGTTACTTCAAGATCTAGTTTATCATAATTCATAATATACATAGAATATTATTCCACAAAGTATCACTGCTTAAAAACAGCATACAAGATTATATATATATATATATATATATAAAACAGATATACTTACATCTGGATATTCTTTTACAGGCACATAAAGTTTTTCTTGTAACTGTACAATAGGTCCAATACCATCTGGCAGCTCTGCACTTCGCCGGTCAGTGTTGCCACTGCCATTTAATGTGTCGTTGTACATGTCTTTCCGTACTCTGCTGATCTCTGCTCGGAAACAAAGAAAAAAATCATTAATAACCAATGCTATCCAAGGAATCCTATAGTTATCTTAATGTGGAGGTTGCGTTATAAGTGATCATTTTCCTTTGTGTGTAAATACCAGACTATCAGACTTCCTGGACTATGAAAAACTAGCTAGATTCAAGGAATCCATTTTCTTTTAACATTAAAAGAGGTTGTCCGAAATCAGACAAAATCTGGCCAAGACAAGGGAATAGTATTAAAAAATAAAGATTTCTTATCTGGTAAATTCCCCAGCAGTTCCAGCACTATCCTCCAATCCTTCCAAAGGTCTGTTTACATGGCTACATCAATGACATCACATCTATAAGATATGACCGCTGCAGTCAATCATAAGTGTACATCTGACGCTAGTGATTGGCTGCAGCATTCTTGTGACGTAGAAATTAATAGCACCGTAGCTGTGTAAACAGACTGCCCAGAGCGGTGGCTTTGGAAAAGCCAGAGGATTTACCATGCAAGAGGACTTTGTTTTTTCCCCCCATTTTACCATTGTGAGAAGATGTTAAATCTTGTTCAACACCTTTATACACTTACACAAATATTTGTGTGGGCTATAAAAATGAAACTTACAAAGTTCTCTTCATTATTTGCAGAAAAATACTAAAATTATCACAGCTATTTTCAAGCTTGCATTGCTTTGTTATTCTTTTATGCACCAAATAGCTTGCAGTGGTGTTCCACCAACACAACTGAATAGTTAGGGGGGAGCAGGACTCAAATCTCTCAGACAATGTATTCTAAGGCTACGGCTACATAGCCACTTGCATTTCATATCAGCATCACTCATGAGACTTGGAAACAGGTCATTATTCTCACACTCAAACACGTCACGTGTCTCCTAATGAAATGAATGAGTATGTAACAATTTTCAGCAGTGTCTGGGACTGAAAGAAGATTCCTACAGTATCCATAATGGAGCACAAGTACAGCCTATTTTAGTGAACCCAATAATGAAGGTTAAGCATTTATGAAAGAGTGATAGATGGTGGCGAAAATAGAAATGCTTAAGAAAAAAAAAGCAGCAAGCACATAACATGCTCTTTTAATTTGAAAGGTCATTCTAATAAAACACAGTAGAAAATATATCAAGTGTGTCAAATAAATTGAAAGGGTAACAACATAATGGACCTGAGAGACCAGGAAAAATGCTGCCCCAAGCAAGTAAGCAAAACTGGCTCCCAGGGTGCAAGCAGCGTATTCTGCACTAGACTGTAGTTTGTTTTACATAATCAGCTGGTTGATTTTAAAAATGATAACCAAATCCCTAGCAATGCCAGAGATTACGCAGGATTAGGGGGTTGTACTCATTTGCTATTGTCACAGTCTTTACATTATTATGCTTCCTCTGTGGCCATAAGGTTATATTCAGCCTACATAGGCGGAATTTATAAAGATTACAGTACCCTTGGCAAAATCCTCATCAATTTCACATTGCTTCTAAAAAATTCAGCCTACAATAGGACATTTTCAGTGCAACAGATACAATTCCAGTAAGCATTGGACTAGAAAAATAAAATGGCAAAAGAAAAATTTAAGCACAGAAAATGTCCAAAAAGAAAAATATCCTAAAAAGCGGTGTCAAAAAGTGATGCAAACTCAGACAGTGAGGCCAACTATATTGCTTGCTTTCTTCTAGCATTTATTTCTAGATTTAGTGTTCCTTTAACCAAGCTAACAATATGTTATAGTAAGTAAATGCAAAAGAAATGGTCTATCAAATTCTTCTGGATAAAAGCCCATATATGAAATCAATGAAGATGATACAAGTGTGTGGGATATATATATATATATATATATATATATATATATATATATATATAGATTATATATATATGGCCATGCAAGATTAGTACATCAATAATGTCAAGTGAGTTTAAGCATGTCAGCTGAAGGGGAAGAGAGGCCTGCAGTGGTTCCAGTCAAGAAGTGGTGGGGCTGATGAACGCCTTGCAGCCGAACTAGGGAGGTACGACTTCTAGAGGCCTGCAGGCTCTCCACACAAAAGAAAATGATTGAATTCTGAAATTGAGAGAGCTGACAAATCAGCAAAAGCACTGTCCATTAATCACCAGCGTGACAGTTTAATCATCCTAAGTACTTTTATAAATAGTGCTCACAGGAGAAACCAGATTTTATTTTAACCCCTTATGAATACGGTCTGCTAACCAACTGTTGAAAAATTAGCTGCATGTCATCCATCTCAGCCGTGCAAAAACCCATATGACAGCAGAGTCAGCTTACTGCCCTATGTTCTTTCTATACCGTCTATACCCTGTACCAGGCAGCTCAGGGGTAACTTCTGGTTTGATAGATAGGTAGATATCAGACACAAAATCCTCACAGTGATTATTGCTTGAACCAATGTTCAAAATCATTTCTTTAACTGTTCTAGTAAGAAGTAGAAAGCCTCCATTGTGTATATGGTACTCTAAGTGGACTTACAACAGAAATAGCCAAAAAGGTAAGAATGCTCGTAACACATACAATATTGACCCATCTCTACCAGCAGTGTGACTGTCACCTGAGAAACCTTCTGAATATATATATATAGGGGAAGCAGATAAATACCACAAAAATGAGGGGACCGGGAGGAACCAACATAACAAGACAAAGAGAAGGCTAATCCAATATATGACCATGTAAACAGTCTTAGAATAACAGTTCATAACACAGATGTTTCATTCACAACCAGATGGTTGGAATGGTTTCTGGGGAGAGTTGTCTGTATCTCAGCATGACACAAAGAGGGAAAAAATTCCCTGAAACGGATGCAGTCACACAGCAAATCTGGAGATTAATTCTTCTAACGCTTTAGAGGGTTACAAAAAATTCAGTGTTTCATTTTGGAAGTGCTTGAGCTACCCAGCATGCTTCAGTAATATTGAAACAAGGACCAGTAGAAAGCATTAGAGGCAAACTAAATAGGCATATAGCCATGTGGAATATTAACCACCCTCTGCTTGATGCCTAGCCCATTATATTTAGTTGTGACACTACTTAGAGGCAGGTCTATCAGCAAACTTTACCCAAATGTGCACAGGCACACATTAAATAAGCAGCTTTGAATGAAACGCGTTGTACTCCATAGAAAAATCCCTTTGGTGGTTTGGTATTAATGCGTAAGGAAACCCCTAGATATGGGCCAGTAAAACTGCAATATATACGAACACAAAACAATACAAAACACACAGTAAATGCTGGCAAGGTATAAAAGTAAAAACTTACATAAGGCCGGAGCCCCACGTGGCAAATCCCATGTCCAATGTTGCGGTGCAGACATGTCGATTTCCAAAACAGTCGTGGTTATGGAAATCGCAGCATGTCAATTATATCTACGGAATCGCCAGCGGTTTCCCTATAGATATAATTGAAACAGAAAGTCCACAAAAGGAAACCTCTGCAGACTTTCTTTGCAAAGTGCTGCGGGAAGAACCGTGATGCGTTTCCGAAGCGGCTTTTCCCGCAGCAACGGGACGGAACGTGGGGCCTTAGCCTAATACTTTTTAAGCAGGGACAGGGAAGAGAAACACTAGCACGAACCTTTGCTTAGAGAAATATTCCCTCAATTGTTCTTTTTTTTTCAAGCACCAGAAGAAAACTTCCCATTTATATCAGGGTACTTATTCACAGCACCTGTATTACGTGAACAGAGGAGCAGCAGCCATCTTGACTGCCCATTGTTTCTTGTGTGTTTAGGGCAGCAACGCACTTCTGTTTAGGTCTAAAATATGCACCTCAAGTATCTCGAACACACGCTGCAGACAAGCTTAAATGACCAGATTAAGATTTTTTTCTTTTACATTTTACACTTTCACTAAAGGCTATATATAACCATTGCTGTGTCTAATGAAGGTGGGATTGACAAGGAAGAATCACATTCCTCTCCGATCCCATAGCTGACATGTATGCTATTTTTATTTTTCTGCCAGTTCCCTCAGACAAAGAGTGACCTTGAGAGCGGGAGGCCTTGAAGCAGACAGCAGCAAATGCTGGATTATTTTACAATGTTCAGCAACAAAAGGTTGCTCTTGTTTCTCAATAGACTGGTAAAGCTCATGCACCACTTCAGATATTCACCAGAATAAAACCCCCTATCACAATGCCTCAGTGACAAAATCCCCTCAAACCACTGCACTCTCAACATCTCGACATTCTGCAAGCCACCAGCTTTACACTAGCGATGAGAACGCTATTGCAGCCCTGTTTAGGTTTGGCACAATGCCACTACTAAGTAGCAATTGTGACACTGAAGTACCATAAACTATAAGAATGAGGCCAATGCAGAAGGATCACAAAGTATAGCCTACAAACCTGTGCAATTGGTACACTTATTTTGTATCGATAACCCGAGAGAAGTATTCCATGCAACATCCGCTTCAGTAAGCTAGGCCTGGGCGATTATGACCGAAATCAAGATCACGATTCTTTGAACATTTTACCACGATTACGATTAATGGACGATTTTAGGACACACCCTTTATTCATGCCACACCACACCGCTGGATTTCAGTTATTCACACATCAGCAACCCTGATTGGATAGTGTACAATAAGTGACATATCGTTTAGCCAATGACAGTGAGAGACAGGATGGTCTGGATGCAAAATAATTGAAAAAAAAAATTGATGTGAACAACGATTAACTGAGCTGTCCTTGGATTTCTATCATTTTTCAATCAATTGTCCAGCCCTAGTAATACCGTCCCACATCACAACTGATCCCTTTTTCCCAGTATGCCAAATATTGGAGCACTATCACATACGTGAGCGGGCCCTTGGGTCTTCAGACACACTTTGTCCACTGTTAAAATATGTGCTTTAAGTGATATTTTTTTTTTTTTTTTTAATTTAGCTTCATCCCATATATGCATTTTCCCTGAATTTTATAAAAAAGCCAAATGAGAAAACCAAATGCCATGTATAGAAAAAAAAAAAAGTTACATATACCCGGTGCGTTTTAATAATTATATAAAATCCAAAACTAGGGTAAGCATGCTGTGGCTGCCATTACTCTGATCTTAACAGATGAGAGTGTGAATGAGATCCTGTGAGATCCTGAGATGGAGAGGTAAATGTCACCATCTTGTGAGCACACTGTCACCAGAAAGCTGTACAGAGTCAGAGAGAACCCACAGTATTTTCACTTGTGGTTTAATACCACAACCACAGGTTGTGAAAACCCCCAATCTCACCATTTGTACCAAGAAATACACAAACCCAAAAGGCAGTAATTTCATCCTCTAAACCTAAACTATACACACACACACACACACAAACTGTCCATAGCTGTTCTAAAAGATGACAACCACCTATGGAGAGCACGGCTGTACTGCTTGCCAACCACGTAGCAGACGTCAGAAGCTATATACATTTGCTTCATTATTAACTGGTATATACACAAACGTAGTAGAGTTAACCCAAACTTCTGCAATTGGTTAAACTGCTGCAGAGCGATATCTTGTCAAGGAAGACAGCAAAAAACAAGTCGTCATTGGAAAAATATTTTTCATTGGTTGTGTTGTCTTCTTAGATAAGATATTACGCTGCAGCATTTTAGCCAATTGCAGAGGTTCGAGATAATTCTGCTACATCGGTATCTAACGCTCTATTACGAAAAAAGTAGGAGTCCCCTTTCCCCTTTCATACTCATGTTACATATGCTTCCTGATTCCTTAATGTATGAAAGAAAAGCCATTTAAGTTATTGTAATTCCGCAAAGTACCAAAACATTTTGTGTATTCTTACAAGTCCAATTTATATGCAGCATTTGTTGAGATCTCTATGAAAGCAAATTTATTAGCATCATTATGATCGCTCAACTTGCTGAGCGGATGGCATAGATATGCAAAGTTGAATCTCTGCGTCCATCTGTTTTCTCTTTGTGCATCACTAGTCATCTAAAGCTGCAGTCAAGATCAGTCACACGCACATACACACACAAAAATATCATAATTATGCTACAACTGTAGCACAGCATGAAGGAGGGGTGGGGGAGGGTCAGGAAGCACACTTCACATTTAATATATGCACATCTACAGCTTATCCTTCAGAACAAGGCAATAAAAGATTAAACTAAAATTATAGATTTGTCAGGATATATATACGCACACACTAATATAGCAATAAAGTATAAACACACACACACAACATAGATGTGTACAGTTCCAGTGGGTAAGCCAAACTGACAGATTTTATAACTTCAAATGGATCATAATATGTCTGAGCAGAATCTTTGCACTTGTCACAATCCTAATCCAGTTAACAAATACAAAGTGGATGAAATCACAATGGCATATAATTTTATATACACAAACATGTATGAATTATTAATCTGCCTAAGTGTAGTTATACAGTATGTATGATTACAATATACATTTGTGATTGTCTGAGCTTTTCACAGCCACTTGTCAGAAACCTGACAGACATTACACTGTTCTGAGGAAAGACATCTACGTTTCATTAGATGGAGGCTGACAATTCTCAACTATGCAGTGCATTGACTCCTCAAAGACACAGTATGTGTATGACAGGGCTGCCAGCAAACCACATAGCTGCAGCTCCATTTTTGAGGAGAAGAATTGGAAGAGACAGCTAAGTACATGAGTACCTTAAATCAAACACCAGCCATTCGGTGACAATATACAGCAGCGTCATCATTAGGGACACGGTCTACCCATGTCTCCCTGGCAAGACATCCAGTATTGACAAACACCATCTCTAAGGACTAGGCATAAAAAGAAAATAAAAGACTGGCACAATAATGCATGGAAAGTACTAAAGAGCTCACAGAAAAGCCTGGCAAGATGGCAAACGTATATGGACATTGCTGTGGTACTGATACATGTAAACTTTAAAAGGGAGTCTGTCAGCAGTCAATTCATTATAAAGCTAGTCACAGACCTCGCGATTCTACAGTTTCCAAATAAATCTATGTTATTCAGGTTTGGAGCCCCATTTTCATGTCAATTGCTGTTTTATTCATTTGAAAAAAAAAAGTCTTTCCTGGGAATCTAGAACCAAGACCAAAGCCCGGGCAGGCTACGACACAACCCCAAAGCACTATTTGACTCATATGCATATAAATAAAACGTCCACTCAAACTACTATCTTTCCTCCTAACTTCCCCTATTGCTTGGCTTGGTGGAGCATCTATGTGCATGTAAAACACATCATGCCAATCCTTCATTACCCAACATTCCCTGTCAGGTAGATTCTAGGGGTCTCATGGGTTTGGGCAATTTTGTGCATTGGGGGCCTTAAAGAGAATTTGTCACCATGAAAACGTGGTGCAATCTGTAGGCATCACGTTTAGAGCTGGGTGATTAATTTGATTAATTCGCCCTAAAGGAGTCTGACTTTTCTATTTTTTTGTTGTTTAAACAGAATACTCCAGGACTCCAGCCCCGCCCCCTCTGGTGGGTTTTTCATCATGGATCACAAGCAGAGTGCGTGCCAGAATTGCCAGATCTCCGCTGTATTACACAGTGAAGAGAGACAGAGAAAACATAAAAAAAATTAAAGTATAAAATAGAAAAGTTTTTAAATGTTTTAAAAATAATTATCTTCTATCCCTAGAGGACATATTTCCAAAACAGGGAACTGGGGATTTTTTTTACTTCTGTTATGAACATAGCAGCAGTGAACACAGGTGCACTTCTGCTCCCATTCATTTCAATGGGAGCACTGAAGTGCAGCACTTTTCCAGCGTTCCCATTAAAGTGAATGGCAGAGGGTGTGTGTCTTTGTTCACAACAGGGGGTAAAACACATTTTTAGGATCTGTGGAGGGAGGGTGCGTAGTAGTCAGACCCCCCCACCCCCCCAAAAAAAACAAAAAACTGTCATTTATTAATTTCTCTGTTCATTCTATGCTTAGGAGTAAGAGTCCAGTGGGTGGTCCTAACTGATAGTGATTCACAGCTCTCTGTAGGCACGATTAGGACCACCCACTGGACTAAATTACTCATTCTAAGCACAGAAAGAATAGAAATAAATGAAAAAGTGACTGATATATAGTTTTGTAGGAAAAGATTCAGTATAACCTGCCCAGCTCTATAACATGGCAACTGCATTTAAGTAGTGACAGGTTCCCTTTAAAAGTATAGCACTGTCAAAGGAGCCTACTATCTTATATATAGCATATAGTTTGGATTTTTACTACATATGTATATCTAGCATAAATTACCTTGGACTTTGTAAGACCCCACAAGCTATCTTTGAACATAAAAATGTAATACATTTACTATCACAAATGTTTATTTCTGGAGTTTTCAGCAAGGTATATGTTCATTTGGCAATGAAGCTCTGAGTGCTCCCTTTTGGACTTTACAGGTGACTGACAGAATACGCAAATCAGGTAGGAACGGGAGAGTTAACATATATACAGTAATAAATATACTAGCTCGTGTGTGTGAAAATATAATGCTTAAGAGCAATTACATCCTTAAACAGCTAGATTTGAAGTTACGGTCTAGATTGCCAGCTCTTTTTCTGTCTTTTCTCCATTGTCTATTGGGGAGAAATATGAGGCTACAAAAAGATTATTTTTTTCTCACCTAGATAACCTGACTTTATTATAACCATGTTAATCCAAAGTCTAAACCTATGACAGAAATCCAGAAGGAAGATGTCTGATATCATGTGTCTTTGCAAACCCCCCATAATAGGCAATATAGAGAAATACTAGGTGACTAGTAAACCCAGCTAAGGTGATGCAGAAGACACAGCATCTTATTGCTGTCCATGAAAGAAGTGATTTATGTAGCAAGTGATTATTATCTTGCTAGGTGATACAGAGTCATGTGATATATGTCCAGGAGAGATAACCTCTGCACCAGTTAACTAGACAAGAGGCAGATAGCTCTAGTAAAAGAACAATTCATCTTCTCTTTTCTCCAGGTTCCAACTCACAGACTAAATCAAAATGTAAATCTCATGTGAAACTTGCCGGCCAAGAAAAAACCATCAGTAGCAAGCAATGCATTATACACATCTCAGTACATATACAGGACAAGTCTATGATCAAGTACTTTGTGTAGGGCCTATTTAAAGACCAGGAAACATTTGCTATGTCATATGACTTCTGTTTTTTACTTCGCCTTGCAAAATAGGGTCAGTGACCCTATACAAGGCCAGTGCACTATATGCTGAGCCTGTGCATTCACAAAACAGCATATATTTAGAATATATCTCTATCTTAGCAGAAGGACCCGGCTTCGCATGGGTATATTTCATTTTTTGCTTGTGCAGTGACCCCATAAGAATTGGCCAGTTTTGCATTTAACATCCAGTATGGCAATCCAGTATAGGTACAGTCTATTTATGGCTATGTTATGGAAACCTAGTAAATGAAATGTGAACTTATATTGGCTGATACACATCATATGACTGAATATTTAAGGACCTGAAAACTGCTATTGACTCAAAGGTCACAAATAGCTTGGTTGCTATGGAAACCTGATGTAAAGCTGTGTGTAAGTCAAGACTGAAGAACCTGCAATTTTCCATTGGTCCATAAGCGTCATGTGATCATGTGTATCTCAGTTTGGATATCAGTGAAAAACCTGTGATCGGTTGTTATGGAAAACCTGGAGTAAAACTGTGTGTATGTGACCTTGTGTAACAGTGTCATCCACAACGCCCTGCCCCTTTAAAGCTGACCTACAGAAGTGAAGAAAAATGGCTGGGTTGTTATGGAAACATGGAGCGCAGCTGTGTGCACGTGACTGACAATGCCTTGTCAAATTGGAGACAGTCAGGGATCTGCTGGGGAATTTAAGCAGCTCGCTGTTGTCTGTGACGTACCTTGTCAGATTGGAGACGGGCTTGGGTCTGCTGAGACTTTTCATTAGCTCGAGCAGCAGCCATGCGTTTTGCTGCAGAAGGCATGAGTAGTTTAAAAAAAAGTTTCAATTTATAAGAATGCTGACATCCAGTATGGCAGTCTAGTCAGTAGCATTAATACCAGGGTAGCAACGATAGCGGCTTCCACAGGGCCCGGGACATTAGGGGGTCCCAAACGGGCCCCTGATGATGTTCTTTTAATAGGCCATTACCTGCTGGAAATGGGCCCTATTTACTTACCGACCCCACTCCTGCTCACGGTCGCCTTCACTTCACCTTCTGCAAAGGCAGCGGTGAGCAGGCGTGGGACCCCAGCATATAATGATTGGAGGCTCAGGGGAGGTGAGGGAACATAAAAAACAATGTTACTTACCTCTCCTGTGCTCCAGCAGGCTTTGGGTCTCCTTGGTGACATCTCAGACATTGGTGGACCAGTCCGACGTCATTATGCGTCGCAAAGCATGCCTGGCTCACGTGACTTCTGGTCCAACACTGAAGAAGCGGGGAGTGCACTGGAGCCAGGGAGAGGTAAATAACATTGTTTATTGAGTTTGTATCCTCCACTGGGTCTCCGATCATTATACACTGTGGTCTGAAAAGACCCCAGAGTACAATAATTGTTAATGGGTGGTCCACAATAGGGCATAATAGTATGTAAAGGGGCCTCTATGGCGCATAATACTGTGTGCAGGGGCTTCGCACGGGTATATTTCATTTTTTTTTTTTTTTTTTTTTTTTGTAGTGGCCCCATAAGAATTGGCCAGTTTTGCACTTAACATCCAGTATAGGTACAGTCTATTTAAGGCTGTGTTGTTATGGAAACCTGGTAAACGAAGTGTGAACTTAGGTTGGCTGATACACGTGACATGACTGAATAATTAAGGACCTGCGAACTGCTATTGACTCATACAGGCCATAGCGTGGTTGCTATGGAAACCTAATGTAAATCTGTGTACCTGAGGAGAGTAAGCGCCTGTGAGCTTCTATTGGCTGATACGGGACATGTGACCGTGTGTATGGCAGTTGGAATATGAGTGAAAGACTTGCAGGCTTGTATTGACTAATGCTGGTCATTTTTTGGGAATACTGTATTTCAGGAACGGTACATCCTAGAGAGCTGAGACCAAGGCACCTGCTGTACCAAATTTGGTGAGGATCGGTCCAGTCGCACATAAAGAACAGAGACACTCATTTTTATTTATATCTATATAAATATATATATATTTATATTATATCCAGAGATGAGGGCGGTTACTTCTCCAGAAACGTTCTGAAGAAATCTGGAACACTGGAAAGTGCTGATACTGTCCTAATACAAAAGGAGACCACGCCACTGGAATAAAATCCTCAAACATCTTCTAAAGATCCATTTTCAAATATTTTTGCTTTGTAAATATTCTTTGTTCCAACATGGTTTTCAGCTAGTTTTATTTTCTGCTCTTTCAGGGGGTCCCAACAGCATAACATCATCAATGTTCACCAGACAAATCCTAACAAAATATGTCTCAATAAATTAGAATATTTTTGAAACGCTCATTTCAGTAGTTCAATTCATAGTCAGCAGTCTTCCATGATTGTGTGTCCTACTAAACCAGACTAAAGGGCCATTTAAAGGCTTGGGAAACCTTGGCAGGTGACACTGAATTTACAATACTGATTTTTTTTTTTTTTTTTTTTTTACAGTATTCAAGTTTTCTTAGATTTTAGTTTTCATTAGCTGTAATCCATAATCAACATTTACAGAACTAGAACACTGTGTAAAAATATCTAGAAAATGAAAATATAGGTCGTCAATTTTTTTAATTACTGAAAGTAATAAAAGTTTCAAAGATATTTTAATTTATTAAGATGCACCTGTACTGGCACATCAAGCCCAGTTCGGGCATAGCTCTACAGCTGCAAAACAACAAAATTCACATACACTTGAATTTTAGAGTATGTTCACATGTACCCAATTTTAACCCCTTAATGACACAGGGTTAGTTTGTACATTAATGCCTGTTGACTATTTTCCATCCCAGTCTTCAAAATTCATAACTTTTTTATTTTTCTGTCGACATAGCTAGGTGAGGGCTCATTCTTTGCGTAACGAGTTGTTCTTTCGTTTGCCACCATTTTGGGGTAAATATAATTATTTGATAAGCTTTTATTTACATTTTTTTTTTTGGGGGGGGGGGATCCATGTGAAATAACAATTCTATCATTTTTTGCATTTCGTTTTTTACGTCGTTCACTCTGCAATATAAAAAAAAACCAAAAAAAAAACATGGTAGCTTTGTCCAGTGGGTCATTGCAATTATGGCGATATCATATGTATATTGGTTTTTATTATGTTTTACCGCTTTTACAAATAAAACGTCACTTTTTGAAAACGAACGCATTTCCTTGAGTCACCATATTCCAGCTGTGTTACACAACTGATAGCCGGATGTAATGCCGAAGGGACAGCTTTTGTGAACGCCACTACAGTGCAGTACAATTATGGCACTGAATGTTAACTATATGCTCAGCGCAACAGTACGGTGCAGAGCAGGAACAGGTTAAATATGTATAACATATTTATTCATGGTTAAATGCCATATTTATGACCCAACTGGTGCAGAGGCTCCAACCTCTTCATAAGTCAGTTGCACAGTCCCTTACACATTAATAGCACAGATTTCCATTATAACTCGAGGCAGAAATTATAATAAGTGTGTCGGGCCAAGGTATCCCTGCGCCAGACCACCCCACCGCCATTCGCACAATGCGCCAAGCGAGGCATAAAGTGGAGGTTCTGAGATAGTATCAGTTTACACTAGGAAACTGGTGTAAATGGACTGCTAAATTACCAGCAATATTTATTTAAAAGGGGTTGACAGGGGAGATTAAATTCACTTACCTAATCCAATAGATGATGGACCCAGCCTCACCACAACTCCTGGGTCATGTGATCAGAAGCACATGAAGAGGATGTGATGAACCAGGTAAAGTCAATGTAAAAGTCCCCAGACAACTCCTTTAAAGTTGAAACAACCTATAGCATGGTACCCACAGACACTTCCATGGGTCACATGATGCCTCTGTGTCTACAATTTCAATGGAATGCATTTAGCATGCTTTACCCAATGCTTGCCTTTAATCCCAAAAACAATGCCACATATTTACCATGTTTTGAGTTGGAGTTGGAAGGGACCTCAAGGGCCATCGAGTCCAACCCCCTGCAAAAGCAGGAATTCCTAAAACATCCCAGCTATATACCTATCCAGTTTCCGCTTGAAGATTTCAATTGATGAAGAACTCACCACCTCCCGTGGCAGCCTATTCCACTCCCTCACTACCCTTACTGTTAGAAAGTTTTTCCTAATGTCTAATCTGAATCTCCTTCCCCTTAGTTTCATCCCATTACTTCTCGTGCTTCCTTCTGCTAATGAGAATAGGGTAGATCCCTCTGCACTGTGACAACCTTTCAGATATTTAAATACCGCTATTAAGTCTCCCCTTAGCCTTCTCTTCTGCAAACTAAGCAGTCCCAATTCTTTTAGCCTTTCTTCGTAGGACATGGTTTGTAGACCTTCCACCATTTTGGTTGCTCTTCTCTGGACCTGCTCCAATAAATCGATGTCTTTCTTAAACTGGGGAGCCCAGAACTGTACACAGTATTCCAGGTGGGGTCTGACCAGGGCAGAGTACAGCGGAATAATTACCTCTCTTGATCTAGCTTCAATGCTCGTCTTGATACATCCTAGAATTTGGTTAGCCTTTTTAGCCACCGCACCGCACTGTTGACTCATGTTGAATTTGCGATCTATTATTATGCTCAGATCCTTTTCCCCCGTACTCTCACTTAGTACTATTCCTCCCATACTATATATGCTTCTTGCATTTCTGTTACCCAGGTGTAGAACTTTGCATTTGTCCCTGTTGAATACCATTTTGTTCACCTCAGCCCATTGTTCCAGTGTGTCCAAGTCCTTTTGGATGCATTCTCTCTCCTCTCTAGTGTTGGCCATTCCTCCTATCTTTGTATCATCTGCAAATTTTATTAGTTCCCCATTAACCCCATCATCCAGATCATTTATAAAAATATTAAAAAGTACTGGGCCCAGGACAGAGCCCTGCGGCACCCCGCTTTTTACTTTCTTCCAGTTTGATGTATAGCCATTTAGAATTACTCGTTGTGCCCGATCATTAAGCCAATTGTGAACCCACCTCACTGATATTTTATCAAAGCCATACTTGATCATTTTTTCAATAAGAATGTTATGTGATACTTTATCAAAGGCCTTACTAAAGTAAAGATATACTATGTCCACTGCATTTCCCTGGTCCAACCATTCAGTGACTTTATTATAGAAGGAAATAAGATTAGTCTGACAAGATTTATTAGGCATAAAGCCGTGCTGGCTCTGATTAATTAAAGCCTTCCCATCCAGGTACCTAATTAAATGTTCTTTAACGATTTGTTCAAAGATTTTTCCTACTATTGAGGTCAGACTTACCGGCCTATAATTTCCTGGGTCGTCCCTATTCCCCTTTTTGTAGATGGGGACCACATTTGCCCTTTTCCAATCTAGAGGGACCACTCCTGTTTCCCATGACTTATTAAAGATTATTGCAAGGGGTTCTGTAATTTCCTCTGCTAATTCTTTTAAAACTCTAGGGTGTAAATCATCTGGTCCTGGGGACTTGGTTTCCTTAATCTTAGCTAAATGTTCTCTTACCAAACCTTCACTAATAATCGGCTTGGAGTCCTCTTTCCCCTCATCACTATCACCATTAATGTTGATATTTCTATCCATTTCTTGGGAGAAGACGGATACAAAATATGAATTCAGTAACTCCACCTGCTGATCCACCATGTTAACTTTTTCACCCTTTTCGTTCTTCAGGACTCCAATGGTTTCCTTCACTTTTCTTTTGCTCTTAACATATCCCCAAAAACCTTTTACATTACTCTTAACTTCTTTTGCAAGGTTCAATTCGTATTCAGCCTTGGCTTTTTTAATGCTTATCTTGCAGAGTCTGCAAACTGCTGTATACTTTCCCTTAGATATAGCTCCCATCTTCCACTTGTTGTAAGTTTCCTTTTTCTTTTTTAGTAGGTTATGTAATTTTTTGGTCATCCATCCTGGAGTTTTTAGGTGATTCCCATTTTTCTTGCTTCTAGGTATTGTTAGTTCCTGTGCATTAATGATTTGCCTACGGAAAATTTCCCACCCCTCATGTGCATTTTTGTGCTTAAGTAATTTTCGCCATGGAATTCTACTAACCCTTACCTTTAGGCCCCTAAAATCTGCCCTACTAAAATTGAGCCTTCTAGTCTTTGTCTTCTCAGGTCTTCTTCTTTTTCTTACAACCCCAAACTCGAGTATAGCATGGTCGCTGAATCCCAATGTCCCTGCTACCCTTAATTCCTTAACCATGTCCTCCTTATTAGTTAAAACTAGGTCCAGAATGGATGTTCCTCGTGTTTTTTTCTACTAACTGGGCAATGAAGTTGTCTGCTAGAGAGGATAAAAATTTGATAGAGCTTTTACTCGTAGCTGTGTGAGTTTCCCAATGAATATCTGGGTAATTAAAGTCTCCCATGATAACAATTTCAAATTTCTTCGAAAGCGTGGTCATTTGCTGTGAAAAAAAAAATCTCATCCCTGTCTTCTGTCTGTCCTGGTGGTCTATAATAAACACCTATTATGATGTCCTTATTGTTTTTCCCCTGAATTGTTACCCAAATATTTTCCAATAAGTTATCATTTTGTAAAACTGTGATTTCCGTGGAAATGTGATCTTTTTTAACATACAATGCAACTCCTCCCCCTCTTTTATTTGTTCTATTTTTTTTTAATAAGTTGTATCCTTCCATCTGTATATTCCAATCATGCTTATCGTTCCACCAAGTTTCTGTAATACCAATGACATCATATATTTTCCTTCTGTATTATCAGTTCTAATTCTCCCTGTTTATTTCCCAAGCTTTGCGCATTTGTGTAAAAACATTTCAGATTGCGCTCTGATACTTCCTTTTTCTTAATTTCCTTCTGAGTATCCTGTCTTAGGTCCTCATTACCACATCTAGTAACCTTGTTTAGTATATCCTTTAGCTGCATGTTCTTGTCTTTCTTTTTACTTCCCATCCCCTCCTCTTCTAGTTTAAAGCCCTCCTGATAAGTGTGGCAAGTCTTCTGGCAAATATGTGTTTCCCAGGCTTTGTGAGATGTATACCATCTCTAGCAAGGAGTCCATCATAGAGGTAATTCACTCCATGGTCCAGAAATCCAAAACCTTGCTCTCTGCACCACTGCCGAAGCCACTTGTTTACCTCTAGTATTTTATTCCATCTCCTGATACCATAACCATCAACTGGGAGAATTGATGAAAATACTACCTGCGCATCCAGTTCCTTCACTTTCTTTCCTAGATTTTCAAAGTCTATGTGATCCATTATCTAACTGGGGGGAAGCGGCACTATTACATTTCTCTCAGGATCATTTGTTTCAGGTGTCTATAGTTTCTATAAGTAAGTAGCATTTCAGCATTAAAAGGGGGTTGCCCAGGCAAAATTTTTTTTTTTTTTTTTAAAGGAAAAGAAAAACTAAGTCTGTTAGTGCTATTAATGGGTTAATAAGTGTACCCAAATACCTTTAACAGTGTTTTGAGTGATTTCTAGGTTTCTCTGGGAGCTCCTGGCATCTTCTACATTTGTAGACATGGTAAAGCCTACAATGACCATGATTCCCCTCAGATTCCCCTCACTCCCTGTCTCTCTAGCTAGCCCACCCACTAATAGCCCTTCCCAACTAACTCAGACCACCCTCCCCCCAACCCCATCATACTTACCTGTCTTCTCTTCTTGATGTCTGCCTGGACCGGAGGAAATGCTGGCTCTGCGCTGCAGACCTCCCACGCCTCCACGTCTCAACTTCAGACCAGAATGAAGAGAAGCCTTGTAAGTATTGCGAGTGCGTGGGGGCCTAGCACACAGAAGAGGAGGCAGCGACCTTCTCTGGATGACACGTCGGGCCCGGATCCAGAGAAGATGGTAAGTACAATGGGGCTGGGGGTTTGAGGCCTTTACACTGACATAATGGGACACACACACACACACACACACACACATATATATATATATATATATATTTATTTTTTTTTTTCCTCTAAGAAAGTTGGAGGGGGGGGGGGGGTAGCAAGGGGGACAGTCACAAATTGTTGATTTATCCTGGACAATCCCTTTAAAAGGAGATATCAACCAAGGTCCACAGACAGAGGACCTTTGGAGTTAAAGAGAGTAAGATGCTGCAGATGCATCGTTATGACAACCACGCTTCCCCCCCCCCCCCCCACACCACACTGCAGTTAGTGCATTCTTCCATCTAAATTCATTAGTGTCTTCAGATCCATCATCCTGTTGTGATCGCTCTTAACAGCTGGCTGCATTCCTACCAGCCAGGTAAATGAAAGACTAGAGGTTTCCTTCCCCTCACACATATAATCAAATGTAATTACTACAGTTTTAACAATTCTTCCTCAATCACAATCCACAAGTAAGCATAATGAAGATGCTATAAACAACTAGCTGGCGCAGCAGGTTGATCTGCACATCAACATTAATTAACAAATGTATTAACGCCAGCTACACTCACAGGTGTGGCACAGTGCGCCTAGCAGCTATACAATTACAGTAGGAAAGCAAAGGAATCACACAGACACTACTTTACCATGCCCTAAATGACAAGGAGCCCAAATGCAAAAATAAGACTTCTTCCTTGGCACACGAAGTGGGTGGAGTCTAGTTTTGGAGGCAATGGATAATGCTTTATATATACAGTCATGGCCAAAAGTTTTGAGAATGATACAAATATTAATTTTTACAAAGTCTACTGCTTCAGTTTTTCTAATGGCAATTTGCATATACTCCAGAATGTTATAAAGAGTGATCAGCTTAACAGCAATTACTTGCAAAGTCAATATTTGCCTAGAAAATGAACTTTATCCCCCAAAACACATTTCAACATCATTGCAGCCCTGCCTTAAAAGGACCACCTAACATCGTTTCAGTGATTGCTCCATTAACACAGGTGTGGGTGTTGATGAGGACAGGGCTGGAGATCAATCTGTCATGATTAAGTAAGAATGACACCACTGGACACTTTAAAAGGAGGCTGGTGCTTGCCATCATTGTTTCTCTTCTGTTAACCATGGTTATCTCTAAAGAAACACGTGCAGTCATCATTGCACTGCACAAAAATGGCCTAACTGGGAAGAGTATTGCAGCTAGAAAGATTGCACCTCAGTCAACAATCTATCGCATCATCAAGAACTTCAAGGAGAGAGGTTCCATTGGTGCCAAAAAGGCTCCAGGGCGCCCAAGAAAGACCAGCAAGCGGCAGGACCGTCTCTTAAAAGTGTTTCAGCTGCGGGATCGGGCTACCAGCAGTGCAGAGCTTGCTGAGGAATGGCAGCAGGCAGGTGTGAGTGCATCTGCACGCACTGTGAGGCGGAGACTCTTGGAGCAAGGCCTGGTCTCAAGGAGGGCAACAAAGAAGCCACTTCTCTCCAGAAAAAACATCAGGGACAGACTGATATTCTGCAAAAGGTACAGGGAGTGGACTGCTGAGGACTGGGGTAAAGTCATTTTCTCTGATGAATCCCCTTTTCGATTGTTTGGAACATCTGGAAAACAGCTTATTCGGAGAAGAAGAGGTGAGCGCTACCACCAGTCTTGTCTCATGCCAACTGTAAAGCATCCTGAAACCATTCATGTGTGGGGTTGCTTCTCAGCCAAGGGAATCGGCTCTCTCACAGTCTTGCCTAAAAACGCAGCCATAAATAAAGAATGGTACCAGAATGTCCTCCAAGAGCAACTTCTCCCAACCGTCCAAGAGCAGTTTGGCGCTCAACAATGCCTTTTCCAGCATGATGGAGCACCTTGCCATAAAGCAAAGGTGATAACTAAATGGCTCAGGGAACAAAACAGAGATTTTGGGTCCATGGCCTGGAAACTCCCCAGATCTTAATCCCATTGAGAACTTGTGGTCAATCATCAAGAGACGGGTGGACAAACAAAAACCAACAAATTCAGACAAAATTAAAGCATTGATTCTGCAAGAATGGACTGCTATCAGTCAGGATTTGGTCCAGAAGTTGATTGAGAGCATGCCAGGGAGAATTGCAGAGGTCCTGAAGAAGAAGGGTCAACACTGCAAATATTGACTTGCTGCATTAACTCATTCTAACTGTCAATATAAGCTTCTGTTACTCATAATATGAATGCAATTATATTTCTGTATGTGATAAAAACATCTGACAAACACACAGAAAAACCACAGGGCAGCAGATCATGTGAAAATATAATATTTGTGTCATTCTCAAAACTTTTGCCCATGACTGTATATATCTTAATACGTGTTTTAAGTGCTCATATGGATGAGTGTACATATGCATCACAACTCTTGCTATAAAAGAGGGTAAAACTCTTCAATACATCATACATAGCTGTTTTCCAGTAGATACTTGTTGCTGCTGTCACTTATTTCCCAGTGATCTGTGATATTGGAGCAATTATACAGTCATGCTATGTTGGCGCATTTATGGCAGCATGAGATAGGACCTTGAAACCAACCAACCAATGTTATACCAGTAGGTATTAAAAAGGATCAAGTAGATAAAAGGCGTGAGGGGTAAACAGTATTATGAGGAGGACATGTGACCATATCTTGGGATCCATTACAGAAAGTGCCAGACTGGGTGGTGCAAAGTACTGCCCGTTTGGTGTGAGGTGTGGTCACTAATCTTACAAGGGAGGGGAAGGGGTTTTGGCTTGGGGTACTAGGCAGACTGCAGGAAAATAGTCATACCATATATATCCCCACAGAGACCAGGTCTCCTTTAGTCTCTGACTGGTTAATGGAGGCCTATGGCAACGTTTAACGTATGTGCCAGGGCTTTACAGAGAAAAAGTCATGTGTTGTGCCCCACTGACAGAGGTAGAAAGGTGAGGGACATGTAAATGTAAGTTTCCTCCGATAGACAAAGTACAGTACGTGCAACATTAAAATAGGCAATGTGGGGTCTTAACAGGGCTGGACGATTAATTGAAACATAACAGAAAAATGAACCTCAACAAGAATAACCAATGTTCATGTTGGTTATTCCAGTTAAGTTATTACAATATTTGCAAGCTTCTACCAGCAGTTTCATTCAGACCAAACACACTCGAACTGAAACTGCTATTATACTCTATGGTGCAAGAGACCCTAAAGTATAATAAGTGGAGTACCAGGGGAAGTGGGCCTCAGCAAGTCACATAGAGCTATGATGCAAAGACGCAAGTGTCAATGCTACATGACCCAAGTAACTGCTTGGGCCTCAGCGGTCCCTGACATCAGTCAGAAGTGCCGAAGACAGTATGGAATTGCGCCGAAGACCAGGAGAGGTGAGTAACATTTTTTTTTTTTTTTAAATGTTTGATCACCTCTCCATGGGACTCTGCTAATTATACTTCTACTAGAGAATAGTAGCTCTAGTTTGTCTCATGAGGTTCGACCAACACATACTGTAAAAGCAGCATGATTTAAGATGGGCTATATATATTTTATATCTAAAAAGCCCTAGTTCTTTGACAAAGTTATTCTGATTTACACTTTTTAATATTGATCTCTATGTAAACGGATGGCCATCTGTGTCTGGTTTCTGCATCCCTTAAATGGATATGCTTAACCAATGTAAAAATCTGAATGGACCCTAAGGCAATTCTCTGCATAAATGATCATGGTGTAGAAAAGTTAACGTCAACAGTAAACTGAATTGTCAAATCTACTTAGTCCTCCGCGTTAGGAGTTTTGGGAATCCGAATTATCAAGCAATTCCTAAACTGGTAGCAGTCCACACGATGCTAGATATAGCAGGGGAAAGATTCAGATTCATGTCAACTATTATACTGGCAAAATAAGTGACTATGTTTTGAGGGAGTATTTCTATTTTGTTATTGGAACACTACAGTGTACAGATGGTATCTATCGTGCATGAGCTTTCAGGAATGCACAAATCTCTTCTTCATATGTTAAATAAGGGATCTGTGTGGTATGAAAGGCTCATGCATAATACCATCTGTATAGAATTTTGCTGTTGGCCCAATAGAATAAAACAAAAAAAAATAAAAAAAATGAAACCCAATGCTAAAGGACCTGATGAAATGGTATAATATAAACATGATCATGGCAATGCTTGTTTTCCAATATTTCTGTACTGATCGTAGTCAAGGTACATTGGTGGCCAAAACAGACTGCACACACAAAGAGGACCTTTCACCACCCCTAACAAGTCCAACTCATTACATCATTTAATAGGCTCTGCTGAACCGATTCTGGCACAGTTGGAGTTTTTCCTCCAGCTCCCATCCGTTTCCAAGCAATCAATGCTGTTAGTTTTGGTGTCTGATATGTTATTTAAGCTCTGTCCAGACAGAAGGATGGTGTCCGACGCAGATGTGAACCTAGTCTAACTCTCTGCATGGAGGACCCCTCACCACTGGTTTCCATATAAAAATGTCAGAAACCTGGCAGACCCCATTATAGTCAACGGGGTCTGCTGATAACCGCTGTTTTAGCAGATGGGCTCTCCATTGTTCAGGTCCCCCACGAGCTCTGACACTGACTGATTGGAGCTCTGAATCACACCCTCTGCCTGACATTGCCCTTCTGACATTAGTGTCTACATAGCACATTAAGCACCAAAAATAACTGCGCTTGTTACTCAGGAATGGTGAGGACTACAGAGAAAATTCCAAGTGAGCTGGAATCAGTGAAGTGTTGTCTAACATGTTAACTTGAATTTGTGGAGGTGGTGAAAGGTCCTTTAACTAAATCTACCTGTGTATACCACTGAGTACGCCTGACAGAAGCAGATAATGAAATATTGTAAAGCACACAGAACAAGTGAAGCCTCTGTCAGTCCAGTGCTTCACAGAAAAGAAGGAATCTGCAGTTATTTACCTCAGCGGTCACTTCCACCAGAAGACAATGGACCGGAAAAACCAGACGGCGCTGGGACGCACCTTCCCCAGCCTATTTAAAATATAAAGTTTTTGCCCACAACCCCTTTAGCATTTATTTTAAAACTAAACTGCCCATGGGACAAGCAGGACTTCATTTCCAGCACAAAAAAAATGGATTTGCGGCGCAGAGGGTGTAAGCGCACACCCACGCATTGCTTTAAAAACCCATTCAAATGAATGGGTTTTTAAGCAATGCGTCGCTAACCTGTCGCTATCCAGTGCCTATCCAGTTTCCCGAGATTTTCAGTTGGATTGGCAGCGGACGGACTCAAGCGCAAGTGTGAACCCACCCTAATAGGTGCAGAGCACCCAATAAAGAGGATGGGACTGCAATTCTGTGCATATACTTGAATAGGATCCGCTTCAAGCCCTGTGCAGGCAGATCGGCTGATCGCTGCAGGGTCCAGATATCAGAGAATCCCTTTAACTGTTTACTCCTTCACATTTAGAAGGACAGGCAACTAATTACAAATTCTCTTACAGTATTAAGTACAAAAAGTTAACTGAATTTTATATTTATACAGACCAAATTCTATTGGACAAAACAGGAGCCTGTGTGGAAAGAGTTAATTTGTATACCATGATGTAGGTAATGTAACATTCAACTAAAGATAAGTTAAACAATGAGCATCTACCAGATTTTTTACATTCTGCATTTTAGGGATTCAGCTTTTTATATAAATAAAAAAAAAAAAAATCTGTTTAAGGCCATTCATCTGAACTAAGTAGGCCAAAATATCCTCCTATTGCCGTGTTCTTCTCAATGTCGAAATGGGTGGATAAATTTAAAGCCTGCTCTCTGAAGAGTTGCTTTATAGGCAATTTTCTACCAGTATCAAGGTCTGCAATTTCCATTTGGCTGCCAGTTTGCGATTAAATTCATCACCTTTATTATAAAAATGCGCTTCACTCCATGGCCTGCTGCACAAGCATTGTAAGGAAGACATTTTTCACTGCTAACGGCTGCATCATTCTCAGGCAGCCACCACATCCATTCAGGCATTAGCTGCTCCAACTTGATGCAGGAGGCCTATCACTCATAGCAGACAAATCCTTAACAATTGTATACCCTGGAGAAACCAAATTCTGCACAGGCGGCATCTTTCAGCTCAGCTTTTTGGAGGCCAGCCACATAGAAGTCTCTCCTAAAAATCTGAAAAAGCACTTGCATCAGGCAACATTACACACACAACATAAAATAAATATTCATTCAACACGAACGCTTGCAGATCCATCACTTGTCTGACGTCAACAAAAAGATGTAAAAAGTAAAAGGCAATTCTCAAAGATACTAACGAATACCTGTATTCTCCTTAAGGATTTGTTTTAGCATGTATCCAATTGGGGGAATTCATGAATGCAACAAGTCACACATTAATCCACCCATCAGGCTGATATATACCCTGAAGAGTAATCATCAGGTCCTCAGCCTCTTGCACAAAGTATGGCGATATAGTTCAGTAATAGGTTTCATCCTCCACAATGCATGCATAAACAGAACTACTAACATCCTGTAAAAGGAAAGAACTGCATGTATATGCCACCTCAGAGGCAGTGTGTACAATAGAGGACTTCTCCTTAAAGGGGATTCGTCACCTTTGCAAGTAATCGCTAGGCACTTATTCTGATCGAAGAAGCCCATCTGTTTGAACCGCCACAACCTTGAGATTACTTCAGTAGAACAACATTGCAGTTCCCAGCAGAGGATGGCTGGTCATGCTACATGCGCAAGTAAAAGGTGACGTGACCTTGTTTCAGGTGAGCAGCTGAGATCCCCCTCCCCAGAACATGATATAGTTTGTGATGGCATATCCTAGAAATGTGCCATCACTTGTTATGATGAGAACAGGAAGTGCTTCTCAGCCCGTCACTGACTGAAGCAGTTCACCGTTGTGACCAGTAACTGGCCGAGTGGTCATTTCCTGTGTGTTAAGAGGGATCAGGAAGTGGAAACTGGCAGGGAACCTGCATTTGAAAGCAGAGGGGGATTGTTGAGGCAAATACTGCTTTTTTTTTTTTTTTTTTTTTAACCCATTTTGAAAAAAAATTTACCCAACATATAACCCATTTCACAAACTTTAGTGATAAAAGGGACCTATTAATTAGATTTTATTTCCTTACTACAGAGAGGCAGGCATCTTCAGTTTGGCTAATGTGACGTTGTGACAGTTTTATTGGTAAAGACTGCCACCTAAAATGACGGCAGAATGCTTCTGGGAATCCAATATGGCTATTCTTATTGTTAGGGGTCATTCACACTACCTCTGCTGAACGTCAAAAGTGTCCTTTGCTATTGTCCATTACAAGATTTTAGCAACGGACACTAGCTGAACCATCACAAATCCGTTAAAATTTCCATTCATTTCAATAGAATTTTATCTTGTGTCCATTGTACACCCAATCCGTCACATGCCTTTTTCACACAAAAAAAAAAAAAAAAATCCTACATGCAGGACATATGTTATACTGCATTTTTTCTGAACACTCAAAGCAGAAAAAAATAAAAAAATAAAAAATCTGTTAAAAAAAATGGACACATTAACAACAGTTAGTGTCTGTTAATGTCTTATGATGGGCGTATTTTTTTATTTTTTATTACGGACACTTATCATAATGGATATCCAACGGTAATGTGAACCCACCCTTACTTTATATATAAAAAATAGAACGGTATAGGATCTGCTCTAAGTTTTGTCCCGGGCTCATGGACCCATACACATGCCCGTGAAAATACACAGATGTGGCTGTAGAAAAATAGGTCAGTACTTGCACAGTAACCAAGCAGTGATTTGTATCAGTGTTTGAAACCCCCACCCCCAAAAAAAAAAAAAAATTTAAAAAAATAATATAATATATCATTCACCTGTCCCCGATGCTAACCCAACGTCAACGTACAGGGGGGACTTTCGCCAGAAGACAACAATGGACCAGCAGAACGGACTAGGCTGGAAGGCATTGGAGCACCGGGAAAGAGTATGATTTTTTTTTTTTTTTTCTTTTCTTCTTTTCACCTCCCCCAGCCTATTTTAAATATTTGCCTGGACAACCCTTTAAGTATAGTTACTCCACTTCAGTTCCTCCATATTGCTATATTTAAGTCTCAACAAACAATAACCAACACGCAAGTAGTAGTGTAATGGATTGCTTGGTAGCAATATACCATAAATAACTACTATACCATGGAGGTATAATATAACAAAACAGTTCTTGCCATTTCTAACTAAGAAAAGGGAAGTGAGAGCAAGTCCATAAAAAAAAAAAAAAAAAAAAAAAAACCTTCTGTCAGAAGCAACAAGCTAATTTCAGTATATGATATCATTTGATTGTTTGCACAGTGAATCGGGAGATAAGAATTTATGGCTGATAATTATACCTACTTGGAAATCCGCTGCTGCTCCACGGACAACCCATGGTGTATAAACACACCTGATGGCGCAGATTTCACTTTTCATCTCTATTTGCTCTTCCTATCAGAGGACACAATTCTGTTGATCAGGTACTACAGGTTATCTAATGATCTGACATTACCATGATAAATGTCACCACAATTCATAAACTGCCATTAAGATTGTTCCCTTCAGATGTGTCTGGAGAAAGCATTCACATATCTCAGGTTTTTCAGCACGATTATTAATGTGAGCACATATACACAATTCTGTTCACATGCAGCAGATTTCCTGCATGAATTTGAGCCACTGCAAATCAATTCCAAACATCTCACTGGGTTTTCTTTACCCAAACAAGCCCCATTTCAATGAACAGAGAATTCTGCATCAGTCAGATGGTGTAGGTGGTCTGTGATTGGTTGGCAAGGCCCGATTTTCTTTTTACACGACTGAGAATTGATGGGCATTTTCCAATCACTAAAAGAGCAGAAGCTATTGGAGGATGATGAAGATAGCGACTACTCCCATCCAAGTGACAGCATATAAGAAAACTGCACTGATAACATCTGGAGATCCAAAGCACAGGAATGTTCATCTCAGCTGTTACACAATATATTGTGCCAATGTGAATCCAATCAAGTTCAGCCACTCATGATGCCACCTCTTCAATATGAAACAACATGGTGCCCATAGATCTGAGAACCCAGGAGAAATTCTAGTTATTTAGAATAGCCAATGAAACATTAACATTCATTTCTTCTTTCCTCCTAGCCAAACTTAACTGCACAGGTTGGCAAAAATTCAGTAACACACAGACTAAAGCCACCAGAGAATCCAAACCACAAAATGATTTACGGCACTTTAGAGTAAGTGAGACATTTACACAAAAAGGTACTGTGGAAAAGCTAATATTTTGTATTTCTCGATTTGTTTATTGCCTCAGGAATATTATATGTATTTATTCCGAGCACATCCTCCTGCCCCCAGGGATGAGAAACACACAGCGCTTTATTACCAGTCATGTTTAGATCTCCTAGATCGGCCGGATAATTAATCGCCTACATGCCAATAGAAAAACATGAAGGAAAAGTCAGACCATGGCCACGCTTAGCATTTTTGAAGCAAAACATGTGAAAGGTTTTGTCATGTGTCACAATGTATTAAATGTAACAATGCTGTATACATTGGGTAAAAGGAAGATCATACCGGTTCTCCACACAACTTCATTACATGCATCGTGCAGATTCTTTACTAAAGGGACATTAAGTTGCAAATGTTGCATTGATTTTTTTCCTTCCTAAACAAACAGAGCACCCTATTTAACAGGAAAAAGCCTTTTCATTAGGATACGACATTAAAAGGCTTTTAGTGTAGAATCCGCTTTGATAATGAACCACAATCCAGTGACCCAAATATATGGACGAGCACAAACTAATAAAATACTAGTCCACGGTTACAAGGTTTTGAATGACCAACAGATCCACTTTCCCTACAACAACCAAAGAGGTGACAACTAGTGCAGTTTTAATCCATGCAAGGACTCCTTAGTAGTGTCAGTCTCTGAGCATATTCAAATTCTAAAACAAATACCCTTGAATAGGTAAAAGTCTGGCCTGCAGGAAAAATGGCCTTGTAGCCCATCGCAACTGATCACAGTAAAGCTTTCATTTGGGAAACTTGTCAGATAACACAGCTAGGCCATGAGAGGTTGCTACTGGCAACAAGGCCAGTTTTCTTGATAAGCAAGAGCCTATGTTTTGTCACTATTCACACTCAAAGTAAAAGGTTTTTTTTTCTGGAATCTTTATTTCAAAAATGGATCTCTACTGATCATGTTAGCTCCCACAATGCACCTCACCTGATAGGATCTGCAACTATATAGAACATTTTATGGATATATAACCCATGCAATGCTATAAACATGTTGTGCAAAAGTGCCAATCCCTTGGCTATAAGCAGGTTATTCTGGTGACTTGTCCCATTTAAGCAGATTTCTCCAGTTTACAACAAATATAAGTGGACATCACATGCCTTACTGACCATAAAAATGCGTATGCTTAAAGGCATGCAGCCTTTCTAGCTGCCATTTCATTTATGCAGTTTATGGGTTAAACCTTAACAATTTTGGCCTCCACATACAACAAGGTCAAGTCTCACTTAAGGCTATGCCTCCAAACTGAGCATTAATGAAAGCATAGTATATATTCTACCAGGCTGAGCTACAGTATAGAAGTTAACCCTTTAAGGGACTAAAGCAGAGATGTGTCCTATAAACTAACGTATCGACCAAGCCATAAGACTTAACAGTTTATGACCCAGAATAAGACTGAACTGGTTTTACAAGCCATGATTTTTGAATAATATGTCCTTAAAGAAGTTTTCTGGACCACCAATACTTATGGCCTATTCTTAGTCAGGTCTTCATTATTAGATTGGTCGAGGTCCGATTCCTGGGAACTGATCAGGTTTTTTTTTTTTTTAAGAGAACATCTCAGGCTAGAACTGCAGTCTGTTTTTCAAGCAAATTGCCGTACATTTTGAAGGAACTACGTATGGTACTGCAACTGCATCCCATTCAAGAGAATGGGAAAGAGTGATGTGTAGTACCAGGAAGAACCACAACTAAAGTGCAGCAATGTGCTTGGTAATGAGGAGGCCATAATTTCTGCACCATTAAAGTGAATGCAATTCCACACAACCCATGAACAAGTTTAGCATGGTTCTGTGAAGAAAGTAGTAATGATCTTCTACAGTAGATACTATAAAACCCTTTCAATTCAGCTCCACATGGAAATGACCCACAATGTTCTGTTGCAGTTCATGGGTATCGTAACAAATCAATCTGACCTAATAAATGTTCTGTTGCCAAACTTGTGGCAAGCACTGTGTATAAACACCTTTTTGGTTGTCAATATAGGAATGAACAGCCCTCAGTGAGACTGCAAGTCATAAAGGCATATTGTACAGGCTATCATTAGCAATAAATGTAAGGATGAAAAGAAAACCACAACGTGTGAACACTGCGTGCTATGGAAAAGGTAAAGTCAAGGAAACAAAAAAAAAAAAAAAAAGTGTCATTCATTAGTGAAGTCAAATAGAAAATCATTTACGGGGCGCGTAGGAAAATCTTGCACCTTTAGTGGTGTTGTAAGTCTGCAGCATAGTGACATCTGTACACGGCTCTCTTTCCAAGTAACATGCTTCTACTGTCCATCTGGCAATTAAATCTGTTAAAGTCACTAAAATTTGTGAAGTGGAAAGGGACTAGCGTCTTTCCGCTCAGGCATGCAGACAACTGTAGCTCGTCCTCCTCACTTAATTACCCTGCATCTAACCTAAATATCAGCTGCCACCCACAAGTTCTCTAGCCTAAGTTATGGGACACTGTGGCCACCTACTAGCAAGCCCATTCCCCTCCAATTCATCATAGTCAGCCTTCTTGCTGACACTCTTCAGGGCTGCCTGGGTGATAAATGGCTCTGTTATTCACCTTATGTTAATCAGAGGCTGAGGCAAGTGTCCCTTTTACACTGAAGACACTTGGCTATATTAAAACGCAGCACTATCAGGCCGCCACACTGTGTATTAAACCTCCCATTTGGAACCAACCACTTTCCTCATGAATAGTTATGAAAAGTGTACAGTCAGTAAATCATGAGGCAGTAGGTTTACGCACCCCATTATCCAAATAGCTTTGGTTCTGTCCTTCGGTTCCCAAAAAGTCTCACTTGAATAGTAAGGAGTGATTAAAAATACTAGCGTTAAATGCAAAAACTACTAAAAGTGATTGTGGTCCAGTCTCACAGGCAGAATAATGCCAGTGATGCACAGGTCTTCAATATTATGCATACAAATCATGTTTTCTGGGGGGGAGGAATGTAAGAAGCAGCAATCTCTGGAATGGTTTGGCTTCCTTTAATCCACTGTATTACACAGTACAGATCCAGGAACAATTTTACAGGGTATTCTCACCCTTTGTGTGGCTAGGCCAATATACGACCACAATAAGCTCTATGAAAATACACAGTACCTGTATTAACAATTGCAAATCACTGCAAAATTGATCACTGAAGAACATTAATCTACACAAAGGTTCCTGCAGATACTACAGAGAGCACTTCCTGGTCATGCATGATAGAAAACATTCTTCTGTACATCATGAAGCCCAGAACATCCAATAGCAGCATCCTGCTGTAGTTCAATAAGCCAGAGCTGACAGGCAGTGGCAGTGTAGCCTAAGAACTGCGCCTCCTGTCAGCGGTGGGGGCACACGCTCACCAACGACAAATGTAATCTGCCATTATTACATTCAAGGACTAGAACAAACTGCAAGGAAGGCAGAAAAACAATGCAGGAGGACAAAGGAGGGACAGGCTTCATCACATCCCCATAGACATGTAGCAGCATGACATTCCCTCTTATCCAAGGCTGTTCACACCAAAGGGCACAAAAGCACTCCTATTAAGTGCCCTGAATACACGGGAGCAGGCTCTTGTATGTGCTCTTAGAGTTTATATACTGTAGCTATCTATTACTGTGCCACAGCTTTAACATTACAGAATGAAACAGCACATGTAGGCTATATGACCCAAGATGGCCATAGTCAACAGTTAAGACATGTTTAACGTTTATGGGCAACACCCAACAGGGGCTTTGATAAAACAGGTTTTTGGACATGTCAGATCCTTTACTCTGTGAAAAATCTGTCCATTTTTATGGGTATCCAGCCAACCTGTGGTTATGGAGAGCTTTGCAGATTTTACCATAAATGCGGTACAAAACAGCACATAACTTCCCATTTTAGTAAAATGACAGACATTGTGATAGAAACCCCAAGAGTCGGTCAGGCACGATTGGCATCAGCCATGTAATAGATTCTGGGGTTCCTCTTTTGACATACGCAGATCTATAAAGAGCATTGCTGTAGTTTTGTAAAGTCAACACATTACCAAATAGTTATATAAAATTTATGCAAATATGTTGGCTGTGAAGTTACAACCGCAAAGGTAAATCACAGACTATTTCCCTCAAACAGCACCACAAGCAAACATGATCAATGACTAATACGGTTTTGACATATTAGAATTTTAAATAGTGCCAAAAACCGTAAACCAATACATTAAAATAAAAAAACAAAACAAAAAAAAAAAAACCTTGACAATTGTTGGTTCATCGTCCAGACCATTCTAAAAGACAATTTAAACTAAGCTGTTTATTCTAGTGCAGAAGCTCAAAGCACTTGGTGCACCATACCACACATGTGCACCGCCTAGATAACAGAGCAAAGCAACATGTGACTGGTAAGAAGCGTGGCTTCTAATCGTACCAAGCACACAGTGAACACTCAGAATTTGCTTAGTATTTTCCTTTTACACGGGAAAAAAAAAAAGTTTCAAGATGTTAAAACAAACAAGTTGCTTGAAACGCATGACTTTATGACAAGTGATTAAGTGGCTGCAAAAATAGCCTGTCTGGAGGGGCCCTCTTCATACAGCTACTGAGAAGCAGAATAATAAGGTACTAAGGCTGGGTTTACACAGCGCTTTTTTGCTAAACAGTGTGCAGTTTTTAATTGCAGTAATTGAGTAGCTCATGTTATGTGCACCTCACCTGTATAACAGACAGTAAGCTGAAAACCTCTGGTTTACTGGTCACTACCACACAAGTGATATGTGTATTTACATGCTCTTTACTGCAAATAAAAGCCATGAACAAAAAGTGCCATGTAAACCCAGCCCAACAGTGATCTCACATGTGGATAAGCAGTCTAATCCAAAGATGGTTTGTGACTTAAAGGGGTTATCCACCTTTTAAAGATTGACGGAGAGGGTCCAAATGTGAAGACAGCGGCAGCGTCCAGCACTTTCTAATAGTGGTGGTTATGGGTACTGCAGAACAAATTCAGCGCACTCAGCTTTGCAGTAATATGTAACATGGCACATGTTAGATGAAAGTTCTGAAAGGATAGGCCATCAATTTTTAAGAAGTGGATAATTCCTTTAAAAGGCAGCTTATTTGTAGGTTAAAAGGTTTGTGTTCCAATTTTATTTCATTATTTTTCTAATCTGTTTGTACAGCTTCTCCTTTGCTGTGTTAACAGCATTTAGTGATATGTTTTAAAGTATAGTCATGGCCATAGGCAGCAACAGTTTGGAGCCAACTCACTGAGGTCTATGGAAGAGTTTTCTAGACATGCTCTGTGCAATGTATTATGGTAATCTGGCACTTCTTAAATTACAGATGCTGGAGGAGGAACTCACTCCAAATCACAACAGGATAAAGACCTCCACATTCTGGTAATTTGTAGTGAAGCAGGTGATTTATTTCAATATCCATAATGTATGGATTGCTATACTGTACAAATGTATAAGTCTGCTATTAGGCTTTAGTGGACAGAGTAATTTGAAATATATTGTACTTTGTTTGCTTAGTAACATGGAAAGTTAAATATAATCTCTAAAAATGAATAGCATATATAAACTTTAATCGCTGGGGTTCAATTGATAGGAACACTGTTCACAAATCCCTTGTTTGAATGAAGTAGTAGTATAGATCCATCTATGGGACTAACATTGTACTGTACTATCTTTTGTCAGTCCCCAGAAGTGAATGAAGTGGAGGCCATGGCTGCTAACTACCACTTTATTTGCAAAGTTCTCTGGGTCCCCTCTTCTCATGAGCCAAAGAAACAAATTATATGCCTGTCTCTTCAGAATGTCAGGACCATTTTTGAAGATGTGCTACTAATAAACAGAATTAGTAAAATTACTGTTTTGTCATTTGTTTAGTTTTGCAATCAAATTAGAAAAATGTAACAAGCAAAGAAATCTAATATTGAGAAGAGAGACAAAGCAAGCCTTCCTGTCTGTCAGTGCACATTCAAAGTAAACATGTTTAGATCTAAATATTGCCACCATATGAAGCAAACAAGAACTTCGCTGATCTGACTCATGTTGTACAAACAATACATATACCTTATGGTCCAACATATCCCTTAGAAAACAATACTAGGAAGCACAAGTGCTCCGTGAGCAGGAAAGGACCCCCTTCCTGTAGGTTTGCTCACAGCTGATAAAATGGATTCAGCTTCCTGGTTCCTCTGCTGTCTCTTATGAAGATCCTTTTAATAGTGAACAAAGCCCTAGCACAGCCTCATTCACACAGGACATTCTGGATGCACTGACTTTATATATAAACACATTTCAGATTTTTAGGATTCACTCAAAAACTGCAGTGTGAAATGCAAGCAGCACCAGTGAATTTATCTGTGAACGTCTAGTAGTGCTTTAATCTTATAAAATGTTGCAATGGAAGAGACCATACAATAGATTTCTCACAACAACTCTGCACATCTATCACTGGCACTATAATATGAGGAAATAGAAGAACCTGGTTCATAGCAACAGACTTTATATTCTTCTAAACTCACACTAACCATAAGCAGATCACTAATAAAGCTGGTCATAGCCATAAAATAAATCAACCACCAAACAGCCATTTTTTCAGTGAAGCAAGGGAAATGCATCAGTGCCAACAGCGTCTGTTTTATACCAACCAAGGGGACCTGAGACAGACATGTCAGTGGACCCTGCTGAAAACCTACTCTTTGTGCGATACAAGGTTATTTTGTGGCATTCTTCTGTATATCAGTCAAGCAATGATCAAAAGGATAATTTTAGGCTTCCTTGTACTCCTTTAAACATATTTAGCATTTACATGTGGAGCCGTCCAAGCACCATGCTAAGTGATCACCACAAAAGTGAGGTGACACCAGCCCAAACCTGCCAACATACCGCAAGGGCCGAGATCAAAGAAATAAAATACACTAGACCAACATGGTAAAACATTGTACACTACAGTACTGGAATAGTACACTAGTTCAGATCATACAGTTTTTTTCTCCCAGAATCACACACATTCAATCTGACATTGGGAAGCAAGTACTCTATATTCTAACAGAAGAATTTCTTTTACACATCAAATTTAATATAACATTCAGAGCCAATAACAGCTCTATATATGGTTGGAGCGCACCAAACCAAGGCTTATAGTAAACACCAAGTCATGGAGGCCTTTACAACAGTTCCTGGCCAGCCTTCCTAGTGAAACCTGGCAGTGTTATGGTTCCTCTAGTTTGAGCAGTGGGAAATAACTCCATACAAAGAGCAGCGCTGAGAAGCTCATATCAAGAGCTCAATTGAGCTATTAGCATAAGAGAGCCTGTTATTTTATAAGCTCTCTCCTGAGCAAATGCGGGCACAAAGGGACAAAGATTTTTTTTTTTCCTCTCTTCTACATGCCTATCAGTTTAGCATAAAATGCCAATTCTCTTGTGACTGGATCTCTTTAACATGTTTTCTGGTGGGTGTTATTCAGACCAGCTCATGTACAGAAATGTGCTCATCTAAATTACAAATGCCAGTCATTAATACCTCCAGATAATGTGCAGCCTACTTCAGCAGAGTGAGGACCCAAACTGAAGCACTGTGTCCAGACTAACAGAACTGCAGAGTGGCACCTCCGCTGCACCCAATGACTTGGCTTTAACTATTTAATGGAAAGCTGTGGCTACAGTCACCATGAAGACAAAATGGCCTTACAAATCTAATCTATTTTATCTAGGCAGCAGCCATAAATTATTCCAGCTTCAAAGAGCCAAAACCAAATGTTCTGTCACAGACATACATACACATGAATCACATGAACAAAGTGAGAAAACAGCGACATAGTAGAAGTTGTCTGTGTTCATCCCTGTGTATGTGGCAGTACCCCAACACTAGACCAACTTTACCTTATCCAGCTGTCGTTTCCTGCCATCATGCATGGACTCAGCCCAACCCCAGCTCTAGACAAAATCTTCCACAATTTACCCAGCAACGGGTGGAAATTAGGTTTTTACATCCCACTCATGCACAATAAATGACTGACCCATAGATTTTATCATTTACAACATTTTTAGTCTTAGGAATTAAGTGTTAAAATACTGCACATTCATAGCACTAAACTAGTTCACATACAAACCCACAACAGGGCTTCCCTTCAAAGCCTGACCACATGAAGACAGGACCTGATATTAGCAGATCCTTATAAAGTTTAAAGGTTTATATGACATTTATCTGGCCTTTAGCCTATTCCTACATCAGATTTGTGACAATTACCAAGATTTATTAAAACTATCTAAAAGCAAAACGGTCTTAGATGCACTTAGCAACCAATCACAGTGCAGCTTTCATTTTGTATTCCGCACCTGGAAAATGAAAGCTGCACTGTGGATTGTTAGGGCCAACTGACTCTATATTCACAAGAGTCAAAATCAGCTGCACCAATTTCACTGGGTGTACTGGGGGGGGGGGGATTAACATGACCGATATTTGGATAGTCCATTGTAACAGTGTCAAAACATTGGTTATTTTAGTGCATTTTTACGGATCCCTCCATACACTGCAATGTATGAGAAATCCATAAAAAATAAAAAAAAATTAAAAAAAAAAAAAAGATTCCCTTCAGGTGTATGTAAACGGCCATGTAAATTCAATGTTTCTCACATCAGTTTTCACCCACAGTTGTGTGAACATAGGCTAACAGTTTTGCTTTTAAACGTTATAAATCTGCCCCAATGTGTGCTTATGGATTGCAACTGTTGCACTACTAAGTCTTTGTGCAGCAATAGCCTTATGCTAAGGCTACACAGCAAATACACATTGCTTAATGTGTGAGGGTTTTTTTGTGCTTGCTCTAAAGTTTTAGTTTTTTTCCCATAACAAAATACTGGAACTGCGGTATTACAACAATATTGTTGTGATACATGTGTAATATGTCTCCTTATCATTAGCCTGGTAAGCTCATTTCCTTGTATAAAATTGTGCATGCATGTGTAACATACATGCACATTAGATAGATATTTTATTTATATATATATATATATATATATATATATATATATATATATATATATATTATTACATGCATGAATATACACAAAAAAAACACAGAAAAGGGAAAAAAAAAAAGCTAAGAATTAAATCTCAGTCTTACTAGCAATGGTGAACTTCCTGGCTCGCCTTGTCCTGCTAGACATATCACTGTTTTCATGATCATCGTAAAGTGTCACTGCCTTTACTATGGTGCTCTGCAAGCTTCAAATCCTCTCAGTGGAAAAAAAAAATAAAAAAAAATTATATGACAGAAAAACGGGTAAAGCTAATTCTCCAGAGTGAGGCGTTTAGAGAAGCTGCTCTGTCCCTGAATAATTCACAAGGCAGGAGGAACAAGGCTGTGTTGTTTTTTGTTTGTTTTATCATTTTGATTCCAAGATGAAATGAGCGTTTAAAGCCTTTGAAAACTCAGCGGCGTTTCACAACATCATGGATCTAGGAAGCTTTAAGGGGTTTTTCTTCAGTTTTTTTTTTCCCCCTTTTACTCAGAATTATTTAAAAGCATTGCTTTTAATGATGGTTATAGAAAAGTGGACTGTATAATCATAAAAATAAGTTTAATAAAAATACAAGCTTTTCAATTACACCACTGTAGCTCTTTACTACCACAAGGAAATAGAATTAAACAGCATAATGTCTCTTTGTAAGAACTAGCCAGTCAGTTTTTTTGTTTTTTTTTTAAACAAAAGTCACATTCATGTGAACTGGTAGAGAACGTACCGGCGCCCCTTAGTGGTTTAGAACCCAAAGCTATTAAATAAAGTTCAGTTCCACGCAGGGTTTTTTCCTGCCTCCAGTGTGTTATTGTTGCACATTCCTGGAAGTTTTAAGTTCCCCCCTCCTTTTACACATACAGATTCCTCCAGCCTCCACAGGCCAAATGCGCAAACAGGAAGAGCAACCAAGCCCTTTAAACAGACTGAGCCTGTAGCATCAGGTTACAGTAACTAGAGGCAACAGCTGATCCTAAACTGTAAGGAAGTTAGACTTACAGTATTAGAACATTCCAATATAAAAACATCATACCAACACTTATGATGTCTATACTAAATGAAGATTAAAGATATGATTAATAATGGTAACATTGTGACATGTACCTACAGGGGGAGACATGGCAGATAACAGCCAAGATGGTTTGCCTGGCATTTTACTTGTACCCAGACTATACCATCACTCCAGGTACAGAAGCTGAGGCCAAGCCCCATGTCACCCTGGCCCATACCAAAGAGGAACACAATTGCTAAGTCACTCCACAAAAAGATAGTATACATAAATTATAAGATATGACATAGCTATGAAATAGGAAGAACTATAGGTGTATAGTATAGTAGACACAGAAGGGACTGTACAGTATTTAGTATTTTCTGCATACTCAGGATGTTCTATAGGCCCAATAAGAACCAATCACTTCCAGGAATGTAAGCAGGACATGTTATATTTACACTTTGTCACAAGCTGCCTACCCCTAGTGCCATCATATTGCTGAATATAGACAGAGCGCAAATTGCTTGTATGTCTACTAACACACCATATGGGTCCACTGCCCACGTCTAGGCCTCATCTAACGCTACAGTCCAATATGTTCTGTTCACTCACAACAATCGCTTGGTTGAATCAATAGGCTCTTTAACACAAAACCTGTAGTAGCATCTTTGGAAAGACAGCTGTAAATCCACAGAGGAATACCTCCTCAGGCCATGTCTACTTCCTAATAAAAGGACTTTATGCAACAATGGAGGCAACTGCTCATTTAGTTTACAGCATTGATAATTTGGAGGCGGCTCTCGATTCCGGTGGCCATGGGGCACTGAAATTAAAGGTCTACTGCAATGTTTGCTAACAAATATTTATACATTAGCATTTGTCTGGCCAACAGCTGCAAAAACTACAAGGCGACCACCCCCTGTCCAGAAGAGAAGAGCATGTTGTAAAGAAATCCTGGCCCTGATACTTCTACTTTCCTGCAGTTATACCCAGAGACACCTAAACATTGCTACTTGCACCCTCTTATCAGACAGCTCCGCTTGTCTGTTGTCACACTATTAACCCTTGATGGGAGGATCGTTAGTGAATTAAAGAAACCGGAGAGGGGAGGAAACTGGAAATGTACAGTCCAACTCCTCGCAATAGAATCAATGGAAGGCTGCAAGTGCCTGATCACATCCATAGATTTACAATAGACTGGAAGCAGTATCTCCTAGAGCTGCATCTGGTCTCTCACACTGCTAACCTGTGTGCTTGCTCTAACCTCACGTTACTGAGAGTAAAGCATGACAAGGTGAGACAATCAAACCTCTGTTCCCTCCCGCTGTAAGATCAATACCCTGCCAAGACATCTACTACCAAACAGAGAAATTAACCCCATTTGCACCACTTACTGACCAATACAATACTACACAATTAACACGCTACAAGAGAATGGAGCAAACAGTGAAAATATTACTACCCAGCTTTGTATTAACAGAGCCCCTTTATGTGCCACATGTTCTGGTGCCAACCAAGGGTATCAAATGGACAAACAAGAAAATCAAACAGCCATAGTTAGCCCTTCAGCCCGTTATCTAGCAAAGCTATGTTCCAAAACTGAAATCCAGGCTCAGCTATGACAACTAGAAGGGCTCAGATGTGGCCACAATCCTGCAGCCAACAGGCTATTTGTAAATAATACTGGATTAAGAGATTCCTGGTATAGCGCTCTCATCCTAGGAACAGATATAGTCCTGACATGTAATACTAAGAGAGCAACATCCCCCCTCCCACTTTACATCTGTGTACAGGCCACAGTCCAGAGTTCTCTCATTCATCTATATCCAGACCACTGTACAGAGTTCTCCCATTCATATATATCGTAACCTCCACCTAGATAGAGACCACTGTATAAAGTTCTATCGACTCCCATTTACATACAGGCCTTTGTACAGTTCCCTCACTCATCTATATTCATGCCAGATAACAGAGTACCCTCACCCCATATCTATAAAGAGGCTACGGTAAGGAGTAGTCTAACTCCCCCCATTATCTATACAGACCACTGTATAGAGTACCCCCCTCCTTCCACGCATATGTATATGTCGCCACTGTACAGAGTGCCCAAACACCCCCTCTCTATTGCATCACAAGTTTGGTAAGCACCAGATAAAGCCACATTCCAGCAGGTCACATGGTCAGCACATTGGCAGGGGATCTGTGTTGGGTGGGGAGGGCTCTCAAATGGAAACCAAACTCTGCCAGACTTTCCAGCCATGGCTAATGCCAGGCTGGAAAGGAAAATAATAGCAGGCAGGGCTGACTCGGAGCACAGAGGCGCCTACTACAAGTACGCTCCCGGCGCTGGGGCAGCTGCTGCAACTTATGGCTGAACTTATTGGCAGTAAATGAGGCTACATGAGGTGCAGGGCAGAAGCGCCATGTGTGTGCATAGGGCTCTATGTCGTGTACCTTCGTCCAGGAGCCGCTCCAGGTGGTTAAATATCCCGCAGAAGTTGGGCAGGCTGCTCATGAGCTTCTTGTCGTTCATTAGCTGCATCAGATAGTCTGGGGTCGGCTTGGGTTTTTCCTTTGTTTCCATTTCCCCCACCATTATCCAATCTCTCAGGAGAACCGAACACTAATAACGAGAATGATGAGGATGACAGAAAGACTGGCCGTGTGGCGAGGACGAGGAGCGAGGCTGCAGCCCCAGCACAGCGGCGGAACAATGCCGAAACTTCACCGGAGCCCACAGCACAGCCGCACTTTCCTTATTCCGCCCCCGGGTGTCCACACACATGAACGGCGATCACATGAAAGAGAGGGGTGCGAGGGGGACAGCGGCTCTCCCCTCCGGGTGTCTGTGGTGGTACGCTCTCCCCAGGCTCCCGCGCTCCTCGGCAGTCTATGTACAGGGACAGATGGGAGGGCACTGCTTTCCCCTCTCAGCAGGGCTATGGAGCACGGTGGTCGGGCTGCTGTCTGCTTTCCACCACCGCCGTCGCCTCCTCCTCCTCCCGTCGCTCGGCTCCCGCCTCTCCCCGCTTTCCTGTCAGCACAATGCCTCCTCTCTTTCCCTGTGTGTGTATACGTCCCTATAGCCGACTCTCAAGCTGCGCTGTGTCTGCCGCTTCTCCTCTATAGGAGTTTGCTTCAGTTGAGGCAACAGAGAGAGAGGAAGAGGCGGCGGGGCGGAGAGTGCAGGGGATAGGAGGACAGCAGAGGGAGGGAGATGAGGAGGAGTCACAAACTGAGGAAGGGGGGAGTCCTTTATGGTGGCCGGAGCTCGGGGAGGAGGGGCACACGGCAGTCTCCTGTACACCAAGCGGTACAAATCACGTCTCTCGTATGGCAGAGTGATGGAGCTCGGATACATACATTGCCAGAATAAGGGGCACTGCTCTGCACTCACAGCCCTGATGCTTCATGGAGGAGGGGGGCGGCATGCTGGGCTTTGGTTACTTGCAGGTGTTGTACTAATGATCGTTAGTCACAGGCTGTGCCAGTCATCATGCCCTATATCTGGTGTCTGTGGTTCCCTGGAATAGTGCAAGATGACAGGCTACAGCAGTGGGGCACAGTCACAGTGCAGTCTATGTACTGAGGAGTAAAGTTGGTGCTGCTCCGGCCAGCACTATAGGCCACTCTGTCTACACCTTCTGTGTTTTCACTACTTTATAGTCTGTTACTTTTTCTGTGAAAATATTATTACGGATATGTTACCCTTATTGCTTTGTATTACACATCCATGGTGACCAGCATTGTCCATACACCCATGTCTAGACTTATAGACACTATTTCCCAACAGAAGATGACTCTGGAAGATGTGGCTGCCCACCGCTTCTTACTCCATGTTTCAGTTATGTATAATCATTAAAGGGAGTCTGTCAGCAGTAAATTTGTTATAACCCTACTCACAGAACCTTGTAGAGGTGATTCTACAGTTTCCAAATTTGCCTCAAAATATTCCTTCCAGATCTCCCATTCATTTCAATGGGAGTCAGTAGCACATTTTTAACTCTTGTTGACTTTTCAGCTAAAGGAAAAAAGAATCATCTTTACGTACCTTCAGGTTCTACCTTGTGAAGACCACTGAAATGAAAGGGAGGTGGAAAAAAAACGCTGGTATTTTTTGCAGCGTTTTTCTTCTGCCTCCTATTTAATGGGCTTTGCAAGGCAAATTCTGTGTGAAGATCTATAAGGACACTGTTTTCCCCTCTAGCTGATCAGTGACTCCCATTAAAATGTGTGAATTTACCCTTATTCTTCTCTGGAACCCAATTTTCATGTAAATCCCAGTTTTATTCTTACGTAAATGAGGGGAATAGTGCTTTGCCCAGGAATCTAGAGATGAGACCAAAGCCTAGGCAAGCTAAGAAGTGCACCCATATTACTTTTCACCCATTTTCATATGAATAGAGCACTGATTTACATGAAAATTAAGCTCCACTGCTGAGTAACAGAGATGTACTTGGAAACTGTAGAATCACCTCTACAAGGTACTATGATTAGGATTATGTTCAATTTACTGCTGTCAGACTCCCTCTAACATCTATAAAACAAAACGGACCATTTGGACAATCTCCATTAGGTTATGGTCACATGCAGAAGATTTGTTGCAGAAATTTCTACAACTGTCCTATACATGTGAATGGAAATTGCAAATGTTCATGCAAGTGTTTCAGAAACAGCCCTTTAGCCAATAATTTTTAGGAACAGGCAGGTGGGGCACACTACTTGAGATCACACAAGTTTGAATATACCCATACAATCCCCAAAGGGTAATATTACTCACTCAGTAGCCCATTAATCCTACGTAATACCTGGAACAGAAAGAATACATATGGCAGTGAAAAGCTTATTCAGGCTTCATTCATCGCAAATGCATCAGAAATCACAGGATGAAAAAGTACTGCAAGCCTGACTTTTTCAATCTGCGATTTCAGATAAAAAAAAAAGTGACAATGGGGCCCCTTGGGCTCTGTTCGTGTCCATTATTTTCAGGGACTGTTGTCCATTTTTCTGTTCTTCTGGTCCTCCAATGCACAGATGTGAACATAGTTTAACTAAGTACAAACAAGTATTCCTTCACTAAAAACAGGGAATACAAGCCCTTCCATGCTTACAGCATATAAACTATTTAAGGATAAGAGTGGGACACAAATGGAGTCTACCACCACTACAGTGGGTATGGAAAGTATTCAGACCCTTTTGCTAAAAGCAAAAAAGTTTATTTTATTTCTCATTAATGTACACTCAGCACCCATTTTGACAGAAAAAAACCCAGAAATGTAGATATTTTTGCAAATTTATTAAAAAAGAAAAACTGAAATATGACATGGTCATAAGTATTCAGACTCTTTGCTCAGTATTGAGTAGAAGCACCCTTTTGAGCTAGTACAGCCATGAGTCTTCTTGGGAATGATGCAACAAGTTTTTCACATTTGGATTTGGGGATCCTCTGCCATTCTTCCTTGCAGATCCTCTCCAGTTCCATCAGGTTGGATGGTGAATGTTGGTGGACAGCCATTTTCAGGTCTCTCCAGAGATGCTCAATTGGGTTGAGGTCAGGACTCTGGCTGGGCTAATCAAGAATGGTCACAGAGTTGTTCCGAAGCCACTCCTTTGTTATTTTAGCTGTGTGCTTAGGGTCATTGTCTTGTTGGAAGGTGAACCTTCGGCCCAGTCTGAGGTCCAGAGCTCTCTGGAAAAGGTTTTCTTAAAACACCCCCATAGCATGATGCTGCCACCACCATGTTTCACTGTTGGGATTGTATTGGGTAGGTGATGAGCAGTGCCTGGTTTTTTCCACACATACCGCTTAGAATTAACGCCAAAAAGTTCAATCTTCGTCTCATCAGACCAGAGAATCTTGTTTCTCATAGTCTGGCAGTCCTTCATTTGTTTTTTGACAAACTCTATGCGGGTTTTCATATGTCTTGCACTGAGGAGAGGCTTCCTTCAGGCCACTTTGCCATAAAGCCCCGACTGGTGGAGGGCTGCAGTGATAGTTGACTTTGTGGAACTTTCTCCCATCTCCCTACTGCATCTCTGGAGCTCAGCCACAGTGATCTTTGGGTTCTTCTTTACCTCTCTCACCAAGGCTCTTCTCCCACTATTGCTCGGTTTGACTGGACCACCAGGTCTAGTCGTCCCAAACTTCTTCCATTTAAGGATTATGGAGGCCACTGTGCTCTTAGGAACCTTGAGTGCTGCAGAAATTCTTTTGTAACCTTGGCTAGATCTGTGCCTTGCCACAATTCTATCTCTGAGCTCCTTGGGCAGTTCCTTTGACCTCATGATTCTCATTTGCTCTGACATGCACTGTGAGCTGTGAGGTCTTATATAGACAGGTGTGTGCCTTTCCTAATCAAGTCCAATCAGTTAAATTAAGCACAGCTGGACTCCAATGAAGGAGTAGAACCATCTCAAGGATGATCAGAAGGAAATGGACCGCATGTGAGTGTTACAGCAAAGGGATTGAATACTTATGACCATGTTATATTTCAGTTTTTCTTTTTTAATAAATTTGCAAAAATATCTACATTTCTGTTTTTTTCTGTCAAGATGGGGTGCTGAGTGTACATTGATGAGAAATAAAATGAACTTCTATGCTTTTAGCAAATGGCTGCAATGAAACAAAGAGTGGAAAGTTTAAAGGGGTCTGAACACTTTCCGTACCCACTGTTTAATCACGTCTAACCATTTATATGCTTGGTACATATTGAACATACCTTTATTGTGGCAAAGTGCAGTCTTGCTGTTGAGAAAATCAACTTTTAATTTGTATGCAAATGAGTACAACTGACAGAGCACTTAGAGACCTGTCAATTATTATGTTAGGGTGCTGCACTGTGCAGCAGCCACACCATCAGTGCACCAAACTAATTGTTTGCGCAGATTAAAAAGTAATTTTCTCAGCAGTAAGATTACACTTTGACGCAATATGAACATAAGATGCCACTGACAGCCCCTACAACAGCATATAAGTGGTTTAGAAGCCATTTGGTTTGTGGTAGTCTAGCTTTAATTACTTTAAAAATAGACCCATCGTTAGAAATTGCGGCAAAAGTTAAAAAAAAAAAAAAAAGAAGCTTAAAGAGGACCTTTCATGTTCTCATGCACATGCGGTTTTATATACCGCTAGAAAGCCAGTGGTGCACTTGCACTGGTCCCTATGGTAGTGGGGCCCCGTTGTGACAGCCTGCATAAGCTGTCCCGCGGGGCTACTCCAGTTGCATACAATGATGAAGGAGCGAGGCCTCGGCTCCCTGCTTCATCATTCACCCTCTCTTTCCCGGAGCTGCAGACGCTATGTGATGTGGTCACTTACATCACGCCTGCAGCTCCCCAAAGACACCAGACCCAGATAGCAGGGGAGCGAGGAGAGATGAGTGTTAGTATTTTGTTTTGTTTTCTAATTGCTCAGGATCTATTAGGGCTATGAAGATGAGCCTAGATTCATTTTAAAGATGAGAATCACCATGATAGTCTTTACAGATTCGGAGCAATTCCCTGGTGAAAACGCTATTCAGCATTGAGATCCCATTGCAAATCTCAATTCCTGACAGTGTTTTCACCAGCGAATCGCTCCGAATCTGTAAAGACTATCATGATGATCTTGGTATTTCTCATCTTTAAAATGAATCCAGGCTTATTTACATAGCCCTAATGGATCCTTAGATATGGGGCTTTAATGTGTGCCCCCCTCCTGCCTCAGGCAGCATCTTAGAGCTACTGAAGGAGGGGGGGGGGAGCAGACTGCAGAGACAATGATAAATCATCATTGTCTGTGCATAACCTGTATGTGACCCCAGTGGGGGGTGGTAGCAAGGACTTCTGTCCGTGTTATCCCCTCTCCTATCAATCAGAGAGCATACTGTACTTTTGCTCTCTGATTGTCACATAGAGGGATAATGTAATACCCCTCTGAGCCTAATCACAGGGGTATCTTATGTTATACCCCTCTGAACATAACATAACCAGGTAGTTTATTGGCGCTGTGACCCAGACGTTTACCATTACCAGCGCCAAAAGAGTTGCACCAAACACTTACATAACACATGCACAAAGTCATCAATAAAGTTTAGATTTTTTCACTGTCCTTGTCCTGTCTATACCTGATCTAAATAAAGTAAAATATTCCGACTGCCTCTCTAGCAATATCCATTACACGCTAAAATAATAGCAATAACGATTATTACTAGAGATGAACATATAAAACATTTCTGACAGGCAGAAAAGTTCCATCAGTCAGATAACACATTGTCACCCATTGAATGTCACCATATAAAATCCAAGTTTTTGGCAGCTTTCAGATGGGTATAATAGTGGGTAGTGATGGGGGGACTTATGAAACCTCTGCACTGGGCCCACCAATGTGTTAAAACGGCCCTGACTGCCGTAAACAAAGCCCAGCTGGTTGGATTGGAGGAGGATTAGATACCACTTGCTCGGCAGCCAGTCACTTGACCTTAGGTTAGTTGCAGTCGACCATGGGTATTTTACTGTCAGCAAACTAGTAATTAGTCTTCAGTTTTTGCGGCCAGAGTGTCTTCAGTGTGTGTTCAGTGTTTCTTCAGCATCAGTGATTTATGTCTGCAAAAACGGACAGAGTGTCTTCAGTGTTCCATCAGTGTCTGATCCTAATTTGCGGATCCACCATAAAAAACACAGGTGACATCTAATTATATCACTAGCTTGTCTGTGAAAACGGATGACACTGATGATACACTGAGTACTAGGTTTTTAGTCTCCCATAGGCGAGTCCGTTTCGCAAAAACTAAACAGAATAGGACCTGTGCTATCTGACGCAGTGCGGAATCACGGCTCGCACACTGATCAGTGAAAAATATGGTCGTTTGCATGTACACATAGAAATGAATGAGTCAGTGTGCAATCCGCAAAAAACAAGAGTAGCACATGGATCTCGCCCACGGTTGTCTGCAACGGGCCTAAGTGGTAGTGCCAATAAGTACTACACATGAATAGTGAGGACAGAGAATGAGTGAAGCAGTCATTTGCCAGTACTCCTTGTCATTGCTCATAGAAACTAAACAAACACCGGTGGGGTATATTTTATACCTAAAGGCTTTGACATACTGTATATCTAGTACTGCACTGGAGTACCGCAGATCTTCATTGAGCTATTTTGGTAGTGTAGGGTATGTAGAACAAACATCAGTAAGAAGTGAAAGATACTGTCAGACTCACACTGATTTTATTTTTTTTTGTCAAAGAACTGCTTCCAAAATCAGCTCCATTTTAAGCAATTTGTTTTGCTGTCATCTGAAAAAGAGCGGCCACCATAGCCACAGTTCTCCGCTGCCTGAGTTCACTCTGATCACAGGCATTGCATTCAGTGATGCCCCCCCCCCCCCCCCCTCCAAAGTTAAAATAAGCCCCCGGGGCCTATTAGTCCCCTCACTCCCTGATATAATGAGGAAGATGTCAATCATTCAGGAGTCATGATTAACAAGCGGACAATGTGACTAGACTGAAGCTGATCCCGCCCACCGTGACTACTTAGGGTAATTTACATATGACTTTTTATTCTTTTAACATTTATAACTTTACTTTGCTACAACAGAAAGATTGCAAAGGGACAATGAAAAGGCCACTACCTCATCCTGTACTTCAGTGGCGTAACTAGGAATGGCTGGGCCCCAAGGCGAAGATTTGACATGGGGCCCAACCCGAACCGCCGCCCCCAACCCCCCCCCCCCGCACAAACCAAAACACATAAACCGCATTCCTGCACACACTATTATGCGCCATAGTGGCCCCTGCACACAGTATTATGCCCCAGAGTGGCCCTGCACAAAGTATTATGCCCCATAGTGGCCCCTGCACACAGTATTATGCCCTATAGTGGCCCCTGCACACAGTATTATGTCCCATAGTGGCCCCTGCACACAGTATTATGCCCCATAGTGGCCCCTGCACACAGTATTATGCCCCATAGTGGCCCCTGCACACAGTATTATTCCCATAGCGGCCCCTGCACACGGTATTATGTCCCATAGTGGCCCCTGCGAACTGTATTATGCCCCATAGTGACCCCTGCACACAGTATTATGCTCCATAGTGGCCCCTGCTCACAGTAGTATGTTCCATAGTGGCCCCTGCCCACAGTAGTATGCCCCATAATGGCCCCTACACACAGTAGTATGCCCCATAGTGGCCCCTGCACACAGTATTATGCCCCATAGTGGACCACGTATGAACGATTATTATACTCTGGGGTCTTTTCAGACCCCAGAGTATAATGATCGGAGACCCAGGGGAGGATACAAACATAAAAAACAATGCAACTTACCTCTTCCTCGCTCCGCTGCACTCCCGTGCGCTACTTCGGCCATCTTCAATGTTGGACCAGATCTTGGGTGAGTGAGGTCGGCGTCGCGACGCATAATGACGTCGGCTGACGTCTGGCATGTCACCAAACAGGCCCGAAGCCTGGGCAGCGTAGGAGAGGTGAGTTACAGTGTTTTTTATGTTCCCTCACCTTCCCTGGGCCCCCGATCTTTATATTCAGGGTCTCAAAAGACAATGGCATACATCATAGATCAGACCTTAGTGTAAGTGTAACTTTATATGTCTTCTCCATGCTAGATCCACTTCTGGTTTTAGCTCGAAAAATTGCTTCAAAAACTGCATATGTGTTTCAAGCCTAATACTTTATTGTTAATCAATTTTTATTGAAATTTTTCAAACTATTACAAATACAGAAAGTGTAAAAAGGAAGAGAACACAATATATCAAAGAGCAAATTACATATGTAATCCAAGCCGTCCAAGGACTGGTTAAACAAAAAGGAGGTAAGCAAGCCTAATACTTTAGAAGGTGGATAAGAGCAAATATCGTGGATAAGAGATGATATTCTATTACTGGGGGTACATTTTAATTCAGGGTAATAACATTATAACATTTACAGTAGGCATGTAGGGCTGCTGTAACCTCCATAAGTTTTTTTTTTATTTAGAGATGGATTTGAGAAGTGTTTTATAGTTCTTATGATCTCATTAATATTTTAATAGTAGCTATTTGTGGGACGTGAGTTTGTATGCCATTGCCTTACAGTTTCTAAAAATAACGTGAATAGGGCAAAGCTGTAGGTACTGTAGATATTCCTTCACCCCGGGAAACAGCTCAGTTTGCCACCCTTACACTGTATCTAAATACATAAAAGTGGCTTTTTGGCACCTCTCCGACAACCAGCACCCAGGGCACATGCCCCAGTTGCTTTCCCCGAGCTACGTCCCTGGATAGTGGATATTTGGGAATCACAACAAGTTAACTCTTGAATTTACTTAAGAATTTATTTGTCTATTTTACCCCATGACGAAGTTGAAAATGTAGTTTTCTTCTACAATAATATATAGACTTCTCAGACATTAAAAGATTTTGGTCTCTAGATCATTTCAAACTTTTTTGTGTTTATTTCTACTGAAAGTGGTGGTGAGGTTTGTAAATGCTTTTGATGCAGTGTAGACTCCCTTTTATCACTTACAACAGATAGCCTGTGGCTTTTAGCTATTGTGGGGTTGTATGTGCCTGCAGGTTGTATCTGCTTGGGTTTGACTTCTTGTCCACACAAACTGAAGGGTTATGGATTGTTGACGTGTGACCTAAATAATCCAGTATTTGTATGAACAACAGGCACACATATAAAACACACAAAGCAATAATATACGTTGCACTTTGCTGATTTTTTGATCCACCAAATAGTTAGAAACAAAGATTTGACAATTTTCCAGCAATCACATTGATATTCTGCATTAATTCCCTGCATTCGCATCTTCTCTAAAACTTGATGCCTGAGACAGCTGTCTCAGTGTGACTTATTATGAGCACACAACTGTTTTGAGGGTAGCGTAGCAGTGTCAGTACGGTGTCAGATCTTCACTAACCTCATATTTCTTTTACTATACGGGCCTAATTTTAGTGTTTAGTATTAACTGTCATTGGCTACTATGCTTAACGCTCATTTCATTGTATAAAACATGATAAATTCTAGCAGAAAGGGAGGTGAAAGCTGTAACCCTACACTGCTCATAATTACACTCCTAAGGGTAAAGATACACAGATGCACTTCAATATTGTGTATCTACATGAAAAGGAATATTTAAGTGCCAAGAACGTCAAGTAGGAATTCGGGAAAGTTGTTTGTGATGTTATTTGGGTACTTTTAGCAGAATACTTTGCTGATAAAAATGAAACACCTAGAATAACTACAAAGTGTTACCGCTTGTTGGTTGTTAAAAACAAAATGCCCATGGAAATTATGCAGGTGGATTTCTGCTTCAAAGTGCCAGTGTGATTTTTAAAATTTTCCAGCTTTTGAATACAAATTCATGGCCATAAAATCATAGCCCTTTGTCATGTATGTGTACATAATTACTGGTAATATCATTTTTTTTTTTATTTTGGGGACAGTGGAATAAAGAACAAGAATTGAACTAAGGACACTGCTGCATCAAGGAACACTACAATTCCTTAATTTTCCTTTTTTCTTCTACTCAGCCTTGTCTATGGGATCAAGACATTTTCTTTTAATGGTAGCCACCAAATTTATAGGCATGTCAAGCCTATACTCAAAGACTGCAGATCTTTAAATTTGTGTACTAAAGAATAGTAATTTTTTTTTTCTGTATTGTGAGCTTCATTTGTGACTCTGCTCAACCTTAGCTGCTTCCATGAAACTAAAAGGCCGACTACATGCTGAAATTAAATCAGCATTACTTTAACCATTTAAAGGGCTTTTGCGGGATAAAATGCAATTTATACACTAATCTAAACACCCTCCCCCCACCTACTTCCTAAATTACTTACTTTAGCAAAAATGTATAGTTACCCATGACTGCACCAGGCACATTTTCTGATTATCCAGTGACGTTCCGTTTCCGGAAACGGAACGTCACCAATACAACCCCCCACCCCATCATGCTTACCTGTCTTGCTGTCCAGACTTCTGTGGGGACGGCTCCTCCTCTTCTTTGACTGCATCGTGCTGCAAGTACGATGTGATGACATCACTTACATCATACCTGCAACTCCCCGAAGACTCTGTACCCGAGACAGCAAGGGAGAGAGGAGAGGTGAGTAATGTGTGTTTTTTAATTTTTCTTATTTCTGTGTGGTAGGAAAGGGACATTAAACTGTGTGGACATCTGCAGGGCTATGAAGATAACCGTGCATTAATTTTAAAGATGAGAATCTCATCTTTATAATGACACCAAGATCATCATGATAGCCCTTACAGATTCGGAGCAATTCCCTGATGAAAATGATGTTCTGCATTGAGATCCCAATGCAGATCTCAATTCACAGCGTTTTAATAGCAAATAGTTCCGAATCTGTAAGGGCTAATGGATAGCCCTTCATAGCCCTAAAGGATTCTGAGATATGGACTCTAATGTGTCCTCCCCCTACAGCCTCAGGCAGCATGTTAGAGCTGCATGAAGGTTGAAGGAGGGTGAAGGAGCAGAGCTGCAGACTGTAGAAACAATGATAAATTATCATTGTCTGTGCATAATATTGTAAGTGACCGGGGGGAGGGGGGGGGGTTGCAGGGACTTCTGTCCATGTTATCCCCTCTCCTATCAATCAGATAGCATACTATACCTTTAATTCCCGATTGTCACATAGAGGGATAATGTAATACCCCTCTGAGCCTAATCACAGGGGTATTCTTATGTAATACCCCTCTGAGCCTAATCACAGGGGCGTTTTTCTGTAATACCCCTCTGAACATAACATAAACAGGAAGTTTATTGGAGCTGTGACCCAGACGTTTACCATCGTCGAGGTTGCAGCAAACACTTACACAACACATACACAAAGTCATCAATAAAGTTTACCTGTATGCACTTGAAGAAGGGGCAGATGCTCCGAAACGCGTCTGTTTTGGTATCTAATAAAGGAATTCGTTTGACTGAATTGGAGCAAGCGCTGATCCTTATCCCTTTTGGGAACGGTCCTTTTATCTCATTCACAACCTCAAACAGTCACACTCCAAACTCCACTATGGTGAAGACCAAAGAGCTGTGGAAGGACACCAGAAACTAAATTGTAGACCTGCACCAGGCTGGGAAGACTGAATCTGCAATAGGCAAGCAGCTTGGTGTGAAGAAATCAACTGTGGGAGCAATAATTAGAAAATGGAAGACATACAAGACCACTGATAATCTCCCTCGATCAGGGGCTCCATGCAAGATCTCACCCCGTGAGGTCAAAATGCTAACAAGAACGGTGAGCAAAAATCCCAGAACTACATGGGGGGACCTAGTGAATGACCTGCAGAAAGCTGGGACTAACGTAACAAAGGCTACTGTCAGTAACACACTATGCCGCCAGGGACTCAGAGCCTGCAGTGCCAGACGTGTCCCCCTGCTTAAGCCAGTACATATCCAGGCCCTTCTAAAGTTTCTTCTGGAACATCCAAATGCTCTCTAGCAGATGGGCCTGCATATGTACTGGCTTAAGCAGGGGGACACGTCTGGCACTGCAGGATCTGAGTCCCTGGCGGCGTAGTGTGTTACTGACGGTAGCCTTTGTTACGTTAGTCCTAGCTTTCTGCAGGTCATTTACTAGGTCCACCCATGTGGTTGCGGGATTTTTGCTCACCGTTCTTGTGATCATTTTGACACCATGGGGTGAGATCTTGCGTGGATCCCCTGATCGAGGGAGATTATCAGTAGTCTTGTATGTCTTCCATTTTCTAATTATTGCTCCCACAGTTGATTTCTTCACACCAAGCTGCTTGTCTAATGCAGATTCAGTCTTCCTGGCCTGGTGCAGGTCTACAATTTTGTTTCTGGTGTCCTTCCACAGCTCTTTGGTCTTCACCATAGTGGAGTTTGGAGTGTGACTGTTTGAGGTTGTGAACAGGTGTCTTTTATACTGATAACAATGTCAAACAGGTGCCATTACTACAGGTAATGAGTGGAGGACAGAGGAGCCTCTTAAAGAAGAAGTTACAGGTCTGTGAGAGCCAGAAATCTTGCTTGTTTGTAGGTGACCAAATACTTATTTTCCACCATAATTTGCAAATAAATTTTAAAAAAATCAGACAACGTGATTTTCTGGATTTGTTTTCTCATTTTGTCTCTCATAGTTGAGGTCTACCTATGATGTTAATTACAGGCCTCTCTCATCTTTTTTAGGGGGAGAACTTGAACAATTGGTGGCTGACTAAATACTTTTTCCCCCCACTGTATATATATATTGCTGCAAATGGAGCATTCTTTGACGAAAGCAAAGTTTGAAGGAGAAAATTATTATTTCAAATAAAATGTCTTGACTATATTTTCTATTCATTTTGCAACTCATTTGGTAAATAAAAGTGTGAGTTTTCATGGAAAACACAAAATTGTCTGTGGACAAAATTGTTGGTACCCCTCGTTTTAATGAAAGAAAAACCCACAATGGTCACAGAAATAACTTGAATCTGACAAAAGTAATAATATATAAAAATTCTATGAAAATGAACAAATGAAAGTCAGACATTGCTTTTCAACCATGCTTCAACAGAATGTTTTAAAAAAAGAAAACTCATGAAACAGGCCTGGACAGAAATGATGGTACTCTTAACTTAATATTTTGTTGCACAACCTTTTGAGGCAATCACTGCAATCAAACGATTCCTGTAACTGTCAATGAGACTTCTGCACCTCTCAACAGGTATTTTGGCCCACTCCTCATGAGCAAACTGCTCCAGTTGTCTCAGGTTTGAAGGGTGCCTTTTCCAGACGGCATGTTTCAGCTCCTTCCAAAGATGATCAATAGGATTTAGGTCAGGACTCATAGAAGGCCACTTCAGAATAGTCCAATGTTTTCCTCTTAGCCATTCTTGGGTGTTTTTAGCTGTGTGTTTTGGGTCATTATCCTGTTGCAAGACCCATGATCTGCGATTGAGACCAAGCTTTCTGACACTGGGCAGCACATTTCTCTCTAGAATCTCTTGATAGTCTTGAGATTTCATTGTACCCTGCACAGATTCAAGACACCCTGTGCCAGATGCAGCAAAGCAGCCCCAGAACATAACAGAGCCTCCTCCATGTTTCACAGTAGGGACAGTGTTCTTTTCAAGATATGCTTAATTTTTCCGTCTGTGAACATAGAGCTGATGTTCCTTGCCAAAAATTTCGATTTTTGTCTCATCTGTCCATAGGATATTCTCCCAGAAGCTTTGTGGCTTGTCAACATGTAGTTTGACAAATTCCAGTTTTGTCAGATTCAAGTTATATCTGTGACCATTGTGGGTTTTTCTTTCATTAAATGAGGGGTACCAACAATTTTGTCCACGTGTGTATATATATGTAACTTGTTGAATGACAGATCTGATATCTGTGCCGTCCCTGCACACATCCTCTTCCACACTACTTATGGACAGCCAGTTAGTTCCGTGTGTGTGAGGAGGAAGGGGGTTGGGGTGTTCTTAAAGCTGCGCACAGGCAGATTTATTGAGCTGGAATTAAGAGCATCAGCTGCTAAGTGCAGGGACTGTTTACAAGCAGCGATTGTCATATGCTGCAGCTGCTGCTCATGTCCCATCCTCCCGATATACTGTATACACAGTAGGAATAGTATCCCACTGGTAGGGGGCCCTGAGGAATTGCCCAGTTTGCCTCATGTAACGCCGGCCCTATGACAGATCAAGGACTTTACAGCTCCCTGCTCTGTCATAGTCTTCAACTGTATTGGCGTGCATAGCACAGCAATACAGTTGTAAATGGAGCTCTCCTGGGCAGAAAGTGTTGTGCCCGGATCCGGGGGCCCCCGCAACCATAGGGTCCCCTGTGCCTCCGATCGTTATACTTGGGGGTGGGGTTCGTGGTAGTGGCTGTCCAAGCAGGGTATGTACAGGCTGTGGTTTGGCTAGTCTTTGCCCCAGTTCCCCATCCCCATGTTGGCTCATCCCTATTCCAAGCAGGATATGTACAGGATGCTGGGGCACACTCTCAATACTGTAATTTACTGTAAGTGTGTGTGGGAGGGGTTAGATTTGTTGGCAAAGTTGATCCAGGGTTTCACACTGACTGCTGGTTTTGCAGTTGGGAAGGAATTTTTTTTTTTTTCCTGTGATTAGGTCTATTGCCATCAGCCTCATAGGGTTTTTTGCTTTCCTCTGGATTAACTGTGTAGAGTTCTAGGCTGTCTTTGATGTATTCATCCAACCTCCTCTATGTAACTGTGTGTGAAGAGTGAGAACAAACTTATTACAGTCTCAGTGGGTGGCAACTTTTGGGTTAATGGTTATTCTGATCCCTTGCTCTAAAACACTGCCATCAGAGCAGTAGTTCTACTAAAAATCTCGGGGGGTTTTGTCACACTGTATTGTGATAATGGAGGGGTTATTACTTAACACTGTGAGAATAAGTCCCACCCCAGCCTTCTTAGCACATATAGATTAATGATATCCTTTAGTAAGTCTGTTCACCATACAACTCTATGGTGCATAAGTCTACCCTACTCCTGAAGTTTTCTTGACTTCTAGGTCAATCACCTGCAGAGTAATGTTTTCTTCCTTGATGTTCTTCCGGAAGTACATTCAGCTTTCACCTCTACCAATAGTTCTCGCCCTACCATCATTGAATTAACATCCAGCTACAAGATCGTGGGTAAGTTCCCATCTGGCTTTATTTGGGCACTTTGCCACTGTGGTGAACAAGGATCAATATAAAGCTAGTGCCTAAAGCTCTCCTTTTCATTTGTTACTTCAGAGGCTTATGAGTCATAAGTCCCTCATTATGAATTCAAGCCTTTTTCATGGTGAAGTGGGTGTTGGAGGGTACTGGTGGTAGACTTTGTGCTCACTGAACCATTTTTTTTTTTTTTGTATGGTTAGGTTTTTGCCTTCATCCTCAAACTGACCATAAAATATCTTTATATGGTTGTTTGTTACAAGAATAATGTGCCACAGTGCGATAGAGACAAGCAAATGTATACTAGGTGTGGAATTCTCATGACCTGCCCAATCCTGCAGGGTCCCCAAGTCTGGCTAACACCGAGGGTATGTGGCACAAGCTGCAGAGGTCTCATGTATCCTCCTAAGGTCTGGGCTGTTCTCAGGTAACCGGTATCAGATAGTAGTCAGTGTTGCAACACTCTCCTGCTGTGATGCTGTATGATCTGAGTGGTTTAGGTACTGAAGTGAACCCCCCTCATGTGGAGATCTAGTGTAGATAAGAACTGGAGTCCCAACTCGTGGAGCTGCCTGAGAAGACAGTGACTTCTGTAACGCATAGGTACAAGCAGCGCATGGTTTTTGGCCTTTGTTGGTCCCTGTGCTACAAGTGGTGATGTCACTTTTAGTAAGTTTAGAGCAGACTTCTGCTGTGTGCATGATGACCACGCTACCGGCTGGAGCGTGTTCCTATGCTAGTCTACCTATCTGATCTGGAGCTTCTAAGTTAGAGCTCCAGATCCACATCCAGTCTGACATCACTGCAAGCAGTACAGGGTTTGGCAAGGGTCAGAAATCATGTGCTGTTTGTTCCTGCACGTTACAGAAATCCCTGCTTTTTCACAGGGAGCTTCAAGAGTTGGTATTCCAGTTCTTATCTGTGCTGAATCTTTACTTGTGGAAGTCACTTCAGTGCCTACACCATTCAGGTTATGCAAAGTTGCGGTGGCAAAGTGTAGTGACCCTGACCACCATCTGACACCAGTTACCAGAAAACTGTCTACTCGGTAGGTGCACAGGATTCCTGTAGTCTTTGCCACATTCCCTCAGTGTCAGCTGGATTTCGTGATTCTTGTAACCTTCATGTGGCGGAGCGTTTTGTTTGATTGTGGTTTTATAGCTTTCAATATGCAAATTTTCTGTAAAATGACATGAACTTGCTTTCTGTTCTAGACTTCTGCTTAGTGGGAGAGAGCTTGGTCTCAGTACTTGCGATAGAAAAGAACCATTTTAGAGTTGAAGAACATGTGACATGGACACCTGACTGCACCTTTTGTCTGCCTATATTGTCAACTGGAAAGATTTATTTTCTATTAAAAAAAAAATTGCTGTAAAAGGTTTCCCATAAACATAACTATATACAAATTCTGCATAGCTCAAGATTCTTGAACCATCTCGAAGATAATATATTTTTGATTTACCACTAAATACAACAACTCTATGGTCTGGGACTTGTCAGAAACACAGCTGTGACTTCCTCATATCAGGTAGGGACATTGCACAGGAAAGTAACCCGGGCCACAATAAGGACATCATGACTGTTTTTCTGCCAGACCGTAGAAAGTTCTTGCATTTATGGTCAAGATGGTCACCAAAAAATTTCAAAGTTTAATTGTAATTTTTGTAAATTTTAAATATGCTAGTTTGTGGGAAACCCAATCTAAGTATTTGTAGAAATTGTGCATTTTGTGTATAATGTTTCTTGACTTGCTCAAACATCTCCAGAAATAAAATGGTTAATGAATTTCCCAATGTCTTGTAATAGTTGTCGCCAAATGGTAAATTCTTTTTTCATACTCTAATATTATTGCACAAACTACAAATATTCTAGATAGTTTCCCAAACTCTAGCTTGGGAAAGGTGGGGACACAAACAAAAGTGACATTTTTCTCCAGGATTAACTATATAATGCTGGAAAACCTCAAAACACCTGTATCACCTCCATGTTTGTCCATGAGAATTAATGTTGCCAGGGGTGGGGCTAGAACCTGTAAAAAATATATATTATATATATATTTTTTTTCTCATTGTACCCCAATAAGGACTTAATAGACTATATACCCCTACATTAGCCCCATCTTCAGAACAAATGCAGCCGCCTCATCACTTACTGCAGAGCTAATCAGCAGTTCTTGGCTTCTGGTGGTTGTGGGGTCAGAAGTGGAGGTGCATCATGACTGCTCCCATAGCTGCATACATGCGATCGGGAAGACAAGAAGAATAATAAATCTCTCATGTCTTCCTTATGAGGTCTGGCTGTAGTACCATCTGGCCTTTCTTCTGCAGCTGCTCAACTTCATGCAGCAGCTTAACCTGACAAGGACATGCATACTGCGAGAGTATAAACCCAGAGGGCACTAGTGAGCGACCCAGGGCCAGGCCTAAAAGGTCCTCAGCCACACCTATGGGTGGGGCTCACCTCCAGACGGAGTGTGTACAGCAGGAGAGACTGCTGTGGAGAGACCTGTAGGTAGCAGGTGTACGCTGGAACCAGCCGGGACAGACCGACTGTCTATCGGACTGGGGTCCTGAAAGGACTGATTGAGCCAGGCTGCTTCTTGCCCCCAGAGGCTAGTAAGGGAGCAAGTAGTGAGTTAGTGCCCTATGTGTGGGTCAGGCTGTTTATTGTTTTGTTCATGTACCTTTGGTAAAGCTGAATAAAAGCCATTTAATTTGGATTAGCACCGTCTGAATGCTGCTTCTCCGGCAACCAGTACTACCTACACCGCTGTCGAGGCCAGGAGGCTGCCGCCTTTGAGGCTAAATCCCCCCCAAATTACCACAATACGTACAGATCTGTGTGGATCACCTAGACATTTAGTCAATGGGTGGTTCGAAGCAGTAATAAATGATGTAATATAGTAGTTTATATAAAATCACAAATGGGTCTCATTTGGCTTTGTTTAATTAATTTATTTTTTTTTTTGTGAGGGAGCAATGGCTTGAAATGTAATACATGCTCGAAAAATAGTTATAAGGACCAGATATTTTGCCTAATAAGTGCATGAAGTGAGTGAACTGGACTGTGAGGCAATGCTGGGTATATATTTTACTCAGGCCATCTGTCATATACAATTTTCCTGTATCTTATAAAAACATCAAGCTTGAAAATCCAAGCTAATTGACAGAATATGAACATTGGTCGAAATTGTATAGCTGTAGGTTCCAGGTCTCTGATTCACATCTTAGGGTGGGTTCACACTTGCGCCTGGACTTTTTTTTTTGTCGGATACAAAGTCCTGCATGTCCGACTTTGTTTCCTACGAAAAAAACGGCTTCGCAGCGCAGAGGGTGCAATCGCACACCCGTGCATTGCTTTAAAAACCCATTGAAGTGAATGGGTTTTTAAGTAAACTGTCTCAAACCTTTCCCAATCCTTTTTTCCGACATTTAGGTCGGATTCACAGCGGACGGAGTCCAAGCGCAAGTGTGAATCCACCCTGAGGTGTTATATTATGGCACACTACACTAAGAAAAGCAAAGATCTACTTGAAGGAAAAAAATATTTAGTTCTGACTGTGCTTGTTGCTCTTGAGGGCTGGGCTGGAGTTCATGTAATGTGATTGGCAGCTCTTGTTATAAAACTTGTTATACCACAGTCCTGTATCGATGGTGAGAATGACTTCTACTGTAATTTTCTTTACATGCTATACTTTTAAGTACAATAAATAACTTTATAAATATGGAAAGTTTATTTGCACATAGCTGTATTATGGGTCTGTGTTGTACAAATCCATAATAAAATAAATTTGTCTTATGGGCACATATTGTACCATGCTGAGTCTGTGTGGGGTATTGTGGATTGTTTTAACCCATTCCCACTCTGCGCTGTACTGCTACGTCACACTGTGCATATAGTTGTACCTGAGGCATTACATCCTGCTCTGGGCCGGGACCAGCCACCGGAGTGGAAGATACTCAGCAAGATCACCTGCTCTCATCACCAATTGGACACCCCGCGATAAGATTATGTTCTGAGGGGTTGTCATGGCAGCCAGGAGACTGGGCCATGGCCTCAAGACTGCACATTAGTTCCCATGGGAACTAATGTGCAATACTATGTATTGCAGGACATTGTACTGGGGATCTGAGATCCCAGCATAGAGTCCCCTTGTTGAACAAGGGGGGTGGGGAGGAACCACAAATATACAAATAAGCAAGAAAAAACAATCTTTACATTTAAAAAAATATATAATATACACATGTGTGGATACCTAACATGTTTGCAAGTTCCCCTATCCAAAAATAGAGTTATTTTTCCTGTACGGTGAACAAAAAAAGTACATGTATAAATTAACATATTTTGGTCACTTTGCATTCCCCAAAAATAAGTCATACATACCAAACATTACTACCGTTTTAAAGTACAACTTGTCATTTTTAATGCAGAGTGAATGCTGTAAAAACAAAATGCAAAAAAATATATAATTATTTCACCTGGTCTTCTAAAAACTAATCAAAACATATGTACAAAAAATGGTGGCAAATGAAAGTACAACTCATCACGCAAAGAATAAGCCCTCACAAAGCTATGTTGACAGAAATGTAAAAGTTATGAATTTTGGAAGACTGGGAGGGAAAATATGAAGGCCACCAAGCAATAACATACAAACTACCCTGGGTCCTTAAAGGGTTAATCCCAGAGAGAATGCTAAAAAGGATATTACCATGTTACTCTAGTATGGCTGTAAGTAAGGGTCTAAACTGTAGAGGAAACAAGCATTCATTAATACATTTACACATATGTATCAGGCTCTTTCCCTGCTGTTCCTCCCTCTCTTAAACTGACTTTTACGCTGAAAATGGCTGTTATATACAGTACATCTGAAGAGGGACTGCAGGACATGAGTTAGATAACACATCCTTGAAAACATACAGAGAGGGGAGGATGAAGTCAGGGAGATAGAAGTAGTGATATTGTAACGTCTCTGCCTGTTCGGGTCTCTGCACCACCCTCCGCCTGCATGCGGCTGCGCAGGAGGCGTGCTCAGTTTGACTCCTTGTTTAAGATTCTTGTTGCTCAGTCTGAACACTGTCCTAGACTATGTAATTGATTTTCTACCACACCTGTCTACTTCCTTGGTTTTCCTCTGCTCCACTAATAGTTCATTTTGCCTTGCCTGTGTGATTGACAGCTTTCCTCCTATCAAGTCTGGGGCGGGTTCTGTCTTCCTATTTATTCTTTGTTCACATTCACATTGGTGCTGGTTATTGCTTCTTGCGTTCTGGCTATTATTCCTTGCTGTTTTGTTACTTGTATTTGTATTCCTGACCTCTGGCCTTGACTTTTGACTATTCTCTTGGATTTTGATTCTGTACTGCATTGCTCGTCTGTTACCGAACCCTTGGCTTTCTGACCTCCCTTTTTGTCGTTTGTTCTGTTTGTGTTCTGTGTTGTCACTTTACTCAGTATAGGGCTCGTCTTCATGTTGTCCTTTTACCGTTTAGGGTAAACTGAGGCAATAGGAAGGGACAGTGGCTGGTTATTCGTTAGGGTCTTGCCAGACATAGCAATACCCTCACACTACTGCAGGGGACTGGGAGGAAGGACAGAGACAAGTGAGCCCTAATCTCACCCCAGCCACTGTCCCTTCCTATTGCCTCAGTTTACGCTAAACGGTAAAAGCACAACCTGAAGACAAGCCCTATACTGAGTAAAGTGACAACACAGAACACAGACAGAGCAAACGACAAAAAGGGAGGTCAGAAAGCCAAGGGTTCGGTAACAGACGAGCAATGCAGTACAGAATCAAAATCCAAGAGAATAGTCAAAAGTCAAGGCCAGAGGTCAGGAATACAAAAACAAGTAACAAAAAAGCAAGGAATAATAGCCAGAATGCAAGAAGCAATAACCAGCACCAATGTGAATGTGAGCAAAGAATAAATAGGAGAACAGAACCCGCCCCAGACTTGATAGGAGGAAAGCTGTCAATCACACAGGCAAGGCAAAATTAACTATTAGTGGAGCAGAGGAAAACCAAGGAAGTAGATGGGTGTGGCAGAAAATCAATTACATAGTCTAGGACAGTGTTCAGACTGAGCAACAAGAATCTTAAACAAGGAGTCAAACTGAGCACACCTCCTGCGCCGCCGCGTGTGGGCGGAGGGTGGTGGAGAGACCCGAACAGGCAGAGATGTTACAGATATGCTTAGTTTAATGCTAGAGGTATGCATGAAACATTCTGTAACAAAGTTCTTTGTTCTTGTCAGTACAGGTCAGTACTTCTATTCATATTTCCTGTATGTTCCTGGAGCTGTTTTTGAGAGTTACAGAGCAGATTCTCCTCTGCTTACTGTGTGCAGTGTATGGCAACTAGTCTTCACCCACCAACTCAGAGATTTGCAAACTACTGATAGATCCTGCAAAGGATAAAAGGGCTAAATGTACAGAATGCAAGTCATATAATGGCCAGAAATAGTGTTACTCTTCATGTACACGTTCAGTAGCCTATCCTAAAGAGTCAAATGAAACAGGCATACTTTAAAGGGGTTGTCTGGTATAATAACATATTTTGTGGCCAAGTCCCCCATGCCTTCCCCTTTCAACTTTGTAATATTTTTTTTTTTTTTTATTATAGTGTGTAGTTTGTCAGTAACATATGTAGCTCATGTGACCTACATATATTACATTTTTTACCTTTCCGCTGACGTAATGGGACCTTGGTGTAATCCATATCCTGACCCACGTCAGTGTAAAGGCCTCGCCGCCCCCCCAGCCCCATTCTACTTACCATTTCCTCTGGACCCATGCCAACGCATCATCCTCTGAAGGCCATCTCCTGTTCTTTCTGTGTGCCGTCCCAAACCCCCCCCCCCCACATACAATAGTGCCAAAATGTCAGCATGCTGTGGGAAGCCAGCACACAATACTCACTGTCTTCCCTTCCTTCTGGTCTGGAGTAGACCCGTGACGTCACTTCCGGAAGTGACGTCGCGCTCCGCCTTCAATACATCTGCCGACATAGTGAAATGCTGGCATGCAAAGGATGCCGGCATTCTCTGGAAGGAAGGGGGGGGGTGAAGTATGTGACAGAGAAGGGGGGAATGTGAGTGAGAGAGAGAGGGAAGTGAAGTGAGGCATGATGGTACTTGTAGGAAACACAGTAAAGGAAGATAGGGTTATACAGTAAACAATTGCAGAAGATGCCAGGAGCTCACTGAGAACCCCAGAAATCACTCAAAACACTGCTAAAGGTATTTGGTGGCATTTATTAACCTATTAATAGTACTAATTGATCTTTTGTGAAAAATGGGTTCACGCTTTGTGGTCTCTGCCTGGGATCAGTTTCTGTGATCCATCTAAACATTATAAAAAGTGATTTGCAACGGGTCGTTAAAAAATCCATTGATTTCAATGGGTTTTTAAACAATCCGCAGCTGTACACTTTGAGCATTTCCATTGTGTATCCCCTCTTTTGGATGGAGTTAAAAGTCGAACTCGCAACACTTTTGCTCGTCCAAAAAAAATAAGGATACAGGACAGACGGCAGCAAGTCCTTTTTTTTTTTTTCTTTTTAACCACTTCCATACCAGATGCTTTTACCCCCCTTCCAGACCAGGCACATTTTCAAGTTTTTTGTATGTGCGGTTTTGAAGGGCTATAATATTTTTATCATTTGCGTTATTCAACTAATTTCTGCGTCTTTTTTCGATGACACATAAGGCTTTATTTTTATGTTGTTTTTATTTTTGCATGTGTTTTAATTTTTTTTATATCCTGGAAAATATAAACAAAAGAGGAGGGAAAACATCTGTTTTTCACTTTTCATTTTTTTTTAATTTAATAAAAAAAGTGCTACTAAAAAACTTTATAAAATAGTTTTACTCTCCGTTACGGTAATTTTTATTTTGTATGGTGTCGTTGGGGGTGGGGCTATAACCTTTAATTTATTGGCGTATTATTTTATTTTTTTTTTTTAATTATTTTATTTATAAATTTTTTTTCTTAATTTTTTATTTATTTATTTTTTACATTGTGTCCCAATAAGGTCATAATAGACCTTTGGGGACATCTGATGACTTTTTTTTGTTGGAGAGGCTGATTTGCCCTGTAACTGGGGCTGGTACATTTAGCCCCAGTTGCAGGAGGAATACAGCCTCCTGCACGTAACTTTCACATTACTATAGAGCTGATCTGGGTCTTGTAGGACCTAGCAGCTCTTGCAGATGCTGATCCCGGCGGATCACGTGACCCCGCCGGGTCAGAGGGGAGCCGCAAGATGACGGCGCCCATAGCGCTGTATACACAGCAATCGGGAAGGCAGGGAAGGTTGTCTTCTCTCTGGGAACTCCGGCTGAAGTTACGAAATTGTGCAGCTGCTGAATTCTGCTTGGATGTACCAGTACGTCCTTGCAGAACTAGACAACCACCTTCTGGACGTAAAAACCCAATGGGCGGTTCGGAAGTGGTTAACATTGTCTATGGAAAGTGGGCACAAACTGATAATAATCTGCAATTCGTTATTCCCTCTTCATTCTTCTCTCCATATGCTCAGAATGAGGAAGGGAGAAAAAAAAAACAAAACGTATTTGTTGCTGTCTGTCCTGTATCCTGTCTGTCAAAAACGTACATAAACGGACAGTTTTTTTTGATGGACACCCATTGACTAATCTGTCAAAAAAGACAAACTATAATATGCCATGTGTAACTGTAGCTGTTTTTTTGATGAATCCTTTTTGTTACGGATTCGCAACAGTTGGATACCAGGTGGAGATGTGAACATAGCCTATGCATGTTGACACCTATAAGAACAGATGAAAGCAGACTCAATGAGATTGAAGTGTCACATTATATTAATTAGCATAGCTGCTATAAAAATTGTGAAAGAGGAGATTCACCTATGGAAACTTTGTATACAGCAAAACCCATTACACAGTTTGACAAAGCTAGTATCTAGCAGCCAAGCGTGACTCTTATGCAGATACTATTGTGCATCAGTGACTGTGAAGCATGTCTTAGCATTATATTTTGAAGACAGCTAACAGGAATATGTCATTTTAACTCTCCTATCAAAGAAAAAAAAATTTTTAGTATACTCACTTAAGGCTGGGTTCACATCTGCGTTCAGGGATTCCGTTTCCCACTCCGCTTGAAAAATGTGGCTAGAAAAGTCCTGCTTGCAGGACTTTTCTCTCTGCATTTTTCGAACTAAAAACCCGAGCGCAAGTGTGAACCTAGAGTAAACTGTGTCAATTATATTGATATGGCATGTCCATAATTTCAGAACATCTAAATGCTGTGTGTGGTTTACCACGACTATGACTGAACACTCTCAGAAGCTATTGTCTGCCAATATTACATGACAAAGCTGAAGGTGTAGAAATGGAGGACAATTTTAAATGTGAATATAATGTAAGTATATTACATTAGTTTATTATATTTTAAAGGGGGCTTTAGTGGACCTTTAAAAAGTCATTATCAACAACCATTTAGATATGTTTTTCATGACATACATAGGGGCCTGTTCATATATATTTATGTCATGAAAAAAATCAATTGCACCAGACAGTTTCTAAAACTGTTGTCAGAAAAGATCCTATAGTTTCATATGAGGTCAGTTCTGGCACAGGTTGCATCCGTTGTGGTGTTATATGGCACCGGACTTAGTCAGGAGCCAGTTTAAAATTGTCCTGTGTAGCGTTATTCTGTCCAGCTCTCCCTGAAGTCCAGCATCTGATCTCACTAGAATGTACTGAGCACCAGGTGGATGTGGTGGCAGGGCTGCTTTAACCATAGGGCCAATGGTGCACTTGCATCAGGCCCTATGGTAGTGGGAGCCCCCCGTGGGACAGTCCTTATCGGCGTTCAGAGGAGTTGGGGTTGAAGACAATGGTGAAGCGGGGAAGCTCGCTGCTTCACCATTCAACCTGTCTTTGCTCCCAGTGTGCTAGTAGAAAGAGGTGTAGGACTTTATCTGCAGCCTCCTTAGAGAGCATAGGGGGCGTATACTGTAACCACAGAGCACAGCCGCGTCATCGTACGGATCCTGCCTAACTAGAGTTATGCGCCTTCCTCTTCTCATAGTACAGCCTTCCCACAGTCTTCATGCTCGTCACTAGCATTCCAGCGCTGCTCTGACCACCTCCTCGCTCGAAATCCCGCGCATGTGCAGTAAGCACGGCCATTTCGGGTCACGGCCCTGCGTACATGTGCATGCTCCGGTCGGCATCTTGGATTTTCCGAATGAAGGCGCTTACTGTGCATGCCCAGTACACTTTTGTAGTTCTATGAGTAGTACATGTGATCTGAGATAAGGTATTGGCTATCGTTTATTTTCTCTATGCCCGCAAACAGTCAATAAAAGATGATGCGTTGTATTTATTGTTAATGACAATGCAGTGGGGTAGCTAGCAAGGGGGCAATGGTCCCTGTTCCTATTGACTTTGTGGGGCTCATCCCGGTGCCGCTGCAATTTCAAGGACATCAATACTACCATTCTGTTACTTGCAGGCCAACTGTCCTCCCCCCACCTATCAGATATACATGGCCTTTCCTAAAGATAACCATAACAAAAAAATTGCAGACAAGTTCTTTAATATAAGGTCTCCTTCACAAAACCGTAGTGATTTTACTGATCTGCAATCCGCAAAAACATGTCCGCATTGCATCAGTTTGTCATCCGCAATCACGGATCTTGTGATTCCTTACACTGGTCTGCTGCAAATGTGGCCAAAAATAGGACATGCTACATAATTTTCGGCCCTTGAATATGACATAGATACACGGCTGCAGAAATTGTGGTTGTGTGTCTGGGCCCATAGAAATGAATGGGACCATATCTTCATCCACAATTTTGGATCCTCAATTGTGCATAAAAACTACGGTTGTGTGCTTGTGGCCTAAAGGGAACATTGGGGGACAATATTTATGTAAGCATGAGGGGCATAGTTTATGCAAGGGGGTATTATTAATGTCTGAGGAATTGGGCAGTACTAATTTAATGTAGCACTCAGGTGCATTATTAATTAAGGACTATTGTTAATTGCAGGGGCACTATTAATTTAAGGGGGCATTTAGGGGCATCATTAATTTAAATGTGAACATGGGTATATTTCATGTCCAGGGGATTTTTATAATTTATATTTTATAATTGGGGGAAGCAACAGGATGGGGACTTTGTGTAAGTGAGTAGAATACAGGGGCATCTCAATAAATTAGAATATCTTTGAAATGTTCATTCATTTCAGTGATTCAGTAATACAATCCATAATCAGCGTCCTCCATGATTGTGTGTCCTACTGAACCAGACTGAGGGACCATTTAAAGGCTTAGGAAACCTTGGCAGGTGACACACTGAATTTACAATACTGAACTTTTTTACAATATTCAAATTTTCTTAGATTTTGGTTTTCATTACCTGTAATCCATAATCAACATTTACAGAAATAAAACACTTTAAATAGAACACTCTGTGTGTAAAGAATCTAGAAAATATAGGAGGTCACATTTTTAATTTAATTACTGAAAGAAATAAACGTTTCAAAGATATTCTAATTTATTGAGATGCACCAGTATGTGTTGGGTGCATGGAAAAGTGAGGAACCAAAGATGTCTGTTTTGCAAACTTTACAAAGAGAAGTCACAGCTGGAAGAAGTGGTCATGGCGGTCCAGATGAAAGAGACGAGAAATATGAATGATTACAGTCAGAAATAGCACCAGTAAGTCACTACATTTTTCCTGTATTGTACTAATTTAAATATGCAGAGCCCTGTGTAGAGCCAGTATTTTATGGTCACTGTATAGTGACAATATTGGCATACCTGGGTAGGGGGCCCACTCAGATCTGTTTGACCCCCCCCCTTTGCTGAACCCCTAGCTATACCTCTGAAACAATGTACCATATTTTTTGGACTATAAGACGCACCGGACCATAAGACGCACCTAGGTTTTAGAGGAGGAAAATAGGGGAAAAAAATTTGAAGCAAAAGATGTGGTAAAATATTTAATAACATAACCTATGGGAGTTGTAGTTTTGCAACAGCAGCAAGGCCACATTGACAGGTGGTCCTGCAACTGTATGGGGGTGCATAGGGCATCTTTTTTGCGGGGCCAGGTGTACTTTTTAGCTATGCTATTTTGGGGAATGTCTATTGCTTTGATCACTTTTTATTCAAATTTTTATCACACGCGAAACAGCGAAAAAAAGTTCGGCACTTTTGATTTTTTTTCTTCCCGCTACAATGTTCACCCTACAGGAAAAATATTTTTATAAGTTTGTAAACCAGATGTTTTCGGACACAGCGATACCTAATGTGTATGTGCTTCACAGTAATTTTCTACTTTTATATGTATTCCAGGGAAAGGGGAAGGGGGTGATTAGAACTTTTAGTTTTTTTTTGTTTTTTTTTTTTAGATTATTTAAAACTTTTTTTTTTTACTATTTTATTATCCCCCCCCCTTCCTCAGGGGGATTGAACAGTAGTCATTTGATTGCAAGTCCCATAGACTGCAATACAGCTGTATTGCAGTCTATGGGAGATTCTCTACATTACTATTGAGGCTGGTCATAGACCAGCCTCAATAGTAATATTCCTATGACAAGCCTGGGAGTCTTCGTAAGACTCCCAGCTGTCACAGGAACAGGTCAGCTCCTGCGATCTCGCTGAGCGGGAGCCGGCCTACAACGAGAAAGGTACCCACCAGACCCAGGGGCAGTTTTAATACTTTGGGGAGGGGCTTACAGGTAGTAATGTCCGCGATCAGAGTAATGTACAGAGGAGACACAGTAGCTATGGCAGCCCCTCAGGAGCAGAGCGGCCGTCATAATCTTTAAAGCCCCGTCATCTGCCGTAATAGTACGGCGGAAGTCAAGATGGGGTTGGCACCGCCGCGACACCCTCTCATCCCAGCCCAGGGCCCATAGAATCACCCCACTTCTGCCGCTGCAGGAAGCCGGCGGCAGAAGTGGGGGTGATGCTGCGACCCCGCTCTTCCACCCCACAGCCACATTCAGACTATAAAAGGCACCCCTTATTTTCCTCCCTAATTTGTCCAAAAAATACAGTAATACTTTTTAACATGCCCATACCATAGACATATTGCCATAGGGATACATAGTTACAGTTTTCACTGGATTATACTATCATACATATCCCACTCATATCCTCCTTTGCTTTATATTTCCTTTTTCTAGTTATATAGAGGTCATATGATCCCTTTTAATGTTTCAATATTAACCCCTTCCCACCACAGGCATGTTTCGATTTTCGTTTTTGACTCCTCCACCTTCCAAACCCCATAACTTTGTTATTTTTTTGTTCACAGAGCCATATGAGAGCTTAATGTTTGGTACCATTTAATATTCTGTACGATGTACTGGGAGGCAGGAAAAAAAATTCAAAATGGGGTTGCACTGGAGAAAAACTTAATCTGGGGGATTTTCTTATGGGTTTTGTTTTTATGGCATTCACTGTGCAGCCAAAATGACATGTCACCTGTATTAACATGGGTCAGTATGATTCTGGGGATACCAAATTTATATAGTTTTTTTTACGCTTTAACCCCTTAAAAAAAATTCAAATCCTTGCAAAAAAAAAGAGTCACCATATTCTGACACCCATAACTTTTTTATATTTCCGTGTACATGGATGTATAAGGCATCTTTTTTTGTGGAGCCATATGGACTTTTTAGTTATACCATTTTAGGGAATGTCTGATGTTTTGATCGCTTTTTATTCAAATTTTTATGGGAAGCAAAACAACGAAAAACAGTGGTTTGTCACTTTTGATTTTTATTTTCCATACGGTAAACATATTTTAATATCTTTGTAGACTGGGCATTTGTGGGTGCGAGGATATATAATTTGTTTATCTTTATTTCTTTATTTATTTTTATTTTAAATCTACCAAAAGGGGGAGTGATTTGAATTTATTTTTATAGTTTTTTTTACCATGCTATAAGCCCCCCTAGGGAACTTGAACCTGCAATCTTTTGTTTGCATGTCCCATAGACTGCAATATAAATGTATTGCAGTCTATGGGACCTTTGCTATTTAGGTATTAAGGCTGGTCATAGACCAGCCTCTATAGCTGAATTGCAATGACAGGCCTAGGAGCCTTCATTAGACTCTCAGCTGTCATGGAAACAGGATGGCTCCTCCAATCTTTTTTACTTTGGGGGCGCTACAGGAAAGTGCAATGCCCGCAATCAGAGTGAACTCTGATCATGGGCATTAGCTCCAGGTCTCTCCTGTACAATACATCTTTACCTTCCCGACATCCGCCATACAATTACTTTAAAGTTCCAGTGGAAAACTTTACTTCACACCACAAACACAGGATTATACTTCCAATCCTTTTTGGTCTATAGTTTGAGGGTCTGAAGTTTTATTACTTCTTTCTTTTCTTTAATATATTCTGCTTCCTGGTTGAGAGAGAGACTAATCCTCCTCCTTTCTAGTCCTATGCACCAACAGCCCCTCTTCGCAGTTAATTTATTTAACTGACACTCAAAGAGCATCACTTGCTCAAGGGACGCGCCCCTGAGTATCATGGCAACAGCAGTGGTTGTTCCATTTATATTTTACTTTCACTTGGGGTCACTGTGAAAGACTAATGGGGGAAGTGTCCGATGCCTCTTGAAATTTCGGCAGCTTTCCCCCGAGTCAGTGATGCCCTGTTTATTGGGATACAGGTGAATACCCCTGGGGCTTGCCGCAGAACCCCGTTTCTCCAAGCTAACCAGCACATATCACTTTGCAACAGGAGAATTCCCATCCCTGTAAGAAAAGAGGTGTCCTATGGCAGTTTTAGGCACCTTAAACTCCCTATAATACATGTATATACAGTAGGGAAAAAAGTATTTAGTCAGCCACCAATTGTGCAAGTTCTCCCACTTAAAAAGATGAGAGAGGCCTGTAATTGACATCATAGGTAGACCTCAACTATGAGAGACAAACTGAGAAAACATATCTAGAAAATCACATTGTCTGATTTTTTTAAGAATTTATTTGCAAATTATGGTGGAAAATAAGTATTTGGTAACCTACAAACAAGCAAGATTTCTGGCTCTCACAGACCTGTAACTTCTTCTTTAAGAGGCTCCTATGTCCTCCACTCATTACCTGTAGTAATGGCACCTGTTTGAAATTGTTATCAGTATAAAAGACACCTGTCCACAACCTCAAACAGTCACACTCCAAACCACTATGGTGAAGACCAAAGAGCTGTGGAAGGACACCAGAAACAAAATTGTAGACCTGCATCAGGCTGGGAATACTGAATCTGCAATAGGCAAGCAGCTTGGTGTGAAGAAATCAATTGTGGGAGCAATAATTAGAAAATGGAAGACATACAAGACCACTGATAATCTCCCTCGATCAGGGGCTCCACGCAAGATCTCACCCCGTGGGGTCAAAATGATCACAAGAACGGTGAGCAAAAATCCCAGAACCACATGGGGGGACCTAGTGGATGACCTGCAGAAAGCTGGGACTAACATAAGAAAGGCTACCATCAGTAACACACTACGCCGCCAGGAACTCAGTTCCTTCAGTGCCAGACGTGTCCCCCTGCTTAAGCCAGTACATATCCGGGCCCGTCTGAAGTTTGCTAGAGAGCATTTGGATGTTCCAGAAGAGTACTGGGAGAATGTCATATGCTCAGATGAAACCAAAGTAGAACTGTTTGGTAGAAACACAACTCCTCGTGTTTGGAAGAGAGTGAATGCTGAGTTGCATCCAAAGAACACCATACCTACTGTGAAGCATGGGGGTGGTAACATCATGCTTTGGGGCTGTTTCTCTGCAAAGGGACCAGGACGACTGATCCATGTACATGAAAGAATGAATGGGGCCATGTATCATGAGATTTTGAGTGCAAACCTCCTTCCCTCAGCAAGGGCATTGAAGATGAAACGTGGCTGGGTCTTTCAGCATGACAATGATCCCAAGCACATCGCCAGGGCAACGAAGGAGTGGCTTCGTAAGAAGCATTTCAAGGTCCTGGAGTGGCCTAGCCAGTCTCCAGATCTCAACCCCATAGAAAACCTTTGGAGGGAGTTGAAAGTCCATATTGCCCAGCGACAGCCCCAAAACATCACTGCTCTAGAGGAGATCTGCATGGAGGAATGGGCCAACATACCAGCAACAGTGTGTGCCAACCTTTTGAAGACTTACAGAAAACGTTTGACCTCTGTCATTGCCAACAAAGGATATATAACAAAGTATTGAGATGAACTTTTGTTATTGACCAAATACTTATTTTCCACCATAATTTGCAGATAAATTCTTTAAAAATCAGACAATGTGATTTTCTGGATTTGTTTGTTTTCTCATTTGGTTTCTCATAGTTGAGGTCTACCTATGATGTCAATTACAGGCCTCTCTCATCTTTTTAAGTGGGAGAACTTGCACAATTGGTGGCTGACTAAATACTTGTTTTCCCCACTGTGTGTATGTATATATATATATATATATATATATATATATATATATATATATAGTCCAATAACCGTCAACTATTCATTTAATTAGCGATTACTATCTGCCTACACTACATATGAATAACAACATATATTCCATTTAAATACATACAATTATGTAGGTTAAAAAACACACCTATTAGTTATATCCACATATAATTAGATATGTTCTCTCCTTTCATACAGAAGAGGGAAGAAAGCTGCTGTATTACCCACGGTCAGAGATAACTCTGATTTTGGGTGTTAACCACTTAGATGCTGTGATCAGGAATGACTGTGGCATCTAAGGGATTTTACTAAAGGTGTGCCTCCCTGATCACCACCGCTTTCCTGCGTCATCTTTGGCCAGTGCTGCTCCATTTCTATGGCAGACTGGAGTCTGATCAGTGGCCCTAGGTTTGCCTTCTTCAGTCAGTGATGGATAGGTCCTGCCGGAAGGTTGACTAGCAAGGCTAGCCAAATTGACAGCTGTTATGCCCTGCAATACAACAGTATTGCAGTGTATAATACTGAACAAGCATTGTACAAAGTTATCTATCCAAGCTGGCTTACTCCCCTATAAGCAGTAATATCACATACATGGACAAACTTAAAGAGGACCTTTCACGTCCTCATAGATGTGCGGTATTATATACCACTAGAAAGTTGACAGTGTGCTGAATTCAGCGCACTGTTGGTTTTCCCGGTATGAGCCCCGGTACTGGAGATATTGATGCCATTAATTTCGCCACCGATATCTCCCCACTGTCAGAAGGGCGGGCCTTACAGTTTAACGTCATCACTGGGCTGTGAGGAACACTCTCTCCCCCCCACCCGACAGTACAAGTCTATGGAAGAGTACAGTTACGGGGGGCATTCCTCACAGCCCAGCGATGACGAAAATGAATGGCACTATTATCTCCAGCATCAGGGCTCATATCAGGAAAGCCGACAGTGCGCTGAATGGAGCGCACTGTCAGCTTTCTAGCGGGATATAATGTCCCACACCTATGAGGATGTGAAAGGTCCTCTTTAAAGGGGTCTGTTCCGATGCGTTGTGGAGTCGCCGCCGGAAGCTCTGTGCTGCACATATCCGCTGAGGCCAATCAGTGTGCTGGAGAGGAATTAGTGAGTCACCACACGTATGTGAGTCACGTGTGGTGCAGGACTGCCAGCAGCGATTCCACGGCGCGTTGGACCGAACAGTGGCCATAGACACTGGAAAGCTGGGGACAGCTGAGTGTGTTTTTTTTTTTTTTTTTTTTTTCCATTTCCCCTTCCCCAGCCTTTTCCCTGGGTCCTGAAATTCGTGGACAACCCCTTTAACATAACTATACCTTGTGCTGTTACTTTGCTAATCCTGTTGAATATTATCATTCCCTTTGTCAAGAGGGTGTGTCACTTTTCAGTTGACACTGGCAGCATTGATTGACCAGTGCAGGGTCACACTGGTAACACCCACTTGTCAATTTATTTATACATTTCTAGGAGGAAAAACAGAGGAATGTTGGAATGCAGAGTTCTAAGGAAAGATGCTGCAGCATTGTAATTTCATAAAAATTAAAAGTATTTACTAAAACAGATATGTCAGGAAAGGTGACAGGTCATATTTAACTGGCTAAAGCACCTAAATGTTAATATTTTAAGAATTCCTGAACCTTATAGCTGAGTTGCAGAGGTGCTATGTGAGTTATAAATCAACTGGTAACAAAATGCAGATATATATCCACATAAGTATCCACTAACATATGCTTTTGCAAAGCCACACAGTGATTCTTAGTCATCTACCCTTCAGATTGTAATCCTTCTACCTCCATCTTGACACACAAAGTCTTGTTCATATAAAGAAAATGGTTGAAAAATCAGACAGGGAAAATCCTGATTTGCTGCCCACTCACTTTGTAAAGGATTCTTTTGTGTCAGAATTCTATCATGATTAACAGTATTCCCTTTTCACAGTCATCACTGTTAGACATGCATGCTGGTATTCTTTGGTGTGCCCAAAGCAAATCTCAGTGTGGCTAGGTCTGTGAACATTATGACGTGCAAGGAGCTGACTGGAAGAAACTGGTGAGCCTCTTTCTGTGCCAGACTGACTAATTGTGACTGTTCTAGCACAGACGAATGCATTCGACAAGACGAGGACTAAAATTGCAAACATATTGTGTATTAGTTATGTTAGTAGATGTAACATTTAATGATATTTGCAGCTTTAGAGGTTGAACACACAGAGCTCATATGTTATATGCTTCAGTGTCCTCTGATTTATCTAATTCCTGTTCTATGATTAATTGTATTCCAGTGATTTATGTATTTAGTTCATGACATTCATCTATTTATAATATTTCTTAAGAGTTTATAATGTGTGTTGGATGGATTGGGCATAATTGACCTCACAGCAAAGAAATCTCTATATTTCTATAAATGAATTATACTGGACAAAGGTACAAAACTCTTTATCCAGGGGATAAATGTCAGCTTCATTGTCTTTCTGTTGAGTGAAAGCTTCCTGATGCAGGAATCATTTACCTGTCATAATTCTCAGCTAATTATATTTAATGGAATTAATTTGCATTAATTGTATTTATTTTTGTGTAATATATGCTTACAGTACTTATAAAGATCTGTAGATTACATACAATATCCAGAGTTATATTCTTGCTGTGCAAGATAAAGAAAGTCTCTAACTTAAAAATGTATTTCATTTGTAAATGTTAGGACTAGATAGATATAAATACGGGGCTAGATAGATAGAATCCTTTTTTCAACCTGTGGAGTGCTGCCATTTTTTGGATTTTACTATGGATAGGTCTTTTGCTTGGATCTTTGAACATGCACCCTTATCTATATGATAGTGCAGCTAGTCTTTCTTTTAGATAGATAGATAGATAGATAGATAGATAGATAGATAGGAAATAAATACATGTGAAAGAGCTACTCTGTGTAAAATGTGTAATCAAAAAATTTTATATTTTTTCAATCAAGTTTTATGTTTGTATGTTATTTTTTAAGATCTTTTGGTGATTTTTTTTATATTTCAATATAAAATTTCTAAATTTTAAAAACAATTCAAATACCTTGCAGCTTTCATACTGGCAACTAAGCCTTAATAATAGGCTGAAACTTCCTGCTCTATGGAAGATTTTTTTTTGCAGCAGTCACCTCGTTATCAGCACAGGCAATATTACAATTCACAATAGGTGATGGACACTGCTTATCTAATCCCCTGTCTGCAGCTATCACAGAGGATGTCTGGAAAACTCTCCCATAGGAGAACATCCCCATACTATTGTGGCTATGGTCCACGTGGCTGCTGTAAAGTGTATCTCTAAATGCAATCAGAAAATAAAAACAGGTTACAAAATTTTTTTATCTGGTTTTAACTAATTAATTTGGGTGACACATTCCTTTAAGATATGAGATAAGTAGTTAACAGATATAAGAGACCATGAAATAAGCACAGTAGTAAATTAAGCAGCAATCTCTCATTTCTATGCTGTCTGCAGCCACCAGAACATCCTGCTCATAGGTTGTTGGCTACTAAACACCCAATCACCCATGTAGTGGAAGCAAACAACAACTTGAGAGATTCAACTAATTGGGCTAAAATCCTATACTTTCCTTCTCCCTGTTCTGTTTTATGTGGAATATAAGGTGATATTTCTGGTCAAAAAGAGCAAAAATATGTGGCGTGCATTGGAGAATGGGGTCATAGCCACCACTGGTGATCACTATTCACAAGTCAGCAAAGTAGTTCATAGGTGCAGTTGCAGTTGTATTTCTTTAAATCAAAGCTATGTATAGTCTTATACAAAATATATCAAGTAATTCCCTTTTTCATTGGGAAATCCCTGCCTCTTCGCTGAATACCAAGCACATCATCATAAATATCATAGGGACTGTGCTTGGTTTTGCAGCTCAGCCCCATTCACTTTAATGGAAACGAGCGGCTTCTGTGCCATATGACCTCTCAGATAATCTGTGGGAGTTCCAGGTGTTAGACCCTCATCGATAATATAGTGATGACCTATTCCAAGGATAAATGATAAATATTTCATACCTGGAAAGCCCTTTTAAAGCTTCATTTGGTTCTTGTTGCAATTTCAAAATTTTATTTTCTATGAGAGATGAAAAAGTTGTTGACATTTTTCTTTTTGATTTGTCCTTATTGATTTCTTTGACAACCCACAAAGGCTTTTTTAGTTAATCCTTGAAATCTCTCCTTTGTTTGTTATTTGATGAAAGGAAAATGGTACATAGATGCAGAATGTAGGGTTCAGGAGAGAACGATCAGTACTTTCAGCAGAGAGGAGTAAGTCCATCTTTTATTTGTGAGCAATAGATTTCTGGTTTAATTCCATTCACCTACTAGAAGAAAATATAATTTCATGGTGCACTTTACAGGTATTACTATGCCTTACAGATTAATGTTATTCTGCTTTTATTTTGCATGACAAGATATTGTCTGGGTCCTAAAACTGGTTTGTGAAGCTTCATAGTCTTACAAGTGCCAGACAGTGGTCACTGTGTCCTTAGAAGTGTTCTTTTTCACTTGCCAAGACCTGCAGAGTTTTTCAGAGCACAAACAAGCCTTTTTTTCATTCTTTCAGAAATGATTGTTAATACAGGATTCTGGAGTAGCATGTAGATAAGAATATTCTTTGTTATTTCAGTATCCTTAGTTTAGTCTTTCATGGAAAATTGAAGTGAAATGGAACTTTTTACACGTACATATTTTGATTCAGTAGGTAAAATGGTGAATTTTGACTTCACTACATATTTTTTCTCATATAATATATATACATTGCAATGTAAGCAAAATATTCAAAACCTTGATTTTTTCAAGTATGAGTGCTACACGCTGAAATACGTGCTCAGGTCATCTTTCTGTAGATAATGATAGCCTTTGAGAACAGTGAAACACCTGTAGCTGGACGTCTGGCCCATGTTCCAATGTCGTGCAAATGCTCATGATGGTTTGTGTTGACACTCTTTGCCACCTTAGGCTTGAAATGAGATGTCCAATTTCAGTTGCAGTACATTATTCCAATCAGATGATCCGTTCGTGCAGAGATTTGCTTCTGCGCACCTCTTGCTGTCATTCCAGGTTCCCCAACCACCAGGAAACAAAACTTTGAACAGTGCTGACATCTTGGCCTAGGCGCGTAGCAACCTGCTGGAGTAAAAAAACAGAGGTCTCTCAATTCAAGTATTCTGTCCCTCTCAGTGGCGATAACTGGCACATAAAGAGGAGTCACTGCACAATCATCCCACACCACTTGATTTGAGAATTTTTGAGGTTTCATGTTGCTAAAAAAAACTTTCCTTTCAATCTGGCTTTTATGCCCCTCTCACATGCCACAGATTGGAACTAGGTGTTTGACAATTTGATAATTTGCAGATCTTTCCGACACCTCCTACTTCATAGATTTACATAACCTTTCAATGTTGAAATGTGTATTTAGTTTATACTTATGATGTTATCATGAATATGAAAATAACATTTTCTTGAATAATTTTGTTTCCTTTGTATACAAATCGTAGGTTTACTTTTAACATTTGTTTAACCTGCCAGGGGGTGTCTCCTCCACAGGCTTCTGTATAAGGATATCATTGTTACACTATGTAAATTGTCTTCCCTATACACTTGATTGCATTATGTTTTTTGGATACACACTCGGCCCTGTTTGGGTAGTGATCAGCATCTATGTACAGTGTTTACATTATGGAACACAGCATCTGACTCAATTTTGCATTATTATTGTTCAATCGCTGTGGAGTACATTTTCATATGTTTTTTTTAGTCTTGTCCATATGTATTTATTTTATTTATATACTTATGATTAAAGATGTATGGTATTTTGAATATACTTTTTGTATGCTTCTATTTTTGGTTTATGTCAGTTTTAACTTATGTATAGGATTCTAGCTAGACCAAGGACAACATCTGCATGTAGTTTGTATGTTCTCCCTGAGTTTGTGTGGATTTCCTTTTGGGTACACCGGTTTCCTCCCACACTCAAAGGCATACTGATCCTATATAATCCTATAGGGGACAGTGACTGACAATGTTTGCAAAGCACTGTGGAATATGTTGCCACTGTACAAGTAAGAGTTACGCTAGGTTCACACTAGCGTTCTGGTTTCTGTCATTCGGGTCCGCATGGGGATTCAAAAGACAGAGACCCTGTCCACTTGAAAAGCGGTTACACACAGAAACCCGTGGACCCCATAGACTTTAATGGGGTCCGTTGGGTTTTCGCCCGGTTTCAGTATAAAACTGGCAGAGAGAAAAGTCTTCCTTGCAGGACTTTTCTCTCCATCTGATTTTAAGCGGAGTCTTGGTGGTGGAGGTGTGAATCCTGTCGAAAAAAGAAATAAAGAAAAAAGAAAGTGTTTTGGTGTGTCTGTCAAAGTAGTAGAATTATGATTGCTGCTACGAATAATAAATAAATTAATAAATTCATCAATAAAATAACTAAAATTTAGAAGGAAAAAAAAGAAAGTAAAAGCAACATTTAAAAGTCTTAGTTTACAGATTAATATTTAAGTAGAGTAAATGAGACAAGTCAGTCTAAGCTTTGTATAATTTACACTGGACCCTCCCTTCTATGATCCATATATTCATTAAATAAAATGCTGCACCCTTTTCATTATGAAGGCATCAAGTGGCCTGGATTAGGAAATGATCAAACACTTTGCTGGTAATGCAGTTTCAGGCCTCTTAAATTTAAGGGAATTCACTGCCTAGATTTCTTATTAAAGAGGACCTTTCACCACTTCCAACAAGTCCAGCTCTTTACATCAATAAATATTTATCCCTCCACTGATTCAGGCACAATTGGATTTTTTTTCTCTAACCCCCACTGTTACTGAGCAATCAATGCTGTTAGTTTTGGTGTCTGATATGCTATTTAGGCTCTGTACTGTCAAGAGGGTGGTGTCAGGCAAGAGCAGGCAAGGGGTGTGATTCTGAGCTCTGACACTGACTGCCTCCGATTGGAGCTATGAATAGGCTTGACTGCCCTGACTTTATAGAGCTTAAATAGCACATTAGGCACCAAAACTATCTCCTCTTGTTGCTTGGGAAAGGTGGAGCCTGGAGAAAAAATTCCAATTGTGCTGGAATCAGTGGACCTACACCTGTAAACAGAAGCGAAGAACTTGAATTTGTGGAGGTGGTGAAAGGCCTTCTTTAACTAAAACCTGATACTGAAACAGAAATGATTTTTTGCAAGGTCACTGTGTGGGGAGATCGGGATTTTGGGGAGGTAAATTGTAATCATCTTATATTGTTAATCTGTGTTTTCTGCCAGTTATAATTGAGATGATTGCTGAAATGCGGTTTATTTTTGCATTTTTGCAGTCTATTTTTTTATATAGATATAGTACAAAATAAGTTTAACATAAAAACTTAATTTAAGTAATGTAATTCTTTGGTGATACATTCACTTTAAGAAAACATTCAAGCCTGCACATGTACCTTCCCTTGTATGAACCGTTGTCTACTTCGGTTGACCTCTGAGTTTTAACACTCACACTGTTTAGTTTCTACAGTACCTCCTTAATGTAAAATGTGTTGCATTTTCATGTATGGATTTTGTCTGCTCTATCTTTTGTCCCCTGTAAAATAAGTGGCTTCAGGTCTCTCAGTTAATTTATGTTTATGGCTATCTTTACCCCTTAGTGACTGACCTGTTTTAGGCCTTAGTGCCCAAACCATTTTTTGCATTCTTCCGTCATCACAAACCAAGGGATATAAATTTTTTATTTTTATGTCAGTGTAACTGTATGAGAGCTTGTCTTTTGTGGGACAAGTTATAGTGTTTAATGGCACTATGTTGGGGTAGATAGATGTAATTGATTAATGCATAACTCAACTTTTGCTTTTCTGGCAGTATTTATGTCCTTAATGCATTTTGTAATATACTTTATTAGCAAGTTGTGTGTCCTTTCTGTGAAATCCATGCATCAAATTAATGCATCTTTCTTCATCTGTTCTTCCCCTTGCTTCTGTTTTGAGAGCTGTTCTTGCCTCTCACTGAGTAACTGTGTATGTATGGGTTTGGAGTACGGGACTGTGTAAAGTGTAGAAAAAAAATAGGGGAGGGAAGGGTTACTTCAAACAGTTTTATTTTGGGCATTATAAAACATAGAAACTTGCTTTTGGTGTCATATTGTGTCGTGTTGTAGTTCTACCTGCATTATTTCCAGAGATATCACTTGTTGAAAACACAGTCAAGATTGAGATATTTATATGCTGCTCTGGAAATAATATACAGTAGATAGCACTGCAACCTTAGTGTCATATAAAAGAATAGAATCTCCTCTTTCATATGGCACCAAAAACTTCTATGTTTTATAATACCGGAGATATAACTGTTTGAAGTGACCTTCCTCTACCCTCATTTTTTCTTCAATTTACACAAACCCCTACTCCATACACAGTGAAAAGTAGGGGACAGCTCTCAATACAGAAGCAAGGGTAAGAATAAAGAGATGCAGGATTTCACAGAAATGAGCCAAAAATTGTTAATAAAGTATATTACACAATTTATTAATGGAAAAAAATACTGCCAGAAATTCAAAAGTGTAGTCATAAAGTTTAGTTATGTTTTAACTTCTAATAATTGTTTCTGGGAAGGAACAGAAAAAAAAGCAGTAGACTGTCATTGTCTTTTTATGCTATAAATTTTGCGCCATTCACCATGCAGCTTAAGTAACCTGATAAATGTATTTACTGGGTAGATATGATTACATTAATACCAAATTTTTATAATTTTTAAAAAAGTTTTACTATTTTTTACTACATTTTTTCAAAGTAAAAAACCTTTTTGTATCAAAAACTAAATTGTGAGGACTTATTTTTTTGTGGGAAGACCTGCTGTTTTTATTTATGCAATTTTGGGGCATCTAATACACTTCCATCACCTTTTTAAGTTTTTTTCCGTGGCCAATAGTCAAAAAAATGTTAGTTCTGGCATAACTTTTTAGATTTTTTTTTTTTATGGTGGTCACTGTGCAGGGAAAATAAAATTGTAGTTGTACTGCTCAGGTTATTATGGATGCGGCCCTAATCAATATGTTTTATATTTTCAATTTTTTATTTCTTTATAATTTATTATTTAACTGGTGGCAAAATGGTTAGCCCTGCTGCCTTGCATCACTGGGATCCTAGGTTTGAATCCATCCAAGAACAACATCTTTATAGAGTTTGTGTGTTCTCACCGTTTTTGCATGGGTTTCCTGAGGGTACTCTGATTTCTTCCTGCACTCCAAAGGCATACTGATAGGGAATTTAGATTATTATGAGTCATATAAAAGCGCTGTCTATAAAAGCGCTGCATAATATGACAGCACTATGTAAGTAAGCACAATAATAATTAATTTTTTTTATATTATTTTTAGTCCTTCAAGGGGTCTCTTCTGATCAATGCATAATACATTGCAGTTCCTATGTAGTGCAATGTATTATACTGCCTGTCAAAATCAGTTTATTAGGCCATGCAGTATACTGAAAGTAAACCTGGGGGGCATGAAAGTAAACCCCCAGCTGCCATGTAAATTGCAGGATTGTGATGCCTAGAGGAGGGAGACCCTCCAAAACAATTTAAATGCTGCTATTGCTATTTACTCTGGCATCTAAAGGCTTCTGAAGGAATCTAAATTGTCAAAAGTCAATTGCATTGGAAAAAGGGAGTCTGTCACTAGAACTTAGCATATCAAGCTAGTCCCACACATAGATAGATAATTAGTGTCACCTGAATCAACCAGTGTTTTCCCTTATGAATCAGTGCCTCCTTTGCTGATATATTGTGTTTTTGTTAATATGCAAATACGCTAATCGGTGCATCAGCAACAACCTCATTGTCTAAATATCTCATTTACATATTGACTAAAACATTGATCTCAGCAAGAGCCACACTGCTTCACAAGGTGAAACACTGTTTGATTTAGGTGACTCTAACCTATCTATATGCAGAGTTGGGTTGATATGCTGGGGTTTGGTAAAAGACCCCCTTTAAAGGGGTTGTCCTATTTCAGGAAATAAATGTTATTGTTTGTATAATGAATTTTATGCTTATTATAATCCAATGTTTACTTCCACTGGGTAAAAATCAGTCCATGGTCATGTGATGGACACACAGGTGCACAGATTATTAAAAGACAGAGCTCTGATTACTGTTCTGTGACTGTAACAAACCTTGCACCTGTGTGTCCATAACCATGTACTGGTTTTTATCCCCTGGAAATAAACAATAATTAACAACAAGGAGATATCTAAAAAACCAGGAGGAAATGATACAGAAAGTATATTATCATCTTGTATATTCTTGTATAAGTGGTATCTTCTCTAGGACAACAGCAATGTTTTCTCCCCCAGTGGTAGTGCATGTGAACCATAACATTTAGGAGGAGAGGGCTGGGTCTAGGCTTCATACTTTGTTTGTAATGCCTAATTTTATGCTAAAAATATGTTTAAAAATATAGGTTTGTAAAAAATAAAAATGAATAAACCTTTGTATTGCAGCATCTAAAAAACTTGCACTAAAAAGTGAACATATTATTTAACCTGCATAGTGAAAGCCATACAAAAAAGTAACTAGAAAACAACACAAAATTTGATGCTTTTGTTAATCTTGCTTCCAAAAAAAAATTAAATAAAAAGTGACCAAAAAGTTGAATGTACCCCAGAAGAGTCCAAATGAAAGCTCATTCTGCAATAAAATATGCCCTTACACAGCTTGATCAATTAATTCATTAAACAGTTATGGATCTTAGATTATGGTGATGCAAAAACAAAATATTTGAAAAAAGTGTTTTTATTGTTCAAAAGTAGTAATCATATTGACCCAAAGAATCAAGTTAATTTACACCACACAGTGAAAACTGTAAAAATGAATCAAAAGCAAATTAAAAATTGCTATTTTTTGTATGCCCGCACCCAAAAAAAATATGATTTTTAATGCACTATATGTACTCCAAAATGTTTTCATAAAAATCAAGTCACCATATGGCTATATCAAAAAAGTTACGTCTCTCAGAAGACAGAAATGGAAAAAGCAAGAGTATATCTCATCCTGAAGTCCAAAATAGCCTGTGTAATGAATGCCATTCTTTGGAGATAGCCTTAAAGTCAATGTAAGGCTCCACATTGCGGAAAAGATTTTTCTGCAACAGACTGCTGTTTTGAGCCAAATCCGGGAGAAAACATTGAAGCCTGTACATAGACCTTCCCATATATGAGCTGTTGCCTACTTTGGTTGACCTTTGTATTTGTGGCCAAATGGGATCCAAAAATGCTTACAATAACACTCAAATTTTTCAGTGTGAAATATGTTGCATTTTCATGTATGGATATGGCCCTCCTGATCTTCTTGTCCCTTGTGAAATAAGTGACTTCAGATCTTTCAGTTAACTTCAGCTGATACAATTTGCCTCTAAGGTATCAGTTCACACTATGTTATTGCCTGCTGCATGCCAGTCTAAGTCGAAATAGATGCACATTGTGCCTAACTATTGAAAATAGGTGATCTATGGTCATGCATTAGATCATATGGTGTTGTTAGTATACTGTTTGCAGGTACAGTTATGCTGATCTGTTCACCTCTCTATATTTCACAGGATTCTAGCCTTTACTAATGTGAGTCCTATGTTGTAGAAATGTTGATTAATCTCAAAGCTGCAGCCAACACCAATTCACTAAACTGATGATATTTCCAAAGCACTTCACCTCTTATCTCAATCATATAAAACAACTTGAATTTTAGCAATAATGGTCTCAAGTGGGAAATACTTCTTTCAGATTTTGCTGGGAAAGAGAAAATGCATTTTACATTTGTGGCGGACATTTTTGGTCACCAAAAATGCTTAGCAGTAAAATTATTATGGATAAAATTCAAAGCAAAATGGACTACCGACATTATATGAGAAGTAGGAGGGTTGCTTGTCATGTAAAAATCTGTGTCGCCACTAGTCATTGTCACAAGTGACTCATCTCAAAGTATAGACAAATACATCTGATCCTTGTTTCCTTCAATGGGGGATAGTCAGACAACCAGCATGTACATTAGATTGTTGGCAGATCTCATGAAGAGAGCAGGATCTACAGACAAGAACCTAATATGTATGTTCAGCTTGTTGAGAGGCATATACAGTCATGGCCAAAAGTTTTGAGAATGATACAAATATTAATTTTTACAAAGTCTACTGCTTCAGTTTTTCTAATGGCAATTTGCATATACTCCAGAATGTTATAAAGAGTGATCAGCTTAACAGCAATTACTTGCAAAGTCAATATTTGCCTAGAAAATGAACTTTATCCCCCAAAACACATTTCAACATCATTGCAGCCCTGCCTTAAAAGGACCACCTAACATCGTTTCAGTGATTGCTCCATTAACACAGGTGTGGGTGTTGATGAGGACAGGGCTGGAGATCAATCTGTCATGATTAAGTAAGAATGACACCACTGGACACTTTAAAAGGAGGCTGGTGCTTGCCATCATTGTTTCTCTTCTGTTAACCATGGTTATCTCTAAAGAAACACGTGCAGTCATCATTGCACTGCACAAAAATGGCCTAACTGGGAAGAGTATTGCAGCTAGAAAGATTGCACCTCAGTCAACAATCTATCGCATCATCAAGAACTTCAAGGAGAGAGGTTCCATTGGTGCCAAAAAGGCTCCAGGGCGCCCAAGAAAGACCAGCAAGCGGCAGGACCGTCTCTTAAAAGTGTTTCAGCTGCGGGATCGGGCTACCAGCAGTGCAGAGCTTGCTGAGGAATGGCAGCAGGCAGGTGTGAGTGCATCTGCAGGCACTGTGAGGCGGAGACTCTTGGAGCAAGGCCTAGTCTCAAGGAGGGCAGCAAAGAAGCCACTTCTCTCCAGAAAAAACATCAGGGACAGACTAATATTCTGTAAAAGGTACAGGGAGTGGACTGCTGAGGACTGGGGTAAAGTCATTTTCTCTGATGAATCCCCTTTTCGATTGTTTGGAACATCTGGAAAACAGCTTATTCGGAGAAGAAGAGGTGAGCGCTACCACCAGTCTTGTCTCATGCCAACTGTAAAGCATCCTGAAACCATTCATGTGTGGGGTTGCTTCTCAGCCAAGGGAATCGGCTCTCTCACAGTCTTGCCTAGAAACACAGCCATGAATAAAGAATGGTACCAGAATGTCCTCCAAGAGCAACTTCTCCCAACCGTCCAAGAGCAGTTTGGCGCTCAACAATGCCTTTTCCAGCATGATGGAGCACCTTGCCATAAAGCAAAGGTGATAACTAAATGGCTCAGGGAACAAAACATAGAGATTTTGGGTCCATGGCCTGGAAACTCCCCAGATCTTAATTCCATTGAGAACTTGTGGTCAATCATCAAGAGACGGGTGGACAAACAAAAACCAACAAATTCAGACAAAATTAAAGCATTGATTCTGCAAGAATGGACTGCTATCAGTCAGGATTTGGTCCAGAAGTTGATTGAGAGCATGCCAGGGAGAATTGCAGAGGTCCTGAAGAAGAAGGGTCAACACTGCAAATATTGACTTGCTGCATTAACTCATTCTAACTGTCAATATAAGCTTCTGTTACTCATAATATGAATGCAATTATATTTCTGTATGTGATAAAAACATCTGACAAACACACATAAAAACCAGAGGGCAGCAGATCATGTGAAAATATAATATTTGTGTCATTCTCAAAACTTTTGGCCATGACTGTACATAGTCAAGTCACATTATTATGACCATATCCTACTTTTGATGTTGGCAGCATGTAGCTTATTATGGAAGCAATGTGTTGTGGGCTGGCTTGGTGTTTATATAACGTGTGCAATAGGTTGTTTGAACACACATCACTCTTTCTTGTCATGGGTAAAAGGGGCGACTTATCGGAGTTGAGTTGCAAAAAGGAATGATTATTGGCTTTTAGTCCAAGAGTGGCAGTATTTCTCAAACAGCAGTTTGTGTTCACATGCTGCTGCAGTAAAATTTTATCATGAATGGACAAATGACACCATTGGGAATAACCAATTTGGAAACTGTGGAGCACCAGGTGCCATTGATGTGAGAGGTGAACGTTGGCTTTGAAGGTGTGCAAGGGTAGACTGACATGCAACAGTGGAGTAGCTCACTGTAAAAATGAGTGAGAGAAAACAACAGTTCAAAGAGACCCTACTGCATATGGCGCTCTGCAGCAGACGGATGGTCACTGCACCTATGCTAACAAAGATGCATTGGAGAAAAAGGCTTCAATTTGCATGGCTGTATTGGAATTGGATCACCACTGATTGGCAAAGGGCTGCCTTCTGTGATAAGTCACATTTTCTGCTTCATCAAACTGATAGACATTGGTATGTCCGACGAGAAACATCAGAGAACAAACACCCTTCAACAATTGCTGGAAGAACAAAAACAGATGGTGGTAACATTATGGTTTGAGGAATTTATTCATTGTATTCTCTGGGCCCTTTTATCCATGTGGAAGGCACTCTAAACTGATTTGGACATGAATACATCCTTGCAGATCACGTACAGCCATATATGCTGTTTGTCTTGCTGGAAGATTCCATTTGCCCATGGAAAACATTGCGGTATGTCACACAGCTAGAAATGTTCAACAGTGGTTTGAAGAGCACAACGAAGAATTTCAAGTACTTCTCTGGCCATGTAATTCCACAGACTTGAACCCAATTGAGCATCTGTGAGACCACCTCGATCGTCATGTTTCCTCTATGGATCTTCCCCCACACACCCTCCAGCAAATGTGGGATCCTCGGGGACAACCTATTGTAGAGTTCGGCAAGGATTATGGTGCTGCAGAAGTTCTTTTAGGAAGGGCCTAAGCTGTTTATGGATTTGAAGGCCATCAAGCAAACTTTAAAAGTTATTCTCCATTTTACAGGCAGGCAGTGCAGTGAGCAGAGGATGCAGGTTTTGGGAGCATGTTGGGGTTGTTATTATTATGTGATTATTAACCTAGCCTCAGAATTTTGGACTATTTGAAGACAATGTATTTCTTTATCTGGAAGACCTAAATATAGGGCATTACAGTAATTTAGACATGAGGTTATGAAGGCATGGAACAGCATGGAGAGATCTTCTGTTGGAATAAGGTGTTTGATTTTTACAATTTTTGCAACTTCTTTAGGTGGAAGTACAAAGATTAGCTATTAGAGCATAGCACGTTTGGCGCAAGGCCCTTTCTTGTGCCAAACATGCACCACAAGCCCCGATATATATGCTTTGCCCTCTACATTTTGGGAATGTGGGCGTTGTGGGGATCAGGAGTATATTTCCATTCTGGTGCCGGCACCTCCAACAGATTTATAAAGAGACAGCAGCCTTCTTATAAATCTCTTGGTCTCTGTGCCAGTCGGGCCAATTGTTGAGTTTTCAAGGGTTGTGTTTCCTAGAGATAGAGGTGGTGGATGTACAAGTTGCCATTTTGCCATTACGTGCTGACCTCCAATCATGAGAACTTCAATTTTTTTCTTGGTTCAGCTTTAGCCAGTTGACATTAATCTATTCTGGTAGTGTGGTTACGCATGAATTTATGGCTGGAGGTGAGTCATTGACTTTAGGCTTTAAGGCTATGTAATGGTGGGTATCATCTGCCTAGCAGTGATAAGCTGGACCATGACTCTTGATTAATTTGCCTAATGGGAACATGTAAACTGCAAACAGCATTAGGGATAGCACCAAGCCCTTTGGAACTCTATATTTTGAGGGGACTGGTGAGGATGATGATAAGCCAAGAGATACTCTTTGTGGTCTGTCGGGAAGGAACTAAATCACAGAAGAATTGTTCCATCAATACCCCAAAACTCCTTCAGTCTATATATTAGGATGTCATTGTCAACTATCTGAAATGCTGCTAAGAGGTCTAAGAGAATTTGGATGGTGCCTTTGCTTTGATACTGGCCATGAGCAGGTCATTAAAGGGGTTGTCCTGGATAAAATGATATTCCTACTGTAAGCTAAACACCCTCCATCTACCGTCTAACTTACGTAGTTTACAAAAAAATCTATATTTACCTTGAGTGACGGAAGGAAGTGATGTCCCGTCACATGCCCGCCCCAGACACATTTTCAGATTTTCTGGTGATGTTCCATTTCCCCGTTCTGGAAACAGAATGTCACCTATACTCACTCCCCCATCATACTTACCTGTCTTCCTGTCTGGATGTTCTGGGCACAGGACATCACTTCTTTCTGGCACTCTGGCTCTATTGCGCAGGCATCGGCAGACATAAAGAAGAGGAAGAGCCGGCCCCCCAGAAGGAAGTGATCCTTCTGCCCAGAAGATCTGGCTAGGAAGACAGGTAAGTATGATGGTGGGTGGGGGGTGGGTTGTTAGTTAGGAAGGGCTAGTAGTGGGCAGTCTAGCTAGAGAAACAGGGAGGGGGTGAGAGGGAGGGAGTGAGAGAGGGAGGTAGTGTGAGTCAGCTCTGAGTGAAGCACAATACATCATGATAGTTGTAGGAAAACAGAACAAGAAGATACCCATGTAAACAAATGCAGGGGATGTCAGGAGCTCCCAGAGAAACCCAGAAATCACTCAAAACACTGCTAGAGGTATTTGGTTGCACTTATCAACCTATTAATAACACCAACAGACCTTTTTTGCCCAGAAAACCCCTTTGAGTACTTGTGTGAGTGCTGATTCAGTGCTATGTTCTTCCAGCACATCTAGCTGCTGTCCATGCTGCACACAACAGTTACTCTGCTGGTGGTCATAATAATGTGAGTCGACTCTGTATTACTATAACAAAAGCATATTATATTTATCTGAGTATTAGACTGTATGTATATAATACCATTTATCTGTGGAATATCTTTAGCACTTCTATGCTTTCTACTTGACTTTGCACTTTTAAACATCTTATGTTACAATGGTATTGGTGGTTGTAGTGGCAGTGAAGGGGTGGCTATAGGTTGTGAACCGCTACCCATCACCGAAATGAAGGAGCTGTGATGTTCTTGGGAGCGTGGTGCATTTTCAACAGTTGTTGGCTTTAGACTAGGCTTAGACCACATTTCTGACATACTGTTAGGTTGAGGTTATCTGTTTTATTTTATTTTTTTAACAAAGTTAATACCACACCCAGTTGCCATTGATTGTTATTGCAAAAGAAAAACAAAGCACCTACATACTGTTTTTGCACATAAAAAATTACCAGTCTAATAATGGTAGGTACAGATATCCTGCTGCATCTTATTATCCTGTTTTTACTGTACAATTTTTGGGAGAATGTATAGCAGAGTGTGGATTACATACTTCTTTAACCTTTTAAGGAAGAAGGGTAGTATGCACGTTAATGATTTTTTTCATATTTTTTCTTCCCTGCCTTCCAAAATTCATAACTTTTTTTATTTTTCTGTTAGCATATCTAAGTGAGGGCTTATTCTTTCCATGTCAAGTTGTATTTTCAATTGGCACCATTGTACTGGGGTACATATAATGTTTTGATGAGCTTTTATTAACTTTTTTTTGCGGGCCCATGTGAAAAAACACACAATTCCATCATAAGTTTTTGCATTTTATTTTTATGGCATTGACTCTGCATTAAAAATGACATAGGCAACTGGTTGCACAATATTACTTATTATGCGCAGTATCCCAGTGATCTATTTATTTGGCTTAATTCTTTGGGGTTTCCCATCATAGTGTTCATTCTCAAGGCAACCCATTTTTCTGCCCTTCTTTGAAGGATGAGTAACTGGAGTCGTGTTTCTAGATAAAATATTTAATCTTTAATTATCTTGTGTGAATGTACTGCAGCTTTTAATAGTGAATCATCTAGTAGCTTTAGTGCTGCCATAGATTTACTATTATTACTATATTACTATACATATGTTCTTGTTGTATACATGTTGAATTGCCACTACCAACCCTGACATCACACTGGTTAGTTAGTTTGGTGATTAAATAATACATACTTTTTGTTTCAGACTTTTATACTAATACCTTTGTCAGAATACAGTACAGTGTTAGTGCTGCAGGTTTACATTAGCCACTACATGTTTCTTCAGCCAGGGAAGCAGCATATTGGTCCTTCCAGAGATGTGGCATTGTCTTAGCAAAGGAACATTAGTGGAAGAGTGAAGAAATCAGGCGATACCTTTTAGAGGCTAACTGAGTATATTTGATGGTAAGCTTTCGAGAGTACTAGCTCTCTTCTTCAGACATGGTGTTATACAAGAAACTGAAAATTCACAGACTTTTTATACACAAAAGACATGGACCTTCAAAGGATCTTAGAATCTTTAAAAATAACAAAATGCAATATAAGTAGAGAAGTTATTTACAACAGGTCAAGAAATAAACAATCTGGAAACTTGTGGGGCATGACGAAGGGATCAGTAATTCTTGCTGTTATCTATTTCCTATCAGGTGGTGATTTGTGACCCTCACAGTTCATACATAGTGTGACATGAAACTGGCATGAGTATTAAGCCCAAATTGCAGAGTTTGAAATGTTTGCATTAACTTATATTCCCATTCCTTTCTCTCCCTCTGCGTCTTAAAATGTCCTATTAAAACCACAACCCGCAAATTTTCAATGGAGTGGTCTTCTCCGGAGAAATGTGCGGCCACTGGGAGATCTGTTCTGCTTTTATTAATGGTGAATCTGTGTGAGCTCATGCGCTGACTGAGTCTCTGCCCTGTTTCCCCCACATAGAGTTCTGTGGTGGGACATTGCACACACAGATTATGAGATACACCACATTGGAAGACCAAATTAGGGGGGCATTTTCCTGCAGGTCTTTTTCTGCCTTAAGTCTTCTATGTTTCCATATTTCTAGATGAAATACCTTAGACATAGTTCACGAGGATCCTGTATTCTGATGCTGAATTTGGACTTTATGCTGCCTGCATGATACTGATCCAGATCTGTTCTAACTATAATTTCAAGACCAATCCACTATCAGCTGGCTGTCTATTAGGGACCTGGCCAGGAACTGGCATGCAGGTATACTTTTTGACTAGAGTCTGTGGAAAGTCTTACATGCAGCGAAGTAGAATATAAATTGCCAGCAGATTGTCATATTCCCTAATTTTCTGGTTGTCTGTACTAAGGGTGTTATAGAGATGTTCCAAATTAAGGGTAAGCGCGCACGTTCAGGATTTTTAATACAATGTTTGAAGTCAAAACCTGGAGTGAATCAAAAAGAGAATTAATATCAGCCATTTATAGATTCTTATCCATTATGATCCAGAATCTACAGCAAAAGAAAAATGGCCAAAATATAAGGATAGGAAAAATACACATAAAACTCAACTTTTGATTAAACAATTAAAACCTATGACATATAACTATACTAATGTCGCTAAGTATCCACAGATAAAAAGTACTTAGTAAACCTATCCTGGCTTAAGAACAGGGTAAGGACCCTATGTTATCTTCTGTCGCCCCCCCCATAAACGCCCAGGATTAATGTTTATAAAAACCGCAGAGCAAGATTCTAAATCTGCGGTGTATTCAGATGAAGCGCTTCCGGCTTATACTATCCTTGTCAAATGAGTAATAAAGAAGGTAATATAATGATGACAAGGAGTTCAAGATAAAAAATATAAAAAACTCCAATCACCATCAAAAATGTTGAAGAAAGGTCTGAGGAAATAATTAGTCACTAATCCCACACCCAAGCATGGTGCTCAATCAAATCCTCCCTTTCAGAAAGATATTAAACTCTCCTCTCTCCCATCACCCTACGCGTTTCCCCTAGTGGATAATCGCTACACTAGGTTCATCAGGGGAATTTCTATGACTACATGGAGAATAAATTCAAAAATAACAAAGATAATGTGTTAAAAACCACAATTCCCGACGCCCAGATGGTAGGCGCCGCTACTTCAAATGTTAAGCTTCCTTTTTTTTTTTGGACTGAAAGGAGTTCAGTCAAGTACGTTTATACTAGTAGGACCAAATTACAAAAATATGACCAGTATGTTCACATTATTAACTATTATAATGTCATATTGCTACCTTTTTCTTCTTTTTAAATGCAAAATAATACATACATTAGTAATACTATTATTAATAACAAAAAATAGTAATATTTAATTGATTATAAAAAAAACTTCTGCTAATATGAACTGTCTTGTAAAAGAATATTTTCATTTAGCTGTTTGTCTAGCTTTATGTCTCTGTGTCTATTTCTATTGTCTATATTTAATGAAAGAGAATAATAGTAGCAGGAGTAAAGATGCTGTATGCTCATAACCTACTGCTTCATATGGAGGCCAAGTTGGTTTAGATTTTGCTATGTTGCCAATAAATGCAGCTGCAGTCATGGCACCAATACAATTGAAAAATTGTACAAAAGGTCATCAGGCCCTGCCTGTACACCAGTGCATCTGTTCTCTTTTTTGCTATCACAGCTGGGTACAACAGGCATGATCTCCTTATTCACATTAAGTCAGCTGTCTTAATCATGAAATACTAATAGAAATGCTGAATATATTTACTCTGTCTTTAAAAAAGTAATTCATTATAGATGAGCATAGAAAAGTAAAAATAAAAATAAAAAAACTGTGTGGTAATACTAAAATATTATCCCATTCTAAAATTTTCTATGCAACAACAATTAAAAACAGAAATATATAAAATTGGCCTTATTATAAAATTAATACATTCTGTAGTTAATTTGTCTCCAAAACAATGGCCTAAAAAAAAAAAAAAAAATTTATATATATATATATATATATATATATATATATATATATATATACCCAGAAATGGTACAGTTGTGCCACATAAACAAGCCAGCTCTGTCAATTGTAAAATAAAAACATTATATTTTAGGGGTGCTCATACGTAATTTTTCCCCTGGGAATGCCCTATAGCCAAAAAACTGTGAAAGCACTGGGCAAGGGAATAAAAATATATATTACTGTACACTGTTCTTAAACTTAAAATAGAACAGGTTGTGACAACCTTTTAATTAAAAACACAGTTATTATCATCATCTAAAATTGTAACATCTTTTATGTAGGGTAGTATAAAATGTGCATTTTGCGCAATAATCAGCCTCACTGCTGCCTGAGGTGACCTTTAGAAAGGTGCCCCCCCACCCCTTAAAATACCTGATCAGGTGCCCCTAATTAACACTGTAGGCCACACACCCCCATTTCTTGATAAAAAAAAATCACATTATTTGGCCCACACACAGTATAATGCGCCATTTAATGGCCCCCAGAGAATATTATCCCTTTACTGACCCCCTAACAGTATAACACCCCCTTTACTGGCCCCCATAGTCTATTACCCCTTTTATTGGCCCCCATACAGTATGAGACCCATTTTACTGACTTTCCTGTATACTGTCCCCCTTTACCGGCCCCCATACTTTATAACACCTCCTTCACTGTACCCCATACAGTATATTGCTTTTTTACTGGCTTCCACACACAATATTGTCACTTTTTAGGCTCCCTTACGCATAATATTACCCACTTCTTTTAGCCTCCCCACAGTATATTGTCCCTTTTTTGGCTCCCACACAGTATACTGCCCTCTTTTTCTGGCCTTAGATTCAACCAAAATTTTTCAAAAGTTTCTAGCTCAGCTTGAATCCAAAACCTTTAGGGTTCATCACCCACAAAGCAGTATTGTACTCTGGGGTCTCCTTAGGTCCTAGAGTATAATAAGGAGAGGTGAGTAGAAATAACAAACACTTGCCTCTCCTGGGCATCTTTGCAGGGTCCCCGACATCCCCTTCATAGCCTCCATCTTATGTTATGTGTCCTGGGATCACTTTTGAGGCCTGTGTTTGGGCCTCAGAGGCCACATGGGGTCGTATAGAGCGACATGACGTCAGGTTGCCTCATGGAACTTGTGGCCCTGGAAATAATATTCCATTCTGAGGCTGGCTAACCGAAATAAATGTGATTAGAGATAAATTTGTAATGCTTCAAGGGCACTCTACTGTCAAACAAATTTCTGTAGACCATATTTCCCCAAATCATGTAGTGTAAAATACATTAAGGTATTAAAGCACTGTGGACTCTATAATCATACAGTATGTTGGGAATACAAGATTGTAACATGAAATACTCCTGGTGGTAAATTTTACCACAGAATTGCACATTATCACAGAATTGCTCATCACTACTTGCCACCTTGCTGAAGAAGTGTAATGTTATGCTTGGGTTTGTGCCCAAACACCGAGATACAACCTAGGAACCGTGGGATACAAAGGAATCCAGCTTAATCACTACTCGGGGAGGATGACCAGATACAGCTTAACCTGAATACACCTTCCTCGTGTTTTCTGTAACAACTAAGTTTATAAGGAACTTGCTCTTATTGCACTAGAAGTCATAATTTCATAAAAGAGAAATTCATTCTATATCACTTCTAATAAAAATCCAGTACTGTCTTGAACAATTCTGGCATGTGACAGGTCAGAACATGACTTAGCATGAGATATTGTTCCATTTTTCTTGATGCTATAAATCCACTAAATTAATTTTTTCAGGACAAAATAAACAAGTTGATTTAGTCAGTGGCATGAGGAAAGTATGTATGTTAAATATATAGATGTTGGTGGTAATAGATTTCTGGAAAGAAGAGTCTACAATAGCTAAAGAAGTTTACTTGATTTTCAAAATGTAAAATGTCGGACCACAGCATGTTTATTAGGGGTAATACATTTAAATTCTGTTTTTTCTACAAGAAGAGACACTCTTGCCTGTGAGTTGTTTGTGATATAGAAACTCATCCTCATTTAAAGAGTACCTGAGTTTTCATGAAAAGTTGAAATATGTGCAGGGTCTTGCTGGGCAGCCTTCATACATCTTTTTTTTCTGCTGCTAAAATCCCCATTATGGCTGCAGCACATTTTTACATTTGTCTCTGAGGCTGTGGGTGTGCACAATAAGGAGTAGTCTGCCCCCTTCCCTATCCATTATAACTGCTACTGGTTTACTTACAAGGATGATGCCGCTAAAAAGATCCCTGGCACAGAAAATATCAATTAGGAAAACTGACTGTCAATGACTAATCAGTAATCACACAAGTAGCTAGAGGTAGATACAAGCACATAGAAAACGTTTCTTACTTTGTAAGCTGCTAGATGTGCAATATGATCTGTCCAGTGCACAGAGAAAGCAGTTTGCAGACATGTGTGGAGACTGTAAGGAGAATCATCCACTCTCCTCTGCATTCACTGTATGAATACAGATCAGAACCTCCCCCTCCACTCACTGTGACATATTGCCTCTATATATAGTACTTCCCTACTAACAGGGATTGATCTGCAAATTAGCTAGAAGGGAGGCACACATTTTTAATTAAAGTGTATTACATTTTGGTCCAAAATCACATGCTCTATTAAATGTGACTAAAGTTGTTTGAAAAGTTAGTGACCATTTAAAGGGAGTCTATCACTGCCCCCAGCTACTTTAAATTGTTCCCATAGTGCTGTAGATGCTGTTAGCAGAATAAAAACTATACCTTTCTTATGTTTCAGTGGCTCAGGGATGCGAAGAAAAAGTACTTTTATTCTTTTTTTCAAATGAGGATCTTGGAGCGCAGGGGGAGTTTGCTTCTGTTAATGAGCAGTGCTACATCATCATTAAACACGCCCATCCTGCATTTAGCTCTTCCCCCTCAGCAGCATGAGTGCATGCTCACCAACAGCATCTACAGCACTACGGGAGCATTGACCGTGATAGGCTTCCTTTAAATGAATGGAGTAAATCCACAATACTATACCATGAACAAAAAGTAGCACTGAAAAAACTGACTTTTTATGTAATAATGGACTACCCTGTTCTTATTTTTGAGTGAATTATTATTGTCAATTGCAACATGAAGATATCTAGTGCTCTAGCAACTCACTGAGTTATGTATATAATGGGTGTTTGCATCAAACTTCAACTTTAATGAAATCTAAATAAAAAGAAGCAAGGAGGATATCTCACACCAAGAGGCTCTGGATTAAGTTTTATATACAAGTATGATTCACTTTTTTAAACTGCCAAGTTGTTGGTGCAACAGTGTACATGCATTTCCAGTGAGATATCACTGACATTTCCCTGTTTTTCAGTGACAGTGGCCTTCACTGGCCGTAGTAAGATGTGGATTCCAACCAAAAATTTGTACAAAAACTGATCCGTTCAAGATTTTTTTTTCTTGGTGTTAGTAACTTGCAGAATAAAGTTTGGTGCAAGTGACCAGGATAAGGGATAACTTTGTGATTGGTGCTGTTTTGCACCCCAGTTTGAATCGAACAACAGGTCAGAAATGCACGCTTCCACTCCATTTATTTCAGCATAAACTACCAAAGATAACTGGACTTGAACTATTAATGTTGGTTCCCATTAAATTTAAAATTGGGGTGCAAAACTCACCAGTTCTTGTGATTGGTGAAGTTCCCAGCAGTCATACCCCCAAGATCAATAAGTGACTGGAATACCCCTTTAAATTCTCTGAAGTAGCAAGGGGCATTAAACAATAAAAAAATTGCATATGTATTCCAGGGCAAGTAGTGTATGTTATAGTCAAATGTTTTGTCAATAAGCTAGATTTTACAAGAAAATACAAAATTATACTCCACTATGGGTACTGTGTCATAATTTGACACTTATACCAAACTTTATACTACAAGTGACACCAAAAAAGTATAGAATAGTAAATCAAGGAGGATAGCCAAGCACTGGACTTCAGCTATTTCCAGCAATTCATATTGCAATGAATTGAGCAGTGTCACACATTTCTGACACACAGCTCTATTCAAACTGGGGTCAGTGGGGTGTCATTCACCTCAGTTCTCGTGAGGGCTGCAAGAGCCTGTGGTTGTACTCCACTGGTCAGCAAGGTAGGGGGTAACTTGTTGTGACAGGAGTACTACTTTGGTCTGGGAGAAATCTGAACAGGGATGGCTCCCAGTCCTAGGATAGGTTGGACTAAGGGATAACATGTAGATAAGTAATAAAGAAAAAACAATAATAAAGTGTAAAGAGGACAATGAGATTACACCAGAATTCTGGCACATTTTCAACAGTTAATTTGTACCCCCAAAAACTGTTGCACATACTTTACACCAGATTTACTAACTGTCCTTTAAAAACCTATAATCTTGCTGTCTGTCTGAAGCTAAACTCCTGCACCTGTGCTCTATTTAAGGCTCTTTCCTGCAACAGGAAGGTACCCATGCAAAGGTTCTTAGCTCAGTAGAGTCCTACTTAGGTGTTTTTCCACTGATTACTTGTTTTTGACCCTGGCTTGTTATGACTCTGATCCTGCTCTCTAAACTCTGACATCAGTCTGTTTCCTGACCATGTCTCTGTCTGATCTAAAGGTAGCTCATGTCCTGCCAAGAGATCTGTGTTCATGGTACCTTTATGCCCATGTTTAAACCATGATTGAATACCTCAATTTAAACCTGTGCTATCTGTATATACATTATTCTAGATATCTGACTCTGTCCTCACATCTATCCAGTCTCTTTAGTGCCATGCACCAATGTCTCTCAACTCATCAGAGCCATATGTCAACTGCTACTGCAGTTGCTGTGAAAAAAATATTTGCCCCCCCTTTTCGTTTTTGCTTCTTTGTCATAACCTGAGTGAATACAAAATGCAGTTTTCAGTGATGATTTAATTTTTTAAGGTTAAAAAGCTATCAGAACCAACCTGGCCCTATGTGAAAAATTAACTGCCCCCTAACCTAATAACTGGTTGTGCTACCCTTGGTGGCAACAAGCTTAAAGGGATTTTCCGGGCAAAAAAATATTTTTTTAAAAAAGGTCTGTTAGTGCTATTATTTGTTTAATAAGTGCACCCAAATACCTTTAGCAGTGCTTTGAGTGATTTCTGGGTTTCTCTGGGATCGCCTAGCATCTTCTTTACATGGTGTAGCTTCCTGCTGCCTTAGCTAATGCAATGCATTATGGTAGTTGTAGGCTCTCACACTATCTCCCTCTCACTCCTCCCCCCCTCCCTGTCTCCCTAGCTATCTTTCCCACTACTAGCCCTTCCCAACTAACTCAGCCCACCCCCCCTACCCCATTATACTTACCTGTCTTCTTCCTGTACAGAGTTCCTTCTGCGTGGAATGGCTCCTCCTCTTTTGTGACTCTGCCAGTGCCTGCGCAGCAGTCCCAGCACTGTGCTGTAGCCTTCACTCCATCTTCACTGCGCAGGCATGGGCGGGTATTTCGGGCTTCCACGCTTGTGCAATAGAGATGGAGTGTCAGCTTCAGCGCAAAGCTGGGACTCTGACACGGGCAGACGTCAAAGAAGGAGAAGGAGCCGTTCCCTGCAGAAGGAAATCTGGACAGGAAGAAGATAGATAAGAATGATGGGGTGGAGTGGGGGGGTTGTAAAGGTGAAGTTCTGTTTCCAGAAACCGGGAAATTGATCAACGCATAATCAGAAAATGGTAAATATACATTTTTGCTGAATTATGTAATTTAGAAAGTAGGCGGGGGGAGGGTGTTATGACCCGGTCTTCTCAATCTCAGCCTGTTAGGTTCAGACGCGGAGTGTCTGAACGACATTCTGCGCGTGAATCGTCTGACGTGCGGCAGGGGAATGTTCACACTGGGCATGCGGTCTCTACGGTAGCATTCACGTGTGGATCGCGCAATGAGTTGCATCGCTGGTCAGTGCTCTAGTGTGTCTTTGCCTCTGAAGGGGTTAAGTCGCTCTGCAGTGCTGAGGACTCATTACAGGCTGTGGGCGGCTCTGAGGTCTGCTGTCCAATTACCTTACTGACTACTCCTGCTCCGGGCTATTTAACTCAGCTTTGCATTCTGTCAGTTGCCAGACTTAAACTTCAGTTGCCTGAGTTTTCCAGAAGTGATCTGTCTGCCTGAAATTGCTGCTATCATCTGAATCTGAGTACTGGTTCATTCAGTTTGACTTGCTGCCTATTCATCCTACTTGGACATTTTATAAGTATTTGAGCACCCTGTTCCAAGCATAGTTGTTCCGGATGCAGTGAACCCTAGTCTTTTTACTGCTTGGAAAGTTTGGACTTTTGTAGGGTTTTTTGTGTGATGCTAAGTTCTGTTTATCCTATCCCTTTGCATAGTGTCAGTATTGCTGTGTTTCACGTTTATTCTCTACTCTATACTTTGTGTTTCCTCATATTCACCATTAGTCCAGTCGGACACCTGTCGTGGGCTTTCTCTGTATCTAACCTCTCTTTTCAAAATGTGAAACAAGTCAGGTTTTCTGTTTCTCTGGCAGGTGAGTTATTTCTCCGGTTGTGTTCGTGCCCTCTCAGGATAGTTAGTCGGGCCCATGGCTATTTCTAGTGTGCAAGGCAGGGACTAGGAGTATCACACACGAGTATTCCAAACTGCTCATTACACTAAGTTTTTTGTTTTCTTTTGTGTTTTTCTTTATATACCTGACTGAGAAGTTATCAGTCAGGGGCCAGTCCCTGGTCAGAGATCCCCAGATCATAACAGAGGGTGTTTAGATTAGTGTAGGAATTTATATTTATCCTGGACAACCCCTTTAATCGAGCTTTTGTGATAGCAGGCAATGAGATTTTCACATCTCTGTGGAGGAATTTTAGCCCACTCTTCTTTGCAGAAATTGTTTTAATTCAGCCACATTGGAGGGTTTTCAAGCATGAATAGCCTGTTTAAGGTCATGCTACAGCATCTCAATCAGATTTAAGTCCGGACTTTGACTAGGCCACTCCAAAACCTACATTTTGTTTATTTTCTGCCATTCAGAGGTAGATTTGCTGTTATGCTTCAGATCACTGTCCTGCTGCAAAATTCAAGTATTATTGGACTTAAAGTCACAAACTGATGTCTAGACATTCTCCTTCAGAATTTTCTAGTAGAGAGCAGAATTCATGGTTCCATCAATTACAGCAAGTCATCCAGGTCCTGAAGCAGCAAAGCGGCCCCACACCATCACACTACCATAACCATGTTTGGCTGTCGGTAAAATAATTGCCCCCTCTATGAATTAATTGTAATTAACCACATTTTTGGAAAGCTGAGTTCAATTTCACTATCCACATCCAGGTCTGATTACTGCCAGATCTATAGAATCAATAATCTGTAGAACCTGTTTAATAACATGAAGTAGGCTAAAAGATCTCAAAAAGCTACATAGTATTCTCTGATCTGAAAAACTTCAGATGAGAAACAAAGTCATTACCATCTATCAATCTGGAGAAGGTTACAAAGCCATTTCTAAAGTTTTGGGACTCCAGCGAACCACAGTTAGACCTATTATCCACAAACGGAGAAAACATTTCCTAGTTACGCCCCTGGTGATCAGCCTTACCTTTTGCATTTTCTCATGCTTTTATTAATCTCCTGACTGTTGTAGTTGAACACATTAGGTTGTTGTTTGGGTATGATACAAATAATGATATAATACATCCAGGATGGCTACAGTGTTGCACAAAGGGTTTCAATCCTCATGTTTTTGGCCCCTGACTCCCCAACCCTATGACAAACAAGTATTTAGGATTTGGATACCCACCACAGTTTTAGAATAAACACATCTTTCCTATTGAAATAAATTAAAGGACAGCTGTCATTTGGAACATGGGGCAGATTTACTAATACTATCTAAAGCTGGATTCATATCTGCACTGGAGTATATGTCACAGTGACTAACAAAAATCACTGGATGACAAAGTGCTGGAAGTCTGACCTTTCCATCCTGCGGTTTCAATTTTAAACAATGGACACCTGACAGATCCCATTATAGTCAATGAGGTCCATCGGGCACAGTTGGTGTCTACTGTTTTAGCGGTCCATGTGTCCATCAGAGGACCAGAACAATGGACACCCAGGCATAGATGTGAACGTAGCGCAAATTTAGACCAGGCAGTCTCAAAATGCTCCAGATTTATCAAAGTGTCCAGTGCTGTATGATAAGTCTTAATAAGTTGCATTAAGAAATTAATAGGTTGCATTATTAGACTGTCTAGTTTAACGTTACACTTCCTATTAGTTAACTTAGTTTACACCAGAGGAATGCACCAAAATGTGGTGCATTTTTTGGCGCACTGTGTTGTAACTTAGTGTACATCCTTAACCTGGCAAATCCATACCCCTTTTCATTCAAGTTGTAAAAGTGTCTGAAGTGTCTAAAACACTTGATAAATGGCGAAGAAAAAAAGCTGAGAAAAACACAGCAAAAACTCTGCATAAAAAGCTGCAGAAAAAAAAAGCAACACATTTTTGTTGTGTCTTTATCCGCAGCATTTTTATCTGTCTTTCACTAGGTGGGGCCTTAGCCATATACAGTTTTTTATGTAAGTTACATCAGAATTCTGTCAATTTTTGTTTAATAAATCTCTTCCATTGTGTCTGATCTTTAGAAAGTGTGTTATACAACAGGAGGAGCTCAGCATGTTTGTATATAGTTTTGTAGTAAAAACAAATGATAGATGCCATATCACACAATGTACATGTCTAATTTTTGTTTATTTCCATAGGTCAGCTCAAAAGTTGAGTTAAAAGAAGCACAGACTTATAATTTGCCTGCACTCTGTTCCCTTTCATTTTCATACAAAGCAATAAAGAAAAAAATGACAAGTAGGTCTATATTTGGGAACATGTTTTTATAGTATTATTTTTCGGACATAACTCCTGAATGATGTCAGCTGAAATATTTTAACTTTAAAATAAATTAAGAAAAATTATAAATGGTGATAGTGGCACTATATCTGACATTATTTTAGAAAGAACAAAACAGTATTTCATCATTCAGAATTTCCAAGTGCCTTGTTAGGAAGTTCTTTTAATAGAGGAAGGTTCACAGCAGACAATCTTTCTAAGTAATAGTAACTGTTTTTGTGCTAGACACCCCTAGGTCATCCATTTCACTGTGCGTGCCATAAAATGTGTTTAGGATGAAGGCCAAGTAGTTCAGGTCCACTTTGGCCCTGGTTAGCCCTTAACATGTATCAGGAGTTGATCCACCCCTGTGAACTTCCTATGATCAAACAATTGTGCATTTGGATCTATCACATAGGATAGACAATAATGGACATTAGTATCCTGAGGAATCTCAGGAAGGTTTTACTCATTAATAGCCTACTTCCATCATCTCTTTTCTCTGCATTTAATTCATCTGATTTTTTTTTTCTGTCCTCCATGTAGTACAGCTCTGGCACCCTAATTTCTCACATTTCATTAATCCCCCATTCCACATAGCCTCATATAGTGAACATGATTAGTTATGGCCTTTTTCATAATCTCTTTTTCCTGATTCCTGTTCAACATATTCATAGAATGTTCTATGTATTTATATAGTAATGGACATAGTGCGGATATGTATACCCATTTCTGATTTTATCTAATTTACCCTCATTACAAACAAAAGTAAACAAACTTAGGACCAGGTAGCTGACAAACATTTTTATCACATAAAAGGTATGAAAATAGATATATACAATGGCTTGCAAAAGTATTCATACCCCTTGAACTTTTTTACATTTTGTCACCTTACAGCCACAAACTTAAATGTATTTTATTTTGCTTAAGGTTCTTGTTGCTCAGTCTGAACACTGTCCTAGACTATGTAATTGAATTTCAGCCACACCCGTCTCCTCCACCTTGTTTCTTCTGCTCCTCAAATAGTTAATCTTAGCCTTGCCTGTGTGATTGACAGCCTGTCTACCAATCAAGTCTGGAGCAGGTCCTGAACTTGCTATAAACGGGTCATCAGCTCACTCATGGTGGCTGGCTATTGAGATTCTGTCCTGTGACTTTGTTCCTGCTAGCTCCTTTTTCTGCTATTGTTGTATTACTTACCTCAGACCTTTGGCTTCCATTGACTACTCTCTTGGATTTTGATTCTGTACTGCGTTGCTCGATTTTTACTGAACTCTTGGCTTGCTGACTCTGCTTCTGTGTTGTTTTATCTTGTCCTGTTCTGTGTGACATTTATCTCTAGGAAGAGTTTGCCGCCCAGTTGCTCCTATAATTAGGACAGTGTGGCAAATAGGCAGGGACAGAGGCTGGGTGAGTTTAGGACATACTGTCTCTGTCATTCTTTCCCTTTCAGGTTTCTGCAGCAGCACTGGGGAATTGCTCAACTGGCTATTCCCTTACAAAACCATTGTTGAAAGAAGGACCTAATAAGTGCCGTTTGCTGTTTGCCACAAGCCATATAGAAGACACAGCAAGAAGAAAGTGTGGAAGAAAGTGTTCTGATCAGATGAGACCAAAGTTGAACTTTTTGACCTAAATGCAAAGTGCTATGTGTGGCGGAAGAGTAACACTGCTCTTCACCCTGAACACACCATGCTTTTCTTCAGCAGGGACAGGAAAGTTGGTCAGAGTTGATGGGAAGATGGATGGAGTTAAATACAGGTCAATCCTGGAAGAAAACCTGTTGGAGGCTGCAAAAGACTTGAGACTGGGAAGGTGATTCAACTTCCAGCAAGACAATGACCCTAAATATACAGCCAGACCTACAGAATGGTTTAGATCAAAGAATATTCATGTGTTAGAATGGCCCAGTCAAAGTCCAGACCTAAATCTCATTGAGCATATGTGGCAAGACATGAAAATTGTTGTTCACAGACACTCTCCATCCAATCTGACTGAGCTTAAGCTGTTTTGCAAAGAAAAATGGGCAAAAATCTCAGTCTCTAGATGCGCAAAGCTGGTAGAGACATACCCCAAAAGACTTGCAGCTGTAATTGCAGTAAAAGGTGGCTCTACAAAGTATTGATAGGGGGGCTGAATACTTTTGCACGTCACACTTTTCAGATTTTTATTTGATTCAAATTTTATCATTTTTGTTCCACTTCACAATTTTTTACTACTTTGTGTTGGTCTATCACTTCAATCTCAATAAAAATACATTTAAGTTTGGGGTTGTAAGGTGACAAAATGTGAAAAAGTTTATACATTTTTTTTTTTTTTTTGGTATGAAAGTCTTTTCTTCTTCAGTAGATCTAGACTTGAACTACACTTGGGCGCGACCTCAACACCATCAAATACCTTTGCAATGAAAGAGAATGAGGTCTAAGGCTGTATGGTCTAACTTTAATGTCTGACTTTATTGATGCTTTTGTGGCTAAATGGATGTTATTCATCACAGCCATGTTCCAAAATCAAGTAGAGCAGAGAGTGGATTTGGCTATGTCAGGCAAAACAGAAGGGACACCACTCCATGAGAGTTCTATGGATTGCATAGCTGATTTACAGGGTCAGTATTTTGCATCACAATTTGCAAGTGAAAATCAGAAGTGAAAAAAAAAATATGATGGGAAGATTTGAACCTTTTCATATCTACTCTTTTGTATTACTCACTAAATACTAACTGTGTGAATGGGCAGTGATAGAGGGTTGATATTTTTTTTTTTTTTTTAAGATGTCCCATTTCATGCCTCTGTCAGGACTGCAGTCTGCCCCTCATCTTCATTAAAGCGGTTGTGCCATTAAAAACTCTTATTGCCTATCCACAGGATAGGTGTCACATTGCCCATCAGCAATCAGAAGAACGGTTGATGGAAAGTCCCCCTACATCCTCCCTATTAATGAAGAGCCAGTGCGCTTTTGTGACTGGCATTACAAGACATTACAGTCTCGGCAGCCCCATAGCAGTGAATGGTTGTCATAGATAGGGGATAAGTGACTTTAATGGCACAAAGCCTTTAAGGAGTTCTGTTGTTTTAATGGTCTTCCAACTCACATTGCTTTTGACCATGGTGTTCCGAGAACTTCTCTACATCTGTATATCATCAAACAAAGTGCAGGTTTCCAAGTCATTTCTTCATATAAAATGAATGCTCACCTGGAAAACTGGCCTGCATTGCTTGTTTGAGCAGAATTTGTCCTCAAAACAACCATGTCTATGAGACCTCTGCTAAATATCCTTTGAAAAAGTCTGTGACTGGAACCTGAATATTTCTTTGCCCATTCCTATTCAGTCTCCTGTGCCTGCTGTTTATAGTGTCTATCAAAGCATTCAGAAAACTGAGGCAAGATTCCCAAACCACATCGAAGGTGTCTAAATGAACTAGAGCTATAGTGCAAAAACAAAGGCAGAAACGTCCTCATATAGTACAGGAAGAAGACAACAATATCACTAGAATAGCTGACTCAGATTCAGCCCTAAGAACAGGAAGCAACCATGCCAAAACTGAAACAGAGACTACGAACAGGAACTACTAGCATAGCAAGAAACATGGCAAAGGTCACTAGTGACACAGGGCATCAGGTTACCTCCAGCTAAAGCTACATAACACTCCTATCTTTTAGTCTTATTTTAAAGTGTTTTCAAATGGTTTTAGGCATTCCTTATCCACATATTTATATAGCCTTATTAGTGCACATGGGTGTTATAGTGCTAAATTCCCTGGTCAAGTTCCCCCTCATATTAAACAGACTGGGAAGCCATAGATGGTCTGATTTGTTTGTGTATTTTATGGATGGACCATTGATCTTAAAGAGAAAGGGGCTGGCAAACTCTTTAACAAGTTCTGTCTTATTCTTTATGCTTCAGGGAAAATGAGGACATGTAGGCCCTTTCCTTTGTATCTGATGTCAAAGAGTTCAGTCATGTCAGTTTATCATTATCATTTAGTTTACTAGACTAACTGGACTTTGTGCTGCCTGAACTTAAATATGTGTTTTCAGTGTAATGCCAGCAAACATTGTACACTGCCATTACATTAATTGGGACATTTGTTCTTAGCATTAAGGCTGGAAACATACATGCTGTTTTTGAGCCAAGCCAGGATCCAGCAGGAAGGAGAACTACAAGCCTATGTTTACACTACCGTTGGCTATTCATGGTAACCAAAAGGCAGCCACCCCTGAATTCAGCGCACTGTCGGCTTTCCCGTTATATTCCCCGGGGCTGGAGATATCGGGGGTCTAAATTTCACTGTTCACTATCAGAAGGGTGTTCCTGATAGTCTAGCTGCGCTGTGAGGAACTCCCTCCCTGACTGTGCTCGTCCATAGCGCTGTACTGGGGCGGCGTTCCTCACAGCTCAGCGTCATCACTGGGTGGTAAGGAACGCCCTCTCTCTCTGTCCTCATCCATAGCTGAGTACTGTCAGAAGGGGCGTTCCTTCCAGCCCAGTGATAACGCTGAGCTGTGAGGAACGCCCTCCCCAGTACAAGTCTATGAACGAGCACAGTCAGGGAGGGCATTCCTCACAGCGCAGCTAGACTGTCAGGAACGCCCTTCTGACAGTGAACGGTGAAATTTAGACCCCTGACAAAAGAAGTTAGGGAAAGGAGATCTAGGGTGTGTAATAAAGCTAAAATCTCAGAGTCAAAAATATTTGTGTTTATCGAACATCTGTACATGCCTGGCTATAATAGAAAACATTTTTACCAGATCTGAGGGAGGTTCGTAAGATCAAACAATAACTATTAATTTGCCATATAGTTCACCCTCCAAAAATCACAAAACTTCCACATGAATCAGTAATCACTGTAAGTATGAATAGGTGATGAATCAACATCGCTAACATTGTGGGAAATACATGAAATCATTATGGACAAGAGTACACAGTGTTAAGGTAGCCATCAGGTGGTGTACAGTCACTCGAATACAAAAATAAGGGAAGGTAACTCGGGAGTGAAAACAGAAAGCAAAATTATCAGTACTGCAATGGACAGTAAAACCGCAGCCAGGAGAGTGAGAATTTTGCAGAGACTGCAAAACGCTGTGTTTTTTTCCGTGATGTTTCCATCACAGACAAACTGCTGCATTTACTCCACATGGGGCCCCCGGCCTTAAGCTAAGGCCCCATGTTGCGGAAACTCAGCAGTTTTTATTGCAGATTTTGTTTTTTTGAGCCAAAGCCAGGTATGGATTGATCAGAAGGGAGAAGTATAAGTGCTTTCTTTATACCTGCCTTTCCTTTTGTAGCCACTCCTGGGTTTGACTCAAAAAAATTGCAGCAAAATCTGCAACAAAAATGCAGCATTTCTGCAATGTGGGGCCTCAGCCTTAGACTAAGGTCGCACATAGACAAACATGGCTAAATGACACAATGGGGAAAAAAGCAGCATTTTTGAAAGTTTTTGCTGCGTTTTCTGTGGCGTTTTAAAGTACCTACAAAGTGGATAGGATTCTGGCTAATCCCATTCACACATTGCAGAAAAAAAATCTGCAGCGGAAACGCTGCGATTTCAAAAACGCTTGCATTTTTGTAAATCACAGCATGTCAATTATACCTACGGAAACCTTTGTTTGAAAGCGATGCAGGCAAAACCGTGATCCATTTGCGCTATGTTTTTTTCCTGCATCGCTTTTTGGCTGCGGCTTTCTAAGTGGGGCCTTAGCCTAAATCTACATGGAAAACACTCACAATTCTGCAGCTAAAATTAACATGCTGCATTTTTGAAAAATGCACCTGTTTTGAAAATACAGCTTTTCTGAAGAAAAAAAAAAAGCTGTTGAAAAGACCACAACGGAAATGCATCGCATTTTTTTCTGCAGAGTTTTTCATTGCGATCTTGCAGCGTTTTGCTCTGCAGACTTTCTGCACCTATTATACCTATACGGAGAACACCAGCATTTCTGTAGGTTTAATTGACATGCTACGATTTTCAAAAACGTATCTTTTCTGCTGCTGATTTTTTTCTGCAATGTGTGGATGGGATTAGCCAGAATCCCATCCACTTTGCAGGTACTGTAAAATGCAGTGTTTTCGCAATGTGGGGCCCCGGCCTTATGGCATTTTTTCTCAAAAGAAAAAAATACTATGGAAAAACTATGTGTGAAGGTAGCCTAAAAGTGTCATTCCACAGAACTTTTGGTTATTATATTTTGGAACAGAAAAAATAGCCTGGGGTATATAACACATAAATCCAAGGCATGGTCAGAAAAGTAAAAGTTGGTTATCAAGGGCTGAAATGTTTGGCTAGCAGGGTTTCACAGCTATGTAGACAGCACAATAAGCACAGCTGTCAGCTCTGCATGCCATTAAAACTGATGACATTTTTGTGCACAATGTTAAAAGTCCCTAATTCTCACATCAATTATGTGGTAAGAAAAAAGTGATTAAAGAAGGAAATGATCTTATTTGCAAGTTAACAGTTTTCCCATAACCTAATTATGTTTCAGTGTCATGGCTAGAGAATAGTTACACTAAATTCTCGAAATATACCTTCATTACTTGATAGTGCACATCTTTACTCTGTTGAAAATGTCAACATAAACATAAATTTCCTGTTTTACATTTTTGTATTTGACATAATTTGAAACTTGAAATCTTTCTGGATAATACAATCATTGTCATGTGTATTAAAATGTATGAATTTTGCATATTTGCCAGTAGTTATATTATCTCATAATATTCTCATTACAATTTTTTTTTTCTTATGGTAGTTGCTTTCCTGTGTTGATGACGAAAAATTTGTCCTGCATTTTTATCATTGGTAAAAATGTTAAGTTTGCTTACACCACTAAATTCTTGGAGATTTGTTACATTGTGAACAATTTATGGTACAAACTTGAAGGAGGAAAATGTTACTCCTACAATGATACTTTCTGTGACCCTTTTGCTGTGGGAATTGTACTGAATGTATCTGCTTATAGACATCTACAACTGCATTGTCACACACAAAAATCTGAACAAACTGCTATATTTCAAGTTAATGCAAAGAAAATAGTCACTGGTCAGATAGTTGGCTGTTCTGTACACAATAAATATTTATCCCTATGAAGGCTTCTTTCTGCCCAAGGCAGCTGCAATCTGCAATGGAATCCACTCCTCCTTCTCCACCCCCAACATTCTTCACAGCATTTCTTTAATCATCCATACGCTAGTAATGGAAACACAGGAGCCTTGTATACAGGCGGTTATGAATCCTTCTTTATGTTCAGAAGTTCAGAATTTTTTTTTCTCAGAGAACTGCATTCAAACATACAAATGGATTATTTGAAATGCTTTGTGAAATATTGAACAGAGCTCATGATTATTCTTTTTTTTTTTTTTTTTATAAAACATTGGTAACAAGACTAAAATATTGGCTTCAGATCTCTTAATACATCTAGTACACTGTGTGTTGTTGGTTTCGTGCTTGTGAATGGAGTGATTTATTGAAGATTTAATGCTTATATTTATTTAACACCAGGCTGGATCATTAATTTTATGTTGTTTCTTTTTATTCTTCAAGGAGAATTTAGTTCCAGTAAGATAATAATTTAAGAAAATCAGCAACATTATCTGTAGGATCTCCATCAAAATGAGATGCAACTATAAATGAGAAAAATGCATTAAGGACACCCACTGACCATAGTAAATCTATTAAGTCTTTGAGAGAACTGTAGTTGTGAAGGTGATTCTGTCTGGGAGTATGAAGTCATATACATAATAAAATGTAATTGCCCTGTCTATAACACATTTTAAAGATTTGCCCTCAAGTCTACAGGATATTTCATGTGTTCACAAATTCAAGGTTCATACAAGGGTGGGGGGGGGGGGGTTATTTTGGCAAGGTGTACAAGTCATATAACTAACCAGAAAAAAGCTGCTTTCAGGAGTACAGAGTTGGGGGAATTGAGGCATTTTACTTTTGCTGTTCCTCTTTCAGTCATAATAAGTGTTTGTTATGAAACATTAATTTTAAGATATGATCTGTCACCTATTTTAATATTAGTCATTTGGATTTTACTTTAAATTATGTTGCATAGTTATTGTGAAGTAACTATGTGCTGACTTGTTTTACCCGTTTCTTAACCTCTATAAACTGTGTTAATGATATAACATAGCTATTTTATTACTAAGGAACTAAAGAGCAGATAAAGGATGGGTCTAGTAGTTGAACAGATCTGTCTTTAGAGGGCACTGAGGAAAATTGTGAAATGTAGGTACAACATAACTCTATTCAGCACAAATACATGACATGTTTACTAAAACAGCTTTCAACACTAAAAGATATTCGGCAGTAAGACTAAAACAGAAACCGAGCCATATATTTTTAACACAGTCCTATTGGTTATCCTTTTTAAATCTCAGTTTTAGTAAAGAGCTTAGTATTAAAAACAGGAGAATGACAGAGCAAGAATCTAAAACCATCATATTTTACTCCTATAAAGAAAGACCAAGGCCCCACGTAGCAAGCCACAGCCAAAAAGTGCTGCGGGAAAAAAACACAACGGAAACGCATCACAGTTTTTCCCACAGCGCTTTTCTCAGAAAGTTTACTGAGTTTCCATCTGCAGATTTTCTGCTTTAATTATACCTATACGGAAAACACCAGTGTTTCCATAGGTATAATTGACATAATTGACACGATTTACAAAAAAGCAACATTTTTTGAAAGTTCAGTATGTCTGCTGCGGATATTTTTCTGCAGTGTGTGGATGAGTTTAGCCAGAATCCCATCCACTTTGCAGGGACTGTAAAACACCACAGTTTTTACCACGGCAAAATTGCTACATTTACGCTATGAGGGGCCCCGGCGTAAAGTGTTCTTAAACTCAACAGCCTAGCTTCTTAACAGCCATATAACAGAAAACCAATCTTTCTTATCCCTATTCTATAACATTATTGTGTGAATTATGATGCTGTATTTCGTATTGTCTTCACGTGCAGTAACCACCTTTCTCTTACAGACTTAAAGATGGCCATACACAGGAGATATAATCATTCGGCCAACAACTATCTGACGTCACCATTTTTTGGTAGTGACCTATTCCTCAACCACCTCCCCCTCCCCAAGAACAAAAGGATTGGGCAGTTGAAATCCAACTGCCTCATCCTTTTCTCCCCTGACATCTTCCATTGGGGAAAAGCTGGGAGGTCTCCAGTCATATAAGATGACTGACTAAACCTGCCAAAATGAGCAGGTTCCTCAAATATAAATCTAGTATAAGTCTAGTATAAATCTATAATGCTCATTATATTTCAACTCAGCTGCTTTGTTTTCTTGGATCTTCAGTTTAGTAAGTACTTTCTACCATCATACAGTGCTATGAGTCACTAACTCTAAGCATCAACCTCTTCAATAAATACCTAGTTATACCTTAGAAAACTATCCCATCTTTACTGTTCTATAGCTGTCTCTACTTAGTTTGATAGTTTATCGATTGTAAAATGGCATCCTCATAGTAAAAGCTATTTTAGATATTTTAGCCATATTAAAGGCTATTGTAGTATAGATGCATAACAAATGATGTACAATTGGTTTATGCTACACCACAATGCGCTTCTATTTTGGCATAAAGATATTAAAGTTTTTTCTTGTGGAATATGTGAGAATTCACCAGAACACAATTTTGGCATATACCATCACATGCTCTATTTTTATAACTTTGCTTTTAAATGGAGAATACAATACCTCACAGAGGCACCATAGGGCAGCACCAATAATGTCTCTGTGTGACCCCAAACAGGCTCTGTCTGTGCACCTGGCGTAGTCACCCAAATAAACCACCAGAATGAAGTAACCTAATTCTAAAGCCTGAACATGGATAGCATGTACTGGTCATCAGAAATGACAACAAATTGGGAGACATTACTATTACGGTATCCTGCTATATCCAATTTATGTGGAACAGTATGTTTGTCGTGTTATTGAAACATTCACTTTTGTGACACGGAGACCTATTTGCGTTATCTAGGCAATAATTTTCTAATTATACTGGATTTTTATTTTTTACTTGTTGTCTGTACAGATTAGTAGTCAAACTGAACTAGAAGATTTAAAACATTTTGGGGTCTGCCATGACACTGAATATTGCTGTAGGGAAAACTCCAGTAGTTGCTATAGGAACACTCAGTTTAAACATAATCACCATATTACAACAGAAACATTCTATTGTCCTAGAGGACTAAAAAGTGGTCCTTTTGTGCAAGGGAGCACTGTGCCAACAGCTCTTTGTGAAAGGAAGAGCATGTGGTGCTAATTTGTTTCCATGGAGGCTGAAACTATTAATCTTTCAAGGGTGTAAAGACTTGAGTTTTCTACACAGTATTTCAAAAATCTTTAAAGAGGTTGAATCTCTCTCAGGGACTATCTTTGTAAGGGTAGACATTTGTTTATTAATTCTGAGGTTGTTCACTATTTCTTCCTCTGCCATTATAATGCTTCCTTTTCTATTTGATTGACTGGAAATACTATCAGAAACTATTTAATTAGATGACTTTTAGGACTGCATTTCCTCTAGATCACTGAGGTCTTGTAGCTTTTGGTTTGTTTGTATTACACATCCAAACAAATTAACAGTACTGAATTCTAGTAATACAATGCAATATTTGCTGAAAGGTTTATAGAACACTATAGATATAACACCTATAAGAGTGTGCAAATATAACTGTAAAAATGTATGCATATACATTTACAAAATTCTCAGACATGAGTGTATTAGTGTATTTTTTTTTGGGGGGGGGGGGTAATAAATCTTCACGTAGGTGAAATGCTTTGGACAATATCACTTGTATGTAACCACCAGCCTTCAGTTGTAAACTGTAGTGGATCTTTTCAACACATGTTCAATTTCCCTGCTGCACCGCCAAGGGAAAATGAAGCATTACATAGTTACCTTTGAAATCAGTGCGCTGTCAGTGTAAAGTTAGGTTCATACCTGGAGGAACCTCAGTCACATATTCTGCAATATTTTGTCTGGTAAAAGAATAGACAACATAATGTAAAATTTACATACCCCACTTTAGTCACTAGGGGTCCAGGGGCCACCATAAATGTCTATCCACCATAAATGGCAGATTCAGCACTGTCCTAAAAGAGAACAATAAAGGAAATACTGATGGAGAAAGGCTCCATTCACTGTGGTGTCAAGATTTTTGTTCTAACTGGTGTCATGATGGAGTTAAAGGATTTTTTTTATGATCAGTTAGGGGACGTCGACACTACCGTTGGTGTCCGTAAGTAGTGTCCGTTGCTATTGTCTGTTACAAGATTTTAGCATCGGACACTAGCTGAACCGAACGCCCAGTGGGCGTTCACACTACCATTGGTGACCGTCAGTAGTGTCCGTTGCTATTGTCCGTTACAAGATTTTAGCATCGGACACTAGCTGAACCGTCAGAATTCCGTTATAATTTCCATTCATTTCAATGGGTTTTTATATTGTGTCTGTTAGTGTCCGTTTACACCCAATCCGTCAGAAGTCCGTTTTTTTTCCGGACTTTTTTGTCCGTTTGGAAAAACAGATTCTTGACGGACAGCAAGTGTCCGTTATTTTTTTAACATTGAAGTCTATGGGTAACGTATTTAGAATGGACAGTAACTGATACTAGCTGATGCTAATGTATCCGTTTTTTTTTAACTGATCCATTAATTGAATCAGTTAAAAAATGGACACATTAACATCAGTTAGTGTCCGTTAATGTCTGTTATGATAGGTGTTTGTTTTTTTTTTGTTAACGGACACTTTCATAACGGAATGCAACGGTAGTGTGAACCCTGCTTTAAGATCCATGGTCTTCCACTGGTTATCAGTTTTGTTTGCAAGATCTGAGTGCTGATCAGCGATAAACATGTCAATCAGCTCTCATGTACTATGGCCTATTAGACTGGCTGATTCAAAGTACCTGGAGGAAGAACGATTACTACTGTGATTATTCCTCCCCCATTTACTTGTATTGATTATTGGAAGCACACTTATGCTTACATAGGCTGATAATCTTGCTACTTTTATGCTGCATGAAAGATGCTACCCAATTACACAGCCCAGTTATTGGAACAAGCTTTCATACAAGCACTTGTTCCACTTGTTGACAATCTTGTTGACACTCTTGTTGAGCACTTGTTGACAATCTTGCAGTGTTTTAGGACCCTGCAGCATATTAGGCATGTCAAGTTCTGCAGACCAGCTTTCATTATGCTCTTTATAGCAACTGTTTGTCCTGCTTATGGCTAAGGCCCCACTTAGCGGGCGGCAGCAAAAAAACGCTTGCGAAAAAACCGCAGCAGAAACGCATCATTATTTTTTTCCGCAGCACTTTTAATAGAAAGTCTGCAGAGGTTTCCCTTTCCTTTCTGCTTCCATTATGCCTATAAGGAAACCGCCAGCATTTCTGTAGGTATAATTGACATTCTTCGATTTCCAAAACTGCAACGGTTTTGGATATCGCAGCGTTTCTGCTGCATGTATTTTTCTGCAATGTGTGGATAGGATTCGCTAGAATTCCCATCCACCTTGCTGTGACTGTAAAACGATGCAGCATTTATGCCACGTGGGGCCCCAGCCTACAATAGGTTTCTGCACAGGGTTTCTGCTTTACTCAAAATTTCTGGGTTTTCTTAAGCTGGTAAACCCTTTACTCTAACCTTATGTTTTTAGATTTGATAACATTTGACACTATGAATGCCTCAATGCTGCTGTACTTTTCATCTTTCCCTATATAGGTTCGAGGAAATTTTTCCAAATGTGAGCGCTATTTTAAATTTCATACAAATAGGATCTATAAATAGATTTTTCCTTTTTATGTTTTTTATGTGTACACACAATAATAAGGCAGAACACTAATGTGCATGTAGCCTAATTCCATCAGTGATTGTTCAACCACAGCCTGATTCACAAATGCAGTTAAATCAACACCTGTCATAGTCAGGAGAACTGTGTAAGTTACAGAGACAGACATGATGGATCACTGCACAGACAAGAGGGCTTGTCCACAATGAATCAGTTGTTATCAGTTTTTGCTAAAGAAAGCATAGGTCTGTATCTGTTAACAAAACCATATTTCTTTAGGGTTTGTTATATATTTTTGTCCCCGTCAGTTCTTATTCATTTCCATTTTGTTCCTTTTTCTCTTTGTGTAAAAAAAAAAAACGCAATGACGTTACTTTCGTACCGGACCAATTTCTGGTTCAGGACCAGACACATTTTCGTTTTTTTGGTTTGTGTGGTTTTGAAGGCTGTAACATTTTTATCATTTGTGTTATTGAACTAATTTCTGCGTCTTTTTTCAGTGACACATAGCGCTTTATTTTTATGTTTTCATTTTAGCATGTTTTTTATTTTTTTTTATATCCGGGAAAATATAAACAAAAGACTATAAAAACACTTTTAATTTTTTTTATTTAATAGCACAAAGTGCTACTATAAAACTTTATAAAATAGTTTTTCCTCTCCGTTATGGTAACTTTTATTTTGTATGGTGTCGTCGGAGGTGGCGCTAGAAACTGTGATAAGGGCGTATTCATGACGTATTATTTAATTTATTTTTTAAATTATATTATTTACATTCTTTTAATTATTTATATTAATTTCTTTACTTTTCTATTCATTTTATTTATTTATTTATTTTTTACATTGTGTCCCCATAAGGTCATAATAGACCACTTTTTTTTTTGGTGGGAGGGCTGATTTCCCCTGTAACTGGAGCTGGTACATTTAGCCTCAGTTGCAGGAGGAATGCAGCCTCCTGCCCATAACTATAGAGCTGATCTGGGTCCTGTAGAACCCAGCAGCTCTAACAGACTCTAATCCCAGTGGATCATGTGACCGCCGGGTCATAAGGGAGCTGGATCATGGCGGCGCCCATAGCTGTCTCTACAGTGCTCATTGAGTGCTGTGTATACAGCGATCGGGAAGGCAGGGAATGATAATAAACCGTCCCCGCCTTCTTTAGGGGAGCTCCGGCTGAATTAACAGCAGACTCCCCGTTTCAGCAGCTGCACGATTTCGGTACGTCCTTGCAGAACAAGGAAGCCACTATCCGGACATAAAAACCCAATGGGCGGTCCAGAAGTGGTTAAAAGCATATTGAGTGAACTGTACTTGAAACATGAAATGTTCACCATAAGCTTTAGAGTAAATTGCAGCCAGGGCCATATTTATAAACCAATCACGCATCGTTCCTGTAGCAGCAAAATATAGTGGAGCACTATAAACCGTGCTGAGCACTGTAGAGTTAGTATGTTCTTCTCATGTCTGTGTGGGTTTCCTCTGGGTACTCCAGGTTCCACCCACACTCCAAAGACATACTGACAGGGAATTTAGATCTCTGTAAAGCGCTGCAGAATATGTTAGTGCTATATAATTAAGATAAATAAATACACTTTCTCATGGCCATAGGGCTTGGCTGACCTGTGATGTAGCTGTTCAGCAGGTAAATATAAATGTAATAAACAGGAAAGTGATATCTCTACTACTGAGTGGGATCTGTGTTACATTGGCAACCTAATAAGACGGTCAGCAGTCAAGGTTAATTTTGGGGGTTTACATAAAGTTATTAGGTGTGTGTAGGGCCTGAATTTGAAGGGCTGGTCTGGTGGTTGAAATAATTTTAGGGAGACATCTGGGGTATCAGTTTATTAGTGGGTCTGTCTGGTGTCTGAATTAATTTGGAGAATCAGTATGGGTTATAAATTTCAAAGCAAAAGAAATGGAAATTGATTAGGGAAAAAAAGGTGCTTCTAGATCATAAGTTTGATTGGAAGGTTAAGGTGGAGACAGTCTACAAAAAAGGTATGCTTTTAACAGGCTTAGACTGGCCCACAGGGAGCAGGTGAACCAGCGTAGGCCCCCAGCCACCCACCATTTTGCTATTTCCTGAGGCCTGCTGCTGTGTAAGTACATATCCCCAGGCTACTGACAGGACCCCCAGAAATAGTCTGTGTCAGCGTAGTTTTGTGTGTGTCTGGTACTATTTGCATGTAGCTGCCAGAATTTATTTTAATGGTGAGACCTAGACACCCCAGTTTGACACAGAATCTGTAGCCACTAACACAATTTTCTATGGATAGTGGCAATAAACTTTTCATGGCATAACCGCATTAAGACATCTGTTTTTTTCTCTACTTATTAAGTTGCTCTCCTCCATCTCCGTATTTAGCTTACACACAAGTCTATGGAGAGGGAAGGGGGAGAAAAGGAGACTGTTGATTGATTTGTTGCTTCATTCTGTGCAGTAGTAAAGTCTTATCTTAAAACATAGGAATGTCAAAAGAACTCCCTGTCTCAGTGTAGCAGAGTTTAGCAGCTGCAGCTATGTGTGCATCTTTTCTAGCAGCCTCACTGCCCATATATTTATATGTAAAAAGGAAACATATTTATTTTATAAGATATTAAAAAGTTTCACCTGCACTATTGAGTTATGAAAGGTTGCTGTATAATTGGAGGTACGCGCTAAGGAAAGTGAGGTAGCACACATGGAAAGTGATTTAGTGATAAAACCACACAGTGGTACATTTGTGTTAAAGCATTTACCAATGTTATGGGAATTGATTGGCCTATGCTTTGTATAGATCTGTACTCATGATAGGAAAATTAGATTTTGAGCCCCATTGAAGATTTGGAAAAACTTATATAAAGCTTAGAAAATGGCCAAAGCACATATACTATATTTAAAAAGCATCTGTATTTATACATGTTTATGGTAAATAACATGATAATGTCATATTCATTGTACAACAGTACAGAGTACAGAGACAAGGCACTGAAAATAGTTTTGTATGCCCACCCAGTTCTCCAGGTATTACACCTGTATATGACCATGTCATGTTATTGCTAATGTTCAGACTCTTCCAGTGTCCATTTGCGCTTTTCATTTTTAATATTTTTGCTGAATGCAAAATAAACATGTTGTTTTTAGATACATTTTCTCACAATCATCAGGACTCCAATACATTTAATGAATGATTAATGTTGTAGCTGAAGAAGAAAACAAGCGTCTACACACCAGGTGCATTATAAGACAAAGTATATATTCCTCATTTTCTTTTATCTTGGCAGAAAATAACATGCAGCAATGTATATCTGTGTAGTCTTGCATAAGCCTGGTGTCCAGAAAGAAACATAATTATGCCTTTGGATTCTCTATGCATTAAAATGAGAAATGCTAAAATTGCTATTCATCATGCATACATAAAACAAATAGCTGCAGAGATATTCCATAATGAATTGTATGCAACACAGGAATGCATATGTAACAAGATTCAATGTGTTGATTGTTCTTGCGGGCTTCTTATGAATATGCTGAGTCTATCACTGCATTGTGCTGCAGCCATATTTCAGAGTCTACATTATTACAGCGTCTATGAGGTTGTTGCTTTAAAAATAAGATCTTCATAAGCAATCACGAATCTCAGACATTAAGCTGCAATTTACTTACAAAGCTTACTGATTACATTTGGGTTCTGCCTTCCTGCGGTGTACAGAAACACTTTAAAAGCAGTCTTACACCACTTGCAGATTCTGATTTTTATAGCAGCTTCCCCTGGCAACCAATGCATCTTAAAAACTTTAGAATATGATGTTTTAGTAAGAGAAATGTAAAGTTACCCTTTGTTAGTATTAGATACTAATTATCACATTGTATTGAGACAACTGGATTGTATGAATCCGAATCAACACTGTAGTGTATACGTATCATAAACATCTGATCTTTAGCAGCTACATGAGCGTGCAGAATGTTTAATTGAGTGGGAACAAGTCTTACAATCCGCAATTCACCTTGCAGATTGCTATATTAGTTTTGAAAGGAATTAAGTTTATACAATTAGACCTAGTACTGCAGCTAGTTGTTGGAAACCATGGTGTTTGGGAGCTATGCAGTAAGTAAGCACGGATTTCACCAGCATTAAGAAATGTCTTTCAGAGCTTGGGACAGGATGGCCAGCCCTGATTGGATAATGATGATCTCATGCCCATGCCAATTACATCAAGCACAGACAGCTCATTTACATCTAAAAGTGGCAGAACATTCAGAGGCCCAATCAATTGAAAATCCATGCTTAAAAAATGACCGTGATTCATGCAAAGTTATTTCCTACAAGCAGTGGAACAATCCGGACAGTGTTTTCACCCAAGCATTTGAACTTCTCGCTTCTGGCAGCGATCCCCGAAAAACAAAGAAGTGATCTGTCAAAAAAAAAAAAAAATCTTTTCTTGATGTTGCTGCAAAATCACAAATTTGACCACTGTGTGATGAGATTTAAAAGTAGATATAAAATATTCAATGTATACACAATGTATACAAGCTTTTAACATGTTTACACCTCACCACCACTGATATAATCTTTTGAATAGTTATTTTTAGATGTGTTTTTACATAGATCATGCAAGTATTGTAAATTTATGTGAAATATTCATGTTCTCAATTTACATTTCTGTACAGTGAAGGCTGAATTATATTTACAAAATGCTCAAAAACCTAAATTAATAACTGAGATTTAAGACTCTATTCACACAAACATGAAAACAACAGTGTGAGCTATTGAGCTAGTTCGTCAGAAACATAGGACATCTTATTTTTGCCTGGTTTCACATATCACTGAATAGATTCAGGTCTATGAGTGATTCATGAAAACAAGTGCCCCATAGATGTAAGTTGTCTGAAATTGAATATGAGAACAGATGAACCTGTCCGTTTTTCACAATCACTGTCATCTGAATAAAACCTTAAGCATTACTCTTATTGCTTTTTTATTTTTATATAGATGAAATAGGTTTTTCCACAATGGTAATGGCATAACACATTCTCATTAGAAGCATTCTTACTGCCAGTACCCCCAAATTCTTTCCCTGCCCAGTAACACTTCTGGCCACCCACTATGGAGGGAATTGTAACAGAGCACTGCTGGAAGAACTGCTGTACAGCAAGAAAGCTGAATGAAACCTGGCCCTTTTATTTTCTGTATCCCTACTGATCAGAATTTATTATTGCATATCATCATAGCAATATTTCACATTTTCTGATGGGAATACTTCTAAAAGCAGTTGAATAGTGGCAATACACTTTAATGTTCTATTTAGTCATGAAATGTGCAATAAAAAAAATGAATACAAAATGGATCAAGTTAACAATTAATACAGACTATTAGACTATATATATGATGTATTTAACTAATCGGATTATTGGAAACTAGTAGAAGTAAATTCCAATTGGTTGGTAATAAACTGCAGTTTGTGCACACAGTAGGGCGCAGAAGGGAAGAAGCGCTATGTGGCTTTTGGAGAGCAGATTCAGATGTTTGGGATCTGGACGCCATGTCATGTTTGCAGAGCCTCTAAAGTACCAGTAAAGTGGAATCTCCTAGGGAATGACCCCATTTTGAAAAGTGCACCCCTCAAAGAATTTATCAAGGGGTGTAGTGAGCATTAGTATTCCAGATGTGACTGCACAGCGGATGGGGAAAAGTGAATATGTAAGCTGTGTGTAGAACATTGGGTACACTAAATTCCCTACTATTTCCCCAGTAGTTCCTATTATTGGGGAGGTCATTCTGGGGGTCACTTCTGGTTTATTATCCCTCGTAAGCTCTAAATCTGGTTTGTACCCTCATATATGCTCGCACAGTTTATACATTCCCTTCCTGCCGCAGCCAGTTATGTTCTAATGATTTGGCGATTTTTTTTGGGTTTTTGTCTTCACATTGTACGAGCTATATTTTCTTTATTTCTCTGGTGATGTAGCCAATTGAGGGCTTGTTGTTTGCGGGGTGAGATGTATTTTTTAATGACATCATTTTTAGGTGCTTACAACTTATTAAATAAATTTTATTAACTCTTTCTTGGTGGATTAAAAAACAACCCCATCAATTCTGGCACTGCGTTTTACCGTTTAAATTTTTCACCATGCAGCGTAGAGCGTAAGTAACATGTTATCTTTATTCTGCGGGTCGGTACAATTATGGCGATACCTCATTTATACTGTTTTTTATGCAATACCAATTTTGCAGAACAAAAACCCATTTGGGGACATAAATCAATTTTTTTTGCATCGCCATCTTCTAAGATGCGTAGCATTTTTATTTTTCAGTTTAGAGAGTTGGTTTAGGGCTTATTTTTTGCGGGACAACCTGTGCTTTTTATTGGTACTGTTTTGGGGTACATATGACTTTTTGATCACTTTTTATGGCATATTTTGTAAGGTGAGATGGTGAAAAATCATTACTTTTGGCGTTTTTTTTCCCCGACGTTCACTGTGTACATTAAATATGGGTTCAGTTTTATTGTACAGGTTGTTACGGACGCGGCGATACCAAATATATATTGTTTTTATTAATTTTTAGGTTTATTTTTTATATAATTCATTTTATATAGGAAAAGGGAATTTTTGGGGCTTTATTCTTTTATAAATTTTTTTTTACATACTTTATTTATTTTTTCACTTTTTAATGTGTCCCTTTAGGACACCTGAGCCAGAGATGCTTTGATCTCTGGCTCAGTACTATAGACTGCAAGACACAAGCATGCAAGTGTCTTGCAGTCTATACAGGAAGTCAGCGCTATGGAAACACATAGCGCTGACATCCGGAGGTCTCAGCAGGATCAACCAGGTACTGGGGGCTCCAGGCAGCCTGGGGTCACTTGGCAGACCCCAGGCTGCAGATTATAGATATTGGCACCCCCCGATCTCGCTGCGGGGGGTGCCGGGGGGGAAGGCAAGATGGCGGAACCCCTTGGATGCCACGGTCGCTATTGACCACGGCATCTTAAGGGTTAAACAGCGGGGATCGGTTTTATCACTGGTCCCAGCTGTTGCAGCGGGAGCCTGGCTATCAAATACAGCCGGGCTCCCGCAGTGATCGCACGGGCTCTGCTTCTGAGCCCGCGCGATCACCGTCACGTACCTGTACGTGGGGATGCGGTAACTAACCACATTCTCCCACGTACATGTACGTGAGAATGCGTGAAGGGGTTAATAAGCCACCAATTGTGCAAGTTCTCCCGCTTAAAAAGATGAGACAGGTCTGTAATTAATATCTTTATTAATGACCTGGTAGACTGTTTGCAAAGCAGGGTGTCCATATTTGCAGATGATACTAAACTTTGTAAGGTAATCAAAAATGAGGAGGATAGTAGAATATTACAAGGGGATCTAAGGAAGTTGGAAGCATGGGCTGAGACTTGGTAAATTAAGTTTAATATTGACAAATGTAAGGTTATGCATTTTGGACGACGAAATAAAATGTCTGATTATGTACTTAATAGTAAATTATTGGGTAAAACTGCCAATGAAAAAGACTTGGGGATTGTGGTGGACAGTAAGCTTACCTTTTAATGACCAGTGCCAGGCAGATGCTGCCAAGGCAAATAAAATTATGGGATGCATCAAAAGAGGTATAGATTCTCATGACAAGAACATAGTTATGCCTCTATACAAAGCACTGGTACGGCCACACTTATACTATTGTGCACAATTCTGGGCCCCAGTATACAAATAAGACATAATCGAACTAGAAAGAGTGCAAAGAAGGGCAACCAAAATTATTAGGGGAATGAGTGGATTGGAGTACAACGACAGATTAACAAACTTGGGGTTATTCAGTTTAGAGAAAAGATGTCTACGGGGAGATCTAATAACAATGTACAAATACATGAAGGGACAGCACAAAGAACTTTCTAATGATCTTTTTACTCCTAGGCCAGTGACAGTGACAAGGGGACATCCTCTACGACTGGAGGAGAGAAAGTTTCACCAGCAACATAGAAGAGGATTCTTCACAGTAAGAACAGAGAGGCTATGGAACTCTCTGCCCCAGGAAGTGGCGATGATGGATTCATTGAACAAGTTCAAAGAGGGCCTGGATGCCTTTCTCGAACAGAACAACATTACAGGTTATGGATTTTAGATTTTAAGGGCACGTGGATCCAGGGTTTTATGCTGATTGCCAGATTGGAGTCGGGAAGGAATTTTTTCCCATGAAATGGGGCAATTGGCATAAGCCTCATGGGTTTTTTTTTGCCTTCCTCTAGATCAACACTGTAGGGGACTGAAGGGTTATAGGTTGGACTTGATGGACTGATGTCTTCATCCAACCTCATTTACTATGTAACTATGTAAATGACATCATAGGTAGATCTCAACTATGAGAGACAAAATGAGAAAACAAATCCAGAAAATCACATTGTCTGATTTTTAAAGAATTTATTTGCAAATTATGGTGGAAAATAAGTATTTGGTCACCTACAAACAAGCAAGATTTCTGGCTCTCACAGACCTGTAACTTCTTCTTTAAGAGGCTCCTCTGTCCTCCACTCATTACCTGTAGTAATGGCACCTGTTTGAAATTATTATCAGTATAAAAGACACCTGTCCACAACCTCAAACAGTCACACTCCAAACTCCACTATGGTGAAGACCAAAGAGTTGTGGAAGGACACCAGAAACAAAATTGTAGATCTACACCAGGCTGGGAAGACTGAACCTGCAATAGGCAAGCAGCTTGGTGTGAAGAAATCAACTGTGGGAGCAATAATTAGAAAATGGAAGACATACAAGACCACTGATAATCTCCCTTGATCAGGGGCTCCACGCAAGATCTCACCCCGTGGGGTCAAAATGATTACAAGAACGGTGAGCAAAAATCCCAGAACCACACGGGGAGACCTAGTGAATGACCTGCAGAAAGCTGGGACTAAGGTAACAAAGGCTACGGTCAGTAACACACTACGCCGCCAGGGACTCAGATCCTGCAGTGCCAGACGTGTCCCCCTGCTTATGCCAGTACATATCCGGGCCCGTATGAAGTTTGCTAGAGAGCATTTGGATGTTCCAGAAGAGTATTGGGAGAATGTCATATGGTCAGATGAAACCAAAGTAGAACTGTTTGGTAGAAACACAACTCGTCGTGTTTGGAGGAGAGTGAATGCTGAGTTGCATCCAAAGAACACCATACCTACTGTGAAGCATGGGTGTGGCAACATCATGCTTTGGGGCTGTTTCTCTGTAAAGGGACCAGGATGACTGATCCGTGTACATGAAAGAATGAAAGGGGCCATGTATCGTGAGATTTTGAGTGCAAACCTCCTTCCATCAGCAAGGGCATTGAAGATGAAACGTGGCTGGGTCTTTCAGCATGACAATGATCCCAAGCACACCGCCAGGGCAACGAAGGAGTGGCTTCGTAAGAAGCATTTCAAGGTCCTGGAGTGGCCTAGCCAGTCTCCAGATCTCAACCCCATAGACAGTGGCGCAACTAGGAATGGCTGGGCCCCAAGGTGAACATTTAACATGGCCCCCCCCCCGAACCGCCGCCCCCGACCCCTCCCCCCGGACCGCCCCCTCCAACCCCCCCCCCCCCCCAAAAAAAACCGCATTCCTGCGCACACTATTATGTGCCATAGTGGCCCCTGCACACAGTATCATGTCCCATAGTGGCCTCTGCACACAGTATTATGTCCCAGAGTGGCCCCTGCACACAGTATCATGTCCCATAGGGCCCCTTGCACACAGTATCATTCCCCATAGTGGCCCCTGCACACAGTATCATTCCCCATAGTGGCCCCTGCACACAGTATCATTCCCCATAGTGGCCCCTGCACACAGTATCATTCCCCATAGTGGCCCCTGCACACACTATTATTCCCCATAGTGGCCCCTGCACTATTTTGCCCCATAGTGGCCCCTGCACACAGTATCATGTCCCATAGGGGCCCCTGCACACAGTATCATGTCCCATAGGGGCCCCTGCACACAGTATCATGTCCCATAGGGGTCCCTGCACACAGTATCATGTCCCATAGGGGCCCCTGCACACAGTATCATGTCCCATAGTGGCCCCTGCACACAGTATCATGTCCCATAGGGGCCCCTGCACACAGTATCATGTCCCATAGTGGCCCCTGCACACAGTATTATTCCCCATAGTGGCCCCTGCACACAGTATCATGTCCCATAGGGGCCCCTGCACACAGTTTCATGTCCCATAGTGGCCCCTGCACACAGTATTTTGCCCCATAGTGGCCCCTGCACACAGTATCATGTCCCATAGTGGCCCCTGCACACAGTATTTTGCCCCATAGTGGCCCCTGCACACACTATTATTCCCCATAGTGGCCCCTGCACACACTATTATTCCCCATAGTGGCCCCTGCACACACTATTATATGTCCCATTGTGGACCACCCATGAACAATTATTATACTCTGGGGTCTTTTCAGACCCCAGAGTATAATAATCGGAGACCCAGGGGAGGATAGAAACATAAAAAAACAACGTTGCTTACCTGTTCCTCGCTCCGGTGCATGCCCGTGCGCTACTCTGGCCTTCTTCCATTTTGGACCAGGCCGGCGTCACGTGACGCGGGCCTGTGTCGCGACGCAAAATGACGTCGGCTGACGTCTGGTACGTCACCAAACAGGCCCGAAGCTCTGGATAGGTAAGTACGTTGTTTTTTATGTTCCCTCACCTCCCCTGGGCCTCCGATTATAATGATAGTATAATGATAGCAGTGATTGTGGTGTTCGGGCCGCGGCCTCACATACCGATCCCCGCTCCTGCTCACAGTCACCTCCGCAGAATCGGAAGCGCAGGCGGCCGTGAGCGGGACCCCGGGGATCGGTAAGTATATAGGGCCCGTTACCTGCTGGGGTTACTCCAGCAGATAACGGACTATAAAAAAAACAAAAAAAAAACAAAAAACGCATCGGGGGCCCGCGGGGCCCCGTAATGTCCTGGGCCCTGTGGCAGCTGCTACCACTGCTAACCCGGTAGTTACGCCCCTGCCCATAGAAAACCTTTGGAGGGGGTTGAAAGTCCGTGTTGCCCAGCAACAGCCCCAAAACATCACTGCTCTAGAGGAGATCTGCATGGAGGAATGGGCCAACATACCAGCAACAGTATGTGCCAACCTTGTGAAGACTTACAGAAAACGTTTGACCTCTGTCATTGCCAACAAAGAATATATAACAAAGTATTGAGATGAACTTCTGTTACTGACCAAATACTTATTTTCCACCATAATTTGCAAATAAATTCTTTAAAAATCAGACAATGTGATTTTCTGGATTTGTTTTCTCATTTTGTCTCTCCTAGTTGAGGTCTACCTATGATGTCAATTACAGGCCTCTCATCTTTTTAAGTGGGAGAACTTGCACAATTTGTGGCTGGCTAAATACTGTTTTTTTCCCCACTGTTTATATCCAGCATGCACTATTGTCATCCATGTTGTAGATGGAAAATACCAATTGAAGTACATAGGTAGTGTTAAAAATATAGACACATTCTATCATTTGTATTGCACAAGCATGTCATTCATATTACAAAGGCTATATTTGGCTGTATTTTTTGTGTATGTAGAAGCTATATTTCCATCAACCTCTTTGTGTTCCTTCTGCAGATGGCAAGGTTAGCTTGCACCAGAGTTCTTTACCACAGGTAACTATTCTCAGTGGTGGACTGGGGTGCCTAGGGCTCACCAGTAAAATTCATTTTGAGGCCCACTATACAGCTATGTTGTAATGTTTAGCCAATAGAAGCCTGCAAGTCTTCACTCATATTCCAACTGCCATACACACGGTCACATGTCCCTTATTAGCCAATAGAAGCTCGCAGGTGCTTAGTCTCCAAATGTAAAAAGTTTTACTCCAGGTTTCCAAAACAACCCAGCCATTTTTCTGGCTGGGGGCAGCGGTTTGGGGGGGCCCCATGTCAAATGTTCGCCTTGGGGCCCAGCCATTCCTAGTTACGCCACTGCGCTTATGGACTAATTGAAACTCGCAGGTTCTTCAGTCTTGACATACACACAGCTTTACACCAGGTTTCCATAGCAACCAAACTATTTATTACCTGTATTAGTCAATAGCAGTTCACAGGTCCTTAAACATTCAGTTGTATGACGTGTATCAGCCAATATCATTTCACATTTAATTTACCAGGTTTCCATAACAACAAAGCCATAAATACACTGTACCTATAGTAGACTGCCATACTGGATGTCAGCATTCTTATAAATTGAAACACATTTAAACTACACACTAACGACATACAAAATAGATCAGTGCCAATTCTTATATGGCCACTACACAAACAAAAAATGAAATATACCCGTGCGAAGCCGGGTCCTTCTGCTAGTATAATATAAATAAGAATATAAAAGTAAATAATATTTATACTGTAATAGGACATTATGTTGCAAGGGAGGCAGGGACTCCTAGCAGCATAAATAAATTAACTGCTAGGAGTCCCTCTCCTGGTATAAAGTGCAGGCAATTAAATATGGCCAAAACATGGACCGAGCTTCATGGCTGAAACTCTTTCATGTGAATGCTACCTTATGCTAAAATCAAAAAGAATTCACAGAAAAAGACATATAATAGATTATATCACTGAAAAACAGGCCACATGTACATGATATTAAATGAAGCTATGGTTCAATATGATATCATGATAGCCAGTAGACAACTGAAGGCTCCCAGGCCTGTCTTTCGTACACTTGTTTGAGATGTTGTCAGACGCAGCATGTAATAGAAGTTAATGGATTCTACAATATACTGCAATATATGAGGATTCAGAACTCCTAGTCTATAAGAAAAGTAAAAAAAATAAATAAAAAGATTTAGCATAATAAAATCCACCCCATTTTGATTCTTTTCCAGTTTCCCAGTATATCGTATGGAACATAAAATAGTATCATTATTAACCACTTCCATACCAGATGCTTTACCCCCCTTCCAGACCAGACACATTTTCGGGTTTTTTTGTATGTTTGGTTTTGAGGGCTGTAACATTTTTATCATTTGCGTTATTCAACTAACTTCTATGTCTTTTTTTTGGTGACACATAGGGCTTTATTTTTATGCTGTTATTTTTGCATGTGTTTTAATTTTTTTTATATCCAGGAAAATATAAACAAAAGAGGGAAAACGTGTCTGTTTTTTACTTTTCACTTTTTTAAATTTAATAACACAAAGTGCTACTAAAAAACTTTCTTAAATAGTTTTTACTCTCCGTTACGGTAATTTTTATTTTGTATGGTGTCGTCCCCTGTAATTGGGGCTGGTACATTTAACCCCAGTTGCAGGAGGAATACAGCCTCCTGCATGCTGCTTGTACTTTAGTACAGAGATGATCTGGGTCCTGTATTACCCAGCAGCTCTAACAGACTCTAATTCCGGTGGATCACGTGACTGCTGGGTCAGAGGGGAGCTGCAAGATGGTGGCGCCCATAGCGCTGTATACAGCGTTCATTGAGCACTGTATACACAGCGATCTGGATGGCAGGGAAGGTAATAAACCTTCTCTGCCTTCTCTCTGGGAGCTCCGGCTGAAGTTACAGCCGGCTCCTCGTTTCAGCGCTGCTGAATTCTGCTTGGACATACCGGTACGTCCTTGCAGAAACTGACAACTACCTTCCGGACATACAGTCATATGAAAAAGTTTGGGCACCCCTATTAATCTTAATCATTTTTAGTTCTAAATATTTGGGTGTTTGCAACAGCCATTTCAATTTGATATATCTAATAACTGATGGACACAGTAATATTTCAGGATTGAAATGAGGTTTATTGTACTAACAGAAAATGTGCAATATGCATTAAACCAAAATTTGACCGGTGCAAAAGTATGGGCACCTCAACAGAAAAGTGACATTAATATTTAGTAGATCCTCCTTTTGCAAAAATAACAGCCTCTAGTCGCTTCCTGTAGCTTTTAATCAGTTCCTGGATCCTTGATGAAGGTATTTTTGACCATTCCTCTTTACAAAACAATTCCAGTTCAGTTAAGTTTGATGGTCGCCGAGCATGGACAGCCCGCTTCAAATTATCCCACAGATGTTCAATGATATTCAGGTCTGGGGACTGGGATGGCCATTCCAGAACATTGTAATTGTTCCTCTGCATGAATGCCTGAGTAGATTTGGAGCTGTGTTTTGGATCATTGTCTTGCTGAAATATCCATCCCCGGCGTAATTTCAAATTCGTCACTGGGGGCGTGGCCTGGACGCGCATGGAGTAGCACGCGCGCAGGTCCTTCTCCGCTCCTCCGCCGCTATTGAGACCCGTGGACCCCTCAGCAGGCGCAGTATGGGCAAGCGCTTACCGAGGAAGGTGGCCCCGGGCACCCCAGCGCCCGTGGAGAGGTCTGGGGGGGCCACCCTGGACGCCTTTCTGGCCCAGCGGCCTTCTCTACCGGGCCAGGCTGCTGCGGGGCGGCCATCTTGGATTTCCTCCGCTCTCCAGGCACAGGGGTCGCAGCGCAGCTTCTCTCCTCCCACGCTCCCCCTGTCAGCCAGCGGAGCGCCGCTTCAACAGAGATCCCTGTCGGCGCCTGGGCAACCCAGAGTTTCCCCAGCACGAGTGCTCCCACAGTCTCCTCACCCTGGGATGTCCCAGCAACTACATTCTGCTTCACCAGCACTCCTGGCAGAGCGGCATGAGAGGACCCCGGATGTCTCCAGCTTCTCAAGGAGTTCTGAGGTCAGTGGCTCTGCTCCCTCCTACACCGCTGATGAGTTGCAGCCTGTGGCCACAGAGCTGGTCTCTGTGGCCCCCCATCTACTATCTTCCCCCATCGCCCCTCCCCTCCATAGCTCAGGGGGGGATGGCGCGGTGGAAGGCGCTGGCGTAGGGGCTCCTCCGCCCCACACTCCCAAGGATTATGCCTCCCCCTCCAGTCCTGCACCCCCAGAGCTGCATTCCAGGCCCATCTTCAGCACCATCATCCATGGCGGACCTTCTTCCTCAACTTCCTACTAAACAAGACCTTAAAAGTATGGTTGCGGAAATCACAGCGTCCTTCCGATCTGAAATTGCTACCCTCCGCACTGATTTACACTCCATTGCTAACCGAATGGACACGCTGGAGAATGACCATGACACTACCAGAGACTATGTTGCCTCACTGCATGATACTACCACTGAACAGGGTTCAGCTATACGGGACATGCAACGCCACTTGGAGGATCTTGACAACAGGGGCCGGCGCAACAATATACGCATCAAGGGACTCCCAGAGGCTGACCAATCTGAGGATCTGCCTGTTCTGCTGGAGGCTGTCTTCAACACTATACTGCAGGAGCCCCCGTCCCACAAAATTAAGTTTGATAGGGCACATCGAGCCCTTCGACCCAGAGGATCTTCCGCCACACCCCGTGATGTCATCTGCTGCCTCCACGACTTCACCCTTAAAGAGGCTATAATGAGCAAAGTGCGCAAACTCAAAGACTTCGAGTTTCAGGGAGCTCCACTACAATTCTATCAGGATCTGTCGCTAATCACCCTCCAGAAACGCCGCCATCTCCGACCCCTCCTCCAGATTCTTCAGGAGCACCAAATTCCTTACCGGTGGGGATTTCCGTTTGCTCTCATTGCTCGTAGGGATGGTCGCTCCGCTACGCTTCGCTCCTTTGCGGATTTGCCTCTCTTCTGTGACCTATTGGATGTTCCCCTGCCGGATTTAACAGACTGGGAGCTATTCTCTCCACCCCCTCCCCCACCACCGGTTTGGCAACGATTGGAGCCCAGACGACGTCATGCATCCTCCGCGGTGGTGACCACTGGAGGCCCCGGCTGGAGACTGATCCCTGAGGAGGCTGCCCCCCCTTGAGCGTTCTCCCTTTTCTCGGTGGTGCTTTGGAATCTGCATGCCTTAATGTTATGTTTGCTTCTTTTTTTTTCTTTTTTAGGTCTACGGGTCTCATCTATTATGCTTATTATTGGATTGTTTTAGCGGAGTGGGGCGGGGTGGGGTTCCGGTGACTCCCCTTCCTTCCTTCTTTTTACTGGTGGTTGGGGATCCACCGCCTCCCCTCCGACCTCCTGTCCACGCTCTCCCCCCTAAGGGGATACTTGGACTGTGCGGCCATTGATCCTGATTGGACCTCTGGCTGCCCTCATTGGTCCCCAGGCGAGTGACTTGCCTCGCCCACAAAGTATTGTTTAACTGTTTTTATTTTTACTTTGTCATTTATGATGTCTTTTGCCTCCCTCCCTCCCTCTCTTTCCCCCCCTCCCTGATCTAGAGACCCTGCCTCGACTTTGGGTTCCTGTTTGTGGATTGCCCTTTTGCCTCTCCGAGGGAAACTTGCCAGCGTCATGTGAGTGGGTGAGCTTTTGCAATCCGCCACTGTCCTCCAGTCCTGGGTCCCAATGGTTGGGTGCGTGACAATTAATGTCAAGGGCCTGGGTTCCAACATTGAGGGGCGCCATGTCCTTGGAGAGCTCCGCTCCTTGCGGCGGATGTGGCGTTTCTTCAGGAGACTCATTTTGACCGCGCTGGTACTTTTGCCTTCGCTGAGCATTATTTTCCCGTGGCTTTTTCGGCCTTCCGCGATCGACGAGAGCTGGGGTGGCTATCCTTCTTTCTCGATCCTGCCCAATTGCAGTGACGACTTCCCACGTGGACCCAGGTGGCCGGTTTGTTATCTTGGAGGGGCTCCTTTATGGTGCCCCGATTGTTTTATGCAATGTCTATGCCCCCAATTCAGCACAGATCCCGTTCTTGCGCCGGGTATTCTCCCGTCTGCGCGCTCTCCCACCATCAGCTTGGCTGGTGGGGGGGACTTCATGGTCTTCTTGACGGGCGATCGTCTGGCGTTACCCCAGGGCCCAACCCCCATAGGTTGGCCCAACTTAAGGGAGTTCCGCAGGCTGATCCGCGCCCACTCTTTGTTGACCTTTGGCGAGTGGACAATCCTACGGCGCGCTCCTACACCTTCTTTTCTCACCCTCATAACACTCACACCCGCATTGACTACTTCTTTGGAAATGCTCCCGCTCTTCGTTTGCTTAGGGACACGAACATTGGCCCTCTCACCTGGTCTGATCATGCCCCAGTCTGGTTACCTTATCTACGACTCCAGTGCCTACTCGCCAATGTCATTGGCGTCTTAACGAAACACTGCTCAATTCGCCGACCTCCCTCGAGACCCTGTGCACACACTTGATAGTTTTTTAGGGACAACTTAGGCTCGGTAGACTCTCTTGCCATTCTCTGGGAAGCCCATAAGGCGGTCTGAGAGGATGCTGTATCGCATTGGCTTCTAGGCTTAAAAGGGACAGACAGGCCCAGGACAGCTTCTCCAGCCCGTATTCGGTCCCTTACGACGACTTTGGCAGCGCATCCATCCCTGGGGGTTCTTCGCCGTTTGGTCCTGGCGACCTCCGTGTTTGGAGACCCGCCATGTGGAACGACTTCTCCTTTATACCCGTCGCGTTTTTTGACGGGTAATAAATCTCATACCCTCCTGGCAGGAACCCTCAGGGATCATCGGGCCTCTTCCACCCACACTCTGTCCGTGCCCCGCGTACTCTTCACATCCCCTATGCTGTGCGCTGGCGTTCCCTCTTCTACTCTAGCTGTATGCTTACCCCCCCAGCACTACTCCCTGGGGATGACTCAACACTACTGGAAGACTATTTGGTTGTTGTCTCCCACGCCTTCCTCCTGAGGCCCTAACCTCCTCCCCCCATCAGGGAGGAACTAGAGGGGTCCTGGGGACCTCCATGGGAAGCCCCAGGCCCAGTGGGTTCACTTACAATTATTATGGTTTTCCGGGTAACTCTCTGCTCATCTTTGTCCCTCTTCAATTCCTTCCTTTCGGTTCCCCTATCCCCCGACTATGCTCTCTTCCTCTCACTTGGTCCCTACCGGGTGGACTTGCGGTTGTGCTACTACCACCTTGCTTTGCTGACACGGCCTGACTTTTCACCACTCTTAGCCTGACTGATGCTTGGCTCCCTCTGCTTGTCCTGGACCGGTGGGATTCTCCTGTCGTCGGGTGGTGACAACACCGGAGGACTGTGGTTTGGTGGGGTGGCCATCTTTTCTCCCCGCCCTTCTCTTGGCCTGGCGCTGGGCTTTTGCCGCTATTGGTCGTTTTGCTCTACGCTTGCTTCGGCTTCGGACCTTTTCTCACAGCTATCCAGGCCCTTTACTCCTTACCCTCAGCAGCAATCGCTTCCCATGCTCTTCGCCCTCCTTCCCTGTTCGGTGGCCTGGGGTTGCCCTTCGCCCTCATGTTTGCCCTCTGCTTGCCTGCGGTTGGCGGCCCTGGTGTCGGGGCTCTGGTCCAGATGGTTTGGATATCTCTCTTTGCGGACGGTGTCTCCTCGCTCTCCCTCCCTCTCTCCCTTCCCTCTGCGCTCGTGCCTTGGTGATCTCTCGGGTTGGGTCCCCGCGGCTGGGCTCCCGTTACATCCCACGGGACCTTCTCCTTCTCCTCGTGTTGCGTTTCCGTGGCGGGGTCCTCTTCCTCCTGGGGTCCTTGTCCACTTCCTTGGCCCTCTGCTGGTCCCTTGTTTTGTGGGCTGGGGCCCTTTGGACATGGCGGCCCTTGCTATCTCCCTTTTGGGGGGTTGTGCGGTCTGGCTCTCCTCGGCTCTGTTTTTTTCGGACTCTCCGTCGATGCTCGGGTTCGCCTGGAGCTATCTTCCGTTTGTCTGGGGCACCACCATGCCTAGATCTGTTTGTGGCGGTGGGGGTTGGGTTGGCTGTCCTCTGTTCTTTTTGGCGGCCTTCTTCCCTTCTGCGTTGCTCCCGTGGGTGGGTGAGGCTTGGCTGGCGCCCTTCCTCGCTTTGTGGGTCGTCCCCCCCCCCCCTCTCGTCTGTTGGGCTTCGTTTCTAGATCTTCTGGTCTCCTTTGTGTAGATTCTCCCTGTGTCGTCTCTTGGTCTCCTCTATACACCCCCTTCTGGCTCTTCTGCTGACTGTGTGGTCTGAGCTGGCCTTTACCGTTGCTGTTGGTTGACCCTGGAACCTTGGAACTCGGTCCTTTGTTATCTTCAGCTATCAAAACCTGCCGTCTGTGGTTCCATTACTTGCGGTGGTTCACTTTGTCCGCTCCCTCCTGGGTCTCTTGGTGTCCTCCCCCGTTTTGGTTTGCCGTGCTCCACTGGGGCTTTTTCCTCTTTTCCAACTTCTTACTCACCTCGCTCTCCTGTTTCTCCTTTGCTTTGGGAGGAGGCGGTGGTCCCATCTCGGAACTGGTTGTTGGTCTCCAGAAATCTCTCGTGCTTCGTTTGGAACGCGTTGCTGTTGTGCTTGGTTCTCTCCGGTCTCCTTCTCTTTCTTGTTATGTGCTCCTGTGGGCTCGTGGGTCCCTGCCATTCTTTTGGCGTGCCTTCATCCTCGTTTGGTCGGACTCTGGACTGCTCTCTTTTTGCAAGAGGTTCCTTTTGACCCTCTTCTTTATCTCCTGAACCTTCCCCCCAGACACCTGAGCAATAAGTCATCCAGGCTTTTCTTGCATCTTTGTACTGCAGCTAAAACTCTCATAGCTAGAAACTGGAAGAAGGTGAGTCCCCCATCTAGTCTTGAGCTTGTGGCTAGAATGAAGGATGTGAGGAGTCTTGAATACCTGACTGCTGGCCTACATAATTCACGGGAAGCCTTTGGGGCTATTTGGGCACCCTGGGACATGTATTGTACATTACAGGGTCTCTGATCTCTAGTCCTCTCCTTCCCTCCCCCCCCTTCCCTTTGGTCCTACCCTTGTCTTCTTAACCCCTCCATTCCCCCCCCTTGTTCACTGCTTAATTTAAATGCATATTGCTTAAGGGGAGGAGGCAGATAGCCTCTATTTACCTCAATGCTTCCTGTTTGTTTGATTATTATTGTTTTTTGTTTTTCTTTATTCCTTGTTAATGAAAAATTTTTCAATAAAATTACAGTTATATAAAAAAAAAATTCGTCACTGATTCTTGTACATTATTCTCAAGAATCTGCTGATACTGAGTTGAATCCATGCAACCCTCAACTTTAACAAGATTCCCGGTGCCGGCATTGGCCACACAGCCCCAAAGCATGATGGAACCTCCACCAAATTTTACAGTGGGTAGCAAGTGTTTTTCTTGGAATGCTGTGTTTTTTTGACGCCATGCATAACGCCTTTTTGTATGACCAAACAACTCAATCTTTGTTTCATCAGTCCACAGGACCTTCTTCCAAAATGAAGCTGGCTTGTCCAAATGTGCTTTTGCATACCTCAGGCGACTCTGTTTGTGGCGTGTTTTCAGAAACAGCTTCTTTCGCATCACTCTCCCATACAGCTTCTCCTTGTGCAAAGTGTGCTGTATTGTTGACCGATGCACAGTGACACCATCTGCAGCAAGATGATGCTGCAGCTCTTTGGAGGTGGTCTGTGGATTGTCCTTGACTGTTCTCACCATTCTTCTTCTCTGCCTTTCTGATATTTTTCTTGGCCTGCCACTTCTGGGCTTAACAAGAACTGTCCCTGTGGTCTTCCATTTCCTTACTATGTTCCTCACAGTGGAAACTGACAGGTTAAATCTCTGAGACAACTTTTTGTATCCTTCCCCTGAACAACTATGTTGAACAATCTTTGTTTTCAGATCATTTGAGAGTTGTTTTGAGGAGCCCATGATGCCACTCTTCAGAGGAGATTCAAATAGGAGAACAACTTGCAATTGGCCACCTTAAATACCTTTTCTCATGATTGGATACACCTGGCTATGAAGTTCAAAGCTCAGTGAGGTTACAAAACCAATTTTGTGCTTCAGTAAGTCAGTAAAAAGTAGTTAGGAGTATTCAAATCAATAAAATGATAAGGGTACCCAAATTTTTGCACCAGTCAAATTTTGGTTTAATGCATATTGCACATTTTCTGTTAGTACAATAAACCTCATTTCAATCCTGAAATATTACTGTGTCCATCAGTTATTAGATATATCAAATTGAAATGGCTGTTGCAAACACCCAAATATTTAGAACTAAAAATTATTAAGATTAATAGGGGTGCCTAAACTTTTTCATATGACTGTATATAGTCTATGGGCAGTACGGAAGTGGTTAAGTAAAATTTGTCCAACAAAAAATAAGCCCTCCTACAACACTGTGAATGGAAAAATTATGTTATGACTGTTAGAAGGCTTGGAATAAAAATTACAAATACAAAAAAGAAAATGGCTGCGGAGGGAAGATGTTGAATAGAATGAGGTGTGAAACCTCATTTTTGTGTTTGTTTTTTTTATTAAGGAAAAATTTATGGGGGCGTACGCTGCAATAACAGAAAAGGGGTTCATATAGAACCCTTTTAATATTGTGCCTAAAAAAGAGAAATGTAATCAATTTTACTTGTCAAACACAGGACCGTAAATGACAGAAATATTATAGCTGCTTTGAGACATATTTCAGGTGCTACAGTGGGGAAAAAAAAGTATTTAGTCAGCCACCAATTGTGCAAGTTCTCCCACTTCAAAAGATGAGAGAGGCCTGTAATTGACATCATAGGTAGACCTCAACTATGAGAGACAAAATGAGAAAACAAATCCAGAAATTCACATTGCCTGATTTTTAAAGAATTTATTTGCAAATTATGGTGGAAAATAAGTATTTGGTCAATAACAGAAGTTCATCTCAATACTTTGTTATATTTCCTTTGTTGGCAATGACAGAGGTCAAACGTTTTTTGTAGGTCTTCACAAGGTTGGCACACACTGTTGCTGGTATGTTGGCCCATTCCTCCAAGCAGATCTCCTCTAGAGCAGTGATGTTTTGGGGTTGTCGTTGCCCTGGCAGTGTGCTTGGGATCATTGTCATGCTGAAAGACCCAGCCACGTTTCATCTTCAATAGCCTTGCTGATGAAAGGAGGGTTGCACTCAAAATCTCACAATACATGGCCCCATTCATTCTTTCATGTACACGGATCAGTCTTCCTGGTCCCTTTGCAGAGAAACAGCCCCAAAGCATGATGTTGCCACCCCCATGCTTCACAGTAGGTATGGTGTTCTTTGGATGCAACTCAGCATTCACTCTCCTCCAAACAAGACGAGTTGTGTTTCTACCAAACAGTTCTACTTTGGTTTCATCTGACCAAATGACATTCTCCCAATACTCTTCTGGAACATCCAAATGCTCTCTAGCAAACTTCAGACAGGCCCGGATATGTACTGGCTTAAGCAGGGGGACACGTCTGGCACTGCAGGATCTGAGTCCCTGGCGGCGTAGTGTGTTACTGACGGTAGCCTTTGTTACCTTAGTCCCAGCTTTCTGTAGGTCATTCACTAGGTCTCCCCGTGTGGTTCTGGAATTTTTGCTCACCGTTCTTGTGATCATTTTGACCCCACGGGGGGAAATCTTGCGTGGAGCCCCTGATCGAGGGAGATTATCAGTGGTCTTGTATGTCTTCCATTTTCTAATTATTGCTCCCACAGTTGATTTCTTCACACCAAGCTGCTTGCCTATTGCAAATTCAGTCTTCCCAGCCTGGTGCAGGTCTACAATTTTGTCTCTGGTGTCCTTCCACAGCTCTTTGGTCTTCACCATAGTGGAGTTTGGAGTGTGACTGTTTGAGGTTGTGGACAGGTGTCTTTTATACTGATAATAATTTCAAACAGGTGCCATTACTACAGGTAATGAGTGGAGGACAGACGAGCCTCTTAAAGAAGACGTTACAGGTCTGTGAGAGCCAGAAATCTTGCTTGTTTGTAGGTGACCAAATACTTATTTTCCACCATAATTTGCAAATAAATTCTTTAAAAATCAGACAATGTGATTTTCTGGATTTGGTTTCTCATTTTGTCTCTCATAGTTGAGATCTACCTATGATGTCAATTACAGGCCTCTCTCATCTTTTTAAGTGGGAGAACTTGCACAATTGGTGGCTGACTAAATACTTTTTTTTTCCCCACTGTATATTTTTATTGCATGAGAGGGCATATAAGGCATTATTTGAAGTAAAGGAAATGTGGTCAAAATGATGGATGTACAAAATCAAAATCAAGGTGATCTTGAGTTTCTGTCGTTGTCATTTTGTCTTAAATGCTTATTAGAGAGTTTCCTATTTGAATAAAACATGGAAATGTGAAGCAGGAAGCAACCCCTTATATGACACAGAACACGTTTAATAGCTTCTGACGTCTGAATGAGATGCGGTCTATTCCAGAGCATTGCTCTGTGTACTGGGCTCACTTTATTTTTCTTCTTTTTTTCCCATTGCTAACATTAGTTTCATATTTAGAGAATGCGCCTCTGTGAGCAACTGATCTGAAACATTTCTTCATCATAAAATTAGGTCATATACAGATCAGACAAATATGGACTTTTAATGAGTTTTGCCTGATATTTCTTAGTAACATAAGGTAATTTTTGAGTAGGATAAGGATCCTAAACACCATAATTTTTACTGTTTTCCATTAAAGATGCAAAATAATACAGCAGCATGCAAAGAGATTTTGGATAATGCAGTGATATGCGCCTTTAGTATACTTTAAATAATTTTTTCACTATAATAGGTTACTAAAACCAACAGCTATTACTATGTACAGTACATCGAAATTATTCATCTACACCTGTAATATGATATAAACATCAGCTTAAATATATAGTAGATTCCACTAGTTATAACAGTGCAAACATTTTTCAGCATTTTTTTTCAGTGGTTTACAATGTGTTTTTTGTATACTGTATGTTGAATTTAGCATGGGATCTGGCTCTGTTCATCCTTGTCGCCATTGTGTGAATCCAAATCAATGAATGCATGCAAATGCGCAAAAAAAAGTTTGCCATTATTTAAGTAATTGGGAATGCTAATGGTGAAAAGGACACTGCTTGGAATCTACACATTGCTCCTGAGATAAAAATGAACAAATTATTGTATGTAGCATTTCTAAGCAGTTTCTAAGTCAGACATTGCTTTTCAACCATGCTTCAACAGAATTTTTTTAAAATAGAAAACTCATGAAACAGGCCTGGACAGAAATGATGGTACTCTTAACTTAATATTTTGTTGCACAACCTTTTGAGGCAATCACTGCAATCAAACAATTCCTGTAACCGTCAATGAGACTTCTGCACCTCTCAACAGGTATTTTGGCCCACTCCTCATGAGCAAACTGCTCCAGTTGTCTCGGGTTTGAAGGGTGCCTTTTCCAGATGGCATGTTTCAGCATCTTCCAAAGATGCTCAATAGGATTTAGGTCAAGGCCACTTCTGAATAGTCCAATGTTTTCCTCTTAGTCATTCTTGGGTGTTTTTAGATATGTTTTGGGTCATTATCCTGTTGCAAGACCCATGACCTGCAACTGAGACCAAGCTTTCTGACACTGGGCAGCACATTTCTCTCTAGAATCCCTTGATAGTCTTGAGATTTCATTGTACCCTGAACAGATTCAAGACACCCTGTGCCAGATGCAGCAAAGCAGCCCCAGAACATAACAAAGCCTCCTCCATGTTTCACAGTAGGGACAGTGTTCTTTTCAAGATATGCTTTATTTTTCCGTCTGAACATAGACCTGATGTGCCTTGCCAAACATTTAGATTTTTGTCTAATCTGTCCATAGGACATTCTCCTAGAAGCTTTGTGGCTTGCCGACATGTAGTTTGGCAAATTCCAGTCTGGCTTTTTTATGATTTGTTTTCAACGATGGTGTCCTCCTTGGTCATCTCCCATAAAGTCCACTTTGGCTCAAACAACGACGGATGGTGCGATCTGACACTGAATGTTCCTTGAGCTTGAAGTTCACCTTTAATCTCTTTAGAAGTTTTTCTGGGCTCTTTTGTTACCATTCATATTATCCTTCTCTTTGATTCGTCATCAATTTTCCTCCTGCGGCAACGTCTAGGGAGGTTGACTACAGTCCCATGGATCTTAAATTTCTGAATATGCAACTGTAGTCACAGGAAAATCAAGCTGCTTGGAGATGGTCTTATAACCTTTACCTTTAACATGCTTGTCTATAATTTTCTTTCTAAGCTCCTGAGACAACTCTTTCCTTCGCTTCCTCTGGTCCATGTTGAGTGTGGTACTCACCATGTCACCAAACAGCACAGTGAGTGAGTATCTGTAGCCCTATATACAGGCCCGCTGACTGATTACAAGATTGTAGACACCTGTGATGCTAATTAGTGGACACACCTTGATTTAACATGTCCCTTTGGTCACATTATTTTCAGGGGTACCATCATTTCTGTCCAGGCCTGTTTCATGAGTTTTCTTTTTTAAAAAATTCTGTTGAAGCATGGTTGAAAAGCAATGTCTGACTTTCATTTGTTCATTTTCATAGAATTTTTATATATTATTACTTTTGTCAGATTCAAGTTATTTCTGTGACCATTGTGGGTTTTTCTTTCATTAAACGAGGGGTACCAACAATTTTGTCAACGTGCGTATAGGCAGCATGTAATTTAATCCTTGTGTAGAATGACTACTCATTTCTGAAGATGGATTTTGTGGAGAATTAAGAGTGAGCGACCGATCTAGGTTGAAGGGTGAAGGAATGATAAGTGGATGACCATTTAAAGGGAATGTGTCACCTATGTTCAGTTTTACTAACTTAAACCAAATACTGCCACATGCTCATTTTCTTTTTTTAAACTATAATTTTTATTAAAATTTTATAAAAGTTACAAAACAAGACAGATAGAATAAACCGCAAAACAAAAACAGCAAAACCATCATGAATAAGAGGCCAAAACAAGAATAAGAAAAACCCACAAGACAACCGAAAAATATGACCCCCTGAGAGACCCACTGATAGCACAAATGCTTGAGGCGGCCAAATCGATCATCCCACTCCACTGGCTACAGATCTCTCCACCTTCGACCCAAGAATGGGAAGCTAAAATACATCAAATCTCACGCTTTGAGGAATTATTGAGTTGGTCTAGGAGAATGCGCCAGAAATTTATGAACACTTGGTCTAGCTGGTCTCAACTCACTTCAGTTCAGTGTCTTGCTGATATTGGCTGAAAATGGATATACGCTCCCATCCCCTCTTGCCTCGCCCCTATCCTTTACCCCTCTACTCCCTACTAACATTACTAACGTCCCCCCGTCTTCTCTTTCTTTCTTACTCCATTTTCTGTCTCCCTCTTCTTTCTCCTTTCTCTCTTTTTCTTTTCTTCTCCCTTTTTCTGTGTGTTTGTGGCTAGTACTTGGTTGCTACTGTTTTTTATATTTAGAAGCTATGCAACATGGTGGTTTATTGTGTCATCTCATACTATCACTGGATTCCTCACATGTCCCACCGTGCCTGCTGTTCCTCTTATTTCTTTCTGTATTTTACTGTGTTAATTTGTAATCTGTAATGCCTTCTTGCAAATACATCTGAATGTCATGGCCTGATTTCTTCACTCTTCCATGGTCTGTATTTGTTATATTTTGAAAATAATAAAACTTGTTCTATCAAAAGAAAAAAAAATGCAATATGATCTTGGTATATAAATGATCAAAAAGTACAAATTTAAATGAAAATGAAATTACTGACAAAATCGAGCTTCTAAGGTCATGCAGCTGTTGGCTTAGACAGCAATCTCAATTTAACTGACAAAGACACACTTGATGGCATTCTGGGCCCTTTCCTGTACATTGCTTCTCAAAATATAACATTTGACTGTGTGGCCATGTAAAGCTGCATTAAAACAACTAAAGTTGAAACCTATGTAGGTACTTGAATGACTACCACATTGTTCCTCAACTCTATGGCAAAATATAAATGAAAATTTTTTTTTATACAACTTGAGGGGACATATATATATTTTTAATGTTTTTTTACAGTACCTGCAAAGTGGATGGGATCCTGGTGAATCCCATTCACACATTGCAGAAAAAAAATCTGCAGTGGAAATGCTGCGATTTAAAAAACGCAAGCTTTTTTGCAAATCGCAGCATGTCAATTATACCTAGGGAAATTCTTGCATTTTCCATATAGGTAAAAATAGAGTCAAAGTCTGCAGAAAAAAAATGCACTACGTGTAGCCTTAGCCTAAAGAGGTAATCCAGCCATGTAACTATTGAGACTTCCTTAAGTCTCTAGAACAGGAAAACCCAGTACCCATGCCTCACTCCAGCAACATTACCAAATATAGGTAATACATGTATGGGACTCAAATATCCCTTTAAGTCATAATGCTTGCTGTACAATGTGTGTAAGTATCTTATCATGTGATCAGTATGTTTATGACAAAAAACAACCAAAGCCAAAGTGGTAACCATGAAACAGGAGCATATACAAAATGAACAGAATCATTGGTGCGATTGAATGAGCAGAGAGTATAAGTTTACACAACGTTACTATGTCCTTAATTCATGTTTTATACACTATATTTATCAGTAAGTCAAGGATAAAAGAGATCAACCTGATCAAATATAGAAATTGTGAGTGTCATATGACATGTTGCAAGAGGACACTGTGTGCATATGCGTATTACAGATATTCTGGAGAAATACCATATACATGTGACAAGAAGATGGTATTCTTTACATGGATGGAAAGCTAATGTAACTGAAATAATCAACAAACAGCATACTCTTATAGTGACTATAAATGTAAGGTGTTCATCTTTTAGTCTGAATCCACTAAAAAAGAAAAGCAAGTAAGATGTGTGCCAGACGAAAATAACACTTGTGTCTCTATAATTATGCTGCGCTTTTCTTTTTAGTTGAATGTCAACCTCTGCAAAGTGTTTTAAAATGATGAGTTTGCATGATGCCAAATGTCTCTGCATGTATAAGTACAAATGAAGAATTTTACATTAGACTACTAAAGAATGACAAATCTAACAATCAGAAGATTTCCTCTGCGTACAAAGTGTCAGGAACACACAAGACTTTTACAAATGATCTGCAGGTATAACATAAGTACATTTTTTATTACACTTGGAAAAATGTGTGCTATTAAAACTGTTCAATGAAGCCCTGCATAGCAGAATTTAAGCAGAAACAAACTGAGAACCTCATTTGCAACACTACACAGTGTGTCTATTTGGCCATGCGCAGAAAATAGCCAAGACAGAGACTGAGATTGTATTGACAAGAACAAGATGAATGACCCCCTAGAGAATATAGGATTTGTATTCTACTTTGCACCACCTTTTCATCCTTTTGAACCCCCCTCCCCCGAATTCACATGCAGATGAAGTTAGAGCGAGGTCCTAGTAAATACTGCCTTTTTCCCACTTTGGTTTGGAAGGTAGGTTAGAGAATCTAAATATTTATGAGGGTTTTTCCCCTTTCCTCCATGGTTTATGATACTCTCTTTTTGAATGTTGAGGAATTACATTAATGAATGCATGCCTGCACACACAGACACAGAAACCAGGCAGGAAAAAAAAAACACACACACAAAGCTTTGTCAGCTCTGATGTCGGCACTTACCAAACAGTTCCCATGAAAAAAAGAGACAGGCAAAGAGATTTAAAATCTGTTGCCAGGATGAAAATAAATTGTACAGCTGAGCTGAAAAGAAAGAACAAAGTTGAATCTTTTCTTCTTTTAACTGCAGAGCAGTTCCTGTTTTATAATGCCCACATTTCAAATAGAATAAAGCAAGTTCATTTTCACGACCAAGCCTTAGCTGGATGTAGAGTTATAGATGTCACTTATGTACCAGGTTCTTTAAGGACAGAGTAAACAAACAGATATTAATCCATGCTAAAACTGCTAAACACCTCTATTAGGTGGGGTTTGTGGTGGGACTCTTTATAGACAAAATGGCTTGCAGAACTGAAATTGTGACAGGCTCCTTCTATAAGTGTTGCATAGTCATGCAGACTAAGATAGACTAAAAACTTACATCATGTAAGTGGCGCTAAACTCTAGTTATTAGTGGTAAACATCACTAGAAGTAAAAAAAGAAACGCTATTGAGCTGTCAGCAAAAGCCCCTAAGCTAACTAATGCTGACTGTATACATTGAATAAAAGTTGACTAAACCCATTAATTTTGGACGGTTCTACTAAATAAATGTATATTCTCCTAACTTTCTCCCGACAGAGGGGTCTGACAGTAGCTTAATTCCATATCGCCATTGGAAAAAACATTATTATTATTATTTATTTATTTATAGAGCACCATGGTGCTTTAAATTTGAGGATTTACATACAGTACACAAAATATACAAAACAAATACAGTACTAACAGTGACCAACTGGCACAGTGGGATAGAGGGCCTTGCCCGCAAGGGCTTAAAAGCTATGAGGGAAGAGGGATAGAGACAGAAGGTAAGGGGAGAGGTTGTTTAGATGCTGGTTTTTTGGTAGTAGTGTTTTTGGGGGTTGTAGGCCTTCCTGAATAGGTGAGTCTTCAGGGCCTTCTTGAAGCTTGTGATTGTGGGGGATAGTCTTATGTGTCTTGGTAATGAGTTCCAGAGTATGGGGGATGCATGGGAGAAATCTTGGAGACAGTTGTGTGAAGAGCGGATAAGAGCATAGCGGAGAAGGAGGTCTTTGGAGGATCGGAGGTTACGTGTGGGCAGGTAGCGGGAGATTAGGTCAGAGATATATGGAGGGGACAGGTTGTGGATGGCTTTGTATGCCAGTGTTAGTATTTTGAAGTCTATTCGCTGGGCAATGGGTAGCCAGTGAAGGGTTTTGCAGAAGGGAGCAGCTGATGAAGAACGGGGGGGATAGGTGTTAAGCGAGATGCACAGTTTAAGGTGGACTGGAGGGGGGCAAGAGTATTTTCAGGGAGGCGATGGAGAAGGGTGATACAGTAATCTAAGGGGAGATTATGAGGGCATGGACTAGCATATTTGTGGTTTCAGGGGTGAGGAAGGAGCAGATTCGATGGATGTTCTTGAGTTGGAGGTGCAGGAGGTGTTGAGGGTTGGGATGTGTGACTTGAAGGATAGGTCAGAGTCCAAGGTTATCCCAAGGCAATGGACCGGTGGGACTGGGATAAGTGAGGTTCCATTATCTTTGATACAGTGCCTTGCAAAAGTATTCGGCTCCCTTGAACTTTTCAACCTTTTGCCACATTTCAGGCTTCAAACATAAGGATATAAAATTTTAATTTTTTGGTGAAGAATCAACAATAAGTGGGACACAATCGTGAAGTGGAACGAAATTTATTGGATATTTTAAACTTTTGTAAAAAATAAAAAACTGAAAAGTGGGGTGTGCCAAATTATTCGGCCCCCTTAAATTAATACTTTGTAGCGCCACCTTTTGCTGCGATTACAGCTGCAAGTCGCTTGGGGTATGTCTCTATCAGTTTTGCACATCGAGAGATTGAAATTCTTGCCCATTCTTCCTTGGAAAACAGCTCGAGCTCAGTGAGGTGGTGTGTGAGTGGCAGACACTGAATGTGTGGATGATAAATAATAAAGGTAAAAGTGTGCGTACACAGATACCCACATGGCGCCTCCGAAATCTGTAGTACAACCCCTCGGTGGGGTATTGGCGATAGCCTAGGAGGTAACTGAATTGTTCCTTGTGGTGGGTGTCATAAGCTGCAGCTCACCCCAGGACCACTTGACCGAAAGTCAGTGGTAAAAGTACATATACAGTACACGTAGGGTTGAAAAGGGTAGGGGAGTAATTGAGCACTGCTGTACCCAGATGGAATATGCAGAAACTGCAATAATGAATAGAAGTAGCTTTTATTCCAGTAAAAAGGCAACGCGTTTCGACACTAACAGTGTGTCTTCATCAGGCCAACTGAGTAATAAATGACATCGACATACATATAAATAAATAAATACATAAATATATGAGTATATAAAAAGAAGCATAAACATAAAATCCAGTAGTCGAATAAATAAGTCAATGGATATAAAACAAATATAAAATACAAAATATGGTCGCCATATATTGGAGTGACATAAAATGTCTACAGAAATTAATAATTAATTAATGAGGGACTTATGTATCAGTCGTGTGAGATGGTAATACATGAAGGTTATAGTACAGCTACCAGCTATGATTCGGGGGGATACATATGAGAAGACAAGCAGTGATTGAGAGGGATAGAGTAGAGTAACTGTGGTAGTGGTAATGATCAGATGGGGTAAGATAGTGATATTTCTTATAGAGTAGTGATAACAATAGCGATCAAAATAATAATAATGACGTAGTTACATTAAAAAAGAGAGACTGATGCTGTACAAGGGATGATAGTTGGAGATTGAGTGCTGAATGGTAAATGTGAACCAATGTGGGGTAAAATGGGTGTGTATGAATATGATGGGATGAGCATGTACATGAATGTGTGGGATTCTGTATGGTGTAAATGCAAATGATATAATTGAGCGATACAAGGATGTTGTTATAAAACAAGAGTGGTGTAGGCATGAAAAATAGTATAATGAATCCAAACACATAGAATGCGTCCAAACATGTAGGAAATGGAAGGTCACTTACCCAGAAAATGGAGCTGTGTGGGACAGAACTTCAGACTAGAGGTAAGTGCTGAGGATATATATGGAAAGGGGTGGGGTGGATGGGAGAGAGGCTGGAGCATGTGCAGATGAAGGCAGAGTGGAGCGCAGGTACAGAAGCTGTGTCCACTCAGGTGTGCTCAATAAGTCATTAGTAAGCTGCACCTGGGGGCTGCACATGTCTTGTTGCAGTGATCAGAACAGTGTGTGTGTGTGTGTGTGTGTGTGTGTGTGTGTGTGTGTGTGTGTGTGTGTGTGTGTGTGTGTGTGAAGGGGGAGAGGGAGTGGAAAAGGTGGAAAAAAAGTGAAAGAAAGAGGAAACAAGGGGGGGGAGGGTGGGAAGTACAGATAAATGAGAAGTATGAAGGGTATTAGTGAAAAGGGATAATAAATAAGAGAAAAAGAAAAAAAAAAGGAGAAAAAGGAGAGTGGAGGGAGGTGATAGGAATGGCAGGAAAGGGAGGAACAGAAAGGGAGAGAGGGGAATAGGAGAACAAAAAAAAGAGTACCGTAGAGAGAAAATGAAAGAGATAATCTGTAAGTAATAAGAGGGATATCCCCATATCCCTCTTATTACTTACAGTGAGATGCCGAGGGATGAGAGTGGAGGTGGTCGACTGTGTCTAAGGCAGAGAAGAGGTCAAGGAGGAGGAGGAAAGAATAGTGACGCTTGGCTTTGGCAGTTAGAAGGTCATTAGTGACTTTGGTTAGGGCAGTTTCTGTGGAGTGATGGGACCTGAAGCCTGACTGTAGTCTGTCAAAGAGTAAATTGGACGAGAGATAGGAGGATAGTTCGGAGTGGACGTGTTGTTCAAGCAATTTTGAGGCATATGGGAGCAATGAGATGGAGAGGACGGGTCGAGAGATGGTTTCTTAAGTATAGGTGTGATGGTAGCATGTTTGAAGGCGGAAGGAAAGAATCCTCTGATTAGGGATAGGTTGAAGAGATGGGTTAGGGCAGGAGTAAAGACTTCAGTGAGGTTGGGGAAGAGATGTGACTGGATCAGGTCAAGCACGCAGGACGTGAGGTGGGATTTAGAGATTAGGGTGGAGAGCTTTAAATCAGTGACGGTGGAGAAACAGGTTAAAGATGAAGAGTACTGAACAGTTGGGTAGAGTAGTTGTTGGGGGTGTTGGGTGAGACTGTCTCTGATGATTTTGCTTTTGAAATAAGAGGCAAAGTCATCAGCTGAAATAAGTAATGTCTGAGGGGGCTCAGAAGGACAGAGAAGGGAGTTGAAGGTATTGAGTAGTTGTTTGGGGTTGCGGGATAGGGCAGATATGAGTGTGGTGAAGTAGACCTGCTTTGCAGAGGTGAATGCGTTCTTGAAGATGAGAACTGCCTCTTTATACCTGATGAAGTCCTCCTGAGAGTGGCTTTTCTTCCAGAGGCGTTCTGCAACCTGGGAGGCACGTCTCAGTTTTTTAGTCAGGTCAGTGTGCCAGGGTTGCCTGTTGGTCGGCCAGGCTCTGGTGTTTGTGAAGGGGGCCACAGAGTCAAGGGCTGAAGTAATGGTTGAATTATAGAAGGCAGCAGAGGCATCTGCATCCTGGAGTGAGGATATGTCAGTGAGTGGTAGGAGAGAGTTTGAGAGCGTGCGGATGTCAAGGTGATTAAGGTTCCTGCGGGGCGTCTTGGTTTAGGAGTTGGGGGGTCTATTACAGAGGAGAGGGCAGAGAACGTCAGCAGGTTGTGATCAGAGAGTGTGGTTGGTGAGTTAGAGAGGCTGCATAGAGAGCAGAGGTGGGTGAATATGAGATCCAGTGTGTGCCCCTTTGTGTGGGTGGCAGAGGAAGACCATAGAGAGAGACCAAAGGAGGCAGTGAGGGATAGAAGACTGGAAGCGAAGGGGTGGTTTGAGTTAATGGGGACGTTGAAATCACCCATGATGATTGTGGGGGTGCCTGTGGATAGGAAATGCATTAGCCAGGTGGTGAAATAGTCGATGAAGGCAGCAGTTAATCCTGGCGGTCGATATATGACAGCCAGTTGGAGGGTGAGTAAATGCGAACAAAGTGCACTTCAAAGGAGGGGAAGGTAAGAGCAGGTAGCGGTTGGATTAGGGCGAAGGAGCAATTGTCAGACTGGAGAGGGCAGGGGAGGGGCCTGAGGAGCAAAGTAAGATAGGTGTAAGATTTAGGGGGTTCCGTGCCCTGATGCCGATTGTGTGGAAAGATCCGACAGTAGGGATTAGCTAGGGTGGTCCATGATTAGGAGATATGTTGCCAGAAGTAAGGAGAAGCAGGAAAAGGGATAGCAGGTGTAAGTAAGAGAGAGTGTGAGGAGGTTGTCTGTTTCTGGGGCGGAAAACTTGCAGGTTTGTGAGTAGCTGTGCAGAGAAGGTCAGATGGTGGGGTAGAATAGATGGGGAGCTAAAGATTTTCTTACTGACAATGGTGGTTTGGGGTGGAAGAGTCGTTTTTACAAGTAAGGAGAGAACAACAGTGATTAATGTGATAAGCATTTCTGTTAAACATCAGCTAGGTTTTGTTTTAGTGTTTGTTACCTTCAGTTCTAATTCTGGCCTAATTCTGGTCTACACACTTTAAGAGTTGCACTTTTAGGTGTTGAACTGACCAAGGCCAGAACTGACTTCTGCACTTAGATTTATACTAGCTAGCAATACATTAATTGTATGTATACCAGGTGTGAATAGGGGTGGGAAAACATGGAGATAGAATCAAAGACAGGGAAAGGATCAGGCAAGAAAATGGAGAGGACACAGCAGGGAATAGAGACAGTGTCTTCAAAGCTCATATAATTACAACAAAATAGGAGAACATCATACCAACAGAGATGATAATAAAAGCAAGCAGAGGTGTAGTTATGATTGAAGCAGGAGTGTTTTAGTTTCTGAGTCCAGATGGAAGGAACATACCAACATAAAAATTTGTCTGAATGTTCAGTTGGAAGATAGAGCAGGACAACTTCAAAGTTAATGATGTGAACTACAAGCCTCTTTAATGCAGCACTTGACTACTACCACAGCAGCAAATCTTGCCCTTGCCAGTGTTGATCTGTAGTTAGGTGTTATATAACACTAGCATGGGGACAGTCTGCTATGATTGATAATATTTGAAACGATTTATTTGCATTTTTACCTTTGGGCATTCGAATCGAGAACTATAGGTTGCCCTAAGGTTTATAACTAGGTTTGATTTTGCAAGAACACCTGGGTTAATATGAAGTGGGCTTAGACCATCAATGACTGCCCCTAAAATGCAGCAACAAATATAGACTGTTGTATGGCAATCTATTTTCTGTTAATGGATGACAAGGAACATGTTGGGAATTTTAAATTTCCTTTGCTGAGTTTTCTAAGATTTTTTGCCAGTAAAGTATTACATTTTTATTTATTGTTTATTTATTTATATAGCACCATTAATTCCATGGTGCTTTACATTTGCGGATTTACATACGGTACACCAGATATACAAAACAGATAATGCTAACAGAGACCAACTGGTACAGTGGAATAGAGGGCCCTGCCCGCAAGGGCTTACAATCTATTAACATTCTTAGAATGTAGTAATTTGATCTAGTTTCATTCTTTAACCCCTTAACGACCTTGGACGTACTATTACGTCCTGGTCGCTAGGTACTTCGCGCACCAGGGCGTAATACTACGCCCGAGGCCGGCTGCCCGCTCACTATCTGAGTGGGCGGTATCGGAAGCGGGTGTTAGCTGTATCTGACAGCTAACACCCTGCTCCATAACCCCCGGTCGGAACTGAGTTCCGATCAGAGGTTTTAACCCCTTGGATGCCGCGGTCAAACATGACCGTGGCATCCAAGGGGTTCCGCCGTCTTGCCGCCCCCCGGCACCCCCCCGCGGCGAGATCGGGGGGTGCCGATATCTCTAATCTGCAGCCTGGGGTCTGCCCAGTGACCCCAGGCTGCCTGGAGCCCCCAGTACCTGGTTGATCCTGCCGAGACCTCAGGAAGTCAGTGCTATGTTTCCATAGCGCTGACTTCCTGTATAGGCTGCAAGACACGTGTATGCTCGTGTCTTGCAGTCTATAGTACTGAGCCAGAGATCAAAGCATCTCTGGCTCAGGTGTCCTAATGGGACACAAGAAAAAGTGAAAAACAAAATAATAAAGTATGTGAAAAAAATTAATAAAAGAATAAAGCCCCAAAAATTCCCTTTTCCTATATAAAATGAATTATATAAATTATAAACCTAAAAATTAATAAAAACAATACATATTTGGTATCGTTGCGTCCGTAACAACCTGTACAATAAAACTGAAACCATATTTAATGTACACGGTGAAAGTCGGGGAAAAAAAAACGGAAAAAACCCGCCAAAAGTAACGATTTTTCGCCATCTCACCTTACAAAATATGCCATAAAAAGTGATCAAAAAGTCATATGTACCTCAAAACAGTACCAATAAAAAGCACAGGTTGTCCTGCAAAAAATAAGCCCTAAACCAACTCTCTAAACTGAACAATAAAAATGCTACGCATCTTAGAAGATGGCGATGCAAAAAAAATTGATTTATGTCCCCAAATGGGGTTTTGTTCTGCAAAATTGGTGTTGCATAAAAAAACAGTATAAATGAGGTATCGCCGTAATCGTACTGACCCGCAGAATAAAGGTAAAATGTTACTTATGCTCTATGCTGCATGGTGAAAAATTTAAAAGATAAAACGCAGTGCCAGAATTGATGGGGTTGTTTTGTAATCCACCAAGAAAGAGTTAATAAAATTTATTTAATAAGTTGTAAGCACCTAAAAATGATGTCATTAAAAAATACATCTCATACTGCAAACAACAAGCCCTCATATGGCTACATCACCAGAGAAATAAAGAAAATATAGCTCGTACAATGTGAAGACAAAAACCCCAAAAAATCGCCAAATCATTAGAACCTAACTGGCTGCGGCAGGAAGGGAATGTATACACTGTGCGAGCGTATATGAGGGTACAAACCAGATTTAGAGCTTACGAGGGATAATGAACCAGAAGTGACCCCCAGAGTGACCTCCCCAAAAATAGGAACTACTGGGGAAATAGTAGGGTATTTAGTGTACCTAATATTCTACGCACAGCTTACATATTCACTTTTCCCCATCCGCTGTGCAGTCACGTCTGGGATACTAATGCTCGCTACACCCCTTGATAAATTCTTTGAGGGGTGCACTTTTCAAAATGGGGTCATTCCCTAGGGGATTCCACTTTACTGGTACTTTAGAGGCTCTGCAAACATGACATGGCATCCAGATCCCAAACATCTGAATCTGCTCTCCAAAAGCCACATAGCGCTCCTTCCCTTCTGCGCCCTACTGTGTGCCCAAACCGCAGTTTATACCCACATGTATGACACTGGTGTACCCAGGATAAGGTACTTAATTTCATATATGGGTATAAACTCCTGTTTGGGCACAGCCGGGCACAGAAGGGAAGGAGCGCTATTTGGTTTTTGGAGCACAGACTTGGACGGTTTGGTTTTTGGACGCCATTGCACTTTTGCAGAGCTGAAATGCCAGTACAGTGGAATCCCCTGACATGTCACCCCATTTTGGAAACTACACCCCTGAAGGAATTTATCCAGGGGTACAGTGAGTATTTTTAACCCCCAAGTGTTGCTATAATTTATTATCCGTAAATGAATACGCAGCTGATGATGAAAGGTGAAAATGACAATTATTCCAGGAATACATCATTTCAGTGCGTAATATGTTGTGCCCGGCTTGTATCAGAGATGAACGCTCCAAAAGCTGTTGTGCCCGGGATCCCCGCTCACCAGTTTTTGGAGTGTGTGTCTGTGCAGACATAAACTGGGCACAGCATATTGGGCACTGAAATGGCGTATCTATAGAAAAATTTCATTTTTAACTTTTCATTATCAGCTGCGCATTCATTTTTGGAAATTAAAAGAATGCAACACTTAAGGGTTAATAATGCTCGCTACTCCACTTGCTAAATCCCTTGAAGGGTATAGTTTCCAAAATGGGGTGACATGTCTGCGGATTCCACTTTACTGACAATTCATGGGCTCTGCAAAGGTGGCATGGTGTCCAAAAAGCAAACTGTGCTCTAAAAACCAAAATAGCGCTCTTTCCCTTCTGTGCCTGGCTGTGCCCAAACAGCAGTTTATACCCACATATGGCATTGTTAAGTATGTTATCCTGGGTACACCAGTGTCATACATGTGGGCATAAACTGTCATTTGGGCACACAGCAGGGCGCAAATGTGAAGGAGCGCTATGTGCTTTTGGAGCGCATATTTAGATTGTTGTTTTTTTGGACGCCGTGTCACATTTGCAGAGACCCTAAAATTTCCCCTACAAAATGGGGGTCACTTCTTGGGGAATTCCAATTTACTGGCACCTCCAGGGCTCTGCAAAAATATCATGGCGACCAGAAAGTCCCTCTAAATCTGTACTCCAAAAGCTAAAAAAACACAGTGCTCCTTCCTTTCTGAGCCCTGCTGTGTTCCCAAGCAGCATTTTACACCCACATATATAATTTTTTTGTCCCCATGATAGCCCACTTAATAGTTTTAGGAGTTCATGTCTCTGATGCCACAAAGTGGCTGCAACGTATTAGGCACTGAAATTGGATATTTCTTTAAAAACTTAAATTTTCACTTTGTACATTAATTTTTGGGAAGCATTTTTAGGCTCTAAATGATAACACCCCTTGATACATTCCTTGAGGGGTGTAGTTTCTAAAATTAGGTCACTTTTGAGAGGTTTCCATTTTATTGGTACTTTAGGGGCTCTGCAAATGTGACATGGCATCCAAAAACTATTCCAGCCACATCTGCCCTCCAAAAGCTAAATAGCGCTCTTTCCATTTTGAGCCCTGCCATTTACCCATGCAGCAGATTACAACCACATATGGGGCATTTCTGTGTTCAGGAGAAATTGTGTAACGAACTTTGGGGTGCTTTTTCTCCTTTGTCCTCTTGTGAAAATTAAATATTTGGGGCTAAATTGATGGTTTATTGGAAAAAAGTAATTTTTCATTTTAATGTCCCAATGTTAATAAAATCTGTGAAACAGCTGTGAGGTCAAAATGTTCACCATACCCCTAGATAAATTCTATAAGGGGTGTAGTTTCCAAAATGGGGTCAATTTTTGGGGGTTTGTATTGTATTGGTACTTTAGGGGCTCTGCAAATGCGACTTGGCATCCGAAAACTATTCTATTAAAATTTGCCCTCCAAAAGCTAAATAGCGCTCTTTCCATTTTGAGCCCTGCCATTTACCCATGCAGCAGATTCCAACCACATATGGGGCATTTCTGTGTTCAGGAGAAATTGTGTAACGAACTTTGGGGTGCTTTTTCTCCTTTGTCCTCTTGTGAAAATGAAAAATTTGGGGCTAAATTGATGGTTTATTGGAAAAAAAGTAATTTTTAATTTTAATGTCCCAATGTTAATAAAATCTGTAAAACAGCTGTAGGGTCAAAATGCTCACTATACCCCTTGATATGTTCTGTGAGGGGTGTAGTTTCCAAAATGGGGTCACTTTTAGGGGGTTTCCACTGTATTGGTACTTTGGGGGCTCTGCAAATGCGACATGGTACCTGAAAACCATTCCAGCAAAATCTGCTCTCCAAAAGCTAAATAGCGCTATTTCCATTCTGAGCCCTGCCATGTACCCATACAGCAGATTACGACCACATATGGGGTATTGCTGTGTTTAGGAGCAATTATTTTGCAAACTGTGGGGTGCTTTTTCTCCTTTAACCCATTGTGAAAATGAAAACTTTGGAGATAAAGTGACATTTTAGTAATGTTTCATTTATACATCCCAGTGTTAGCAAAATCTGTGAAACGACTGTAAAGTCAAAATGCTCACTATATCCCTATATGAATTCTGTGAGGGGTGTAGTTTCCAAAATGGAGTTACTTTTTGGGGTTTTCCTTTGTATTGGTACTCTAGGGGCTTTGTAAATGAGACATGGCACCTGAAAACTATTCCAGCAAAATCTGCTTTTCAGACGCCCAGTGTCACTCCTTCCCTTCCGTGCTCTGCCATTCGCCCAAACATCAGTTTACACCCACTTGTGGGGTATTTCCGTGCTCGGGAGAAATTGCATAACAAACTGTGAGATGCATTTTCTCTTTTAATCCTTTGTGAATGTGTTAATTTTAGGGCTAAATTAAGGAATTAGTGGGAAAAAATTAAATGTCTAAATTTCACCTCCATATTGTTTTAATTCCACTGAAATGCTTAAAGGGTTAACAAACTTCCCAAATGTTATTTTGAATTATTTGAGGGGTTCAGTTTTGAAAATGGGGTGATTTATGGGGGTTTCTAATATATAGGCCATTATAATCCTCTTCAGAACTGAAGTGGTCCCTAAAAAATTAGTTTGGGAAATTTTCTTGTAAATCTGCAAAATCGCTGTTACACTTGTAAGCCTTCTAACATCCAAAATAAATTACAGGACGATTAAAAGATGATGCCGATATAAAGCAGAGATATGGTATATAATATGTATTAATGTATTTGGGTGGTATGACTATCTATCTGAAAAGCAGAGCATTTCACATTTTGAAAATTGCGATTTTTTTCCAAATTTCCATCAAATTTCCTATTTTTTTTATAAATAAATACAAAAATATTCATTAGTGTTTACCACTAACATGAAGTACAATGTGTCACGAAAAAACAATCTCAAAATCACTTGTGTAAGTTAAGACGTCTCAAAGTTATTGCCATATAAAGTGACACATGTCAATTTTGAAAAACGAGGCCTGGTCCTTAACGCACTTTTGGGCTGGGTCCTTAAGGGGTTAATGTGTTTAAAATGATCTATATTGTCAATGAAAAATACTCTTGTTGTAGTATATATGAATGTAAAATTTCCAATGAAGGCTAAGGCCCCACGTAGCAGGTCGCAGCAAAAAAGCGCTACAGGAAAAACTGCAGCAGCATTGCATCGTGGTTTTTCCCACAGTGCTTTTCACAGAAAGTCCGCATAGGTTTCCTTAGGTATAATTGACATGCTTTGTGTCCACTGTGCCTATTTTTCCACAAGGTGTGGATTGCATTCAGCGTTTACACCACATGGGGCCCTGGCCAAAGACTGTCCCAATGGAAAGTTCAAGGGATTCAGGGGAAAATCTTTGCACCTAGATTAATAATGCAATGTTTTTAAAATATGAGTTTGTCCTGCATACTCCACAAATATCTTCCTCTCTTCGAACCTGTGGCCTCTAAATGAATAAAGTAGAATAGGTCACCCATTTTATGATCTAATTAAAATCAGTGTACACGAACCAAAATGTAGGTCAGCCACATACCCCAAAAGCAAAATTCAACAAACACAAAAAAATGATCTGTGCTGCTAAACAATGTGAAGAAGAAATGCAGGTGCACGTTGCTGTGGCTGCAATACAATTAAAAAAACAAAAAGTTGCAACAGCACTATGTTAGCACGAAGAGAATTACTGCACTTCTGCTATTTAATGCACTTCTTGGGCTATTGCCACTTTAGTCCATCATCAATTAAGAAGGTAAAAGGTCTGGAGTAGATTTTAGGTGTGGCATTTGCAGTTGGAAGTTGTTGCTGTGACACTATATGGTCAAAGGAGATCTCAATGTAAGCGAAACAAACAAAATTATAGTCTATGGGGTCCGTGGATTTCTGTGGGTAACTGCTTTTTAAGCAAATTGGGTTTCCATTTTTCAGATCCCCAAGAGGACCCGAGCACAGGAGTGAACCTAGCATCACTTGCTTAAGCTGAAACTTAAAGAAGACCTTTCATGTCCTCATGAAAGTGCGGTTTTATATACCGCTAGAAAGCCAACAGTCAGCTTTCCCGGTATGTGCCCCAGTGGAGGAGAGATCAGTGCCGTTAGTTTCGGCACCGATCTCTCTCCACTGTCAGAAGGGCATTCCTCATATCTCAGCGTATCACACTGGATGAGGCAGCTCCCCCCTGCATTTGAAAATTTTGACACAAATTTCTGCCCTTCACCTTGCTAAACAAGCCTACAGTATCTAACAAAAGTGAGTACACTCCTCACATTTTTGTAATTATTCCATTATATATTTTCATGGGACAACAGTGAATATATGATACTTTGATACAATGTAAAGTAGTCAGTGTACAGCTGCTAATGTCTAAACTTCTTGCAACAAAAGTGAGTACACCCCTAAGTGAAAATGGACAAATTGTTCCCCAATATCAATGTCATTATTTTATGTGGCCACCATTATTTTCCAGGGTGGCCTTAATCTCTCAGCAGCATTTGACATTGTTGACCACCACCTTCTCCTTGGTATGCTGTGCTCTGTCGGCTTCATGGACACTGCACTCTCTTGGTTCTCCTCATATCTCTCAGACTGGACTTTCAGTATATCATTTGCAGGCTCTGTCTCTTCCTCTCTTTCCCTTGTTGTTGGGGTTCTTCAGGGTTCAGTCCTAGGCCCCCTCCTATTCTCTATCTACACAGCCTCTATTGGACAAACTATCAGCACATTTAGCTTCCGGTACCATCTTTATGCTAATGACACCCAACTGTATATCTCTTCTCATAACATCAACCCTGCACTACTACAGAATACCAGTGACTGTCTCTCTGCTGTCTCAAATATCATGTCTCTATCTGAAACTGAATCTTTCAAAGACTGGACTACTGCTGTGTCCACCTTCTACTAACAGAGCTAATCCTGATATTTCCATTTCAGTATGTGGTCTTACCATAACTCCGAGGCAGCATGCCCACTGCCTTAGGGTTATGTTTGACTCAGACCTTTACTTTATTCCCCATATCCAATCACTCACACGCTGAAGTCATCTCCATCTCAAAAACATCTACAGAATTTCCTTATCATGACAACATTAAAGACCCTTATTGTCGCTCTGATTCACTCTTGACTTCACTATGTATCTCCCTTCTGATTGGTCTTCCCCTTACTAAACTCTCCCCTCTACAATCTATTCTGAATGTAGCAGCCAGACTCATCTATCAGTCTAAACGCTAAACAAATGCCTCCAGCCTGTGTCAGTCACTGCATTGGTTGCCTATTCACTATAGAATACAATTTAAACTTATTACCTTCATCCACAAAGCTCTCCATAATTCTGCACCTCTCTACATTTCCTCGCTCATCTCTGTCTATCGTCCAACCCGTGCTCTCCATTCAGCCAATGACCTAAGACTATCATCCTCTATTATCAAAACCTCCCACTCCCGTATCCAAGACGTCTCCGAAGTTACACCATTTCTCTAGAATGCTCTACCCTGGACAATCAGATTAACTTCTACAACTTCTACAGCTTCAAGCACATCTCTTCAGGCAGGCCTATCACAATTCCTAATCTAAATCCTTCTGCAGTTAGGCTCCCTAAAACTAACCCTCCTCTGTTTAACCTCCCACATTACCCCACTGGACATGATACATTATCGAATTGTAACCTTAGATGTTCTGGCACCATATGCACATAAAAGGACTCTGACTGGTGTTGGTTCATACAGCTTTATAATAACCTTTATCATAAAAATTGCTGGTCCACTATAAAAGCAATGCTACCTGCTATGCCGCCCCTGCTACCTCTTATGTCACCCCTCTACCTCATAGATTCTAAGCTTTTGCAATACACTTATTGACTCATTACTCTGTAAAGTCTTATTTTGTCTGTACTTTTATCCTATGATTTGTAAAGCACTGTGAAATATGTTGGCGCTATAAAAATTATTATTATTATGGGGGCCACTATGGAACATTATACTGTATGGAGGATCACTATGGGATATTATTTTGTTACAGGTATTTTTGGTGAATGGGTAGGGGCCGTGTTACCCTTAATCTGCCCCTGCGTATACATTTTTATGCTTTCAAATATTTTTAAAGAGGACCTTTCATGTCCTCAGGCACATGCGGTTTTACATACCGCTAGAAAGCCAAGAACATGCTGAATTCAGCACACTGCCGGCTTTCCCGTTATGTGGCCCGGGGCTGGAGATATCGGTGGTGTAAGTTTCACTGCTTACTGTCAGAAAGGCGTTCCTGACAGTCTAGCTGTGCTGTGAGGAACGCCCTCCCCCCCCCCGACAATTTGTTCATAGACTTGTACTGGTGGGGCGTTCCTCACAGCAGCTGAGCGTCATCGCTGGGCAGTAAGGAACGCCCCCTCTCTCTGTACTCGTCTATAGCGCTGTACTGTCAGAAGGGGCGTTCCTTACAGCCTGGCGATGACGCTCAGCTGTAAGGAACGCCCCTCCAGTACAAGTCTATGAACGAGAACAGTCAGGGAGGGTGTTCCTCACAGCGCAGCTAGACTGTCAGGAACGCCTTTCTGACAGTAAACCGTGAAACATACACCGCCGATATCTCCAGCCCCGGGGCACATGAATTCAGTGCACTGCCAACTTTCTAGCGGTATGTAAAACCGCATGTGCCTGAGGACATGAAAGGTCCTCTTTAAGTTCACTTTCCTGCAACACAAAGATACAGAGGGCACCAATGGAAAGGGAATTACTTCATCTTTCATTCAGTTTATGGTGGAAAACAACCTGACAGGTTTCCTTTAAACATACGTAATATGAACAGAAGAAAAGGTATAATAATGTTACATTATTTTATCCTTTTTTTTTTTTTTTTTAAAGAGTTGTCAAGTTCTTTATTGATTAACTATCCAACTCCATGAATCCTTCACTGTTTATATTGTACGCCGTTTGTTTCATAGCAGCCATGCTGCCGTGTAAGCCGTGTAAGTAATTACAGCTTCAGCCCATAGTTGTGAATGAAACAGGCTATAATTGTACAGCATAGCACCTATGAAACAGTGAAGAGGTCACAGTTCTTGCAAGAGCACCACAGCCCCTTCAACCAGCTGATCAGCGGAGGAACTGAGAAAACTCCTTTAAGATTATATAATTTATTATGCTGAATGATCTTTGTGAATCTCAATATGATGCTAGACATTGGAAAAGTGACCTAGCTTGATGCTTCAACCTGCTCACAGAAAAGATTGCCAGTGTGTATAACCTAAGGACTTTTATTTACACAGTGTCTCCTGCTGAATATAACTGTAGACCAGGGGTAGGCAACCTTTTTTGTTCGGCGTGCCGATTTTAATAAAAAAATCAAAGATGAGGTACTCGGAGTGCCGGTCAATAATTGTAAGTCTGACGACCACTAAACTAAAGTCATATACCACAAACCATAACACAGAAGTGCTGCCACCAGATGCTTTAGGACACATGCGCTTACTGCTATTTCCTGGGACGTTCCTTTACTTTCCGATTAGAAGCAATGAAAGTCCATGTACAACCCCCAATTAGTGGTAAATGTGTCTAGTGGTAAATGTGTCCAGGAGCACCGTATGGCGGCATCCTTATGGTGAATACACACTATGTATCTGGATGCAGATATATTTGGAACTTTTTAATTCGATGTAAAACTGGTGCATTTTTGCACAAAAAAAACAAAGCCTGAGTTTTCTGTGCAAAAACACATCCTTAATATAGAAAACACACCGTTATACAGAATAATGTCCCATAGTGGTCCCTGCACACGGTATTATGTCCCATAGCGGCCTCTGCACACAGTATTTGTCCCATAGCGGCCTCTGCACACAGTATTTGTCCCATAGCGGCCTCTGCACACAGTATTTGTCCCATAGCTGCCTCTGCACACAGTATTTGTCCCATAGCGGTCCCTGCACACGGTATTATGTCCCATAGCGGTCCCTGCACACGGTATTATGTCCTATAACGGCCCCTGCACATGGTATTATGTCCCATAGCAGCCTCTGCACACAGTATTTGTCACATAGATGCCTCTGCACACAGTATTTGTCCCATAGCGGTCCCTGCACACGGTATTATATCCCATAGCGGTCCCTGCACACGGTATTATGTCCTATAACGGCCCCTGCACACGGTATTATGTCCCATAGCGGCCTCTGCACATGGTATTTGTCCCATAGCAGTCCCTGCACACAGTATTTGTCCCATAGCTGCCTCTGCACACAGTATTTGTCCCATGGCGGCCTCTGCACACGGTATTTGTCCCATAGCAGTCCCTGCACACAGTATTTGTCCCATAGCGGCCTCTGCACACAGTATTTGTCCCATAGCGGCCTCTGCACACGGTATTATGTCCCATAGCGGTCCCTGCACACGGTATTATGTCCTATAACGGCTCCTGCACATGGTATTATGTCCCATAGCGGCCTCTGCACACAGTATTTGTCCCATAGCTGCCTCTGCACACAGTATTTGTCCCATAGCGGTCCCTGCACGCGGTATTATGTCCCATAGCGGCCTCTGCATATGGTATTTGTCCCATAGCAGTCCCTGCACACAGTATTTGTCCCATAGCTGCCTCTGCACACAGTATTTGTCCCATGGCGGCCTCTGCACACGGTATTTGTCCCATAGCAGTCCCTGCACACAGTATTTGTCCCATAGCGGCCTCTGCACACAGTATTTGTCCCATAGCGGCCCCTGCACACGGTATTATGTCCCATGTCGGTCCCTGCACACGGTATTATGTCCTATAACGGCCCCTGCACACGGTATTATGTCCCATAGCGGCCTCTGCACACAGTATTTGTCCCATAGCGGCCTCTGCACACAGTATTTGTCCCATAGCGGTCCCTGCACACGGTATTATGTCCCATAGCGGTCCCTGCACACGGTATTATGTCCTATAACGGCCCCTGCACACGGTATTATGTCCCATAGCAGCCTCTGCACATGGTATTTGTCCCATAGCAGTCCCTGCACACAGTATTTGTCCCATAGCTGCCTCTGCACACAGTATTTGTCCCATAGCGGCCCCTGCACACAGCAATATGTCCCATAACGGCCCCTGCACACGGTATTATGCTCCATAGTGGCCCCTGCACACGGTATATGTCCCATAGTGGTCCCTGCACACGGTATTATGCTCTATAGTGGCCCCTGCACACTCACTAGCTATTATTATACTGTGGGGTCTCTTCAGACCACAGAGTATAATAAGTGGAGGGCAAAGAGAGGTGATGAAACATAAAAAACAATGTTACTCACCATTCCACGCTCCGCTCTGTATCTTCGGGCGCTTCTGCCTGTAGTCAGCGACCGCTCATTGAGTCTCAGGGGTCACGTCGCGTCATTATGCGTAATGACGTCAGACGCAGACGCAGACGCGACCCCTGAGGCCCTGTCAGCTGACTTCAGGCAGAAGCGCCTGAAGAGTACACAGGGGCTGCGGAGCGTGGAATCATGAGTAACATTGTTTTTTATGTTTGATCATCTCCCAGGGGGCTCCGCTTATTATACTCGGGAGGTCTGAAGAGACCCCACAGTATAATAATAGCAGTTTCGTTTCGGCCGTGTTTGGTCCGATCGAAACTGCTGGGTGAGGAGTCCGCTGCCGTGCCAGGGGAATATGCCTTGCGTGCCAAGAGTGGCACGCGTGCCATAGATTGCCGACCCCTGCTGTAGACGGTGGACCAAAACACACCCACATCTTCAACTTCTATTTGAGTGCATAATTATCAGCAAATAAACTTACGATTTCCAGATTTAAAACCTTTCCCAATGAGTACCCAGTTTCACACTTTCAGCTTAAATGGTATTCTTTTGTATGTAAATATATCTATCTATCTATCTATCTATCTATCTATCTATCTATCTATCTATCTATCTATACTGTTTTACATGATTTCATGATTTGAGGTTGGATTTTGATCAGGTACTGATGGGTTTATCATTAGTTTTCCTGATTTATGCTTTTAGGCTCTTTATTTTTATGTATAATGTATTATTCTATTTGTTTTTAAAGTTTTTATTTAATATATACATTTTTTTATTTATTTTTATCTTATTTATCATGTGTATTAATATTTGCGCTATAATTGATTTTTGTGTCACATACTTACATTTTATTCTATTTAAGTATCAACATTTTTATTCAGTTTGATATGTGTATATAATAAAGTGTAGCACAAATATAGTTTTACATTAATTTGTGGTGGATTATGTATTAAAGAAAGGACACTGGAATTTTGAATTTAATTCAATTATATGCAATTAAATTACATGGTGTATTTAAGAACACAGTTTTTACCTTCCTGAGGCGCTCCCAATATTTTCATTTTCTTTCTGCAACACTAATGCATGAAGTCTAATTCATATATTGATAGAGGGAGGCCAACTGTAAAGGTCCAAAATCAGTGATATTTAGATCTAAAATTTGCACATAAATGAGAAATTACTAGATATAAAGTTACATTGATGTTCGAGGAGCCTCAAAGCCTTTCTCATTATCTAACCCTAAATTACCTCAGCTCCTTGTGATATATTGTACATATGGTACATTTTTCATGAGGAAATGTAAATTAATAAAAGGTAGTTACTGGAAAAAACAGAAACACAATGGTATCCATGACCATATGTTTTTAAAATATTTCAGTTATTTAATTTGGAAATATACTGTCTTAATTACCGTATTTTTCAGACTATAAGACGCACTTTTTCCCCAACAAATTTGAGAGGAAAATGAAGGGGTGCGTCTTATAGTCCAAATGTGGGATGGTGGGGGGGACGGAGGAGCGGGGTCACAGCATCGCCCCATCACCCCACTCCTGCTGCCGCCGGCTTCCTGCAGTGGGGCTTACTGCAGTGGCAGGAGTAGTCCCAGTGAACCCATTCTGACATCCACCGTGCTATTACAGCGGATGCCGGGTCTGTAAAGATGATGGCGGCCGCTCTTCTGCAGATCGGTCGCCATAGTTACTGAGTCTCCGCTGTAATGTACAGCAGAGACCCGGAGCTAATGCCCGCGATCAGAGTCCACTCTGATCGCGGACATTATTACTTCAAAGCCCCTCTAAAGTGTAAAAATAGCCCCCAGGACCGGTACCCACCGGCCCAGTACCTTTCAAGTTGCTCCTGCCCGGCGAGAACGCAGGAGCCAACCTGTTTCTGTGACAGCCGGGAGCTTTATGAAGGCTCCCAGGCTTGTCATAGTAATATTACTATTGCGGCTGATCTATGACCAGCCTCAATAGTAATGTACAGAATTTCCCATAGACTGCAATACAGTTGTATTGAAATCTATGGGACTTGCAATCAAATGATTGCAGGCTCAAGCCCCCTAGGGGTGGCTAATAAAATAGTAAAAAGAAAATATAAAAAAATAAAAAACTTAAAGTTCTAAATCACCCCCTTTCCCTAGAATATATATAAAAGTAGAAAATTACTGTGAAACACATACATATTAGGTATCCCTGTGTCTGAAAATGCCAGGTCTGCAAACTTACAAAAATATTTCTCCCGTAGGGTAAACGTTGTAGTGGGAAAAAAAAAAAAAATCAAAAGTGCCGAACCACTGTTTTTTTCACTGTTTTGCCTCTGATTTGAATAAAAAGTGATCTAAGCAATAGACATTCCCCAAAATGGTATAACTAAAAGGTACAACTGACCCCGCAAAAAAAGATGCCCTATGCATCCCCGTACAGTTGCAGGGCCACCTGTCAATGTCACCTTGCAGCTATTGCAAAACTACAACTCCCATATATTTAAATATTTCACCATTTTTTGCTTCAAAATTTTTTTCCATATTTTCCTCCTCCAAAACCTCGTGCATCTTTTGGTCCGGTGCGTCTTATAGTCCAAAAAATACTGTAACTATTGTAAGACACATGACAAGTATGCTCATCATAAGTGAAATGCAGGAGCCCCCTACCATGAATCAAAATGGGGCTATAATTACAGCAAACAACCACAGTCCCCCACTTATGGAGGAGATCAGCAAAACCTCCAAACGCTGCTGTTTAATTAACAATTTAAATGCCATGATCAGTCCTGATGCAAATATAAAGAGAGACTGGGGTTGTTATGTGAACTTTAGATATAGGCAAAGTATGTAATGCTAAAAGAAATAATGTAATAAAGGTAATTTTGTAATACTAATAAAAAATAAAAGTATAACATTTAAACTTTGTGTAAATTGATAATATTTCATTATTATAAGAAACTTTTTAATATATCTTATCAAAGGAAAATGCCTCTCTCTGCTCAGGTTGTTTCTCTACATCTCTCATTCTGCTAAAATGACTTTAATTCTAAAACTCCCCGCTATATCCATCTCTAGACAGACTTTGAGTCAATTACTCAGATTACACACGACTAGAGATAGGCAAACCGATTCGCCACCAGATGGCTTCGACCTAAATATTCCAAATTGATTTTTAACAAAATTGAACAAATGCTGAGTCATCTTGGACAAACTAAAATGGCTGCTGTCACATGTATTGCGCAGAGAAAATACAGAAGAGACAGTTGTCACTGTAACGATCTGGTGCCACCTGACATCTGATAGCTTGAGCTGAGCTGACAGCCTCTCAGCCAATCAATGGTAGGTGGACACCTTACAGTGCTGAACATGAGACATTGCAGTGATGGTGGATGTAGGGATGGATCTGTGATTCCTATCCCTACATGATACAGCATGAGAGCACTAAGTTCTGAAAAGCATACAAATTTCAATATAGCTAGAGAATCTTAGGAATAGAGTTTAGTCAGATTTAATCAATTGCAGGCAGATTAGTGATATAAATCATAGGTCGGAGTGAGGGAGAATATCTGTGCTGCTGTTGTGAGCCTGAAAGCAGCAGCCCGCACTAATACAGATAGACATGTGCTTCTGACAATCAGACATGTCCTGCAGCCGCCTGGTCCATCACATTCCACTTACGATCAGGGGACCTAAGCAGTAATGGTTAACACAAAAACAAACAGCATTAAACTATTTAGGAAATATCCTGCAATAGAAAGCAAGCAGAGAAATGGGAAGTTTAATTTGATTTTTCATCTGCTCCCATAAAGGGATAATTTTTGGTGGCTTTTTTTTGAAAAATGAATTCTTCATCACTTTTCAACTAGGCACACAGCCACAAATTTGTCTCCTAAATAACAACAAGCCTGTAGCACTTACAAGTCAGTAATTTTTTTTTTCTATAAAACAATTGTTTTTTGCTAAAACAAAAAACCATGGTAAGCACCTTTTTCCCCAAAAAAATGGTAATTTTCTGAGCGTTTAAATGTTAAAATGCATAAAAGTTAGTGTCATCACTGGGCGGTAAGGAACGCCCTCCCTGACAATACTCATCCATAGCCTGTACAGTCAGAGGGGGCGTTCCTTACAGCCCAGTGATGATGCTGAGCTGTGAGGAACGCCTCCCCTCAGTACAGCGCTATGGAGGAATACTGTCAGGGAGGGCGTTCCTCACAGCGCAGCTAGACTGTCAGAAACACCCTTCTGACGATTGGGCACAGAATTACCGGCACCGATAGCTCCAGCCCTGGGCCACATAACGGGAAAGCAGACAGCGCGCTAAATTCTGTCTGCTTTCTAGCGGTATGTAAAACAGCATCTACATGAGGACGTGAAAGGTCCTCTTTAAAATAATGGAGTAGAGATAGGCAAACTAATTCATCACAAGACCTGAATATTCCAAATTGCTCTATTTTTATCAAAAACCAAATGAATGACGATTAGTTTTGGATGAACTAACAAGGCCGCCACCACATGTATTGCACAGTAAAAATATAGAAGAGGCAAGTAAGTGGCTTGTGAGTTACTGGGACATTCTGGCACCACCTGGCAGCCTCTCAGCCAATAGTCAATGGTAGGCGTATATCTTACAGTGCTGATTTCATATATAGTATGTAAGGCTGTGTAGACTGTAACACAATGCAGTTCAGTGATGGTGGAAATACGGGATTGATGTGTTATTTATCACTGCATGATGCAGAGCACTGAGTGCTAACAAAGCTTGCAACAGAGCTAGACAATCAAAGGAGTAGGAGAATCACAACACAGTTTAGTAAGATTTAATCAATTACAGGCAGATTAGGGTGCTTTCACACTACCTACTGTCACAGAGAATGGTCACAGATTGATTTTGTTTCTCTTCCTATTGACACTATTGTAAACAACATGATGAAGCTATCTTCTGTCATGTTTGTTTACCTTTGTAACGGAAGATAAAGTTGTGCATGCAGTCTGTACTTTGAGCATGAGTGTACAAAGCATCAGACTATCCCTGGCAATACTTAGTTAGAACATTGCTAGGGAGAACTTTAGAGACCATTTTCTATTTAAAAAAGTAAAACTGTAACAGTTATGGAAATTGCAACGTGTCCACTGCGTGTATTTTTCCACAATTTGTGGATGGGTTTCACTAGAATGCCATCCACCTTGCAGTGACTGTAAAACGCAGCGTTTTTTTCCATGGCGTTTTCCAGCCTTGAGAGGTTTACATGCCAGGGTCAGGGTGGAGTGATTTTTCACCTACAAATGCGACATTTGAAATAACCTCAGTTGGTGAATTTGACAAATTTCTCAATGCCAGGCATGCCACACTCATTTTTTATGAGAAGTTGAAAATATTACTAGATTGGTGCAAATCTGTCATAATATAATGCAAATGTTTGATGAACATGACTAATAGTAAATACAATTCAAATTAAGTGCAAATTATGGCATTTTTTTTGACAAAAAACACATCCCTGCATGTTGAATGTCTGGTGATAAGACATTTTTTGACTAAGTATAGTGGCTTGAACAATGTCTTTTTCATGGCTAGCAAAGGGTCCATGCATTTTAGTCATTCTTATGAGGTTAAAACAGTCTCTTTTCAGCTTGCTTGAATTCCTTGCTTGAAATGTTGAAAGGCTGAACTTCAAGTAGAACCTGTGGAAGCAGCTCATTTGTTTAAGTGACAATTTGTTAAATAAATTTAAATGAGTATTCTGGCCCCCAGATGGTTTTTGCGCATTGAAAATTATTGCCCCAAATCTGTTGCTACTTCCTAAAACAGATAATTTTAGTTCACTTATATTTGGATCAGAACAAATCTTGAGTTTGAATTGGGCAAATCTGAAAGTTTCACAGTCCTGTAAACAACATAAATACTTAGCTAAGGTAATAAGTTATTCATAATAAGTATGGTTTAGTTTTTAATGAAAAATCCATATTCTTCATATATACTCACCAAATATTGTAGATGAATGTCTTGTGCTGGATATTGATAATGCCACTGCAATGTAGATTGATGACACTGCTATGTAAATAAGTCTTCAGGAATCCGAATCCATTTGTGTCATAAATAATTAATGTAATTTTTAAAACCAAATATTAATCTTATCACTGTTAATCAACAATGTCGTGATTGAAAGTCTCCACTTTCTGCAGTAAATCTTCTCTTATTTCAAGATTGATACATCTTCAGAGAATGGTAGACTTTCAGAAGCCATGAGAGTCCTAATCAGTGCTTGTGGGTTGCTCAGATTTGTATGGTCTTGATCAGGGCCGGCGTTAGGGGGGGGGGGGCAAACTGGGCAATTGCCCAGGGCCCCGTCCCCAAACAGGCCCCCGGGATCCGGAGCCTGATGACTCCGGATCCCGGAGTTAGGCCCGGCCATATCGATAACAGAAAGGGACCGCAGGGCCCCTTTCCGAGATGAGTAAAAATAACAAACATTTTTACTCACCTGTCCTTGGTGTCCGACGTCATCTTCAGGCGTTCTGGACATCACCGCTGAGGCCTGGCTGTCATGTAGGACGTGCTAATAGCGTGCCTCACGTCACCGCTGAGTCCTGTGATTGGGCTTCAGCGGTGACGTCCACAACGCGTGATGTCAGCCGCAAACAAGAGGAAGCCAGCGCCGCTGAGTATAGCGGAGCAGGGCGAAGAGGCCCATTAGAGGTAAGGCAAGGTAAGAATAACTGTTTGTTATTTTCCCTTACCTCCCTCGGGCCTTCGATTATTATACTCTGGGGTCTGTAGGGCCACTGGGGAGCATTATACTGGGGAAGGGGCCCTCTAGATAGCATAGTATACTGTATGGAGCCACTGTGGAGCATTGTACTGGGAAAGGGGCCCTCTAGATAGCATTTTATACTGTGTGGGGCCACTGTGGAGCATTATGCTATCCAGAGGGGCCCCACACAGTATAATATGCTATCCAGAGGGCCCCTTCCCCAGTAAAATGCTCCACAGTGGCCCAAAACAGTATAATATGCTCTCCAGAGGCCCCCCCAGTATAATGCTCCACGGTAGCCCCACACAGTATAATATGCTCTTCAGAGGGCCCCCCCAGTATAATGCTTCAAAGTGGCTTTTCAGAATATAACATGCTCTCCAGAGCCCCCACATTATAATGCTCCACAGAGGCCCCACAGAATATAACATGCTCATCAGAGGGCCTCCTCCCCCAATATAATGCTCCACAGTGGCCCCATACAGTATAATATGCTATCCAGAGGTGCCCCCCAGTATATTATACTGTGTTGGGCCACTGTAGAGCATTATATTGGGGGAGGAGGCCCTCTGGAGAGCATGTTATATTCTATGGGGCCTCTGTGGAGCATTATAATGTGGGGGGGGGACTCTGGAGAGTGTGTTATATTCTGTGAGGCCACTTTGGAGCATTATACTGGGGGTCCTCTCGAGGGCATAATATACTGTTTTGGCCCACTGTGGAGCATTTTAGTGGCGGAACCTCTCTGGGCAGTATATTATACTGTGTGGATGGCATTCTGGAGCATGTTATACTGTGGGGTCACTGTGGAGCATTATTCTGGGGGGCCATCTGCAGAGCATATTACATTGCGCAGCGCCACTGTGGGGCATTATTCGGGGGGGGAAACTAGGGGGCCCTCTGGGGAGCATATTATACTGCATGGGGCCTACTGTGGAGCATTATACTGGGGGACGCTCTGGGGAGCATAATATATTGCAGGGGGGGCTCTGTGGAGCATTATACTAGGGGGGCCCTCTGGGGAGCATATTATACTATGGGCCACTGTGGAGCTTTATACTGGGGGGGAAAGGGGCAGTGTGGGGAGCCTGTTATGCTGTGTGGGGCCACTGTGGAGTGTATTATATTGTGTGGGTCTTCTCGGGAGCATATTATACTCTGTGGGGCCATTGTAGAGCATTATACTGGGGGGGAATGTGGGGAGCATATTATACTGTGGGGGAACACTGTGGAGCATTATACTGGGGTAACACCTCTGGAGAGTATATTATACTGTGTGGAGGCCATTGTGGAGCATGTTATACTGTGTTAGGCCACTCTGGAACATTATACTGGGGGGGCACTGTGGGGTGCATAATATACTGTGTGGAGCATATTATATTGTGTGGGGCTGCTGGGGAGCATATTGTACTGTCTGGGGCCACTAAGGGGTAGTATACTGTGTGGGCCACTGTGGAGTATTATACTGTGTGGAGCCTTATTTACCATGTGGGGCCACTATGGGGGGCTCAGGGGAGCGTTTTATACTGTGTGGGGCCACTGTGGAGCATTATATACCATGTGGGGAAACTTAGAGGAGCATTTTATACTGTGGAGCATTATATACCATGTGGAGCATTATACTGTGGGGGACTCAAAATTCCTGCTGGCAGCTCTGTGTGCTATGTCTGCATCACAGCTCCCTCACTATAATCTTGAACATATGTGTAGTGCTCCATAGCCATGCCATTCCCCATACAGTACTGTGCATGAACTGGCCATGGAGTTATTGGGGCCTGTACAGTACTATAGGGGCTGACTATACTGGGAACATACTCAGTAACACCAGATAGTCAGCACATATGTAAGACTTCAGTGAAGGAGCCGTGGTGTAGGCTATTAGCAGGAAGCTGTTGGGTGGGGCCCCAGAACAAGTTCCTCTGGTGGGCCTAAGTCCCTTCAGTCCGACCCTGTATAATGGAGAACTATTATATATAAGGGGACTCTTATTTATAAGGGAGGAACTATTATATATACTGTAAGGGTTACTATATATAATTGGGAAACTTAAATATGAGGGGGCTATTATAAGGGGGAACTATTATTTATAAGACGGGCTATTATTTATAAGTGGGGAACTATTATATATAAGGCATCCATTAAAAGGGGAAGCTATTATTTAGAAGAGGGCAACTATTTATAAGGGGGTATAATTGTAAAGTGGGCTTGTTTATAAAGGGGGCTATTAGTGATAATGAGGACTATTATTTATAAGGGTAACTATTATTTATGAGGGGGCTATTATTTATGAGAGGGCTATTATTAATAAGGGAACAGTATTATTTTTACAGGGTGACTGTTACAGATACGGGGGAATATTACTGATACAGAGCACTATTTATCATTTATAAGGACGCTATTACTGATAAAGTTGTAATATTATTTATAAGCAGGGATTATTATTTATAAGGAGGCGCTATAATAACTGATGACTGCGTGCAAAAATCTATTAGGTGGTACAAAGGTGCTCATTTGAATTGTGTGTGGTAAAATGGGGCTTGTTATTACTTTTTTGTTGGCAGTAAGGAGGCTTTATTATAGGAGTTGCCACTGGAAGACGATGGTGTTGTTTGCATATCAGCATTTTTATTTTTTAATTTTGCCCAGGGTCCCACTTTAACTAAAACCGGCCCTGGCCTTGATGAAGAGAACACTGGGCAATGGTCAGAATGACTCACTCACTCAGTTTATTTATGTGCACAGGTGAAGGTTGCTTATAAGGACATATTGTGATATGGATTTCTTTTTTAACTACTTTCTGTAAAATTAAGGTTACATTTCTCTTAAAGTTGTTTTTATTTCTCGTTTATAGGGAAAGAATAATGCACACAAACTGTATTAACATATACACCTATAGATACTATTTTGATTTGTTGTCAATAGGAAGAGAGAAATAAACCTTTGCCAGACACTTTAGCGACCTAATTTCTGTGAGAAAGATAAAAAATCAATCCTGTTGAAATCCAATATGCCTTATCCTTCTTCCCCTGCACATATACCATCAGGGAAGAGTTAGGACTTTCCCATACACTTTAGGTGGTCATCTGGTTTAGCCAACATTTGGCTAATATGTATGACCACCATAAAGCTAAGACACCATGTTACGGAAAAGCTGCTTTTTTTTTTTGCAGAATTTGATGTGTTTTTTTGAGTGAACAGTGGAAGAGTGGCTTCAACAAGAATGGGAAATGTATAGGAAGCACTTATACTTCTCCTTTCTGCTAAATGCACTCCTGGCATTGGCTCAAAAAACAGCAAAATCTGCAACAGAAAAAGCAGCTTTTCTGAAAAGGGCGGACTTAGCACCATTTACAGTTTTTAAAAAAAAAAAAGTTCGGTAGTGTATTGTCAAAATAGAAAATTGCAATATGCAAATGTTAAAAATAGTTCATATTAGATCAGAACCATGGTAAATTGATCTGAAACAGAGAAATTTAGTCCTTATTCACGACATAGAAAAAAGGCTGTGTGACAACTGTATTTGGAACGGGCGTCACATGGCTGTTTCTAATACTGGGAGTGCCTATGAGTCTATTCAAATGTGTTTTTGATGGACCATTTTTCACAGAAATCAAAAAAACTGAAATGCTCCATCTTTGTCCATTTTGATGGACGCAGATAGAGCCATGTGAATAGACCCATAGACATTACTGATTTTAAAATGACCGTGTGACATGCCCATTATTCACAATTATGTGAATAAGCCCCTTCAACATATTTAAATATTCCAACATGACCATTTTTCATGGACATAAGGTCCACGAACAACAACACTGTTCTGTGAAAAAGGCCTTACTCTTGGTCAGCAGAATGATCTGTGCAGACAAGGATGACACCTAATGCCTTTTGAGAATTTAGATATTGATAGAATTTTCTTCACAGCCTGTTAAATGCTATGTGATTTCATAACTGAAGCATACATATCATTTATAACGTGTCTATCAGGCGTTTGTAGCACATTACCTTCATAAATACATTCCGCTTTTCAGAATCCTTTGTTTTCTGGATGTTCAATTTGAAAAGTAATTGAATCCAATAAAGCCATCTTTCCTTAATTTATTCAAGCCCCATCATTTATGTCCATAGCTAAATTGACATTGCTATTTCCAGTGACCTGTCATACATGTATGACCAATCTGAATACTAATTTATATTTGAGTTTGATCTTTGACCAATAACTTGTTAGGATATGTTTGCCAGCTTGCCTTTTCATTACCAGATGGATAGAAATGGAAAGGCAGCTTGACTAATATGGGAGAATTGAACTGACATTCATCAAATAATATTCCTGCCACAAAAAAACAAAAAAGTAGCAATTTATTACCTCTGCTGTCTGGCACCATTTTAATTTTAGTCAGAGGTGTAATTGAAATTGTGTTCTGCTCTGAATTGGAACACCTGATTTTTCTTGATTTTCTAGAACTATTGAACACCAGGGAGCACATGAAGAAGTAAGTTTTAAGCAGATGACAATGTTCAGTATAATTTTTCAAAAATCATTCATACTTCCTAAATGATGGGAATTGAATTTGTTTGCATAAATGCAGTGCACATACATAGTGCTATAGCTGAAGTTTATTGTAATCATGCAATTTAATTCGTGTCTTTCTTAAATCTGTGGCTACAATTAATTAGTATTTTTTTCTATTCTTTCCCCCTATTTCTTTCTTCTAAGGACCTGCTCTGCATCTTTTTTTGATAGTGTGGCATCAAAATAAGAGCAGACTTGTTATTATGTAGTAACAGTCTAGGACACAGTAAATTATACAGGTGTTCATTTAGAGCTGCAGTGCTTGCCTCAAGGATTTCAGAATATGTATATTTCGTATGCATGAGGCAAATTTGAACGGAATGCATATTACATGTAGGAGTTTCTACTTCTGTTGCTGCACTAAAATGTGTCCAGTTTATGCCAGTTTTATTTGAAGAAAGAGAAAATATCTTGAGGACTGTAGGTATAAAAAATATAAATTATAATATCTATCTATCTATCTATCTATCTATCTATCTATCTATCTATCTATCGTTGCAGTAAAAGTGGTGCAGAAAAATGAATTGCTAATGTATAATCAGCCTGCTTTCATTTCTAAAATTAAAATTAAAAACGAATAGGGGAATTTATCAAGACTGACATTTCCTCCAGTCTTATTTCATTTTCCCTGCTGGCACCTGAATTATAAAGAGGCTCTGACCTCTTTGTAATTCTTGTGCATCTTGGGAGGCCACATGCACCAAAATTAAAATCTAGGGAAGTCAGGGACAGGTGGATATTTCAGGTATATCTCACACCAGTCTTCTGGCATGAGTTATAGAATCCCAAATGATAAAAGAGGCCCATCCCACGAATATATAAATAAATCAAATTTTATTCAATACACAAAATACAAAAGCTAAAAATATGAGGAGCACAGTGGTTCCTGATAGCAAACCCAGAACGGACATAAGTTACAATTAATAGTGTTAGTAACAAATCTACACTGACTATCATCAGTATAATGTTGTCCCGTGTTAGCCATTGAAAGTAGTGGAAGAGTGAAGTAATCAGGCGCTACCTTTTAGAGGCTAACTGAGTATATTTGATGGTAAGCTTTCGGGAGTACTAGCTCCCTTCATCAGACATGGTGTTATGCAAGAAACTGAAAATGCACAGACCTTTTTATACACTAAAGACATGGACCTTCAAAGGATCTTAGAATCCTTAAAAAAACAAAATGCAATCTAAGTAGAGAAGTTATTTACAACAGGTCAAAAAATAAACAATCTGGAAAGTTGTGGTGCGTGATGGAGGGATCACTAATTCTTGCTGTTTGCTGTCATGTGGTGATTTGTGAAACACAAAAAGAATTAGTCAAGAAAAAACCAAAAAATCTCAAAAAAATATATAAAATATATATTTATTGATAAAAATGTAATAAATAGTACATAGAAAAAATATATCAAAAAGCCAATAATATAGGTGACACAGACAAAAGATAAGACACAACACAAGACACATGTGTCACATAAAGAGGCTCAAAAATATACAAGAAATATATATGAAGATGTCAGTATATATATAATGGCCCAAGATATATAATTAATACTCAATATGCAAAATTTGCAAACCATATATAGATAAATGTCTAGATAGGGAACTTAACCCAATCAATGATGATTAGATGCATCATGGACAAAGAGATATACATGGAAATGCAAAATTAAAGATACTATCCATATACTGCTTAAATATATTACTAGATATTAGTGAAAACCATATATAGAAAGAAGCAATAATAAATGGAAAACGTCAAATAAACTAATAAATAGATGTAGCCATTATAAAGACAAATTTGAGCCCCAGTGAACACAAAGGTATGCGTGGAAACGCACCTCACGTGGTGATTTGTGACCCTCACAGTTCATACATAGTGTGACATGAAACTGGCATAAATATTAAGTCCAAATTGCAGAGTTTGAAATTTTTGCATTAACTTGTATTCCCATTCTTTCCTCTCCCTCTGCATCTTAAAATGTCCCATTAAAACCACAACCCGCAAATCTTCTATAGAGTGGTCTTCTCCGGAGAAATGTGCGGCCACTGGGAGATCTGTTCTGCTGTTATTAATGGTGGATCTGTGTGAGTTCATGCGCTGACTAAGTCAACATGCACCACCAAACCTATAATTTACCTTCGTTATATCGATGATATCCTTGTCAACTAGACTGCTGGTGAGGAGGCCCTACTTCAATTCCATAATGACTTCAATGACTTTCACCCTACCATCAACCTTAAACTTAGCTATTCAGAGAGTGAAATCCACTTTCTGGTTACCACAATATACATCAAAGACCACCGGCTACTGAAATCGATATACCACAAACCCACAGACAGAACGGCCTACCTGAGAAACGACAGCTTCCACCCCAAGCACACTAGATAATCTATTATTTACAGCCAGGCTATATGATACAATCGTATTTGCTCCAACAAAGCAGACCTGGACAAGCACCTCCTGGATCTGAGGATGAAATTTCTTCGATTGGGATACAAACCAAAAGTGACGGACAACCAATTAAACAAAGCGGCAGCCATTAACAGAGACAGTCTGCTCACATATAAAGAGACCCAGAAAGAAGCCCGAGTACCCCTAGTTGTCACATACAACCAACAGCTGGAGATCCTACGAAGGATTGCCAAGGAGCTCCAACCTGTGCTACATAGGGACAACAGACTCAAGGACATATCTCCAGTCCCTCCTCTCCTTTCCTTTCGGCAACCACCAAACCTATGACATATTAATGACTGGAGTGCCCTGAAGGCCCCAACTGAAAATGGCACCTCACCTTGCCTGCAAAACAGGTGCAACACCTGCAAGCACATCCACACCGCTGACAGTGTACCTGTCCCACAGTCACAACAGGTGCACATAATTAAGGGGACATTTTCCTGCAGGTCTTCCAATGTGGTGTATCTCATAATGTGTGTGCAATGTCCCACCACAGGGGGGACATGTGGGGGAAAGGGAGCAGAGACTTAGTCAGCGCATGAACTCACACAGAGCCACCATTAATAACAGCAGAACAGATCTCCCATAACACCGAACATTTCTCCGGAGAAGACTACTCTGTTGAAGATTTGCGGGTTGTGGCTTTAATGGGACATTTTAAGACGCAGAGGAAGAGAAAATAATGGGAATACAAGTTAATGCAAAAATTTCAAACTCTACAATTTGGACTTAATATTCATGCCAGTTTCATGTCACACTATGTATGAACTGTGAGGCTCACAAATCACCATGTGACAGCAAACAGATATCAAGAATTAGTGATCCCTCCGTCACGCACCACAACTTTCCAGATTGTTTATTTTTTGACCTGTTGTAAATAACTTCTCTACTTAGATTGCATTTTGTTTTTTTAAGGATTCTAAGATCCTTTGAAGGTCCATGTCTTTAGTGTATAAAAAGTCTGTGAATTTTCAGTTTCTTGCTTAACACCATGTCTGATGAAGGGAGCTAGTACTCCCCAAATCTTACCATCAAATATACTCAGTTAGCCTCTAAAAGGTATCGCCTGATTACTTCACTCTTCCACTGTCATCAATAGTAGTACAATAAATGATCTCACAATCAAAGCTCAATAGCTAGTCTTATAGACAACAGTGAAAAGAGGTTACAAAAATTTCCCTTAGCAAGTACAAGGTAAATTGTTCCATTCTGTGATGGTGCCAGTCCCAATGTGCATTTCAGCATAGCCTTCTTCCAGGGGTTGATGTCATCCCAGTTGTGGTTTTCCTAAATGCTGAACCCCAACCAATGACAAAAGTCCCCAATCAAATGAAAATAATCATGATATTATGATTGATATGATTGAGTGACTATGTTGGATTCACTAAAAGAGCATGCCATTCTCGCATAGTAGATATGTCACCACAATGCAGCATATCATCATGTCTCAGCACTGTAGCATGGGCACGCTCCCTGAATGATGGTGATACCACATCACCGTATAATGCCAGGTGTCATGATGAGGCTTTTATGGTTAGATGCAAAAAATTGGCCACAATAAAAGCAATAGCAAGCAGCTGATAGCTGCAAGCAGTAGAGACAGCTATCTACAACCAGCACACCACTATGAGCCATGACAGATCCCCAGACGCCTTCACCAGAGCTCGTCGCAAGGGGAGATGGACTTTGCTGAATCTGGAGATCTGAATTGTCACCAAACAGACAAATATACTAACAGTAGATGCACTGTTGCAGAAACCAACACCAGGACCGCTAAAACTTACAAAGTGGCGTGGGCAGAAGAGAAGTCGTACTTAGCCGAGTCAAACCAGGAGAGATGAACAAGCAGAGACAGGAGACCTCACTACTATGCTTAACAGAACATGGGATACATACTGTATCCTTTATGGTCTATGATCCCTTTCCCCCACTGCCTTCCTCTTTGTTGTCTTCCCCTGTGTCCATAGTGTTCTGTGTTTTATGTTATGGCCCATGTTTGGGACGCATGTTAGTTGATTCTTATATGTTGCATCTTCCCCGGTTCTTTGGTTTTCCCTTTCTGTTTTGTGTTTTTCTTTTTTATATATATATAAATTGTTCCTTTGTACATTTTATGGAAATTTTTTGAAAATCAATAAATATTACAGTTTAAAAAAAAAAAAAAAAAAAAGTGAAATTCAAGAAACAATACAAAAGGTCAAAAATCCAGCTGGGAACCTCACACAGAATCAATAAGGGAAAGAGGAATCCAGGGACAAAGTCAGAGGTCACAAGTAATACAGGTATACACACAAAATGGAAAGCCAAACTATCCAAATCTCTAAATTTACTACTATGTTCCATATTAGGACTATACAAAGCCAACAAGAAAAAAAGCCCCATCTTGGGCCCTTTGTACCAAAGAATTTAGAGGTATCCGATGGCTGATAATGGCTGTGAACCAGCAGAACCAAGTTTTCTCTAAAATCATATCACTTCTCAATATGGGCCACTATTTGGAAATACATTGTTTCATCTCCCATTGTGAATGAAAGTTGGTAATCAATCTTACCTTACTATCAGACTGTCGCTTGGTGTTAGAAAACAAGGAATTTTGATAATTTGCATTCCTAACCTGTTTATAAGCTCTTTTCTAAGGACGATGATCGTATCCACGTTGAAGAAATCTCATTCACTGATCTAAAGCTTGTGTCAGTTGAACAAATGTGTCTCATAAGTAAGTATTGTCCCACATGGATTCCATCTTTCAAATGTCTGGGATGTGAAGAAGAAACAATGAGTTTGTGGATGTTGCCTTGCAGAACTAATCGATTTGAAGAAAACCTGATATATCCCATTCAAAAACAACATCCAAATACTCCATTCTGCATTTGTCTGCCACTTATGCTAAAGAAATATTCCTCGAGTTCACATTCAACATATTGAAAAAGTCAGAGTTGTTGATAAGTACCCTACCAGATCAAAAATACATCATCAATGTATCCTATCCTAAAAATGACGCGGTCCATTGATGCGTACAAATCCAAGAGGAAGAAGTTTTTCTCCCACAGCCCCAGAAAAAACTAGCATAAGAGAGGGCACAAGATGTCCCCATTGCTGTTCCTTGGAACTAAAGGTAGAGGGACCCATTAAATGTAAAACGTTATGTGTGAGTGTAAACTCCATAAATCATACAAGAAAATCGACCTTGTTAGATGCTATATCATCCAAAGACAAAAGGTTTTACATTGCTTCAATTCCATCCTGATGGCTAAAGTTAGTGTACAGCAACTCAATGTCACATGTTACTAGTAGCATATCGTCATCAAGGTATAAAGATACATTTTTCACTAAAAATCTGTTGTATCCTTGGTATATGATGGCAGCAATACCACCAAGCTCTGTAATTATTTGTCTACTTTGGATATATTTTCTTTTAAACTACTGTTGCCAGAAATTATAGGCAGTCAGATTCTTATGCATTTTAGGTAAAATGTATTGTGAGGGAATTGTGGGTTCAGTTACCATAAGAGCTTCACATAATCGTTTAGCAATAATTTCTATTGTAACTGTTCGTGTTAAAATCTGTTTTAATTCATCACTGTATGAAGAAAGGTGATTGTATGTCAAACATTTGTGGCAATTTTTATTACAAAGTTGACAATATGCTTGTTTCATAAATTTGTCAGGGCCAGATGATAACGTTACCGCCCTTATAGGTTCATCAACCTCTTGAGGCCCTTTCTTTCCTGGGGACATAGATTATCGCTTGGGTATATTTTCCAACTCCTTAGTTACTAATTTGACAAACATGTCACGGATATGTACTGGCTTAAGCAGGGAGACACGTCTGGCACTGCAGGATCTGAGTCCCTGGCGGCGTAGTGTGTTACTGACGTTAGCCTTTGTTACCTTAGTCCCAGCTTTCTGCAGGTCATTCACTAGGTCCTCCCGTGTGGTTCTGGGATTTTTCCTCGCCGTTCTTGTGATCATTTTGACCCCACGGGGTGAGATCTTGCGCGGAGCCCCTGATCGAGGGAGATTATCAGTGGTTTTGTATGTCTTCCATTTTCTAATTATTGCTCCCACAGTTGATTTCTTCACACCAAGCTGCTTGCCTATTGCAGATTCAGTCTTGCCAGCCTGGTGCAGGTCTATAATTTTGTTTCTGGTGTCCTTCCACAGCTCTTTGGTCTTCACCATAGTGGAGTTTGGAGGGTGACTGTTTGAGGTTGTGGACAGGTGTCTTTTATACTGATAACCATTTCAAACAGGTGCCATTACTACAGGTAATGAGTGGAGGACATAGGAGCCTCTTAAAGAAGAAGTTACAGGTCTGAGAGAGCCAGAAATCTTGCTTGTTTGTAGGTGACCAAATACTTATTTTTCACCATAATTTGCAAATAAATTCTTAAAAAATCAGACAATGTGATTTTCTAGATATGTTTTCTCATTTTGTCTCTCATAGTTGAGGTCTACCTATGATGTCAATTTCAGGCCTGTCTCATCTTTTTAAGTGGGAGAACTTGCACAATTGGTGGCTGACTAAATACTTTTTTTTTGTTTCTCTTTGACTGAAATAAGGCTGTATTTTATTTTGCTTATTTTTATACCTGATGTAAGGTTTATTTATTTTGCTGATTTAAAACAAAAACTGTGTTTTCCAGACAACTGTGTCACTGTCTCTGACTGTTTGGGTCCGCATTGCTGCTGCTACCTCCCCAAGAATATATAGAAATACTATAAGTATATATATATTTGAAATCTCATTCACTTTGCTAGTACTGTAAAATGCAGCAGGATTTTTTTGCTGCATTTCTGCAGCAGCCAAAAACACCGCATTTCCGCAATGTGGAGCCCCTGATCAGTTTCATATCAAAAGATATGGCCCATGAAAGATTACATGAAAACTAGCTTTTATTCTCCATGTGGGTGAGAACCTTTTATTTTCTCATACAAAAACATAAAGTTACCGCCCACATGGAGAATCAGAGTTAGTTTACATATAATCTTCCAGGGACCATAATCACATGCACCAGAATTTATATCTAGGTAGGCCAGGAACTGGCTTAGTTTTCAGGTATAATTGATGTCAATTTTCTGGCATGTGTTACAATATGTTACATGTTACACCCTATGAGTGCAAAATCTTTCTTTTATGAGGTTTTTTACAGTAGATGGCTTTTGTAAAAAAATAAAAAAATAAAAAAATACAGAAAAACTTCCATTGTAACTCCAAAATTGCAAACTGACTGTGATGTAGTGTATTTTATTCTAATTTACACTGGCCAAGTCACCCATTTAGTACTAAATCTTATCTTCTTGTTAAGCATTTTTGCAGTAGTGTTTTTTTGTTAAAAATAATGCAGAAAAATTGCCACTGTCACTTCAAAAATCCAATGGGAGTATCATGCAGTGTGTTCTATTCTAATATTCACTGGTCAGGTCACCCTTTCAGTGTTGAATCTCATCCTCTTGTTAATTACTTTTTGTAATAGTGTTTGTTTTTGTTACAAAATACAGAAAAACTGAAAATTGCCATTGTAACTCCAAAAATCAAAACTGACTGTCTAACAGTGTGTGTTATTGTGTGTTATTTGTGTGTTAATTCACTGGCCATGTCACTGTTTCACTGCTAAATCATGTCTTCTTGTTAAGCATTTTTCCATTAGTGTTTTTTGTTAAAATCTGAAAATCTGCCATCGCCACTCCAAAAATCCAATGATACGGTGTGTTTTTATTTTAAATTTCACTGACCAGGTCACACTTTCGCTGCCAAATCTTTTCTTTTTGTTAAGCATGTTTTGCAATAATGTTTCTTAGTAAAAAAAAAAAATACAGAAAAACTGCCATTTTTCCCCAAAAATCCAATCTGAGTGTGATTAGTATGCTACTGGCCAGGTCACTCTTTCAGTGCCAAATTGTTGTTGTTATTCTTGTTAAGCATTTTTTGATCCCCCCTTTTTTTTGTATAAAAATGAATAAAAACTGCTGTAACTCACTCCAAGAGTGTGTACTTAAAGACCACCTTTGAGTTCCAAATCTCATTTCTTACCTAATGTTCTTGAAATTCACACAGTGTCAGACTTATTGTCATTTGACAATTATATACACAGTGCAGTAAAATGATTGGAAGAAAACAAGACAGTAATCCAGGGCCCAATCTACACTAGCAGAACTCACCCACACAAAGGAAAAAGTCAAAGATATCTTAAATTCTTGTTCAGTTAAACTATTCCAATCTTCTAGGTGCAAACTTTATGTACATGGAGATAAAGGAAATAAAATTATGTCTTCGTACACAAACAAAAAGAAAAGTCTTTTATAAAAGTAATCTCTCTTGGAAACTGTGGATTAACCACCTCTTCAGAGGAAATTGCTGAGGCTTTTCATTACTTCTATCATAAGTTTTACAATTTAAAAGAAACCTCCTCGACTTCGGTCCAGCCCCCCAGATAACAAAAGTCTTATAGATTCCTTCCTTAGCTCCATCCATCTCCTGAAACCTGTTAGCAAAGACACAGTGTTACAAATCCTGTTAGGTTTATGGCTGCTGAAAGAATCCCAGAAGAAAAAAGGGAAGACAAGGACAGTGAGCTCTAATACTAGACCCACCCAGAAGTCCCTACCTGCTTGCCTCAGCTACCCTAAGTGGTAGAGGACAACTAGGAGACCGTCCCTTCCTATGACACAAGTGAAAACACAAACAAGACAAACAAACAAGAACGGGTAAGAAAAAGCCAAGGGTCAGAACCAGTCGGGCAGCAAAGAATAAAATAAGAACTAGAAGAATAGACAGGTCTGCAAAAAGCAGAGGTCAAGAAAAACATCAAAGATACAGGAATAAACTCTGGCACACTCAAGAGAGACTAATAGCAAGCCCTCAGGTGTGGTTTAGAAAACTATTTATTGGATGTCAGGAATCCGCCCCAGGCTTGATTGGACCAGACCCTGATCTCCCAGCAATCACAGAAGGAACAAGAGAATTGAAAGTGGAAAGGAAGGATGTCAATCACATAAGGAAAACTGAGGTTAACTGAGGAGCAGAGGGAAGCAAACAGTGGAAGAGATGGGTAAGGTGAAGAATGTATAGCAGAGGTGAGGGGATACAGCTGTGTTCATACAGAGTACAACAAGAAACCTAAAAGCATAAAATCATAGCCGGACACGCCTCCTGCGCTGTACCATACGGCCGGAAGATAGCGCAGAAGTCTGAACAGATACAGATGTTACAGTACCCTCCTCGGACCCTCACCAGATGGACCAGGTTTGAGGGGTTCTGATGAAGAAATAGGCTAATGAGACGCGGAGCATGAAAGTCTTTGCCAGAGACCCATGTCCGCTCCTCAGAGCCACAATCCTTCCAGTGTACAAGGTACTGGACAGAATTCTGCACCCAACGAGAATCCAGTATTTTCTCCACCTCCTATTCCAGTTCCACCTGAACAACAGGCGCTGGTGGGCCAGATGAAGGTATGACAGGTGTAATATATTTTTTCAAAAGGGATTTGTGAAAAACATTATGAATATGTAATGACCTAGGAAGTTGTAGTTTGAACAACACAGGATTTATGACATCAGTGATGACGTACAGCCCAATGTGGCGCGGTGTGAATTTAGCAAATGATACCCTAAGGCGCAGATTCCTAGTGGACAACCATATTCAGAACCAGTTAAAAACGTCTTTTATTTGCCTGGCGTTTCTGATACTCTTGGGCTTTTACCAGGCTCAGCAGAGCCTGGGCCCAGACTGCGTACTGTTGCTGATATGTTTGTTCAGTGGTGGGGTGGGATTTACAGATTCAGTGCTATGGAGAGATGAGTACCTAGGGTTAAAGCCATAGTTGCAATAAGAAGGAGACATTTTAGTGGTGGAGTTCACCCTGTTATTTATTAAAACTCTGCCAGGGGAAGAAACTTTTTCCATTTCTCTTGGGCATCGAACACAAAACAACTCAAGTATTGCTCATGAGTCTGATTTAGACTCTCCGTCTGTCCATTGGTCTCAGGATGAAACGCAGAAGAAAAAGACAGAGATACCCTTAAACGACCACAAAATTCCTTCCAAAATCTAGAAATAAATTGTACTCCCCGATTAGATACAATATTTTCTGGTATACCATGCAGGCAAAGTATTGGCATTCTCTCACGCCCTTTCCAAATTATCAACAGGATGAGGCAGGGCTGTGCCTTCACCCCTACCTTTTTATTATGATGATCGAAACGCTAATACAGAAGATCAGGCAAGACCCCACGGTCCAAGACATCACTGTGTACGATTACACCTACAAAACCGCAGCTTTCGCAGATGATCTGCTGAGCAATCCCCTACAATCCATCCCCCACCTTACCACACTTTTCACTAACTTTGGTGAAGTCTCTAATTTCAAAATTCATTTTAGCAAATCTGAGATCTTAAATATAATGGAGAAATAACCCACCATAGCTTTGTTAAAAAAGAACTCCCCTTTTTGATGACCTTCCACAGATATCACATATCTAGAAGTATGTATTCCTCAAGACCCCCAGAATCTCTACTCTTACAATTATCTCCCATTACTTCAGAAGATACAAACACAACTCAAGGACCTTAGGATCCCCCTTCTGTCCTGGTTTGGCAGGAACAACCTACTTATCCTGCCTAAATTTCTGTACTTGCTATGATCTTTACCAATAGGATTGCCTATATCCTTTTTTGGCAAAAGTAGATGTATGCTTACAGCCTTCTTGTGGAAACAAAAAAGTCCCACAAATCAAATATAACCAACTCATGCAAGCACCCACATTAGGAGGGATCGGCCTTCCAGATTTGCTCACCTACTGCCATACACACTAGTTGTAAAGGTGGTCTCTTCTCTCTACTCCATCAAATGATAATCTGACAATACAGATAGGCTGATGCCCCATGTTGCAGAAATGCAGCTTTTTTGTTGCAGACTTTGCTTCTTTTCTTTTTTTTGAACCAAAGCCAGAAGTGGATTGATCAGAAGGTAGAAGTATAAGAACTTTCTATATATTTCCCATTCCTTTTGTAGCCATTCTTGGCTTTGTCTCAAAAAACCGCAGCAAAATCTGCAATAAAAAAAAAATGCGTTTTCGCAACTTGGAGCCTCAGCCTTAGAGCAACAGGTTATGTCACTATCTCACAAGTTAGCTTTGTGGGGTATACTAACGCCCACTCATGCTAGCAGTTCATTTTTCCAGTGTGTTACCATCACCTGGCACAAGCTCAAGGCTAAATACAATCTATTGTCCCTCTCCCGACCAATGTTACAAATTAATCTCCTCCTCTACTTCATTAACTTACAGAAACATGTGCAACACACATTTAGGCATAGATTGAAACACCATACCCTTTCATCCCTTTTTGATGACATCTCCACATCAGCCACCTCCTGGTTACTGCAGAAAATGGGAAAAGTCCTCTCGGCCTGTGTCATGGTTGGAATCTTTTATTACCAGGAGTAAGCACCTAAAAGGGGCCAGCTCATTTTTCTACAAGGCCAGCATCACCCATTCCGCTGAAACCCAACCGATATTTCTAGAGAGATGGGAAGAAGAACTTGACCAATCATTTATAATCACAGAATGTAGATATTGGCCAATGCACACGGGTTTTCTAGGTGCATTCATATAAAGGAAAATTCCTTTAAATTGCTAACGTGTTGGTACAAAACCCCAACTTGGCTCCAAACAAATAAATGCACTCTCCCCTATATTTGGAGGTGAGTGCCCTCTACTCCAGGATCTCTGAAAAAGAGATTCTGCAAACTATTAATTCTGTTTGCTTTGTAGCAATTCACCGCAGCAAACCCTGCTCTGGCTCCCTACTGATGACTTCTCCCCCAAGAAATACGATCTACCCACGCTTCTCCTTTTCGCAGCAAAATTGCTCATCCTCCTGTATTAGAGAAACCCGGAACCCCCTACAATTGCTCAATGGATTAACAAAGTTAACAATCTATACAGATTAGAGGAACTATTCCATTGGACTAACACGTCAAGAGAATTGTTTCTAAAAACCTGGACTCCCTGGCTAACATTCAAACAGAGACATCTTTAAACTTTCAACCACCACTGCCATCAGCCCACCTCTTACTTCCAATTCTGCGACGATGTCACGCTATTGTGATACTTCTAACCAACAGTTTCACCAATGTCTTGACCACCTTGTAAACTCTTATAGCAGGTGTCTATTGACACCCCTAGATGTATTTCTTATATAAAATCACCCTATGGTTTATGTCCAAAACCTCTTGGTTCTGCCCCAAGTGATTTATGGTTAACTGCTACCTAACTCTGGCTTTTCAAAAAACGCAACCAAAAATTATCCCTTTATGGGAACAAATGTAAAATCAAAATGGTTTTGTTTTTTTGTGTTCCAACAAAGTGGCACCAACAGTGTGCTATAGTGGAATGTGATGGACCACACCGCAGCACATGTCTGACTGTCAGGCTCACTTGTCTACTTGTATTAGTAAAGGCTACTGCTGTCAGGCTCACAACATAAGCACATATATCCTCCATGCTATCTATGATTTCTGTCACTAATCTGCCTGTAATTGACTACATCTGAGTAAACTTTCCTATTCCTAAGATTCTATAAATCTATTGCAATTTTTAAGCTTTTCAGAGCTCAGTGCTCTCTGTATCATGCAATAAGATGACTCACAGATCCATCTCTACAGCCACCATCACTGTAATGCATCAGGTTCATGCTTACAGCACCTGATATAGTGCATATGAAATCAGCACTGTAAGGTCTCCACTTACTACAGACTATTGGCTTAGAAGCTGTCAACTGATGTCAGGTGGCGCCATAACATCATAGTGACTCACAGTCATAGTCATAGTGTCTCTTTCCAGCGCAATGTATGTGGCGGAGGCCATTTCAGTTTGTCACAAATCGGTTTTTGTTTGGTTTCATTAAAATCTAAACAATTTGGAATATTTGGGACAAACCTGTGATGAATCAGTTAGCCCATCTCCACTTAGTACCAAGGGCAATTTTGCTGTCTAGTATGGTGGGTTTTGCAATGCAGATAATAAAATATATCATGCTGTATTCACACCTGCGCTCGTTGCCCGTTTGGGCATCCCATCCATCATTCCACTTAAAAAATGCAAGCAGGACTTTTCTCTCCACATATTTCCACATTTTTTGGGCGGAAACACGGCGGACCCCATTATAGTCTTTTTAAAGGCGGAAACCCGAACGCAAGTTTGAACCTAGCGTTACCTGCAAACATATCAAGATGAAAAATAAATTAGAAATTGAGTGAAGTAGGACACATATAAACAATACAGTCTATGTTAGTTTATATATTTAAAAACATAGTTTTAATGATTGTCTTCCAGTTTATGAATTTATTTGTTACCAATAAGTATGATGGCTGGTTCTACAATTCCTAGTATGTAGGCTTTAGGTTAATAATAGCTAACTGGAAACAAATTACAATGTGAGAAAATTAAGGGAGGCCAATCCAGAAGCTGAAAGCACTGATTTAGCCAAATTGAATACTGATTAAATAAATTATCCCTCTGAGACCTTTACACAAACATAACATTTTATGCTGTACAACAGGTAAGCTAAATGCCTTGTGGAAAAAAGGAATAAATAAATAAAACTCCAATTAAACTGGCAATATATTTTCCAAAAATATGGAAAAATGAAATAATAATAATATGATTTTGTATTATTGATAAGACAGTGATGAGTATATGTGTCCTGTACCCTTCCAGCCATATACCAGTGATGGGGGAAGGAGTCACAGCATGGAGCAATCATGAATTCTCTCCTTTATGGCTCTAGTATGAAGCCCTGCTCCCTTATAGGTCTTTGCTGTGCTGCAAGCTGGGAGACATGGAGCTTGGTCAGCATGGCAATTTGGCCAGAGAGAAAATAGCTCAGGCAGCACTCAGGTATTTTCTGTGCAATTGTCAGAACAATCATTATATGCACCATATTCCAAATTATTATGCAAATTATATTTTTCTCTTACTATTCTATACTATTCTTAACCACTTCTGGACCGCCCAATGGGTTTGTATGTCCAGAAGGTGGTTGCCTTGCTCTGCAAAGATGTACTGGTACGTCCAAGCAGAACTCAGCAGCTGCACAAAATCGTGCAGCTGCTGAAACGGGGAGCCGGCTGTAACTTCAGCTGGAGCTCCGAGAGAGAAGGCAGGGAAAGTTTATTACCTTCCCTGCCTTCCATATCGCTGGGTATACAGCGCTATGGGCACCGCCATCTTGCGGCTCCCCACTGACCCGGCGGTCATGTGAGCCACCGGGATCAGCATCTATTAGAGCTGCTGGGTCCTACAGGACCCAGATCAGCTCTGTAAGCTATATAGTAACAGGCAGGAGGCTGTATTCCTCCTGTAACTGGGGCTAAATGTACCAGCCCCAGTTACAGGGGAAATCAGCCTCCCTCACAAAAAATACTGTGATCAGGAGTCCCCGAAGGTCTATTATGACCTTATGGGGACACAATGTAAAAAATTTTTTAAAAAAATTAATAGAAAAGTTAAATAAAATATAAATAAAATAATTAAAAAAAATAAATAAAATAATATGTCAATAAAACGCCGTTATTAAAGGTTATAGCCCCACCCCCGATGACACCATACAAAATAAAAATTACCGTAATGGAGAGGAAAAACTATTTTATAAAGTTTCTTTAGTAGAACTTTGTGTTAATAAATAAAAAAAAAAAATGAAAAGTGAAAAACGGACACCTCTTCTTTTGTTTATATTTTCCTGGATATAAAAAAAAATGAAAACACATGCAAAAATAAAAATAACATAAAAATAAAGACCTCTGTGTCATCGAAAAAGATGCAGAAATTAGTTGAATAACGCAAATGATAAAAATGTTACAGCCCTCAAAACCGCACATACAAAAAAAAAACCCAAAAATGCGCCCAAAATTGGCCCGGTACTGAAGTGGTTAATTAATCTTTTGCGACATAGAATGATGCATTGTCAAGCATGAAGATGATTTTGCTATGGAACCAGTGGTGAACCTAGCCTCTTTGCTGCCTGAGGAGGACTATAGAAAGGCATCCCCACCCCCCAAAAAAAAAAAATTGAGTTTCCATGCTACTAGCTTCACACACTGTTATCGTCGCACAATATACACAATACACAAAGTTATAAAACAGTTTTTAAGAATTCTTCTTACTGCATTACTTGATTAACAATAAAAGTAACTTCACACATCTTTTGCTTGGTGGATGGACGAGCCCACGTGGCCCCATTCTCTATAATAGGAGTGCCGCAGACAGCTGAGTACTGGACTTCGGCTATCTTTGGCACTCCCATTGAAGTGAATGAGAGCCACGTGGGTTCGTCCATCCACCAAACGACACGCCTATATGCCGCAACCCAGATGAAGGAGACTGGAGGATGGAAGTAGTAGTGGCGGACGCTGTGCCACCTAGCAGGCTGAGCACACTTACCAACCACTCCAGTCCCACTCCTGGGCCGGACAAAGTTGAGGGGGGTCCTGCAGCACTACCGGATGGTGGTAGTAGTTCTTTACCCGGGGCGCTTCCAGTTGGAGAGTGGACCTCTCCTCTCTGAGCCGGTGTCGGAAGGGCCCTGATGGTGATGCAGGCACGACTCAGGAGTCAGCGGTGCAGGTAAACCAGAACAGCCTTTATTTGGCAACAGGAACAGAAAGGCAGCTTCCCAATGGGGGTAGTAGTCCTACAGTGTCCAACCCCCAGCCCCCAGCCTTGGTTCTAGGAGGGTGCCCAGGGATGTTACAGGCTCTGAAGTATAGTTCTCCACTACTCCTCCTCTCGCAACTCTCCCAGCCAGGTACACTGGGGATGGAGTCATAGGGAGTCCTGACAGGGATCTGGTTACCTGTATACTAGACCCGAAGCGAGTTCCTCCTGTCAGGGTCCTCTCCTGCTCCTCCTGGCACGGCACCAAATAAGTCCAAAAGTCCTGACAGCCCTTTTCCCTTGCTCTGGGCTGTCTTTAGTTGAGCCTGGGGATGATGATATCCGTCCTGGGGCTGTAAAGGCGGCCATTGACACTCAGTCCAGAGGCTGGTGGCAGGCAAGCTCTGCACACCTTCTCCAGCTAACTGCACACACTAGACTGAAGACCAACCGTCGCCAGGTAGAAGAGATCTCCCTACAACCCCGCCCAGTGGCCTGTGATAGGCCAGGGCTGAACCAACTGTAGGTTTTTAACACTGCAGGGGGAATAATGCTGAGGGAAAAGCTGCATTAATATACGTAACATAAAACCACGTACCAACACAAAACCCAGAGGTACAGAAACAAACATTAAAAAACAGCAGCCTCTGGGATGCTGCATATATTCAGCCTGGCTGCGGTCAGGCTGAATTCCCACCCAGTGGGGGGGAAAAAAAAAACAATTCTCAGGCTCAGTGGGGGTCTCAGCAGACAGACCCCCATCAATCAGGTATTTATCCTCTATCATTTAGGTGTATACAGTGAAGTAACATTTTGTGACTTACAGGTGACGTCTCTAACTAATCCTTCACATTTCCCTTCTCTTCCCTTTGGACCTCCATGATCACTTTTTCCAGCTGTGACTTGTCTCTGTAAAGTTTGCAACACAGACATCTTTGGCTCCTCACTTTTCCAGGCATCCAACCCACATTGTCCTCACCTGCACACCCATCCTGCTGCTACCCCCAATTATAAAATATATGATATAACCCCCCATAATGAATAATACCCCCAAGTGCATCTTTATATTAATAATGTCCATGCGTACCCTGTATAAATAGTGCCCCTTATTAATAATGCCCCAGGTGTTAACTAATTAAAAGGTTTTCCAGGTCATTAATAAACTAATCAGTGGGGCTCAAAAACCCAGGACCCCACTGATCAGCTGTTTGAATGGTACCTGTGTAAACGCCGTGACCGCTTCTCTGTTTACATAGTGTCGTTCATCTCATAGCGGCCATGTAATGTAACTACAGCCTCGTTCTATACATGTCTATGTGACAAGGCTGTATTTACATCACACGGTCACTATAAATAGACTGCGTATGATATAAACAGGCGCCATAGCCCCTGTTTATAACGCCTCATTTACACAAACTATAATGTTCCACAGCAGCCCCTGCACACAGTATTACACAGTATTATGGCCCGCAGCAGCCCCTGCACACGGTATTATGGACCACAGCGGCCCCTGCACACGGTATTATGGACCGCAGCGCCCCCTGCACATGGTATTATGGCCCGCAGCGACCCCTGCACACGGTATTATGGCCTGCAGTGGCCCCTGCACACAGTATTATGCCCCGCAGCGACCCCTGCACATGGTATTATGCTCCATAGTGGCCCCTGCACACGGTATTATGCTCCATAGCAGCCCCTGCACAGGCTATTATGCTCCATAATGGCTTCTGCACACGGTATTATGCCCCACAGTGATCCTGCACACTGTATTATGCCCCATAGTGGCCCCTGCACATGGTATTATGCCCCATAGTGGCCCACCCATGAACTATTATTATACAAAAAAAGCTGTGTATCCACAACGTGGGGCCTCAGCCTAGGTCGATTTCTTTCAGTTGGACTTACTTGCCAAACTAATTATCACAGGTGTTTGAAATTGATTTCAGTGATTGAAAGAGCCCTGAATATTTATGACACTTAAATCTGATTTGCATAATAATTTGAAACGTGGTGTGTGTGTATATATATGCCACTATAATACCACTTAGGGGGCATTATACTCTCTGTGTGCCACTAAGGGGGCATTACACTGTATGGGAGACACTAAGTGGGCATTATACTGAGTGAGCGCCACTGAGGGGGCATTTACACTGTGTGGGAAAAACTAAGGGGGTATTATATTATGTGAAAGAGGTCATTATACACTAGAAAGGATATTACTGTGCAGGGACACAAAAGAACTGGGTCATAGAGGACATGGACAGGGTTATCAACCCATGAATAAATTTATCATCTCATTAATAAATTGGTCTATGAATAAAATATGGAGAGGAGCAGCATAAGAAACCTGGCTTTTTTGACCAGTAAATATTTGGCTACATGGGCCTCTATCTTGATTCTGCCTAAATCAGTTTTTAAAAGTTGGCAAGTATGGTAATAAGTAAGACATCCTAGTGGGATTTGAAGCTATAGACATAAGGTAGCTCTTAACAGCTATTACAGTTTTTGATTGATTTTGTTTGCTTGTCTAATGGAAATATAGCCATACTAATTTTTGAGATACTCATTTATTTTACTTACCTTATTTTATTTGTACGTTAGACTAAATTACCAGGTGTTTGAAAAATTATGATTGAGGATCAAATAATAGTAATAATAATAAAAATCTTTATAGATAGCACCAACTATTCTGCAGCACTTTACTATTGAGAAGGTCAGGTAGCTGACAAGTAAAATAACAAGTAATCAAAACTAATGGACAAACAATAAGATAAAAAAAAAGGTCCCCGCCCATAAGTGCTTCCAGTATATACAGTGGTAAGAAGAACAAAGTATACCATCTTCAAATTCTATGGTTTTATTTCCAGGACATAATGAAAAAAACATCTAGTCCCTAGAAGGCCTAAAAATTTGGTAAATACTACCATAGATAATTAACACATAACTGACTCTACTGTGTGATTATTTATTAAACATGAAGCAAAAATGGAAAAGCCATGTATTAAAAACTAAGTATACCCTGTGAATCAATAGGTTGTCGAACCACTTTCAGCAGTAATACTTTATTTTAGTCATTTTCTATATGACTTTATCAGTCTCTCACATAGTTTTGGAACATTCTTCTTTACAATGTACTTTAAGTTAATTTGCTATTCCCTCCCTGTTACTAGGGAAGTTTACCTTTAGAAACCTACAAGCTCGGTGTGGCTTGGGACTTCATGGAGTAGGACGCATCTTTGCAGAGCTCCTACCCTGCCTGCATAAGCGTGGGACCGCTTGCCTGCTATACTGCTCCCATGGGCAAGAAACTGCCTAAATCTTCTGCCCCTGGTGTCCCTACAGTGCCTGATCGGTCGGGGCAGTCCACCCTGACCGCGTACCTCAATCTGACGCCTTCCTCATTGCAGGCCTCCGCTGATATGGACCTGGCGGCTCCTCTGCTACCTTAGCGCAGACCCTCCTTGTCGCTGCCTCCTGCTGCTGGACCTCTCTCCCTGGAGCCCCCGCTGCCTGAGAGCGCTATCCTGGTGATGCCTCCTGTCTCCTCCTCACAGCATGCATCAGGTATGGGGAACATGGACACCGCTGAGCATTCTGCCCCCTCCCCCTGCAGAGCCTTCAGGTCTCTCTTCCCTCATGCTCCCTCGATCAGCTCCACACCATGCTTCCTTGGAGGGAGCTGTGGACTCCCATCATTCCCCTAAGCCTCACCTGGGTTCAGCATCACCTTTCTCTAATGTGGGTGACCGCTCCGTCCCCCCTACAAGCTCAAGAAGACAGTAACATAGTGAGAGGAAGGGTATCAGGCTGGTCTCTCTTCACACAGTGAATAGAGGGGGGAGGTTCAGTGCTTATTCTCATCTTCATGTTAAGTATTTTTGAAATAGTATTTTTTGTTAACAAATACATATATGAAAAAAACATGGGGAAGTGTTTTAAATGTTTAAAAACATAAAGGAAAGCAGCGCATACACTGCCATCTGTTTTCCCATAGACATTCCCATAGACATTCCCATAGACATTCCCATAGACATGTTATTGTCTTTTTGACTAGTTTTGAACGCACCCGTCAAAGTTCAGGTTCGACGAGTTCGGCCGAACTTTGCCCAAAAGTTTGGTTCGGGGACCTGAACTTGACCCGAACTTGAACTTGAACCCAAACCCCATTGAAATCAATGGGGACCCGAACTTGGTGACCCAAAAATGGCTGTAAAATAGGGATAGTAAGAGGTAGAGGGCTGCAAAATGGGGGGAAATAACAGGGCAAGTGCCCTGCAAGAAATGGGGTAGAGAAAGTACTTAAAATAATAACATAAAATAAAAAATAAAATAAATAAATAAATAAAAATATTAAAAACAAATAAAATAAAATAATAATTTTGAAACAGGTGGTAGAGGCCCAAGGGGAGAAGGTGGAGGTGGTGGTGTAAGTGGATGAGGTGGATGGAGGAGGAGGTAGCCAACACTTTAACCACTCACTCAGGTGCTGGCACAGCATGTTTAGTCTACATGATGGTCACTTGTTACATTATTTGATGAATTGTAATCATGTATTTTCTACTTAACTTATTGTGCATTTTTGCACTATTTATACATTTATGTAATTTCACTGTTTTTGGTATTCACTCACTCTCAATCATTCAATATTTTTAAGAATGTATGAATTGTCTGTTCACTTTATACTTATTTTACATTGTATGAATTTACATGCATTCACATTTTGCACTTTTCAAGTGTTTTGTGTTTTTTAATCCTTATTATATACTAGCAGAATATCCGTGGCTTCGCTCGCGAAAAATATGTTAAATTGTTGGTTATGCTACCTAAGTAAAATTTTCAGTGTCACACTGAAATTGACATTTTCAGAGTGCTACAGTAAATCTTTTTTTTCTACTTGAAATTTTTCTTATTATTTTCGCATTCGTAACATTGATGTGAACAACTTTTTTTTTATTTCAACATTTTTGTTGATTTTACATATTCAATACATATTATGTAGCATAAACTATTACAACTATTTTTTGAACTATTTTTTTTATCAAAAATTTTAATTTATGCACCGTACACAAACACATAAAACATTTATAAACCCCCTCCCTCCAGTGTAATCTATAAATAGTTCACGGACAAAAGAGTAAAATTGGTTTACAGTTAAACAACTATCTATTGTAGTGCTTTTTGGTAAACAATGTTTCTGGTTTTGCCTTCAGGTGCATATATGAAAAGATTTTTGGGGTTACCCACTCTAGAGCAAGCAACGTACAACTGTCCATGTGAAAAACACGGGCTCTCCAAATTAATGCCGGCTACTTTAAGTGATTGACCTTGTGCTTTGTTTAAAGTCATAGCAAATGGAAGTTGGATTGGGAACTGCAGACGCTTAAAATTAAAGGGCATGTCGCTTGGTAGCAAAGGAAAACATTTGCTCCCTTAGAGTTTCCCCTAAGAATAGTGGCTTCAATTACATTGGGCATGAGACTTTTAATGCACAATCTTGTGCCGTTACACATTTTTGGTGGGTCAAGGTTCCGAAGCAAAATTACTGTGGCTCCTATTTTTAAAGTGAGCTTATGCAGTGGCATTCCTGGAGGCTCCAAAGAATTCAGGAACTCCAGTGGATACATTACGGCTTGTTCACTCTCCATGACTGAATCAATGGACATGTATGTGGTCGCTAGACCAGGCAGCCTTCTCTGAATTAGTAGATTTCTGGAGCTGACACTATCATTTTTAGGCGCTAGGACTGAACGTTCACGAAGCCACTGATGGTTATTAAAATTGTTCCAAATATCAGGGAAAACTTGGTCAATAAGTTCCATTACCGAAGATGTCATTTCACAAAAATATTTTGGAATGGAAATGAGACCAGTAGTGTTTGGAAGGTGCGCAGGTTGTAATTATTATAGCGAACAGGTCTCTTAGTTGAGGTGGAAAGCGAGTGACAGATACTTCCTGCAATGTCATGTCCCAGTGTTGATCGTCTTCGATCAGACCATGCTATTGACATGCTTCCCTGTAAGTTTGACACAGCTCTCCATCAACTATTTTCAAATCTGTGAAAGAAGTTGGCCCACGGACATTGTGAAGCAGTAATTGGAGGTAGTAACACTCTGTGTTATTTGGATGCACTGTATACACAAGAGCATCACTGGAACATCCGTCCCATCCTGGGACCCTTGCACCTTGTTTCCTCTTGCAAAATACTTTTCTCAATTTATTCCATGTATAATATTTTGGAACATCTGAATATAATAAAGTCCTTGCAAATGGTTCTGCTTGACATAGGAGAAAGAAAGCTGTCAATGTTGTATTGGGTGCTCAAGCAGCTCTTTCCTCTGCATTTTTGGGAGTTCAAATAAACTCGTTGTACATTTTCAAGATGGACACTGAGATGAACTACAGTCGGATGTCTTTCATGGATGGGAAAATTTAGTAATCTCCACACGGCTTCATTACTACTTATATACCTTCCCATCTGATACAGCATAATCTCATCAGATGTACATTATGGATTCTCTAGCTGGAAAACTGCCTTATCACTGCCCTTGTTAACATATTTGCAAATGTATTTAATTGACTTAACAGAGTTACAATATTCTACGTTAATGTGCGCATCAAACATTTTTGAAAGTAGTGGAGAGTAAGGTACAACCCATCGATTATCTATTTCAAGATGTGTTTTGTTTAACCCGTTTTAATCTGATTGTTGCAGTATATCCTCCCTGTTCAAGTTTCATCTCCTGTTTGTGTTTCTACAATCAAGTTGCGAGGATACTTTTTAGTACATTTTCCTTCCTTCATACATGGCGATCTTGCGTTAATTGGCCCACATGGCCCATGGATCATATTTTTAGAAATAGTTTCAAAAAGTACCGGATCCTCTTCTGGATTAGGAAGCTCAGCAGAAATAACAATGTCAATTTGATCAGGGTGTATCTTATCCATTAGCCATATCAGTAAATGAGCATGTGGAAGACCTCTTTTTTGCCACTCAATTGAATACATCCAACACTGACTTTCACCAAAAATGTAACACTTTGTAATTACATCCATGAGATTGATCAGTTTTTGTTTAAAAACCCTTGCTATTAAATCATGCCTAAATTCTCCAGATCAGCAAACTGTCAAATGTCTGCTTTTATAGAGGTGGTCACACTTGCTGATGATCAATTAATCCCTTCCTGCACCATGGTGTAATATTATGTAATGGGAATGTGTGCTTTAATGCACCATGATGTACTATTATGTTATGGTAATATCACCATCTCAGAAGCTGAGCGGGTGACATTGGAAGCGGATGTCAGCTGTGACAAACATCTGACACCCGCCTGTAACACCCATGGCCAGATCTCAGCTCCGATTGGTTGTTAATCCATTAAAATGCCATGATCAATCATTACCACGGCATCTAAGGGGTTGCCCTAGGAATCCAGTACCTGTATATCCCCTTCTGCGCCACCTGTAGTGGTGGCCGTGATGTTCATTCAGCGGCCTGGGGCTTGTTCTGTGGCCCCGGGTCTGCAATCTACTACTCTCACATATGCATAAGGCTGATGGCTGTTATACACTCCAATACTTCTGTATTGGAGTGTATAACACTGAACCAGCAATCTCATATCCCCTATTGGGACAAAAAACGTAAAAAAAAAAAAACAGAAAACAAGTATTTAAAAAATAAATAACCCGAGGGCATAGTTTAGCCAGGTATTATGTGAGAGCCAGTAAAACGGGCTTTATACTATGTGACCAAGGAAAGGGGGCTTTATATCATGAAAGCCTAGGAATGCAGGCTTTATATCATCCAGTGGCCAGGAAAGGGTGAGCTAAATCATCTGGGAGCCAGGAAAGGGTAAGTTATACCATGTGGGAGCCAGGAAAAGGTGCATTATGCTGTGTGGGGACCAGAATAGTGGGCATTATATGGTGTCGGAACAAAGAAAGGGAGCGTTATACCATTTGGGGACCAGGATAGGGGGTGTTATACTGTTTGGGGGCCAGGAGAGTGGGGGTTATATCATGTGGGAGCCAGTAAAGAGGACATTAGACCATATGGACACCAGAAAAGGGGGCTTTGTGCTATGTAAGCCATGAAAAGGGTTTTTATACCATGTGAGGCACAGGAAAGTGCGTTTATACCATACTGTATGTGGACCAGGAAAAGGTGCATTATAACTTTTAGGAGCCTGGAAAGGGTAAGTTATACCATGTGGGAGCCAGGAAAGGGGGTATTTTACTGTGTGGGAGCCAGGAAAGGTTGCATTATACTGTGTGGGTACCAGGATAGTTGGTGTTATATGGTGTGAGAGCCAGAAAAGGGTGCATTATATCATGTGGAGGCCAGGAGAGTGGGCGTAATATTGTGTGGGTGGATGTAAAGGTGCTTTATACCATGCCAGTAAAGAGGGCATTATACCATGTGGGGCCCTGAAAGGGTCCGTTATACCATGTGGGGCCAGGAAAGGGGGCTTTATACCATGTGGGAGTCAGTAATGGGCTGATCTGCAAGTGAAACTTTGCTGAAGTCTGCCTCAATTTCTCTTCATTTTCTGTCATCTAAACACGCCCTTACTCTTCCCAGAACCTCTGAGAACTAAAACCCCCAGCAGACCCAGATCCTCAGAAACTGCTGAGAGTTGTAGTTTTATTCTTACCAACCACTGTACTATTATGCTGCAGTGATAGTGCTCTAATGCATATCTTATGCATTTAACCCCTCAGATGCCGCAGTTAATACAGACTGCGACACCTCTGACTTGTATAGAAAATATAAGGACTGGTTTATCAAGAACAATTTTTCCACCTGCCGGAGTTTGCACCTAATTTAAAATGAAGTGCACGCTTCTTCAGGAATTAGGCTCATCCTCCAGCGTCCGAGTGCCTAAGCAGAACTCCACACCAGCTCCTTGCTGGCATAGATGGCCTAAATGATGATAAATCTGATGGTACCAGGAAAGTGGTGTAACTTTTTTATGGCTTGTACGGCTGTAGTAGTAGGGTAGAATCAATTCCATTGGTGGGCCCTAAATATCCCAGTCTGACACTGCTGAGCTTACAAAAGCAATTTTTTATGCTTTCAACTGGACACCTTCTGTCTGAAAAAAATATTAACCTCATAGTGACAGCCCTGCTTTAGGCCTTAATGACCAAGTCAATTTTTTGTGTTGTTTTTTTCTCATCACATACCAAACCCAAAAACTATTTTTCAGTTTTTTGCTGTAGATAGATAACCTTATTACTTTTTTCTGTCCACAGAATTGTATTGGGGCTTTAGTTTTTTTGCGGCTTGACATTTTTTTATTGCCATTTTAGGCAACATAACTGTTCAGATAATTTTTTATAATTTGTTTCAATGGCCAACAGGCAAAAAATGGCAATTCTCATATTTTTTGAGGACTTTTTTTTTTACACTGTTACCACGTGAGGAAAAGGGGGAAAATAACATTACAGTTGTATTGCTCAGGTCATTATGCATGCTGCAATAGTCATTATATCTATTTTTTTATATTGTTTAGTTTTTTATTTTTAAAACTTAATGGGATGGAGCTTAATGTTTTAGTATTAGGTTGATGCCCTACATTGTGGAAACGAAGCTTTTTTTGCTGCGTTTTTTGAGCCAAGCCCAGGAGTGGATTGAGCAGAAGGGAGAAGTATAAGTACTTGCTATATATTTCCATTACTTATGTATCCACTCTTGGCTTTGGTTAAAATAAAAATGCAGCAAAATCTGCAACAAAAAAAGCTGTGTTTATGCAACGTGGGGTCTCACCCTTAAGTTGTTGAATATTAATGAAACTTTATCTCATTTTTTTTAGACTTGAATTTAGTAATCTAACTATTTATGAAATGCAATGTAGCATGCTGTCAGTATCAGGATTTCCAATCCAATCCCAGGGGTTAGAAGTAGACACCCGCATCACATGGTATGGGAGACTTTGCAGGGTTCCAATGCATATCATTTAACAAATTCGTATGCATTGGAATAAAGCCATTATTGATCAATGTAGAAAATCTATTGGTCGGTCAATAACGGGTTAAAGATTGATGTATATTTTAGTATGACAAGGTTGTAATGTGTCTTATGGAATGCAATGATGATGAATGCTGCCAAATGAAAAGCTTGCCTTTGCTCTATCCAAAAATTCCTCGCTGCAATTTACAGTGGGGAAAAAAAAGTATTTAGTCAGCCACCAATTGTGCAAGTTCTCCCACTTAAAAAGATGAGAGAGATGCCTGCAATTGACATCATAGGTAGACCTCAACTATGAGAGACAAAATGAGAAAACATATCTAGATAATCACAGTCTGATTTTTTAAGAATTTATTTGCCAATTATGGTGGAAAATACAGTGCTGGCCAAAAGTATTGGCACCCCTGCAATTCTGTCAGATAATACTCAATTTCTTCCAGAAAATTATTGCAATCACAAATGCTTTGGTAATAATATCTTCATTTAATTTGTCTTCAATGGAAAACCACAAAAAGAATTGTCAAAAAGCCAAATTGGATATAATTCCACACCAAACATAAAAAAGGGGGTGGACAAAAGTATTGGCACCCTTTGAAAAATCATGTGATGCTTCTCTAATTTGTGTAATTAACAGCACCTGTTACTTACCTGTGGCACATAACAGGTGGTGGCAATAACTAAATCACACTTGCAGCCAGTTGAAATGGATTAAAGTTGACTCAACCTCTGTCCTGTGTCCTTGTGTGTACCACATTGAGCATGGAGAAAAGAAAGAAGACCAAAGAACTGTCTGAGGACTTGAGAAGCAAAATTGTGAGGAAGCATGAGCAATCTCAAGGCTACAAGTCCATCTCCAAAGACCTGAATGTTCCTGTGTCTACCGTGCACAGTGTCGTCAAGAAGTTTAAAGCCCATGGCACTGTGGCTAACCTCCCTAGATGTGGACGGAAAAGAAAAATTGACGAGAGATTTCAACAAAAGATTGTGCGGATGGTGTCTAAAGAACCTCGACTAACATCCAAACAAGTTCTAGCTGCCCTGCAGTCCGAGGGTACAACAGTGTCAACCCGTACTATCCGTCGGCGTCTGAATGAAAAGGGACTCTATGGTAGGATACCCAGGAAGACCCCACTTCTGACCCAGAGACATAAAAAAGCCAGGCTGGAGTTTGCCAAAACTTACCTGAGAAAGCCAAAAACTTTTTGGAAGAATGTTCTCTGGTCAGATGAGGCAAAAGTAGAGCTTTTTGGGAAAATGCATCAGCATAGAGTTTACAGGAAAAAAAAAGAGGCCTTCAAAGAAAAGAACACGGTCCCTACAGTCAAACATGGCGGAGGTTCCCTGATGTTTTGGGGTTGCTTTGCTGCCTCTGGCACTGGACTGCTTGATCGTGTGCATGGCATTATGAAGTCTGAAGACTACCAACAAATTTTGCAGCATAATGTAGGGCCCAGTGTGAGAAAGCTGGGTCTCCCTCAGAGGTCATGGGTCTTCCAGCAGGACAATGACCCAAAACACACTTCAAAAAGCACTAGAAAATGGTTTGAGAGAAAGCACTGGAGACTTCTAAAGTGGCCAGCAATGAGTCCAGACCTGAATCCCATAGAACACCTGTGGAGAGATCTCAAAATGGCAGTTTGGAGAAGGCACCCTTCAAATATCAGGGACCTGGAGAAATTTGCCAAAGAAGAATGGTCTAAAATTCCAGCAGAGCATTGTAAGAAACTCATTGATGGTTACCGGAAGGGGTTGTTCGCAGTTATTTTGTCTAAAGGTTGTGCTACCAAGTATTAGGCTGAGGGTGCCAATACTTTTGTCTGGCCCATTTTTGGAGTTTTGTGTAAAATGATCAATGATTTTACTTCTTTTTTCATTCTCTTTTGTGTTTTTTCATTGCAAGCAAAATAAATGAAGATATTATTACCAAAGCATTTGTGATTGCAATCATTTTCTGGAAGAAATTGAGTATTATCTGACAGAATTGCAGGGGTGCCAATACTTTTGGCCAGCACTGTAAGTATTTGGTCACCTACAAACAAGCAAGATTTCTGGCTCTTACAGACCTGTACCTTCTTCTTTAAGAGGCTCCTCTGTCCTCCACTCATTACCTGTAGTAATGGCATCTGTTTGAAATTGTTATCAGTATAAAAGACACCTGTCCACAACCTCAAACAGTCACACTCCAAACTCCACTATGGTGAAGACCAAAGAGCTGTGGAAGGACACCAGAAACAAAATTATAGACCTGCACAAGGCTGGGAAGACTGAATCTGCAATAGGCAAGCAGCTTGGTGTGAAGGAATCAACTGTGGGAGCAATAATTAGAAAATAGAAGACATACAAGACCACTGATAATCTCCCTCGATCAGGGGCTCCACCCAAGATCTCACCTCATGGGGTCAAAGTGATCACAAGAATGGTGAGCAAAAATCCCAGAACCACACGGGGGGACTTAGTGAATGACCTGCAGAAAGCTGGGACTAATATAACAAAGGCTACCGTCAGTAACACACTACGCCACCAGGGACCCAGATCCTGCAGTGCCAGACGTGTCCCCCTGCTTAAGCCAGTACATATCCTGGCCCGTCTGAAGTTTGCTAGAGAGCATTTGGATGTTCCAGAAGTGTATTGGGAGAATGTCATATGGTCAGATGAAACCAAAGTAGAACTGTTTGGTAGAAACACAACTCATCGTGTTTGGAGGAGAGTGAATGCTGAGTTGCATCCAAAGAACACCATACCTACTGTGAAGCATGGGGGTGGCAACATCATGCTTTGGGGCTATTTCTCTGCAAAGGGACCAGGACGACTGATCCATGTACATGAAAGAATGTATGGGGCCATATATTGTGAGATTTTGAGTGCAAACCTCCTTCCATCAGCAAGGGCATTGAAGATGAAATGTGGCTGGGTCTTTCAGCATGACAATGATCCCAAGCACACCACCAGGGCAATGAAGGAGTGGCTTCGTAAGAAGCATTTCAAGGTCCTGGAGTGACCTAGCCAGTCTCCAGATCTCAACCCCATAGAAAACCTTTGGAGGGAGTTGAAAGTCCATGTTGCCCAGCGACAGCCTCAAAACATCACTGCATATTAACCAAAGTGCACTTACACATGGCATGAATCTGACCTTCACTCTTCATACAAGTACATATTCTCTTGAACCCATCTCTGCTTGCTGTGTCTACCTTCAGCTCATCCTGCTACTTTGAATGGTACATATTCTCTTGAACCCATCTCTGCTTGCTGCGTCTACCTTCAGCTCATCCTGCTACTTTGAATGGTACATATTCTCTTGAACCCATCTCTGCTTGCTGTGTCTACCTTCAGCTCATCCTGCTACTCTGAATGGTACGTATTCTCTTGAACCCATCTCTACATGGCCGTTCTCTGACCCCTATCCTAGAATTTCATCCAGGCTGTATTTTTTGCAGTCCCATGTGTCCTTATCTGTACTAGTGTCAGTCTTTTGATGCTCATTGATTTTATAGTAGTTCCCTGGTCAGTGTATTTGTAACTACATAGCCCAGTCTCCTCATGTGTCACACTTTGTTGATTAATTGGTTAATGACTTAAATTAGTGCTAGTTATGAAGCTCTGCATCCCTATATAAGTAGATACAGCTTATGGGGGAAGCATTTCCAATGCAGGGGGGCATTTTCTAATGCAGTGTCCATCTTAAACGAAGTGCATATTAACCAAAGTGCACTTACAGATGGCACTTAGACAGGGCACAAGACAGGCCAGCCATGGAAGAACACCAGGTAAACTAAAAACCAAAACAACAAGCTTTATCACATGGTATGATATAGCTGCACTGTCACTTTCTATGTTAGCAATTGTCTTCCTGCAGAACTCCCCTCCATCTCTACCACCAGTGCACACTATCCATATCAGTCCTTCTCTTCTGCCTTCTCCCATTTACAGCTCTCACACACTTTTCACTCTCTTCAACCATCCTAATCCCTATACTGCTTTTAGCAGTGAAACCAAACATAAACATCCACATAAATCACTGAACCACCTTCTGTCTCTGTCCATTTTGCTCCTCCTAGCTGCTGGGGACATCTCTCCAAACCCTGGCCCTCCTTCTTTCCCTAATTTTTCCTTTTCCTACACACATAGAAATCCTACAAACCTAATCAATATTTACCGTGTTCCCTCTCCTTTTCTTTCTCCTGTCTCTTTTAACTGTTCTTTCTGGAACGCCCGCTCAGTGTGTAACAAACTAGAATATATTAATGACTTATTCCTCAGTAAATCTCTCAACTTGCTTGCCCTTAATGAAACCTGGATCCAGCAGTCTGATACGGTCTACCCTGCTGCTCTGTCTCATGGTGGCCTACAATTCTCACACACCTCTAGGCCTGACAACAGGAAGGGTGGAGGGGTTGGGTTACTTCTGTCACCGCAGTGCACTTTTCAGGCCATCCCACCGGTACCCTCACTCACAGTCCCCTCATTTGAAGTACATGCTATCAGACTTTTCTGCCCACTCTCCTTACATGTAGCTGTGATCTACCGTCCACCCGTCTCACCCTACCAATTTCTGGATCACTTCGCTTCTTGGTTTCCCCTCTTTTTATCCAGTGAAATTCCTACCCTCATCATGGGTGACTTTAACATCCCCACTGACACCCCTGTCTCCCCAGCTGCCTCACAGTTTCTCTCAATAACCACGTCTTTTGGTCTTTCACAACTTTCCTCTTCCGACACACATGTACAGTCCCTGACAAAAGTTCTGTCGCTTATCCATGTTGTGGAATCAAAAGCTTATAACCTGACTTTAAATTCATCCATTGGTTTTAGAAATGACTCATATGAAAGCTGAAACCCTCCCAAATGATTTTTTGGTTAAGAAAATAAATTGGCTTCACTGCTGAAATATTCATCATTTAATGAACACAGAAGAGTCAGATTTTGGCAAGACAAAAGTTTTGTCGCACACATAAAGTAATGTGAAAATCAAACCAATAATTCTGTTCAAAAACAAAGATATGTTTCATAACATTGGTGAATGAAGTTGTGGTGCTATTAGAGCCATATTTAATATTTTGTGTGACTTCCATGAACTTGAAGGACTGCATCCATGCGTTTCAACAATGATTCATACAATTTATTGATGAAGTCATCAGGAATAGCAGAGAATGTACAGTCATGGCCAAAAGTTTTGAGAATGATACAAATATTAATTTTTACAAAGTCTACTGCTTCAGTTTTTCTAATGGCAATTTGCATATACTCCAGAATGTTATAAAGAGTGATCGGCTTAACAGCAATTACTTGCAAAGTCAATATTTGCCTAGAAAATGAATTTTATCCCCCAAAACACATTTCAACATCATTGCAGCCCTGCCTTAAAAGGACCACCTAACATCGTTTCAGTGATTGCTCCATTAACACAGGTGTGGGTCTTGATGAGGACAGGGCTGGAGATCAATCTGTCATGATTAAGTAAGAATGACACCACTGGACACTTTAAAAGGAGGCTGGTGCTTGCCATCATTGTTTCTCTTCTGTTAACCATGGTTATCTCTAAAGAAACACGTGCAGTCATCATTGCAATGCACAAAAATGGCCTAACTGGGAAGAGTATTGCAGCTAGAAAGATTGCACCTCAGTCAACAATCTATCGCATCATCAAGAACTTCAAGGAGAGAGGTTTCATTGGTGCCAAAAAGGCTCCAGGGCGCCCAAGAAAGACCAGCAAGCGGCAGGACCATCTCTTAAAAGTGTTTCAGCTGCGGGATCGGGCTACCAGCAGTGCAGAGCTTGCTGAGGAATGGCAGCAGGCAGGTGTGAGTGCATCTGCACGCACTGTGAGGCGGAGACTCTTGGAGCAAGGCCTGGTCTCAAGGAGGGCAGCAAAGAAGCCACTTCTCTCCAGAAAAAACATCAGGGACAGACTGATATTCTGCAAAAGGTACAGGGAGTGGACTGCTGAGGACTGGGGTAAAGTCATTTTCTCTGATGAATCCCCTTTTTGATTGTTTGGAACATCTGGAAAACAGCTTATTCGGAGAAGAGGTGAGCGCTACCACCAGTCTTGTCTCATGCCAACTGTAAAGCATCCTGAAACCATTCATGTGTGGGGTTGCTGCTCAGCCAAGGGAATCGGCTCTCTCACAGTCTTGCCTAAAAACACAGCCATGAATAAAGAATGGTACCAGAATGTTCTCCAAGAGCAACTTCTCCCAACCGTCCAAGAGCAGTTTGGCGCTCAACAATGCCTTTTCCAGCATGATGGAGCACCTTGCCATAAAGCAAAGGTGATAACTAAATGGCTCAGGGAACAAAACATAGAGATTTTGGGTCAATGGCCTGGAAACTCCCCAGATCTTAATCCCATTGAGAACTTGTGGTCAATCATCAAGAGACGGGTGGACAAACAAAAACCAACAAATTCAGACAAAATTAAAGCATTGATTCTGCAAGAATGGACTGCTATCAGTCAGGATTTGATCCAGAAGTTGATTGAGAGCATGCCAGGGAAAATTGCAGAGGTCCTGAAGAAGAAGGGTCAACACTGCAAATATTGACTTGCTGCATTAACTCATTCTAACTGTCAATATAAGCTTCTGTTACTAATAATATGAATGCAATTATATTTCTGTATGTGATAAAAACATCTGACAAACACACATAAAAACCAGAGGGCAGCAGATCATGTGAAAATATAATATTTGTGTCATTCTCAAAACTTTTGGCCATGACTGTAGTCTTACATGCCTCCCAGAATTCATCAAGATTCTTTGGTTTTGTCTGCCAAGCTTCCTCTTTCATCCTACCCCAAACATGCTCAATGATGTTCATGTCTGGTGACTGGGCTGGCCAGTCCTGGAGCACCTTGATCTTCTTTGCCTTGAGGAACTTTAATGTAGAGATGGATGTATGAGATGGAGCACCATCCTGCTGCAAAATCTGACCCCTTTTATGATTGGGAATGTAAGAGGAAGCTAATACTTCTTGATATTTTAGGCTATTGATATTGCCTTCCACCTTGCAAATGTTTCGCACACCCCCATACTGAATGTAACCCCAGACCATGATCTTTCCACCACCAAACTTAACTGTTTTCTGGGTGTATCTTGGATCCATACGGGCTCCAGTAGGTCTCCTGCAGTATTTGCGGCGGCTGTGGTGTAATTCAACTGAAGATTCATCTGAGAAATCCACCTTCTGCCACTTTTCCAGCGTCCATCCGTTTAGCAGGCTGTGGGCCTTGGCAAATGCCACACATTTTTTTAATTGCCTTTTATTTAGTGCTGGCTTCTGGGCACTGATTCGACCATGGAGGCCATTTCGAGACAGAATCCTACAAACTGTTCTAGTGGACGCAGGGACTTGAGGTGACCAGGCCTGTTGGAGCTCTGCTGCAGTGGAAGAGAGGCTGGCTTTTGATTTTCTAACCAACAAACGTTCCTCCTGAGCATTTGTCTTGCGGGTCTGCCGGACCTGGGCTTGTCAAAAGCATCTCCAGTCTGTTCAAATCTTTTTTTTAATTCTTTGTACTTGACGCAGAGACACATTAAAGGTGCCAGCCGCCTCTGCAGTGGATCTGGTCTTCAGCCTCTTGATAATCAAAGCTTTGGTCGCAGGGTTGATTCTTGGCATGTTGTCAGAGGTGAAGTTGCAGTTCAAGTGAAGGTCTGGGGCGCTGGAGTTCTTTTTTATACACACCCACTAATTAACCGAAAAATTAGTGAGCACAGGTGAGGCTTTAAACTAGGATTGGCTGCATTATGTGACAAGGCGACAAAACTTTTGTCTTGCCAAAATCTGACCTTTCTGTGTTCATTAAATGATCAACATTTCATCAGTGAAGCCAATTTATTTTCTTAACCAAAAAATCATTTGGGAGGGTTTCAGCTTTCATATGAGTCATTTCTAAAACCAATGGATGAATTTAAAGTCAGGTTCTAAGCTTTTGATTCCACAATATGGATAAGCGACAGAACTTTTGTCAGGGACTGTAGATGGCAACACCATTGATCTTGTCTTCCATCGACTCCTCACAGTTTCTAAATTTACTAACTCTTCTCTGCCACTCTCTGACCATAACCTTCTGTCTCTCACCATCAGTGCTTTCTCTCCTTCACAGGACACACCTACTCATCATACATATAGGAATTTACGTGCTATTAACACCCAGCACCTCTCAGATACTCTACAGTCCTCTCTGTCCCTCATCTCTTCACTGTCCTGCCCCAATCTAGCCATCAGTCACTATAATGAAACCCTTAAGAGTGCATTGGATGAGGAGGCTCCCCCCTCCACTCGAAAGGTTAGACGCAGGAGGCAGCAACCCTGGCACACGCCACAGACACGTTTTCTTCAGTGATGCTCTAGGTGTGCTGAACGTCTGTGGAGAAAATCACGTACACCTGCAGACTTCCTCCACTTTAAGTTTATGCTTAAAACCTATAATTCTACCCTTCACCTAGCCAAACAAGCCTATATCCCCACCCTCATCTCTTCTTTCTCCTGTATCCCTAAAAGGCTATTTGAAACTTTTCACTCCTTACTCACTCCCAAGGTGCAGATGCCATTCACAGACCTTAGAACAGATGACCTGGCCACTTATTTCCATGATAAAATTGTTAAGATCCGTCAGGAAATAACTGCCCAATCCCCAGATGGCACTGACCCCCTCACCAGCCGCACTTCAGACTGTTCATTCTCATCTTTTGAACCTGTTACAGAGCAGGAAGTATCTCAGCTACTTTCTTCTTCTCGCCCTACAACCTGTAGTAGTGACCCTTTCCCCTCACACCTTCTCCAGTCTCTGTCTCCTGCCATCACGACTTATCTTACTAAAATATTTAACCTCTCTCTCTCTCTTCTGGAATTTTCCCATCCTCTTTCAAACATGCTGTCATAACCCCACTACTGAAGAAATCCTCCCTTGACCCGTCCTGTGCTGCTAACTATCAACCAGTCTCTATCCTTCCTTTTATCTACAAAATCTTGGAACGCTAACTCTCTTCTTGACCCCTTACAATCTGGCTTCCGCACCCTGCACTCTACTGAAAAGGCCCTCAAAAAAGTCTCCAATGATCTCCTGACGGCTAAATCCAAAGGTGACTACTCTCTTCTTATTCTTCTAGATCTCTAAGCAGCATTTGACACTGTTGACCATCAACTCCTCCTTACTATGCTCCGTTCTGTCGGCCTCACAGACACTGCTCTCTCCTGGTTCTCCTCTTATCTCTCTGACTGCACTTTCTGTGTATCATTTGTGGGCTTTGCTTCTTCCCCTCTTCCCTTCGCCGTTGGGGTTCCTCAGGGCTCGGTCCTAGGTCCCCTGCTCTTCTCTCTCTACACAGCCCCCATTAGACAAACCATCACTAGATTTAGCTTCCGGTACCATCTTTATGCAGATGACACCCAATTATATATGTCATCCCGTGACATCACCCCTGCACTAACACAGAACACCAGTGACTGCCTCTCTGCTGTCTCAAATATCATGTCTTCGCTCTATCTGAAACTGAATCTCTCAAAGACTGAACTACTGCTGTTTCCACCATCTAATAGATCTGTCCCTAATATCTCCCATTGCAGTCTCTGGCCTTACCATAACTCCTAGGCAGTATGCCCGCTGCCTCGGGGTTTTGTTTGACTCAGACCTTTCTTTCACCCCCCCATATCCAATCACTCGCACGCTCATGTCATCTCCACCTCAAAAACATCTCCAGAATCCGCCCTTTCCTTACCACAAATACACTAAAGACACTTATTGTTGCCCTGATTCACTCTCGCCTTGACTACTGTAACTCCTTACTAATCAGTCTTCCCCTTACTAAACTCTCCCCTCTACAATCTATTCTGAATGCGGCGGCCAGGCTCATCTATCAGTCTAGACGCTACAGCGATGCCTCCGGTCTGTGCCGGTCACTACATTGGCTGCCTATTCAATACAGAATACAATATAAACTTATCACCCTCATTCACAATGCTCTCCATAATGCTGCACCTCCCTACATTTCCTCCCTCATTTCTGTCTATCGCCCAACCCGTACTCTCCGTTCACTCAATGACCTAAGACTAACATCCTCTATTATCAGAACCTCCCACACTCGTATACAAGACTTCTCCCGAATTGCACCACTTCTCTGGAATGTTCTATCCTGGACTATTAGATTAACCTAAACTAAAGACATATCTTTTCAGACAGGACTATCACAACTCCTAATGTATACCCTTCCATAGTTAGAATAACTAAAACGTACCCTCTGTTCATGCTCCCACATTACCTCACAGGATATGATGCCGTATTTTATATGTCCAGGCACCATCTGCACGTTAAAGGACATGACTGGTGACGGCTCATACAGCTTTATATATGTGTAAAGACAGTAACCTCTATCACAAAATTGTCTGACCATTGTACAAGCAATGCTACGTCTGTTGCCGCACCTGCATCCTCTTGTGTCACCCCATCTACCTCATAGATTGTAAGCTCTTGCGAGCAGGGCCCTCAGTCCCAGTGTGTGAATTGAATATTTCTTTGTAATGTATCTTTTTTTACAATTTACAAATTGTACAGTGCTGCGGAATATGTTGGCACTATATAAATTATATAAAAATTATTATTACTGCGCTAGAGGAGATCTGCATGGAGGAATGGGCCAACATGCCAGCAACAGTGTGTGCCAACCTTGTGAAGACTTACAGAAAACGTTTGACCTCTGTCATTGCCAATAAAGGATATATAACAAAGTAATACTTATTTTCCACCATAATTTGCAAAAATTCTTTAAAAATCAGTCAATGTGATTTTCTGGATTTGTTTTCTCATTTTGTCTCTCATAGTTGAAGTCTACCTATGATGTCAATTACAGGACTCTCTCATCTTTTTAAGTGGGAGAACTTGCACAATTGGTGGCTGACTAAATACTTTTTTTTCCCTACTGTATGTAGTTTATTTATATGCAGAGAATGTGTTACTTTTTATATAGTATAGTGCAGATCATTTAAAGTAGTATTCATTGTGAAGTTATCTTCACATCAGCACCCTGCTCAGTTGTTCTCCTCTATTGTAGAATTGAAAAGTTTATAATGGATGGATAATAGGATGTTTATAATGATCGGCTACAGTACTCCAATGTCCAGCATTGTACCAGACGACAAAGTCCTGCATGCAGGACTATTTCATGTGGAATTTTTAACAGAGCCTCCGATGCAGATGTGAACTTAGCCTAATAAGTATAACTCACATTATCACAGCTGTTAAGGAGTAATGAAAACTACACACAATTTCCAGATATTGAGAAAATTTTTATTTACTGTTTCCTGAAAACTAAATATCACAAGGCATTATGGGAAAAGGAGCTGGGAAGCTCATGCACTCTCTTTTGGATGTAACAGATCCTCAATTTGCTTTTGACTAACTGAGTCTTGAGACAGCAAATGGGATTTTAGCCAAACCAATTTCACTTATCTGCATACAGCGCCATTTCGGGATTTTTGTCCCTCATCAGTGCAGAGCAAAGTGAACTGTCTGGCTGTGTGGGAGGCAATGAGTGGCTCAGGGACGGGAATCTCTCTCCTTGAGGAGAGCACCAGTGAAGGTGTGTAGAGTTTTGAATTGCCTTTTGCCCTCTACTAAACATCTACATATCACAAGGCATTATGGGAAAAGGAGCTGGAAAGCTCATGTGCTCTCTGTTGGATGTAACAGATACTCAATTTGCTTTTGACTCACTGAGTCTTGAGACAGCAAATGGGATTTTTTAGCCAAGCTAATTTCACTTATTTGCATACAGCGCCGTTTCGGGATTTTTGTCCCTCATCAATGCAGAGCAAAGTGAACTGGCTGGCTTTGTGGAAGGCAATGAGCGGCTCAGGGACGGGAATCTCTCTCCTTGAGGAGAGCACCACCACCTGAAAACTGAAGACTTCCATTGTCGGGAATTTCTTTGTCCTGCAGAAATGCACTTTAATGTGAATAGAATTTGACTCAAAGTGTATCTTATTAATTATTGATTATCTTAGTCCAGACAATCATTACATTTTTGTGTTTCTCTTTTCTGACATTTGGAATTAGAAATAGAGCATTAGATTAAGCAATAAGAGTAATTGAAGGGGTTGCCAAGGACTTTATTTTATGGACTATCCTGAGGAACCAGTGTGGGATCACTTTTAATACCTGTACTAGACACAACATGAGTCTGGAAGCAGAATGCTCTGTGCCGTGTACAGTATAGTGACTGGGCACTATACTGCAAAACAGATCCCATTAAAGTTTATGGGTACTGAGCTGCAGTAACTGTGCCTGGCCAACTTCTTCCAGGCCTCTGTTGTGTATAACATAGGCGTCAAAAGCAGAAATTTTGAAGCTGCTAATTTTTGTATTTTCATGTATATGTTGTGTTGTATCAAAATCCAGTCTCAATGTCTCTAGGTGTGTATGACATTGGATGTATAACTCATACCGTCATCATTTGTGTAACTTTTGTGTAATATGCAAAATAAAGGGACTGCATCCAGGGGCGCACCTCTAATGAGGCGAAGTGAGGCGGCCGCCTCAGGCGGCATTGTCCGTCACTGTCTGAGGGGATGGCATTTTTACTATTTATTTACTGTAAACCAGCTGTGAAAGATCCTCAGTGCGCCAACACCGCGTTGGCCCACACCTGAGTCTTCTTTCATAAAAAACCACACTCACCGCCAGTGAGTGCTGGGTTCACAAGATAAATACAAGACAAGCTTTCTAAATTTTATATATTTATTAACCCCTAAATGGGTCGGTATTAACATCTAACACATGCAGTTCAGAACAGATATGTAGATATATACAAGCATTAACAGTTACTAGTCACAAGATACAGTGCAATGAAATAAAAGGGCATAAAAGTGAAATAATTACTTTACCACGCATCTCCTTGATGTGGCTCTATAATCCAACACTCACACATGCTCTGTCATGTGTGAATAACCAGTGGAGGCTTCTTGGCATCTGGCATCAATACAACAATCCAGCCTGCATGCTCTTCACAGTGGTCTGTCTGTAATATCCTGTAGTCTGTCTGTAAAAACTCTTGTAGTCTCCTGTAGTCTGTGATGGTCTGTAATAACTGACCTCTTACCTCATCTTTTATACCCTTTATGCCACTTCCCAGAATGAGGTCATCAACAACAGCAAGTCTGATTGATTAATGCACTCAAGTCACGATTCTTTGTATGGAGATGAGACCAAGTGAAATGATACAATGTTATCAACCATGTCTGATCTACCAGCTCAGGCTGACCAATGCATGTTTGTTTGATCACTCAGGGCTGTGTAGGAATTCAATGGAGCCCTGCTGGGATGGATACAAAGCCCTATTGTTCCAGTTCGGCCACTATTGGCAATATACCTATGAGTAGGCTGTGCACATTATGAATGAATGCAAGTAAGAAGGGATATACTATACCCAGAGATCAAAATACAGCTTTGAGTTATAGCCATATTTCAGTGGAATCATCACACCAGCCCAGGACAGGCCGCTTTAAAAAAAAAAGAAAAGAAAAAAAGGTGAGCGGGGCCAGTCCTGGGCTGGCTCAAGAGACGTCCACATCTCAGCGCAGGCGGCGATACAATGACGTCATCGCGCCTCCTGCACTGAGACACAGTCGTCGTGGACAAGAAGAGGAGGAGGCGGCTCCATCAAGGGATATCAGGTGAGGATAACTTTTTTTTTTTTCAGAAATAGGCCATTACCTGCTGGATAACCCGAGCAAGTAACGGCCTATTTACTTACCTACTCCCGTGCCTGCTCGTGGCCATCCCCGCTTCTCCTTCTGCTATGGGACGCAGAAGGGGGAAGCAGAAGTGACTTTGACCAGGAGCAGGGATTGGTAAGTGAGGCCACGGGCCTCAAATACTACTATTATTATATTATAGAGTATAATAATCGGAGGCCCAGGGGAGGTGAGGGAACATTAAAACCATTGTTACTCACCTCTCCTGCGATTGGTGTTACTCCTAGCAGGCCTGATCACGTGACGTCTGTGCGCAATTAAACAGGGCTGAAAGCTGCAGGGAGTGCACCGGTGTCCAGGATAGCATCGGTTTTTATGTTTGTCACCACCTTGGTCTCCGATTATTACAGTCATATGAAAAAGTTTGGGCACCCCTATTAATCTTAATAATTTTTAGTTCTAAATATTTGGGTGTTTGCAACAGCCATTTCAATTTGATATATCTAATAACTGATGGACACAGTAATATTTCAGGATTGAAATGAGGTTTATTGTACTAACAGAAAATGTGCAGTATGCATTAAACCAAAATTTGACCGGTGCAAAAGTATGGGCACCTCAACAGAAAAGTGACATTAATATTTAGTAGATCCTCCTTTTGCAAAAATAACAGCCTCTAGTCGCTTCCTGTAGCTTTTAATCAGTTCCTGGATCCTGGATGAAGGTATTTTTGACCATTCCTCTTTACAAAACAATTCCAGTTCAGTTAAGTTTGATGGTCGCCGAGCATGGACAGCCCGCTTCAAATTATCCCACAGATGTTCAATGATATTCAGGTCTGGGGACTGGGATGGCCATTCCAGAACATTGTAATTGTTCCTCTGCATGAATGCCTGAGTAGATTTGGAGCTGTGTTTTGGATCATTGTCTTGCTGAAATATCCATCCCCGGCATAACTTCAAATTCGTCACTGATTCTTGTACATTATTCTCAAGAATCTGCTGATACTGAGTTGAATCCATGCGACCCTCAACTTTAACAAGATTCCCGGTGCCGGCATTGGCCACACAGCCCCAAAGCATGATGGAACCTCCACCAAATTTTACAGTGGGTAGCAAGTGTTTTTCTTGGAATGCTGTGTTTTTTTGACGCCATGCATAACGCCTTTTTGTATGACCAAACAACTCAATCTTTGTTTCATCAGTCCACAGGACCTTCTTCCAAAATGAAGCTGGCTTGTCCAAATGTGCTTTTGCATACCTCAGGCGACTCTGTTTGTGGCGTGTTTTCAGAAACAGCTTCTTTCGCATCACTCTCCCATACAGCTTCTCCTTGTGCAAAGTGTGCTGTATTGTTGACCGATGCACAGTGACACCATCTGCAGCAAGATGATGCTGCAGCTCTTTGGAGGTGGTCTGTGGATTGTCCTTGACTGTTCTCACCATTCTTCTTCTCTGCCTTTCTGATATTTTTCTTGGCCTGCCACTTCTGTGCTTAACAAGAACTGTCCCTGTGGTCTTCCATTTCCTTACTATGTTCCTCACAGTGGAAACTGACAGGTTAAATCTCTGAGACAACTTTTTGTATCCTTCCCCTGAACAACTATGTTGAACAATCTTTGTTTTCAGATCATTTGAGAGTTGTTTTGAGGAGCCCATGATGCCACTCTTCAGAGGAGATTCAAATAGGAGAACAACTTGCAATTGGCCACCTTAAATACCTTTTCTCATGATTGGATACACCTGGCTATGAAGTTCAAAGCTCAGCGAGGTTACAAAACCAATTTTGTGCTTCAGTAAGTCAGTAAAAAGTAGTTAGGAGTATTCAAATCAATAAAATGATAAGGGTACCCAAATTTTTGCACCGGTGAAATTTTGGTTTAATGCATATTGCACATTTTCTGTTAGTACAATAAACTTCATTTCAATCCTGAAATATTACTGTGTCCATCAGTTATTAGATATATCAAATTGAAATGGCTGTTGCAAACACCCAAATATTTAGAACTAAAAATGAGTAAGATTAATAGGGGTGCCCAAACTTTTTCATATGACTGTATACTCTGGGATCTGAAAAGACCCCAGAGTATAATAATAGTTCATGGGTGGGCCACTATGGGGCATAATACCGTGTGCAGGGGCCACTATGCAGCATAATACCATGTGCAGGGGCTGCTATGGAGCATAATACCGTGTGCAGGGGCCGCTATAGAGCATAATACCGTGTGCAGGGGCCACTGTGGAGCATAATACCGTGTGCAGGGGCTACTATGGAGCATAATACCGTGTGAAGGGGTCGCTATGGAGCATAATACCGTGTGCAGGGTATGCTGCAGGGCATAATACCATGTGCAGAGTCCACTGCGGGCCATAATACCGTGTGCAGGGGCTGCTGCGGGCCATAATACCGTGTGCAGGGGCCACTACGGGCCATAATACCGTGTGCTGGGGCCAATGCGAGCCATAATACCGTGTGCAGGGTCGCTGC